>JAILYB010000077.1:1298809-2597618 GCA_021437785.1 Rhodomyrtus psidioides | reverse complement strand
AAACTCCGGGGCTTCGTGCCTTGGTAATGTATTTGGTCTGGGCTTTAAGGCTGACCAGGCCTGAGGGGACTTGCTCTGGAAACTGGCTCCAGGGCTCCACGCCTCTCCGTACCTACTCAGATAAGGTTAGCTCAAACAAACGCACCTCTAGGACGACCATAAGAATGATATGGATTTGGTCCTCATAGGGAAAAAGGCACGAAGGCGGTCAGAAAAGTCACAAATCAGAGTCTTAGACTCGTGAAAGGATTCTTTGAAAAGACACAATTCAGAGTCTTAGACTCGTGAAAAGGCGATTTGAAAAGTCTCAAATCAGAGTCTTAGACTCATGAAAAAGGCTGTGTGAAGAGTCACAATTTAGAGTCTTAGACTTGTGAAAAGGCTCTTTGAAGAGTCACAGTCCACGGTCTTCGACCCATGAAAAGGCTATATGAAAGGTCATAGTTCATGATCTCAGACCCATGAAAAGGCTAATGAAAAAGTCACAGTTCACGGTCTCCGACCCGTGAAAAGGCTGTAGAAAAAGACACAGTTCAGGTCTCCAACCCATGAAAAGGCTATATGAAAGTCATAGTTCACGGTCTTCGACCCATGAAAAGGCTGTAGAAAAAAGACTCAGTTCATGGTCTCCGACCCATGAAAAGGCTGTAGAAAAAGACACAGTTCATGATCTCCGATCCATGAAAAGGCTAATGAAAAAGTCACAGTTCACGGTCTCCGACCCGTGAAAAGGCTGTAGAAAAAGACACCGTGAAAAGGCTATATGAAAGTCATAGTTCACAGTCTCCGACCCATGAAAAGGCTGGAGAAAAAAGACAGAGTTCACGGTCTCCGACCTGTGAAAAGGCTATAGAAAAAAGACTCAGTTCACTATCTCCGACCCGTGAAAAGGCTATAGAGAAAAGTCACAGTTCACGGTATCCGACCCGTGAAAAGGCTATAGAGAAAAGTCACAGTTCACGGTCTCCGACCCATGAAAAGGCTGTAGAAAAAAGACTTAGTTCACGGCCTCCGACCCGTGAAAAGGCTATAGAGAAAGTGGCAGCACTCAGAAGGGGGGATGCCACCTCTAATTTGATTTGCCTTATATCAGTTTGACGAGGCATACATGCACTCGATGGACAAGTGAGGAGAAAACTACTCTCATGTTTGAGGGTTCGTCAGGTATTTTGCTCCACTACGACATGACTTTTGCATACATGCACTCGATGGACAAGTGAGGAGAAAACTACTCTCATGTTTGAGGGTTCGTCAGGTATTTTGCTCCACTACGACATGACTTTTTTTTATTATCGTTACTACAGATTGAATGACTTTGAGACACGCTTCTGATAGCATTGACCGTGACAGATGGCCCACAGTTTTTTCTCGTCGATCAGATTCAACTATTCACATCTTTGTTGAATCCATTCGGCTTCTGACAATTTCAATTGAGATAGAATCCTCAGTGATGGGATCTCTGTTTCCACTGGCAGCACCGCTTCCATACCATACACCAAAAAGAAAGGAGTTGCCCTAGTTGAGGTACAGATCGATGTCCGGTATGCCACTAGTGCATAGGGGAGCCTCTCACGCCAATCACGATAATTCTATGCTGTCTTGGACAGGATCCTCTTGATATTCTTATTTGCTGCTTCTACTGCACCATTCATCTGTGGGCGATAAGGCGAAGAATTCAAGTGGCGAACGCGAAACTTACCAGGGCCTTGTCAACAATTTTTCTATTAAGGTTTAAGCCATTGTTGATGATTATAGCCTCTGGTGACCCGTATTTGGCAAAAATATCTCGACGTAAAAACCTGGCCACATTATTGGCTGTGACATTGACGTACGAGTAGGCTTCGATCCACTTCGAGAAGTAAACGATGGCCACGAGTATAAAACGATGTCCATTCTAAGCTTTGGGATTAATTGGCCCTATGATATCAATGCCCCACATAGAGAAAGGCCATGCCTCAGACATCTGGTGCAACTCGTTTGGGGGAGCAACAATTCTATCTCCGTAAACTTGACATTGATGACAGGAACGAACATGCTGAACATAGTCGGCTTTCAAAGTGAGCCAATAGTACCACAGCCTCATGATCTTCTTGCTTAGCAGGTGGTCGATCATATGGGGGCCACATTCACCTCTATGGATTTCACTCATCAACTGATTGGCCTCCCTTGTATCGACGCATCTCAGTAGAATTGAGTCATATGACCTTTTATACAACGTATCGCCGCTGAGGAAGAACTTTAAAGACAGTTTCACCAAATACTTTCTGTCCACTGCCTTACTCCCTTCAAGGAACTCCCTTTTTGCAAGTAGGCCTTAATGTCCTGGTACCATGGCCTGTCGTCTGCCTCCTCCTCTGCTAGCAAGGAGTACGCTAATTGTCTCAGGATCTCGATTCTCAATGGCTCGATATCTGAACCTGCCATCACTCGGAACATCGAGGATAGGGTGGCCAAGGCATCTGCAAATTGATTCTGGGTTCTTTGGTCGCAAGCCTTCCATTTGCCTTCTGTCTAAAGGAAAATAAGGGCGGAATCGTCATAAACATGTAGTCTTCGGATATCCATCTCCATAGCAGCCTTCGGTCCGAGGATGCAAGCCTCGTACTCAGCGATATTATTGGTGCATGGGAACAATAATTAAGCAGCTACTAGATAAAGCTAAGCATCCGGGGAGATAAGGACAGCCCATGTGCCCGATCCAGACAGGTTAACAGGCCTGTCGAAATACACGACCCACCTTTCTGCAGCCACCAATAGAATACGGTCATCAAGAGGGTTCATCTCATGTTCCGATTGTGGCGTTATTACGTTCTCTGCTAACATGTCTGCTATGGCTCGACACTTTACAGACTTCTGCATCATGGTGTGTACATCAAATTCGGAAACAAGAATTTGTCATTTAGCCAACTTACCTACCAGCGCAGGTTTCTCGAAGAGATACTTGATGTGTTCACATTCAGTGAACAGGCTAATATGATAATGAAGAGTATATTGCCGCAATCTGTGTAACATCCAAACTAGAGCCATGTGAGTCTTCTCAACCTTCGGATATTTGACTTCGGAATCAAAAAACCTCGCGCTGAGATAGTAAATCGCACATTCATTTCCATCCGACGGTCTTTTCTATGTCAATGCAGTTCCCAGGGACTCCTTGTGAATAGTCAAATAGAGGATCGATGGGATGCCGGGAACAGGTGGAACCAAAATCGGGGAATGGGTCAAGTAATGCTGGATCTTCAAGAAGGTCGTCAGACATTCAATATCCCATACAATTTTAGCATTCTTCTTGAGCAATTTGAAAAATGGCTTGGTAGTCTCTAACAGTTGGGATATGAATCTTACAACATAGTTTAATCTCCCCAGTAAGCTGGGAATCTCCTTTACAGAAGATGGGGGTCGCAGATTACATATGGCCTTCACCTTGGAGGGATCAATCTCGATGCCTTGACTGCTTACGATGAAGCCCAATAACTTCCCAGACTTTGCCCCAAAAATGCATTTTGATGGATTGAGATGTAGCTGGTATTTTTGTATGCGCTTGAACAGCTTACGAAGGATCGCAACATGGTCCTCTCCCAACCACGATTTTGTGATCATGTCATCGATATAGACTTCAATTTCGTTATGCATCATATCATGAAAAAAGCCCACCATGGCTCTTTGATACGTGGCTCCCGCGCTTTTCAGGCCAAAAAGCATGACCTTATAACAAAATGTACCTCATGGGGTTATGAAGGGAGTTTTGCTCCTATTCTCCTCCATCATACAGTTATGGATACGGCCAGAAAAATCATCCATGAAAGGGAACAACTTGGATTCCGCTTTACCATTGAGCAGAACATCAATGTATGGGAGCAGAAATTTTTCCTTCGGACTATCCTGGTTGAGATCCCAATAATTTACTCATGCATTGATTATGTCATGCTTCTTTACCACAAAACGATATTTGATATCCACTCGAAATGGTAAGCAATCTCAATGAAATCATCCTTTTGGAAGCTTGATCACTTCTCGCTCGATTTCCTTGGGCATCCTTCCCAAACACCACCTCTTCAGTCGTACATTTGGATTGGTTGGAAAAGCATCGCAAAGTGCCCGAGCTTAGCCTCAGCGCGTCAGTTTTGGACCAGGCAATCGCGTCTAGAAATTCTTGGAAAAGATTGACCAATATGGAGGCTTTTGCTTTCTGCAACTCTTCCCCAGTTTTTTCCTCTATGGCATTATCTGCATCACCCAGGTTATGCCGTCAATGGCTTCGACTTCTTGTGGAGGTTCCATTCGAACTCGATCTCACTCGGGTCTTCGCGGTCATTTGTCTGAATGTGAATAATGTCCGTCTTCGAAGATCTGAGTTATATGTGATCTCATCTTGAACCCACAGAATACCCTGCTTGACTTCAGGTGCTCATCGCTTAGGCCATTCTTCATTTTCACCTGCATGAGCAGAAATAATGCGTTAGCTTGCATTTCAGATGAATTCAATTTTAGGAGCTAAATACTCCCTTTTATCTCGATTGGACGGCTCAGCTTTATCGTCCTTCCCTCGTAGGACGCATTGTCACTACGGTTGAGCACACTCATTTACTTGCAAAATAAGAGATAGAACGAATCATTTCTATTCTCAATTGAGTTAAAATTAGGAACGACAACCTTGTTGCCAAAATTGAATCATCTTTTCCAATCCAGATTTGTTGGCGAGAGTTATCGCATCAGCAATGGTCTATAATCTCGCTTCATCAGAGACTCTGCACTTCTATGTTAAGTACTGTTTTTTTATCGCAAGAATCTAGCTTGCCTCCCTACTTCAAGCGAATGTCATCTGGCGGCGCTCCTCATTCTGAAACTGTCTGCAGACATCGTGGCACACAGGATTGGCTTTTCGATCTCGATCGTTTCGGATTACGATTTCGTCGAGAATGTTGTCGAGATCCTTGTTCATAAGGGCATCGATCCCATATTATTTTCGCTAGTGCAGCGTGGTTCGCAGCATGATGATCACGTCCTCGGTCTTGGCGTTGTAAGCCCGGGGGAATTTGAAAGGGATGACGTTAGTCAGCTCATCTTTGAATAACGAGATTCCGTTGATGGAAAATTCTTGACAGAGGTGGAGGCTTCGTCTGTTTTAGGTTCTTCAAAGCTTTTCTCTCAGAATCAGAAAAATGATCGACCTTGTCGCTATTCTCTTTGCAGGACGCGAAGGATGGAGAAGGGGAAAGCCTCAGCGGCTTTAGCTTCTTTATGGCGTCAATAGGGATGACGACCTCCTCGTGGTTTGTGTCGATTTCTCAAGTAGCTCGGACTCTACTGTTGTGGTTGTCGTCATGCTTTTCATTTATCATCTACAAGAAAAGTATACAAAATGTTACTCCAGGAATCAATTTGGATGATATTTTGGAAGGATACGCCCTCTTGTTTCAGATTGAATAATCTCATCATGTTTGGCGACTAAAGGCTGCCTCAATGATTGGGTCCGCTACCACACTCGTCCTTTAAGAAGCCTGGACAACCGCGTCCCTTCAGGCTTTTCATAGTAAGGAGGGTTGCTATTCACATGGATAGATGCATATCGTGTTTTTTCGGTAGACCTTCAGGTTTATGTTAAACCCTTCTTGATTTGAGTTGGGTGACCATGATATTTCATACTCTCGAGTTATTCTGTGATTTCCTCTTATTGATCAGTTGCTTGTAATGATTTGAACTAAGACCAGAAACGAGATATGTCATCTTCGTTTGTTCGTCCGAAAAGTTGCAACATTCATTGTTCTATCGAGTCTGTTCAATAATCCCATTTTGTCAGTGGGAGGCTAGCCGTCACACTTGAGTCCTCAATTCATCACCTCCAGGTGGGTGAATATCTGACATCTCTATCTAGTCCAGCTTTGGTTTATTTAACTGCACATGCAAAAAGGGAACAATATACAACATATGATTCAAAATGAAAGAGATTAGGAACGACTTCTTTTTCATTCACACAAGGGCATGATTTCTGCTATCATTGGAGTAGGTCGCCATCCTTCGAGAAGCTGCCCCAGATTGTCTTTTCTTGTCTATTTTGGCGCAGCTTTTGCTATTCGACTCTGGCTTGAAAAATAACGAGGAATGAGAGTTTCCCACTCTATGGAATTGAGTGATAGGTCACCGATTCACTTGGAATTGTGGCCTTCATGCTTTCCGCCCAACACATGTTATTTTCAGGCCTCGCTATGCGATGCAGTCTTTCCATGGTCTCTCGAAGAATGATCTTCATTAATGCCCTACGAGAGAAATGAAATAATGTCAGCACCTAGATAGAGGACTAATCTTTCAATAAGATCGCCTCTTATATGAAAATAAGGCGACGATACCTGCCCCACAATTTCAACTTAAAGGCCTTCGGTACTTCGCCATGATTTCATTATAAGAGGAGATATCATTAAAAGATTGTTCGCGATTATCAATAGGACGCCCATTTAATTTCAAAAGTTTAATGCACACAAAAACGTCGTCAATTTTGCAAAAAACTGCTTCGAGATATTCCTTTTGCAAAAATGACATGAAAATTTTGACAAGATAATTTGTTCATTTGAAATTTATCCTCCAAATTCACTGCAAAAAATGATCATCAAAATTTTCAAATACGGGCTTAGGCCACGTAGGGTGTCCAATTGATATTCATGAACAATCGAAAATAACTCAGAGTGGACAAATAAATGAAAGAATCCTACTCACAGTGGTTGACAAACAATACCTGTCAATGGCATAGACATGCGCATGCTAATAGTGAGGTTTGACACATAAGGTATGATAGGCTAATGGTTAAAGGTTCCCACCACAACGAAATGAAATACCGCCCCCAAAAAATACTGACAGCATAATCGGGTCGGGGCACATATTTCGAGGCGATGAGCGGGATCAGAAATGATCGTGCCATTTGCAGACCTGCGTATGGCCCGATCAATTTCTGATACCTCCTAAAGGTTCCCTAGAGTCGCAGTCGGGGTTTGACCGCGGGATGCGTGTGCGAAAAGTGTAGTATATGAGAAGCAAGCACATGAAGGTATATCAAACATTGCTTCAATATATATACAAATACCATACATTCCCACGACTCCCTGCAAAACAGACAGGTCAACAATCACTACACCCCTTATAACTCCCAACTTGCAAGAACATCTAACACAAGGTTAGCAGATTAACCTGATTTTCCTCGCAGCGCTGCAAAATGGAGATCAAGTTAGGAAACAATCGACTGGTTATTACAGCCTAAGTCCACATAGATTTATTACCAATCAAAACCGTTCCCCAGCGGAGTCGCCAAGCTGTCGCGACATTGGATTTCTTTTTACTGATTAGCAAAATAAAATGCTATTAAGAGTCGCCACTAGCCTATTGGGGTCGGCTAGAAACCAATCGAGACACGGGAGTGTTATCTCGATTCCTACGCAACCAGAGATTCTAAGCTCGGGGATTTGTTTACGCTAACTGGATAATTAGCGCCCTTTCGGTACCTAACCAGTCAATGTTCCCTAATATGATCACACATTCTGCATATCATTTTAAGCCTACCAGGTATTTAACCAGTGCTAGATGAACATGCATAATGTTTTTCTGTCATTTCGTGCAATTACCTATTTATCCTTAACCTAGCATCTAGGAAAAGGGATTAACATGCAATTTTTCAAAAGACAGTGTTATGAACACTCAATCAGGTAAATATGCCAAATAAAGACTGGAATAAGCACATGCAATCCAAATCTATAATGATGATATTTAAAGAGAAACATCCGATACGAAGATCAGGTGCACCTAAATGGACCGGATTGGACATCGGTCCTCAATCACCAAGCCTCGATGGACTATCAATTTTCGTGGACATCACTATCGATCGCCACGTCTGAAGCATATGCATTCACTCAAAATAGATAATCAGCAAAGTTCAGTCATTTAAAGGATAAAACGAGCAACTCAAATTAAACTCTAATTACCATGCTAATTTATCTATTGAGACATACTGATAAATAAGCTAACCACTAGCCTAAAATAAATACATGCAAATCAAATCTATAATGGCAATATTTTAGGAAAAAAAACTCTGATATACGAGTCGGGTACGCAAGATATACCTGATTGGACACCGGTCTTCGATCGCCCAGCCCTAGCGTGAGACCATCTCCGTGCGTGTCACTTCCAATTAGCTCGGGTAGTCTCTACGGCGGCGGCATGAACGGCGACGACAACGGCGAGGCGGATCACGGCTTGGCTCGACGGACCACGGCCTAAAATTCTCGGACAACTTGGCCCACAGGCCCGGCACAACGGCCCAGTGACTCGGTCACTCGGCCTACTCCCTCGGCCACTCGGCCCAGGCCAAAATGGGCCACGGCCCGTGCAATTCCCGGCCCGAACAGGGCATTCGGCTAAAACAGGGCAGGGGTGACGGCGGGGCTGAGGCGGCCGAATCGATGGCCGATGGGCGGCAGCCAGCTCGAGGGTCGACGGTGGAGGCTTGAGGGAATGTCGGGGAAGCTGAGGGAGGTGACGACGGTGGCAAAGGGCAGCTGGAGGCTGCTGAATCAAGGTCGAACAGACCTGGCGTGAACAGGGGGACTTGGCGACAGAAAACAGGGCAGTGGCCCGGGCCGATTTCCGGCCACCACGCGCGGCGGCGCTCCACCACGAGTTCAGGGGAGATAGAGGAGGGTCTAAGGAGGCCGTCGGGGGTGGCGGTGAGTGGGAGCGGCAGCGACGGCCGGTTCGGCAGGATCGAAGAAAATCCCAAACCGGGTCAAAAACAGGGCACCAGCGTTCTCGGGGTTGATTACAGTGGCTCTGGCGATCGATCGGCGGCAGGGCGGCTTCGGCTTGGAGCTTAGGACACGGAGGAGTCACGGGATGGTGGTGGTTGGTGACGGTGGTCCCGGAGATGGTCGGAGGAGGGCCGGGCTTGCTCGGGTCAAGGGGCCCGAAAATAGGGCAGGGCTCCCGCGGCTCTTTTGCGACCGTACGACGGCCAGCGGAGACGCCGGAGGGGTCGATGATGGCGTCGACCTCAGGTTGAAGGTGGTGGTGGCCGGAGATGTGGTGGTTGGCGCCAAAATCGCCGGCGGAGGAAGGTGAGCAGGAGCGGATGTTCGGGCCCCCGAGGTTGTCCTCTTTGGCAGGGCAGATCCACCCAATGTTAAATCTCCTCGTCCTTCAACTTCTTCAGCAAGTTTTTCATGTGGATGTGAAGGTGAGTGATGTGGGTGGTGGTGTGCCGTGTATTTTTGCGGCTGTGAAGGAGAGAGAGAGAGAGAGAGAGAGAGAGAGAGGGAGAGAGAGGGGGAGGGGGACGTGCATGAGGGAAGAGAGGATGACGTGAGAGTGGGGATTGGTATAAAAAGAGTGGAAGGGGTGGGCTGTCCTGTTGGGCCTACGAGAGAAAGGAAACAAGACTAAAATAGATAGTCGGGCCGAGAATGAAAGGGGCACGCAGGCCCAAATGCAAGGAAAGAAAACGTGGGCCTAAACCGTCCGCGTGAATCCAATTTGACCACGCCCACACACATTCTTTATTATTATTTTTTTCATTTTATATTTTTTATTATTTTTCCATGAAATAAAATATATATAAGGTATATTTAACAAATTTTAAATTTTTTTAATATATATAGAACTGTCAAAATTAGGTGTCAACAATCAATATTCTTTAGGGCTTTGCTACCGTGATAGTATTATGGTATTGTCATTATTTTTGACCCTACGATTTTTTAATTGATGAATACTTTACGCAAAACACGTGTTGATGGTATGTAGATCTACTGTCAGAAACAACTGACTGACAATCATGTATGCTTTTCTCTTTAATTTACTCTTTTATACATGATAGGTTTTGGATTTTAAAAATTAAAAATCTCAATAAATTAGGTCCAAAGTTTAAGGTCAAACCAGAAACTGCTCTGCTCCATCGCAATTGCGACTTTTCTTTCGTGCTTTATTTTGCAGCCATCACGTCCCTTCTTTTCCCTTACGATGCTCTGTCGTAGTCCCTCAAAAGAAAAGTCAAGAGCCGCCCACTTATTCAACTTTTGTCCATATGCTTTGCATTTAACATTTTATTAAACAAAGTCTACTTCTCCTGCCAAGAGACATTTTGTCATGTGATAGTTCCTGATAGTTCCCAGAGCACATTAAACTTTTATTCTTGCAGCTCACGTATCTGGTCAAAGGACAAATCAAATAGAGCACGTCATTACTCATTAGACGTACAAGACTGCCAAACAACAGCTATAAAAAGAAACCTAATCGTCACTCTGAGAAAGTTCAAACAGATCAACACCAAAGTCTCACCCAAACAACAAGAAAAGATCGTAAAAAGGGGGAAACAAAAAAAGAGAGTCAGGGTTTGCTTTTCAAAATGGAAGAGGTTGTGATTGTCGGAGCAGGCATCGCGGGGCTAGCGACGGCGGTGGCCTTGAAGAAGGTCGGTGTGCAAGCACTGGTGCTTGAGAGAGCGGAGGGGCTGAGAGCCGCCGGAGCGGCCCTTGGCCTCTTCCCCAATGCCTGGCACGCGCTCGACGCGCTCGGGGTTTCGGATAAGCTCATCTCCATTTACGAACCTCTTTTCAAGTAAGGTTTTACCTTTCCCACGTAGTTGTTATAACCTATGTTCAAGTTCATCTTACTTAATTAAGTTCTTATCAGATTAAACGTTCCATAATTCATTTTTTGCTCATGCATTAGGGCTTACGTAACGGATGTGAAGACCAAAGCGATTCAGGAAGTGCGTTATGATGCAAGCAAAGGGTACTGCAACACTGAAAATTCTTCATTTCGATCAATGCATCGTCTATTTTTAATTTGTCGTATGTGTTTCCTACATTTCCCTTTCTTTGGCCAAGAGAAACATTGGATTCATCGCACTTTAGATGAAAAACGAATTTGGGGTTTTGCAAATATCCTATGGTAAGTCACATGAACATCCGCAAAGATCATTGAATCTGCACAAAACTCTAGAATTTTTTTTCATCCATGGATTTTCTTTTGTGTGTACAAAAAGTTGCAAGAGCATTTATAATGGTTTTGAGCAACTAATTTTTTTTTTTTGGTAAGTAGATAAGTCGAATAATAACATTATCGCAGGTGAATGAAAGAATTAATGTCTATTTGTGTAATGCTAAATTTAAGAATTTGCACTTTTTTTTATATATATTTCTAGGAGTGGAAATGAACAAAGATTGGTGCACCGGAAAGTCTTATTAGAGGTCTTAGCAGCGGAATTGCCTCCAAATACCATCCGTTTCTCTTCAAAGCTCACTTCCATTGAAACACAAATGGAACAAGGCTCATCCATTTGCATCCTCGAGCTTGAAGATGGAACTGTGATCAAGTCTAAGGTATCATAACTTCTCCTAATTAACATTTCTTTCTGATTTCCGCCGCAATAATACTACTACAATACTTGATTAATGAATTCATTGTGAAAAAAGTGTGCCATGTAAATGTAGGTCGTTATCGGATGTGATGGGGTGCATTCTAGGATAGCGCATTGGTTGGGGCTGAGCTCACCGGTCGATTCGGGCCGGGCCGCTATTCGCGGGCTGGCTGTGTACCCAGAAGGACATGGGCTGAACCATGAAGCTCAGCAATTCGTGGATGTTTCAAAGAGGGCTGGTTTTATGCCTCTCAACAGTAAGGATATCTACTGGTTCTTTGGTTGCAAAGCTCCTCCAAAAGGTATTGAATTGGTACATTCCCTTTTCTATTTGCTGATATGTGTCCTATAGAAAGGTATTTTTTTTTCTTAGGACTGACACTTCTTGTGTAAGAGTGCCATTAACGATACTTACACACCGTTTGTTTCATGAAAAATGAGTGATTTGAAAAATATTTTTCAAAAAAAATGATTATTTATGAATGAACGAAACATATTTTCATCGTCTAAGTAAATAATTAGGCATAATTTGTTATCAGTACTAAAAATATTTCTCGTTGACTAATTATTTTAAGTGATACATGTGATCACTTTTGGAAAAAAAATGTTTCTTAAATCACTCGCTTTTTGCGAAATAAATGGAGCATTACATTGGTTTGTGAAGTCAAGAAAAAAAAAATCCTTCAGACTAACAGAAGTGTACTTTATCACTTTCATTTGTCAATTTGCGTGTGGGTCTCATCCTCCCGTACGATTTATATTTCCTCGTCACCGGTTAAATTGAAATGTATTCATAAATGCATCTTACAACAATTTTTCTTGGGGAAAAGCTGCTTTTTATCTTTTTATTTTCTCGATTTTTATAGGATTAACTAGTAACAACTTAGCCATTGTCTAACAGTTTTTACTCATCGACACATCTACATTTCAGGTGCGGACATGGGAGGAAACCCAAATTTACTACTAAGAGAAGTAGCTGACCATTTAGCCAAAGACTTTCCCCCATTGTACCTTGACATCGTCAGCCACTCCGACCTTTCCACTGTGACGTGGGCCCCATTGATGTTCCGGTACCCGTGGGACGTCATCCTTGGGAGCCTGACCCGCGCGAACATCACGGTGGCCGGAGATGCCATGCACCCCATGACTCCGGACTTGGGCCAAGGTGGGTGTTTGGCGCTCGAGGATGCAGTCGTGTTGGGTCGACACATCGGACGCTCGATTTCCAAACAGGGAGAACTCGAGATGTGTAACATTGGGTCCGCCCTCGAGAATTACACGAGGGAGAGGAGGTGGAGGGCGGCAACGTTGATCACGGCATCCTTTCTGTCGGGTTGGGTTCAGCAGGATGGGTCTAGTTGGTGGATGAGGTTCCTAAGGCACGTATTCTATAAGTTTGTATTTGTTAGAGTCCAAACGGCTACTAGGTACGATTGTGGCAAACTTTGCTAATGTTTCCTCTTTTGACTTCTATTTCAATCAAGTACTCCCGGGTAAGTCATAAAAAAAAAAAAAAAGAGAGAGAGAGAATCAACTGTCGTGGGATCGAATGTTAACGAAGCAAACGCACGGTTTGCTTGACATTCCAATAGTTTGTTGCCCTATTGCAAGACTCATGTGGAGTTTTGAGTCTTTAAAATTGATGGGAGTTTATGTGAATCTACATATTGCTCAGCTTCATCAGATCGCTTCTTAATTATTTTGTATTACTTTTTTTTTTTTGGTTTCGAAACCTTGCACGAAGGAATTGCCCGTCACAGATATTCCACTACAAAAAAAACAGGCATTTAGCGACGGAAAATAGCGACGAAAATTTGACAAAATTCGTCGCTAAAAGTATTTGCGAAGAAAAATTGCGACGAACAAAAATTCGTCGATAACACGGCGTTGCAAAATTTAGCAACAAAAATTTAAAATTTCGTCGCTAATTGGCGACGAATTTTGTGACAAAAAGATGTTCGTCACTAATTTACGACAAAAAACCAATTCATCGCAAATCAGCTACGAACAATCTGTTCGTCGCAAATTAGCTACGAACATGTTTTCGTCACAAAATTCGTCGCCAATTAGCGATGAAATTTTAAATTTTCGTCGCTAAATTCGCGACGCCGTGTTATCAACGATATTCTTTTTGCGTCGCTAAATTCGTTGCAAATCCACTACGAACTTTTTTCCTTGCTAAATTCGTGGCAAATTAGCGATGAAAATAATTTTTCGTCGCTAATTTTGTGTCGCTAAATTAGCGATGAGTTTATTTATTCGTCGGAAATCAGCTACGAACATTTTTCGTCGCTAATTTTGCGACGAGTTTATTTTTTTTGTCGCAAATTTGCCACGAATTTTGCTACAACATGTTTTTTTGTAGCTAATTTGTGACGAAATCGTTGTTTGTCGCTAAATTTAGCAGCAATTTTTTTTTTGCCATGAACATTGTTATGATATAAATTTGGCGACGAACTTTGCGACGAAATTTGTTTAGCCATGAATTTTGCCACGAAATATTTTGTCGCTAAATCATTTTGCAACGAAATAGCCTTGGAAAAAAACATTGATATTTTAGCTCTTTTTTTTGCATTAATGAAAATAGAGCACGGCAAAGGAAGAATAGAGCAAGGAAAAAGCCACGAAGAAGGGAAAAAAAAAAAACAACAAAACATCTCTCTCGTCTCTCTCTATCTATCTATCTCTCTCTCTTTTTGTTTAGCAAAAGCACATCTAGTCATTGCCACCACCTACTCCGGCCACCTGCCACCTCACTAGGCCCCGTCGATGGCCACAGCCCCATCGCTGCATCACCGGAGCGGCTAGAAATTCTTCCAAGAGATGTTCGGCGTCCCTGTCCTGTTTTTGGGCCAGGACTGCTGCAGCTGCTGTTCGTAAGCAGCAGCGGATCCTCAGTCACCACCACCGCCTACCACCATCGCCACACCATTCCTCACAACCCCTCTGAAACCGCTCCACCGCTTTTAGCTGCTTCGAAGTCGCTGGAGGACCTCAAATAGCCGAAAACTCGAGACTGTCCTGCTCTGTGCCCTGTTTTGCGGGGTCCTGTTCGGGACTGTGCTCCGCCACTTCGCCGCCTTCCTCCACCCAACTCCAGCCACCGAACACACCCCGACACCCCATTAACACGCCACCATCAGTCCTAAGAAGCTTCGACGTCGCCTGAGCCACGAACTAGCCCGAGAAGCGACAGCCCTGTTTTGCCTCTCCTGCCTCCGACCCAAGCCGTCTGACTAGCTCCTTCGCCTCCTTCGCCGTCGCTTCTCCGACCACGACCTGCTACCTTCACCTCCCCTGACTCTCCTGCGACCTCCCCCCAGCCACCTCCGCCTTCACTGTCACAAGTTGGAGTCCTTGCAGAAGTCCTAGAGGTGGAGCTCGGACTTCACGTGGAGATGGGCGGCGTCGAAGGAGACAAGGAGGGAGTAAGACTGAGGGGTCTAGGAGTGTTGCTTTTGACATTCCGGAGCTTTATAGACGAGAAGGGATTGGGAAAATTTGAAGAGCCGTGCGAGTGAAAATTTTAAGAGACGCGCCATGTTTTAACAGAACGGGAAGGGAAATTAGCGACGAAAATAATTTTCATCGCTAATTAGTGTTCGTCGCTAAAGGTGAGCCATCAGAAGGTAAAATTAGTGACAGAAAATGGTATTCTTTGCTAATTAACGACAAAAAACTATTTTCGTCGCTAATTTGTATATTTCTTATTTTTATTGATATTCAAATTTAGCGACGAATAAAAATTTTCGTCGCTAAAATTTGCGACAAATTTTTTTATTCGTCGCTGAAATGAATATATTTTTTTATTTTTAAATTTCTGCGACGAAACATTAAGTTTCGTCGCAAATTAGAGACGAAAATCACTGTTTCGTCGCAAATTTTCTTTTTTTATTTTTATCGATATTGCTAATTAGCGACAAATAATTTATTTTCATCGCCAATTTGAATATTTTATTTTTTATTTTTATTCGTATTCTATTTTAATATATTTTCAATTTCTAAATTTATACAATTTTTTATTTATTCTATTTATTATTAAAGACTTTCTTTCTATTTTTATTGTTGCAAGAAAATAGAATTCAAAAGAATTCGAATGTGGAATTCTGTCCTAAAATTTTAAAAATACCATATCTACAATTTAATTTTATTAATTCAATCCATAAAATTGTATAAATTGAAATTCTTTCCATGACCAAATAATTACTTTGGAATTGAAAAAAATGAAAAAAAAAATACCTTGTCAAGAAGACTCACACAAAAATGAAATAATTACATGTACGAGTTCAAGTTTGACGAGGACAGAAATCGAGCGCCATTCATTCTTCTTAATAGGTTATATTGCCACATAACTTATCCATGTGGCAGTATCTTACTATCAATAGTTATGTCTTGGTTATATAGCCAAAGTCCTCTAACAAGTCCTGATAGTACGTCTTGGTTATATAAACAAAGTGCCCTAAAAATGCCCTTTTTCAATCAATTCGAGTATATTGATTTTTGGGAAAAAAAAAAGCAAAACAAAATGAAAAATATGGAGCAAGCTTGGAATGGAACTCGTGACCACCAAGCACTTCACCCAAGCGAAACCAACAGGGCAAATAGCTAAGTTAGTGACACTATCTAGATTTCAATTAATATATGCACACGTTAAAAGATGTGACACTAATTTGGACATAACAACTCCATGGACCCCTTCCTCCCGACAAATGACGTGGTATAATGAATCTGGCATGGAAAGATCGAAAGAAAAAAGAGGGAAATGACGGTTCATTCGAGATCGAGAAGTGGCATCGGAATGAGGAAAACGCAAAATTGACAAGGAAAACGGCATTTTTTAAGGAAAAAGGCAGACCACGGCGGTTTGCCAATGGATTCGTCTCGAAAAATTACGTGGAATAAAAAAAATCGTCCCAAACGAAAG
The DNA here is from genome assembly GCA_021437785.1 of Rhodomyrtus psidioides. Lineage (NCBI taxonomy): Eukaryota > Viridiplantae > Streptophyta > Magnoliopsida > Myrtales > Myrtaceae > Rhodomyrtus > Rhodomyrtus psidioides. The sequence continues at coordinate 2,581,302 of JAILYB010000077.1, read as the reverse complement.
CCCGAGCAATGAGATATGCCCTTTCAAAGTTTCCCCTTTGTTGACACCCGATTTTCGACCAAGTCTTTTTCAGATTTATTTTTTGAAAAATCACAAAAAATCCATAAAAAAGTCAAAAAATTTACAAAATCAACTTTGGTGGCCTTGGCCAAGCCCAAGGAACCATTTTTGACCAAAAAATAATTTTTCATATTTTTTAGTATTTTTAGAAAATAGGAAAATACTCAAAAAATTCAAGAAAAATAGCATTCGAGGTCACAAAAATATGGAAAAATATCCAATATTTTTAATTTTAATCCCTTGTATTTCGGACCTAACAAAAAGTTCAAAATCAGATTCGATTATGGGTGTTCCTTTGTAACCCGTACTATTGAATTTGAGAAAAAAAATATCAATTGAGTCTTTTAATTTGCAATTTTGGCATTTTCTAGAATCTTGACATCTATTCTAACTATCCCATATTGTAATTTAGCCCAATTGTATGTACAAATTGCTCAATTGCACGAATTTGGCAAAATTGCACACTAAAATTGCATTTTTAGTCCTCGAAAATGAGCATAATTGAAAATACTTTCAATTCGAGGGCTATCATTGCAAATTAAACATACAACTCAATGGGTTTTACCATTTTGAATCGATTGGCACAGGTAATTTGACCCAATTTGATCATTTGAACCTTCAATTGCATAATTCCCCAATTTGCAATTAAAAGGAAATTTGGGGTTTTTATAGAAATAGATGTAAACTTTTGGGCAAAACCACATTTCTAGATAAAATCCATGCTCTAGATTCGATTTTGAGGTTCAATTGCAAAATTTTCCCATTAATTTGGGTTTAATTTAGAAAATGGTAAATCGGAACCGGTTCTGACCGGTCAGACCGCCGGTCGGACCGGTCCAGAACAGTGTCGTCGTCTTCCTCAAAACGCTCGTGCGAATGAACAGTGACAGACCGAGTTTCCAAGACCAAATTGAAGATCAATTCGCGACTAATTGAAAGGGGAATGATGGGCGTTTTGTTCCTCTCATCTTCCCCCGTCGATTGACACCAACGGCACCATCCGACGTCGCCGGAGGAGGGAGCAATCGGCCGGTCAAAGCCCCGGTACCTGTAAAAGTCAACAACGACAAAGCTTGGATGAAATTGGTTCGAATTCGTGCCAAATGCAACCGCCTGAGGTCCCGAACGGAATAACCACTTAACACCCGTCGATTGCCAGTCGCCGGTGACCATTTCGCATGTGTTTTCACGTGCGAAGGTCACCTGCTCCAACTTCCCGATTCGGCGTAAAACTGAAAATGATATAAAAGCCAACAGACTATTCGCGAAGCAGAGGGAGGTCGATTCAGTTAGAAGAAGAAAAACACAGTTGGAAGAGAGAAAGAAAGAGCCCGCTCTCCATCGCCATTGTCGAGAGTGAAGCTCGAAATTGAAGAGCAACGGTCAGGACCTTCCAGGCTAGACCAAAGCTTGGGGAGACCTTCAGGAGACCGCCCAGAGCGCCAGGAAGCGATCGCCGCCGGCCGCGCCCTGTAAAATCGCAAGAACAGGTGAGGTTGAGCTTCGATTCTTGTACTGAGCTTCAATGGCGATTCTTGCATTTCCCGCCCATTCTTTCAATCACTGTGTGCGTTTCACTCCTTGAACATCACTGACCATGTTCGCGTCTTGATCTTGCATCGATTTTGCTCACATCCCCCGAAACGAGTCTTTGAACTTAGCCTCCACAGCCGATTCTTGCCCAGCAAAATCTGGGTTGAGCGGGCTCAATCGGAGCCCGAGGTAAGTCTTCTAAACTTCCCCTGGTGCTATTCTATGACTGGATTGCCTTGATTTGTTACGAATCGAGCTATTGAATTTCCATGGCCGTACTCGGCATCGTGTATGATGCTCGTGATTCTGTGGATCATGAGCTTTCATTCTTAGATATGTTAGACTAGAAGTGACGGCGGGTCGATTAGTGTTGGTCTCGCACGATTCCATCAAGATCCCACCGTCCGATCGTCGCCGGAGAAGCACAGCCGTTCGTTCAGTTGCAGGCGCGAGGTTGAAGACGAAGCTGACATGGCGCGGTCAACCGGTCAAACTCCTAGTTGGCATTCGGCCATTAGTCCACGTGTCTGTCGAGTCAGCTCGACCGTTAGTCTGTTAGGGTGAGTCAGCGTAGATCGGACGGTTCAGGTTAATCGAGTCCAACAAATGGTGGTCGTCCGATTAGAAATTAGGATAATTCGAAAATGATTTTAAATCGGAAATAAAAAATGGTTGAAACGGCGCCGTATGGGTTAGTTAGTGAAGGGCGTCGTTTATGTTAATATGAATAGACGTTCTAGATCGAGTCTTAGGATCTAATCGTGGCCGTAGGTTTAAGTAATCCGATCAGATGGCCTTGATCGGCTCTTCGCCTAATCTGAACCGTAGGTTTTAGTAATCTGATCTAGCGGTCGTGGATTAGCCGCGCGGTTCAATAGGAACCGTCGGATCAAGTCTAAATAATCAGAAAAATAAAAAGGGATAAACGGCGTCGTTTCATGGCTGTGGGTCGCACGGGTCCGGGTCTGGGCCGGGTTCCGACCCGAGTGGGTCGGGTCGACCCGGTCCGAATCATATTTTTTAAAATAAAAATAATCAGAAATGATTAAAAAATAAAAAAAAATCAGAAAAATCTTAGAAAATCCAAAAAAATGCTAGAAAATTCCAGAAAATTCCAAAAAAAAATGTGGAAAATTGTGGGAAAATCCTAGACATTCCAGAAACCCCCAAAAATCGAGGGTTGACCACAGATAACTGGTCAACCCTATTTTTGGGGTTTCTTATCCAATTTTCCGAGATTTGACGATATTACCCTTTAGGGGTAAGTCGCCTCTGCTGTGTATGCAAGATAAGGCCGATAACGCCAAGGTAAGAATTAGGGTCGATCAGACGACCAATTCTTAGGTTTGGGTTTCGAATCCCGCACCTTTTCTCAAAATGACGATTTTGCCCTTCAATAGGAAAATTGTCTTTCTTGTCTCAATCGAGTTCTGAAAATTGCTTAAAGTTAGGTTTTGGGTCAGGTGGACGACCAACCCTAATATTTGAGATTTTCAGTTCTCGTCTTTGTTCAAATGACGACTTTACCCCTCCAAAGGTAAAATCACTTGAAAATTCCAGAAAAATCCTGGAAATTCCCGAAAATAGGAAATGGATTGGATTGATGGCCAATCCTGTTTCCCCTGTCTTTTGACTTCCCGATTCATCTAAAATGACAGATTTACCCCTTTCAAGGGTAAAGTTTCCCCGAATTGTTCAAAAATTACGATTTTGCCCCTCATGGGCAAATCATGCCAAAATCATTCCTAAGCCATGATTGATATTTCTCTAGGCTAATAGGGCCTCATTAGGGATACCATGCTGATTTCATGTGTTTTATCCGCATGTATTGGATCCTCGATTTGCGTACTTTTTTTTATTGATTGTGATTGATAGGGTAGTATCTCTCATCTGCATGAACTCCTAGATTTAGGATCTGTACCCCACTCGTCTGTATGAAATCCTAGGATCAGATAAACCATTCAGCTTAGGTACCGAAAGGGCGTCAACTTTGACAGTTGGCGTAACTAAGTCCCCGAACCTACTTCTCTGGTTTCCGTAGAATCGAATAGACCACTCCCAACTATTCGATAGGATTTCCGATCGTACCCTCCACGAAACGATTGGTGGCGACTCCTTGGCATGTACACTCATCACATGTCACTAGACCACACTGAAGGTCGACCACGTATATCCAGCAGTTGCGATTTGGGTAATGGACCTTGGGAGAGGCCCGTGTCCGATCAGGCCAGAGATCGGGCGGCCCATTAGCCCACTCGCCCCGCCTCGAGGGAGAGGGTCGCGACAGACTGGCGACTCCGCTGGGGACATATTCTAAACCAGAATCTCTGGTTATTAATTCCAGAGGACTTGAGCCGATTAAAAAGTTGCTTGGTTTATCTGACCTTATTTTCTGCAGATGCTTTCGAAGGTGAGGTACGTACACTAATCATTGTGTTAGATGTTTTTGCAGATTGGAGAAATAAGGGGTGGAGTGATTGTTGACATTTTTCCTGCAGGTTGGAGTTGGGAATATATGTTTATTTTTATGCACATACTGAAGCGGTGTTTTGATACAAACTAATGTGCATGACTTTGCATTGTGATGATCACGACACATTACACGCACTGGCGGTCAAACCCCGACTGCAACCACACCTAGGTTACCTTAGATAGGGAAAGGGTGCGAAAAGGATCTTGTGTTTGATGGCACTTGAGACTTTCGTACTCGTTCCCGCTCACCATCTGCATTGGCGATATCTAGCCCTCTTGGGTAGGTACCCTTGGGGAGGAATCTGCCTCGTGCAGATCGTGAGAGCCTGAGCCGTAGGTTCCTCACCTGATTTCTTAGAGTATACCAACTTGTCTCATGCGCATGTCTATGGATGGTTGTTATACCTAAAACCGCCCATTGGTAAGAGGGGGACATCCCACATTCCCCTAGGTATGGTTGGTAAGGTGTTTACTTTCGATGTACTTTACTATTTCCTGCTCCATGATATGACTCATACATTACATACATTCATGTGCATTCACATCATGCAAATCGCTCAAGTGACTAATTGAAACAGCAATGGTAATAGGGTAGGATGTCGCTATTCCCTAAAAGCTCGACAGAATTGGTGACCTTTGAATACCTGAGGAAAGTCACTCGCCCTGGACCAAACACAAGGCTACACTTCACTAGATTCGTGCATGGTCGGGAGCTGACTGGACGTAAGCTAGGATATGCGGAAGACTGTCAAACCCGCTATTACGTTGATAACCTCAGATTCAAGCGACAAGCGGACGAAATGTTTAAGGACTATCTGGAGATGAAGAGACAGCGTCGTAACCAGTTGGCCAAGGAAGCATATGCCCGTCGAAAGGCTGAACTACTGGCCAGAGAAAGTGTGCCCATAGTCACTTTCTGGGGAAGAAAGAGGCGCCCCGCGACCAAGACAAAACCGAAGCGTATCTCGCTCAAGAAGGCGAAACCTGAGAAGACTCCTGAAGTCGTCGTACCATGGACCAGAGAATGGCTAGAAGAACTACAGCCTCTCGACCAAAACACTGAAGACGACTCATTTACACTTGATTAGAGGAAAATTCCCGACCAACTATCATTTGTGTAGACCCCTAGGAAAAGAGTGATTTAGACCCTCACATTCCAACGGTCTTTTATAGCTTTCTTGTTTGAAAGATCTCTCTTTACCTTTCTTCCATTAAAACACTTTGATTGTAATAAAAGTTCACCCCACTTTGTTCTTTTGATGTATTGACTAATGGAATGTGACGTTGCTATTTCCCTTAGTCATTGAGTAAACCTGACTAAATTGCATAATTCACTTCCTTGAAATTCAAATTAGGCTTTGAGTCAGGCTTTCAAGACCTGAAAAAGGTCCTAATTTCCATTTCTCCAATTGAACTATGCAATCGAGTCAGCTCATGCATATCTCATGACATCTACACGTTCATACGTTTAAAGTAATTTCTAACGATTGATTTTTCAAAATCATTTGCATATTTTAGACTTGATGGGAAAGAATGATATTCAAGTATTCAAAATCCCTCGGGCCGAACTCCAATCATGGTGGGACAGCATGGGCGAAGCTACCAAAAGTATGCTGGATCACGGCTAGGATACCTGTTAGACCTGCTGAAGATTGAATGTCCACCTGCCTTTATCCAAGCTATAGAGCTCTATTGGGATCCTACCACCACTACATTTTGCATGGAAGGACTAGAGATTACTCCCACTATCGAGAAATACAGCGCCGTCATCGGAGTTGAGTTCACTCCTACGCCCGTCCGACCCCCCATAGGATTTGAACCCCTGAGTCAGTTGGCTGAGTTCCTTGACACAGGTCTAAATGAAGTCAAAGCAGATGCAAAAAGCAATTCTGGACGAGTCTCCTTGTCTTTCCTTATAGACCGATTTTCCTGCCTCCCTGCTGCTAAAGGAACCAAATCTGGTAGAGCCTTTGTCTTGTCATTCTTTAGCTTTGTACTATTCCCGATCTCATCTGTCACCTTTGACCCCATGATGGCCGTAGTAGCTAGACAAGTCTGTTGTGGGTGGGATTACTCAAACATCCTCCTTGCCGAGACCTTCCTTTCCCTAAATCGCTTCAGGAAAAATAAAAAGTGAATCTTTAGAGCCTCAAGTGATCTTTTGTATCTGTGGTTCACGGCCCATATTAGACAATTCCACATCCGCATGGGTTTCACTGAAATCAGCCCGGATGCACATCCTCTTAAAACCTTTGTCAGAACACATACACGCATTCCTAAGTTCAACTTTGTAGAGTGGAAGAACTTCCTTAAAATTCTAAAGCCCGAACAACTCCGATGGCGGCTAAGGTTGCCAACGCTGGGCAAAGTCAGATTGGCCTGTGGTGACAAAGGTCCAGTCCCCTTGCTAGGATTCACGGGCGCTACAGCATACTATCCGAAGAGGGTGATCCGACAGTTTGGGGCGCTACAGGGGATCCCTTCTCCATCACAACCCGATACCTTTTCTTTTGACGTACCAAGCAAGACTCTCACAGAGGAAGAGAAGAGACAATTTGAAGCCAAGGTGGCATCCATCATACTCTCTTTGAAGAATTCTCAGGCTGAAGAAATAAGTTGGCCAGAAGACATGACTCGAGAGGAAAACACTCATAGAGCCACCGCAGAATACATTCAACGCTTCAAAGCGACCCGACGAAGCCTTGTCGAGCCCTACATACCCGAATACATCGTGCCGTACGTACCGGGAATAGAGCCGTACATACCCGAAGACATGGGACCACTATCGTATTCAGAGGACGAGGAGCCCCAGACCGAAGAGGGGAATCCATATTAGGATGATGAAGATACCTTAGACCTCAAACGTCCTAGACTTGAATAGGCTATTCTGTCAAGTGTAAAATAAGCAAACACTGTGATATCTTCTCATACATTCTCATTTCTATTAGATACTATCTTGGACACATGAGCATGAATATAAGCATGTCTTTCGAATGCATAAAAACTATCGTCAGAAATTACGCCTCTTTTAATTTCATGAATTCATATCAGGAAATGACTAAAAGAACTACTTATGTGAGGCTAAGGCTCACAAGGCAGCCACTTTTTCTCATCTACTGACAAGAAACATGCAATTGAAAGAGTTAAAACTGCTTCTTTTTGCCAAAATAAGCGAAGCACTCACTAGAAATCTTTTGAACAGGTACACTCTCATCACGGAACTGCCAACACATCGTTTCCGTACTCGCCTTAAGACAAGAATGGAGCAGCAAGAATTGACTCCGCGTGTGGGCATGTTGGAGTCTCAGATGACTGCCCTGGCAACTATGATGGCTGACATTAAGGCCATGCTGGAGGCCACCCAAGCTAAACAGACAACCGCCCATAATCAGAACAACTCAGGCCCTTCTACAATGCCTGATGTAACAGATAGAGAAGTAACAAGGGATACCCAACATACAGAGGAGGATGTCCATGAACCAAACAGCCGATCACAACCAAAAGCCTCGCTTGTTGTTATCAACCTCGAGAGGGAGGAGAAAGGGAAGCAGACCATGAAAATTGAAGCAGAGGCTAAAAGGCTGGCCAAAATCGAAGAGTGCTTGAGCAGTCAAGGTTACGAGTTAGCCCGCTTCGACAAGATATCTCCTTTCGCCAAAGTAGAAACTCCTCCTGATTATAAAGAGCCAGAGTTTGTAAGGAAATACAATGGGACAGGTTGTCCCCGAGCACACCTCAAGTATTACCTGCGCAAGATGGCGCACTATTCAGATTATATCCCGTTACTAATGAACACATTCCAAGAGAGTCTGGCTGGCGCCGCTCTGGCATAGTTCATTGAGCTAGATCTAGAAGATTACGATGGATGTGAGGATCTAGCAGAGGACTTCCTCAGGCAGTACAAGTTCAACACGGCTACAGCCCCAACGAGGGAGGATCTTCTACGAACTTCAAAGGCGAGGGGCGAATCAATCAGGACATATGCTCAAAGGTGGCAAGCCTTGGCTACCCAAGTAAAGCCGTCAATCCCAGAAGAGGAGCTGATCGACTTATTCCTAAAAGCACTCCCTTATGAGTACTTTGACAAGCTGAACACTTCTGGGTGTCAAACATTTGCGCACTTGATAAAGGTTGCTGAAAGGCTAGAATGGGCCTTGAGAGAAAGAAGGCCTCATGAAGCTCCTACTAGGAAACAGTATCCCTTGAGAAAGGAGAGAGAAGCCGGACTGGACATAGCGTTTATACCAGATCCCCACAAGCCCAAGCCGTTTGGCAATTCCAATCAGATCAAAGGAGGATCATCCTGGTCAACACCAAAAGTGCAAGAGCCTAGAAGAAAGCAACCTCAGAAACAATTCTCCCAGCTCCCGAGGCCTTTATCCAAACTACTCCCGATGCTGCTAGAGCAACACCTGGTGGCGAAAGAACCGCATAGGGCAAACCCTGCAAGATATCCTGGCTTTGATGAGAGCCAGACATGTGCCTACCATATGGGCGAGAGAGGGCATAATGTGGATAACTGTTATATCCTTAAGCTGAAAGTGCAAGCCCTGATTGATAATCAGATTCTAAAATTTGACAATGCAGCCCCAAATGTACAAGAAAATCCACTGCCGGATCATCAAGCAGTAGGGGCAATATTCTCTGAAGGGGAAGAAGACTACCTTAAGCTGAAGGTAGATATTCTTAAGCTGACCGACCTGCTAGTAACCGCTTCATCATGCCCAAAAACAGGAACGATCTCGACTGACCAAAAGAAACTATGCATCGCTAAGATGATGAGCTTGGGGATAATGTCCAATATCACCAATGAAGAGTTCGAAGGAGTCAAAGCCTCTTTATCTTTGGAAGGAAGCTACTTTGTGATCAAGACTGAGCAGCGTAATACCTGGGGTACCTCACACGAGAATCTAGTAAACAGTCTTGGGCCAGTCACTCAATTAGAAGAAGAGTCTGAAGAAGACAAACTGGAAGCCAAGAGACGAAGCCTAGCAGACCTCAAATTTATGGCCGACGCACTTGAGAATGGCGAAATTATAGACAACCTTGGTCAAGATTCTGGGGGATACAACTTCAAAGTGAAATATTCAGCACCTCCAAGCTTTTATCAGAAAATTGAAGACATCATACCGGACGGATGGGGAGGTATGGATGATCTCTCTCAGTCAGAGACCTCGAAGGGAATAGAAGAACTTGACAACACCGTATCGATGGTCGAAGTCGCTTCGACAGTGGTAATCAGATTGGAAGAACTTGATAGCATGAGCGGGGTGGAAGACTACCTGGTCAAGCCTGTTGTGATTCAACTACCGCGAGGAGAAACAGACGACGCGACTAAACCGGAGATATCTCATCAGGCAACTGTAACTATAAAAGTCCCCCCAGCAGAAGAATACGATCCTAAAGCAGTCCATTGGGACTATGGGACCACACATGTAGACGCGGTAATGAGGTCCGGACGATTCTATACCCCCAGGGAGGGCGAATCCGAAAAGAAGGAGGTCTCAAAGGAAGACGCGGAAAAACTCATATCGATCATCAAAACCAGCGAGTTTGAGATGATAGAACAGCTGAGGAAGTTACCCGCTCAGATATCCCTATTGGATCTATTCATTAATTCTGAAAAATATAAGAACGCACTGTTGAGGATACTTAATGAAGTACGTGTCCCGGAAACAATTAATGAGGTACAATTAGGGGACTTTGTGGGGACGATCCTTTTAAAAGACCAATTGAGTTTCTCTGAATAGGACTTCCCCATGGAAGGAAAAGGGCACAACAAAGCCTTGTATATTTCCGCACAAATGTAACGGAAAAAGAGTGGCGCACGTATTGATCGACAATGGATCAGCCTTCAACATCTGCCCTTTGGCCACCCTAAGGAGGTTGGGAATCAATGAAGAAACGGTTAAAACATCCAAAACGGCTGTGAGAGCTTTCGATGGGATGAGGAAGACAGTGGTAGGAGATATTGAGCTTGACGTGTCTATTGGCCCGACAAAGTTCTCTATAAATTTCCAAGTGATAGATCTGCCCAGTGCATTTGGGTTCTTGCTGGAAAGGCCTTGGATCCATACAGCAGGAGCTGTCCCTTCAAGCTTGCATCAAAAAGTACGCTTCGCAGTAGATGGGAAGGTGATTACCGTACATGGAGAAGTCGACCTCCAAACATACCAAAGCAGTGCCATACCCTACGTTGAACCTGAAGTGAAAACAGAGGCGAGTTATCACTCCTTGGAACTGGTAGCAACAGTTCATACCCCGGCATGGACAAGGCTAAGAACCCCATACATCTCAGAAGCCAGTCTTCTACCAGCTAAGATGCTGCTGGCATACGGATTCAACTCCGAAAAAGGCCTAGGCAAACATAATCAGGGTATAAATACCCCACTGTAGTTAAAAGCTAACCCACATAGAATGGGCTTGGGGTATCAGAAATATCACATAGATGGATCTGGCCCAAAGACAACGGGCCGAGGCCGAGGCAGAAGCCTGGGACGCTTGGGAGGCCAGAGCAGCCCGAATGACTCATTCATTGGTTCTCCAACTTAGAAAGGCAGGTCTCAAATATTCAAAAACCCTTTGAATACCCACTTCGACCAGAACTCTAAATGGTTGTCTGAAGAAGATGTCACTTCACCGATAGAACCAGATCTGACAAATCCTTTTCTCAAGGATGACGCTGTGAATGTCATCATGGAGTGGTTGGAAAATGGAGCCACTTCCTCTGAGTAACGAGACTCTTCCCTTGTCTTTAAATACTGCATCTAGAACTTTTTGCATTTTGTCGCATTTTCTTTTCTTATTGTACGTATAGGGAAACGCCTTTGGATCTCCGGCCGTTGGTCCAAATAGCACATCTTGTAATGCGGCCCATTTTACATTCAATAAAACCATACATATTTTGTTAAGGACATATGGAATCACGAATCAGCCCAATGATGACACTAGTCTTCTATACAGAAGCATGAGGCCTGATTTGCCATATGACTCCTGATTTCAAAAAAGCTTTCCTTGGGGCAAGGATATCCAATGACATGAGGATTAGTCCCATTTATACCTGTACATATTTCTAAAACTCTTTCGAAAGGACTTTCCATGATCACGCATGTCATCCTTATGGAATACCAACTAACCATACTCATGACATTTCAGGCATATCATCTCAAACATGCATACCAGGTTGTTACGAGATTCGGACTTCTCCAGTAACCGTTCTTATAACATTGAAGAGGATGAAGATGAGGATTATACGTCTATCCGCAGAGATTGGAATGCCTTTGAGGAGTCGACACCTCCTACTTCGGAAGAACCAATCATTGTTAATCTGGGAGACTCCGTGAATATCAGAGAGGTCAAGATCGGAGGGCATTTATCCCGAAGTGAAAGGCTCAAGTTCATAGAGTTATTAAAAGAATACCAAGACATTTTCGCATGGTCTTACGCTGATATGGCAGGCCTAGACCCTAAGATCGTGGAACATACATTACCTACGGATCCCGGTGTCCAACCTGTCAAGCAAGGCAGCAGACGGATGAAGGCTGAGTTGGAGGACAAAATCAAGGAAGAAGTCATGAAGCTTCTTAGGGTAGGCTTTATTGAAGCTATCCCATATTCAGACTGGATTGCAAATATAGTCCCCGTCATGAAGAAGGATGGTAAAGTTCGGATCTACGTAGATTACCGAGATCTGAATAGAGCAAGCCCAAAAGATGATTTTCCACTTCCTCACATTGATGTGTTGGTGGATAGCACAGCAGGTTATGAATTGTTCTCGTTTATGGATGGATTTTCGGGGTATAACCAAATCTTCATGAAACAAGAAGACAAACCAAAGACTGCTTTTACCACACCCTGGGGGAACTTTTGCTACAAAGTCATGCCCTTTGGATTAAAGAACGCCGGGGCTACCTATCAGAAGGCCATGGTCACATTATTCCATGATATGATCCACAGAGAAATTGAAGTATACGTCGACGACATGATCGCCAAATCCAAGAAAGGACAAGATCACATACAGGTGTTGAGAAAATTATTTGAACGCCTGCGTAAATATAAGTTGAGGTTGAACCCTAACAAATGTGTGTTTGGGGCAAAATCTGGGAAACTTCTTGGGTTCATAGTCAGTAATAGGGGCATTGAGATTGATCCTTCAAAAATTCAAGCTATCCACAATCTGTCAACTCCTTCCACAGTAAAAGAAGTGAGAAGCCTTCTGGGGAGACTGAACTATATTGCCAGATTTATCAATCAACTGTTTTATGTGGCTAAGCCAATCTTCAAATTGCTTAAGAAAGGCGCGAAAGTAACATGAGATGCTGAATGCAGTAGGGCATTCCAAATGATCAAAAACTATCTGATCACACCGCCGGTACTTGTGCCACCAATTTCTGGTCACCCATTGACCTTATATCTGACTATACAGCAGGAATCCTTGGGAGCCTTACTCACCCAAACAAGTCCGATAGATGGTAAAGAAAGAGCCATCTATTACCTAAGTAAGAAATTCACACCATCTGAAGCAAAGTATGCACCAGTCGAAAGGGCCTGTGTAGCAGCGGTATGTATACTTCGCAGACTGAGACAATATACCTTGCACCACCACATTCAGCTTGTAACAGAGAACGATCCTGTCAAATATCTCCTGGATAAACCCGCTTTAATCGAGAAATTAGCAAAATGGCAAGTAATGCTGTCTGAATTTGACATCAAGTGTTCTCCACAGAAGTCAGTTAAAGGAAGAACTATAGCTGACATGCTAGCAGAAAACGCCTCAAATGGTGAGCCTCTTGAAGTAACAAGCACAGAAGGTCAAATTCTCAACTTAGCAGAGGACAAGTGGGTCATGTACTTCGATGGTGCTGTTAATCTATCAGGGGCAGGCACTGGGCAGTACTGATATCCCCCGATGATCAACATTACCCTGTGGCGGCAAAAATAACTTTCCCGTGCACCAACAACATCTCAGAATATGAGGCGTGCATTTTAGGCCTACGATTGGCCATTTCCATGAAGATACATAGGTTGCAAGTTTTTGGAGATTCCATGCTCATCATCCTACAGACACAGGGAGAGTGGAAGACGAAAGATGCAAAGCTCGTCCCTTATCACGAATACCTTGAAGAATTGATACTTAAGTTCGAAGAAGTGTCATTCGAGTACCTATCAAGATCTCACAACCAATTTGCAGATGCGTTAGCCACCCTGGCCTCGATGTTGCGAACAACCGGAGGGTTGGATATAGAACCCATAAGGATCAATATAGTTGAACGGCCAGCTTATTGCATGCTAATCGAAGAGGAGTTTGATGGAGAGCCATGGTATTATGACATCAAGAATTACCTCTCGAAAGGGGAATTCCCTGAAGGATGCCAACCAGGAGACCGAAGATAAATAACCAAGATGGCCAGCAAGTTCTTTCTCAATGGACAAATTCTATACAAAAGATCCTTTGATTCTACTCTACTGAGATGTGTAGATGCCAAGGAAGCAAATATCCTCTTGAAAGAGATCCATGAAGGAATATGTGGGCCTCACATGAATGGCCACCTCCTCGCCAGGAAGATCATGCGGCTTGGCTATTATTGGATGACCATCGAATCAGATTGCTGTCAGCACGTTCGGTCATGCCACCAGTGCCAAATATACGGTGATAAGATCAATGCACCCCCGAACGAACTGCACCAGATGTCTGAAGTTTGGCCTTTCTCTATGTGGGGCATAGACATGATAGGGCCTATTAATCCTGTGGCTTCGAATGGTCATCGCTTCATCTTGGTAGCGATTGATTATTTCACAAAATGGGTAGAAACCAGCTCTTACAAGAATGTCACTGCAAGAAATGTGGCAAGATTCATCAAAAGAGGCATCATATCCCGGTATGGTACCCCTCAAGCGATCATCACAGATAACGGGTCTAACCTAAACAACAAGATTGTCGATGATCTACTGGATCACTTTAGCATTCGACATCTGAATTCATCTCCTTACCGCCCACAAATGAATGGGGCAGTGGAAGCAGCCAACAAAAACATCAAGAGAATCTTGGCTAAAACAGCAGAAAACTACAGAGATTGGCACGAAAGGCTGCCCTTCGCCTTGATGGCTTACCGAACGTCGATCATGACTTCTACAGGGGCAACCCCCTATGGTCTGGTGTATGGGACAGAAGTAGTTCTACCAGTAGAAGTTAAGATTCCCTCTTTGAGAATCTTATCCGAAGATAAACTCTCTGAGTCAGAGTATTTCAAGCACAGATATGAACAGCTGAATTTAATAGACGAGAAACGTCTTAAAGCCATTTGCCATGGACAAACTTACCAGAAGAGGGTAGCCAGGGCGTTCAATCGAAAGGTCAAGACCAGAAACTTCAAAGTAAATGACTTGGTAATTAGGAAAGTTTTGCCGAGTACTACCCATCCAGGGGGAAAATTCACTCCGAATTACGAAGGCCCCTACATTGTCAAGAAGATCCTCTCGGGAGGAGCATTAATTCTTGTAAACACCGAGGGAGAAGAACTGGGGCACCCTGTAAATTCAGATGCTGTGAAGAAATATTACCCTTGAAATAAAATCAGATTCCGGTCATATGACTTACCCCGAATTGAGCCTACTCCTCATGATAGTCTTTACGTAAGCATATCATGCATCCATGCATACATTAGCATGTGTTCAATGTTACAGGACCCAAGGAAGCAGGGTCGCGATAGATTGGAATGCATGATCAAGAGGACTTACTGTCGTGGTGGTCAGATTTTCACAAGTCTATCCACTTCCGTTGAAGTACATGATCAAGGGTAAGGTGTATCGTTCTAATTTCCTGAAATTCGAGAGCATACACTGACATATTCCTCTTATGTTTTTCAGGAATCTCTAGCCACGCTGGGCAGGTAAGTATTCCATTCCCAATCTTTTATTTAAGACTGTCAGAATCCTGATTGCTAGAACTTGGAGGCTTTTTGGAATCTAGCATACATTCAAAGCTCATGTCTAAAAAGACGCAAAATTCTCACAGTCATTGGCATTTGTGTTTTAGATCTGGAGGTTATCTGAACACAATTGAAATATATATGGTGCATCATAAACCCCCTTGGAGGGTAAGTTTTGAAGAAAACAAGATGAACTCTTCCAACAGGGGTTGTTTAAAATTGTTCAAAAGGATGTTTCCTCAGACAAGAGGCATGCCTAATCTAAACACGTCCCATACACACTTGAGAGATGAGTAGAGTGGTAAGGATAGCAAGACCTTGACCTATGGACGTAAGGGTTATTCGCAGTGATTACATGGATTGAGACGACGGAGGCATTCGTTTCTCTATCATAAACACTACATGTGACCATTGATAACCCTTTGAACGGCGGTTTCTTTCTTTACCCCTGTCAAGAACCACCCCACAGTGGGGCAAACTGGAAATACGACCAGCGATATCAGGAGGTAAATGATTAGAAGTTTTCTTGCTCAGACTTGCATCAATCTTCGTGTGTTGCTTGTCATTTTAACTTCTATAGTAGTTCAAGTGTTTTAAAATGACGAAAAGCGTTCGTTTCTCTATCTTATACACTTTTACCCTTTGCACAGCCCAGTTGAACCTGTACTTCGTTTCGTAAACCCGTTGGTGATCATTGCATATTCCAAGACAGAGGCGACGTCACTTCAAGAGCGGGAAAAGTTCGAAAGATATGATTTGTAAAAAATCCTGGACTAATGTTTGAGTGCTGAGATTCAAGTTGTAAATCCAGCACACTCATTTGAAAATCATTGTCCCCAAAAGAAAAGAAAAGGTGGGATTTCGACAACAACAAAAAAAGAAGAGAGAGAAAAATCCAATCTTGGGCATCAAGAAAAAGCAAAGTGCTTGGTAAAAGCAAGGCCAATACCCGTCCAAATACTTGTACACTCGTGAATCATGTGTCTGATTTTATAAATGCCCAAAAAATGGCACGATACCTTTGTATAGGTCACTAGTGAGATCTGATTGTAAAAGAAAATCCCAAGGGAGCTGGACAGCAAATGATACTTCCAGATTATGTCACATTCAGATGACAAAAGCATAGACAAGGTATTGACGCCGTCTCGACATGAGAGAGATGTTCTCTATAGACTATCAATGTACTTCAAAGACTGAAGACGCTCTTTGAATCGAAAGGTACAAGATCGACGGCAAACCTGCAGTGATCACCAATGTTAAACCCTTCGCGTATTCTGAGCCAAAAACAAGCCTTTTTGGCCCCCAATCCTACCTACGTTACAACCCTGAGAAGCCTTTTCTGATTAAAGCACTGGGATTGACATAGAGTTTAATGTCTAAGCTTAGCTCGAAGAAGTTCGAGCAAGATTATTTCTTTCTCATTTTGCAGGTTTCTTGACTTGTAAACCTGGAGCATACATTGAAGACTTCTCTTCAATAGCCTTGACTTGCTTGCAAGTCCCCTTTGAAAATCGTTGACCAAGCCCAGCATTACGGTCCCTTGGAAGTCCTCCTGATCAATCGAGGTGTATTCACTGCGAATGATCCTGAACCCTAGGCACAGGTTTGATAGGAAATTCGAGTGCATTCTTCGTAAAAGACCATTATCTCAAAGCGGTGAGAAGTCCTCTTTGATGAGAATACTCCGTTGGACATTTTAACCAAACTCTTTTGGTAATTTCATATTGTTTGATTCAAACTTTCCCCACAAGGAATTTTTGATCACTTTCGTATGTTGCAAGGTGTTTTGGATAACCTCCAGCATCGTAATGCATTCATTGAAATTTTTTCATGACTATGATATAAGTCATAAAGTGCTGTCAGTTTGACATTAGATATCACTCAAAAACCATTGGTGTGCCCTTGGTAAGAAAATTTTCAGATTGGAGCTTCTGCAAGATTCTTGATGACTTCGGCTCCTAAAACGGCTTGTATCACTCTTGGTGAGAAATGTTTAACATGTCTAAACTTCTACAGAATTCCTGGCAAGCCCAGATCTCAGAAGAACACAACCTCTCTTGGACTCGTGGTAGCCCCAAGTCCCAGAATGACACATTTCTCTAAGAAGGAAAGTTTATGTGCCTGAGCTTCTGACAGATTCTTGGTAACCCCAGATTCTAGAATGCTATTGTTCTTAGTTAAACTTCTATAGGAATCATGGTAACCCCAGATTCTAGAAGGATGCCTTGCTCTGTAAAGAAGAGCTTTCAAGTTCATTTTCCTGCAAGATCCCTGGTAATTCCATATCTCAGGAAAACACATTCTTATGAACAGTTTTGTAGGTCTGAACTTTCTACAGGATGTCTGGAGTACCCAGATCCCAGAATGTCACCCCCCATGTCAAAAGGACAATGTTTGAAATTATCTCCTTGTGTGAGATTCCAGTATTACATGTTTGATCTTTCTGCAGGATACCTGGAGCTCCCAGATCCCAGAATGTCACCTTCAATGTCGAAAGGACAATATTCAAGATAGTCTTTCTACGAGATCTCAGGTAACCCCTAGATCCCAGAAGAATCTTATCAAAGTTTTTGCAGGTTTAAGTTTTCTGCAGGATACTTGGAATCCTCAAATCCCAGAATAACGCCTTGCATGTCGAAAGGACAATTTTCAGAATCAGCTTTCTATGAGGTTCTAGGTAACCCCTAAACCCAGAATAGCCCATTTGGTGAAGCCTAAAGGTTAGGCACACCTCACTTGTATAAATCCTAGTTAATTCCTTAGAATATAGGATCAAGATGTCCGACAATCCCTAAGAGACTGGGTGCGTCATCCATAGGTTCCTAGTAGAGAGGAATCCTGTTCTCGGCCTGATCCCCTTGACGGATCAAAATGTTCGACAATCCCTAAGAGACTGGGTGCGTCATCCATAGGTTCCTAGCAGAAAGGAGTCCTATTCATGGTCTAATCCACCATACGGATCAAAATATTCGACAAATCCCTAAGAGACTGGGTGCGTCATCCATAGGTTCCTAGCAGAAAGGAGTCCTATTCATGGTCTGATCCACCATACGGATCAAAACCTCTGACAATCCCTAAGAGACTGGGTGTGTCATTCACAGATTCCTGTCAAGAATAAGAATCCCATTCTGGTACGGCCTGCCATACAGGCTAGAATTTAACCGCCCTAGGATACTCAAAAAGACGAGTCCCTAGGTATTTACTTGAACCCGCTATACACTGCGCATGCCGTACGAGCATCAGGCAGGTGATCTAACGGGTAAAAGGCAGGTGGGTCTCTCTACTTTCTCTCTCACGTCAGTAAAAGAATGAGGAGCAGAGCGTTCACCAGCGGGACAAGAAAGATTGAGTGTCAAGGTTCGTTTTTTCCCCAGTCGAGTCGGTCTAGACTCAGGTGTCACCGGTCTTTGAGCGAAACCTCTCACGAGATTCCTCTCAAAGAGGGGCAGCTGTTGACACCCGATTTTCGACCAAGTCTTTTTCAGATTTATTTTTTGAAAAATCACAACAAATCCATAAAAAAGTCAAAAAAATTACAAAATCAACTTTGGTGGCCTTGGCCAAGCCCAAGGAACCATTTTTTGACCAAAAAATAATTTTTCATATTTTTATATTTTTTTAGTATTTTTAGAAAATAGGGAAATACTCAAAAAAAATTCAAGAAAAATAGCATTCGAGGTCACAAAAATATGAAAAAATATCCAATATTTTTATTTTTAATCCTTTGTATTTCTGACCTCATAAAAAGTTCAAAATCAGATTCGATTATGGGTGTTCCTTTGTAACCCGTACTATTGAATTTGAGGAAAAAAATATCAATTGAGTCTTTTAATTTGCAATTTTGGCATTTTCTAGAATCTTGACATCTATTCTAACTATCCCATATTGAAATTTAGCCCAATTGTATGTACAAATTGCTCAATTGCACGAATTTGGCAAAATTGCACACTAAAATTGCATTTTTAGTCCTCGAAAATGAGCATAATTGAAATTACTTTCAATTCGAGGGCTATCATTGCAAATTAAACATACAACTCAATGGGTTTTACCATTTTGAATCGATTGGCACAGGTAATTTGACCCAATTTGATCATTTGCACCTTCAATTGCATAATTCCCCAATTTGCAATTAAAAGGAAATTTGAGGTTTTTATAGAAATAGATGTAAACTTTTGGGCAAAACCACATTTCTAGATAAAATACATGCTCTAGATTCGATTTTGAGGTTCAATTGCAAAATTTTCCCATTAATTTGGGTTTAATTTGGAAAATGGTAAATCGGAACCGGTTCTGACCGGTCAGACCGCCGGTCGGACCGGTCGAACCGGTCCAGAACAGTGTCGTCGTCTTCCTCAAAACGCTCGTGCGAATGAACAGTGACAAACCGAGTTTCCAAGACCAAATTGAAGATCAATTCGCGACTAATTGAAAGGGGAATGGTGGGCATTTTGTTCCTCTCATCTTCCCCCGTCGATTGACACCAACGGCACCATCCGACGTCGCCAGAGGAGGGAGTAATCGGCCGGTCAAAGCCCCGGTACCTGCAAAAGTCAACAACGACAAAGCTTGGATGAAATTGGTTCAAATTCGTGCCAAATGCAACCGCCTGAGGTCCCGAACGGAATAACCACTTAACACCCGTCGATTGCCAGTCGCCGGTGACCATTTCGCACGTGCTTTCACGTGCGAAGGTCACCTGCTCCAACTTCCCGATTCGGTGTAAAACTGAAAATGATATAAAAGCCAACAGACTATTCGCGAAGCAGAGGGAGGTCGATTCAGTTAGAAGAAGAAAAACACGGTTGGAAGAGGGAGAAAGAGAGAAAGAAAGAGCCCGCTCTCCATCGCCATTGTCGAGAGCGAAACTCGAAATTGCAGAGCATCGATCAGGCCCTTCCAGGCCAGACCAAAGGTCGGGGAGACCTTCAGGAGACCGCCCAGAGCGCCAGGAAGCGATCGCCGCCGGCCGCGCCCTGCAAAATCGCAAGAACAGGTGAGGCTGAGCTTCGATTCTTGTACTGAGCTTCAATGGCGATTCTTGCATTTCCTGCCCATTCTTTCAATCACTGTGTGCGTTTCACTCCTTGAACATCACCGACCATGTTCGCGTCTTGATCTTGCATCGATTTTGCTCACATCCCCCGAATCGAGTCTTTGAACTTAGCCTCCACAGCCGATTCTTGCCCAGCCAAATCTGGGTCGAGCGGGCTCAATCGGAGCCCGAGGTAAGTCTTCTAAACTTCCCCTGGTGCTATTCTATGACTGGATTGCCTTGATTTGTTACGAATCGAGCTATTGAATTTCCATGGCCGTACTCGGCATCGTGTATGATGCTTGTGATTCTGTGGATCATGAGCTTTGATTCTTAGATATGTTAGACTAGAGGTGACGGCGGGTCGATTAGTGTTGGTCTCGCATGATCCCATCAAGATCCCACCGTCCGATCGTCGCCGGAGAAGCACAGCCGTTCGTTCAGTTGCAGGCGCGAGGTTGAAGACGAAGCTGACATGGCGTGGTCAACCGGTCAAACTCCTAGTTGGCATTCGGCTATTGGTCCACGTGTCTATCGAGTCAGCTCGACCGTTAGTCTGTTAGGGTGAGTCAGCGTAGATCGGACGGTTCAGGTTAATCGAGTCCAACAAATGGTGGTCGTCCGATTAGAAATTAGGATAATTCGAAAATGATTTTAAATCGGAAATAAAAAATGGTTGAAACGGCGCCGTATGGGTTAGTTAGTGAACGGCGTCGTTTAGGTTAATATGAATAGACGGTCTAGATCGAGTCTTAGGATCTAATCGTGGCCGTAGGTTTAAGTAATCTGATCAGACGGCCCTGATCGGGTCTTAACCTAATCTGAACGGTAGGTTTTAGTAATCTGATCTGGCGGTCGTGGATTAGCCGTGCGGTTCAATAGGAACCATCGGATCAAGTCTAAATAATCAGAAAAATAAAAAAGGGATAAACGGCGTCGTTTCATGGCTGTGGGTCGCGCGGGTCCGGGTCTGGGCCGGGTTCCGACCCGAGTGGGTCGGGTCGACCCGGTCCGAATCATATTTTTTAAAATAAAAATAATCAGAAATGATTAAAAAAATTAAAAAAAAATCAGAAAAATCTTAGAAAATCCAAAAAAATGCTAGAAAATTCCAGAAAATTCCAAAAAAAATGTGGAAAATTGTGGGAAAATCCTAGACATTCCAGAAATCCCCAAAAATCGAGGGTTGACCACAGACAACTGGTCAACCCTATTTTTGGGGTTTCTTATCCAATTTTCCGAGATTTGACGATATTACCCTTTAGGGGTAAGTCGCCTCTGCTGTGTATGCAAGATAAGGCCGATAACGCCAAGGTAAGAATTAGGGTCGATCAGACGACCAATTCTTAGGTTTGGGTTTCGAATCCCGCACCTTTTTCTCAAAATGACGATTTTGCCCTTCAATAGGAAAATTGTCTTCCTTGTCTCAATCGAGTTCTGAAAATTGCTTAAAGTTAGGTTTTGGGTCAGGTGGACGACCAACCCTAATATTTGAGATTTTCAGTTCTCGTCTTTGTCCAAATGACGACTTTACCCCTCCAAAGGTAAAATCACTTGAAAATTCCAGAAAAATCCTGGAAATTCCCGAAAAATAGGAAATGGATTGGATTGATGGCCAATCCAGTTTCCCCTGTCTTTTGACTTCCCGATTCATCTAAAATGACAGATTTACCCCTTTCAAGGGTAAATTTTCCCCGAATTGTTCAAAAATTTCGATTTTGCCCCTCATGGGATACCATGCTGATTTCATGTGTTTTATCCGCATGTACTGGATCCTCGATTTGCGCACTTTTTTTATTGATTGTGATTGAAAGGGTAGTATCTCCCATCTGCATGAACTCCTAGATTTAGGATCTGTACCCCACTCGTCTGTATGAAATCCTAGGATCAGATAAACCATTCAGCTTAGGTACCGAAAGGGCGTCAACTTTGACAGTTGGCGTAACTAAGTCCCCGAACCTACTTCTCTGGTTTCCGCAGAATCGAATAGACCACTTCCAACTATTCGATAGGGTTTCCGATCGTACCCTCCACGAAACGATTGGTGGCGACTCCTTGGCATGTACACTCATCACATGTCACTAGACCACACTGAAGGTCGACCACGTATATCCAGCAGTTGCGATTTGGGTAATGGACCTTGGGAGAGGCCCGCGTCTGATCAGGCCAGAGATCGGGCTGCCCATTAGCCCGCTCGCCCCGCCTCGAGGGAGAGGGTCGCAACACCCTTTTCTTTAGTCATTTACAATCTTTCGCAGCTGTTTTTAATCTTTCGCTGCGATTTTTAACTATTTTGATGCGATTTTTCACCAGTCTATTACTGCAGTTTTCAACATATTACTGCGTCTAGTAGCAGCATCGATATATACGATATATGAGGACTGATTTGCTAGCATCGAAAGCGTTCTCTATATCTCAGTAGTAGCAAAGTCCAAAAACTATTTGTAATTGGGAGCAAACTAGTTGAGAATAGAGAACGATTTGTAATTAGGATCAATACTAGCATGTAATTGAGAATGATTTGTAATTGAGAGCAAAGTCCAAAAACTATAAAATTCTAAAAATTAATTTTTTTTTGTGATCGGACAATTATTTTGAAATTAAAAGAATAACAAAAACACTTACCCAAGTATGTTCTTGAATTATTTATAGTAGAACGTGGTTAATATGATAAAAATTGTAAATTTGGTCGTTAATTGTATAAATTAATGAAGAAAAGATGTTGGTGGACTTTAGCAACAAAAAAATAATTAGTGACGAAAATCTTATTTTGTTGCTTATATAAATTAGATAAATATTATTTAGTGACAAACGACCGATTTCGTCGCTAATTGTAAATCAACAATTAGCGACGAATTTCAGAGTTCGTCGCTAATGCCCTTTTCGTTAACTTCAAAGGATTTGCGACGAAAATGAATTTCGTTGCTAAACTAAATGGCAAAGGATTAGCGACGAAATAAACCCTTTGTCGCTAAACTGAAAGGAAAGAATTAGCGACGAAAAGCATATTTCAACGCTAATTAGCGACGCACGATGGCGTTCGTCGCTAAACTAAAAGGCAAAAGATTAGCGACGAAATAAGCATTCGTCGTAAAACTTCAATTTGCTAATCAACAATTAGCGACGAATCCAGAATTCATCACTAATTAGCGACAAACTCCGACATTCGTCGCTAACTTGAAAGAAAGGATTTGGGATGAAAATTAATTTCGTTGCAAAACTACGACATGATATTTTGCGAAGAAAATACACGTTCGAATGATGCCGTTTGTCGCAAAACTTCATGTTGCTAATCAACAATTGGCGACGAACGCTTGCTTCGGCGCTAATTCAATGAAAATTAAAATAAAAAAGAATTAATTGGCTACGAAATTGGCGTATCGTCACTAAAATTATTTAAATAAAAAATCATATTTAGTGACGAATATTTGTTTCGTCGCTAATTTTATAAAAATTAACATAAAATGAATTAATTAGCGACGACAGTTTCATTTCGTCGATAATTAATTTTAAAAAATAACATTTAGCGACGAAACATGAAGTTCGTCGCTAATTTGATGAAAAATTAAAGGTGTGATTAGCGACGAATAACTTTGTTTGTTGCTAAATTAGTAAAAAATAAAATAAAAATTTTAAATATAAAAGAAATTATTAGCTATGAACATCGCCATTTGTCGCTAAATTAGCGACAAACAACGATGTTCGTAGCTAAATGTTATCAAATAAAAATTTAAATAAAAAAATATTTAGCGACAAATACCATTGTTCGTCACTAAAATGATCTAATAAAAATTTATATTAAAGATAAATATTTAGCGACTAAATTAGCGACGAATAAATCATTTCGTCGCTAAAATGAGCAACTTCAAAATAAAAAATTTAAATAAAAAATAAATATTTAGCAATGAACGGTACTATTCATCACTAATTTAGCGATGACCGTACTGGTCGTCGCTAAATTCGAGAAAATAAAAAAAAACTTAAATAAAAAATAAATTTTTAGCGACAAAATGATTTATTCGTCGCTAAATTAGCGAAAATAAAATAAAAAATTTAAATAACAAAGAAATTTCTAGCGACGAAATATTGTGTTCATCGCTAATTTAGCAACGAAAATATTGTTCGTCAGAAAATGCATCGCAAATTAGCGACGAAAGTTTATTTTCGTCGCAAAACTAGCCACGAACATTTATGTCGTCGCTAATTAGCTACGAACATTTATGTCGTTGCAAAATTAGTGATGGATTTTTTTGTCACTATTTCCGTCCCAAATAGCAACGAACTTTTTTTGTGTCGCTACTTTCGTCGCAAATTTGCGACGGATTGTGTTCGTCGCTAAATGTTCATGGCTAAATTGTTGTTTTTTTTTGTAGTTTTCATATTGTTGCGCGGAACAAACGATTGAATGATAAAATAGACAGAACGAGTAAAGTAAATCGAACACCAGATGTACGTGGTTTGGTCGTAGAGATCTATGTCCATGGGGAGAGCAGTAACGAATTTCACTATAGAATGAGCGATACATGGAGATTACAGATCACACTCGAGATACACAAACACTCTCAGTGTTTCCCAAGCCCCAATTACAACCAAGAACGTACACATTATTTAGCCCTCAATTCCTAGCGAAATAATCTCTCAATCTTGCAAAGAAATTAAAACACAAATCTAATGACAAGATTTAATCGGCTAAGGCACTAATTCTTACTGGAGTAATTCGCAGGTACCTCTGAGCCAAGCACTCGTATGCAACGGTGCTTCAATGATCTCATAATATACTGACCGTCCCCCTTCTTTCTTTTCTAGGCGTGGACGGCACGAAGATCCCCTAGCATCAACCTGCGACCGGAGTCCTCTATCTTGAATTTATATACCGCCCACGAAACTTACAGAAGAGGTCTTCATAGTGGGAGCGCAAATCCAATATTGCAAATCAGGTCAAAGAGTCAACACTTTCCCCTTTTGTCCTTTTCTTTGGCTTCAAGTCTTCTCACGTTTTTTTTTTCTTCTGACATCCATGAGCCCCCCACTTTCCTTTAGTTAATTGCTTTCTTTCACGGTCAAAGTTCTCATCCCCTTTGACTCCAACATGAACAAAACTGAAGTGGACTCCAGATCGTGTCGTAGTATGACCAAAAATAAACCCTAATTACTAACTGTAGATAGTGATAAGAAGGGGTCGAACCACAGGGAAAAATAAGGACAAATTTGAATTTTTCTTTACTAAGTAATTTAGTCTAATGCTAGAATTCAGTTAAGTAAAATAAAGTGTAAACAATCAAGAGAAAACTATTGCCTTTGAGTCTCGAATCCACGATACGTTCTTATTTGATTAGCCTTTTTTTGTTTGCACTATCAAACCTAACAAGCTACAAGCTTGCTATAGTCACAAAGATAATTCACAACCTAACCTTGTTATAGCTTATATTGTCAATCACTATCGTCTTCCGCTTTCCAAGCTTAGCACACATAGTTCGATCAGATATAGATTATCATCAGCCTTGATCATAAATTACAATTAAAACTATTGCTTGGGTATGAAATTAGAATCACAGAAACTAAAATCATAAACTTGATTTAACAATAAAATTCCTGAATGGAATAGATGAAAACATACTCTCTCCTAAACAATCAAGCGCAATACCAAAAACTAAAGAGAAAGTTTAGAATCTAAACAAGAAGTATCGTTTCATCTATACTCAAAGAGGACAGAATAAATTTAGCTACTCATGGAGATGAATGACAGAGAAGAAATTGAAGAAGAACTCGAAGAAGAAGCCATGGCTGAAGTGAATTCTTTTCACATTGCTTCCTTTGCTTCCCGTTCGTTTTCTTCCTCTTTCCAGTTAGGGATTTCTCTTTTTCTTCATGTTCAAATCTAGCGTCGTCTCCCCCTCCAAAAGTTCCCGTAGTCTCCTTTGTTAACTTCAAAGATATCCTCGTGCTTTCCTTTTTGATTTCGGAATATGCAATATATCAGTCAAGAACTCATGGAAATTCCAACCTGTTAAAGATAAGATTTTGCCAAAAATTCATTAAAGATCTCAGATTTTAGAAAATATCATGTTTGAATCTCTGCAGCTAGAGAATATTCCAAATTCGGTCTCTCATAAAGCTAATCCGATAATCAAAATATTAGACAAAGGAACTAATTTAATTAATAATATTAATTTGAAACACATAAATTAGATACGCTTTTTATGCATAAAATAGACCAATCACACTCCCCACTTAGATTTTTGCTCGTCCTCAGTAAAAAGGAAAAATCACACCATACTCAGAAACTCAATCAAAGCAAGGGAAACATCTTCTACCCTTCCTTAGCTAAATACATTAGTAAAGTCCATCCATGTGTCAAAAGGCAAGACACAAATCAACTATTAATCAAACCATATCACACTACGCTTAGAACCACAAATTCCTTTCACCCACCAATAAGTTAACATTGACCTTCAGCACCTCATTGAGAATTACACAAGCCACAAGAATATAAGCGTCGTCCTAATTTTTTTTTTTTTTGTGTTCTCTTTTTTTTTCTTTTCTTTTTTGCACATAACTACATAGATTCTCTAGTCCGTGCAATTTTTTGACCCCTTAAGCTTTCTAGATGGCCCATGTAACGAGCTTTAGGTCAGCTACTCTCAAACTCCAAAAGGGCTTCAAGGAACTAGGTGAAACGCCCCTCGGACTTACTTGCTCGAACCAAAAAGGCTTCAAGTCAAAACAGGACCAAAGAGTTCATAGCATCATTAGGAATTTATTTAGCTAAGCTTACAACCGTTTGGCGCAAAACTTCATGATTGTAACACAAAGCCCCGGTTACTAGGTAAAGGCATCTATCAATCAATGCTTGCAAAGATTCCCGTATATACTCGTGTTCAACAATAATGAGGGTGCTCATATTGCCAATACAAACCTATTAGTAGAGAATGTACTAAAGCTTGTACAAAGCTTAACGCAATATAATCCAGTTAATAACTAACTTGTAGCCAGCCTCAAAGTAAATTAATGGACTAAACTAATGCATCCGACATAAAAAAATAGAAAGACATCAACCTCCCACGAAAAGAGAATATTGATGGTGTAATTTCAAATAATTTGTTTTTTTTTTTGGAATTCAAGCAAAAGAAAATAAACTATATCTAACTATCCACCCTCCCCAACTTAATTGACATTGTCCCCAATGGCATGAAAAATCAAAGAACAAGAAAGAACAATACAACCTGGGGGAAAATAAGCTTGAATCCCGCATATGAACATCTGAAGAGAAGCTAACATCTCGATATGCATAAGCCTTGTGTAGATGAAACCTAAAAAAAAGAATTTAAAAAAATATAATAAAAGTAAAGCTGAAATAATATGAAAATAAATACTCAAACCATGGGTTGCCTCCCAAAAGCGCTAAGTTTATTGTCTTCAGCTAGACATGGATGAGATCACTCCTCAAGCAAAGGCTCCGCCAAGGATGTTGATTCAATAAGTTGACCATCAGCAAGACCGTCAATATAAGGTTTTAAGCGATGTCCATTCACCTTAAAAATTTGTCCCGTGCTAATATTTTGAATTTCTATAGCACCATAGGGAGAAACTTGAAGAACTTTGTAAGGTCTATCCCAACGAGAGCGAAGCTTGCCTGGAAATAGACGAAGCTTGTAGTTGAAGAGCCAAACCTTTTGATTAGGTTCAAAGGTCTTGCGGACAATGTGTTTGTCATGGAAGGCTTTAGTTTGCTCTTTATAAAGTTTAGCACTATCATAGGGATCATTGCCCAGCTCCTCTAATTCCGTAAGTTAAAGGCGATGATGAGAACCAGCTTGAGCCATGTCAAAGTTGAATTACTTGATTGCCCACATGGCTCGATGCTCCTACTCCACTAGTAAGTGACAAGCTTTCCCAAATACCAAGCGGTATGGAGACATGCCAATAGGAGTCTTGTAAGCAGTGTGATATGCCCATAATACATCATCCAATTGCAAGGACCAATCCTTGCGATCTGGTCGAACCGTCCTCTCGAGGATTTTCTTAATTTCTCGTTTCGAAACCTCCACTTGACCACTTGTTTGAGGGTGGTATGGTGTAGCTACTTTATGATTAACTCCATACTTCTTTAGAAGAAGCCCAAAGTTCTTGTGAACAAAGTGAGAACCTCCATCGCTAATAAGAGCTCGAGGAATCCAAACCTACTAAAAATGTTATGCTACACAAATTTTATCACAACTTTATGGTCATTAGTACGAGTAGCAATTGCTTCAACCCATTTAGAAACATAATCAACAGCTCCTAATATATACTCTAGACCATAAGAACATGGGAATGGTCCCATAAAATCAATCCCCCACACATCAAATATCTCAACAATAAGAATTGGGGTAAGAGGCAACATATCACGCTTACTCAAGTTACCTGTCTGTTGACATCTTAAACATTGTGAACAAAATTTAGATGCATCACGAAAAAGGGTAGGCCAATAGAAACCACATTGCAATACCTTCAACGCTGTTTTCTTACCCCCAAAATGTCTTCCACACGCATGGGAGTGACAAAAAGCAAGGACACTAACAACCTCAATGTCGGGTACACATCTACGCACAATCTGATCAGAACATTGTCGAAATAAGTCAGGGTCCTCCCAAAAATATAATCGGATTTGAGAAAAGAACCGATCTTTTTCTTGCGTACTCCATCCATGAGGGAGTTGACATATAGCCAAATAATTAACTATGTGAGCAAACCAGGGAGATGGAGAGCTAGAAACAGTAAATAATTGTTCATCCGGAAAAACATCATGAATTGGGATAGTAGTGGATTGATCAACAATAATTCGTGATAAGTGA
This sequence comes from Rhodomyrtus psidioides, assembly GCA_021437785.1. NCBI lineage: Eukaryota > Viridiplantae > Streptophyta > Magnoliopsida > Myrtales > Myrtaceae > Rhodomyrtus > Rhodomyrtus psidioides. Next base: position 2,552,443 of record JAILYB010000077.1, on the reverse strand, counting down.
TCCGCCACCACATTTGATGCGCCCTTTTTTTGTCTTGGATCTCTAAGTCGAATTCTTGTAGAAGAAGAATCCACCGAATTAGTCGGGGCTTGGTGTCATTCTTTGCTAACAAGTGTCTCAGGGCTGCATGATCAGTATAAATTATCACTTTAGATCCTAATAAATAAGAGAGAAATTTATCTAAGGCAAAGACAATAGCTAACAACTCTTTTTCAGTAGTGATATAATTAATTTGAGCTGTAGAAAGAGTTTTGCTAGCATAATATATGACAGTAAGCTTCTTGTTTAGCATTTAACCTAAAATAGCCCCTGCTGCATAATTGAAGCATCACACATAATCTCAAAGGATAAAGACCAATTAGGTGGTTGAATCACAGGTACTTGTGTCAAAAGTGAGCGAAGTGTATTAAAAGCACTCAAACATGCATCATCAAAAATAAACGGAGCATCATTTGCAAGCAAATTACTCAAAGGTCTAGCAATATTACTAAAAGAAGGAATGAATCGCCTGTAAAACCCAACATGCCCAAGGAAAGATCTTACTTGTTTCACTGAATTAGGAGGTGGTAGTTTTTCAATAAGTTCAACTTTCGCAGGATCCACCTCAATACCATGCTGTGACACTATGTGTCCTAAAACAATACTTTGGTGTACCATGAAGTGGCTCTTCTCCCAACTAAGGATGAGATTCGCTTCTATGCACCGCTGTAACACCTTTCTCAAATTTTGCAAACAATCATGAAATGAAGATCCAAAGATAGAGAAATCATCCATGAAAACCTCCATACACTCCCCAACCATGTCTGAAAAAAATTGTTGTCATGCAACGCTGAAAAGTGGCTGGGGCATTATATAGCCCAAAAGGCATTCGTCAAAATTCAAAAATACCAAAAGGACATGTAAAAGTGGTCTTCCCTTGATCCTCCGAACATACCGGAACTTTGATTGTAACCTGAATAACCATCAAGGAAACAAAAATAGCTCTGCCCTGCCAATTTCTCAAGAATCTAATCAATAAAAGGTAAGGGAAAATGATCTTTCTTAGTAGCAGTATTCAACTTACGATAATCAATACAAACCCTCCAACCTGTAGTAGTACGAGTTGGGATCATGTCTCCCTTTTCATTGGCAACCACAGTAATACCACATTTCTTAGGAACTACTTGTGTAGGACTAACCCACTCGCTATTAGAAATAGGATAGATGATACCTGCATCAAGCCATTTGATCACTTCCTTTTTCACCACTTCACGCATGTTTGGGTTTAGCTTTTGTTGTGCATCACGGAATGGCTTTACCGCATCATCTATATAAATGCGGTGCAGGCAAATAGATGGACTAATTCCCTTAAGATATGCAACCGACCACCCAATACCTGCTTTATGTTCCTGAAGTACTGCAATCAATTGACTTTCCTGCTCATTGGTCAGATTAGAAGAAATAATAATGGGCAAATTGTCGCCTGGACCCAGAAAGACATATTTCAAATTGCATGGAAGAGATTTTAGTTCTAAAGTAGGAGGTACCTCACGAGAGCATGGAAAAGGTGTGGATGATAGGGTAGGAAGTGGTTCATATTTAGGCATCCAAATATTCAAATTACTTACCTCTTCTTCAACGTCATCCTCTTCAGAGATTCTTGGCTCATTTGACAACCATTGGGACATACAATCCTCCACCTCTGCATCAACTACATCTATCAGAAAATAATCCTCATCCTTTTGAGGTCCAATGGATGCATTAAAAATATTTAGGCGGAGCTTTTTGTTTCCAAAAGAGACGTCCATAACTCCTGACCTGTAGTTAATCCAAGCATTAGCAGTATTCAAGAATGGTTGACCTGAGATAATAAGAGGTTGTTTACCTAGGTTGGACTCCATGTCAAGCACTAAAAAGTCAACAGGAAAATATAAATCATCAATCTTGACCAAAACATCCTCTAACACACCCCTAGGTTCTTTCATGGATCTGTCAGCAAGTTGTAATATCACAACAATTTTTTTCAAGTCACCCAAACCAAAAGTATCATACACAGAACTAGGGAGAATATTCACACTTGCTTCCAAAATCAAGTAAAGCCCTTTCAATCTCAACATTCCCAATGAGACAAGAAATGATTGGCGTACCTAGGTCTTTAAGTTTAGGATGAAGTGTCCTAGAAAGTACATCATTAACCTGTGCCGGTAAGTGAACTGTTTGTGCGTTGCTGATGTTCAACTTATGCTTGTGGGTGTACAAATCTTTTAAAATTTTTGCATACGCCAGAACTTGTTTGATTGCATCAAGGAGAGGTAAATTGATCTATACCTGCTTGAAGAGATTCATCATCTCTTCCATCTTCGCTCCTTTCTTGTCTCCCACCAATTCGGTGCCTTCAAAGCTGTTGGAAACATTGGTTTGGGTACATAAGTATTTGGCTCATCTTCCCATCTAAGCATCTTTTCTTTCTTTTTTAGTTGGGTTGAATTTTCCTTCACTGTCTCGGCATCATCGATTCTCTATTTTTCAGTCCTATGCATCACTTTTTCATTGTGCAAAGTTACAATTGATTTTGCTTGCTCATAATGCACACGGCTACCGGGTTGGTTATTAGGGTTACCAACCACTTGACTCGGCAATTTCCCTTCTTCTCTTTGATTGATCGCTGATGCTAGTTGGCCCATCTGTGTCTCCAACTTTACAGTGGATTGGGTGTGTGAATGGAGAAGTTGATTTGAGGCCTTAAGTCCTTGCAAAGCTTGTAGTACCTTCTCTTCAAAAGATTGTGCATTCGGTGTTTGTTGAGGACCTTGCGGGGTCTGCACATTAAAAGGAGCACGATTGGTGAAATTACTTACTTGAGGTCTAAAAGAGTTACCTTGTTGTTGCGGTGGTTGCTTCCAAGAAAAGTTAGGATGGTCTCTCCAACCTAGATTATAAGTATTCGAGTAAGGATCGTAACCGGCCTTGTTAAAACCTTGAGCTTCTTGAACTTGCTCTTGTGTAAAGGTCACTCCTTGCGATGAACCTTCACTTGAATATGTTGAATCTAAAGCATACACCTCATGTTGGGGTTTCTGTCCTTGAAGTAACAATTGATCAAATCGCCGAGTCAAGGCATCAATCTTGGAGTCCACACTTGCAACCTTGGCGTTCACCTCCATAAATTGACCTACTTCAAACAAGGACTCCCTTTTTGTAGTTCATGAGTGGCTCTGTTTCCTTGATGAAGAGACATGGTGCATAGAATTCTCACTTAGCATCTCAAATAGTTGCATGCCTCGTCTTCATTCTTGTGCAAAAAGGTGCCACCACAAGATGCATCCACCATATGTCTATGCCTCTCATGAAGTCCATCATAAAAGCTCTGCACTAGTTGCCACTTTTGGAACTGCATGATGTAGGCAAGAACGCAACAAATCTTTGAATCTCTCCCACGTGAAATTGCTCACCATCATATTGACTGAAGCTTGTGATTGCCCTTCTAATCTCAGTAGTACGCCCAATGGGAAAGTATTTCTTCAAGAATAGGCGCTGCAAATCTGCCCAAGTGGTAACCATTGTATCCAAAAAATTAAGCCAGTGCTTGGCTTTATCTTTTAATGAAAAAGGGAACATAATAAGTTTCAACGCCTCATCAGAAAAATTCTACAGCTTCACAGTAAAGCAAATCTCTGGAAACTCATCCAAGTGCTTGTAAGGTTTTTCATTGCTGAGACCGTGGAGTGAGGGTAGCATCTGAATGACACTCGACTTAATTTCATACTGTGCTGCTACAATTGTTGGAACTCGTACCTGCGAATTAGATTTGTATGTGGGAGGAGTGAAGTGATCACTCAAAGGTCTCTGTTCGGCCATTGATATGGAGTGGTGTTTTCTACTAATTCAACCTCCTCTGCCTTCAAAATTTGTTCTTTCGTAATTTCTTGGTCCAAATCTGTCAGAGTTTGATGTACCGAGCGACGTTCGTGTATAACCTAGCTAAAAAATATAGCAAAAATAAAACAACGTAAGAAACAAAAATTAAAATAACTAAAAAAAATTAAAATAGTAAAACTAAACTACCCATGCAAAAAAATAATAAATAAATAAATAACTGTGCCTTGAGTTTCCTCGGCAACGACGCCAAAATTTGATCGTGTCGTAATATGAACAAAAATAAACCCTAATTACCAATTGTAGATAGTGATAAGAAGGGGTCGAACCACAGGGGAAAATAAGGACGAATTTGAATTTTTCTTTACTAAGTAATTTAGTCTAATGCTAGAATTCAGTTAAGTAAAATAAAGTGTAAACAATCAAGAGAAAACTATCGCCTTTGAGTCTCGAATCCACGATACGTTCTTATTTGATTAGCCTTTTTTGTTTGCACTATCAAGCCTAACAAGCTACAAGCTTGCTATAGTCACGAAGATAATTCACAACCTAGCCTTGTTATAACTTATCTTGTCAATCGCTATCGTCTTCCGCTTTCCAAGCTTAGCACACATAGTTCGATCGGATATAGATTATCATCAGTCTTGATAATAAATTGCAATTAAAGCTATTGCTTAGGTATGGAATTAGAATCACAAAAACTAAAATCATAAACTTGATTTAACAATAAAATTCCTGAATATAATAGATGAAAACGTAGTTTCTCCCAAACAAGCAAGCGCAACACCAAAAACTAAATAGAAAGTTTAGAATCTAAACAAGAAGTATCGTTTCATCTACACTCAAAGACGATAGAATAATTTAGTTACTCATGGAGATGAATGACAGAGAAGAAATTGAAGAAGAACTCGAAGAAGAAGCCATGGCTAAAGTGAATTCTTTTCACATTTCTTCCTTTGCTTCCCTTTCCTTTTCTTCTTTCTTCCCGTTTTCTTCCTCTTTCCAATTAGGGATTTCTCTTTTTCTTCACGTTCAAATCTGGCGTCGTCTCCCCCTCCAAAAGTTCCCGTAGTCTCCTTTGTTATCTTCAAAGATATCCTCGAGATTTCCTTTTTGATTTCAGAATATGCAATATATCAATCAAGAGCTCATGGAAATTCCAACAGACTAAAGATAAGATTTTGCCAAAAATTCATTAAAGATCTTAGATTTTAGAAGATATCGTATTTAAATCTCTACAGCTAGAGAATATTCCAAATTCGGTCTCTCATAAAGCTCATCCGATAATCAAAATATTAGACAAATGAACTAATTTAATTAATAATATTAATTTGAAACCCATAAATTAGATACACTTTTTACACATAAAATATAGACCAATCAACTCCAACGGCGAAGCGATTTCCGAAACAGCAAAGTTCGACTTTCAAATTTCATGCGTATTTACAAATAACCATTAGCCTTGCGTCGGGTCTTGTTTAATGGGTACAAACTCGAGACATAATTTCAACACATATTAAAGAAAATGAAATATTCAGGTTCTCACAATTAGGCGCTATTCAGTATTTGACTATTGTTGCATAATTTCCTTACACGCGAAATAGATTGCACGATCAAAAGTTGCATGCACACTTTGTTTGGACTTATGTTTTCGTTTTGAGTAGCTCAGGGATTCATGTCCCGTCACGGAATAAAAAGCCCATGTAATATTCTTTGCCTGACATTGCGACGTGTTTTTTTTTCCTCCTGGCTCCCATTCCATCATCCTTATTTAGAAGCTTATCTCCATTTGGCTTTTTTTTTGTTTTTCTTATATGGTTGATGGATACACATTTTTGCAAGCAACCATGCATGATCACATAGTGGCATGTAATTCGGATGACTGTTTGAATCACGTTTTCAATAAATAAAGCGATTTTATGTACGGAAAGGGCATTTTTTGGGGGGGAGGGGGGGTCAAATACGGAAAGGGCGTTGATTGCACACAAAAGTTGATGATTTGTGGCACGTATTGCACATGGAAGAAAATCCCATTGCAAACAGGATTAGCTATTAGAACAGACTCCAGATTAGGGCGTGTTGAAGAATTTATTGGAGATATTTGTTGGAATCAAAAAACACAATATGGGTGACCTTTCGGAAATAAAAGCGAGGCACGAAATGGATGGAGAAAAAACTGTATATTGAAGAACTTGATTTGGCTTATCTCTCTTACTTCTTACAATACAACTCACTCAAGTATTTATAGAGAAAATTCTAACACTTATGAAGACAACCTCAATCAAACTCACAAGGCATCATTAATGCTTAATGAGTATAGACACAAGACAACCTCAATCAAACTCACAAGGCATCATCAATGCTTAATGAGTATAGACACAAGACAACCTCAATCAAACTCACAAGGCATCATTAATGCTTAATGAGTCCAATCCTTGGTGCATGCTTCAAGATGCATTTACTTCTCCATAATGGCTCTTCAAAATCCATTGCATTTACTCCTTCAAGATAATCAATTTTATTAGCATTTCAATAGCCTCCCTTAAAATTGATTTCCATGCCAAGCATCTTCTTCAATTTTTCGAACGAATCCGCCTTCAATGGTTTCGTCAAAATATCTGCAAGTTGATCTTCTGATCTGCAGAAATTAAGTTCGATTTCACCATCTTTGACTCGCTCGCGAATATAATGATACTTGATGTCGATGTGCTTGCTCCTGCCATGAAATACAGGATTCTTGGCTAATGCAATAGCCGACTTATTGTCACACATTATTTTAGTATGACCCGTTTGTTCATGCATCAATTCATGTAGCATCCTACGAAGCCATATCGCCTGACAAGCCGCTGAAGCTAATGCCATATATTCTGCTTCAGCTGTCGAGAGAGCAACAACTTGTTGCTTTTTGGAAGACCAAGAGAATACTCCTGATCCAAGAAAGAAAGCATACACCGACGTACTTTTCCGAGTCTCGGTATTACCTGCCCAATCACTGTCTGTGTACCCCCTAGACCAAAATTGTTAGTGTAAGAATATAAAATTCCATGATCACGAGTTCCACTGACATACCGTAAAATTCTCTTTGCTGCTTGCAAATGTGACTGGTATGGTTTTTCCATGAACCTGCTAATAATACCCACTCCATAGGTAATATCTGGCCTTGTAGAAACCAAATATCTCAAGCTGCCAACAATGCTTTTAAAATAAGTGGGATTTACCAGCTCACCGGTTCCTTCTTTCTTCAGCTCCAATCGTTCTACTGCCGGAGTTCGGATTGGCTTGAGTGATTCCATTTTAAATCGCTTCAAAATATCATTAGCATATTTCTGCTGTGAAATAAATATGCCATCATCTGTCTGCTTCACTTCAAGACCAAGAAAATAGGACATCAGTCCCAAATCAGTCATCTCAAACTGGCTAGTCATAGCCTCCCTGAATTCAACAAACATTTTTTCACAGCTCCCTGTAAATATCAAGTCATCAACATAAATGCATACAATTAAGATGTCACCGTTAGCATTTGACTTGATATACAATATATGCTCATAAGGGCACTTTTGAAAATCATGCTCCAACAGGTATGTGTCGATACGTGTGTACCAAGCACGTGGTGCCTGTTTTAATCCATACAGAGCCTTCTTCAGTCTGTAAAACTGATTTTCATGCCCTTTCTTCTCATAACCCTGTGGTTGCTCCACATATACTTCCTCTTCAAGGACACCATTGAGGAATGCTGATTTCACATCCATTTGATGGATCTGCCAACGGTTTTGAGCTGCAAGTGCTAAGACCATCCGAATAGTATCCATCCGGGCAACTGGTGCAAATACTTCAAAATAATCAATACCTGGCTTTTGCTTGTAGCCCTTTACAACCAATCTGGCCTTGTAACGGTCCACCTGACCGTCGGGTTTGTACTTTGTCTTGTACACCCACTTGACACCAATAGGCTTCTTACCAGGTGGTAAAGAAGTCAACACCCATGTGTCGTTCTTCTCAATGGAGTGAATTTCTTCATCCATTGTTTCAATCCACTTTTCATCTACAGTTGCTTCATCATATGTTACAGGGTCACAATCAGCAAATAAACAAAAGTTTACCAGTGTTTCATCAGTGATTTCGCTATCACTGTTTCTATTTCTTGTGACCACATAATCTCTGAATTTTGCTGGCGTCTCCTTCAGTCGTTGTGAACGACGTAGTTGTGGTTCTGAAACTGCTGTTGGTGAAGATGTACCTCCAGTTGAAGATGATGAGGAAGATGGATCACTCATTGAAGATAATGGAGGTGTTTCTGTCTCACCCGCCAGTGGTTCATCTTCGATGGTGATGTTTTTCTGGTCACCCTTCTGATTCCAGTCCCAGGTTACATCTTCTAAAAACTGGACATCCCTGCTGATAATGACTTTCTCAGTGACCGGGTTATACAGTTTATAACCTTTAGTTGTATCACTGTAGCCGATGAAGATGCACTTCTCGCTTTTGTCATCCAGCTTCTTTCTTCGCTCGTCTGGTATATGGGGATATGCCACGCACCCAAATACTCGTAGGAACGAAACATCTGGTTTGTTTCTACTCCAAGCTTCTTCTGGAGTTCTTCCAGGAACACTCACTGTTGGACATCTGTTTAGTACAAATACAGCACAAGCAACAGCTTCTGCCCAAAATTTCTTGGGCAAATCTTTAGCTTTCAACATACTTCTTGCCATTTCAAAAATTGTCCTATTTTTTCTTTCTGCTATACTGTTTTGCTGAGGAGTATAGCTGGCAGTCAACTGACGTTTGATTCCATGAATTTTACAATATTTGTGAAATTCATTTGAGGTAAATTCTCCACCTCTATCCGATCTCAACGCTTTCAATTTAAAGCCACTTTATTTTTCAACACAGACTTTAAATTCTTTAAACTTGCCAAAAGCTTCAGATTTTTCCCTCAAGAAGTGTACCCATATTTTTCTGCTAAAATCGTCGACAAAAATTAGCATGTACATTTTTTGTCCAAATGATTCCACCTCAACAGGGCCACATATGTCGGTATGTACCAACTCCAACGGTTGGTTTGCTCTTCTGGCTTTTCCAACTGGAAAAGAGTCTCGGTGCTGTTTTCCAACGAGACATCCTTCGCAAGGAGGCCCTGGATCGTTAATCAACGGCATGCCGGTCACCATCCTTTTCTGGACTAATTGCTTCATTCCACGAAAATTTAGATGCCCAAATCGAAGATGCCACAGCCAGCTGCTGTCTTTCATCATCGCTTGCAAGCTCAAGAGATTCTTCGTCTGAAGAGTCAGGGGAAACATGTTGTTTACACCTCTGATTGTGCAAACTCCATTTTCAATGTGAACTTTGTGGCCCTTTTCGGAAAGTTGCCCAACACTTAGCAAATTCCAAAAAAGTCCTGGCACAAAGTAAACATCTGCAATAGCAACATTAGTACCATCTTTGGATTTGATATTAATGTTACCTTTGCCCATCACGGGAATTTTTTATTTATTCCCGAAGTTGACTTCGCCACGGCTTGTCTCATCCAGCTGTGAGAATAACTCCTTTCTTCCGGTCATATGGTTGCTACACCCAGTATCTAGATACCATGTGTTGGTATCCACGATAGTTGAATCATCCTTCACACATGCTAGTACCATGTACTCTTCAGCATCTGTGGTATGTGCATGTTCCGCCGGCACGTACGTCGCCTTTGCATGGCACTCGGATTTATAATGTCTGAATTTATTACACTTAAAACACTTGACTTTTGATTTGTCAGGTGTTCTAAATTTTCTGGTGAAATTTGAATTCTCACCTCTACCTCGGGCTCCTCCACGACCTCGACCGCCTTGATAGCCTCCTCGGTTTGGTTGAGCGACCCGACTTTGCAATGCTTGCTCGGGAACGGAACCCGTAGACTTCTGATTCATTCTTTGCTCATGGGAGCATAATGAACCCATCAACCGCTCCAACGTGAGAGTTGATACGTCTTGTCCTTCCTCGATCGCTGCGACGACGTAGTCAAATCTTTCGGTCAAAGACCTCAAGATTTTTTCCACGACACGAACATCTTGAAGTTCTTCACCATTAACCCTCAATTGGTTAACGATGGCCTGCACACGATCAAAATATGCCGATATTGTTTCCGAGTCATTCATGCGTAAAGACTCGAAATCACCTCGAAGAGTCTGAAACCGCACCCGCCGGACACGATCATCGCCTTTGTAGGATTTCTGCAAGATATCCCAGGCAGCTTTTGCGGTCTCGGCACTCGATATTTTTTCAAATATCGTTTCCTCCACGGCTTGAAAAATCGCATATAATGCTTTCTGATCTTTCTTCCGGGACTCCACCAGAGATTCTTTCTCCTCCTTTCTTAAAGCCTCGAATGCTTCGGCATCGGCTACTTCATTGTAGCCACTTTCAACCAGATTCCACAAATCTTGCGATTTGAACAGAACCTTCATCTGGACAGCCCAGTTGTTGAAATTCTTTCCATTCAACTTTGGAAGCTGCATTTGAACGGAACTAGTAGATGCCATTCTAGCTCTGATACCAAATGTTGGAATCAAAAAACACAATATGGGTGACCTTTCGGAAATAAAAGCGAGGCACGAAATGGATGGAGAAAAAACTGTATATTGAAGAACTTGATTTGGCTTATCTCTCTTACTTCTTACAATACAACTCACTCAAGTATTTATAGAGAAAATTCTAACACTTATGAAGACAACCTCAATCAAACTCACAAGGCATCATTAATGCTTAATGAGTATAGACACAAGACAACCTCAATCAAACTCACAAGGCATCATCAATGCTTAATGAGTATAGACACAAGACAACCTCAATCAAACTCACAAGGCATCATTAATGCTTAATGAGTCCAATCCTTGGTGCATGCTTCAAGATGCATTTACTTCTCCATAATGGCTCTTCAAAATCCATTGCATTTACTCCTTCAAGATAATCAATTTTATTAGCATTTCAATAATATTAACCTCATCGACAGCTCTCATTATTTTGACATCTATATTCAGAAAATCACAGGAGAACATTAACTTCTTAATGTAAGAATGCAATAATGTAATTCCCCTTTCTCAGCGACCCAATACCGGATGACGACACGGTACACGTGATTTGTAGGGCTAGTCCATAAGTCATAAGCTAAAGAGACTTAGAAGTTATTTGTCTTGCCGTCGAACAACCCTCATGTGGAAAATCCCCACGTCATTGTGTATGGGCAGCTTTGTAATCACCAAAAAGAAAGTTAATGGATGCGGGGACGCTCCCTAGCCCATATCAATCGCAACTTTGGATTTTTGATTTAATCAACTTGACATAGAAATCAATTCAATTTGGAGTTGCTACTAGTCTATTTTGGATCGATTAGAAACCCAAATAAAGTGTGGGAGAACGCTTTTACTTCTGCAAACCAGAGATAACATAGATTCGGAGACTTGGTTACACAAGATAAATCTAAAACCCTTTCAGTAATGTATTATATTCCATTGATTGATTTTCGATATATTCAATTTAGCTGCTGTAGAATGTAATAAGATCACTAGAGATTCGTTTGCCCACACGAACAAGTCTTCCAGCAATCTTGTTGTTCCCAAGCATGGTGTCTCCAGATGAGGATTGATCTTCGTCTGTTGGTATAACACATTTTTGACTAGATTCTCACCGAAGTGAATACTCGCAAGTGTTACATCTATGTTATCCTCTCTGTTTGTGAACTACTCCACGATCTTCTTCCCGTTGCTGAATGGTAACCGTTCCCTCCAAAAGCTTGTGTCTTTGGTCTAACTGCCCTTGCTGAGTTTTTGGCAAAGACATTAGAAGCGAACCTTTTCCTGGTCGAGAAGATGCAGATAAATGGCATGGGCATCTAGAAGCTGTTTTGATAAATGTCTGGCACCGACATTAAACTAGCGGCTATCGATTATCCATCGTCGTATTTCAACAGCAGAATATTTAGTGATGACGAAGATCAATGTCGCCTATCGTATCTTAACTCTTGTACTTATCGACATCGTTTGCCAGGCTCGCGTACCATTCACACATTCGCCTTTGCTCACGTGCCAAGGATGCGCTTATTGGCTACCAGATTATTTTAGGTGTCAACGTATGTCGCGTTTTTAGAACAATGGAAAGATTTTAAAATAATATCTGGATTGAGGCCCCCTAAACAAAAATTTTAGGCATGTTCAATAGTTATCATATAGATTAGTTTAATTTTTTGCATTGCATAGCATGGCATTCTCTTTTTTTTTTTTGTTCGAAACGAGCAACTTCATTTCATATGAAGAAAGTAGTACACAACTTCAAGATAGATGCAAATCCTAAAGAGCAAGCAACGCAGATCTGAAAAATGAAACAACTTGCTACTACTTGCAAAGAGTAGCCCATTCCTTGAAGACAGATTCTTTGTAGCATCAAACTCATACGACAGCTGATCCCCGAATCTTGTATCCTCAGAGATGAACACACACCGAAAAATATCTCTCCAGCAACAATGGCTATGCCAAAAGCACGCCAAAGTTCGGTGTCCCCAGCGCCATCATCGTGTATAGAACACAACAACGCCAATAGATTGTAGGAATATAGAACACGTCTTGAAAATCCCAGATCAATCTTTAGATCACGATAGAAGAACACCCAAATCTCGATCTAACCTAGATGAGGAGAGAAAGACTGCAAACTATATAGCAGTTGATCACAAAATCAGATAAGCCGTCCACTAGACCGATGGATAACCCAAAATAGAGAAACAACAGAAACAAAAGAAAGGAAACAGAAATGTCCAAATAGCAACACGAAGCAGCCTCGAGCACAATTAAACCAGAACCAAATAGCTCCTGCTCGCCTCGACCAGCGCTGGTGAGGCTGAGTAAATAACGGGAGCAGCTGCAAGCAGAACTAGCGAGAAAATAGGGACCGTTGAGGCTTGCGTTAGGACTGCGGGTGGGTTTGGTTCAGCATTTGAAATGAATTTTGGGGAAATGCTAATGCCTTCAACTCAAAGAGGTTTAAGAAAATACTAGTTGCGTTTGGTAAAAACTCAATGGAAATGAGCTTTGGTTAAACTAGTATTTGGTAAAAATAAATTTGCAAAAGAGCTTTGAACACAAATTTTTTTATCTTTTTTATAAAAAAATAACCTTCGCCGAACCGGGAAAGGTTTTGACCGCCGGCAAGCCGGATCCACCAGCGGCGGCCGTTGTTCGACCTCAAGCCGCATATGGTCAGGCGAACCCAAGCGAGGGGCACCTAAGGTCGCGCGACCCCAGGAGGCCGTCGTCTAAGTCATGTGACCTAGCTATCCACTTGGGTTGCGTGACCAAGGCGGCCATTGCCTGAGGTCGTGCGACCCCAAGCCGGTGCGACCCAACCGTCCACTTGGGTCGCGAGACCCAGGCGGCGCGACCCAACCGTCCACCTAGGTCATGCGACCCAGGCGACGGCCTCCTGAGGTCGCGCAACTTAAGTGTTATCGCCTAGGCGGCGGCCTGGCCGGCTGACCTCGCCGTTCCTTAGTTGGTCCTCCCTGAACCCTAGATCTCACCCCTCACCAAGGAAGAAGATGAACAGTAATAGAGGGGGCAAAGTTGGAAAAATGAGAAAATAGCAAAGATAGTTTTGGAATGAAAAAAAACATTTTGTACTTGGCCAAATGTTGAAAGCCCAATGCTGATCCCTACCAGCATTGAGCTTTCAGCTTTTCAAAGGCCAGCATTTAGCTAAATGATGGCCTAAAAGCTGAACTAAACGCTTCAACATTTTCTCAAGGGACTTTGAGTGCTGAAAGCCTCTTGGGAAAGCTGAACCAAACCCACCCTGCAACACACTGCACCGGGAAGAAAACTAGGAAGAAGAGAAACCCTGAGAGAAAAATCGAAGAGACAAACCTTGAGAAGAGAGCTCTCCGTTCTTTGGATGCTTCTCGAAGGCAGGAGGAATGGAGAGAGAAGGAGAATTATAAATGAGGGAGAGAGAGGGAGTAGAGGAGGGAGAGAGAGGGAGTATGCTTCAGAAAGAAGAGAAGGCTGGGCGGCGCAGAGAGAAACCCTAGAGAGAGAAGGGGGCATATCACCAAATGCAGTTCATTGCATAGCATTCATCTGCATATAAATTAGACTGGTGGTGGAAACATATCTGAAATTGATGAGCAGAGTGAGACAGATGTAACGCGCCAGAACGCCACTTACTAACACGTGCTCTTTAATCTTCTTTACTTTTTTTAACGCAAACGGAAGTCAAAATATGACACTAAACATATATCATTAGGACCAAGCGCATTTATTGTAAACGTATGACTTCATTTCATATTCACCTATTGGTGTTCATTACATACACTTCACATGGACAAATATTTCAAAAGACATATATATACACACACGCGCACTTGTGCGAAAGGGATCCAAAAGGTTGCCTAACTCCTCAAATGTATTGGTGTCTCCTATCAAAAGCGAGCCCTATCTATATGTCTGTCGTGACCCTCCCTCGGCCAATCGACGCGGAGCGAGGAAAAGGGCTAATAGGTCGCCCTTTAATCCAGATATCTGTGAATTTCGGGCGCGGGCCCCTTCCAAGACCCATTACCCAAATTGTAACAGAGGATAAAATCGGGTCGACCTTTCAGTGTGGTCTAGTGACATGTGCTGCATGTACATGTCTCGGAGTCGCCACCAAATCATTTATTGGATGGTATGATTAGAAAACCCTATCGAATAGTTGGGAGCTTCTATTCCATTTTGTGAAAATCAGAGAAGTCAGATCGGGGACTTAGTTACTCTAATTATCTTAATTGATGTCCTTTTGGTACCTAAGCTGAATGAATTTTCTAACCTCAGATTTCATGCAGATGAGTGGGGATACGAACATTAAATCTAAAAGTTCATGTAGATTGGATTGACTACCCTAACAATCATAATCAATAAAAGAAACGCGCAGATTAAGGAATCATAACATGCAGATAAATCACATCAAATCAGCATGGTATTCCTAAAAAAGCCTTATTGACTAATAGAAAAGTCTACCATAGCACAAGAGAGGGCTCTGGAGTTTGATACGAACATTAAATCTAAAAGTTCATGTAGATTGGATTGACTACCCTAACAATCATAATCAATAAAAGAAACGCGCAGATTAAGGAATCATAACATGCAGATAAATCACATCAAATCAGCATGGTATTCCTAATAAAGCCTTATTGACTAATAGAAAAGTCAACCATAGCACAAGAGAGGGCTCCGGAGTTTTGGACATGAATTGCCCATGAAGGGCAAAATCATAATTTTGAGAAAATCTAGAGACTATTTGCCAAAAAGAGAAAAATCATCATTTTGGAAAGAATCTAGAATCAAAAGCGTCGAACATAGGATTATCCGCTTAAACTGAGCCATCTCCTAATTTTCAACAGTTTTTAGAATTTTTCTGGAATTTTTGGAGACGATTTACCCTAAAGGGGTAAAATCGTCATTTTTCAAAGGAAACAAGGCACAAAAACCCAAAAAGAAGGATTGGTCACCTAAGCTGATCTATCTCCTAATTATTGGCATTTTTGCAATTCTCATGAATTTTCAATGACAAATTACCCCAAAAGAGTACAATTGTCATTTTCCGAAGATCGGGAAAAGAAATCTCGAGATTAGAATAATAACCAGTTTGGTGTGGTCAAATTTTTGAGAATTTCTAAAAATTTTAGGAATTTTTATACAATTTTCTTATTTTTTTTAAAATTTTCTAGAGTTTTCTAATTTTTTTAAAATTTTCCAATTTTTTGAAAATGTTTTCTTTTTTATTAAAAGATAAAATATTCTACGAACCGGGCACCCGGTCCAGACTCGAGCCCAATCCCACTCGCCTATATGCCAAAACGACGCCGTACTCTTTTTTTAAAATTATTTTTCGAATTTTCTATCTATGTCTTAGAATTATAAAATTCCATTTACCAATCGAACGATCCCTGTTAGACCACATGCCACTCTATTGGCCATCTGATCGCCTGCTTATTGAAACTAACTATACTAACGGACGAGCTAACGTGGCTGTCATGTGTCAGGCTATGTGGCGTCACGTTAGCGCCAGCTTATACCTTTGATTGGTCAGACCTACCACTTCATCTTCTTGTTCAACCTTCAGACTACGATAGAACGAACAGCCGAGGTTTCTCTGCTGTTGATCGATGGTAAAACCTCAGCCAATCGACGCGAGACCACTACCAATCGACTCGCCTATCTCTCCCCTATAATATGTCTCAGAATCAAAGCATTTCATCCGCATAATCATCATAATCAAAGCTCGAACTAGTATGGCCATGGCATTTTAGATCTAGCAAACTAGAACATATTGAGCTAATTCCTTCACATATCACAATCAATTCAAGTTTAGGAAACTTACCTCGAGCTTCGATTGACAGGCTGGAGGTTCGACTCGAGGTATTCAAGCAAAATCGATGCAAAAACAAGCCATGATCGCGGTCAGCATAGCTTGGAGAGTAAAACGACTACTATAATTGCAAGAATGACGATCGGGAAGGCGAAATGCCACGACTGCACAGAGTGAAGGTCAGAAGTTCGAATCACCTTTTCTGGAGATTGCAGGTTGCGCGAACTGGTCTAATTGCTTCCTGAGGATGTTAAGAAGCTTCCTAAAGTGGAATAAAGCTTCAATTTGGTTTGGATTGCTCGGGAAAGAGATCCACAGTTCGAGCTTGAGCTTGCGATGATGGTGACGCAGAGAAGATATCTTCTCTCTTATTTTTCAGTATCTCTCTATTCCTTTAGTCTCATAACATAATCAGCTCTCTCCCTCTTTCTAGAATCCTTCGGAATTAAGTATACTCCTATTTGAATTTTTGCGCGCGCGGAGGGGTGTCCACCGACTTGAATTCACGTGCCATCACGTTTAAAATGGTTCCTCGACGTCGAAGGAATCGATTGTGATTCAGTCTGAGTCTGTCAAACCTTCCGTTGAGCTCAAATGTACATGAAATGACCAAATTTCATACTCTGTTGACTTATAGGATTGAGAGTTTGACTGGCCTCGTCAGAGCTTCTCCTGCGACATCAGGCGGCGCCACCGGTCCCGATTGACACGAGATGAAGTGCTGAATAAAATCCATGCCTCAGCTTCGCCGATTGTCCATGAATTGGTCCTCAATTCGATGATCCAAATTCCGCCTGGAAATTCAAATTGCGCAAGAGCCAATTGGGAAAATGACATTTTTCGACCGGGACGGACCTAGTTCGATCGAGCAAATCCGGTCGATATGATTTCTTCAAATTGACCTAAAAATCCTTGGAATTTGTCAAATTAAATCATAAAATTGAAATCAGGGGTGTCAATTCTATCTAAAAGAAATCATCAAATTGTCCAATGGATCCGAAGATTGAAATTGAGCAAATGGAACCTTAAACGGCCAAATCGAATCTGGCCATCCTCAACAATCAATTCAAAATGTTAAAAAACATACGGATGAGGCCTTACCTTTATATGGAAATCCTTGAATTTTGATTAATTTCGATCTAACTGAAACCTAGGGACCTAATTGTAATAAAGCTGTGCAATTTTGCCCAATCCATGCAATTCGCATAATTCAGGGGCAATTGGATAAAATTGAATATCATGACTCTAAAAAAGTAAAGATTGCAAAAGAAATGACTCAAATGGTAATTTTTGGCTCGATTTAGGACCATGCTCAATGAAGAGACAAAGGATCCCGAATCAAATTTTTGAAATATGGAGTGGCCAACATGTAAAGATAATTAAAAGAAAAATATTGGATATTTTTTGTACATTTTTGTGTCGTTGAATGCTATTTTTTTTTATGAATTTTCAAGCATTTTTCCATTTTTTTGAAAATATTTAAAAATGAAAAAATTATGAAAAATTAATTTTTGGTCAAAAATGGTTCCTTAGGCTTAGATAAGTCTATCAAAGTTGATTTTTCAATTTTTATGAATTTTTTTCAAAAATAAACTGGAAAAAGACTAACAAAAAATTTGGTGTCCATAGCAGCCCCTCTTTAAGAGGAATCTCGTTATAGGTTTCTCTCAAAGACAATGTGACACCTGAGTCTTGATCAACTCAATTAGGGAAAGTTAAAGAAAGCGAGTCATGACATTCAATCTTTCATGTCCATCAATGTATGCTCTAACCTGAAAGGAAATATGCTCATTCTATTCCTTTTGATATAAGAGAGTTAGAGAGTAAAGAGACTTACTTGATACTCACCTCCCTGATGCTCGGGCGGCGTTTACGACGTTTGATGCGATTGGATTTAAGAAGATACCTAGGGACTCGTCACCATAGTGTCCTAGGGAGGTTAAGCTATGACCCGTATGGTAGGTCAAATCATGATGGAATTCCTAACTGATAAGAATCTAAGGACGACATATCCTGCCTTTGGGATTCTCCTGAGGATTTGATCCTTATAATGGATCAGCCTAGAATAGAATTCCTAACTAAAGGGATTCTGAAGACGACCTATCCCGCTTTTGGGATTTGTCTAAGGATTTGATCCGTATGGTGGATCAGCCCAAAAAGAGCTCGCCTAATAAAAGGCTTACCTACAAAATGACTCGCCTCGTATGTGGGACCTGCCAAGAAACTTAAAAGAGGCTCATCTACTAAAAGGTTCACCTGCGAAGATGGTTTATCCTGCCTTTGGGACTTGCAAAAAGACTTTAAGAAAGGCTCACCTACTAAAAGGTTTATTTGCAAAAAATGGCTTATCCCGCCTTTGGGATTTGCCTGAAGACTTTAGAAAAGGCTCATCGAATAAAAGGCTCACCTGAAGGAGACTTATCCTGCTTTCGGGACTCGCCAAAAGACTTTAGGAAGGTTTACCTAACAAAAGGTTTTACATAAAAGAAACTATTATGAGGTCTAGGGTATACTTGAAATCCTGCATAAAGTCAAGTCTGAAAATTCTTCTTAACATGAGAGGTGCCATTCTAAGATCTGGAGACGCTAGGAATCCTGCAGATGCTCAAACCTGCAAATTTTTCTTATTGAAAGGTATCTTTCTAGGATCTGAGGTTATCAGGAATCCTGCGGAAGTATAAACCTGAAAATTTTTCTTCACAAAGAAGTAGCATTGTGGGATATGGGGATACGAGAGATCCTACAGAAGCTTAAACATGCAAACTCTTTCTTAGCAAGAGAGATAGTGTTCTTCTAGGATCTGAGGTTACTAGGAATCCTGTAAAAGTTTAAACATGTAAACTTTTCTTCACAGAGAAATGTGTCCTTCTGAGATTTGGGGTTACCAAGAGTCCTAGAGAAGATTAAACCTGAAATTTTTTCTTTTTCACATAGAGAACATTAATGATCTTTAGGTGATATCCATTGTCAAACTGATAGAATTTTATGACTTAAACTGAAGTCAAAACAAAGGTTTCGATAAATGCATTATGACACGAAGTGATAAAAAATTCATTATAGGGAAAATTTGGATCCAACAACCAGAAAGTTTCCAAAAGAGTTTGTTTAAAACATCCATTAGAGTATTCTCATCAAAAAGGGTCTCTCACCACTTTGAGATAATGGTCTTTTATAGGAAAAACACTCGAATTTCCTATCAAACCTATCCTTAGGATTCAGGACAATTCGTAGCGCATACATCTCAATCGATCTGGAAATCTTCTGAAGGACCGTAATGTCAACTTGGACAACATTTTTCAAGTGGGACTCACAAGTGAGTCATGGCCATTGAACGAAAATCTTCAACATCTGCTTCAAGTTTACAAGTCAAAAACCCTGCGAATGAGAAAGAAATAATCTTGTTCGTACTTCTTCGAACTAAGCTTTACGTTAATCCAAGTGTCTTAATCGAAAAAGGCTTTTCATGGTTGTAACATAGGTGAGGATTGGGGACCGAAAAAAGCTTATTTTTTAGCCCAAAATATGCAAAGAGGTTTGATGTTGGTGATCATTGCAGATTTGTCATCTGTCCTGACCCTTCTAGATTATCCTTCGAATAGCTTTTTCAATCTTCGAGATATATCATTAGTCTTCGGAGAGCATCATTAGTCTTTTGAGAGCACCCATTATCTTCAGAGTACACCTCTATCGTATTAGAATTGTGCAAACTTCTCGTCTATGTTTGCACCTCTTAAGTGTGACATAACTAGCGAGTATCTTTTCGTGATCTAGCTTCCTTGGGAATTTTCTCTTTAACCATCAAATTTCACTAGGTCTCTGTACAAAAATATCATGCAATCTTTTGACACTTATAAAATCAAACACATGATTTACAAGCTTACATGTACTTGAATGTGCATCAACCTTTCTTTTTCTTGATGCTTGGGATTGGCTTTTTCCCTTTTTCTTTTTCGCGTCTTTTGTTGAAATCCCACATTTTCCTTTCTTTTTGGAATTAGGATTTTCAATGATTGTGCTAGATGTATAACTTGAATCTTAGCACGTTTAAACATTTTTTTTGTAAGGACTAGCACGTTTAAACATTAATTTAGGAATTTTTCATAAATCTTATCTCTTGAATTCCCCCATTCTTGAAATGACGTCGCTTCCATATTAGAATATGCAATGATCACCAACGGGGTTCATGAAACAAATGTACAAGCTCAACTGGGCTGTGCAAAGGATAAAAGTATATAAGATAGAGAAACGAACGCATTTTGTCATCCTAAAGTACTTGAATCATCGTATAACCAACACACGAAGGTTGATGCTAGTCCGAGCAAGAAAATTTCTAACCATTTTCCTCCAGATGATGCTCGAATCAGTTCTGTTAGGCCTCGATGTGTGGTGGTTCTTGACAGAGGTAAAGAATGAAGCCACCATTCAATGGGGTTGTCAATGGTCATTTGTATGTTTTATGATAGAGAAACAAATGCCTCCGTCATCTCAATCCACATATCGCTACGAATGACCCCTATGTCCGTAGTTCAAGGTTTCGCTGTCTTTTTCACTCTACTAATCTCTCATATATGTGTAGGACGTGTTTGGATTAGGTTTATCTCTCGTCTAAGGAAACAACCCTTTGAATGGTTCAAACAACCCTTGTTGGAAAAGTCTATTTTGTTTTTTCCAAAATTACCCTCCAAGGATACACCGATGCTAGTTGGATTGGATTTCTATTATGGGAGAAAAACATTCTACTTCTGGATGATTTCTCGCATCTTTGGGCGAGCAAGAAACAAACATGCATAACTCACTCAATGAAAGAATCAAAATTCATTGCTTTAGCGGCAATTGAGGAAGAGGCTGAGTGGATTAGAAATTTACTGTCAGACATTAAATTATTGCATGGTCCTACGCCTTTTTGTTCATTGTGACAATTAGGCTACTTTGATAAGAGCTCATAGTAGCACTTATAATGAAAAGTCTAGACTTATTGGCCTAACACGTGAGTAGTGAGACAATTGATTCAAGATGGTACCATAACAATTGTCTAGGTGAGGTGAAGTAAGAATCTGGCTGATCCCTTTACAAAGGCTCTTCCAAGAGATGTGGTAAATGTAGGGGTGTGCAAACTGGACCGGCCCGGACCGGCCCGGCTAGGGCGGGTTGGTCCGGTCCCCGAGTTCCATGGTTTGGGACCAGACAGGCCCGGCCCGGATCGGACTGGCAATGTTTTTTTTTTTTAAAACTAATCTAGTTAACCTAATGATTTTTATTTAAAAAAAAACAAAGTAATGAAATACCAATTGGACATACTTCTTGAGAAGGGAACAAAAGGAAAGCTAACAAATACATGAGACATAAAAGGAGACGCAGTGGGAAACAATTGATGAATGACATACTAAAGTCTGGTTAATGTGGCTTTTAGAATGAAAAAATTCTCAACCATCTAGTACACGCACATTTACTAGTGACATTCCTATAGCTTCTATTAAAGTACATAAAATCATCATGGAGAAAATTAAACCGGTTTTGGAGCTCAAATAAAAAGTTTATATCAGTTCTATCATTTTGAAATATTTCATTCCAGTTGAGATTAGCCATGAGTTAACAGGGATAACAAAAATTCTGGCATTCCTGTTGTTGCATAAAAACTCCACCGAAGAAACATGTAATTTTCATAAGCAGTTAGAATTAATGGTCCTACTGGGCCGGGACCGGGATCGGGATCGGGACCGGCTCGGGCCGCCGGTCCTGGTCTGGTCCGTGGTCCCGAAAATATGGGGACCGGACCGGCCCGAACCATGCACACCCCTAGGTAAATGTGACTGCAAAAGAAATTAGGTTGAAACCCTTTAATTAAAATCGCCAGTAATAGTAACCCGACCTTATACTAGCACATCACTAGTTATAAGGTTCAATGGGTAAAAATAAGCTATTGATAGTGATTGTTTGATGCTGACACTAGCTCAGACACGAGAAGTCAGTATCGTTTGTTATGTTTAGAGGTTGAGTTATACTCTTAATAAAGTATGACACATTTTAGTAGCGTGTTCATTGGTAACAGAAATATGTGATAATACTTCACCTATATGAGCTTAGAAGTGATGTCGCTTCTTACAAAAGTTGGGGTTGCTTTCTAGAGAGCTCATGAAATAGATACAAGCACAAGACCATAATAGTGCTGAGTAAATATGAACTTCTCGCTGAAACAAGAGATTAGTATATGTGCGGTATGTCCGATTTTATTATATAGAGTAACAAGTTTAAAGTCAAGCTACTTGTAACTTCGATAGAGTTTTGAGATACTTGCACTAAATAAAGGTTTAACTCGAAAGAGACCTTTATGTATGTATATTAATCTCATGGAAATGTTGGCTATATTTTTTTTAAGAAATTTTATTTTGTAATTTTGTTTTCACAAACAAAGTGGGGGATTGTTAGTGGTTTGTTTGTAAAAACAAACTAAGAGGTGCCTTGTCCCACATCGAAAAGATGTGAGTGCGCACGTAGACTAAATTTGGCACAAATCAACAATTACTATTATTTTCTAGTGAAAAAGTGCTACTATTCACGAAAGATTCTAACAATTTTTGAAATGTTGCATCTATTCAATTATCGGTTATTTTCTAAGGCACTCTTACAACTTTTTGAATGTTTGTGTCTCTTCAGAAATAACTACCGATTCATACATGAAAATGTATGATTGAATAAACTGCTTGGACACGAAAAGTAGCATAAGAATTAACTACTTTCGGGCGCGAAAAGGTGTGTTTGTTCTCATTATATATTCAAGTGTTCTGTTCATTTTCAGAATCATCTTCACTTCTTCTCTCAATTTTCGTTCTTTAAGCACAAGAGAAATACAGCTTTTGTTTCCAATTGTTTCCTAGAGAGATCCTAAAGAAATATCAGAATTGCTATCTGCTATTCTCGTTAAGACTCTGTTGTATCCTGGAGGATATTTGTCGAAAATCATTAGCAACGTTGTGGGGCAAATAAATCCTTAAAAAGAGTGATTACACGCATCAAAGTCTGATTCCATTATTCATCCCATTTACGAAGAAATTTCCCAACAAATTCCTCTTTGAAAAGGATTTTATCTCCGAGGCTTCGTTTGGTCGTCTTAACATTCATGGTCCGCAAACCGGATAGGTCCAAAAAGAAATAATTAACAGACTTAGTGAATGACGATAGTTTTGGTCAATCTTGAATTGATAAGAAGATCTAAATCCTTGGCTATATGACGAGCACCTTGACTTGCGGATTTATTAGCCACAATAATTATGCAAGTCAAAATGAACTCCGCCAATTCTATGGCCCTACTCTTCATAGTTCTGATCCTTTTCCTTATACACACAAGGAAATTAAAGTTGAGGAGTCTCCACAAAAATGGAAAATATAGGTTAAACATACGACTTTCTCTTGTTAGGAGGGCGGCGAAATCACTTAGTTTGATATAGATTCATTTTGTTTGGTCCCTTTTTTTTCAAAATTTTGGGAAGGTTTTTTCTCCGGGCATCTTTAATTTGTAAAAGGTTTAGTGCTGTCCACAAGTAGCATCACAAGCAGGATGAAGCCTAAATGTTGTCAGCCTCGCCAGCCCTCCCCTCTGGCCGGTCACTAGGCAACCCGCTAGAGGAAGGCGAAGAAGAAGAAAAAAAGAAAGAAAAGAAAAAAGGGAAAAAGGAAAAACAGAAATAAAAATTTGAAAGAAATATTAAAACATTATTAAAAATTGTCACGTTAGCGCAAGCTGACCAAATTAGCCAGATGTACTGAATTGGTATAAATGCAAACGATTTAGGACTCAATTGGCAAAAAAAAAAAGGTTTATGACTAAATTGGCAGAATTGTAATAGATTTAGGTCTTTTTTGGTAATTTTCCCTAAACTCAAATTCCACCATCTAGATTAATGATTTGACTGCCAAAATCCTTAAGTTTTGTTCTAAAGATAAATGCATTAATGCCTCGAACAATAAAGATTGAGTTTATTTCATACTAGGAAGATAATCCCTTATTTCATCGGTGTCTAAACAACTTCCCAACTGTTGATGCATTAGGTATGCGTTTTAATAACATAGATATCATTGAGATGCTCATAGGAATACCGTATTGGGTTCAAGATCTATATCAAGTCTCCGATCCACTTCTACTTTCAATGTACCAGATCAGCTCTACAGTGATTTCATGCGATTCTTTCCCTTCATGTTTTGAATTTACGTAATCATGAGGATTGCAGAATGTAAGAGTTCTCCCATGTACTTTTACTTGTAATGATCATTTGTTGAGCAAACCACTTTCGTGATAATTTAGAAATTGTGTAGATTTGTGATCAATATGTGAACTTTCTATTGTTCTTGGTGAAGATATATGCATACTAAAGGCATCACCTTTTTTCCCAGACAAGAGAATAGGGTAGAAAAGGGTCAAGGTTTAGGTATGAGTTGTTCTAATTGAGTCCATCCGATCAATTTGGTTAAAAATCGCTGACGAGGATAATTTTTAATAATATTTTAAAAAATTAGTATTTTTTTCTTTTTCCGTTTTTTCCTTTTATTTTCTTTTGTTTCCTCAGCAGCTAGCAAGGGTCCCGAGCCTTTGTCGGCCATTGAGAAATGAAAAATAAAAAGTTAAAAGAAAAAAAAGGAAAGTAAAAAAAAATCAAAACAAGTGTGATATATTTTTGGCATAACCAAGTCTGTAAGCTCACGATCTGAGGTCCATTGAAATAAGCAGCGGCTACCACATCTTGATTGGCCACGACCCTGCCCATAGTAGCGACTTCTAGGAAAAATCAAATGGAATAATTGTTGAATCCCCAATCCAACCGGAAAAGGGGATCTAGATCGCCTAACCTTTCCTCCGAAGATTAGGCACCTAACATTGCAATCCGGGCAGTCCATTTTTGGACGGGCGGCTCGGATCTCCTGTTTTTAGGGAGCAATTTTTTGAATTTTTTATATATATTTTTGTTAGTGATAATCTGAGCCATCCATTCATAACACGAACGGCCCGGATTGCAAGATTAAGGCCTAACTTTATAAGAAAATGTTAGACGATCCCTTTCTAGAAAAAGGGAATGACATAGCGTCCTTCCTTCCTAAACACGTAGTTTCAAACAGAAACCAACAACTTGTTATCAAAATACATATCTCCGTCCATATATTTAAGATAAACCAGTGGGTTAGTTACAAACATCATAGCCTTTATAATCCGTCAAAAACATATTGATACTTCTTACTCAACTTAACTCAACAAATGTCAACTCAGACATATGTACAACTCCCTCAAAACTTACCCAAAAATCATACTCCCAAAAGTGCTCATTAATAGTGCTCCAAAATTATCGGCCGCTATCCGAGGAATCTAAAAAGATTTAGAATGACTGGCTATGTGCAACCATAGCTCAGTAAGTAACACGTCTATTTAAGCAGATCCATCAATCACTAGGCATATATAAAGCAAGAGCAGAAATTCACACTCTATACCTAAAATATAATATACATATCAAATCAAATATGTGTTGTTTTACTTCAATAGAGCTTTGTACAAATCAAAATTACCCATTTACTCCACCAACGTAATTCAAATATCAATAGTCAAGTCCATTGGTCAATCTTATCAAATCACACGTCAATGGTCCATTTCATTGATCAATTTCATCCTCGAAGACAAGTAGATTCATCAACGGACTCTCTATTCTCTCTTTTTCAATCGAACACATCATTGATCAATTACATGCTCAATATCGAACTGAAGGCTGTCACTACAAAAAAACCAAATTTTAGCCACGACATTTGCAACGAAAAATCATCCAAAATTCGTTGCAATTAATTTTTGCAACGAAATTTGCAACGACAAAAAATTCGTTGCTAATTCCGCATTGCAAATTTTGCAACGAAAAATTTGATGTGTCGTTGCAAATTTGCAACGACCATTGCAACGAATAATTTTTGTTGCAAATTTGCAATGAAAAAAAATTCGTTGTAAATTTGCAACGAACATTGCAACGAATAATTTTTGTTGCAATGTTCGTTGTAAATTTACAACGACAAATCAAATTTTTCGTTGCAAAATTTGCAGCGCTGAATTAGCAACGAATTTTTGTCGTTGCAAATTTCGTTGCAAAAATGAATTGCAACAAATTTTGTACGATTTTTTCGTTGCAAAACCAATTGCGACGCCGAGTTAGCGATGACTCGGTTTTTCGTCGCAAAACCAATTAGCGACGAATTTTGCCAAAATTTTCGTCGCAAATTTGCCAAGAACATTTTTTTTGCTATGAATTTTTATTTATTTTTTGGTGACGAATCGTCCAATGATGAATTTAGTGACAAAATTTTATTAATTTTTAAATCTTCTCAGCGATGGATTTTGCGACGACCGGGCATTTTAATGAATTTAAAATTTATGATCGTGTGATAAAATAATTTCTTTTATTTTTTGATTTTAAATCTAATTAAATGCAAAATTAATTTTTAGAATTTGTATTGAACATTGATAAAGGAAGATCTAAATATTATAACAATATGCAAACAAATGTCAGAACAAAATACATTTAGCAGTATGAATATCATAAACAAGTAGAAAGGCGGTCAAAAGAAAGGCATGATAGTTTGACAAAAACATAGATACAACAAAGCATTTAACGATTCAATAAGACAAACTGCAAAATTCACACACTCCAAAAGCAGCTCGAACACCCACAGAACAACCTCAGGGACACGACCGCACCGGCTGTGGCAGAACCACATCTGCAACTGCCGATTAGTGAGCCCCAATTTCTTCGACAATCCAGCCCGCATTGCCTCCGACGGATACATCTCCACTACACCGCCACCAACCATCAAAAAACGCAAACTTCAACAAATCTAACGCGCAAACCACACAGAAAAACCTTTATAGCTCATCCTCCACATGAACCACATTCACCCACACAGGTCCCCACCCACCCCTAGCAGAAACAGCACAAAAAGGGAGCGAATATCCAAGTAATCACAGAAATCCCTTTCGATACTTACCCCAGTATGCCCCTTCTTTGTACATATTCTTCAACTACAATATCCAAGTAATCACATCAGCACGACAAAAGGGCCACCAATTATTTGTTGTTACAACTTTGCACAATGCAAATGAATATGCCACAGAAATCCCTTTCGGCAGATTCTGCAGTCCAGCAACTCCAAGAAGCAAAATCTTTTGAGATAATTTCAAACTAGAGTAAACCAATGAATGCATTTTAAAGAATGGATTAGAACCTTCATACCAATTGATCATGCTAACTGATCATTACATTCAATAGCGCAAATCCTACGAGTAATTTGGCAATAAAAGAGGATATATCTCAGCATTACAGATCGAACCAACAGGCATAGTCCAAGAACACTCACCGTGTCCTCAAACTTGTGACTCGAAAAATTCCCTGCAAAAAAACACCACACCTAACATTAGCACCACTCTAGCCAATGGAACAACTTGTCAATCTGATAAATAACATCTGAGAGCCCAAGAGAATCCACTTGAAAATGTCTCCGAAATAGGTTGAGAAGGGAAGTTTCAGGTGGATACTGATAGATAGAAAGCCGGGAAATGGCAGGCGATATTCAAGGAACTACGATGTCAGCAATTACAGTTTTTACCCTTATATGGTGCAATGTGGGTTACCTTCTACACGTCATTGAGGCAGTGAAAGAAAATGCTCATAACAAAGAGGCGACAAGAGACCAATGAAACATCGGACATGATACTGAGCAAAATACTAAAAAGTTTTCAAAAAGAGAACCACTGCGTTCTACGAGCTAGTGCTCGAACCAATAGAGGAATCGGCCAGAAATGGCTACAAACCTGATACGGACTCAGCATCGCGACGGATGGAGAAGGCCCTCTCCGGAGTTCCCTGACGACCGCCGCGAGTGCCTCAGGGTTCACGCCCAGGTCGCAGAGGGCAATGGGGATGGAGAGGGTGTGGCGATCAAGTCCGGTTCCGAGAATGTTGGACATGTGGAACGCGAGATCCAGAGATTCCCGGGCGGTTCGGGCAGCTTCCTGGTCCATCACCGCCGATCCACACCGCCCTGAAGAAACCTGCCAGCACCACCGCAATCGAAAGAGCCTAATCGTTATAGGCCAAGCCCTCAAAAAGCACTGCAATCGACGAATTTTTGGAAGGCAATTCGTCCGTGACAGAAAGCAGAAAAGCCATAGCGGCAGAGCTAATTTGACTGTGAATCAAGGTGTACCAGGATCGCTCGTTAGCCTGTGTTCGCCGTCGTTCTGGATGGCCGGGGCGAGAGCGAGGGTTTGGAGCGGCGATCGACGAAGAAGCGACAGGGGGTTTAAAGGATTCATCAGGGGGGCAGAAGATGGGGATGGAGACGAGAGGTGGCGAGGAGAGTGGCCGGGAGAGAGAAGCATCGTGTGTGAGTCGAAACAATCTGAATTCAGATTGTGTGAAGCGCCGCGAAAGGAAAAGGAAAAGGAGAGAGGGAAAAGGAAAAAGAAGAGGGAAAAGGAAAAGAAGGGAGGGAAAAGGCAAAAAGTGAAAGAAATGGAAACAATCTGAATCTATTCTATTTATTATTAAATAGAATTGAAAGAATTCGGATTTGGAATTCTATCCGAGCTATTGGAAATTTCGTCGTTAAATTAGCAATAAAAAATGGAGACAATCTGAATCTTCTTAAAATTAGTAACGAATTCTATCATGTAGAATTCAAAAGAATTCGTTAAATTAGCGACGAAATAATCTTCGTCGAAAAATTTCGTGACATTAACAATAATATTGATAATAACAATATTCATAATAATAGTAATAAAGGCAACAAGAGTAACTTTGGTCGCATACTATAAAAAATTTTAAGCATTTAGAGTAGTGATAAACATAAATCCAACTGAAATTTATTTGGACATTCCGCACTTTCAAACTCGTGTAAGATTTTTTTTAGGGGGAAAATTTTAAGCATATTTTAAATTTTTTATACACTTGCTATGAAATTGAATCTACAATCAATATTAATTCATTTCCTCATATCAAGAGCTTTTTTGTTGAATATATCAAGATGGATCTTTGTAAACTAACCAAGCCAATAAAGTGTACAATGTTTCTAAGTAAATTTTCAATCATACAATTTTCGAGCATTTTAAATGAGTAAAGTACAATGATCTTAAGAACAAAACACCTAATCTACATGTCTCTTGATTGTTATAACTTAAGAACACAACACTTTTTAGGATTGATTTGCTAGTATGTCTCTTGATTGTTATAACTTATGAATGGAATCCTTTTTTCTACCAAAAAATATTTAAGAGATAAATGACAAAAAGACTTTGTTTATCCATTCTCAATCTTATTGTGGACAGAGTAAGAGCCGAGTTCAAGATGATAGATATTACGAGAACTTGCATCATATCCTAATTTATGACGAAACTGATTGGTTGAGATAAATGACGTATTATAAGCGTCTCTTATTTAAATCTTTCAAAATATCAATTCCTTCTTGAGATTTATATCTCAAGAAATAGCTGGAAAAATCATGTCCAATAGGATTTGAACCTGACCAAAGGTTTAGAAGACTTATGTTCTATCCATTACACAATGGATGCTTTTTTCAA
The DNA here is from genome assembly GCA_021437785.1 of Rhodomyrtus psidioides. Lineage (NCBI taxonomy): Eukaryota > Viridiplantae > Streptophyta > Magnoliopsida > Myrtales > Myrtaceae > Rhodomyrtus > Rhodomyrtus psidioides. The sequence continues at coordinate 2,522,613 of JAILYB010000077.1, read as the reverse complement.
TTATGTTTTTTTTTTCATATTTTTTACTTTCATATCCCTTTCCCTTATCCCTTCTCTTGTTCGGAAAAAAAAAAGAATCTATTAAGATAATAGAATTTTGGGAATTACTTATTCAATTCAAAGATGGATTAATAATATAATTAAACAAGCCAATTCAAAATATTAATTTGAAAAATATTCAAATTCATATATATATATTCAAATACAGGTCTATATAATATATATAGAGAGTATAGAATAGAGCGGTTAGCGGGAATCGATTTTCAGTGTTCCTCGATTTTCACAGATGATATAGCAATCCTTGCTCTTCGATTTGATCATGAGTATTATGAACCTGAAATGTTTTCATTGCAAATTAGTAATGAAATGTTTTCGTGCCTAATTTCGTTTGCAAATTTTTGCAACGAAATTAAAAATTCGTTGCAAATTAGTGATGAAATGTTTTCGTGCCTAATTTCGTTTGCAAATTTTTGCAACGAAGTTATATTTTCGTTGCACATTTTGCAACGAATTATATCTCGTTGCAAAATTTGCAACGACTTTTAATTTCGTTGCAATATTTGCAACGAAATAATATTTTCGTTGCAAATTAGTGATGAAATGTTTTCGTACCTAATTTCGTTGTAAATTTGCAACGAATTTGTTTTTCGTTGCAAATTTGCAACGAAATTGTTTCGTGGAAATTATTCGTGGCAAAAACCGTGTTTTTTTGTAGTGCTCTAAAGGTGGCTCCCGCGAAATTTACGTTATCGTGTAGCACTTAGTTTTTGACCAACGTATATCAATAGTACGAGGCCCTATAGGTGCCTCCCACCTAATTCGCATCACCGTGTAGCACTTTACCATTGACTAACATATATCAATAGTGCAAGGCTCTAGAGGTTACTCCCGCCAAACTCGCATCATCGTATGACACTTAACCCTTGACTAGCACATATCAAACATAAGGCCTTAGAGGTAGCTCCCACGAGAATCATGTCACCATGTAGCACTTGACCCCTGACTACAAGGTCCTAGAGGTGGCTCCCATGAGACTTGCATCACCGTGTAGTACTTAGTCCTTAACTAATGCATATCACAATTTAGTTTCACAAACCAAAACATAGCATTTCACAAATAAATTGTTTCCACAAAAAAAAATTTAGAATTCTCATTTTTCGATTTCACAAACCAAAACATATAATTTTTCTCAGCTTAGTTCATCAGTCAGAATCCTTTTTCTTCTTTTTTTGTTTGGGGGGGGGGGGGGGGGTGTGGTCAAAGGCTATTGGATGTTCAGTTGTCGAACTTCTGGGGCCTTTTGATGTTGGGCCTGTGTGGCCAGGCCTAACAATTAGATCTGGGCCCACGGGTGGTCGGGTCAAGCCCTAATGCCAAGCCTATGGATTTCCGGTGGTTCGATTGGAAGGATACGTGACACAGGAGCTGATACTAACTACAAAACTGGCCTAATTATCATTAAAAAGATGAAAGTTCCGGTTATCTCCTTAGGCCGGACTTTTGAAAGCCCACAGATTCTGGACCAGTGCGACTCTTTTCGTGTTTTATTTTGCAACAATCATGTCCTTTCGTCAAAGAAATAGCAAAGAAAAGAAATAGAGGAGGAAGGTAATTGCAACAAGTAAAAAGATGGAGGCAAAGTCTTACTGATTTAATACACACACACACAAATCACATGCGTATTTCCAGCATATAAATTAAATTTGTCAACCCTATCGTTGGTCCATCAGGAAGGTCCAAACTATGTGAGATTTCTCATTTTCCTTTCATTGCTTCATTGTACTCTCTCCAAAAGATATTCAATGACGGTCCACTTATTCAACCATATGTTGTCTTGTGACCGGAAAAATTACCCAAAAAAAAAAATATTTATCCTAAATCTATTGCAATTATGCCAATTAACCTTAATTTTTTGGTCAATTGAGTCATAAGCCCTTTACAATTAGGCCAAGTCAATCTATTTGGCCGGGCGGCACTGAGAAGAATAGCTTTAATATTTTTTTTTTGTATTTTTAATTATTTTTTAAATATTTTTTTTTCTATTCTTATATTTCGGTTAAGGTAGCGAGGAGCCGCTGGCTAACCGATGGCCCCTAAATGGCCTAGTGGCCGGTGGCCTCCTACCGGCCTTAACAGAAAAAGAAGAAGTAAAAATACAATTTTTTGAAAATAATTATATACTTGAATAATATTAAAATATTATTGTAAAATATTCAGTGTCGACCAGTTAAATGGACTAAATTGATATAATTGCAATAGATTTAAGAATTTTTCGGTAATTTTTCCAGTCGAGACAATATACTTTGCAATTGTCGTGCTAAGAGATATTTGGTCATGTGCTCGTTTTTAAAACACCAGAACGATTTGGATTCTTGCAGCTCACGTACCTGGTCAAACAGGGAATCCCATCAAGCACGTCATTAGACGTACAAAACTTCCAGAATAGCTATAAAATGCAATTGTCACACCGAAAAAGATAAAAATAGATCAAGAGCATAGTTTCACCCAGTTTGGGAATTATTTACTCTTCATTTGTCGTATCAATTTAGATTTTTTGTGGTATTAATCCAATTTAACGGAAACTAACGGAGGATAAATTTATCGTAAGTATAATAGTTTATGACTTTTAACGATCGAAGAATTAGTTTTTGATAAACTCATCATAGGTGTATCAGTTAGAGGTTTTTTATGGTAAAAAAATTATTTAAGGTAAATTATTATAAATGCATTAATTTGAGGCTTTTTCATGATGTTAATTCTCCTTTAAACGAGGAATGCTCTTGTTAAGATATATTTGTCTTGTTAGAGCTCGTTTCTCGAACGCCTAACTTTTTATTTTCTATTTTTTCAGTTCACATATCTGGTCAAACTTTGGACCCCCCAAAAAAAAAATCTGGTCAAACGAGAAATCAAAATAGGGCACGTCATAAGACCTCCGCGGCTGCCCACAACAGCTATAAAAAGAAACATAATTGTCACTCCGAAATAGGTCAAATAGATCAACACCATAGTCTCAAGCAATTGACAAGAAAAGATCGTAAAAGGAAGAAAAAGGTCGACGGTTGCTTTTCCAAATGGAGGAGGTTGTAATTGTTGGAGCAGGCATCGCGGGGCTGGCGACAGCGGTCGCCCTTAAGAAGGTCGGTGTACGAGCAGTGGTGCTTGAGAGAGCGGAGGAACTGAGAGCCACCGGTGCGGCCCTATCCCTCTTCTCCAACGCCTGGCAAGCGCTGGCCGCGCTCGGGGTTTCGAATAAGCTCACGTCCATTTACAAACCTTTTTTCAAGTAGGGTTTTGCCTTTCTCTTGTGAAAATTTGATGTTGGCCGAAGCGGCGCAGATGCACACTGCATAATTAATTCATTTTTACTTAATTAATTCTTATTAGATTGAATTTCCCAGAATTAATTTTTTGCTCATGCATTAGGGGTTACGTAACCGATGTGAAGACCAAAGCCATTCAGGAATTGCGTTATGATGCAAGCAAAGGGTACGGCAACTCTGAAATTTTTTAATTTCGATTAATGCGTCGTCCATTTTTGATTTGTAGTGCGTGTTTCCTTCTCGATTTGCCAAAAGAAACATTGGATTCATTACGACATTAGATAAAGTACATTCGATGAAAAATATATTTGGGGTTTTGGGAAAATCCTATGGTAAATCACATGAACATCCGCAACGAACATTGAATTTTCACCAAACCCTAAAATTTTGTGTATAAAAGTTGCAAGACCATGTATAATGGTTTAAGGAACTAGTTGTAGCTAGATGCAAAAAAATTAAAGTCTATTTTTGTGATGCAAAAAGGTTAAGAATTTACACTAATTTTTTTATATTTCTTAGGAGTGGAGATGAACAAAGATTGGTGCACCGGAAAGTCTTATTAGAGGTATTGGCAGAGGAATTGCCTCCAAATACCATCCGTTTCTCTTCAAAGCTCACTTCCATTGAAACCCAAGTGGAACAAGGCTCATCCATTTGCATCCTCACGCTTGAAGATGGAACCATCATCAAATCTAAGGTATAATAACTTCTCATAACTAAAATCTCTTTCTAATTTCCAGGCAATAATACTATCGCAATACTTATTGATTAATGAACTTATTATAAAATATGCGTGCCATATAAATGTAGGTTGTTATCGGATGTGATGGAGTGCATTCTAGGATAGCACGTTGGTTAGGGCTCAGCTCGCCGGTTGATTCGGGCCGGGCCGCTATTCGCGCGCTGGCCGTGTACCCACAAGGCCATGGGCTGAACCATGAGGTTCGGCAATTCGTGGACGTCTCAAAGAGGGCTGGTTTTATGCCTCTCAACAGTAAGGAGATCTATTGGTTCTTTGTTTGCAAAACTCCTCCAAAAGGTATTGGTACATCTCTTTGATAGCCCTCTTGTATTTGCTCGTATGTCCTATAAAAGGGTATTCTTTTTTTTTTCCTTAGGACTGTCACTTTTTGGTGTAAGAGTAAAACTAGTGATACTTAGGTCTTGTTTATTTCGCATAAAATGTGTGATTTGAAAAATATTTTCTAAAAAATGTAAGTTTGTATCTCTTATTAACATAAATGTACGAAATATATCCAAAGGTTTAGACATAATTTGCTATGAGTAATGAAAATATGTTTCATTGAATTCAAGCGATACCATTTTAGGGCTCATGTTTTTCAAATCACTCATATTTTGCCCGAAATAAATGGAGCCTTTGAACAAATAAAAGTATACTATTTCACTTTCATTTGTCAATTTGTATATCATGGTCTCATTCTCCCTACCATTATTACTGTGCATAGATTTCTAGATCACCCGGTTAAATTAAAATGTTTTCGTAGATGTATCTCGCAGCAATTAGGCTTGGGAAAAAGCTGCGTTTTGTCTTTTTATTTCCGATTTATGTAGGCTTAACTGGTAACAACTTAACCTTTATCTAACAATTTTTACTCATCGACACGTGCATTTCAGGTGCGGACATTGGGGGAGACCCAAATTTACTACTAAGAGAAGTGGCTGATAATTTAGCCAAAGATTTTCCTCCATTGTACCTCGACATCGTCGGCCACTCCGACCTTTCCATCGTGACGTGGGCTCCGTTGATGTTCCGCTACCCGTGGGACGTCATCCGTGGGAACCGCTCGAACATCACGGTGGCCGGAGACGCAATGCACCCCATGACTCCAGACTTGGGCCAAGGTGGGTGCTTGGCCCTCGAGGACGCGGTCGTGTTGGGTCGGCACATCGGAAGCTCGATTTCCAAATGGGGTGAACTCGAGACGTGTGATATCGGGTCAATCCTCGAGAGGTACACGAGGGAGAGGAGGTGGAGGGCGGCGGCGTTGATCACGGCATCGTTCTTGTCGGGTTGGGTTCAGCAGGACGGGTCTAGTTGGTGGATGAGTTTCCTAAGACACGTATTCTATAAGTTTCTATTGTTTAGAATCCTTAGTGCTAGTAAGTACGATTGCGACAAACTTTGCTAATGTCTTATTTTCAGCGTCTCTTCAATTCTAAACCTGTCAACCAAATCAGTGCAGTGAAAGAATAAACCTTTGAAAGAAATTGCAATCAAGTCCCCCGGCTAAGTCAAAACTGCTAGATCGTTGCTCGACTTTTCTTGAGTTGTGCCATGTTGACATCACCAATGACAACATGACTCACCGTGACTGTTGATTCAATGGTCGTGGCAGTGTTTATGTGTCAGATTGTTTGTCTGAATTTGTTTTCCTTAAGATTGACCATTTCTGAATCACCGGGTCCCCAAACTTTGCTAGAAGTAATTGCCCGTCACAGATATTGACATCAATAGTCGCTTGGGCGTGTTGTTATTCTATATGCTTGATGGATACCCCTATTTCGCAAGCAACCACATGATGGCTTAGCTGGACAGTCCTATGTGACACAACCGGCCCTGATGTAGACAGTAATTAATCAAATAATTAAACAATCAATCAAGCCGTTAGTCATCAATCAAACAATCAATCGATCAATTAATTGGACAATCAATCAAACAGTCTGTCAATCAATCATTCAATCAGAATCACGACTATCAACGTCCCGAACTACCATATTTTCGAATTTTTCTAAAAAAAATCATATCTCATATTTTGAATTAAGGAATGATTTTTTTATTCGGAGACATCAAATCAGACCTAAACGGTGATAGGTCAGATTAGCTATATCTGAAATTTTCTTGACAAAATTCATAGATACAATTGAGGTTCAGATTATTTCAAATTCAAATCACAAGAAGATATGACATAATTTCTAACAAGATAAGCACATTTACTCAAAATTCCGAGTGTCTCAAATTTAGGTAACAAAACTCCTCATGGATATTCCCGAAGGAACTCGAAAATCTGCATGAAATTTCTATGACGAAATCACCAAATTAAGCAACATCTTTATTCGAAAATTACTTCATTCAGCAAATATTCAAATCAAGCAAGTAATGTTTTGAACATCAATAGATTAGAAGAAGTTACATAATTTGATCTTGAGCAAAAAACGAGCACCAAACAATCTTGGACCAGTGGCCTAGGAATTTGCGCACGCCTAGGAGATTCGGATTGCCACAATTTGAGCCTCGATGAAATCAGACTTTGCATGCAGCAAACTTTGAGGTCAAGTTGACTTGAGATATCAAGGAAATCGCCACCCAAATGCGTAATAAAACCTATGAATGCCAAGCAAAAATCTGCACGTGAAGACAGCCAAGGAGGACTAGCAGAATGGGTGCAATGAGAATGCAAACCGAAGAACCCTAAAAAAGTTTATCTCCCCCACTTCTCTCTCTTTTTCCCTCAGTATTTCACGTGAAGAGCAAAGGAATTGCCGACCTCTCTCTCTCTTTTTTGAAAATATTCTCAAAGCCTCCTATGGCCGTGTATTACAATGAAGTGGCCTCTCTTTTTTTTGGACGTGAACTGTGAATCAATCCCCCCCATAACCCTAAATTGTAGCGCTTTATTTATAGGCAGTAGAAAACACTAATCCTAAGGTAAGACTCATCATCGACCGTTGGATTAAACATTCTAATTTTCGAGCGTTGGATCTCGCTAAAAGCCCTTCAAAATTTCGGCTATAGCATATGCATATTGGGCCATCCGAATTTTCTATGTTATGCGGGCTTTTGGGTACCCTCAGGCTCAAATAAACGCTTTTCTGAATTAATGATTTTTTTTCAAATTAAAGCCTTAATTACCAAAATATGCTTGGATGAACAGAATTGAGCTCAAGAAATAAATTCAATTTAGCTCATTGAAATTCGGCACTTCCCCATGGTCTCACTTGAAAATCACCAGCTAAGTCTAGCCCAACTTCTCATCAAATTAAGCTCAATTGACTCATTCTGGCCTAAATGCGAATGCATGACAGAAAATAAATATGCAATGCATGATTTAATTTTTGTGAGAACCATGATTAATTCTCATTTTATGCTTAAATGAATTTTCTAGAAAATTAAAATTTTGGTGTCAACAGGGAGGTCATACATATACATATATATAAGGTCAGTGGGGGCATTTCGGAGACAAGAAATAATGGCTAAATAAATCTGCCGTTATAACTTTAATTATGTAACAGCAGAACCATAATAGCATAGCCGTTACGCTTCTGTTAACGGCAGAGCCATAAATGACAGAACCGTTATGCATTCAATTCTATAACGGCATAGCCATAATGACAGAACCGTTGCTTAGTTAATGCTATTAACATGCCACTAAATAGCTCAACAGCTGTTACATAAAATTTGTAATGGTTAGAGTTGGAAAAACTTAAACGGAAGCCAACATGGGCTTGTCGCGGGGCCCATTACCGGTCCTGCATTCTCGCCCAAGTTTCCACTTGTCGAGCCTTCGTCGGGGTCTAGGATTTGCACCCCCCCTTGCATGCACGCGAGGCATAGTACTTGTTACAATAGCTACCACTCAATAGGAGTGTAACCACCTATAAAGCACTTCAAGGCCTTCCTCCTTTCCAATGAGGGACTAGCAAACTTCCACTTCCCACTTCCAACTCAAGAGTGTTCTTTGAGAAATAATTTCTCATTCACTCACCATCAAAATATCTCAATTTTCCAACACTACTTTTGCGCAACGCTGTCCATTTTGTTTATCCCTCTGATATTGATATTGAGATACAAGTGTGAGTTATGTTTGAGAAGTCTCACATTAAATAATTAATGTGCTGTGTAACAATAAATATATTCTAATGACCCATAACTCACTAGCTTAAATTTTTAAATGAGCGTGGATTCAACTGGATATGTTGATAAGCTCGCTCTTGGTGATTTCCTCGGATGAAGCTATCTGACTTCTGCAGAGCATTCCCAACAATTAACTAAACCATTTGTAAAACTTTAATTACCGACCGTTAGAAAACAACCACTGTGATTTCAGTGAAAGGGGTAATCATAAAAGTAGCTTTCTCCATAAGAAAAGGAAAGAAGTGCACATAGATATTGTGTTTTCATTTGAAAGATGGACTTGTACATCATCGAAAGAAGTTTGTACCATTCTTTTGATAACCTTTTGGAACAAGGTCATGCAGAGAGGCCTGACATATATTGGATGAGAAAATTATCTAAAGAGTCCTAAATTTATTGCATTTTCCCCAATTTAGTTCTAAACTTTTTAGTTTCGCCAATCGGGTCCTAAGCTTTTTCATCTTTTGCAAATTTAGCTTATTTGGCCAATTTTGGTTGGAAATGGTTGACGTGAACGCCGGCGTGAGACATGGATAATTTTTAAAAAATATTTTAATATTTTTTTTGAATTTTCTATTTATTTTATTAGATAATCGTTAGTACGAGGTGCTTCCAGCTTCAATGACGAGGATGTGGCGCAAGATTAATCGCTAATTATGATTACGTAAACGGATGATGACATCGGATTAGGACAAGTATCGTGTGCGAGTTGGAGATATGAATGTCATATCAGGTAACGGTGATTATTAGGGCAAGAAAAGAACCATTAGTGGGACTTGTAGCCAATGATGCTTGAAGCCTAGTATTCTGGCTTTGTAATATAGAGACAGGCGGACCAACAAGTAGTGCAAATTGCATGGTATTTTTGCATGGTAATCTGTAGGGTGTATGAACCAAATTGCATGCATATTATAGTGCAAATTTTATATCTTGGTTGCAAGTTTGCTGGAATTTTTTTATAAAGTGGGAGAAGAGTAACACGACCCTTCTCGTTGAACCAAACCTACCAAATACAACGTTGTTTCTATTGTCCGCTATCCTAATTTTTTTTAAATATTTAAATTGGTATGATTCTGGGTTTCATAATATATGTCGGGTCCCATATAAGGAAAGATATTTAAAAATCTCCTCTACTCTGCGAGTATGGCTTTTTTCCAGGATATTCCGTGGGGTGTGAGGACCAGATTGTATGCATGCTATAGAGCAAGACCATTGCATTTAGCAAATGCCCAATCAACGGGTACTGGGAATCTAAATAATATCCAAATTAAGTGCTTTCCAGAATGGACTCTTGGTGAGCCGAACCTGCCAAGTTTTTTTTTTTGGCCGAAACAACCTGCCAAGTTCAAGGCTATGACTATCGTGGTTGCAATTGAAGATATCACCTCCTGATATGGTCTCTTTGGCGCACGTGATAAAGTGTCATTATTGTTTTGTTGTTTTCAAGAGTCATCATTAATTGTGTGTATATCGAGAGTCCTTTATTATTCCGATGCGTCATTATGGCTTTCTATCTAGACGTGTCCTTTCACGTTCCTAGGGTATGTCAAGAGTCAAGTGCCTAGCCTATATAAAGGCGAGTCTTGTAATCTTTTCGGTAAGAAAATGCAAAGAGATTTCCAGCGCTTAAAGTAGGTCATTCATATTCTTCCTTGAGAGCTTCTCGTGCGTGAGTGATATTGGAGCATCCCCCTCTGTATTTCAACAAGTGGTATTAGAGCATACTTTCGAGATTCAACATTTGGTATGAGATCATACCCCTCCGCATTCAACAAGTGGTATCAAAGCCCAGTTGTTTGGGACCATATCGGAGCACGGTTGTCAAGGACCGTGAATCAAGTCTTCCGGAGCGTGGTTCGTTAAGACGGTGGTCAGGGACCATTGTTCGTGTGCAAACGGTTGAGGACCGGAGTACGTCGAAGTTCTGCTAGTGTACAGTTAGGGACTGTGATTGATTGGTCAGGGACCAAGGTTTCTTGGAGTAGTGCCGGGCGTTATTTCCAGGCAGATGGCAGAGATTTCAAATTCGACGAATGGCATTGAGAAGCTCAACAGTTCTAATTATAATAATTAGAGTACCCGTATATAGTTCTACTTGCTAGGTCAAGACTTGAGGGATATCGTTGGCGGCAACAACACCATGGCACCCAGAGACGATGATGAGCTGAGGAGATGGAAGATCAAAACTGGTAAGGCTCTTTATGCTCTTGCTGTAATCGTTGAAGATGATTTGTTGCAGCACATTAAGAGCGCGCAGACTCCTAAGGAGGCGTTGGATAACTTAGCAACGTTATTCGCGAGGTCGAATGATTTCAAGTTGCAAAGGTTAGAGAACGAGCTGTTGTCGATGTCACAACAAAATATGACGGTGAGTCAATATTTCTCCAAAGTAAAGTCTATTTGTGACAAGATTTCGAAGCTAGATTCGAATAATGCCATCTCAGAAATGAGAATGAGAAGGATTATTATTCACGGGTTGAAGCCGGAGTATAACGGTATTGTTACGGCTATTCGTGGATGGGCAACTCAATCGACGTTGACTGATCTGGAGAATATCCTGGCCAACCAAGAGGCTTTAGATAATCAAATGTCTAAAGTCATGATCAAGGGAGACGAGAGTGCCCTCTTTAATGAAAAGAGGGGTTCAAGGGCCAGAGGAGATTCGGTGCCAACAATAAAGATGGCAAGCTGGAGAAAAGCCATATCGAAAGACAACATCAACCAGCTCGTGGAGAATGGCAGAGGCGTCTAGGAGAGACTAGTCACCAACCAGGGGGAGCTTGGCGAAATCGCGATGGCAATGACAAAAGAGGTAGAGGACGATGTTATGTCTGCGGCAAGGAAGGACATTTTGTCAAAGACTGTCAAGCCAAGAGAGTTGTAGGAAATGTTGCATATGGCAAAGAGGAATGGGATTTCCATGCATCAGTTGCGACGGAGGTGCAAGACGATCTCGCTGCCTCGTCTATTGCCGAGATGAGTGATTCGACGGCTTTAGTCATTGTAAGTGATAAGTCGATTAATTATGATGCTGACTAGATTGTTGATTCAGGATGTTCAAATCACATGACTGGAGATCAAGGCAAGCTGTCGAACTTGCTTGATTATGCTGGTGGACGTGTTGTCATTACTGCAGACAATACGAGGTTGCCAATTTCTCAAATTGCTAAGATGGTGATAATGCTCCGATTCAATTCAGAGTAGGTCGAATTGAAAAATGTGCATCATGTGCCGGGAATGAAGAAGAATTTGATGTATGTGTCCTAACTCACAGACTCGGGTAATATTGTGGTGTTCGGTCCACGAGATATTAAGGTGTACCGAAGTGTGAAGCCCACTAGCCGACCTATCATGGAGGGACGTCGACTGGAGTCCGCTTACGTGATGTCTGCTCAAACGGCACATGTAAACAAAACTCGAAGAAATGATCCACCTGACTTGTGGCATGCGCGACTTGGGCATGTAAGTTATCTCAAACATTAATCTTTAGAACAAAACTTCAGGACTTTGGTAGTCAAATCATTAAAATCGATCCACACCTAGATGTTGGAATTTAAGTTTAGGAAAAATGACCCCAAAAGTCCCAAACCTATTACAATTGTGTCAATTCAATCATAAACCTTTTTTCATGCCAATCGAGTCCTAAACCATTTATATTTATGCCAATTCAGTCAATCCAGCTAATTTTGGCCAACCAGTGCTAATGTGACAATTTTTAATAATTATTTTTATATTTTTTCAATTTTTTTATTTCAGTTTTTCTTTTTTTTTTTCCTTTTTTTTCTTCTTCTCCATCTTCCTTTAGCGGGTTTCCCAACGACCAGCCAGAGGCGAGGGCTGGCGATGCTGACAACATTTAGGCTTCATCCTACTTGTAATGCCACTTGTGCGCAGCGCTAAACCTTTTACAAAGTAAAGAGGCCTGGAGAAAAAATCTTCCCACAATTTGGAAAAAAAAAGGGACCAAAGAAACTGAATCTATATCAAACTAACAAGAGAAAGTCGTATGCTTAACCTACATTTTCCATTTTTGTGGATGCTCCTGAACTTTAATTTCTTTATAAGGAAAAAGATCAGAACTATGAAGAGTAGGGCCGTAGAATTGGCGGAGATCATTTTGTTTGGTTTAGATAGTTTGGGAAAAGCTAGGGTTCAGAGGATCAAAGCATTTTCTTATTTCTTATTGGAGATATCGTGACCAATAAATCTGCAAGTCAAGAGAAATGATTGACCAAAAAGTATCCTTATTCACCGAAGTCTGTGTTAATTATTTCTTTTTGGACTTGCCTCTGACGGTCTTGGTCGTTATTTAGTCTCTAGATTAGTAGGTAAGGTTTCTCCTAGGAAATCTCGTCCCAGAAAGACCTGTCCGGTTTGCGTACCTTGTTTACACTTTACATGCATCAACTTGCAAGAGGTGATTGAGACACAGACGAAAGCAATCTACATAATAGACGATCCTCATCTAATTATGAATAACTATATTTTAGGCTCTGCTTATTTCACAAAAAATGAATGATTTGAAAAATATTTTCAAAATATGATCTCTTATATCGCTCAACATCATTAGCCAGTGTAAAATGTTTCCACATCGTCAGAAATTTATGTTTAGACATCCAATGGATTGAGCTAAAGAGATATTGAAGTTGATTGAACTATGGAAATGAGCCGTACACTCGGTAGCAATAAGCCAACCGCACTAGAAGTTTGCTTGTTGAGCATATTAAACTTGCTAGAAATATCATTTAATAGCTAGGGATATATATTGCTATTTTCTAGAATCTGCTTAATATCTTCTATGATCTCATAAACCTCAGTAGATTATTCTGTTTTAATTGTGCAATGAACCTCTTTATAGCCTTCGTTCACTTGGTGCTTTTGGAGCACAATATGTTGGATATTCCGAAGCATATCGTAAAGGCATTGTGGCCTTTGGCTAATTAAGGATAGGATATCCTCGAATTGTGACTAACTTGTTTTGCAATTAATTAAAGGACTTTACTAGGATAACAGTGAAAATAATCATATGGCGTGAGCCATAAATTCTTAAAACAGTGGACCCCATAATGTTATCTAATAACTCGCTATTTATTTTTTGTGGTCCAAAATAAACTGTTAGCCTTATAGTCATCCAAATACTATTCTATAATCAATTCTCTAAATTGAATTTGATGATGAAATTGCTTTTCCCTTAAGTATTGCTTGAACCAATTACATGACCGTAATCACCCAATCAAGTATATATTAATTATCGGACAAGTGGATGTTCCAAGCGGACAAGTCACGCGAAACATCCGTTGGATTTCGTGTGAAAAGAGTAATCATATAAACAAAGATTCTACAGGAGCTTGGGCCGTCAGAACTTCAGATACTTTTGAAGTTCGGGACTTTGGCAAATGAATCATTAAGGACGCAAATGATAACCATTCTATTTTCAGGAGCTCTCCACAATTAGATGCTGGCATTTGAGTTTACTTGAATTGCCCATTCCTCCTCTCACAACATTTTGGCTCTATCTCGCTTGCGGGGTGCTACTTTTGCGCAACACTGTCCATTTTGCTTATCCCTCTGATATTGATGTTGACATACAAGTGTGGGTTGTGTTTGAGAAGTCCCACATTAAAGAATTAATGTGTTGTGTAACAGTTAATATATTCTAATTGACCCATAACTCGCTAGCTTAAATTTTTAAAAGAGCATGGGTTCAACTGGATATGTTGATAAGCTCGCTCTTGGTGATTTTATCGGATGAAGCTATCTGACTTCTGCATAGCATTCCCAACAATTAACTAAACCATTTGTAAAACTTTAATTACCGACTATTAGAAAACAATCACTGTGATTTCAGTGAAAGGGGTAATCATAAAAGTAGTTTTCTCCATAAGAAAAGGAAAGAAGTTCACATAGATATTGTGTTTTCATTTGAAAGATGGACTTGTACATCATCGAAAGAAGTTTGTACCATTCTTTTGATAACCTTTTGGAACAAGGTCATGCAGAGAGGCCCGACATATATTGGATGAGAAAATTACCTAAAGAGTCCTAAATTTATTGCATTTTCCCCAAATCATTTCTAAACTTTTTAGTTTTGCCAATTGTGTCGTAAGCTTTTTCATCTTTTGCAAATTTAGTTTATTCGGCCAATTTTGGTTGAAAATTGCTGACGTGAACGCCGGCGTGATACATGGATAATTTTTAACAATTTTTTAATTTTTTTTTTAATTTTCTATTTCTTTTATTAGATAATCGCTAGTACGAGATGCTTCCAGCTTCAATGACGAGGATGTGCTGCAAGATTAATAGCTAATTATGATTACGTAAATGGATGATGACATCGGATTGGGACAGGTATCGTGTGCGAGTTGGAGATATGAATCTCGTATCAGGTAATGATGATTATTAGGGCATGAAAAGTACCATTAGTGGGCCTTGTAGCCAATGAAGCTAGAAGCCTAGTATTCTGGCTTTGTAATATAGAGACAGGTCGACCAACAAAGAGTACGTGCTTGCGAGTATGGCATTTTTGCATGATAATCGGTAGGGTGTTTGAACCAAATTGTATGCATATTATAGTGCAAATTTTATATCTTGGTCACAAGTTTGCTGGAATTTTTTTATAGTGGGGGAAGAGTAACACGACCCTTCTCGTTGAACCCAACCTACCGAACACAACGGCGTTTCTATTGTCGCTGCCCTAATTTTTTTTTAAATAATTGAACTGGTATGATTCAGGGTTTCATAATATATGTTGGGTCACATCCGCATCGATAATGCCGCCCGCATCGAAGACGAGCTCACACGACCGAGGAGATCAGCCCGCATCCAAGCTCGACTTGCCGCTCGACAAGACATGTCGAAGTCGAAAGGATGCAAGTCGAAGACCAAGAGTCTCAATCTAAAATCCACATCGCAAAAAAACCTTGTCGTTCCCTATGCACTGAAAGTCTAAAAGACACCTTGGGATAGTGATGAAGATGTTATCTCGCTTCTGTTCCTAGGCACTTTAATGCTTACGGTTTCTAGGTTTTCTAATGTTCTTTAGTCTCTTCATTTTCTTGAGTTTTTTTTTTATTTTCTTTTCCTTGGCTATAAAAGGCCATCTACTTTATGTATTCGAGAGATGATTTTGATGAATGAAAATTTGTCTTGTGCAATTATCCTAAACCTTGAAGAGTTCAACCCTCTCAAAACCTAGAAGAATACGTTTTCACTCCGCCCTTGAAGAGTCGGAGCTTTTCAAAACCTGCATCCTTGAAGAGTTGCAGTCAACAATCTAGAAGAATCATTGCTCTATCCACTTCCTTGCAGGCCTGGAAGAGCATCCATCGAAGTTTCTATCATTCATTTTTTTCATTCCCGTATTTTATCCATCCTTACCCATTCATTTTCACTACCATTTCACCCATTTTTCATCAAGGTTACTCTCCCGATCCTTGCATTCGAGTAGCCTATATCTTGGGCTGCATCATTTGATATTAGAGCTTTGGAGGAGAGAACCACGCCGCCAAGACAAGCTAGACGTCGTGGAGGCAGAACCATCTCTCCGGATGAAGTGCATATGCTCGCTGACAACTTGCAGTAGCATATGCAACAAAGAATTGACGAGTTGACGCGGGAAGTTGAGTGTCTAAGGGCAGAAAGAAACAATCCACCACCCCGTTCTAGAACCAAAGATTCCAACGCTGACTCTTCATCTTCGGAGAGTATTCAATCTTTTCGCGGTTGGAGGAATGCTTGGCATCATGTACACAACATTCATGAACCAGAGTGGGAAAAAGAAGTTAAGAAAGATATCTCGGAATTCTCAGGTAATGATTCTCCTGATGAAATTGTTGATTGGTTGACACTTATAAATGAAGTGTTTGAGCATCAAAGTGTTCCGGAGGATCGTCGAGCCGGGATCATTAATATGCAATTTTGAGGTAAAGCCATTATCACGCTCCGAACCCGGCTGGCACGCAAACATCCCACAACGGCCGTTTTGATTCGATGGTACCTAGGATTCATCGGCCAAGTGTCGCGACCCGTCCGAAAGCGGACGCGGCTAATGGATTACCGATCGCGGGCCTTGGATCGGCGCGAGCCCTCCCAGGCCCATACCAAATCGCGGCGGGAGTATTTTTCAGAAGGATTCGACGATAAGAGTCGATCGCTTTCGACCTTAGTGTGGTCGTGGTGGCATGTGCAACTTGTGCATGCATTTGGAGTCGCCACCGGTCTTTCTTGGAGGGTAGACCGGAAACCTTACTGATCGATTGGGAGAGATCGATCAGTTCTACGGAACCAGAGTTTTTGGGTTCGGGGACTTGGTTACGCTGGTGTCGTTACCAACGCCCTTTCGGTACCTAACGCGAGTGATTTTCCTAACTAGGATTTCATGCGGGCGCAATTTTGGGTGAGGTAAGTCTGACTTTGCACATTAACCAGTTTAACATGCTCACGTAATCATAATAAATAAATAGATGTCAATCACATAAACATCTATCCTACGTGGTGATCATGGAATTATGATTTAATGGGTCTCGAGCCAATGAGACCACATTTAATCATTTTAATATTTTAATAACGGAGAGCCGCTCTTCGCTTCTTCTTGGTTTCTTGAACTCTTCAAGAATTGGGCCCCAAAGAGCTCGTCGACTTAAAAGGCTCCTCCACGTAATCCTCGTAGCATTTACATCAACAATTGACTATGCTAAAAATAAAGATTACATGAAAAATAAAAGGAGTACGCAGCATCCATTTAATAATTACAACCCCAAATATATAAATAATCATCATACATTCATATATACATCAATCACATTGATTAGGATTTTTCCATGATCACCACCCTTCCACGTAAGTAATAAATTCACAATTTAAAACTTAGGAAGGCACAATAAAAATTCTACGTTAAATCATATTCAGAATTTTTACGTAAAATAAGATAGCCATAAATTTTCGATTCAAAATTGATTTAGTCTCAATTTTTGCTACGTTGATTAATTTATCATATAAAATAATCAACCTCCATTAGCCATGTAAGACGAACAATTCGTTAATACATATTGGCCATAGTATAGCAAAAATTGCAAAAAATCAATTAAATGCACGAAAACACCTAAGGATTGGCTCTGATACCACTGTTGGGATCCACGTAACACGTAGCGGAAATAAATAACAACCCATACATGTATCTCCAGAGGCGTACTTCGTGCATTTCAATCGAAAAAAATCACAAAGTCTCAAAGGGAGTAAATAGATTACCTCTCGTAGCGTGCTTGAACGGAGGTGTCGGTTCGATGTTCTTCGATCTCAGGCTCCACAAGTGTTAGGCATCTAGTTCGGACGTACCACCAATTGACGAACGGGGAGACGACTAATAACTCCACAACAATTGTGCTAGCAATATGCGGAATCAATATTCCGAACTTAGTATATTTTGCTCACTCAAGATTATGAGAATATAGAGAGTGTTTGTGTTCTTCTCTCTAAGCTCTCAAAAATTTGCACACTCTACAAAATGTCTCTCCCCTTCAACCTCAAAACTCTTGCCATCCTTTTATAGCCAAAAATACCTTTCAATAAATTGTATTTAAAAATAGCACTAACAATTATAAATTCTATCTAAAAATAGCACTCACAAATAAATGACATTTAAAAATAGCACTAACAATAGCACTCACAATTTATAATACAAAAATTCTATTTAAAAATAGCACTAACAATAGCACTCACAATTTATAATACAAAAATTCTATTTAAAAATAGCACTAACAATTATAAATTCTATCTAATAATAGCACTCACAATTTATGATAAATAAATGCCATTTAAAAATAGCACTAACAATAGCACTCACAATTTATGATAAATAAATGTCATTTAAAAATAGCACTAACAATAGCACTCACAATTTATAATACAAAAAATGCTATTTAAAAATAGCACTCACAATACAAAAATGCTAAAAAAGGCACTAACAAAGGTGTTAAAAATAATAACCATTATTATTATTACAAGAGTTAAAGAGGTTACCAAACAATACAAATATGCATAACGTATAAATACGTATGATGTATAAATACGTAGAGCATACGTATACATCCGTGAAACCGGGGACTAATTGAAAGAAAAATGTGCAATTAAGCCCTTTTGGTAAAAATTGATTAAATTGGAGGGAAAATTGACCTAATTGCACTTTAAGACTTTAGAATCCAATGTCATAGCTTATAAAAAGTGAGAATTGAAAACTAAAAGACTCGAAAATGATTTTTTTTTTAGGCTCGGTTCGGGTTTATGTTTGTGAAGGAACATAGTGACCCGAGCCGAATTTTTGAGATTTAAAGTGACACACTTGAAGAGGAAATTAAAACAAAATTATCGAATATTTTTGGGTATTTTTCTGACCACGAATGGTATTTTTCTGATTTTTTGGGTATTTTTATAATTAAATAAACTCGAAAAATATTAAAAATACCGAAAAATATTTTTTGTTCAAAATTGGTTCCTAAGGTTAAACCAAGGCTTCCAAAGTTGATTTTGTGATTTTATGACCTTTTTTGATATTTTTAATTAATTTTAAAGAATAAAAATCACAATAATAAATGGTAAAAAAAATCAGGTGTCAACAGCTGCCCCTCTTTGAGAGGAATTTCGTCAGAGGTTTCTCTCAAAGACAAGGTGACACCTGTGTTCCGATCAACTCGACTGGGAAAAGAAAAGAAATCATGACATCCAATTTTCATGCCCATCAATGTGTGCTTTTCCTTAAAAAGAGATGTGCTCATTCAATTCCCTGATATGATGTAAGAAAGTTAAGGAGTAGATAGACTTCCCTGCCCCTTACCTGCCGAATGCTTGCGGCATTTGCTGTGTCTGATGGGTTCAAGTAGATTCCTAAGGACTTGTCATCGGAGTGTCCTGGGGATGTTAAGCTCTGACCTGTATGGTAGGTCAAACCATAATGGGATTCCTAACTGATAGGAACCTAAGGAAGACGCATCCCACGCTTGAGGATTTGCCAGTGATTTTAATCCGTATGGTGGATCGGACCTTTGTGTTGATCCTTAAGGCGGTATCTACCTCGTGTTGACCCTTATGGCGGTATCTACCAATAAGTTGACCCTTGAGGCGGTTTCTACCTTGGTTTGACCCTTCAGGCGGTTTCTACCTTAGTTTGACCCTTCAGGCGGTTTCTACCATGAGTTGACCCTTCAGGCGGTATCTACCTTGCGTTGACCCTTCAGGCGGTTTCTACCATTAGTTGACCCTTCAGGCGGTATCTACCTTGCGTTGACCCTTCAGGCGGTTTCTACCATCATGTTGACCCTTCAGGCGGTTTCTACCTTTAATTGACCCTTCAGGCGGTATCTACCTTGAGTTGACCCTTCAGGCGGTATCTACCTTTAATTGACCATTCAGGCGGTATCTACCTTGAGTTGACCCTTCAGGCGGTATCTACCTTGTGTTGCTTTGAAAAGGGGTCTCATGACGAGGATTCTCCACGTCCGATGAGACTGCCTGATTTTTGAAAAGGGGTCTCATGACGAGGGTTCTCCACGTCCGATGAGACTGCTTGATTTTTGAACAGGGGTCTCATGACGAGGGTTCTCCACGTCCGATGAGACTGCCTAAATTTTGAAAAGGGGTCTCATGACGAGGGTTCTCCACGTCTGATGAGACTGTTTGATATTTTTGAAAAGGGATCTCATGACGAGGGTTCTCCACGTCCGATGAGACTGTTTCTTTTGAAAGGGTTTTTCTTCCCCCCTTTTTTTAGAGATCCCGAAGTTTGTCGGGAATTCAGTTTTGAAGCAGTGAAAGATTTTATTTTGGCGAAAATTTCACTGGTACGCTGATGATGCGGGAAGTGACTTTTCTGGGAGCTGGGTTCTCCAGGTATCCTGCAGAAAAATAGATTTGTACGTTCTTCTCTTCAGAGCGAGGCCTTCTTCTGGGAGATTGGCGTCTCCAATGGATCCTGCAGAAGTTCGAGCCTGAAAAATTTTTCTTCACCAAGAAAACGTTAGCAATCTTTGGGAAGACGACGGTTGTCCATCTGACAAAACCGTATGATTTAAGTTTTAATCATGAAATGTGCATTTTGATGCTGGGGGTTATCCAAAGCATTCTTGCAACATGCAAATGTGATCACAAATCCCTTGCACGGAAAATCTGGATCAACAGTTTGAAAATTCCAAAAAGAGTTTGTTCAAAACATCAATTGGAATATTTCTCGACAATGAGGTCTTCTCACCTGTTTTGCGATCGTGTTTTTTTATAGGGGATACACTCGATTCCCTACTAACCCGTGCCTAGGTTTTAGGCTCATTCGCAGCGCATACATTTTGATCGGTCGGGAGGTCTTCCACGGGACCGTAATGTTGGGCTTGGATATTGGTCTTCAAGGGGGACTCACTTTTGAGTCAAGGTCATTGAATGAAAGTTTTCACCATCTGCTCCGGGTTTACAAGTCAAGAACCCTGCAAAATGAGAAAGAAATAGTCTTGCTCGTACTTCTTCGAGCTGAGCTGTATGTTAACCCAAGTGTCTTAGTCAGATAAGACTGTTTCAGGGTTATGATGTTGGTAGGATTGGGGACCGAAAAAGGCTTGTTTTTGGCCCAGAATTCATGACGAGTTTGACATTGGTGATCATTGCTGATTTACCTCCTGTCTTTTCCTTTCTGCATCTTTAGTTTTTGAGGTGTACAACCGATTTTGAGGTGTGCACCAGCTCTTTAGAGAGCGTCCCTTGTTGCATTCAGAGACCGACTCTCTCCATGTCTTTGTTCTGTGCTTGGCAGCATTTGGGGAGCAGCTTTTTTTATTTGACTCCTTTAAGAATTTTTTTTTTTCATCCAAGTTTCACTGGGGATCAAGCAAACAGCTTTCATGAGCATCGGCCTTGCTTTTACCAGGCACTTTGCTTTTTCTCGATGCCGTGGATTTTTCTCATTCATTTTTGAAATCCCACTTTTTCTCATCTTCATAGGATCGCGTTAGACCTATGATCAAAGGTCTAACAAGGTTAAACATTAACTTAGGAATTCTTTTGCAAACCCTAAGTCTTGAACTTCTTCGTTTCTGAAGTGATGCTGCATCCGTCTTGGAATGTGCAATGATCACCAACGGGTTTATGAAATGATTCTGCAGGCTCAACTTGGCTATGCAAAGGATTCGGTGTGTAGGATAGAGAAATGAATGCTTCTCATCATCCTATGGCACTTGGATTACCATATAAACAACACACAAAGATTAATGTTAGTCCGAGCAAGAAAATTTCTAACCATTTTCTCCTGATGCTGCTGGACTCACCTCCATTTTGCCCCGATGTGGGGTGGTTCTTGACAGGGTTAAGAATGAAAACCGCCGTTCAAAGGGGTTATCAACGGTCACCTGTAGTGTTTGGGGGATATGAAACGAATGCCTCCGTCGTCCCAACCCATGTAATCGCTGCGAATGGTCCCTACTTCCGTAGGTCCAGATTCTGCTGTCTTATCCGCTCCATTTCTCTCTTAAGTGTGTATAGGACGTGTTTGGACTAGGCTTTGCCTCTCGTCTTTTGAGAAAACGTCCTTTTGAAAGTTTTGAACAACTTTTGATTGGAAAAATCTCTTTCGTTTTCTCCAAAAATTTTACCCGTCAATGGGATTTTATGATGCCCAATGCATGTTCAGATAACCTCATGTTTCAAAACATGAATGCCAATGAAGTTAGAATCCTATGTCTTTTCTAGACATCAGATTCTAAAAGCTTTTCTTTTCTTCTCTATTTTTTATTCAACATTTTCAATGGATTGGGGAAAGGGATACTTACCTGTCCCCCGCGGCTGGAGATCCCTGAAAATGCGGAAGAAACATGTTATTGTTCGTTCATGAATTTTTCAAAAAATTAGAACGATACATCTTACCCTCGGTCGTGTGCCCCTGCGAGTGCACACAGGTTGTCAAAATTTGTCCTCCTTGATGGTGAGTCCCTATCAAGGATAAATAGCAAGTGTTAACTCATATTCCCAAATTGAAGACAAATTGGGACAATACAACTTTACTCTTGGTTCTCATCCCGTTCTGACGTCGCGTATTGATATGAACCACGTCTATCAAATCCGCTTATCCATGCTTGGAATATTTGCAATATCAATGGTTCAGCTGCCCCCGGTTGGGCAACGTCTGTTTTGTTATTTGAACAGATGGCTCCTTGGGTGATTTATCCACGTTTAACACCTGAGAAGGGAAAGAAATGAGACATTACTTTGGTATTCGGTTGAAGATCGTTTAGGAACGATACATCGTTTTACCAAATGGGAGGCTTCGTGACCAAACGTATTTCGTGCTGAATGGGGGTAGATCCCATTATGCTCCGCGGGTGATAGTCATCGTTCATGGAATTTGCTCCACGGATTAAGTGACTAATCCATGGCCCTTGGCTCGAAGACGTTCAAAGGGTAATGTTGACACTCAGAGCGGTTAGTTTTCAGCGTTAATTACAATGTTCCCGCGGGAACTTTACAACGAAATCCGTAACACATTCATTCGATGTATTCACCTCTCACTCTCCTGAGCCTTCTAATGATTTAGCACACGAGCTTCGAACCAGATGTCCGGTCGCCGGTACCGGTCACGACTGCGAAGATGCACTTGTTCCGAAATGCTTGACCCATAGGCTGAGTTGCTCATTCAGGAGATCGTCCGACCGCTCGAGTCGTCCAAGTTGAGCATCCTTAATTGCTGGTGACGGACTTCTCCCACTTTCGGCATGAACAACCTGGTTTCTCGGTTTATGCGTGATCCACACGCCGAGTTGCTCACTGAGGGACTCGCTTGAAATTTCAAGCCATTAACGCCCAAGTCGGGCATCCTCAACCGTTGGCGATGGGTTCCTCACACTACTTTCGACATGAACAACCTCACTTCTCGAGTTGGTATTTTCATCGTTGTCCAGTAGGTTTGTACCCGATGCTGGATTCGCCGTAGGAATAACACTAACGATCGGTTGGTGCTCAAATTGGGGAGTCCATACCTGCTGAAATTGTTGTACATACTCTTGGGGAGTACCAGGGTAACTCAGGGGGGAATTCAGCCGATCGAACCAAGAATAGATGTTTTCAAGGAGATCGTCTGAACCATCGAGCGACTGACACTCAGGTTGAGTATTGTCGACTACTGGAGAAGGAATCTTTTTGCCATTTTCGTCATGGACCACCTGATTCTTCGAGCCGGAATCTCCGTAATCGTCTCGCAAGATTGTATGTGCATCTCCTGCCAGTGTTAGATCCGCTGTAGGACTAGTATTAACGGCCAGTCGGTGCTCAGACTGGGGAGTCCCGATTTGCTGAAATTGCGGTACATACTCCTGAGGAGTACTGGGATAACCCATGGGAGTACTCTGATTGATGCCTGAACAATCGACCGTGTAATTGTCAGTCCCATCGGTGTTAAGAGGTGATTGGATGCTTCCTGCTTCATGAGGATTGCGATCACAGCCATGCTCATCCTTTAAACTTGAACTGCCTCTCTCTTGGTCTAGCGCCACTCGTCCATTTCTCAGTAGTCTTTTGTAGCACCAAAGGTGGTTCCTGACTTTATTTCTATCCAATTCCGGCATGTTCATGATCTTGAGTATGCGCGATGGGCGAGCCAAACTGATCCCTAACTGTTGAACTGCATCAACAAATTTGCTATGAAGCTCCGAGGTCCAATAAAACCTTGTTTTCTTGCTAGCCGAAGTAGGGTTGGCAACTCGGCGGCTACTCTTCGTGGAATCTGGTCGTGTTGAACCGCCTCTATCTTGGTCTAGCGACGCTCGTCCATCTCTCAGTAGTTTCTTGTAGCGCCAAAGGTGATTCTTGACCATATTTTTAGTCAGTCCCGGCACGTTCATGATTTCGAGTATGCGCAATGGGCAAGCAAAACTGATCCCCAACTGTTGAACTGCATCAACAAATTTGCTATGAAACTCCGGGGTCCAACGAAATCTTATTTTCTTGCTAGCCGAAGTGGTGTCAGCAACTTGGCGGTTACTCTTCTCGGAATCTGGTCGTGTTGGAGGTTGCTCTGGAGGGGATTTAGTGGTCTCAGATCGGCTGGTCATGATGGTGAGTTCATCATCGAGCGGACCCGACTTGTCATGACGCATGTTCCCTTCCACAATGGGCGTCGACTTTGACCTTATAGCACTAGTTTCCTCTTGTAGATCCTCGGCGGTACCCGCCTGTTCCGAAAGATGTTGCGAAGGGCATTGCAACAAATGAGCATTATAAACCCCCAGATCTGGCTCTTCAGTGAATACTCCGTCCGTGGGAACAGGGTTACCGCACTCCAGGCAAATAGCGATGCTTAGAGCTTTTTTGTACTGAGTGTTTTTTATTCGAAGCTTTTCATTTTCCTCCCTTACAACCGCTAACTCGTGCCGATCGCGTTGCTGCTTCAGCCGGGTTCGTTTGTTTTCAAACCAGCACTTGACCTTCCGAGGCTCCCACCCTATCTCCTGGCCCATTTTGATTTTCTGTTCCATGTCCGGATAGGGGTATTCCCTGAAAAACAATTCGAGTTTATGGACTTGACCTGAAGTGTTGCGTTTGAGATATTCCCCTTTCTGACGCTGATAACCGTCGCGGGTACTGTTCTCGTTAACCAAGCCGCGGGTTTCATCATTAGAAGGATCGGTCTCCATGGCCCTCGTGTCAGGTTCGGTCCTGAGATCTTCAAACTCTTCCAGCAGCTCAAGCTCGGAGACCTCCAAGTCTGGCGCTTCCAGTAAATGACAGAATCCCTTGAACATTTTGACCGGGATATCACTGTTTGATTTTCCGTTAACTCAGCTTTCTTTGTTCCTCCTTGGATCTTC
This sequence comes from Rhodomyrtus psidioides, assembly GCA_021437785.1. Taxonomy (NCBI): domain Eukaryota; kingdom Viridiplantae; phylum Streptophyta; class Magnoliopsida; order Myrtales; family Myrtaceae; genus Rhodomyrtus; species Rhodomyrtus psidioides. The sequence goes on along the minus strand of JAILYB010000077.1, from coordinate 2,497,588 downwards.
ACTTTCTCTGCAAATTCTGAGAGGTTAAAGGAGCCGGATCACCGTTCTTCGATCAAAGGTGATGGCTACCCGACGAGCGCTCTTCTCAATGTTTCGAGATTCCCACTTCGTCCTTTTGTGATGGCTACTTGACGAGCGTTTTTCTCAAGGCTTCGTAATTCCCACTTTGTCCTTTTTTGCTCTTTTCTACGTGAACGGAGCCTGAAGATCTCTTGCGTTGATTTCGCTTTGTCGAGCACTACGCTTGTCCCCCTGGCCCAGTCTCTAGAGTAACAAGCCTGCCCACCTTTCGGCGCCATTATGTTTCGTAAAACCCGAGATCACAGGACGGTGGTGGATTCGTGACTCATCGGGGATGCATTAACGAAACCCACTTGGCTCTACTGCACATAAAATATTATTACCACTTCTCCCTGTACTCGAGCATTTATAAGGTGATAGATTGATGTCAAGAAGATTAACACTTTAGCCTTATCAGACTCAGCCTCTCAAACACTCTTCACATTCTCACTCTCTTCTCCGTCATTCCATCGCATATGGATTCCTCCTCTATGCCTGTTGCCTTACCTGAAGCTTCGACCCAATGGGAGAGATTTTACCACCTCTTGGGTAGGGGTTATGGCTACATAAACAATCATCCTGAAGCTGAGGTTGAAGTTCGTACTCTGATTCCGGCCCTGGATACTGCGTGTATTGAAGGTACGAAACTGCAAAGGGAGTTTGTGATCTTCCCAACTCTCTTTAACAATTTCATGCAGGCTTACGAAGTTGCTAGCCGGGAGGTCACTTTGGCTGGTATCGTGCGAGCCCGTTATCAGGACCGAACTGAGTCCCTGATGTTGGCCATGCTGACGGCCGATAACCATAAAAGGGCTGTTGAATACGCCCACGCCCAGGTTTCGATGCTGGTCCGTGAGAGGGACAACTTGGTGGAGCGTCTGGCTCTTTTTGACACCGCCTTTGAGCAAGACCAGCACAACTTCGTGCTGAGGTTCCAGTGTGCCTGGTTGGAGGAAAGGCTTGAAGACCTGAGCATGGATATAGCTCGCGGGAGGGTGCTGGCTCATGACTTAGAGCTTGAGTTCGAGTACTATGACACCAAGGTGAACGAACTTAAGGAGAAATGTCGTCTCCTTTTCTTCAAGCTTGTAGACCTCGATTCCCGGAGTGTGGGTTGTAAGCAAGGCATGGATAGCATGGAGAGTCAGTTAAGCTTTTTTGTGATGCTTGTCAGAACTCATTTTGGGTTTACTGCTCCCCCTCAGTGATCCACTTGTAAACTTTCCTGCTGAATGAAATAAATGCGAGTTTGTTTATATATGCTCTTTCATTCTGCATTGTTGACTAGCCAAGAAAGGTTTTTGCTTTCGGATCTACGCGACTCCTTTTTCGCCTGTGTCAACAGATTGACTACGCATCATTCTCACAGCCCGACGCTTTATATTTGATTGACCTGAATGCCTCGTGAGAAATAGATTTGTAGTTGCTCGAAACTTAAAGATTGCCCCTGATTTTGCGGTCATTGCGTTTGGGGCCGCTAGTAATCTTTCACTTTCGAGCTCGATCACATTCTGCTAGTAACTCATGCTATCAATTCTGCCTTCACGCGTCGGGGCTGATTTTACCTTGAACTTAATAACAAGGAATTACCGTATACACACGAGATGACGTTTGCGAAAAACATTATGCAGAATCAACTCTAGCTATTGAAGAAACAAACGCATGCACCGATGAGAACTTTACAATAGGAGATACATCCTTCTCGCGTACATCCCCTTCTTTCTTGGGGCATGTCCAATGACTAACCAGTCTGGCCTCAGCTTAGGTGTGCCATTACCAAGTGCAGATCATGGTTGCCAACCTTTAATAGCTTCCAACTGATCGAACCAGGTATCAAGTCCTTCATCGAAGAAATCACCCGACCCCTCGAACGATTGATGTGTAGGTTGAGCTGCATCGCCCGACGGGTTCTTCGAACTGGAACCTCCATCTTTGTCTGGGATTATAAGAGGAGATTTGATCGATTGACTACCACAAGCATCTCCCACTTGGGGATTAGGGAAATAAGAGTGCTCCAAGCTTTCTCCCATTAGATCATCTGAAGCCATATGCTCTGATTGGGCAAACCCTTGAGCACTGGGCGTGGTGGGCTGATCTGCGACAGGATGAACACTGACTAGCTGCTGCTCGGACGGAGGAGTGCTTACTCGTTGCACTTGTGATGCGTGTTCTTGAGGAATATTGAAATGACTCGCGAGGATATCCTGATCAAATCCCCAATAGTCGTCCAGATTCGACCGGGCCTCATTTGTCATAAGGGTGCTGGGTTCGCAGCCGAGTCTATTGCTCGGTTTCAGTTCTGCATAACGCTGTCCTAACGCCCTTCTGTAGCAACCAAGGTGATTCGCGACTAATTGCTTGGTAAGTCCCGGTACGTTCATGACCCTAAGTATGCTTGTCGGACCTATGAAGTCGAGTCCTATCTGTCGAACTGCGTCCAAGAACTTGAGATGAAGCTCCGGGGGCCAAGTGAATTTCTTCTTCTCGTCGTCCAGAGTGGCGTAGATAGCCTGCCGACTAACCTCTAACTCCTCTTGAACCGTATCTGATCTTACCGGAAGCTGTTGTGGAGGAGATTCATGGGCTTCGATGAGGTGACTCCGATCATAACGACACGTATCTTCTTCCTCCGAAGACACTGGTATAATTTCTGTAGGATCGATCTGCTCATGCGCGCCATTAGCAGGATCTGATTGTACCGGAGATGGCTCAAGGGAGCAGGGGGATAAATGAGCACCTTCCATCTTCGTAGAAGGCTTACTGGGGAACAATTTACTGAGGGTGGTAGGGCCACCGCAGTCAGGGCAGGTAATAGTACTGAGAATTTTCTCATACCACATGTTTTCCATTTGAAGGTTTTGGTTCTGCTCTTTTAGGGCCGTGATCTCCTTACGCCTGTGTTGGACACCTAGTCTGAAACGTCTATTCTGAAACCAAAAATGGATTCTCATAGGATTCATTCCCAGCTTCTGGCCCAATTCAATCTTTTGTTCCTCGTTTGGGCAAGGGCATTCATCGAAGAAAGCTTCAAGCTCCTGGATTTCTTTCCGAGCGTAGCGCTGGCGACTTTTTCTTTTCCGGGATTGAGCGTCGTGGCCACTGCCGTCGTCACCACTGCGATCTTGATGTTCGTCACCGGCGATGTTGAGTTCCATGGCTTCGATGTCGAATCTGATTCTAGAGAATTTGAGGTCTTTCAACGAACTCGTCACTCGGGGTTCTCTGTTCTCTTTTGTATACTCGCTCTTTCGATTTGTTGCCTCCTCTTCCTTGAAAGCTAGGTCTGTTCAGCGTTCTGTTTTTGAAACGACGGAACTGTTTACCTCCTGCTCAGCTTTCCGACACGAAGGGGTAACCAAATCCTTCCGCGGCTTCTTCGATAGTAGCGCTCGCCTTTCACTTTTCCTCGATAGTCATGCCTGTTCAGCACTGTCTTCTCTTTTTAAGTGGCAGAGCTGTTCACTCGCCGCCCAGCTTTATGCGTGATGGAACAACACAATCCTTTCACGGCTTCTTCGATAGTTGCGCTCGCCTTTCACTTTTCCTCAATAGTCATGCCTGTTCAGCACTGTCTTCTCTTTTTAAGTGGCAGAGCTGTTCACTCGCCGCCCAGCTTCATGCGTGATGGAACAACACAATCCTTTCGCGGCTTCTTCGATAGTTGCGCTCGCCTTTCACTTTTCCTCAATAGTCATGCCTGTTCAGCACTGTCTTCTCTTTTTAAGTGGCAGAGCTGTTCACTCGCCGCCCAGCTTCATGCGTGATGGAACAACATAATCCTTTCGCGGCTTCTTCGATAGTTGCGCTCGCCTCCCTCCCAGCTTTAATAATGGCGAGACCGAATTTGTCAGGCCTGAAATTGCGGATCAGGACATGTCTGATGATTCACGGGAGGAGCAGCCCTCGCTTTACATTAATTAACCCGGCTCCACAAGCATTATTGCTGCAACTTTTCTCCACTCTCGAGACGCTATAAAATGCGGAGTTGGTGTTTGGGAGATTAACGCTCTCATATAATTTGCTTCCATCCTCTAATCGCTCCACTACACACATCTCCGTCGAAAATGGCTTCTTCCCAAGTTCACACTTTCTCAGCCGAAGCTTTGACTCGATGGAAAGAGTTCTATAACCTCTTGGGTCGAGGCTACGCTCACATAGCCGATCATCCCGAAACCGAGGATGAGATCAGAGTCATGTTCGGGGACCTGGACATCACCTCCCTCGAGGGTACCGCGTTGGGGAGGGAATACAATATTTTTCCAACGCTCTTTACGAACTCCTTGGAGGTCTACCGCGCTGCTCATCGGGGAGTTACCGTGGCTCGTGTCTTGCGAGCCCGTTATGAGGATCAGTCCGACCGCCTAGCGTTGGCTGACTACCTGGCCGATAGTCACAAAAAGGCTGTTGAGTTCGCCAAAGAGCGGGTTTCGACATTGCTACGCGAGAGGAGGAATCTGGTGGAGGACTTAGCTCTATCTCTGGCTACCTATGAGCGCGATCGACGTAATGCCCTGCTAAGGAATCGGAGCGAGTGGCTGGAAGAAAGGCTCAACGGCATAAACGAGGATATAACTCGTGAGAATGGACTTGTTCGGGACTTGGAAGCAGTCGCCGAAGATCACGAGACTCAGGTTGTTGCAGTCAATGATGAACGCAAACGCCTCCACCTCAGGCTTGCGGACCATGATACGCGGAGTGGTGCGTATAAACAAAGCATCCATAACCTGGAGGGCCAGCTGGGCTCCTTTGTGTCGTTGATTAGGGCTCACTTCTGTTTTACTTTTCCACCCCAATGATTTGTATGATCTGGTTTGGGCAAGAATGAATGAAAGCCCCTGTGTTTGTTTTAGCTTTTATATGATCCATTTCTCCGAGCATCCGGACATCTTAGACTTGGATGAGCCGATCCATAATAAGTCGAGTAGATGTGTTCTGATTTTCTAACTCACTCATGGTCAGATGAAAGAATAGCCTCAGACTTATCCAAGAAAAGATTTCTTTATGCTACTTGTTTTTCACCTGCAAATGAAAAGACCGAGTCAAAAGGAATAATCTGAAAAAGAAAGCATAGACCCATTTCAATCTTATGCTTGCTCGTAATTAATAATGACAAGAACTTTTACAAGGGTTTTAATCTTGTGCGAAAAGTTTTTATCAATATTCCTCGAAAGAAAGCATACTATTGAAAGGAATGTAATTCACGATAATTGCTTTTGACCAATATTCAGAAGAGCGAATTAGTCAAAAATGCAAGGCATAACGACGTGTTTTTAAATTTAATTGAAGATACGGCATCCAAATCAAGGCCGTTTTGTTAAGAACGAGAGCAATTTGGACATCTATCTCGTCATTAAATTCGAAATAACGTCAATACTCTTGATCAATTATCGTGGATTACTTAGTGACGTATGACATGCATGGACCAATTCAAGTGTATAATTCCTTCTAGCGAAATTGGGGTTGGATTACCCTGTACGACCAAAAAGGTCGTGTAAGATTTTCAACTTTAGTTTCCTCTAAAGGAATTATAAACTTGACTTGGGAGTATTCGGATGATTAGAGAAAATGCCACTATCACATTCCCATGACCCGTCAAAAGAAATACAACCGAGTTCCATCTGAATGTATACACCAATAGATCCCTAATACAATCACTCTAAGGGGTGAGATAGAGAAAGCCTCGATAAAAATAAACCCTATACAAGAGGACTAGTAATGGAAAATGAAACCAAGGAATGTGATCCTAACGTTTAAGGATGCCCCAAGTTCGATCTGTGACTTCCGGATCACTTGCCCCAACTCGTCATCTTCATTGGACGATATCTCAATAATGTCCATAGTAGGCTCCTTTGTTGCTCACTCGGTGTTCGCCATGGGATATCATCCTCCTCGTCTTCTATCAAGGACGTTTGGGAAAAACACATGCATCTATCCTTGAAATGGCATTTAATCTAATCACCAGAATGCAATGAATGAAATGCCTATATTTATATGAACTGTAATAGTTTTGAGGGATAGAGAGTCTTACCAACCCAACTTGTCGACTTATGTGCGATTTTAGGTGTACCAACCGCCCAAAGACATGCGCATGAGACAAGTGATGGTGAACTTCTAAAAATCAGAGGGTTTGGCACCTAAGGTTAAGGTTCCCACCTCGAGTTCTAGAAAGAGCCGATTCCATTGCACAACTATCGTTGCATTGGGACTCAATCCATAGTTCGAAGCGAGCGGAATTGAGAAGTGGATTACCCCATGTTTTTCCTCACGGAGATTCCATTTTCAATTCCTTCTATTGTGTTCCTAAAGGCGGCGCCTGGGGTTTTAGGCGCGGTTGTGTGTGTCCATGTGTCGTGATCATCACAATGCAAGTCATGCACAACAATTTATCAATCAGCACTTCAAATCATCCACACAACATACATTCCTACGCCACACCTGCGTAAAATAAAGTTAATCACAGACTACACCCCTTATTACTCCAATCTGCAAAAACATATAACACCTATCGTGAGCGGACTTACCTCACCTTCAAGAGCGCCTGTAGGGTTAGAAAAATCACTCAATTTTTATTACGGCCTAAGTCCACTTGAGGTCTAGAACCATAGTTTCTAGAACAAGTCCCCAGCGGAGTCGCCAGCTGTCGCGACCCGTCCGAAAGCGGACGCGGCTAATGGATTACCGATCGCGGGCCTTGGATCGGCGCGAGCCCTCCCAGGCCCATACCAAATCGCGGCGGGAGTATTTTTCAGAAGGATTCGACGATAAGAGTCGATCGCTTTCGACCTTAGTGTGGTCGTGGTGGCATGTGCAACTTGTGCATGCATTTGGAGTCGCCACCGGTCTTTCTTGGAGGGTAGACCGGAAACCTTACTGATCGATTGGGAGAGATCGATCAGTTCTACGGAACCAGAGTTTTTGGGTTCGGGGACTTGGTTACGCTGGTGTCGTTACCAACGCCCTTTCGGTACCTAACGCGAGTGATTTTCCTAACTAGGATTTCATGCGGGCGCAATTTTGGGTGAGGTAAGTCTGACTTTGCACATTAACCAGTTTAACATGCTCACGTAATCATAATAAATAAATAGATGTCAATCACATAAACATCTATCCTACGTGGTGATCATGGAATTATGATTTAATGGGTCTCGAGCCAATGAGACCACATTTAATCATTTTAATATTTTAATAACGGAGAGCCGCTCTTCGCTTCTTCTTGGTTTCTTGAACTCTTCAAGAATTGGGCCCCAAAGAGCTCGTCGACTTAAAAGGCTCCTCCACGTAATCCTCGTAGCATTTACATCAACAATTGACTATGCTAAAAATAAAGATTACATGAAAAATAAAAGGAGTACGCAGCATCCATTTAATAATTACAACCCCAAATATATAAATAATCATCATACATTCATATATACATCAATCACATTGATTAGGATTTTTCCATGATCACCACCCTTCCACGTAAGTAATAAATTCACAATTTAAAACTTAGGAAGGCACAATAAAAATTCTACGTTAAATCATATTCAGAATTTTTACGTAAAATAAGATAGCCATAAATTTTCGATTCAAAATTGATTTAGTCTCAATTTTTGCTACGTTGATTAATTTATCATATAAAATAATCAACCTCCATTAGCCATGTAAGACGAACAATTCGTTAATACATATTGGCCATAGTATAGCAAAAATTGCAAAAAATCAATTAAATGCACGAAAACACCTAAGGATTGGCTCTGATACCACTGTTGGGATCCACGTAACACGTAGCGGAAATAAATAACAACCCATACATGTATCTCCAGAGGCGTACTTCGTGCATTTCAATCGAAAAAAATCACAAAGTCTCAAAGGGAGTAAATAGATTACCTCTCGTAGCGTGCTTGAACGGAGGTGTCGGTTCGATGTTCTTCGATCTCAGGCTCCACAAGTGTTAGGCATCTAGTTCGGACGTACCACCAATTGACGAACGGGGAGACGACTAATAACTCCACAACAATTGTGCTAGCAATATGCGGAATCAATATTCCGAACTTAGTATATTTTGCTCACTCAAGATTATGAGAATATAGAGAGTGTTTGTGTTCTTCTCTCTAAGCTCTCAAAAATTTGCACACTCTACAAAATGTCTCTCCCCTTCAACCTCAAAACTCTTGCCATCCTTTTATAGCCAAAAATACCTTCCAATAAATTGTATTTAAAAATAGCACTAACAATTATAAATTCTATCTAAAAATAGCACTCACAAATAAATGACATTTAAAAATAGCACTAACAATAGCACTCACAATTTATAATACAAAAATTCTATTTAAAAATAGCACTAACAATAGCACTCACAATTTATAATACAAAAATTCTATTTAAAAATAGCACTAACAATTATAAATTCTATCTAATAATAGCACTCACAATTTATGATAAATAAATGCCATTTAAAAATAGCACTAACAATAGCACTCACAATTTATGATAAATAAATGTCATTTAAAAATAGCACTAACAATAGCACTCACAATTTATAATACAAAAAATGCTATTTAAAAATAGCACTCACAATACAAAAATGCTAAAAAAGGCACTAACAAAGGTGTTAAAAATAATAACCATTATTATTATTACAAGAGTTAAAGAGGTTACCAAACAATACAAATATGCATAACGTATAAATACGTATGATGTATAAATACGTAGAGCATACGTATACATCCGTGAAACCGGGGACTAATTGAAAGAAAAATGTGCAATTAAGCCCTTTTGGTAAAAATTGATTAAATTGGAGGGAAAATTGACCTAATTGCACTTTAAGACTTTAGAATCCAATGTCATAGCTTATAAAAAGTGAGAATTGAAAACTAAAAGACTCGAAAATGATTTTTTTTTTAGGCTCGGTTCGGGTTTATGTTTGTGAAGGAACATAGTGACCCGAGCCGAATTTTTGAGATTTAAAGTGACACACTTGAAGAGGAAATTAAAACAAAATTATCGAATATTTTTGGGTATTTTTCTGACCACGAATGGTATTTTTCTGATTTTTTGGGTATTTTTATAATTAAATAAACTCGAAAAATATTAAAAATACCGAAAAATATTTTTTGTTCAAAATTGGTTCCTAAGGTTAAACCAAGGCTTCCAAAGTTGATTTTGTGATTTTATGACCTTTTTTGATATTTTTAATTAATTTTAAAGAATAAAAATCACAATAATAAATGGTAAAAAAAATCAGGTGTCAACACCAAGCACTTCAAATCCTCTAAATGATATATGCTTGCGGAAGCGAGAAAAACAACCCCCTCACTTTTATTACAAAAGATGACTTCAAAACGATACAACAAAAATATTTAGTCAAAATACAATGCATGGCTTCGGTTTACAAAATGTAAAGTCACACAAGGTCACAAGTCTAATTACATCAAATACTTCTTCGGCTATTCATCCTCTGCATCCACAGGACTTCATCATTAAGGACCTGAAATATGTGATCCCACAACGGAGTGAGATATAAATCTCAGTAAGCTAAACCTTACCCTAAACTAGGCTGTCAGTACCTCCAGGCACTTTTGAAAAATGGGTATTTTGGAGTTTAAAGCATTGGCATGATAAAAACATAGGGTTGTCAAGAAAACATGGCATCATAGTGTTTCAAAATCGACTCGACTCAGTCATAATTCATAATAAAATCTAAGCTTCATACAATGGCAGGGTATTTAGTCAAAAACAGGCACTTGACGCCAATTTCAAATCATGAGGCATTTTCAATTCTCAAAAAATCCATTTCTTAATCTTTTCAAAAAAATAGATCTTTTCATTTCTGTCCATCCTGGGCCTCTTTTCATTTCCACCCTACCTGGGCCGCCCATCCTGGGTTGCAATATGATTTAGTCAATCATATGACTCGTTAGTCCACATGAGACTCTCACGTCCGAACCTAAAGATGATTTGGTCACCATACGACTCTCGATGCCCATTTTCAATTGAGATGAATCGGTCAGTATATGACTCTCTAGCTGCACGACCTCGTTAGGTCAAATGGGAGTAACTCCCTCCCTAGCTCAATGCATTGGCCAAATTCATAATTTCTCGGCCATCCCACATGCCGTCGGTGATCCCACACGCCATTTCATAAAAATTACTCGGCGATCCCTCACGCCATTTCTTATAAAAATCCAGCGGTAAAAATAGCCTCAATTTTTCATTCAAAAATAACTCATGAAAGTTCATCGCCAAAACAAGGCATTCGTTTCAAACGTCCGTCAACTGGGCAAAACACATTTCACGTTACAACATTTTCGGTCAAGCACATGCATCACTCGGCTCAATCCAAACAAGGCCTCGGACAAATTAATGAACACGGCCATTTCACAAAACTCAAGGCTTGACAATAGTCACGGTCATTTCTTCATCTCAAAGCTTGACATTTCTTTCAATAAAATGTTTTCCGAGCTTTTCCAACTTAAGGTAAACAATTGGCCAATAAAGCATCCACTCACGGTTACGCCAGACTCTTCAAACGTTTAATTTTCAATCAAGAACAGACCAAGGAATACTAACTCTCAAAACTGGACAGATTTGAACTCCCTCGCCCCTCTCACAAACTCAGGCCATAAAACCATTCAATCCCACTCAAAACTCCATCCATTAGTAACCTAACATCCTAATAAAGGTTTAGGAATAGCTTACCGAGCTATCCAAGCAAGCAAACTTCGACGAATGGCTGCACGAAGCCCTCCAACTCCACCGGTCAGAACAGGGCAGATTCCAAGTCTGGTCGGCGAGGACATGTTCTGTTCTCTTGAAGACCATGAAGATTCAACCATCAAAATCCTTCAAATATCCATCTCAACCTTAAATACATGTTGCTAAATGTATTAACTAGATTCAAGGAGTGTCTTACTGAAGATTGGAGCGAAATGGGCTCGGAAATCCCACTTAGGAGCTCGCGGATTCGGATCAAACAGATTTGACCTTTGCTACTTCAAATGGCTCTACGGGATAAACGGCTAGATGGATTTTGGCTCATAATACCTTGTTGAAACAGAAATAGGAAGAGATTTCTAATGATGGGTGGCTCGTTGCCATCCAACAACGGATGACGAAGTTATGGTCTAAACAGTGGACATCACGGGATTGAGCGGTGAGCTGAGCGAGAGAGAGTTTGAGGGAAAAAGAGAAAATGAGGGTTAGTGAGAGAGAGAGAGGTCTGGCCGAGGCTTGAAGAAGAAGAAGAGGGAGAGCTTTGCTTAATCCCAAAGAAAAAAGTTGGACTAGATTGGTAGGTGAGATTGGACAAGCATTTGATGACTAAAAGGACCCTAATCTATAGCTAGGGGATTTGTCTTTTTCTTAATAAAAATCTTGAAGCTCAAAAGACCACTAAGCCCTCATATTTTTTGCCACCAATGGGGAAGAGGCAATTGACCAAAATGCCATTGGCTCATCTTAAAGGAACGGTATCTTCTTAGGGGCAAAAGGGTAATCTCCCACTTACCGTCCAAAATTTTATTTTTCCAATCTTATGAGGTGAGTCCTGACCTTAATTACCCTCGATGAGGCAGCATCCATTTCTTATCAAATATTGAAATTTCCCAATGTCCGATACCCACTTCCGAGATCCAATTCATGTCAAGCTCTCGCCGACTGTAATTCTAGTTTATCTCAAACTGACGGGCAACTCTTGCAGGTGCTACGCGTATCGACCTTAGGATTACTCAAGCCTTGGCGACTTTGGTTGTCATGTAATTGCGATGGTATATCACTAGTTCATACGGTCCTGATCATCAGAATTCGATTTAGAAAATTTTCGCAAATTATACATTGGTTAGGCGGAATTACCCGCGTCCCAACGTATAACACTAGTAAGGCATTCCATGGTCGTTCCTAGATCGATCACTGCTGGCCCAAAATATCCTCTCGACAACCCTTATGGTCAAAGCGTCATTTCTTATATGAGCTTCCTAGGTCCACGTACTTGACTCTGCATTAGCCTCTCCCTTTTGATCTGTTAGCTCGAGAGTGGCCAGTTCCGAGCGAGATACAACTGAAGTACACTGATCGATATCTTGCCATTCAATATCCTCGAGAATGATTGGAAATTTGCAATGTCACAGCCATCGCTTGGTGAAGGCGTGAGAAGCAAACCCACCAATCTGTTGGCAAAGCGCCAATCAATTCATGGAGGAAAATGGAGGACAAGATTCAAAAATATTTCTTACCTAAGGGATACAAGAGAGAGCTCTACCAACGGTACCAAAACCTGAGACAAGGTACGCGTACGGTGGATCAGTACACCAATGAATTCAATGAATTGATGATTCGCAACAATATGCAGGATCCAGAGGAGGTAATTGTGAATAAGTACTTGAACGGTCTTCAACTCCACACCCAAGATGCCTTGGAAGTTCTTGACATTTGAGACTTGGGAGATGCACATCAATGGGCACTCAAAGTGGAGCGTTCTCACTCTAGGAGGCCACAGTCCTCTACCATGTCAAGCCGACCCGCTAGGAGTACCACCGACACAACCAAAGTTGCTGAGGCTACAACGCAAATCACTAGTAAGTCTTCTACTCATCCCAACACTTCAAAGCAACCCAGTACGTGCGAAATGCGTTGCTTTTCTTGTGGTGAGTTAGGTCATCGTGCTAGCAACTGTCGAGTTAACAAGAATCGACAAGACGGCAAAGCCTTCTTGGTGGATAATGATTCTGATGAACATGCGGAGGATCCACTCGAAGAAGAGTTGAATGATGTCAAAGAAGCTGCAACTGATGAACAAATAGTGCATGCCGATTCTGGCAAATTCCTCATGGTGAGAAAAATCTTCCTCACTCCTAAAGATAATATCCGAGATAGGTCGCAGCGAACCAATATTTTTCATTATGCTTGCACAATCAAGGGGATTGTATGTCAATTGATTATTGACTCCGGTTGCTATGAGAATGTAATTTCTGAAGTAGCAGCGAAGAAGTTGGCATTGAAATTGAAGGTACACCTTACGCCTTACAAGATGTCGTGGCTGTTGAAAGGCATCGAGGTAACCGTTTCCAAACGCTGCCATGTTAATCTATCCATTGGTTCTATTTATTTCGACAAAGTATGGTGCAATGTTCTACCGATGGATTCAAGCTGGGAAAATTACCAAAAAAGTCCTAAACCTATTGCAATTATGCCAATTCAGTCCTTAACCTTTTTTTTTTGCCAATTCAGTCTTAAACCTTTTGTAATCCGGTGAATTTTGGCCGGTTGGCGCTGACGTGGACAACGACCGGCTGGCGACCTAATATTTTTATTTTTTTTTGAATTTCCTAATAATTTAATAAATATTTTTGATATTTTTAATTTCTTTATTTTGTTCTTTTCTTTTTTTCTCCTCCCCCTGTTCGTCCTCCCTTCGATCTTCTTCCTCTGCTCCGGCGACCGGCCAGGGTACGGCCAGCGAGAGCCTTGCCGGCTTCGGCATGGCTGGGCGAGGCCCGACCTTGCCGTGATTGGGTGAGGTCGAGCCTCGCAATGGCCGGGCGAGGGATGCCTTGCCAGCCCAGATCTGGGCGAAGACATAGGAGATCTACTCCGCGAAAGTGATGAAACACACACAGACACAGACATAGACATAGAGAGAAACAAAGAGATAGCGAGTCCGTCCCTTGTCATTTGTCCGAAAATATATTCGGCCAGAGCTGAGCTTGAATCAGGAGCGAACTGGACCTTGTAGGAATGGGAGGTCCTGAAGTCAGAGTAAAATGGTCAAGATCGCAAGGATTACAGAAGTGCAATTAGTTGGATTAGTGGGTAAAACACTCCACGGGGGTCAGCAAAATCAACGCCTCATTTTCTCAAACGAATGCCAATTTCCATATCAACTCTGATTAGGACAGATAACTTCGACTGGTGGGAGGGGATTGGAGAAGTGCAACAGAGCAGTCCCATTTTGAAGCTCATGGAGCTTCTTCCTCCCTTGCTGTTGTTAATGTCCTCTCATTTTTGGCCTCACTCATAACCTAAGTCTTAAAAATTCGTTTGTCCCTGATTCTTTGCATTGGCTTGTAAATCAACAAATGTGTTCAACAATAGATTGCTTTTCTTCGCCAGTAAAAATGACAAATTCAGAATTTCAAAACCTCTCGGAAAAGGCCAGTTATAGGATGTGGTATCCCATAAAAAGGTATGACAACACTTCTATCTAACCTCAAATGTTGTTAAACTTCATCGACAAACTGTACTAGGTTCAATTGTGGATTTGGTTGGTTATTTTACCCCTTAGGCGATAACGCTGGTCTTGCCAAATTATCAACATCAATCGGCATGTTAGGCCTAGTAGGAACATTTATATTGAGTGGAACTAGCCTTATATTTTCAATATTCAGTAAGTTGATTGGCATGTTGACCAATTTTTTTGTCAAATATTGTCACAAATTTGTTTACTTTGACTAACATCAGCCTTATTAATCTCATCAATGTGAGCTTGATTAGAACATTCTGGCCTTTGCATAATGCTTATAGAGCTTGACTACTATGACCAACATTATTGGAATAAATAAATAAATCAAGAGTGACTGGGAATGTACCCTGATACAAGATTGCATGGTGGTGGTTAATCGAAAGATCGTGGCCTAAAAAAAGTGTCATTCATGGCATTGAGGAAGACCGACCTGATGAAGTATGACATATGACTCACAATGTAATCGGTTATATCATTCCATTACTCTTCGAACAATTTTTTCATAGTGGCACACATATGAGGATTTAGTGCAACTTCTCTCGATTGATCTTCAATGAAACATGGGGAAAAATCTATCCCCTTGTGTTATTCTTCTTTTGCCATTCAAATAGTGGCTAAAGATCAAGACTGGGTAGACATGTCACTACCATTATAATCTTTCCCTGTCGCATTATTAGACTGTGAATGATTCTTTATTCTTCGCATAGAATTTCCTCAAATCAAACCCCAAGTTATCCCACCAAATGTCCCAAAAAGGTGTTTAGCTGGAAATGGTCCCAATCGACGAAGTACATTTTGCTGAAACTGGTTCTTCGATTTTTACTAAGAAGAGGCGGGTCTTGTGGCAACTCCGGGCTGGAGTCTCAATAAATCACAAGGAACATATATACTTCATCGAAATTTAGTCAATGATGAACTTGAAACACTTACTGAGATTTAATCGACGACAATATGAGATGAAAGAGATATATAATACCAAAATTTAATTGGTGGCAAAGATATCTAAAACTACCACTAAAGTACAGGAATTGAAAGTTATAGGATTATAAATTTCGTTAAAAAGATTTACAGAAAGTAAAAATTGAAAATTAAGAACGCTAAGTTTTGTGATTGATTCAAGGATTTACAAAAATTTCACTCGGGCTATTTATAACCTGCTACAGATGGTTACAACTTTGAAATCCACATAAGCAAATACCTTCCTAATTGGGGTGATTGAAAGTTACTTCACGAACACTTATCCCGAAGAAGTTAAATAAATCCTAAATTAACGGATATGGACACAACCACCCAAAATTATCTTTTTGTCGATTGCTTACCATTGAGATCGATAACTTTGCTGAGAAGCGTTAAGAATCTCGTCGATAACTTCGAGTTATGTTATTGATAATTTCGCTGGCGAGTTATTGGTTAAGTTATCGGTACATCTGTTCTGAATGAGCAAACTCTCCTCTCACCACTGATTCTATCACATGTCGATAGTTACAAAAAGTTTTTCATTCTGTTGTGTAGACAGGTGGAAAATCCTTGGCCAAGTTTCCGCTCACTTTTTCTTTATATCGTTTGAACTTTTATTAGTGGACAAGGATGGTCCTTTACGAATTGCTTCTCTGACTGTAACGTCTCCATTCATGGTATAGAAATAGAAAATGGTTTAGAAAAATACCTATGAGGAGTCCGATTTAATTAGCAAATGTTGTTTCATACTCCCAATTTGTTTATTGTTCGTAACTATTTTTTCCCACCAAAAACTGCTTATTTTTGTTATGAAATACATGAATGTTTGAAATACATGAATGAATATTCATTATATTCATCCTATCTAATGTACCTTTTATGGTACATTTCTAAGTTCATCTCCATATCCAATGTATGTTTATCTTCCTATCAAATGTATGTATTAATTCAATACATTAGTATTAATGATAAGTGCATCCTTATTCTCCTATAAATAGGAGCTTAGTTTTTGGTCAAATTAGAGAAGTTGAAATAAAGAGATTTCTCCTCTGGCTTTCTCTACTTACTCTCTGTTCTCTCTGTTATATACTTGCAGCACGATATTTTACAACACGTTATCAGCACGAAGATCTACCAACTGAGAAAATAGGTAAGTGTTCTCTTTGTTTTCTTTAATCAACTTATACTTCATCTTCTTCTATCAATTCTTCATCTTTTATTATCTTTTTGGTCTGAAACCAACTTCAAATCTAAAAGTGTCCTTCTGCTCCTGAAGTGGCTGTGGATATTTGGAAATCCTTCTAATTATTTTAAGGATTCATTTTGGTACAGAATTATGGCAATTATTGAAAAGCCCAAATTCCACATCCTGGAAGTGAGTGGAAATAATTATCTGTCCTGGTGCCTTGACATGGAAATGCACCTCCAAGGGCAAGGTCTCGCTAATGCAATCATAGAAGATGGAACCTCAAATGATAAAGATAGCAAATGCACTGATTTTTATTCGTCGTCATGTGCATGAGAGCCTGCAGACTCAATATTTATTCGTTCGAGACCCTCAGACCCGGCGGAGGAGGTTGAAAGATAGGTATGATCATACCAATACTGTTATCTTCCCTAAAGCGCAGTATGATTGGCAGAATCTCAGGCTGCAAGATTTTAAATCAGTGTCTGACTATAACTCCGCTTTATTTGATATTATTTCTCGACCTGAGTTATGCGGTGTCAAGCTCACTGATGCTGAGCTATTAGAGAAAACTTTCTCCACCTTCCATGCTTCGAACATTGTATTGCAACAGCAATATCGGCAGCGTCATTTTGCCACATACTCTGAATTAATTTATGTGCTCCTGACTGCTGAGCAAACAAATGAACCGCTGCTAAAAAATTATGATCTTAGACCTGCTGGCTCAAAAGCATTGCCTGAAGCACATGCCAACTATGAGAAAAATACTGGCCATTTTATGAGTTATAAGCGCAGGCAAGGACATAATCCTCGAAGGGATAGGGGTGGCAGCAATTTTAACCGCCCTAGGAAATCTAACCTTGGCCCGTATCATGACAAAGAAAAGAAGCCAATGAAGGTAACTAATGAAAGTATTTGCCATCGCTGTGGCATGGGTGGGCACTGGTCACGTACTTGTCGTACGCCAAAGCACTTTGCTGATCTATACCAGGCATCTTTAAAAAATACGGGCAAGCGTAGTGAATCTCACGCCATTGAAATTAATCCTACTGCAATAACCACTGTTGAGGCCAACAATATCTCTGTTGGTGGGACTCCTCTTGCTCCTGAAGCAGCAAATGCATCCTTGGATGTCTCTGATTTCTTTGAGGACCTCTGATTGCTTTGATCAGGCATCAGACTGGTGGATGACAACTTAGACTTCGAGTTTTATGATAATTTCTTTCTAGTTGTTTTTCTTTAAATGTATTACTCTTTTATTATTCTCTAATATGGTTATGTAATGAAATGCTTATGAACCTTATATTTGTTATTTTTGAAATTTTATTTGATCCTATAACTTATATACAAATTTTATGATACTTGACACATGAAATTGTCAACATAAATGCAAATGGAAAATACCGAGAAAAAGGAAGATGTTTGTTGGCTTGATAGTGCAACAACACATTCCATATTTCATAGTAGACACTTTTTCTCGAGTGTGACATTGCGTAAAGCACATGTCCATACAATATCAGGTCATGTTAAGCTTATTGATGGTTTCGGGAATGCCACAATTATTTTGCCAAATGGCACCATCCTGCATATTGAGAATACATTTCTAAGCAGTAGATCAAAAAGGAATCTACTTAGCTTCAAAGATGTACGCCGAAATGGGTACCATATTGAGACTATTTATGAGCAAAATAAGAATTTTCTCGGCATTACTTCTTATAAGATGGCCTAAAGACCATCCATGAGAAGCTAGAAGCTTCTCCTACGGGTTTGTATGGTGTCATGATTAAGGCCATTGAAACCTATGCCACCATGTCCTGGAGATTGGTAAATCTTGATAAGTTTGGATTGTGGCATGATCGCATTGGTCACCCTGGCGCTACAATGATGTGTAGAATAATTCAGAACACAATAGGACACCCTTTAAATGATACAAAGGTTTTGTTGTCCAATGATTATTATTGTGAAGCTTGTTCACAAGGAAAACTCATTACCAAACCTTCTCTAACAAAGGTTAATCTTGAATCCCCTTTATTTTTGCAAAAAATTCATGGTGATATTTGTGGACCAATACAACCACCAAGTGGACCGTTTCGATATTTTATGGTACTAGTGGACGCATCCTGTAGATGGTCCCATGTTTGCCTATTATCTATGTGCAATGTTGCATTTGCACGTTTACTTGCGCAGATTATAAAGCTCCGGGCACATTTCCCTGATTATCCAATTAAGAGCATAAGGATGGATAATGCTGGTGAATTTACATCAAAGAGTTTTGATACATATTGTGCTTCACTCGGAATCGAGATTAAGCACCCAGTCGCATATGTTCATACTCAAAATGGATTGGCAGAATCCTTGATTAAACGCATCCAAATCATTGCCCGCACTCAATTATTGAGAACAAATCTCAACGATACAGCATGGGGTCATGCAGTTTTGCATGCGGCGGCCTTAATTAGATTGCGCCCCATTGCTAGTCTCTTACAATCTCCCCTTCAGATGGTTCTTGGTTATGAACCTGATATTTCACATTTACACACTTTTGATTGTGCAGTACAGGTGCTTGTAGCACCACCAAAAACAACTAAAATGGGTCCCCAACGCCGTTTGGGCATTTATGCTGGGTTTGATTCGCCGTCCATTATTAGATTCTTGGAACCAACTACTAGTGATCTTTTTACTGCTAGATTCGCGGATTGTCATTTCGATGAGACAGTGTTTCCATTAATTGGGACACCTATGACTGCAAAGCAGAAACCAGTTGAGGTTATCTCCTGGAATGAGAAAGATTTATCTCATTTAGACCAAAGAACTCCTGAATGTGAAAACGAGGTACATCGTATAATCCATTTACATGCTATGGCCAATAGACTTTCTGACGCATTTAATGATGCTACTAAGGTAACGAAGTCTCATATTCCAGCTGCAAATGCTCCAGCTAGAATAGTTGTTCCCGAAGGACAGGATAAAATGGATCAAAATCCACCAAATTTGCAGCGTGGTAGACTGATAGGATCAAAAGACACTGTTCCTCGAAAACGAAGAGGAAAGAATCAGGAATCCGCTCCAAAAGAGCCCGGTATTGTGCTTGCTCCCAAAGCGCTTATTGCCCCTGAAGAGGCACAAATCCATGAAATGATCACCAACCTCGGGAATACTGAGAATTCCATTACATATTGTAATGAGATTTGGGATCGGAATGAAATCATCATGGATGATGTTTTTGCATTCTCCGTTGCTCATAAAATTATGGATGATGATTGTGAGACACAATCTATTATTGAATGCCGTCAAAGGCATGCCTGGCTTAAATGGGAAGAAGCAATTAAGGCCGAATTAGCTTTTCTAGCCAAACGAGAGGTTTTTGGACTTGTAACTCGAATCCCCGACAATGTACAGCTTGTTGGATATAAATGGGTATTTGTCCGAAAACAAAATGAGAAAAACGAGGTTGTAAGATATAAAGCCCGACTCGTTGCTCAATGATTCTCCCAGTGACCTGGGATTGATTATGATAAGACATATTCACCTGTGATGGATATGATTACATTTCGTTTTCTAATTAGCCTTGCAGTCTTTGAAAGATTGGAAATACGTCTTATGGACGTTGTGACGGCTTATCTATATGGCTCATTAGACTATGATATTTATATGAAAATTCCTGAGGGATTTAAAATGCCTGAAGCATGCACTTCCCGCAACTTATTCTCAATAAAGTTGCAAAGATCTTTGTATGAGTTAAAGCAATCCAGTCACATGTGGTACCAACGCCTAAGTGAGTACCTAATTAAGGAAGGGTGCAAGAATGATTCTATCTGCCCATGCGTGTTTATTAAGAAATCAGAAACCGGATTTGCTATTGTAGCAGTTTATGTCGACGATATGAATTTAATTGGAACTCCAGAAGAGTTAACTAAAACTGCTGAATATTTGAAAAGGGAGTTTGAAGCTAAAGACTTGGGTAAAACCAAACTTTGTCTTGGTTTTGAGCTTGAGCATAAAGCAAATAGAATAATTGTCCATCAATTAGCATACATTGAAACCTTATCCTCATGCTTACTTATATTTTCGGGTCGGTCCATAACTACGTTTAGGTAAATACTTTGCATGGTTGGATTTTTTTAAGTGTATTCTGGGCTTTTTCGAGTTCTAGCGTCTAAATGGAAAATGTTCCGAACATTTTGAACTATCATCTTTAATTTTTGGGACTGATCCATGGTGTTTTCCATTTATTGGACGAATTTTCATCAAAGAAAATGTAAGTGAGAATTTCGGCAATTGGCTCACACTTGCTTTGTTTTGCAGATTACCATTTCTAAATGATCTTTTTTCTTGGAACATGCAAAACAAAAGTTGTAGATTAATGTCTAAAATCATAATATACAAAATTCCAGACCTTAATTCGCTTTTTAAGGGAGTCTTTCGCTCACTTGGCAAAAACCGGACATAACAGTTTTCCTGAGAAGAATTTTTCAAAATAAATATTAAACAGTACTGATCGGTCCACTTTTAGCCTTAAGTCTGAACATCAAAGTTGTTCCTCGTTAAGTCCTAGATCAGCTCGTAAAATTTGGGAATTTCTTGATTAACGTCCTAATTATGACGAATTTTATCGTGAAAGTCAATGGAACTGAAAAACTGCCTGATTCAGATTTTTGCTTTGTTTATTGAGTCTAAAGAGTTGTCATGGACTGACCCACTTTTCTCACTCACTTTACTAATCTTCGTGTGTGCCCTTTCTTTCAAGGTGATATATCATGGATCCTTCACACTCCAGTAATACTCGATCTGGAGTAAGTATAATGATTGATCGAGATGAAGTTGCAGTCATTACAAGTGAAAGAATCGATCAACTTCTAGAAGAGATGCATGCCGGGGGTGTTCAGATGAATAGTATGATCAATGCAATGGAGCGTAATGTTCAACTTCTTGCGCATCAGGTTGAAATGAGTCGTTCCAACTTGACATATCTTACAAATCAACTTCCATGTGATGAGCCTCCATTAGTGATTGGAAGGGTGTTTACTCCGCTTCCCACAACAATAGCTATCATATGGCCAATACTCCTAAAGAATGGAGTAATTCAGCGAGAGCAAACCCCTCCTCAAAGTGAAAAATCCTGAAGTCCCTGCCCGGGCAAGTCTTGTGACTTCCACTATGGTCAAGAAGGTCACTCCCTCGAAGAATGTGTTACCCTGCGATTCCGGATCCAAGACATGATTGATGCTGGAGATCTTATGTTCCGTGCATGGAAATGTTGTGGAGAAGATAGGGATTTACTGGTTGTCCCGAGCATGCGATTGGAATACCTACACCTATTCAAAGATGAGCCGTCTCCATTTAGTCATCGTTCCCCTCGCGGTGTTACATGAAACACGTGGGATGACTAGCCCCTCCAGAAAGCCAAGAGAGTTTCCTTATCGAGGAAGTGGGCGTAGACCCAGATCAGCACCATTGTTATGATTCTCCAATCCCCTGCATGGGATTTTTTCAGCTTTCATTAGGATTTTCAATTCATGTTGTGTTAGGCTTTCATTTCAATTCTTGTTGCATTCCCATTCAATAAGATGCAATTCGTTGATTTTATATCAATAAAATTACAGATGTTTTTCATTAAGTTTTGGAATCTTGATGAAGTACCCCAAACTGACCCGATGACGATAACCAGCGATTGAACAATCTGTCATCTATGGTAAGCACTGAGGGTTGGGCTTTTCAAGAATTCTCGTCCTGAGATTTTCAAAAAAAAAAATCAAAAAAAAAATTCAAAAATGGATGGCGTGTGGTCTACCCATGTTTGTCTTATTGACTCATCTACTATGTGTTTCAAAATCAATCCAGGGGCAGGGGGCATATTCTTAACTCTGACCATGTATCAACCCGATCAATCCTTGGGAAGTTCTACACATGAAATTGCAAGGCTTCTAACTGATCAAATGATCAACGTCCCTTGATTATCAAACCCAAACATCGGTAGTCGATAATCCCTGCACTCACAAACGCTTCTTTCGGAGTTTCCCTAATTAGCCCAAATGATGACCCTTGGGGTAATCTTTAGTTGATCCCTCAATCGACTCGTCAGTCGCATTCATCGCCCAACTCAAACCCCAGTCCATCAATCAGTCAAGGCCGATTCATGCTACACCCTCGATGGATCCATTGATCATGCCGTTTCAAAAGTTGAGAAAGACAAAGGTTGCCCGATCTCAAAGGGAGTATTTCCTACCCTCGACTCATCATTGTCAGAAATAACATGATGTTTGCCTTCTTTCAGGTGCTAGGCTTGGAAACACTATTTTTTATTGCTACCGCTGGAGCAAATCGACAATCATGAGCTTTTCAGATTTTTGCTCATTTCATTTTGTTAAGATCATATTCATGCACAGCTTTCTTATGCAGGATCAGGTTGGAAACGAGTCACATGCCAAAACTCGAAATCATGTTCCAACATTGGCCATGTCTGGGGCAATCATATTTTTGGCAAAACTGCGATCATTTGATGTAGCCGATCTTGATTGAAAATGGGGCAATCGCATGTGAATGTTCTTCCATAGTTTATGCATGTTTATGTTTGATTTATACTCCTTGTATTCTGAATGATCAAATCAAATTAAGGTTCATCAACTTCATCTCGCCATATTTTTGCATGCTTTGCTAATCTACACTGTGAGATGATTTCAATCAGGAAGCCTCTTTGATCCAATTGAATTGATCATTTTGAATGAGGAACGTCAGGACGATGAAAGGCAACCCATTTCCATACACGTCCAATATCATATCCCTAGTGACTAAGTGTGAAGATTTCCATGCTTACAAGGTGAAAGGTTATCTTGCGAAAAGTATGACGACCAAGATGATGTGAGGCATTCATTTCCTCTATCCAAACACTACAAGTCGCTCTTTGCAAAACTCCTTTGAACAGTGGTTTCATTTTCATACCCCTGTCAGGAACAACCCCACATTGGGGCAAATTTCAAAAAATTCAAAGCATGAGTAGAATTTTCTTGCTTTCACTTACATCAATCTTTAAGTGTATTTATCGCATGCGAATTCCATGTTAGCTCAAGTGCTTTAGACATGATGAAGAGCATTTCATTTCTATACCCATACACACTCGTCCCTTTGCTTAGCCCAACTTGAGCAGCAGATTCATTTCTTGAAACCCAATTGGTGATCATCCTGAAAGGAAATCATTTTAGACAATTTGACAGATGAGCAAAGTGCCTTGGGGCAAGCTGAAACTTGAAAATTTGCCAGCACAACATGCAGACAATTCAGATGAGACTCTTCTTTTCTTTTCAAAAGAGCTCGCTGTAAAAAAAAAGGAAAGTAAAAGCTAGCCAAGCAAAAAAACAAAAAAACAAAAAACAAAAAGGCAAAAAAAAATGGTGATGCTTGCCATGCAAAAGAGCCCACTTCCATTATAAATAAAAGGGAAAGAGAAAAGAGCACTCTCCAAAATATCTCCAAAAGGAAGGGAGGTCTCACCTGAGTTGATTCAAAGAATGTTCCTTAAAGAACGATCTTTTATGGAGTACATCAGCAAAGATTACCAGCGGAACTCTTCCCTGAAATATCAAGAATGGATGCTCACGAGTCTCATCTTTACATAGCCCATTTGTGGAAAATAAGCCATTCATTTCAAGCCTACCCTGAACCTACATCGCAACCCTTACCAAAAGTCTCTTCAGATTAAGCACTTAGGTTAATATAGGGTTTCAAATGCTTATAAATATTGCCTGAAGAAGTGCGAGCAAGATCATTTTTATCTCATTTGGCAGGGTTCCTGACCTGTAAACCCAATGCAGCTGATGAAGATCTCATTTCATGGCCTAACGACTCATACGAGTCCCCTTTGAATAGCCTTTGACCAAGCCTGAATTACAGTCCTTGAAAAGACCTCGTGGATTGGTCTGGTCATACTGATTGCAAGATTACCCGGACCCTTATCAAGTGTGATGAGGACAGCTCCGAGTGATTCTCATGCCCCCATCAATGGTTGGGTCAAATAGCCTTTTCAAAGAGAATGAGAGAAAGTCCTTTCTGACTAAAGGTTCCTCATTCTATTTGGTCAAATTTTGTCGAAAGGATAATACAGTTTTCCTTATTGACAAAATCTCCAGTGGTACTTTACAATACAAGTTGAAGCTCACAAATTGTTGCATTTGCATTAAGGTTCATGCAAAACACCATTTTCTTATGAACTGAATAGGTTGAGCACGCCAATTCAGCAAATCCTAAAAGCCGGGTTTCAGTCAACTCAGGTAAATTTTCTGATTCTTTTTCAGACTTGGATGACCGCATCTTCAATGTTGCAGGTATCAAGCTAAGCACTGTGATATAGAGAGAAGATCCCAAAAGACAATCAGGCTCGCTTGATCCATAACTCGAGCATCTCATTCAGATTTGATCTTTCGGCTGAGGTTTCATGTGACATGAAGATGATCATGAATCGGAAGCCATTCTAGATTGCGATACCTGCATTTCGCAATTCTGTTCGCTGTTTCACATAAAAGATGAATGCGATTTAGATTTTCTCAGATTGTGATACCAGCATTTCGCAAATCTGTTCTCTGTTTCACATAAAGGATGAATGTGATTCAGTTTTTACCTGATTGCGATACCAGGATTTCGCAAATCCGGCCCGCAGCTAATGTTTCGCGTGATGAGCGGATAATCGTGATACAAAAGCACTATTCACTACCGACGTTCCACATGACGAGAAGATGATCGTGGTTCGAAAGCTTTACTCGCAGCTAATGCTTCACGTGATAAGCGGATGATCGTGATGCATAAACATTTCTCAGCTGACATTCCACAGGATGAGAAGATGATTGTGGTTTGAAAGCTTTATTCTTAGCCGACGTTCCTCATGACGAGAAGATGATCGTGGTTCGAAAGCTTTACTCGCAGCTAATGCTTCACGTGATGAGCGAATGATCGTGATGCAGAAGCATTTCTCAGCTGACATTCCACAGGACGAGAAGATGATTGTGGTTTGAAAGCTTTATTCTTAGCCGACGTTCCACATGACGAGAAGATGATCGTGGTTCGAAAGCTTTACTCGCAGCTAATGCTTCACATGATGAGCGGATGATCGTGATGCATAAGCATTTCTCAGCTGACATTCCACAGGACGAGAAGATGATTGTGGTTTGAAAGCTTTATTCTTAGCCGACATTTCGCATGATGAGAAGATGATTGCGACTCAGAAGCTTCAACCTCTGTTGATGTTTCACGTGATGAGCGGATGATCGTGGTGCAGAAACATTACCGATTTGCGATCCAGAACTTGCAAATTTGGCCTACAGACATCTTGCATCGTCCCGAGTCAGGAAGAAAGAAATTCCTGAGGACGGGTGGACCCAGTACCTTAAGATCCTCACAGCACTGGTGATTAAGGGAATCCTCAGCGTATAAGGTATTTGCAGAAACAGATACCCCTCACGCGTTCCATTCGCGAGTTCTTTGAAAAAAAGAAGTTAGATGCATGTTATTTTCAGTCTTGCATTGCATAATTTAAAAACAAAACAAAACAAAAAAACAAAAAAAATCGATTTAGATGAAAATTTAGGTGCCACTTTTGGTCTTTGAGCGAAACCTCTCTAAGCCTGCACTCAAAGAGGGGCAGCTGTTGACACCTAAATTTTAATTTTCTAGAAAATTCATTTAAACATAAAATGAGAATTAATCATGGTTCTCACAAAAATTAAATCCTCATGCATTGCATATTTATTTTCTATCATGCATTCGCATTCAGGCCAGAATGAGTCAATTGAGCTTAATTTGATGAGAAGTTGGGCTAGACTTAGCTGGTGATTTTCAAGTGAGACCATGGGGAAGTGCCGAATTTCAATGAGCTAAATTGAATTTATTTCTTGAGCTCAATTCTGTTCATCCAAGCATATTTTGGTAATTAAGGCTTTAATTTGAAAACAAATCATTAATTCAGAAAAGCGTTTATTTGAGCCTGAGGGTAGCCAAAAGCCCGCATAACATAGAAAATTCGGATGGCCCAATATGCATATGCTATAGCCGAAATTTTGAAGGGCTTTTAGCGAGATCCGACGCTCGAAAATTAGAATGTTTAATCCAACGGTCGATGATGAGTCTTACCTTAGGATTAGGGTTTTCTACTACCTATAAATAAAGCGCTACGGTTTAGGGTTATGAGGGGGATTGATTCACAGTTCACGTCCAAAAAAAAGAGAGGCCACTTCATTGTAATACACGGCCATAGGAGGCTTTGAGAATATTTTCAAAAAAGAGTGAGAGAGAGGTCGGCAATTCCTTTGCTCTTCACGTGAAATACTGAGGGAAAAAGAGAGAGAAGTATGGGAGATAAACTTTTTTAGGGTTCTTCGGTTTGCATTCTCGTTGCACCCATTCTGCTAGTCCTCCTTGGCTGTCTTCACGTGCAGATTTTTGCTTGGCATTCATAGGTTTTATTACGCATTTGGGTGGCGATTTCCTTGATATCTCAAGTCAACTTGACCTCAAGTTTGCTGCATGCAAAGTCTGATTTCATTGAGGCTCAAATTGTGGCAATCCGAATCTCCTAGGCGTGCGAAAATTCCTAGGCCACTGGTCCAAGATTGTTTGGTGCTCGTTTTTTGCTCAAGATCAAATTATGTAACTTCTTCTAATCTATTGATGTTCAGAACATTACTTGCTTGATTTGAATATTTGCTGAATGAAGTAATTTTCGAATAAAGATGTTGCTTAATTTGGTGATTTCGTCATAGAAATTTCATGTAGATTTTCGGGTTCCTTTGGGAATATCCATGAGGAGTTTTGTTGCCTAAATTTGAGACACTCGAAATTTTGAGTAAATGTGCTTATCTTGTTAGAAATAATGTCATATCTTCTTGTGATTTGAATTTGAAATAATCTGAACCTCAATTGTATCTATGGATTTTGTCAAGAAAATTTCAGATAGAGATAATCTGACCTATCACCGTTTAGGTCTGATTTGCTG
This sequence comes from Rhodomyrtus psidioides, assembly GCA_021437785.1. NCBI lineage: Eukaryota > Viridiplantae > Streptophyta > Magnoliopsida > Myrtales > Myrtaceae > Rhodomyrtus > Rhodomyrtus psidioides. Next base: position 2,470,189 of record JAILYB010000077.1, on the reverse strand, counting down.
TCTCCGAATAAAAAAATCATTCCTTAATTCAAATCATTCCGTATTAGGTTAGTCACCTGATAATCCATTAGCCTGAATTTTCTTTTTACGTCGCGACAGCTTGGCGACTCCACTGGGATTTACTTTTTATTTTCCGAGAAATATGAATACTTAACTCAGTTATCTGAACCTTTCGGAAAATTTAAAAATTGTAGAGGATTTAGGCCGTTTAGATTCCTTGGATGTCTCGAGTGGATTGATTGAATCTCACCTTCAGGTGTTAAATATTTTTGCAGGGTTGGAGTGATAAGGGGAGGTGTTTGTTAACTCTTTTTGTGCAGGCTAGGAGTTATAAGGGGCAAGTGTTTGCTGACCTTTGTTTTGCAGTTTGAAGGAGTTTATGTATATGGGTTTATATAGAAGCGTTGTCTTGATATAACCTGCTATGCATGCCTTAGTTGGATAGACACTACACCTTGCACACACAACCTGCCGTTGGACCTGAATGGCTAGGCTTATGATGGTACTTGGTTGTCGCGACCCTCTCGCGGAGCTGTATATGGCTAACGAGGGTTAATGGGCCATCCGATGTTGCATGATCGGACGCGGGCTTCTCCCAAGGTCCATTACCCAAATCGCAACTGTTGGATCTACGTGGTCGACCTTCAGTGCGGTCTAGTGACATGTGATAAGTGTACATGCCAAGGAGTCGCCACCAATCGTTTCGTGGAGGGTACGATCGGAAACCCTATCGAATAGTTGAGAGTGGTATATTCGATTCTACGGAAACCAGAGAAGTGGGTTCGGGGACTTAGTTACGCCAACTGTCAGAGTTGACGCCCTTTCGGTATCGAAGCTGATTGGTTTATCTGATCCTAGGATCTCATACGGACGAGTGGGGGTACAGATCTTAAATCTAGGAGTTCATGCAGAAGGGAATTACTACCCTATCACTCACAATCAATAGAAATAAGTACGCAAATCAAGGATCCAGTACATGCGGATAAAACACATGAAAGCAACATGACATCCCTAATGAGGCCCTATTAGCCTAGAGAAATATCAATCAAGGCTTAAGAGTGATTTGGACATGATTCGCCCATGAGGGGGCAGAATCGTAATTTTGAATAATTCGGGGACAATTTGCCTCGAAATGGAAAATTTATGATTTTAGATGAATTGGGAAGTCAAAAGGTGGGGGAAATAGGATTGGCTATCAATCCAATCCATTTCCCATTTTTTGAGAATTTCCAAGATTTTTCTGGAATTTAAAATTGATTTTACCCTTGGAGGGGTAAAATCGTCATTTTAGACAAAGATGAGAACTGAAAATCTCAAATATTAGGGTTGGTCGTCCACCTGACCCAAACCCTAATCTTTAAGCAATTTTCAGGACTCGATTGGAACAAGAAAGACGATTTTCCCATTAAAGGGCAAAATCGTCATTTTGAGAAAAGATGCGGGACTCGAAAACCCAAGCCTAAGAATTGGTCGCCTACCCGACCCTAATTCTTACCCTGGCATTATCGGCCTTATCTCGTATATACAGCAGAGGCGACTTACCCCTAAAGGGTAATATCGTCAAGTCTCGGAAGAACAGATAAGAAACCCCAAAAATAGGGTTGACCAGCTGTCTGTGGTCAATCCTCGATTTTTGGGGATTTCTGGAGTGCCTAGGATTTTTCCATATTTTTCCACATTTTTTTTGAAATTTTCTGGAATTTTCTAGCACTTTTTGGATTTTCTAGGATTTTTCTGATTTTTATTTTATTTTTTAAAATCATTTTCCAAATTTTTTATAAAAAAAATGTTATTCGGGTCGGGACGGGTGACCCGGCCCACGGCCCGCGGGTGGGCGGTCTGACCCGCTAGGACCCAACCCGAAACGGTCCAGATTGGACGAGGACTTGATCAGGGCCGTCTGATCGGACTGCTTAAACCTACGGCTGCGATTAGAACCTGAGACTTAATTTGAACCGTCCAATCCTACTAGCCTAAACGACGTCGCCTACTGACTAACCCATACGGCGCCGTTTCAAGCATTTTTTTTAGTTTTCGATTTAAAATCATTTTCGAATTATCCTAATTTCTAATCGGACGGCCACTATTTGTTGGACTCGATTAACCTCAACCGTTGGATCTCCCCGTTCGAACAACAACCCCCCAACGGCCGAGCTGACTGTACTGACACGTGGACCAATTACCTACCGCCACCTAAGCATTTTGACTCGTTGACTCGCCAAGTCAGCATCGTCTTCAACCTCTCGACCCCGACAAAATGGACGGCTGAGGAACTCCAACGTCGATCTAACGGTGAAATTTTGATGAAATCGTGCGAAACTAACGCCAATCGACTTGAAATCGCCTCTATTCTTACATATCTAGGAATCACAATATCTCATTCGCTAAATCACGAGTGTCAAGCATAGTGTCGAGTACGGCCATGGGAGTTCGATTACTTGATTAACACAAAATCATTGCAATTCTATCACAGGATAGCATCAATTGATGTTCAGGAGACTTACCTCGAGCTCTGATTGAGCTCGCTCGGCCCAGATTTGGCTGGGCAAGAATGAACGGTGTTCGGCAATAGAGGTTGAATTGGGAGACTCAATTCAGTGTGTTAAGACAAAATTGATGCAAAAAAGATATGCGACAATGGTCAGGGATGTTGAGAGAATGAAATGCACATACTAATTGCAAGAAAAAGTGTGAAATGGATGAGTCGCCATTGATGTGCAGTAAAGGACTCAGAACTGTATCTCACCTATTCTCGCGATTTCGCGGGGCACGGCTGGCGGCGATCGCTTCCTGGCACTCTAGGCGAACTTCAAACGGTCTTCTCTGGCTTTGGTTTGGCCAGAGATGACCCAACCGGCGCCTTACAGTTGAGCTCGAGTTCTCGACGACAAGGGGTCAGAGAACGAGCTCTCTCTCGAGTTTTCTCTCTCTCGCGCGATTTAGTTCCCCTTTCCCTAACTGAATCCACCGTCCTCCTGCTTTACGAATGCCGACTGGCTTATATACTCCCGTTCGGTTTCCCGCTCGAATAGTGGACGTTAGCCCACTTGGGTTCACGTGCTGTCACGTGCCAAATGGCATGTCGATGGCGACGGAATTGGTTGGGAAACCGTTCAATCTCTGTTAGGAGCTCCGGTAAGCTCTATTTGGTACGAATTTGGTCTGAGCTTGCTTCGGTTGACTTTCGCAGGTCTGCGAGATTTACCAGCCGATTACTTCCTCCTCAAGCAACCATTGTTCGTGATCTTGGTGTCAATCGACGGGGGACGATCTAAAGCTTTAAACCCCCATCAGTATGTCTCCGATTGTGGTCGATTGGTCCGTCAATTTGGCTGTCAAAGCTCGACATTTCACTGTTCATTTGTGCAGACTCTCGGGGAAGAAGAAGACACTGTAGCAAACCGGTTCGACCGGTCGGACCGGCGGTCTGATCGGTCTGAATCGGTTCCAATTTGGGATTTTCAAAATTAGTCCAAATTTGTTGGGAATTTTTGCAATTAAATTTCAGAATTGAGTTTAGGGCATGTATTTTATCTAAAAATGTAGTTTTGCCAAAAATTTCACCTCAATTTCTATGAAAACCCTAAATTTCTATTTAATTGCAAAATTAGGGATTGTGCAATTGAAGGTTCAAATGACCAAATTGGGCCAAATTACCTATCCCAATCGATTCAGAAGGGTAAAAATCATTGGGCAGCATGTTCAATTTGTAATGATAGCCCTTGAATTGAAAGTAATTTCAATTATGCTCAAATTCAAGGACTAAAATGCAATTAAGTTTGCAATTGAGCAATTTGTCAGAACAATTAGGTCAAATTGAAATAGGGGATAGTTAGATTAAATGTCAAGATCCTAAAAAAAATGCTAAAATTGCAAATTAAAAGACTCAATTGATATTTTTTTTTCTCAGATTCAATAGCATGGGTTACAAAGGAACACCTATAATTGAATCCAATTTTGAACTTTTTGTGAGGTCAAAAATACAAGGGATTAAAAGGAAAAATATTGGCTATTTTTTCATATTTTTGTGACCTCAAATGCTATTTTTCTTGATTTTTTTGATTATTTTTCTATTTTCTAAAAAATACAAAAAATGTGAAAAATATGAAAAATTATTTTTTGGTCAAGAATGGTTCCTTGGACTTGGCCAAGGCCACCAAAGTTTATTTTGTAATTTTTTGACTTTTTATGAATTTTTTGTGATTTTTCAAAAATAAAACTGAAAAAGACTAGGTCAAAAATCAGGTGTCAACAGCTGCCCCTCTTTGAGAGGAATCTCGTGAGAGGTTTCATTCAAAGACAGGTGACACATAAGTCTAGACCGACTCTAATGGGGAAAAGAAAAATGAATCCTGACATTCAATCTTTCTTGCCTTGCTGGTGAACGCTCTGCTTGTTCTGCTTTGGCTAATGTGAGAGAGAAACGGGATAGAGATGCTCACCTGTTGCTTACCTTTTGATCACTTGCCTGATGCTCGTGTGGCATACGCAGTGTATAGCGAGTTCAAGTGAATACCTAGGGACTCGTCTTTTGAATATCCTAGGGTGGTTAAACTCTAGCCTGTATGGTAGGCCGTACCAGAATGGGATTCCTATACTTGATAGGAACCTGTGAATGACGTACCCAGTCTCTTAGGGATTGTTATAAGTTTTGATCTATATGATGGATCAGACCATGAATAGGACTCCTTTCTGCTAGGAACCTATGGATGACGCACCCAGTCTTTTAGGGATTGTCGAACATTTTGATCCTATATTCTAAGGAATTAACTAGGATCTATACAAGTGAGGTGTGCCTAACCCTTAGGCTTCACCATATGAGCTATTCTGGGTTTAGGGGTTGCCTAGAACCTCACAGAAAGCTAATTCTGAAAATTGTCCTTTCGACACGCGATGCGTTATTCTGGGATTTGGGGATTCCAAGTATCCTGCAGAAAGATCAAACCTGTAATACTGGAATCTCACACAGGGAGATAATTTCAATCATTGTCCTTTTGACATGGAAGGTGACATTTTGGGATCTGGGTACTCCAGGCATCCTACAGAAAGATCGAACCTGTAATACTGGAATCTCACACAGGGAGATAGTTTCAAACATTGTCCTTTTGACGTGGGAGGTGACATTCTGGGATCTGGGTACTCCAAGAATCTGTCAGAAGCTCAGGCATACAAACTCTCCTTCTTAGAGAAATGTGTCATTTTGGGACTTGGGGCTACCACGAGTCCAAGGGAGGTACAATCCATTTTTAGGAGCCGAAGTCATCAAGAATCTTGCAGAAGCTCCAATGTGAAAATTTTCTCACTAAGGGCACATCAATGGTCTTTAAGTGATATCTAATGTCAAACTGACAGCACTTTATGACTTATATCATAGTCATGCAAAAATTTCAATGAATGCATTATGATGCTGGAGGTTATCCAAAACACCTTGCAATATACGGAAGTGATCAAAAATTTCTTGTGAGGAAAGTTTGAATCAAACAATATGAAATTACCAAAAGAGTTTGGTTAAAATGTTCAACGGAGTATTCTCATCAAAGAGGACTTCTAACCGTTTTGAGATAATAGTCTTTTACCAAGAATGCACTTGAATTTCCTATCAAACCTGCGCCTAGGGTTTAGGATCACTCGCAGTGAATACATCTCGATCGATCAGGGGGACTTCCAAGGGACTGTAATGTTGGGCTTGGTCAACGGTTTTCAAAGGGGACTTGCAAGCAAGTCAAGGCTATTGAAGAGAAGTCTTCAACGTCTGCTCCAGGTTTACAAGTCAAGAAACCTGTGTCGCGACCTAAAAAAAATTACCATGCAAATGGATTATTAGGTTAATTAGATGAATTAACTAACCTAATACGGACTCTCCCAAGCCCTACCAATTCGCAACTTAGGTTTCACTGAAATGATTTTTTTTTTATTTTAGGAGCCGCCACTAATTGTTTCTTGGTAGGTCGATTAGAAACCTAAATAAAATAGCGGGAGAACTATTTTATTTCTACGAACCAGAGATAGTGAGTTCGGGGACTTGGTTACATTAATTAAAAATTAATTAATGCCCTTTCGGTACCAATTTCATGACAATGCCTTTTTCTGATTGGTTTATGAATTTTTTTTGGGTTTTTCTGTTTATTAATTTTTTTTGGATTTTTGAATTAATGAACAAAATTAAACAAAAATGCCCATAATATACCTTAATTTCCGAATTTTCGATAATTCACTCATTTCCGAAGATTCGGATTAGGGCAGAATTTTTAATGCGACATTCTCGAAAATTCGAGTCAGCCTGCGAGTAGGGGTATAAGACGACAATGTCCCTCTTGCCAGAGGAAAAGAACACGATATCTTATTCTTAAATCACATCCACCCCAGTAGATTCTGGGTAGGCGAATGATTTAATTTTTCGAAGGGACTAAGCACGAGGGGAGCATATATTATAGGCATGTTTGTTTAAAATTGTGCATATATTTTTTTAGAATTTTTGAAGATCACCTAAGGTGATTGAAATTCTAAAGGGGCTAATCCCCTATCCACCACGGATTCACATCTTTTAAATTAGGAAAGATTATCCCTTAAAGTTTTCAGAGAATTTTTAGATAATCTTTAAAATTTTAAAAGATATCTTGCTTCACATGAAATCTTATCTCATATCTTCAGGATTTGGAAAGTTATCTCTTAAGGTTTGGAAAGATTTTAGATAACTTTCACATTTCAGATGGGGGCCTAGGATTCTTTGATTGGGTTAGAATCTTGTCCATTATATCTGCAAATTTTCCTAGAAAATTATCTCTAAGGTTGAGAGATAAGCTCTAATAATCTTCCAAATTTCGACTATAATCCGAATCAGTTTGAATCCTATCTCCAGTCAGGGATATTAAAAAAATCGTTCATGGGAACCAAGATAATGACAAAAAAAAAATTAACCCAGCCAACTTGTGAATTCGAATAACATGAGGATTCAAACTGACATTCAACCAACTTGCATGTTAGGGAAAGGAATCAAGGTTCTCCCACAAGATATCAAGACATGCAATAGTCTGATAGCATCACACAAATTAAAACCCAATTTTGACGTAACCTTCCATGTCATGCCAATTTTTCGGATTAAGCAGATCAGACTCCAAAAACCATAATTCTTTTACGTGTCGTTGATCAGTTTTTATTTCTGGAACAAACCTTACGAAAATATTTTTTTTTTTTAACTGCAACTCAACGTGGGCACAAAGCTCCAAATGAAACCAATACGAATTGCAATTGCGGGGTCGAAGAACTTTAACTTTTTCCGGACCGAAAATCCCGCACCCGAATAAACGTTCGCCCTAGAAAAGCCGCCCTTTGTAAATATCGCCGGAGAATGTCCTCGAACGGCAAGGGAAGCGGTGTGACTCCAGTGGCTTCAAGCAGTGACAGACCTTGGACAGAATCGCAACAGCGTGCGAGCGAGCAGAATCGGTATTGAGTGAGCGGGAGCAAAGGGCGTCGAGCAGCGAGCGGGAGCGGCAGGCTACGAACAGGTACGGCGGCCGACGAGCAATAGTAGTAGCGGCGGTTGGAATGGCAGCAGAAAAAAAATAGCAGCGGCGGTTAAATCAGGTCAGTGGGAGCGAGCAAGGAGTGGTGGCCTGCAAAAAGGGTGGGAAAGTCTCGATCTCGGGGGGAGACCTTCAACCTTCCCCTTGATTCTCTCTCTCTCCTTTTGATCTCACGTCAATGCCCACCAAGATTTTTTTTGCAATTGTCGACCCCCCTTCATCTAGGTCTAGGGTTCTATTTATAAAGAATTTTTAGTGTTCTAAACCTAGTGGTAAAAATATTAAATCATGGCCATTAGGTTAGAAATCCTAGTTAGACTAGGATTGAATTTTGACCATTGGATTAAAAAATCTGCACTTTGAGGCTTCTCTGTTGATAAAACCCTAAAAAAATTCGACACTAATAAATATGCATGTGGGTTGGCCGAATTTTATTAGTCGCATGGGCTCCATGTCTTTGGGGGCTTCTAGTTAATTAACTGAAGGCCTTGAATATTCAAAAAGCCATCCTTAGAATTTGGTGCCCTCTATCTTAAGCCATGGCCGAATTTTCCATTCAAATTCTTGGGCTTGTCTCAAAATTTCTGGCTCAATAATACCAAATTAAAAGCCTTAATAAAATACAGACCAAAACATGCTTGAATATAGCTCACGAAAACTTGGCATACCCCTCCACGCTTGATCGGATTTTCAAGTATGGTCCATTCGTATGTTGAATTAAATTTCATCGACTCACCTTTGGCTGAATGTAGATGCCTGACAGAAAAAATAAATATGCAATGCATGAGAATTTATTTTTGTGAGAATTATGATTAATTCTCATTTTATAAAATAAATGAATTCAAAATTTAGGTGTCAACAGCTGCCCCTCTTTGAGTGGAAGCTCACAGAGGTTTCGCTCAAAAACTAAAATTGAAACCTAAATTTCGCAAATGCAAATGGTAATGGTAAATTTTTGGCGGGAGTTAAATCCCATTTTCTAATGCAAAATTGAGATGATGCATGCAATGTAGTGCTATAAATAATATGTGCTAAAACTCCTCTTCTCACACATCAAAGAAATCCGCACATGAATCACCTATGAAAACATCTGTTTTACCAGATACCTCACAAGCTAATGATTCCCTTAACCTCCAGGCTTCCAGTGGATGCCATGATGCTAAGGTATAGCCCATCTGTTGCCAGAAGTTTTCTTCCGACGCGAAACGACGCAAGATCTGTGTAGAGTCTTGACAATGTGCTCGAGTTATGGTTCGAGCTGGCCATTTGTCTCTTGGTGACCTCCTCAACGGGTCACCATGAGGCGGTAAAAATGTCTCTTGCGACCACCTCAATGGGTCAGCATGAGTCGGTAAAAATGATCTCTTGCGACCTCCTCAAGTAGGTCTCATCGTATCAAGACAAGAGATGTCTCTTGGGACCTCCTCAATGGGTTACCATGAGGCGGTAAAAATAATCTCTTGCGACCTTCTCAAGCAGGTCTCACCGTATCGAGACAAGAGGTGATGTATCATCTGAATCGAATCAGTATGAATACAAAATAGTGTGATGCCTGAAAAAAAATGTCAATACAACATGAAGGGCCAGAGATGACAACTTAAACCTTAAAAGATGCCAATCTGAAAAGGGTTTTGAAAACTTACCTGGGTTTCCTGAGTGAGTGGTGGCTAGGCCGACTATATCGTACCTGTCCATTCTCTTAAAAATGATGACATGCAAATGCAATGTTATATGCCAGAAAAATTTGTGAGCTTTTGCTCGTATTATAAAGCTTCACTGGGAATTCTGTCAATAAGGAAGTCTGTCTGACCCTTTCAACAATTCTGATCAAGTTGAATGAGGAAATTTAGTCAGAAAGGACTTTTCACTCTTTCTCATGAAAAAGGCTTTTGAGACCCGACCATTGATGCGGGAAGAGAATCACTCAGAACTATCATCATCATGCCTGACAAGGATCCGGGTATTCTCGCAATCAGTATGACCAAATCAATCCCTGAGGTCTTTTTCCAGGACTGTAATTCAGGCTCGGTCAAAGGTTATTTCAAGAGGGGACTCATGTGAGTCATTAGGCTATGAAACAAATCTTCATCAGCTGCACCGGGTTTACAAGTCAGGAACCCTGCGAAATGAGATAAAAATGATCTTTCTCGCACTTCTTCGAGCGACATTTATAAGCATTTGAAACCCTATATTAACCCAAGTGCCCTAATCTGAAGATACTTTTTGATAAGGGTTGTAATGTAGATTCAGGGTAGGCTTGGAATGAAAGGCATATTTTTAACAAGGGGTAGTATAATGATGAGAAAATCAGTGAACATCTGCCTCTGTCACTTTGGTACTTCAAGAATGACATTTCTTCAAAGGATATTTTGAACAAATTCAGGTGAGACCTCCCTTCCTCCCAGAGATTCTTTGAGAGAGCTCTTTTCTTTTCCTTTTCCTTTTTTGATGAGAGTGGGCCTTTTGCCCTTTTTGCATGGTAAGCCTTTTTTGTGCATGGCCAACTTTGATTTTTGTTTTTGCATGGCGAGCTTTTTTCGTACACCGAGCTCTTTTGAAAAGGAAGGGAGAGTCTCATCTGAATTGTCTGCATATTGTGCTGGCAAATTTCTTCAAGTTTCAGCTCGCCCCAAGGCACTATGCATCTGTGAAATGGTTTGGAATGATTTTCATTCAGAATGATCACCCGTTGAGTTTCGAGGAATGAATTCGCCGCTCAAATTGGGTTAAGCAAAGGATGAGTGTATATGGGTATAGAAATGAAATGCTCTTCGTCATATCTAAAGCACTTGAGCTAACACGGAATTCGCATGCAACAAATACACTTGAAGATTGATGCAAGTGAAAGTAAGAAAACTCTACTCATTCTTTGAACTTTCTGAGATTTGCCCCAATGTGGGGTTGTTCCTGACAGGGCTACGAAATGGAACCACCGTTCAAAGGGGTTAAGTAATGAGCAACCTGTAGTGTTTGGATAGACGAAACGAATGCCTCATGTCATCTTGGTCATCATACTTTTCGCGAGATAACCCTTTGCCTTGTAAGCATGGAAATTCTCACATTCCTCACTAGGGGTTGTGATATAGGACGTGTATGGAAATGGCTTGCCTTTCATCGTCTTGACATTCCTCATTCAAAATGATCGATTCAATTGGGTCAGAGAGACTTCTTGATTGAAATTATCTCACAATGAAAACTAATAATGCGAGCAAAACAGCAAACAAATAGAGCATGACTGATCATCAAATGAGCATGAATGATCATCAAATGGATATAATTTGATTAGAAAAAGTGTCAGGGCAACTCAAATGTAGTATTTCTTTACAGCATCAGAGTTAACAGGACTAGTGAAAACACGACCATCCATCTCTGCCAGGATTAAAGCACCGCCTGGGAGCACTTTCTTCACAACATATGGACCGCCATAGTTTGGAGCAAACTTCCCTTCTGGAAGGGGTACAATAGGCAATAATTTTCTCAGAACAAGAACTCCTACCTGAAAATGTCGAGGACGGACTTTCTTGTTAAATGATCTGGCAACCCTTTGCTGGTAGCACTGGCCATGGCATAACACCCTAAGTCGCTTTTCATCGATCAGGTTCTACTGGTCCATCCTCTGCTGGATCCAATCGGCTTCGGTCAGCTTGACTTGCGATAATATGCGTAAGGAAGGGATTTCCACTTCAACTGGTAATACTGCGTCCATTCCATATACAAGAGAAAATGGGGTTGCCCCAGTAGATGTCCGGATCGAAGTTCGATAAGCCATAAGCGCAAATGGCAACCTCTCATGCCAATCTCGATAATTCTCAGCAGTTTTGGCTAAAATCTTCTTGATGTTTTTATTGGCCGCTTCTACTGCTCCATTCATCTGAGGACGATACGAGGAAGAGTTCAGATGCTTGATCTTGAATTTCTTGAACAAATCATCGATCAGTTTATTGTTCAAGTTCGAGCTGTTGTCGGTGATTATGACTTCATGTGAACCGTATCGAGCGATGATGTCTCGACTGATGAATTTCACGACGTTTCGTGCAGTGACTGCCAGATAAGATGCCGTTTCGATCCATTTAGAAAAATAATCAATGGCGACCAGGATGAAACGATGTCCATTTGATGCTTTCGGGTTAATTGGGCCAATTACATCAATACCCCACATAGAGAAAGGCCATGGTTCAGATAATTGGTGTAGCTCGTTTGGAGGAACATTAATCCTGTCGCCATGAATCTGACACTTGTGACAGCTTCGAACGTGCTGAATGTAATCGCTTTCCAGTGTAAGCCAATAATAACCTAACCTCATGATCTTCTTGGCTAGCATGTGGCCATTCATATGTGGACCACAGATTCCTTCGTGTACCTCCATCATAAGACGGACAGCCTCGGTGGAGTCAATGCACCTTAGAAGAACTGAATCAAATGATCTTTTGTAAAGATTTTCACCGCTAAGAAAGAACTTTGAGGCCATCTTTCTTATGTACCTCTGATCCGATGTAGTGCTCTTCTCAGGAAATTTATGCTCTTGAATGTAAGTCTTGATGTCGTGATACCAAGGTTTGCCATCGGGTTCATCGGCTATGGCCATGCAATAAGCCGGTTTTCTCAAGACTTCAATCTTCAATGGCTCGACCTCAAGCCCATTAGTAGCTTGCAACATCGAAGACAGAGTAGCCAATGCATCGGCAAACTGATTATGAGTTCTGGATAAATATTCAAACGAAATATCATCAAATTCCTCCACCAACTCATCCAGGTACTCATGGTATGGTAGCAACTTAGCATCCCGTGTCTTCCACTTTCCGACAATCTAAAGGATGATTAGGGCCGAGTCTCCAAATACCTTGAGCCGGGTTACATCCATTTCAATCGCGGCCTGTAGGCCCAAAATGCATGCTTCATATTCTGCAACATTATTAGTACAAGGGAACACTAATTTCGCTGCTACTGGATAGTGCTGACCGGCTGGGGATATCAAGACTGCCCCTGTACCTGATCCAGATAAATTCACAGCTCCGTCAAAATACATGGTCCAGATGTAATCACCTACCACCATGACCCGATCTTCAGGTTGATAAATGTCTTCATCTTGCTCCGGGTTTTCTGCCAAGACATTAGCTATGGCTCGTCCCTTTACTGACTTTTGGGACAGATATTGCACATCGAATTCAGAAATGAGGATCTGCCATTTGGCAAGCCTACCGATCAAGGCAGGTCGATTTACTAGGTACTTGATGGGATCGCACTCTGTCACCAAAAGGATTTGGTAATGCAAAGTGTATTGTCGCAATCGATGTAGCACCTAAACTAGTGCCGCACATGTCTTCTCAGCTTCAGAGTAGTTCATTTCAGAAGCTGTGAACTTCTTGCTGAGATAATAAATGGCTCGTTCTTTCCCATCATCTTTTCTTATCTGTGCTAGCATAGCACCTAGAGACTCACTATGGATTGCGAGATAGAGGATCAAAGGTTGCCCCGACACTGGCGGAACAAGCACTAGTGGATTCATGAGGTGATGTTTTATTTTCTCAAAAGCTTCATCACAATCATCGTTCCATTCAACTAGCGCATTCTTCTTTAACAACTTGAAGAAAGGCTTAGCGGTTTCCGACAGCTGAGAAATGAATCGGGCAATATAATTCAATCTGCCCATGAAGCTTCGAACTTCCTTAACTGTTGTCGGCGGCTTGAGTTCGCATATGGCTCTCACCTTGGACGGGTCTATCTCAATACCCTTGTTACTGACAATGAAACCGAGTAACTTGTCTGAGCTGGCACCGAAAACGCACTTAGCCGGATTAAGGCGTAACCTGAATTTCCTGAGTCTGTCAAACAGCTTCGTCAGGGTTTCGATATGATCTTCCCCATGCCTTGTCTTTGCGATCATGTCATCGACATAGACTTCAATTTCATTATGCATCATATCATGGAACAGAGTGACCATGGCTCGTTAGTAAGTGGCGTCGGCATTCCTAAGGCCAAAGGGCATCACCTTATAGTGAAACATCCCCCACGGAGTGGTGAATGTAGTCTTCAGTTTATCGTCCACGTTCATCAGGATTTGATTATAGCCTGAGAAACCGTCCATGAATGAAAACATTTCGAACCTAGCCGTGCTGTCTACAAGTACATCAATGTGTGGGAGTGGGAAATCATCCTTAGGACTAGCCTTGTTTAGATCACGGTAGTCGACACAGACTCGAACTCGACCGTCTTTCTTCAGTACTGGGACTATATTAGAAACCCAATCAGAATATTGGGTGGCCTCAATGAACCCGACATCAAGGAGCTTCATGACTTCTTCTTTGATTTTCTTTGCTAACTCTAGCCTAGCCCTTCGCGCACCCTGTACTACTGGCTTGACTAAGGGATCGGTTGGTAAGCAATGTTCAACGATTGATCGATCAAGACCGGGCATATCTGCATAGGACCAGGCAAAGATATCCTGGTAATCCTTCAAGAGCTTGGCAAGACGTCCCACCATTTTAGTGGACAAGTTCGCTCCGATTTTCACCTCTCTTGGATTTTCTTCATCGCCTAAATTGATTGATATTGTCCCGTCGCCAGTCAGAGGCCTAATCATTTCATGCCATTCAAAGTCTTGACGTATTTCTTCATAATCAGGAGTGAATTCGTCCAAGTCATATATTCCAGAATCCAATGGATCACCCTCCTCATAATTTCCTCTGAAACATAAAGTGGGAGAGTCAGAGAAACAAATGGGGTTTAATCCTACATGCTTTGCAATTTTCAAAAATTAGTGTGTATTTCAAAAAGTTTCCATTTGAAGACCGCGGGACGAGAATTCTTGAAGAAGCCCAACCCTCAGTACTTACCATAGATGACAATTTTGTTCGATCGTTGGTTATCGTCATTGGGTCAGTTTGGGATACCTCATCAAGATTCCAAAACTAAATAAAAAATATCTGTGATTTTATTGATGTTACAATCAATGAATTACATATTATTAAATGGAAATGCAACATTGAACTGAAAAGAAATCTTAATGTACGATATGAATGTAAAATCCTAATGCCGCCTAGAAAACTAAAGAAAGCTAGAAAGATCCCACGCAGGAGATTGCAAAATCCAAAAAATGTTACTCTGAACCCTCCGTTGGATCGTCAACCACGGCATCAATAGACGGGCTCGGGGGTCCAGACGCCATGCAAAGCTCCTCTTCGAGTGCTTTACCATCCTGTATGGGATCCTCAGATATGGCTCCAATAATGACGTCATCAAAACAGCCAATAAGATCCAGGCACCCATCATCAGCTGCATGTTCGCCTACTGCTATCGGTTCAGCCAACAAAATCTGGTCCTTTGGCAAGTCGGGGAATACAATCCCTAAGTCATCCTCGAATTGGGTCAGCTCATCATATCCACCGACCACTCCAGCTGATCGGAAAGTAGTGTAAAGAGGAGGTGGAATAGGGCTAGATTCCAACCTTCCATGGCCTGCCCCACGCTGTCTACCTCGTCTAGACTGGCCACGCCCTCGGTGTCCCAGACCGGTCGTATGAGATTGTCCATTAAGCTCGATTGGGGTACGGATCCCTTGACCTTGCCGGCCTAGGCTTGTGCCAGGTTGAAATCCATTGCTCACCATTACCTTTGCCACCATGACGGAAGCGTTTGATACCTCAGAAACTAGTAGAGGACTTTCTAGTGATGCATGAACAGTTTGCACCAACTCAAAAGCATGATACGAGTCTTCTTCATTGTGTACCGGCTCAATGTAAGGAATAGCCGTTTCATTGACGATCTGATGATCTTCTTCACCATGAACGATCACTAGCTTTCCCTCAACGACGAACCTGATCTTCTGATGAAGACTTGACGGTACAGCTCCCGCATTGTGAATCCACGGACGACCCAGCAGGAGGTTGAAAGCCGATGGAATATCCAACACCTGGAACAAAACATCGAACACAAAAGGCCAGATCAGGACCTCTAGATTGATCTGTCCCATGACATTTTTCTTCACACCATCAAAAGCTCTAACCGAGGTCTTGGCAGCTTGCATTCTGGCCAGATCTACCCCCAGCCGATTTAGAGTGGCCAAAAGGCAGATGTTCAGTGCCGACCAGTTGTCAACGAGTACCCGTGCTACCAAAGTTTGCTTGTGTTTTACTGTTATGTGCAGGGCTTTGTTGTGACCACGACCCTCAACATGAATCTCATCATCAGCAAACGCCACTTGATCTTTCAGAAGGATGGTTCCGACAAAATTCTTCAGCTTGTCCTAGTCAATATTTTCTAGGACGTGGACCTCCCCCAGTACCTTCATCAAGGAGTCCCGATGCTTTTCTGACCACTGCAAAAGTTCGAGTAGAGAAACCTGAGCTGGCAACTTCCGCAGTTGGTCGACGATGGAATACTCACTCGTTTTGATCACAGCCAGGAATTCTTTTGCATCTTTGTCTGTAATCGGTTTGGTGGTTTGATCCTCGTTGTAAGTGCGGCGGGATCTCGACACCAAAGCCAGGTCATACGACCAAGGGAATGGCTGGGGTGAAGTGATCACCAAGGCTTCAGGTATGACAATCCCTAACTCATTGCTAAATGCATCTTTCAGGGGGGGCATGTCAGCTAAATCCAGATCAGCTTCGACCAGACTCGCTACATCGGCTTCTGCTACTTCTGTTTCTAGAGAATGTTCAGACTGAGTTATAGTCAGAGCGGCGAACTCCTGGTCCCAATCAATGATGATCTGAGACATAGTGGCAATTGTTTTCGGCGTGATCGACCTTGACTATCAACCCATTCCTTACTAGGGTCACAATCGTCTTCTTTAACTGGTCCAACGACACCAGCTCTCCAGTCTGGTAATAGCCCACCCTAATTAGAGCATCATGAATGTCTGTTACCTGGACTTTGAAAATGCATGCCGATTGGGCACTCCAGTCAAACACAGCATTAATTTTGCCAGAATGGTCGCGCAAAGGATTATTCTAGACATTTGGCTGGGTGTTGCCTTGGAATGAAAATGCCTTTGAATCGAGCAAGTCTTGGATACGATTTTTAAGCACAATGCAATTGTCAGTGTCATGGCCAGCTTCACCGCGATGGTAATCACATTTTTTGGACGAGTCGTAACCCGCATATGACGTATAATTGGGCCTCAGAGGTTCAGTTGACAGCAGGTCCTTCTTGCGGAGGACAGCCAAGACTTGAGAAAGTGTTCCAAGAAGAGATGTGTATTGTCGAGATGGGCGTGAATTCCTCCTCTGTTTCTGCTCGCCAAAGTTCCTTTGCTGGTTGACGGGAACTTGTACAGCCGATGCAGAACTTGCCATGTTGATTTGAGGAGCAACCTCTTTGTCCTTATTTATTCCAAATTGTTTTGCAGGCGTTCCAGCATCTCCGTACCAGCCTTTCTTCATGCCGCCTTCTACTTCCTCGGCCATTGCTATGAGGTGAGCAAATGATATCGCAGAGGTGCCAAGGACCCGTGTTTGCATAGTCTGCGGAAGGGTAGAGACAAACAGCTTCATGAGTTCCCTCTCAGGAGGAACGGGTTTGAGTTGGGACGCAATGTTCCTCCACCTGGTACCATACTGCTTGACCGTCTCGCCCTTTTTTATTTCGGCTTGCTCCAGGTCCTCTCTAGAGACGTGGACGTCTATGTTGAAACTGAAGTACTCGATAAAAGCAGTCGCCGCCTGTTTCCAATTGTCCATGTTGTATACCTCATAGTCAATATACCAACGCATGGCTGCCTCTTTTAGACTGGCTTGAAAAGTCTGAACCAGTAGGGGGCCGTTGTCGGCATATTTGCTCATTCTCGCTTGGTATATCTGAACATGCTGCATAGGGTCGGAGGTGTCGCCGTATTTCTCAAAATCGGGCACTTTGAATTTCTCTGGCACATCGACTTTCGTGAAGGCTGAAAAGTCGATGTGAGGGATACTATGTGCTCCCTGAATCTCTCGGAGCCTTTCTTCCATCTTGTGCTCCACTTTCTGCTCCATCTGTTGCTCCATCCGAGCCATTAGTGCTGCTGTATCATTAGTATGCTCTGGTGCCACAAGGCCGGCCTGGTGAACTGGAGCCACTGGCGGAGCATTCATACTAGAACCCGGGATGAACATGTCCTCTAGTGACAAGAACTGACCCTGGTTCTTGGTCGGATCATCAGCTGCAGGAGGCGGAGGTGGTGCCAGAGGTTGAGATGTCTGGCCAGGTAATGGCATCTATGCCATGAGACTCGCAGCACTTTGTCCGCCATCTGGGAGAACATGTTATCCATCTTGCTAGTGAGGGCGTCCACGTGCTCTTGGAGGGCTTCTTGGATTGCAGCATTCAATTCAGCTTTGTCAGCCATTTTCTTTGCGACTGACCTGGTGATATGTGGATGACCTGTGGTAAGTTACTTGCGAATGACAATCATATGGTGAGCGAGACATATAATGCACATTGGGTCAGTCCATGGCTAATCTAGACTCACTAACGTCATTTGAACTTGACAAATGCTAGTGGCCAGGAAAATTCCAGTTCCGTCGGATTTTGGTAAACAATTTGCAGAAAATCATCCGGGCATCAGAACAGTGTGGAAATTTACGAGCCTGTATTTAAGAGGGTAACGAACAACTTTCATGTTCGGCGATTGAGCTAAAAATGAGGTGATCGTCCCAGTTTAATGAGTTTCTCCAAACAAATGATGTACAGAAAACTGCTTCATCTGTCCATGGATGAATGAACGAAGGACCCCGCGAAAATATGAATTAAAATCTGGACTTTTGCAGGTTATTAGTTGAGACATCGACCTACAACTTCCAAGTTTTGAGATTTGGCAAAATGAGTCGTTTATTTAGGGCATTCTGCAAAATGATCTGGAGTCCAAAAAACGTGAGAAATTCCAGCCTGCTCCGTTACGGCCATTAATTCCGTATTAAAAAGAAAACATGTTGGATTATTGCCAAAATTTTTCATAAAACAGACAAGGATCTTACGGACATTTATGGTTTGAAGTTCAAAAATTAATTCCAGCTCCAACAAGTTGCAAAAATTCCATTAATACCGAAAGGTTATATCAAATATCTGAATGACAAAACCTCAAATCCGACGACAAATCCCTAAAGAAGACCTAAGAAACGTAATCTAAAGATAAAACATGGACAACTAAAAGCCTATCACTCCGAGGGGCCAGCTCCGTTCTTCGACTTCTTGGGCCGTAGGCCGGCTTGGTCTTTCAAATGCTTAATGGTCCTCTTCGCCTTTTCGATCTCCTTATGGGCTTCGGCTAGTGACCTTCTGAGCTCGTTATTTGTATATCGAGCCGGGGTGACATCTGGAAGCTTTGGTCGTCACTCCTCAGGGATGGATTGCTTCAGTCGATACTGCTTGGTGGACCAATAGGCATCATCAGCTGGCTCCAGTGGCTTCCTTGGGAAACTGAGCTTGATTGGTTGAGAGGCCGCCCATAGATAGCGGGTGGTGACGACCAACTCTTCATGATATGTTGTTAGGTCTTCAAAGCTCGGCTGCGCTTGGGCGATCGAAGGTGACGAGGGTAACTTCTGGATGCAACCATACTGACGAATGACTCGAAGAGGATAGTATTGTGTTGCCCCAGTGACGCCCAAGAGAGGAACCGGCCCGGCGCGACCAGAGGTCAAACGAGCTTCGCTGAGATGAAACCAACCAGCACGCCATTGAAGGGACTTGGCCGACGGATCCCTTACGAGTTTCAGCCATTCAGAAAAATGATAATCAGGAGTATCACCCTGCTTTTACTAGAAAATGACCAGTGGAGGGGCAAAGTTTCTGATGGCTTCAGTTGAAACAAGCTCTCGACATTCCTTAATGTGTGAGAGAAACCAGACTTGCAAAAGCTCGGCAGGAGCCCTTAGGACCTTGGATCTACCCCGCCGATAGTTATTTAGCGAGATGAGAGTTTCAGCTAGAATAGCATTGATAAAGCATCTTTCTTCACAAACTTGCTGAACGAAGTGCGCGAGACAGGGCATGATTGAATTTTTATGATGAGGAAATATGATTAATCCAAAAAACGCTAGCAGGAATACTTTGCCCCTTTGCAGAGATAGAGCTTTGGCAAAACAGTCCGATAGGAAAGTGAAAGAACAATGCCCATAGTTTGCTTTTAAAACCCTTCGTACGACCGGTAATTCAACCATGAGAAATTCGGCTAAAACTTGTGGGGCATCATCTTTTAGGTACGGGCTAATGAGCTCAGCATCAAGAGATTTACCAACGAGCAAGCCATATTCCTCCAAGGTTGGCGTGAGTTCATGTTTGCCAAGCAAGAAAGTAGCTGTCTGAGGCACCCAGCAATGAGCAAGAGCCTGGATCATCCCAATACGAACTTTGATATGCAGCAAGTGGATGAGCTTTCCCACTCGGTCTTCCACATAGTGACGTGCAACTTCATCGAGCTGAGGGAGCCAATCGATCAGATTTTCCTTCGTGACTTCGACGGTACGAATATTATCGTGCCCCATGGAGTGATAGGCCGGCCTAATGACACACCTAATAGCCATGGACTGACTCAGGGGAATGTAAAAAGAGAACGCATGCGATGATTTGGATGAGTACAAAGACAAGCAAAATGACAGATGTATGCTTTATTAACCAAGTTTTTAAAGAGCTCTCAAGGGCAGATCTGACTTGACGATTAAAGCCGTATGTAGCCCTCTTAAAGCTTTGGGGACGTTAACGAAAACCCCTCGTGCCCGCAGATTCAGGCCTTGAACGAGGAATCTTAACGTAGTCGGGGTCGAAGGTAAGGACGTCCATTCCTCCATCCTGAGGCTAGGCATATCCTTAACCAGACACCATCCTAGGTTCATCTAGCATTTTAGGTCCAATGCAATGTAATGAGTCATGCACAACAATTTAATTCACTCGATTACGACATATTAGAAAACAATGAAATAAGCTAACGACCCTGCAAAATAAAGGTTAGGAAAACGACATTTACATAACCTGCAAAAGCATTTAACACCTAAGAGGAGTCAGGGCAAATCACAATCCATGAATTCAAGGATCGGGAAAAAAAATTCACAATCGATCAATCGAGGCAATAGATTATGAAAATCAACGGCTTAAGTCCACAAAAATTTTAATCCTCCGAAGATTATAGGTGACCTAAATTTGATTCGAAAATTTATGTTAACTTTCGAGAAATTCGCATGGAGTTCAGTTCGCCTTTTATTTTTTGGAAAATTAAAGTTCGTTCCCCAGCGGAGTGGCCAAGCTGTCGCGACATAAAAAAAATTACCATGCAAATGGATTATTAGGTTAATTAGATGAATTAACTAACCTAATACGGACTCTCCCAAACCCTACCAATTCGCAACTTAGGTTTCACTGAAATGATTTTTTTTATTTATTTTAGGAGCCGCCACTAATCGTTTCTTGGTAGGTCGATTAGAAACCTAAATAAAATAGCGGGAGAACTATTTTATTTCTACGAACCAGAGATAGTGAGTTCGGGGACTTGGTTACATTAATTAAAAATTAATTAATGCCCTTTCGGTACCAATTTCACGACAATGCCTTTTTCTGATTGGTTTATGAATTTTTTTTTTGGGTTTTTCTGTTTATTAATTTTTTTTTGATTTTTTAATTAATGAACAAAATTAAAAAAAAATGCCCATAATATACCTTAATTTCCAAATTTTCGATAATTCACTCATTTCCGAAGATTCGGATTAGAGCAGAATTTTTATCGCGACAACGTCCCTCTTGCCAGAGGAAAAGAACACGATATCTTATACTTAAATCACATCCACCTCAGTAGATTCTGGGTAGGGGAATGATTTAATTTTCCGAAGGGACTAGGCACGAGGGGAGCATATATTTTTTTAGAATTTTCGAAGATCACCTAAGGTGATTGAAATTCTAAAGGGGCTAATCCCCTATCCACCAAGGAATCACATCTTTTAAATTAGGAAAGATTATCCCCTAAGGTTTTCAGAGAATTTTTAGATAATCTTTAAAATTTTAAAAGATATCTTGCTTCACATGAAATCTTATCTCATATCTTCAGGATTTGGAAAGTTATCTCTTAAGGTTTGGAAAGATTTTAGATAACTTTCACATTTCAGATGGGGGCCTAGGATTCTTTGATTGGGTTAGAATCTTGTCCATTATATCTGCAAATTTTCCTAGAAAATTATCTCTAAGGTTCAGAGATAAGCTCTAATAATCTTCCAAATTTCGACTATAATCCGAATCAGTTTGAATCCTATCTCCAGTCAGGGATATTAAAAAAATCGTTCATGGGAACCAAGATAATGACAAAAAAAAAAAAATAACCCAGCCAACTTGTGAATTCGAATAACATGAGGATTCAAACTGACATTCAACCAACTTGCATGTTAGGGAAAGGAATCAAGGTTCTCCCACAAGATATCAAGACATGCAATAGTCTGATAGCATCACGCAAATTAAAACCCAATTTTGACGTAACCTTCCATGTCATGCCAATTTTTCGGATTAAGCAGATCAGACTCCAAAAACCATAATTCTTTTACGTGTCGTTGATCATTTTTTAATTCTGGGACAAACCTTATGAATTTTTTTTTTTAACTGCAAGTCAACGTGGGCACAAAGCTTCAGATGAAACCAATACGAATTGCGATTGCGGGGTCGAAGAACTTTACCTTTTTCCAGACCGAAAATCCCGCACCCGAATAAACGTTCGCCCTAGAAAAGCCGCCCTTTGCAAATATCGCCGGAGAATGTCCTCGAACGGCAAGGGAAGAGGTGTGACTCCAGTGGCTTCAATCGCAACAGCGTGCGAGCGAGCAGAATCGGTATCGAGCGAGCGGGAGCAAAGGGCGTCGAGCAGCTAGCGGGAGCGGCAGGCTACGAACAGGTACGGCGGCCGACGAGCAATAGTAGTAGCGGCGGTTGGAATGGCAGCAGAAAAAAATAGCAGCGGCGGTTAAATTAGGTCAGTGGGAGCGAGCAAGGAGTGGTGGCGTGCAAAAAGGGTGGGAAAGTCTCGATCTCGAGGGGAGACCTTCAACCTTCCCCTTGATTCTCTCTCTCTCCTTTTGATCTCACGTCAATGCCCACCAAGAATTTTTTTGCAATTGTCGACCCCCCTTCATCTAGGTCTAGGGTTCTATTTATAAAGAATTTTTAGTGTTCTAAACCTAGTGGTAAAAATATTAAATCATGGCCATTAGGTTAGAAATCCTAGTTAGACTAGGATTGAATTTTGACCATTGGATTAAAAAATCTGCACTTTGAGGCTTCTCTATTGATAAAACCCTAAAAAAATTCGGCACTAATAAATATGCATGTGGGTTGGCCGAATTTTATTAGTCGCATGGGCTCCATGTCTTTGAGGGCTTCTAGTTAATTTACTGAAGGCCTTGAATATTCAAAAAGCCATCCTTAGAATTTGGTGCTCTCTATCTTAAGCCATGGCCGAATTTTCCATTCAAATTCTTGGGCTTGTCTCTAAATTTCTGGCTCAATAATACCAAATCAAAAGCCTTAATAAAATACAGACCAAAACATGCTTGAATATAGCTCATGAAAACTTAGCATACCCCTCCACACTTGATCGGATTTTCAAGTATGGTCCATTCGTATGTTGAATTAAATTTCATCGACTCACCTTTGGCTGAATGTAGATGCATGACAGAAAAAATAAATATGCAATGCATGAGAATTTATTTTTGTGAGAATTATGATTAATTCTCATTTTATAAAATAAATGAATTCAAAATTTAGGTGTCAACAACCTGCAAAATGAGAAAGAAATAATCTTGCTCGAACTTCTTCGAGCTAAGCTTAGACATTAAACCCTATGTCAATCCAAGTGCCTTAATCAGAAAAAACTTTTCGGGGTTGTAACGTAGGTAGGATTGAGGACAAAAAAAGGCTTATTTTTGGCTCAGAATACGCGAAGGGTTTAACATTAGTGATCACTGCAAGTTTGCCGCCATTTTGCCCCTTCTGGTTCAAAGAGCGTCTTCAGTCTTTGAAGCGCATTGATAGTCTTTGAAGAGCATTGTCAGTTTTCGAAGCGCACATTTGTCTTTAGAGAATATCTGTTTTATGTTGAGACGGCGTCAACATCTTGTCTACGCTTTCATCATCTGAGTGTGACATGACTGGGAGCATCTTTCGCAGTCCAGCTCCCTTGGAATTTTCTTTTACAACCAGATCTCACTAGTGACCCATACAAAGGTATCATGCCATCTTTTGGCATTTACAAGATCGAACACATGATTCGCAAGTGTATAAGTATTTAGACGGGCATTGGCCTTGCTTTTACCAGGCACTTTACTTTTTCTTAATGCCTAGGATTGGATTTTTCTCTTTTTTTTTTTTGAAATCCCTTCTTTTCCCTTCTTTTGGGAATCAGAATTTTCAAATGAGTGTAGATGTACAGCTTGAATCTCAGCGCTCCAACATTAATTTAGGAATTTTCCACAAATCCAATATTTTGAACTCTTCTGCTAGGGAAGTGATGTCGCTTCCACCTTGGTATATGCAATGATCACCAACGGGTTTGTGAAACGAACGTATAGGCTCAACTGGGCTATACAAAGGGTAAAAGTGTATAGGATAGAGAAACGAATGCTTTTCGTCATCTTAAAGCACTTGAATTACCATGGAAGTTAAAATGACAAGCAACACACAAAGATTGATGTAAGTCTGAGTAAGAAAACTTCTAACCATTTACCTCCTGATACTGCTGGACCTACCTCCAGTTGGCCCCAATGTGGGGTGGTTCTTGACAGGGGTAAAGAAAGCAACCGCTGTTCAAAGGGTTATCAATTGTCACCTGTAATGTTTATGATAGAGAAACGAATGCCTCCATTGTCTCAATCCATGTAATCACTGCGACTAACCCTTATGTCTGTAGGTCAAGGTCTTGTTATCCTTACCACTCCACTTATCTCTCTAGTGTGTATAGGACGTGTTTAGATTAGGATTGCCTCTTGTCTGAGGAAACATCCTTTTGAACAATTTAAACATCTCTTGTTGGAAAAGTTCATTTCTCTTTCTCCAAAACTTACCCTCTAAGGGGATTTATGATGCACAACGCATATTTCAACCATGTTCAGATAACCTCCAAGTTTAAACATGAGTGCCAATTCCATGACTGTGAGAATTCTGCATTTTTATAGACATGAGAATTGAATGCATGCTAGATTCCAAGAATCCTTTATATTCTAGTAATAAGGGTTCTGGAAGTTTAAAAACCTAAAAGATTGGGAAATGAATACTTACCTGCCCAGCGTGGCTAGGGATCCTTGAAAAAACATAAAAGGAATATGTCAGTGTATGTTCTCGAATTTCAGAAAATTAGAACGATACCCCTTACCCTTGATCATGCGCTCCAATGGAAATTCATAGATTCATGAAAATTTGCATTTTTCTTAACAACACAGGGTGGTTAAGTGTTCTAAAATTTCTTAAAACTTTCAGCCCTTGAAGAGAAAGGATGTGCACCTGACCACCACGACGTTAGGTCTTCTTGATCATGCATTCCCATCTGAACGCCAATACGCAAATTGCATAAATCAGCCATTTTGACTTATGGCGATGACGCCTTCGTCTGATTGGGGCAATGAATCCTGCTCGATGGCTTCATTCATCTTTGGAACGTGCCCCATGTCATTCTTCGAAGTTTCATGTTCTTCGTTTGCTGTCTTCTGTCTTCTTCATCAGACATTCAGGCAATATTGAACACATGCTAGTGTATGCATGGATGCATGATATGCTTATGCAATGACTATTATGATGACTCGGCTCAATCCGGGATGAGTCATATAACCAGAATCTAATTTTATTTCAAGGGTGATACTTCTTCACAGCATCTGAATTTACAGGGTGCCCCAATTCTTCTCCCATAGAGTTTACAAGAATCAATGCTCCTCCCGTGAGAATCTTCTTGATAATGTAGGGACCTTCGTAATTCGGGGTGAACTTACCTCCCGAATGGATAGTATTCGGCAAAGTCTTCTTAATTACCAAGTCATTTACTTCGAAATTCCTGGTTTTGACTTTTCGATTAAATGCCATGGCTACCCTCTTCTGGTAAGTTTGTCCATGACAAATGGCTTTAAGACGCTTCTCGTCTATTAAATTCAACTGTTCATATCTGTGTTTGGAATACTCTGACTCGGAGAGTTTGCCCTCTGATAAGATTCTCAAAGATGGGACCTTAACTTTCATGGGTAGGACTGCTTCCATCCCATACACCAGACTGTAGGGAGTTGCCTCTGTAGAAGTCTTGATTGATGTTCGGTAAGCCATTAAGGCGAAGGGCAACCTTTCATGCCAATCTCTGTAGTTTTCTGCTGTTTTAGCCAAGATTATCTTGATGTTTTTGTTGGCTCCATTCATCTACGGGCAGTAGAGGGATGAATTCAGATGTCGAATACCAAAGTGATCTAGTAGATCATTGACAATCTTGTTGTTCAGATTAGACCCATTATCTGTGATGATCGCTTGAGGGGTACCATACCGGGAGATAATGTCTCTTTTGACGAATCTTGCCACATTTCTTGCAGTGACATTCCTGTAGGAACTGGCTTCTACCCATTTTGTGAAGAAATCAATTGCTACCAGGATGAAGCGATGACCATTTGAAGCCACAGGATTAATAGGTCCTATCATGTCTATGCCCCACATAGAGAAAGGCCAAACTTCAGACATTGGGTGTAGTTCTTTTGGGGGTGCATTAATCTTATCACCATATATTTGGCATTGGTGGTATGACCGGACATGCTGGCAACAGTCTGATTCGATGGTCATCCAAAAATAGCCAAGTCGCATGATCTTCCTGGCGAGGAGGTGGCTGTTCATGTGAGACCCACATATACCTTCATGGATCTCTTTCATGATAATATTTGCTTCATTGGCATCTACGCACCTCAACAGAGTAGAGTCAAACGACCTTTTGTACAGAATTTATCCACTGAGGAAGAATTTGCTGGCCATCTTGGTTATGTATCTCCGGTCTCCTAGCTGACATCCTTCAGGAAACTCCCCTTTCGAGAGATAATTTTTGATGTCGTAATACCATGGTTCTCCATCAAATTCCTCTTTGATTAGCATACAATAAGCCGGCTTTTCAGCTATGCCGATCCTTAGGGGTTCTATATCCAACCCTCCAATTGTTTGTAACATTGAGGCCAGGGTGGCTAACGCATCTGCAAATTGATTATGAGATCTCGATAGGTACTCGAATGACACTTCTTCAAATTCAAGTGTTAATTCTTCAAGGTATTCGTGATACGGGATGAGCTTTGCATATTTTGTCTTCCACTCTCCTTGTGTCTGTAATATAATGAGCATGGAATCTCCATAAACTTGTAATCTAGGTATCTTCATAGAAATGGCCAATCGTAGGCCTAGAATGCACGCCTCGTATTCTGAGATGTTGTTGGTGCACGGAAAGGTTATTTTTGCCGCCATAGGGTAATGTTGATTATTGGGGGATATCAGTATTGCCCCAGCGCCTGCCCCTGATAGATTAACAGCACCATCGAAATACATGACCCACTTGTCCTCTGTTAAGTTCAGAATTTGATCTTCTGTCTTTATTACTTTAGAAGACTCACTGTTTGGCGGATTTTCTGCCAGCATGTCAGCTATAGCTTTTCCTTTTACTGACTTCTGTGGAGAACACTTGATGTCAAATTCAGACAGCATCACTTGCCATTTTGCTAATTTTCCAATTAAAGCGGGTTTCTCCATGAGGTATTTGACAGGATCATTTTCTGTTATGAGCTGGATGTGGTGGTGTAGGGTATATTGCCTTAGTCTACGAAGTACCCATACCGTTGCTACACAGGCCCTTTCAACTGGTACATATTTTGCTTCAGATGGCGTGAATTTCTTACTTAGGTAATAGATGGCTCTTTCTTTTCCTTCTATCGGGCTTGTTTGGGCAAGTAAGGCTCCCAAATATTCCTGTTGTATAGTCAGATATAAGGTCAATGGGTGACTAGGAATTGGTGGCACAAGTACCGGTGGAGAGATTAGATAGTTCTTAATCTTTTGGAATGCCCTACTTCATTCTGCGTCCCTTGTCACTCTCGCGCCTTTCTTGAGTAACTTGAAGATTGGCTTAGCCTCATCAGATAATTGATTGATAAATTTGGCAATATAGTTCAGTCTCCCTAGAAGGCTTCTCACTTCTTTTACTGTAGAGGGAATTGACAGATCATGGATAGCTTGAATCTTTGAAGGATCAATCTCAATGCCCCTGTCACTGACTATGAATCCGAGAAGTTTCCCAGATCTTGCCCCAAACACACATTTGTTAGGGTTCAACTTCAACTTATATTTGCGCAAGCGCTCAAATAATTTTCTTAACACCTGTATGTGATCCTGCATTTTCTTGGATTTGGAGATCATGTCATCGACATATACTTCAATTTCTTTGTGGATCATATTATGAAATAATGTGACCATGGCCTTCGATAGGTAGCCCCGGTATTTTTTAAACAAAATGGCATGACTTTGTAGCAAAAGTTCCCCCAGGGTGTGGTAAAAGCAGTCTTTGGTTTGTCTTCTTGTTTCATGAAGATTTGGTTGTATCTTGAGAATCCATCCATGAATGAGAATAATTCATAACATGCCGTACTATCCACCAACACATCAATGTGAGGAAGTGGAAAATCATCTTTTGGGCTCGCTCTGTTCAGATCTCGGTAATCCACGCAGATCCGAACTCTACCATCCTTCTTCATGACGAGGACTATATTTGCAATCCAGTCTGAGATGGGATAGCTTCAATGAAGCATACCCTGAGAAGTTTCATGACTTCTTCCTTAATTTTGTCTTCCAACTCGACCTTCATCCTTCTGCTGCCTTGCTTGACAGGTTTGATACTGGGATTTGTGGGTAATGCATCCTCCACAATCTTAGGATCTAGGCCTGGTATATCAGCATAAGACCATGCGAAGACGTCTTGATATTCTTTCAATAATTTAGTGAACTCGAGCCTCTCATTTCGGGACAAATGTCCGCCGATCCTGACCTCTTTGATATTCACGGCGTCTCCCAAATTAATAATGATTGGTTCTTCTGACGTAGGAGGCTTTGATTCCTCAAAGGCATTCCAATCTCTGCGGATAGACGCATAGCCCTCGTCTTCGTCTTCCTCGATGCTATAAGAATGGTTAATTGAGAAATCTGAATCTCGTAACAACCTGGTATGCATGTTTGAGATGATATGCCTAAAATGTCATGAGTATGGTTAGTTCGTACTCCGTAAGAATGACATGCATGATCATGGAAAGTCTTTTCGAAAGAGTTTTCGAAATAGGTACAGGTATAAATGGGACTAATCCTCATGTCATTGGACATCCTGACCCCGTGGAAATCTTTTTAAAAATTAGGAATCATACGGCAAATCAGGCCTCAAGCTTCTGTGTGGAAGACTAGTATCATCATTGGGCTGATTCGTGGTTCCATATGTCCTTAACAAAATATGCGTGGTTTTATTGAATGCAAGATGGGCCGCATTACAAGCTGCGCTATTTGGACCAACGACCGGAGATCCAAAGGCGTTTCCCCATATGTACAATAAGGAAAGAAAATGCAATAGAATGCAGAAAGTTCTAAATGCAGTATTTAAAGACAAGGAAAGAGTCTCTTTACTCAGAGGAAGTGGCTTCATCATCCAACCATTCCATGATGACATTCACAAAGTCATCTTTGAGAAAAGGATTTGTCAGATCTGGTTCTATCGGTGAAGTGATATCCTCTTCAGACAACCATTTAGAGTTCTGGTTGAAGTGGGCATTTAAAGGATTATTGAATATTCAAAACCTGCCTTTCCAAATTGGAGAACCGATGAACGAGTCATTCGGGTTGTTTCGGCCTCCCCGGCGTCCCAGGCTTTTGCATCGGCCTCGACCTGTTGCCTTCGGGATAGATTCATCCACGTGATATTTCTGATACCCCAAGCCCATTCTATGCGGGTTAGCTTTTAACTGCAGGGGGGCATTGATCCCTTGACTGTATTTACCCAGACCTTTTCCAGGGTCAAACCCATATGCCAGTAGCATCTTAGCTGGTAAAAGATTGGCTTCTGAGATGTAGGGAGTTCTCAACCTTGTCCCTGCCGGAGTATGGACTGTTGCAACCAGTTCTAGTGAATGATAGCTTGCTTTTGTTTTAACTTCAGGTTCAACGTAGGGAATGGCACTGTTCTAGTATGTCTGGAGGTCGACTTCTCCATGTACAGTGATCACCTTCCCATCTACTACAAAGCGCACTTTTTGGTGTAAGCTTAAAGGGACGGCTCCTGCTGTATGGATCCAAGGTCTTCCTAGCAGGAATCCGAATGCACTGGGCAAATCCATTACTTGGAAGTTTATAGAGAATTTTGTCGGGCCGATGAATACGTCAAGCTCGATCTCGCCCACCACAGTTTTCTTCATTCCATCGAAAGCTCTCACAGCCGTTTTCAATGCCTTAATCGTTTCCTAATTGATTCCTAACCTTCTCAGGGTAGCCAAAGGGCAAATATTGAAGGCTAATCCATTGTCGATCAATACGTGTGATACTCTTTTCCCGTTACATTGCGCGGAGATATATAAGGCATTATTGTGCCCTCTTCCTTCCATGGGGAAGTCCTCGTCAGAGAAACTCAATTGGTCTTTTAAAAGGATCGCCCCTACAAAGTCCCCTAATTGTACCTCATTAATTGTTTCAGGGACATGTACTTCGTTAAGTATCTTTAACAGTGCGTTCTTATGCTTCTCTAAGTTGATGAATAAATCTAGCAGGGATATTTGAGCTGGCATCTTCCTCAGCTGCTCTATTACTTCAAACTCGCTGGTTTTAATGATCGATATGAGTTTTTCGGCATCTTCCTTCGAGACTTCTTTTTTTTCGAATTCGCCTTCCCTAGGGGCGTAAAATCGTCCAGACCTCATGACCGCATCTACTTCCTTTGTTCCATAGTTCCAATGGACTGCTTTAGGATCGTATTTTTCTACCGGAGGGACTTCTATGGTTACCACCGTCCGATAAGACGTCTCTGGTTCAGCCGTGTCGTCTTCTTCTTCTTGTGGCAATCGAATCACAATAGGCTTGACAGGGTAATCTTCCACCCTGCTCAGGCTATCAAGTTCTTCCAATCTGATTACTACGGTCGTAGCGGCTTCGATCACCGATACGGTGTTGTCAAAGCCTTTTGTAAGAAGTTTTTCCACATCCTTCGGGGTTTCTGGTTGAGAGGGATCATCCATACCTCCCCATCCGTCTGGTATGATATCCTCAATCTTTTGATAAAGCTGGGAGGGGCTGAATATTTCACTTTGAAGTTGTATCCCTCAGAATCTTGACCAAGGTTGTCTACAATTTTGCCCTTTTCAAGCGCGTTGGCCATAAATTTGCGATCTGCTAGACTTCGTCTCTTGGCTTCCAGTTCGTCTTCTTCGAATTCTTCTTCTGACTGAGTGATCGGCCCAAGACTGTCTACCAGATTCTTGTGCGGGATGTCCCAGGTGCTACTGTCGCGACCCGTCCGAAAAGCGGACGCGGCTAATGGATTACCGATCGCGGGTCTCGGATCGGCGCGGGCCCTCCCAGGCCCATACCAAATCGCGGCGGAAGTATTTTTCAAAGGATTCGACGATAAGAGTCGATCGCTTTCGACCTTCAGTGTGGTCGTGGTGACATGTGCAAATTGTGCATGCATTTGGAGTCGCCACCGGTCTTTCTTGGAGGGTAGACCGGAAACCTTACTGATCGATTGGGAGAGATCGATCAGTTCTGCGGAACCAGAGATTTTGGGTTCGGGGACTTGGTTACGCTGGTGTCATTACCAACGCCCTTTCGGTACCTAACGCGAGTGATTTTCCTGGCTAAGAATTCATGCAGGCGCAATTTTAGGTGAGGTAGGCTTGATTCAGGGATTCATGCAGATTGGAAGACTGTTCCTATCAACCACGATCAATTTAAATGAAAGCGCAATCAAATACATAAATAAATCACATCAATGTACATCAATTCAAATCAAAGGCTTCCTAATACAGCAATAAAGGCTTAAGTAAGGTGTGATTTCAGGTTCAGGATAAAATGGGAAGATTTGGAGGCGATTTGGCCTGAAAGGCAAAATCGTCAATTTTTGGAGGATTTGGATACCGAATTACCCAAAATATTCCATGGCCGGTTGATTTTGGCCATTTCCCATTTTTGAGATTTTTCTAGAATTTTTTAGAATTTTTTAGAATTTTTAGATTTTTTTTTATCTTCTATTATTTATTATTATTATTATTATTATTATTTTAATTATTATTTTTATAAAGGCCCCTATTGTATTATAAAGCCTAAGGCCTAAATTTCTAACTAAGCCCATACACTAATCTAAAACCCAAAACCCATCCACAGAAACGCATCCGCACAAATATAACCCACAATTCATTCTTTATTCTTCTTTGCCCCCCCTTTTCTTTGATTGCTTTTTTTTTTTATTCTACACATCCCCCACACGAACAATTAAGGAAAAGTAACATGCATTCACTATTACTCACCTTCTTCACACGTCGTCTTCTTCACGAGTCCAATGGCGAGTTCGGATTTCCAGATGACATGGTGGCGATCCTAGCGCTCCAGGGGAAGCTGACCAAGATGAAGGCCTCGTACTAGTTCTCCGAGGTGGGCAAGAAAGAGAAAGCCACGCCCTCGTCCAAGCCTCCGAAGAAGACGGAGGCGACTGCCAAGAAGCCGAAGGAGGCGGCTCCTGCTGCGAGAGCCAAATCGACAAGGAGGCCGGAGTCAGCCAAGCCGACGAAGAGGGCCGCGAAGAAGCTGGTGAAGAAGGCGGCGGCTGCGAAGAATGCTGGTGAAGGTGGCAGCGGCTGTGAAGGCGCTGATGAAGATGGCAGCGGCTGTGAAGACGCTGATGAAGATGGCGGCGGTTGCGAAGAAGCTGATGAAGATGGCGGCGGCTACCCTTCTCATCGCTCTACGATACCTGCCGCTGATCGTGTCTTCTTATGGTGGAGTGACTGGACAAAGCGGCGATGGTTGGGATCTCATAGTGGTTGGGCACAGCGGCGCAAACCGTGTTAATCCTTTCATACCGACGCGAGAGTGGGTTGTGGTGATGGTAGTCACGGCATGGAAGGGATGGTCTTGAGTTTTTGGCCGCCCACGGTGGGATGGGGTCGCTGGCAGAGGTCGCTGGCCGAAGTAACCCGAGAAGAAGAAGCAGAAAGAAGTAGAGAAATGAAGGAGATGGGGGTCGTCGGATGCAACGGGTGAGAAGCGACAGGGTCGTGACAGGCTCGGCCTCGGCCGGCTAAGCTGGCGTCGTGACCACAAACGGCCGGCGTGGTGGCAGGGTCAGACAGCCGTGGAGTTGGTTGGAGGCTCAGTCGGGTGGACGCTGCTGCTCGGCCAAAACCAGGACCAGAAAAAGAAGAACCCCCAAAAACCAAGAAGAAGAAGACCATGAATAATGGCTGTAAGGGGGGAGCGTCTTCGCACGACCCGAGGGAGAGAGAGAGCGTGTGACGGTCAAAAAAGAAAAAAGAAAAAAAAGGCAGAGACCAAATCATTACCCAAAATCCATCTTTTTTTTATTTTATTCCAAAAATAAAATAAAATATATATAAAAAAAACATTTTTGTCCAAAATGGTTCCTAAGGCTAGGCCAAGGCTTCCAAAGTTGATTTTGCAATTTTATGATTTTGTTTTATATTTTTAATTAATTTTAAAGAATAAAAATCACAATAATAAATGGTCAAAAATCAGGTGTCAACAGCTGCCCCTCTTTGAGAGGAATCTCGTTAGAGGTTCTTCTCAAAGATAAGACGGCATCTGGTTCCTAACCGACTCAACTAGGAAAATGAAAGAATAAATGCTACGACCTCGAATCCTTAAGACCTTTTGATGAAAGCTCAAATTAATCCCCGATTTGCTCTAACAATTTGAACATGGGCCGGAGTGAGAGAGGCTTACCTGAAGCTCACCTGTCGGATGCTGCCGGTTGCGATGACTTTCAAGAAGATACCTAGGACTCATCATTTAGGATATCCTAGGGAGATTTAGCTCTAACCTGTATGGTAGGTCATACCATCATGGGATTCCTAACTGGTAGGAGCCTAAGGAAGGTGCATCCCACGCTTTGGGATTTGCCAAGGATTTTGATCCGTATGGTGGATCGGACCTTTGTGTTGATCCTTATAGCGGTATTTACCAATGGGTTGACCCTTATGGCGGTTTCTACCAATGGTTTGACCCTTCAGGCGGTTTCTACCTTGTTTTGACCCTTCAGGCGGTTTCTACCATTTGTTTTGACCCTTCAGGCGGTTTCTACCTTTGGTTGACCCTTCAGGCGGTTTCTACCTTTGGTTGACCCTTCAGGCGGTATCTACCTTGGTTTGACCCTTCAGGCGGTTTCTACCTTTGGTTGACCCTTCCGGCGGTATCTACCTTGGTTTGACCCTTCAGGAGGTTTCTACCTTTGTTTTTTTTTTTTTGCTTTGAAAAGGGGTCTCATGACGAGGGTTCTCCACGTCAAGCTAGGACTGTTTGATATTTTTGAAAAAGGGTTCTATCCTCATCCCTTCTTTTGAAAGATCCCGAAACTTGTCGGGAATTCAATTTTGAAGCAAGGAAAGATTTTATCTTGACAAAGCTTCACTTGAGTCTGTTGAGGCGACATTCTGGGAGATTGGTGTTTCCCACGGATCCTGCAGAAGTTTGAGCCTGAAAAATTTTTCTTCACCAAGAAAACATTAGCAATCTTAGGGAAGACGACGGTTGTCCATCTGACAAAACCGTATGATTTAAGTCTTGATCATGAAATGTGCGTTTTGATGCTGGAGGTTATCCAAAGCATTCTTGTAACATGCAAATGTGATCACAAATCCCTTGCACGGAAAATCTGGATCAAACAATTTGAAATTTCCAAAAAGAGTTTGTTCAAAACATCTATTGGAGAATTTCTCATCCAATAGGGCTCCTCACCTCTCTGTGATAACGGTCTTTTGTAAGGAATGCGTTCAACTTCCTACTAACCTGTGCCTAGGTTTTAGGATCATTCGCAGCGCATACATTCTGATCGATCGGGAGGTCTTCCACGGGACCGTAATGTTAGGCTTGGATATCGGCTTTCAAAGGGGACCCGCTTTGGAGTCGAGGCCATTGAATGAAAATCTTCACCATCTGCTCCGGGTTTACAAGTCAAGAACCCTGCAAAATGAGAAAGAAATAGTCTTGCTCGTACTTCTTCGAGCTAAGCTATATGTTAACCCAAGTGTCTTAGTCAGAGAAGACTCCTTCGGGGTCGTAACATTGGTAGGATTGGGGACAGAAAAAGGCTTGTTTTTGGCCCAAAATTCTTGGAAAGTTTGACATTGGTGATCATTGCAGATTTGCTGCCTGTCCTTTCTCTTTTGCGCCTTTATTCCGCTTGACACCATTTGGCGAGTAGCCTTTTTGGAATTTGGCTCCTTCGGGGATTTCCTCTTTTCCCATCTAGGCTTTATTGTGGGTCAATCAGACAACTTACACGAGCATCGGCCTTGCTTTTACCAGGCACTTTGCTTTTTCTCGATGCCGTGGATTTTTCTCATTCATTTTTGAAATCCCACCTTTTCTCATCTTCATGGGATCGTGTTAGACCTATGATCAAAGGTCTAACAAGGTTAAGCATTAACTTAGGAATTTTTTTGCAAACACTAAGTCTTGAACTCCTTCGTTTCTGAAGTGATGCTGCATCCGTCTTGGAATGTGCAATGATCACCAACGGGTTTATGAAATGATTTTGCAGGCTCAACTTGGCTATGCAAAGGATTCGGTGTGTGGGATAGAGAAATGAATGCTTCTCATCATCCTACGGCACTTAGATTACCATATAAACAACACACAAAGATTAATGTTAGTCCGAGCAAGAAAATTTCTAACCATTTTCTCCTGATGTTGCTGGACTCACCTCCATTTTGCCCCAATGTGGGGGTGGTTCTTGACAGGGTTGAGAATGAAAACCGCCGTTCGAAGGGGTTGTCAATGGTCACCTGTAGTATTTGGGGATATGAAACGAATGCCTCTGTCATCCCAATCCATGTAATTGTTGCGAATAATCCCTACTTCCGTAGGTCCAGATTTTGTTATCTAATCCGCTCCACTTCTCTCTTAAGTGTGTATAGGACGTGTTTGGACTAGGCTTTGCCTCTCGTCTTTTGAGAAAACGTCCTTTTGAATGTTTTGAACATTGTCTTGTTGGGCAAATTTCTTTTATTTTTCTCCAAAGAAAAATTTTACCCGTCAAGGGGATTTTATGCTGCGTTGTGTATGTTTTATTCATGCTTTGGGTAACCTCCCGATTTAAATCATGAACATCGATGCATTGGATAAATTTCATGACGGCTGAAGGGATTTCAACATTTTTTTTATCCTCAGCTAACTGGGAAAGGGATACTTACCTACCTGTCGCGGGTGCAGACCCCTGAAAATGTAAAAGAAACATGTTATTGTTCGTTCATGAATTTTTCATAAAATTAGAACGATACATCTTACTCTTGGTCATGTAATCCAGCGGGTAATACATGGGATGTGAAAACTTGTTCCTCTGCAAGGCGACTCCCCTGTCAAGGATAAACAATAAGTGTCAATTCATATTCCCAAATTCGAGACAAGTTGGGACGATACAACTTTACTCTTGGTTCTCATCCCGTTCTGACGTTGCGTATTGATATGAACAACGTCTATCAAATCCGCCTATCCATGCTTGGAATATTTGCAACATCAATGGTTCAGCTGCCCCTGGTTGGGCAACGCCTGTTCTGTTATTTGAACAGATGGCTCCTTGAGTGATTTATCCACGTTTATCACCAAATAGGTGGCTTCGCAGCCAAACGTATTTCGTATTGAAGGGGTAGATCCCATTACGCTCCGCGGGTGATAGTCATTGTTCGGGGAACTTGCTCCACGGATTAAGCGATTAATCCACGGCCCTTGGCTTGAAGATGCTCAAAGGGTGATGTTGACACTCACCGCAATTAGTTCTAGACATTAATGAAAGATGTTCCCGTGGGAACCTTACAGTGCGATCAACAACATATTCAATAGGAGTATTCAACCCCTTTCTTCTAAGCATTTTTCATCGAGTAACCATGCCTTGCATCAGACGCTTGATCACCGGCCTTGCGTCACCACTGTGATGGTCCTCCGGCTCCAAATTGATCGAGCCAAAGATTGAACTCATCGCCAAGGAAATTGCTCGGGTCTTCGAGCCATTGATGTTCAAGTTGGGTATCAACGATTGTTGGGGGCAGATTTCTTTCATTGTCTTCGTTGTGAGGGACTGGAGTCTTTGAGCTGGAACCTTCATCACTGCCCTGTTGGGGTTGAGACATACATTCCTGAAGAGTATTGATCCAAGTGTCCAGCTCCTCATCAAGGAAATCACCTGTTCCTTCTAGCCCTTGGTGCCCCGATTGGGTGTCGTCGACTGCAGGCGAGGGATTCCTCTCTTTGCTCTCGTAATGAGCAATTTGACCCCTCGAATTGGAACTTCCTCCAATGACTGGCAGGTTTATATGTGCACTTTCTACCAATGCCAGATCCGCTTCAGGGACAGCATTAATGACCGATTCGCGCTCAAACTGAGGAATCCCTATGTGCTGGAACTGTGGTATATACTCTTGAGGAGTATTGAGATAACTCGGCGGAGCATTCTGATTTGGGTTAGAGGAGTCGCTGACACGACCGCTGGTCCCGTCATTGCTGAAACACGGTTGGGTGCTCTCGGCTCTCCAATCATCGTGGTTGTAACTCTGCCCAGCACTTGAGCTCCAATCGGCTTTATGATGGTTTAACGCTATCCTTCCATCCCTTAGCAATCTCCTATAGTACTTAAGGTGAGACTCAACGTTAATTCTAGAGAGCCCTGGCACGTTCATAATCTCGAGTACGCGTAGTGGGCTAGCCGAATCAACTCCCAGCTCTCGAATTGCATCAACAAATTTGGTGTGAAGTTCATAGGTCCAGTAAAACCTTGTCCTCTTATCACCCAAAATATCGTTAATACTTCGGTAGCTATTCTCTACGGGATCTAGTCGTTTCAAAAGTTGTCCAGGGAGGGACTCACCGACTTTGGATTGGCTGGCTGCGACAGCGAGTTCGTCATTGGGAGAACTCCACCTGTGATGATTCATGTCCCATTTCTCAGAGGATGTTGGTGTTGACTCTATGGTGTTGACTTGCTCATGCAGATCTCCGACGGTATCTGGCTGTGTCGGAAAATGCTGTGGAGAATGCGGTAACAGCTGAGCGTTATTCGTCAACATGGATGGTTCATCGAGGAACACCTCGCCGAGGACAACAGGATTACCACAATTAAGGTAGGCGGCCTTGGTCAGAGCTTCCTTATATCTCGCGCTTTCAGCTCGAAGCCTCTCATTCTCCTCCTTCAGGGCCAGTAACTCATGGTCTGCGTGTTGCTGTTTCACCCGGGTTCGTTTGTTGGCGAACCAAAACTTAACCTTCGAAAGCTCTAATCCCAACTTTCGGCTCAACTCAATTTTCTGTTGTCTGCTTGGGGTGGAGCATTCATTGAAGAAAGCTTCGAGTTCTCGGATTTGGCCTGGAGTGTGGCGTTGCAGTTGCTTCCTTTTTCGACTCCGGTCATCATTGTATACTCCTTCTTCGTAGCTGAAGCCTAGAATTTCATCACTGGAGGAGTCAATCTCCATGGCCTTCGGGCGGGATTCAGCTCCAGGATCTTCAAAGTCTCCCAGTAGTTCGTGCTCAGAAATGTCCAGGTCGAGCGTTTCTAGCAGATGGGAATAGCTTTTAAACATGATGGATCGGAGTATCTCGGGCTGATCTAGTTCACTCAGCTTTCTCTATCCGCTCTTATGTGTTTGCTCACTCTAGAAATTTTCTCGAGTGATTGTGCGTGTCTTAGAACCATCCTTCAGGCTGCATATGAAGACCAGCAAGCAAGCGCTCCTCCCGAGACCCTGCAATTACTCCTCATCTGTCTTCCCCTTTCTTTTTCCTCGTGACAGGATCACAAACTCTCTTGCATTGATTCGGTTTCATCGAGTATTGCGCTCGTCCCCTAGTTCAGTCTTCAAAGTGGTGGGTCTACAATCTTTCGGTGCCTTTTATGATTTGCTAGGCCCGAGAATGTGGGGAGCAGCGGCGGACCCGCAATTAATGACTCCGTTTAATTCATTTAGCTCCATGGGAATTAACGCTATGACCTTCTCTCAACCCCTTTTCATCGTTCAAACGAAAGTGGCATTTTCCCTGTGCATGCTGTTACTCTTCATTTCAACATCCTGGGCTCTTGGTGAGGAATGAGTTCGTGGCCACTCAAAATTTAAAGACCGTCCCTGCTTTCAGACTTAATCTAACAAGGGATCATCGCAACTGAGCATGACGATGTTCATTGATAGCGTTGGTTTTCATACATAATTAACTATAGCCATTAAAGAAAAATGTTCCCATAGGAACTTTACAATGGATAAAAAGAGTGATCCACTCGTGAACATGTTCTTCTTTTTATGGGTGATCGTAGCGACCAACCCATCGTGCCCCGAGTCAGGTGCTAGATCATGGCTGTCCAAGCATGCCAGCTTCCCATTGATTGAACAAGGCATCGAGCCCCTCATCGAAGAAATCGTCTATTGTGGGTTGACTAGCGGCAGGCAGAGCACCAGCCGACTGCTGCTCGAATGGAGGAGCGCGCACTTGCTGTACTTGTGACACGTGCTCTTGAAAAGTGTTGAAATGGCCCAGAAGGACATTCTGATCATTTTTCAGTTCGCCGGTGGTCGGGTTGCTAGCCTGATTGATGCTTAGATTTGGCCGGGTATCTCTTGATACCTGAGCATTACAATGGCGGTCGCCCCTAGCTTTTGAGCTCGAGACGGATTCCTCCTGGTTTAGCTCCGCTCGACGCTGTTTTAATAGCTTTCTGTAGGCAGCAAGGTGATTCCTGACCAGTTCCTTACTAAGCCCCGGTACATTCATGGCCTTAAATATGCGCGTCAGAGTTGCTGAATCGATCCCCATTTGGTGAACCACGTCTAGGAATCTGGAATGCAGTTCAGGGGGCCAAGCGAACCTCCTCTTATCGTGGCCCAAAATTGCATCGATGGCTTGACGACTGATTAACTCATCTCCAGCAGGACCCGACCCTATCGAAAATTGTTGTGCATGAGGCTGATATGCTTTGAGCTGGTCGGCGGTAACATCCAGCTCCTTGAAACTGTAACTCCAATCAAAGCGACGCAAATCCCATCCCCCAGGAGGCATTTGTATCGTCTTCGTAGGATCATCCTGCTCATGCGTGACTCCGGCAAAATCTGGTTGAGCAGGGGATGCCCCGAGGGAGTAGGGTGGTAAATGAACGTCTTCAATTATTGCGTGAGGCTTATTGGGGAATATCTCACCGCGGGCGATGAGGTTATCGCAATGAGGGCAAACGGTAATATTGAGAGCTTTTTCATACCTCATGTTTTCTGTTCGCAGCTTTTGGTTTTCTTCCTTTAAAATCTCGACCACCTGACGTTTGCGTTGAGCCTTCGATTTAGATCTCCTATTTTGAAACCAAAATTGGATCCTCGACTGATTAATCCCCAACTCCCGGCTCAATTCAATTCTCCACTTCTTTTTCATGTGAGGGCTTTTACTGAAGAGGGTTTCCAGCATTTGGGTTTCCTCCTGAGAGTATTGGTAAGGACGTCTTCTTTTCCCAAGTTGAGCATCGTGGATGTCGTTGTCGTCGTCGCCGTGATTTTGATTTCCGTTGCCAGAAGTGTTGGGCTCCATGGTTTTGGTGTTAGACTTGGTCTTGGAATCTTCGAGATCCCTCAGTAGTTCAATTTCTGAGATTTTTGAGTCAGTCGCCTCTAGCAGCTGACAGTAACCTCTTAAATATGTTGGATTGAGAAATGTTTGATTGGTTCTTGCCCACTCAGAGTTCTCTACTCTCTCCTGTATGCTCACTCCCTATAAATTTTTCTTCGAGTGACTTTGTATGTTCAGGGGACGCTCTTCAAGCATCATTAGGCAAACGTTCCCCCTCAAGACCTTGAATTTCGCGCTTAGCTTTTCAACGTGATCGGACTGCTAAATCCTGTTAGGGCTTTCTTCGATAGTTGCGCTTACCTCCCACCTAACTCTAATAATGGTGATCCCGACAAATCTTTTACATCTTTTAATTGATAAGCCGGAAATCGCGGACCTAAACGAATCCAATGGTTCTCGTGAGGGGACCTCCCGCTTTACCCCATAACTGGGCTCCACCAGCATTATTACTGAGACCCTTCATCAACCTTGAGTTGCTATAAAATGAGGGATTAACGTATGGCAGGTTAGCGTTCTCGCATAATCAGCTTCTTCCTTCTAATCTCTCTATTAGCCTCGTCTTATTCTCAAGCCAACCCAACGCAAATGGCCTCCTCTCCCGTGCGCACTTTTTCGACTGATGTCTTGGCCCAGTGGGAAAAGCTTTATAACCTATTGGGTCGCGGTTACGCGCACATAACCGATCATTCTGCAACCGCGGATGAAATCCGTGTCCTGCTCGAGGACTTAGATACCACTTCCCTCGAAGGTACTACGCTGGGGAGGGAATATAGAACTTTCCCGACCCTCTTTGCACACTCCTTAGAGGCCTACCGTGTTGCTGATCGGGAGGTTCTCGTGGCTCGCGTCTTGCGGGCTCGTTACAAGGATCGGTCTGATCATTTGGTGCTGACCAACTATCTGGCCGATAGTCACAAAAAGGCCGTCGAGTTTGCCAATGAGAGGGTCGCGACGTTGCTTCGCGAAAGGAGAAAACTGGTGGATCAATTGGCCCTATCCCTGACCGCTGGCAAGCACGACCGCCACAATGTCCTATTGAGGCTGCAAAGCGACTGGCAGGAAGAACGGCTCGACAAAATAACCGCAGACATAGCTCACGGGAATGGATTAGTTCGGGACTTGGAAATAATCACCGAAGAACACGAGGTCAAGGTCACTGAGGTTAAGGGAGAATGCAGAAACCTTTTCCTCAAGCTCGCGGACCAGGACATGCGAAGTCGTGAGTACGGGCAGAGCATTAACAACATGGAGGGTCAGTTGGGCTCCTTTGTGTCGTTAATTAGGGCTCACTTTGGCTTTACTTTTCCACCCCGAATTGTATGACCTGCTTCTGAAAACCCTCCGCTGAGCAAAATAAATGAAAGTTCTCGTGTGTGTTTTAACTTCTGCATGGTTCCTTTCTTCGAGCGTTCGAACATCTTCGACTTAGGTGAGCCGAACCATAATATCAATAAGTCGAGCAAATATGGATTTTATAACTCGCTCATGATCAGATGAAAGAATAGCCTCAGACTTATCCAGGAAAAGATTTCTCTCTGTTACCTATTTTTTACCTGCCAATGAAAAGACAGAATCAGAAGGAATAATTTGAAAAAGAAAGCAGAAACCCCTTTCAATCTTATGCTTACCCATGATTAATAAGGACAAGAACTTTTACAAGGGTTTTAATCTTGCGTGAAAAGTTTTTTATCAATATTCTTCGAAAGAAAGCATACTATTGAAAGGAATGTAATTCACAATAATTGCTTTTGATCAATTTCGAGAGGAACGAATTACTCAAAAGTACGAGGCATAATAACGTGTTTTAAATTTAGTTGAAGATACGACATCCAAATCAAGGCCGTTTTGTTAAGAACGAGAGTAATTTGGACATCTATCTCGTCATTAAATTCAAAACAACGCCGATATTCTCGGTCAATTATCGTGGATTACCAGCGGCGCACAATCATGCATGAACCAATTCAAGTGTATAATTCCTTCTAGCGAAATTGGGGTTGGATTACCCTATACGACCAAAAAGGTCATGCAAGATTTCCAATTTTGATTTCCTCTAAAGGAATTATAAACTTGACTTGGGAGTATTCGGATGATTAGAGAAAATGCCACTATCACATTCCCATGTCCCGTCAAAAGAAATACAACCAAGTTCCATCTGAATGTATACACCAATAGGTCCCTAATACAATCACTCTAAGGGGTGAGATAGAGAAAGCCTCGATAAAAATAAACCATATACAAGAGGACTAGTAATGAAAAATGAAACAAAGGAACGTGATCCTAACGTTTAAGGATGCCCCAAGTTCGATCTGTGACCTCCGGATCACTTGCCCCAACTCGTCATCTTCATTGGACGATATCTCAATAATGTCCATAGTAGGCTCCTTTGTTGCTCACTCGGTGCTTGTCATGGGATATCATCCTCTTCGTCTTCTATCAAGGACGTTTGGGAAAAACACACACATCTATCCTTGAAATGGCATTTAATCTAATCACCAGAATGCAATGAATGAAATGCCTATATTTATATGAACTGTAATAGATCTGAGGGATAGAGAGTCTTACCAACCAAACTCGTCGACTTATGTGCGGTTTTAGGTGTACCAACCGCCCGAAGACATGCGCATGAGACAAGTGATGGTGAACT
The DNA here is from genome assembly GCA_021437785.1 of Rhodomyrtus psidioides. Lineage (NCBI taxonomy): Eukaryota > Viridiplantae > Streptophyta > Magnoliopsida > Myrtales > Myrtaceae > Rhodomyrtus > Rhodomyrtus psidioides. The sequence goes on along the minus strand of JAILYB010000077.1, from coordinate 2,427,229 downwards.
TCTAAAAATCAGAGGGCTTGGCACCTAAGGTTAAGGTTCCCACTTCGAGTTCTAGAAAGAGCCGATTCCATTGCACAGCTATCGTTGCATTGGGACTCGATCCATAGTTCGAAGCGAGCGGAATTGAAAAGTGGATTACCCCGCGTTTTTCCTCACGGAGATTCCATTCTCAATTCTTTCTATTGTGTTCCTAAAGGCGGCGCCCGGGATTTTAGGCGCGGTTGTGTGTGTCCACGTGTTGTGATCATCATAATGCAATTCATGCACAGCAGTTTATCAATCAGCACTTCAAATCATCCACACAACATACATTCCTACGCCCAACCTGCATAAGACAATGTTAATCACGGACTACACCCCTTATTTCTCCAATCTGCCAAAAACATATAACACCTACCATAAGCGGACTTACCTCACCTTCGAGAGCGCCTGCAAGGTTAGAAAAATCACTCAGCGTTTTAATTACGGCCTAAGTCCACTTGAGGTCTAGAATCATATGTTCTAGAGCAAGATTCCCCAGCGGAGTCGCCAGCTGTCGCGACCCTTCCGAAAAGCGGACGCGGCTAATGGATTACCGATCGCGGGTCTCGGATCGGCGCGGGCCCTCCCAGGCCCATACCAAATCGCGGCGGGAGTATTTTTCAAAGGATTCGACGATAAGAGTCGATCGCTTTCGACCTTCAGTGTGGTCGTGGTGACATGTGCAAATTGTGCATGCATTTGGAGTCGCCACCGGTCTTTCTTGGAGGGTAGACCGGAAACCTTACTGATCGATTGGGAGAGATCGATCAGTTCTGCGGAACCAGAGATTTTGGGTTCGGGGACTTGGTTACGCTGGTGTCATTACCAACGCCCTTTCGGTACCTAACGCGAGTGATTTTCCTGGCTAAGAATTCATGCAGGCGCAATTTTAGGTGAGGTAGGCTTGATTCAGGGATTCATGCAGATTGGAAGACTGTTCCTATCAACCACGATCAATTTAAATGAAAGCGCAATCAAATACATAAATAAATCACATCAATGTACATCAATTCAAATCAAAGGCTTCCTAATACAGCAATAAAGGCTTAAGTAAGGTGTGATTTCAGGTTCAGGATAAAATGGGAAGATTTGGAGGCGATTTGGCCTGAAAGGCAAAATCGTCAATTTTTGGAGGATTTGGATACCGAATTACCCAAAATATTCCATGGCCGGTTGATTGTGGCCATTTCCCATTTTTGAGATTTTTCTAGAATTTTTTAGAATTTTTTAGAATTTTTAGATTTTTTTTTATCTTCTATTATTTATTATTATTTTTATTATTATTTTTTTAATTATTATTTTTATAAAGGCCCCTATTGTATTATAAAGCCTAAGGCCTAAATTTCTAACTAAGCCCATACACTAATCTAAAACCCAAAACCCATCCACAGAAACGCATCCGCACAAATATAACCCACAATTCATTCTTTATTCTTCTTTGCCCCCCCTTTTCTTTGATTGCTTTTTTTTTTATTCTACACATCCCCCACACGAACAATTAAGGAAAAGTAACACGCATTCACTATTACTCACCTTCTTCACACGTCGTCTTCTTCACGGGTCCAATGGCGAGTTCGGATTTCCAGATGACATGGTGGCGATCCTAGCGCTCCAGGGGAAGCTGACCAAGATGAAGGCCTCGTACTAGTTCTCCGAGGTGGGCAAGAAAGAGAAAGCCACTCCCTCGTCCAAGCCTCCGAAGAAGACGGAGGCGACTGCCAAGAAGCCGAAGGAGGCGGCTCCTGCTGCGAGAGCCAAATCGACAAGGAGGCCGGAGTCAGCCAAGCCGACGAAGAGGGCCGCGAAGAAGCTGGTGAAGAAGGCGGCGGCTGCGAAGAATGCTGGTGAAGGTGGCAGCGGCTGTGAAGGCGCTGATGAAGATGGCAGCGGTTGCGAAGACGCTGATGAAGATGGCGGCGGCTACCCTTCTCATCGCTCCACGATACCTGCCGCTGATCGTGTCTTCTTATGGTGGAGTGACTGGACAAAGCGGCGATGGTTGGGATCTCATAGTGGTTGGGCACAGCGGCGCAAACCGCGTTAATCCTTTCATACCGACGCGAGAGTGGGTTGTGGTGATGGTAGTCACGGCATGGAAGGGATGGTCTTGAGTTTTTGGCCGCCCACGGTGGGATGGGGTCGCTGGCAGAGGTCGCTGGCCGAAGTAACCCGAGAAGAAGAAGCAGAAAGAAGTAGAGAAATGAAGGAGATGGGGGTCGTCGGGTGCAACGGGTGAGAAGCGTCAGGGTCGTGACAGGTGTTGACACCTGATTTTTTTTACCATTTATTATTGTGATTTTTATTCTTTAAAATTAATTAAAAATATCAAAAAAGGTCATAAAATCACAAAATCAACTTTGGAAGCCTTGGTTTAACCTTAGGAACCAATTTTGAACAAAAAATATTTTTCGGTATTTTTAATATTTTTCGAGTTTATTTAATTATAAAAATACCCAAAAAATCAGAAAAATACCATTCGTGGTCAGACAAATACCCAAAAATATTCGATAATTTTGTTTTAATTTCCTCTTCAAGTGTGTCACTTTAAATCTCAAAAATTCGGCTCGGGTCACTATGTTCCTTCACAAACATAAACCCGAACCGAACCTAAAAAAAATCATTTTCGAGTCTTTTAGTTTTCAATTCTCACTTTTTATAAGCTATGACATTGGATTCTAAAGTCTTAAAGTGCAATTAGGTCAATTTGCCCTCCAATTTAATCAATTTTTACCAAAAGGGCTTAATTGCACATTTTTCTTTCAATTAGTCCCCGGTTTCACGGATGTATACGTATGCTCTACGTATTTATACATCATACGTATTTATACGTTATGCATATTTGTATTGTTTGGTAACCACTTTAACTCTTGTAATAATAATAATGGTTATTATTTTTAACACCTTTGTTAGTGCCTTTTTTAGCATTTTTGTATTGTGAGTGCTATTTTTAAATAGCATTTTTGTATTATAAATTGTGAGTGCTATTGTTAGTGCTATTTTTAAATGACATTTATTTATCATAAATTGTGAGTGCTATTGTTAGTGCTATTTTTAAATGGCATTTATTTATCATAAATTGTGAGTGCTATTATTAGATAGAATTTATAATTGTTAGTGCTATTTTTAAATAGAATTTTTGTATTATAAATTGTGAGTGCTATTGTTAGTGCTATTTTTAAATAGCATTTTTGTATTATAAATTGTGAGTGCTATTGTTAGTGCTATTTTTAAATGTCATTTATTTGTGAGTGCTATTATTAGATAGAATTTATAATTGTTAGTGCTATTTTTAAATAGAATTTTTGTATTATAAACTGTGAGTGCTATTGTTAGTGCTATTTTTAAATAGCATTTTTGTATTATAAATTGTGAGTGCTATTGTTAGTGCTATTTTTAAATGTCATTTATTTGTGAGTGCTATTTTTAGATAGAATTTATAATTGTTAGTGCTATTTTTAAATACAATTTATTGGAAGGTATTTTTGGCTATAAAAGGATGGCAAGAGTTTTGAGGTTAAAGGGGAGAGACATTTTGTAGAGTGTGCAAATTTTTGAGAGCTTAGAGAGAAGAACACAAACACTCTCTATATTCTCATAATCTTGAGCGAGCAAAATATACTAAGTTCGGAATATTGATTCCGCATATTGCTAGCACAATTGTTGTGGAGTTATTAGTCGTCTCCCCGTTCGTCAATTGGTGGTGCGTCCGAACTAGATGCCTAACACTTGTGGAGGCTGAGATCGAAGAACATCGAACCGACACCTCCGTTCAAGCACGCTACGAGAGGTAATCTATTTACTCCCTTTGAGACTTTGTGATTTTTTTCGATTGAAATGCACGAAGTACGCCTCTGGAGATACATGTGTGGGTTGTTATTTATTTCCGCTACGTGTTACGTGGATCCCAACAGTGGTATCAGAGCCAATCCTTAGGTGTTTTCGTGCATTTAATTGATTTTTTGCAATTTTTGCAATACTATGGCCAATATGTATTAACGAATTGTTCGTCTTACATGGCTAATGGAGATTGATTATTTTATATGATAAATTAATCAACGTAGCAAAAATTGAGACTAAATCAATTTTGAATCGAAAATTTATGGCTATCTTATTTTACGTAAAAATTCTGAATATGATTCAACGTAGAATTTTTATTGTGCCTTCCTAAGTTTTAAATTGTGTGTTTATTACTTACGTGAAAGGGTGGTGATCATGGAAAAATCCCTAATCAATGTGATTGATGTATATATGAATGTATGATGATTATTTATATATTTGGAGTTGTAATTATTAAATGGAGGCTGCGTACTCCTTTTATTTTTCATGTAATCTTTATTTTTAGCATAGTCAATTGTTGATGTAAATGCTACGAGGATTACGTGGAGGAGCCTTTTAAGTCGGCGAGCTCTTTGGGGCCCAATTCTTGAAGAGTTCAAGAAACCAAGAAGAAGCGAAGAGCGGCTCTCCGTTATTAAAATATTAAAATGATTATATGTGGTCTCATTGGCTCGAGACCCATTAAATCATAATTCCATGATCACCACGTAGGATAGATATTTATGTGATTGACATCTATTTATTTATTATGATTACGTGAGCATGTTAAACTGGTTAATGTGCAAAGTCAGACTTACCTCACCCAAAATTGTGCCTGCATGAAATCCTAGTTAGGAAAATCACTCGCATTAGGTACCGAAAGGGCGTTGGTAACGACACCAGCGTAACCAAGTCCCCGAACCCAAAATCTCTGGTTCCGTACAACTGATCGATCTCTCCCAATCGATCGGTAAGGTTTCCGGTCTACCCTCCAAGAAAGACCGGTGGCGACTCCAAATGCATGCACAAGTTGCACATGCCACCACGACCACACTAAGGTCGAAAGCGATCGACTCTTATCGTTGAATCCTCCTGAAAAATACTCCCGCCGCGATTTGATATGGGCCTGGGAGGGCTCGCACCGATCCAAGACCCGTGATCGGTAATCCATTAGCCGCGTCCGCTTCCGGATGGGTCGCGACAGCTGGCGACTCCACTGGGGACTTGTTCTAGAAACTATGGTTCTAGACCTCAAGTGGACTTAGGCCGTAATAAAAATTGAGTGATTTTTCTAACCCTACAGGCGCTCTTGAAGGTGAGGTAAGTCCGCTCACGATAGGTGTTATATGTTTTTGCAGATTGGAGTAATAAGGGGTGTAGTCTGTGATTAACTTTATTTTACGCAGGTGTGGCGTAGGAATGTATGTTGTGTGGATGATTTGAAGTGCTGATTGATAAATTGTTGTGCATGACTTGCATTGTGATGATCACGACACATGGACACACACAACCGCGCCTAAAACCCCAGGCGCCGCCTTTAGGAACACAATAGAAGGAATTGAAAATGGAATCTCCGTGAGGAAAAACACGGGGTAATCCACTTCTCAATTCCGCTCGCTTCGAACTATGGATTGAGTCCCAATGCAACGATAGTTGTGCAATGGAATCGGCTCTTTCTAGAACTCGAGGTGGAAACCTTAACCTTAGGTGCCAAACCCTCTGATTTTTAGAAGTTCACCATCACTTGTCTCATGCGCATGTCTTTGGGCGGTTGGTACACCTAAAATCGCACATAAGTCGACGAGTTGGGTTGGTAAGACTCTCTATCCCTCAAAACTATTACAGTTCATATAAATATAGGCATTTCATTCATTGCATTCTGGTGATTAGATTAAATGCCATTTCAAGGATAGATGCATGTGTTTTTCCCAAACGTCCTTGATAGAAGACGAGGAGGATGATATCCCATGGCGAACACCGAGTGAGCAACAAAGGAGCCTACTATGGACATTATTGAGATATCGTCCAATGAAGATGACGAGTTGGGGCAAGTGATCCGGAAGTCACAGATCGAACTTGGGGCATCCTTAAACGTTAGGATCACATTCCTTGGTTTCATTTTCCATTACTAGTCCTCTTGTATAGGGTTTATTTTTATCGAGGCTTTCTCTATCTCACCCCTTAGAGTGATTGTATTAGGGATCTATTGGTGTATACATTCAGATGGAACTCGGTTGTATTTCTTTTGACGGGTCATGGGAATGTGATAGTGGCATTTTCTCTAATCATCCGAATACTCCCAAGTCAAGTTTATAATTCCTTTAGAGGAAACTAAAGTTGAAAATCTTACACGACCTTTTTGGTCGTACAGGGTAATCCAACCCCAATTTCGCTAGAAGGAATTATACACTTGAATTGGTCCATGCATGTCATACGTCACTAAGTAATCCACGATAATTGATCAAGAGTATTGACGTTATTTCGAATTTAATGACGAGATAGATGTCCAAATTGCTCTCGTTCTTAACAAAACGGCCTTGATTTGGATGCCGTATCTTCAATTAAATTTAAAAACACGTCGTTATGCCTTGCATTTTTGACTAATTCGCTCTTCTGAATATTGGTCAAAAGCAATTATCGTGAATTACATTCCTTTCAATAGTATGCTTTCTTTCGAGGAATATTGATAAAAACTTTTCGCACAAGATTAAAACCCTTGTAAAAGTTCTTGTCATTATTAATTACGAGCAAGCATAAGATTGAAAGGGGTCTATGCTTTCTTTTTCAGATTATTCCTTTTGACTCGGTCTTTTCATTTGCAGGTGAAAAACAAGTAGCATAAAGAAATCTTTTCTTGGATAAGTCTGAGGCTATTCTTTCATCTGACCATGAGTGAGTTAGAAAATCAGAACACATCTACTCGACTTATTATGGATCGGCTCATCCAAGTCTAAGATGTCCGGATGCTCGAAGAAATGGATCATATAAAAGCTAAAACAAACACAGGGGCTTTCATTCATTCTTGCCCAAACCAGATCATACAATTCATTGGGGTGGAAAAGTAAAGCAGAAGTGAGCCCTAATCAACGACACAAAGGAGCCCAGCTGGCCCTCCAGGTTATGGATGCTTTGTTTATACGCACCACTCCGCGTATCATGGTCCGCAAGCCTGAGGTGGAGGCGTTTGCGTTCATCATTGACTGCAACAACCTGAGTCTCGTGATCTTCGGCGACTGCTTCCAAGTCCCGAACAAGTCCATTCTCACGAGTTATATCCTCGTTTATGCCGTTGAGCCTTTCTTCCAGCCACTCGCTCCGATTCCTTAGCAGGGCATTACGTCGATCGCGCTCATAGGTAGCCAGAGATAGAGCTAAGTCCTCCACCAGATTCCTCCTCTCGCGTAGCAATGTCGAAACCCGCTCTTTGGCGAACTCAACAGCCTTTTTGTGACTATCGGCCAGGTAGTCAGCCAACGCTAGGCGGTCGGACTGATCCTCATAACGGGCTCGCAAGACACGAGCCACGGTAACTCCCCGATGAGCAGCGCGGTAGACCTCCAAGGAGTTCGTAAAGAGCGTTGGAAAAATATTGTATTCCCTCCCCAACGCGGTACCCTCGAGGGAGGTGATGTCCAGGTCCCCGAACATGACTCTGATCTCATCCTCGGTTTCGGGATGATCGGCTATGTGAGCGTAGCCTCGACCCAAGAGGTTATAGAACTCTTTCCATCGAGTCAAAGCTTCGGCTGAGAAAGTGTGAACTTGGGAAGAAGCCATTTTCGACGGAGATGTGTGTAGTGGAGCGATTAGAGGATGGAAGCAAATTATATGAGAGCGTTAATATCCCAAACACCAACTCCACATTTTATAGCGTCTCGAGAGTGGAGAAAAGTTGCAGCAATAATGCTTGTGGAGCCGGGTTAATTAATGTAAAGCGAGGGCTGCTCCTCCCGTGAATCATCAGACATGTCCTGATCCGCAATTTCAGGCCTGACAAATTCGGTCTCGCCATTATTAAAGCTGGGAGGGAGGCGAGCGCAACTATCGAAGAAGCCGCGAAAGGATTGTGTTGTTCCATCACGCATGAAGCTGGGCGGCGAGTGAACAGCTCTGCCACTTAAAAAGAGAAGACAGTGCTGAACAGGCATGACTATTGAGGAAAAGTGAAAGGCGAGCGCAACTATCGAAGAAGCCGCGAAAGGATTGTGTTGTTCCATCACGCATGAAGCTGGGCGGCGAGTGAACAGCTCTGCCACTTAAAAAGAGAAGACAGTGCTGAACAGGCATGACTATTGAGGAAAAGTGAAAGGCGAGCGCAACTATCGAAGAAGCCGCGAAAGGATTGTGTTGTTCCATCACGCATGAAGCTGGGCGGCGAGTGAACAGCTCTGCCACTTAAAAAGAGAAGACAGTGCTGAACAGGCATGACTATCGAGGAAAAGTGAAAGGCGAGCGCTACTATCGAAGAAGCCGCGGAAGGATTTGGATACCCCTTCGTGTCGGAAAGCTGAGCAGGAGGTAAACAGTTCCGTCGTTTCAAAAACAGAACGCTAAACAGACCTAGCTTTCGAGGAAAAGGAGGCAACAAATCGAAAGAGCGAGTATACAAAAGAGAACAGAGAACACCGAGTGACGAGTTCGTTGAAAGACCTCAAATTCTCTAGAATCAGATTCGACATCGAAGCCATGGAACTCAACATCGCCGGTGACGAACATCAAGATCGCAGTGGTGACGACGGCAGTGGCCACGACGCTCAACCCCGGAAAAGAAAAAGTCGCCAGCGCTACGCTCGGAAAGAAATCCAGGAGCTTGAAGCTTTCTTCGATGAATGCCCTTGCCCAAACGAGGAACAAAAGATTGAATTGGGCCAGAAGCTGGGAATGAATCCTATGAGAATCCATTTTTGGTTTCAGAATAGACGTTTCAGACTAGGTGTCCAACACAGGCGTAAGGAGATCACGGCCCTAAAAGAGCAGAACCAAAACCTTCAAATGGAAAACATGTGGTATGAGAAAATTCTCAGTACTATTACCTGCCCTGACTGCGGTGGCCCTACCACCCTCAGTAAATTGTTCCCCAGTAAGCCTTCTACGAAGATGGAAGGTGCTCATTTATCCCCCTGCTCCCTTGAGCCATCTCCGGTACAATCAGATCCTGCTAATGGCGCGCATGAGCAGATCGATCCTACAGAAATTATACCAGTGTCTTCGGAGGAAGAAGATACGTGTCGTTATGATCGGAGTCACCTCATCGAAGCCCATGAATCTCCTCCACAACAGCTTCCGGTAAGATCAGATACGGTTCAAGAGGAGTTAGAGGTTAGTCGGCAGGCTATCTACGCCACTCTGGACGACGAGAAGAAGAAATTCACTTGGCCCCCGGAGCTTCATCTCAAGTTCTTGGACGCAGTTCGACAGATAGGACTCGACTTCATAGGTCCGACAAGCATACTTAGGGTCATGAACGTACCGGGACTTACCAAGCAATTAGTCGCGAATCACCTTGGTTGCTACAGAAGGGCGTTAGGACAGCGTTATGCAGAACTGAATCCGAGCAATAGACTCGGCTGCGAACCCAGCACCCTTATGACAAATGAGGCCCGGTCGAATCTGGACGACTATTGGGGATTTGATCAGGATATCCTCGCGAGTCATTTCAATATTCCTCAAGAACACGCATCACAAGTGCAACGAGTAAGCACTCCTCCGTCCGAGCAGCAGCTAGTCAGTGTTCATCCTGTCGCAGATCAGCCCACCACGCCCAGTGCTCAAGGGTTTGCCCAATCAGAGCATATGGCTTCACATGATCTAATGGGAGAAAGCTTGGAGCACTCTTATTTCCCTAATCCCCAAGTGGGAGATGCTTGTGGTAGTCAATCGATCAAATCTCCTCTTATAATCCCAGACAAAGATGGAGGTTCCAGTTCGAAGAACCCGTCGGGCGATGCAGCTCAACCTACACATCAATCGTTCGAGGGGTCGGGTGATTTCTTCGATGAAGGACTTGATACCTGGTTCAATCAGTTGGAAGCTATTAAAGGTTGGCAACCATGATCTGCACTTGGTAATGGCACACCTAAGCTGAGGCCAGACTAGTTAGTCATTGGACATGCCTCAAGAAAGAAGGGGATGTACGCGAGAAGGATGTATCTCCTATTGTAAAGTTCTCATCGGTGCATGCGTTTGTTTCTTCAATAGCTAGAGTTGATTCTGCATAATGTTTTTCGCAAACGTCATCTCGTGTGTATACGGTAATTCCTTGTTATTAAGTTCAAGGTAAAATCAGCCCCGACGCGTGAAGGCAGAATTGATAGCATGAGTTACTAGCAGAATGTGATCGAGCTCGAAAGTGAAAGATTACTAGCGGCCCCAAACGCAATGACCGCAAAATCAGGGGCAATCTTTAAGTTTCGAGCAACTACAAATCTATTTCTCACGAGGCATTCAGGTCAATCAAATATAAAGCGTCGGGCTGTGAGAATGATGCGTAGTCAATCTGTTGACACAGGCGAAAAAGGAGTCGCGTAGATCCGAAAGCAAAAACCTTTCTTGGCTAGTCAACAATGCAGAATGAAAGAGCATATATAAACAAACTCGCATTTATTTCATTCAGCAGGAAAGTTTACAAGTGGATCACTGAGGGGGAGCAGTAAACCCAAAATGAGTTCTGACAAGCATCACAAAAAAGCTTAACTGACTCTCCATGCTATCCATGCCTTGCTTACAACCCACACTCCGGGAATCGAGGTCTACAAGCTTGAAGAAAAGGAGACGACATTTCTCCTTAAGTTCGTTCACCTTGGTGTCATAGTACTCGAACTCAAGCTCTAAGTCATGAGCCAGCACCCTCCCGCGAGCTATATCCATGCTCAGGTCTTCAAGCCTTTCCTCCAACCAGGCACACTGGAACCTCAGCACGAAGTTGTGCTGGTCTTGCTCAAAGGCGGTGTCAAAAAGAGCCAGACGCTCCACCAAGTTGTCCCTCTCACGGACCAGCATCGAAACCTGGGCGTGGGCGTATTCAACAGCCCTTTTATGGTTATCGGCCGTCAGCATGGCCAACATCAGGGACTCAGTTCGGTCCTGATAACGGGCTCGCACGATACCAGCCAAAGTGACCTCCCGGCTAGCAACTTCGTAAGCCTGCATGAAATTGTTAAAGAGAGTTGGGAAGATCACAAACTCCCTTTGCAGTTTCGTACCTTTAATACACGCAGTATCCAGGGCCGGAATCAGAGTACGAACTTCAACCTCAGCTTCAGGATGATTGTTTATGTAGCCATAACCCCTACCCAAGAGGTGGTAAAATCTCTCCCATTGGGTCGAAGCTTCAGGTAAGGCAACAGGCATAGAGGAGGAATCCATATGCGATGGAATGACGGAGAAGAGAGTGAGAATGTGAAGAGTGTTTGAGAGGCTGAGTCTGATAAGGCTAAAGTGTTAATCTTCTTGACATCAATCTATCACCTTATAAATGCTCGAGTACAGGGAGAAGTGGTAATAATATTTTATGTGCAGTAGAGCCAAGCGGGTTTCGTTAATGCATCCCCGATGAGTCACGAATCCACCACCGTCCTGTGATCTCGGGTTTTACGAAACATAATGGCGCCGAAAGGTGGGCAGGCTTGTTACTCTAGAGACTGGGCCAGGGGGACAAGCGTAGTGCTCGACAAAGAGAAATCAACGCAAGAGATCTTCAGGCTCCGTTCACGTAGAAAAGAGCAAAAAAGGACAAAGTGGGAATTACGAAGCCTTGAGAAAAACGCTCGTCAAGTAGCCATCACAAAAGGACGAAGTGGGAATCTCGAAACATTGAGAAGAGCGCTCGTCGGGTAGCCATCACCTTTGATCGAAGAACGGTGATCCGGCTCCTTTAACCTCTCAGAATTTGCAGAGAAAGTGAAGATCCAAGGAGGAACAAAGAAAGCTGAGTTAACGGAAAATCAAACAGTGATATCCCGGTCAAAATGTTCAAGGGATTCTGTCATTTACTGGAAGCGCCAGACTTGGAGGTCTCCGAGCTTGAGCTGCTGGAAGAGTTTGAAGATCTCAGGACCGAACCTGACACGAGGGCCATGGAGACCGATCCTTCTAATGATGAAACCCGCGGCTTGGTTAACGAGAACAGTACCCGCGACGGTTATCAGCGTCAGAAAGGGGAATATCTCAAACGCAACACTTCAGGTCAAGTCCATAAACTCGAATTGTTTTTCAGGGAATACCCCTATCCGGACATGGAACAGAAAATCAAAATGGGCCAGGAGATAGGGTGGGAGCCTCGGAAGGTCAAGTGCTGGTTTGAAAACAAACGAACCCGGCTGAAGCAGCAACGCGATCGGCACGAGTTAGCGGTTGTAAGGGAGGAAAATGAAAAGCTTCGAATAAAAAACACTCAGTACAAAAAAGCTCTAAGCATCGCTATTTGCCTGGAGTGCGGTAACCCTGTTCCCACGGACGGAGTATTCACTGAAGAGCCAGATCTGGGGGTTTATAATGCTCATTTGTTGCAATGCCCTTCGCAACATCTTTCGGAACAGGCGGGTACCGCCGAGGATCTACAAGAGGAAACTAGTGCTATAAGGTCAAAGTCGACGCCCATTGTGGAAGGGAACATGCGTCATGACAAGTCGGGTCCGCTCGATGATGAACTCACCATCATGACCAGCCGATCTGAGACCACTAAATCCCCTCCAGAGCAACCTCCAACACGACCAGATTCCGAGAAGAGTAACCGCCAAGTTGCTGACACCACTTCGGCTAGCAAGAAAATAAGATTTCGTTGAACCCCGGAGTTTCATAGCAAATTTGTTGATGCAGTTCAACAGTTGGGGATCAGTTTTGCTTGCCCATTGCGCATACTCGAAATCATGAACGTGCCGGGACTGACTAAAAATATGGTCAAGAATCACCTTTGGCGCTACAAGAAACTACTGAGAGATGGACGAGCGTCGCTAGACCAAGATAGAGGCGGTTCAACACGACCAGATTCCACGAAGAGTAGCCGCCGAGTTGCCAACCCTACTTCGGCTAGCAAGAAAACAAGGTTTTATTGGACCTCGGAGCTTCATAGCAAATTTGTTGATGCAGTTCAACAGTTAGGGATCAGTTTGGCTCGCCCATCGCGCATACTCAAGATCATGAACATGCCGGAATTGGATAGAAATAAAGTCAGGAACCACCTTTGGTGCTACAAAAGACTACTGAGAGATGGACGAGTGGCGCTAGACCAAGAGAGAGGCAGTTCAAGTTTAAACGATGAGCATGGCTGTGATCGCAATCCTCATGAAGCAGGAAGCATCCAATCACCTCTTAACACCGATGGGACTGACAATTACACGGTCGATTGTTCAGGCATCAATCAGAGTACTCCCATGGGTTATCCCAGTACTCCTCAGGAGTATGTACCGCAATTTCAGCAAATCGGGACTCCCCAGTCTGAGCACCGACTGGCCATTAATACTAGTCCTACAGCGGATCTAACACTGGCAGGAGATGCACATACAATCTTGCGAGACGATTACGGAGATTCCGGCTCGAAGAATCAGGTGGTCCATGACGAAAATGGCAAAAAGATTCCTTCTCCAGTAGTCGACAATACTCAACCTGAGTGTCAGTCGCTCGATGGTTTAGACGATCTCCTTGAAAACATCTATTCTTGGTTCGATCGGCTGAATTCCCCCCTGAGTTACCCTGGTACTCCCCAAGAGTATGTACAACAATTTCAGCAGGTATGGACTCCCCAATTTGAGCACCAACCGATCGTTAGTGTTATTCCTACGGCGAATCCAGCATCGGGTACAAACCTACTGGACAACGATGAAAATACCAACTCGAGAAGTGAGGTTGTTCATATCGAAAGTAGTGTGAGGAACCCATCGCCAACGGTTGAGGATGCCCGACTTGGGCGTCAATGGCTTGAAATTTCAAGCGAGTCCCTCAGTAAGCAACTCGGCGTGTGGATCACGCATAAACCGAGAAACCAGGTTGTTCATGCCGAAAATGGGAGAAGTCCATCACCAGCAATTAAGGATGCTCAACTTGGACGACTCGAGCGGTCGGACGATCTCCTGAATGAGCAACTCAGCCTATGGGTCAAGCATTTTGGAACAAGTGCATCTTCGCAGTCGTGACCGGTACCGGCAACCGGACATCTGGTTGGAAGCTCGTGTGCTAAATCATTAGAAGGCTCAGGAGAGTGAGAGGTGAATACATCGAATGAATGTGTTACGGATTTCGTTGTAAAGTTCCCGCGGGAACATTGTAATTAACGCTGAAAACTAACCGCTCTGAGTGTCAACATTACCCTTTGAACGTCTTCGAGCCAAGGGCCATGGATTAATCACTTAATCCGTGGAGCAAATTCCATGAACGATGACTATCACCCGCGGAGCATAATGGGATCTACCCCCATTCAGCACGAAATACGTTTGGTCACGAAGCCTCCCATTTGGTAAAACGATGTATCGTTCCTAAACGATCTTCAACCGAATACCAAAGTAATGTCTCATTTCTTTCCCTTCTCAGGTGTTAAACGTGGATAAATCACCCAAGGAGCCATCTGTTCAAATAACAAAACAGACGTTGCCCAACCGGGGGCAGCTGAACCATTGATATTGCAAATATTCCAAGCATGGATAAGCGGATTTGATAGACGTGGTTCATATCAATACGCGACGTCAGAACGGGATGAGAACCAAGAGTAAAGTTGTATTGTCCCAATTTGTCTTCAATTTGGGAATATGAGTTAACACTTGCTATTTATCCTTGATAGGGACTCACCATCAAGGAGGACAAATTTTGACAACCTGTGTGCACTCGCAGGGGCACACGACCGAGGGTAAGATGTATCGTTCTAATTTTTTGAAAAATTCATGAACGAACAATAACATGTTTCTTCCGCATTTTCAGGGATCTCCAGCCGCGGGGGACAGGTAAGTATCCCTTTCCCCAATCCATTGAAAATGTTGAATAAAAAATAGAGAAGAAAAGAAAAGCTTTTAGAATCTGATGTCTAGAAAAGACATAGGATTCTAACTTCATTGGCATTCATGTTTTGAAACATGAGGTTATCTGAACATGCATTGGGCATCATAAAATCCCATTGACGGGTAAAATTTTTGGAGAAAACGAAAGAGATTTTTCCAATCAAAAGTTGTTCAAAACTTTCAAAAGGACGTTTTCTCAAAAGACGAGAGGCAAAGCCTAGTCCAAACACGTCCTATACACACTTAAGAGAGAAATGGAGCGGATAAGACAGCAGAATCTGGACCTACGGAAGTAGGGACCATTCGCAGCGATTACATGGGTTGGGACGACGGAGGCATTCGTTTCATATCCCCCAAACACTACAGGTGACCGTTGATAACCCCTTTGAACGGCGGTTTTCATTCTTAACCCTGTCAAGAACCACCCCACATCGGGGCAAAATGGAGGTGAGTCCAGCAGCATCAGGAGAAAATGGTTAGAAATTTTCTTGCTCGGACTAACATTAATCTTTGTGTGTTGTTTATATGGTAATCCAAGTGCCATAGGATGATGAGAAGCATTCATTTCTCTATCCCACACACCGAATCCTTTGCATAGCCAAGTTGAGCCTGCAGAATCATTTCATAAACCCATTGGTGATCATTGCACATTCCAAGACGGATGCAGCATCACTTCAGAAACGAAGAAGTTCAAGACTTAGGGTTTGCAAAAGAATTCCTAAGTTAATGTTTAACCTTGTTAGACCTTTGATCATAGGTCTAACGCGATCCTATGAAGATGAGAAAAAGTGGGATTTCAAAAATGAATGAGAAAAATCCACGGCATCGAGAAAAAGCAAAGTGCCTGGTAAAAGCAAGGCCGATGCTCATGAAAGCTGTTTGCTTGATCCCCAGTGAAACTTGGATGAAAAAAAAAGAAAAAAAAAGAAAATTCTTAAAGGAGTCAAATAAAAAAAGCTGCTCCCCAAATGCTGCCAAGCACAGAACAAAGACATGGAGAGAGTCGGTCTCTGAATGCAACAAGGGACGCTCTCTAAAGAGCTGGTGCACACCTCAAAATCGGTTGTACACCTCAAAAACTAAAGATGCAGAAAGGAAAAGACAGGAGGTAAATCAGCAATGATCACCAATGTCAAACTCGTCATGAATTCTGGGCCAAAAACAAGCCTTTTTCGGTCCCCAATCCTACCAACATCATAACCCTGAAACAGTCTTATCTGACTAAGACACTTGGGTTAACATACAGCTCAGCTCGAAGAAGTACGAGCAAGACTATTTCTTTCTCATTTTGCAGGGTTCTTGACTTGTAAACCCGGAGCAGATGGTGAAAACTTTCATTCAATGACCTTGACTCAAAAGTGAGTCCCCCTTGAAGACCAATATCCAAGCCCAACATTACGGTCCCGTGGAAGACCTCCCGACCGATCAAAATGTATGCGCTGCGAATGAGCCTAAAACCTAGGTACGGGTTAGTAGGGAATCGAGTGTATCCCCTATAAAAAAACACGATCGCAAAACAGGTGAGAAGACCTCATTGTCGAGAAATATTCCAATTGATGTTTTGAACAAACTCTTTTTGGAATTTTCAAACTGTTGATCCAGATTTTCCGTGCAAGGGATTTGTGATCACATTTGCATGTTGCAAGAATGCTTTGGATAACCCCCAGCATCAAAATGCACATTTCATGATTAAAACTTAAATCATACGGTTTTGTCAAAATGGACAGCCGTGGTCTTCCCAAAGATTACTAACGTTTTCTTGGTGAAGAAAAATCTTTCAGGCTCAAACTTATGCAGGATACTTGGAGAACCCAACTCCCAGAATGTCGCCTCAACAGACTCAAGTGAAGTTTTGTCAAAATAAAATCTTTCACTGCTTCAAAAAACTGAATTCCCGACAAACTTCGGGGTCTCAAAAAAAGGGGAAGAAAAATCCTTTTAAAAGAAAAAGTCCTATCAGACGTGGAGAACCCTCGTCCCAGGACCCATTTTCAAAATATCAAACAGTCTCATCGGACGTGGAGAACCCTCGTCATGAGACCCCTTTTCAAACATGGTAGATACCGCCTGAAGGGTCAACACAAGGTAGAAACCGCCTGAAGGGTCAACTCATGGTAGATACCGCCTGAAGGGTCAAATCAAAGGTAGATACCGCCTGAATGGTCAAAATCAAAGGTAGATACCGCTTGAAGGGTCAACACAAGGTAGATACCGCCTGAAGGGTCAACACATGGTAGATACCGCCTGAAGGGTCAACACAAGGTAGAAACCGTCTGAAGGGTCAAATCAAAGGTAGAAACCGCCTGAAGGGTCAACTCAAGGTAGAAACCGCCTGAATGGTCAAACCAAGGTAGAAACCGCCTGAGGGATCACATTAATGGTAGAAACCGCCTGAAGGGTCACATATGGTAGAAACCGCATAATGGTCCACTCATTGATAAATATCGCAGTAAGGATCAACACAAAGGTCTGATCCACCATACGGATTAAAATTCTTGGCAAATCCCAAAGCGTGGGATGCGCCTTCCTTAGGTTCCTACAAGTTAGGAATCCCATCATGGTATGACCTACCATACAGGTCAGAGCTTAATCTCCCTGGGATATTCTGAATGACGAGTCCTAGGCATCTTCTTGAAAGTCGTCGCAACCGGCAGCATCCGACAGGTGAGCTTCAGGTAAGCCTCTCTCACTCCGGCCCATGTTCAAATTGTTAGAGCAAACCGGAGATTGATTTGAGCTTTTATCAATAGGCTTAAGGATCCGATGTCATAACATTTCTTCTCTTATTTTCCCAGTTGAGTCGGTTAGGAATCAGGTGCCACCTTATCTTTGAGAGAAACCTCTAACGAGATTCCTTTCAAAGAGGGGCAGGTGTTGACACCTGATTTTTTTTACCATTTATTATTGTGATTTTTATTCTTTAAAATTAATTAAAAATATCAAAAAAGGTCATAAAATCACAAAATCAACTTTGGAAGCCTTGGTTTAACCTTAGGAACCAATTTTGAACAAAAAATATTTTTCGGTATTTTTAATATTTTTCGAGTTTATTTAATTATAAAAATACCCAAAAAATCAGAAAAATACCATTCGTGGTCAGACAAATACCCAAAAATATTCGATAATTTTGTTTTAATTTCCTCTTCAAGTGTGTCACTTTAAATCTCAAAAATTCGGCTCGGGTCACTATGTTCCTTCACAAACATAAACCCGAACCGAACCTAAAAAAAATCATTTTCGAGTCTTTTAGTTTTCAATTCTCACTTTTTATAAGCTATGACATTGGATTCTAAAGTCTTAAAGTGCAATTAGGTCAATTTGCCCTCCAATTTAATCAATTTTTACCAAAAGGGCTTAATTGCACATTTTTCTTTCAATTAGTCCCCGGTTTCACGGATGTATACGTATGCTCTACGTATTTATACATCATACGTATTTATACGTTATGCATATTTGTATTGTTTGGTAACCTCTTTAACTCTTGTAATAATAATAATGATTATTATTTTTAACACCTTTGTTAGTGCCTTTTTTAGCATTTTTGTATTGTGAGTGCTATTTTTAAATAGCATTTTTGTATTATAAATTGTGAGTGCTATAGTTAGTGCTATTTTTAAATGACATTTATTTATCATAAATTGTGAGTGCTATTGTTAGTGCTATTTTTAAATGGCATTTATTTATCATAAATTGTGAGTGCTATTATTAGATAGAATTTATAATTGTTAGTGCTATTTTTAAATAGAATTTTTGTATTATAAATTGTGAGTGCTATTGTTAGTGCTATTTTTAAATAGCATTTTTGTATTATAAATTGTGAGTGCTATTGTTAGTGCTATTTTTAAATGTCATTTATTTGTGAGTGCTATTATTAGATAGAATTTATAATTGTTAGTGCTATTTTTAAATAGAATTTTTGTATTATAAATTGTGAGTGCTATTGTTAGTGCTATTTTTAAATAGCATTTTTGTATTATAAATTGTGAGTGCTATTGTTAGTGCTATTTTTAAATGTCATTTATTTGTGAGTGCTATTTTTAGATAGAATTTATAATTGTTAGTGCTATTTTTAAATACAATTTATTGGAAGGTATTTTTGGCTATAAAAGGATGGCAAGAGTTTTGAGGTTAAAGGGGAGAGACATTTTGTAGAGTGTGCAAATTTTTGAGAGCTTAGAGAGAAGAACACAAACACTCTCTATATTCTCATAATCTTGAGCGAGCAAAATATACTAAGTTCGGAATATTGATTCCGCATTTTGCTAGCACAATTGTTGTGGAGTTATTAGTCGTCTCCCCGTTCGTCAATTGGTGGTGCGTCCGAACTAGATGCCTAACACTTGTGGAGGCTGAGATCGAAGAACATCGAACCGACACCTCCGTTCAAGCACGCTACGAGAGGTAATCTATTTACTCCCTTTGAGACTTTGTGATTTTTTTCGATTGAAATGCACGAAGTACGCCTCTGGAGATACATGTGTGGGTTGTTATTTATTTCCGCTACGTGTTACGTGGATCCCAACAGTGGTATCAGAGCCAATCCTTAGGTGTTTTCGTGCATTTAATTGATTTTTTGCAATTTTTGCAATACTATGGCCAATATGTATTAACGAATTGTTCGTCTTACATGGCTAATGGAGATTGATTATTTTATATGATAAATTAATCAACGTAGCAAAAATTGAGACTAAATCAATTTTGAATCGAAAATTTATGGCTATCTTATTTTACGTAAAAATTCTGAATATGATTCAACGTAGAATTTTTATTGTGCCTTCCTAAGTTTTAAATTGTGAATTTATTACTTACGTGAAAGGGTGGTGATCATGGAAAAATCCCTAATCAATGTGATTGATGTATATATGAATGTATGATGATTATTTATATATTTGGGGTTGTAATTATTAAATGGAGGCTGCGTACTCCTTTTATTTTTCATGTAATCTTTATTTTTAGCATAGTCAATTGTTGATGTAAATGCTACGAGGATTACGTGGAGGAGCCTTTTAAGTCGGCGAGCTCTTTGGGGCCCAATTCTTGAAGAGTTCAAGAAACCAAGAAGAAGCGAAGAGCGGCTCTCCGTTATTAAAATATTAAAATGATTATATGTGGTCTCATTGGCTCGAGACCCATTAAATCATAATTCAATGATCACCACGTAGGATAGATATTTATGTGATTGACATCTATTTATTTATTATGATTACGTGAGCATGTTAAACTGGTTAATGTGCAAAGTCAGACTTACCTCACCCAAAATTGTGCCTGCATGAAATCCTAGTTAGGAAAATCACTCGCATTAGGTACCGAAAGGGCGTTGGTAACGACACCAGCGTAACCAAGTCCCCGAACCCAAAATCTCTGGTTCCGTAGAACTGATCGATCTCTCCCAATCGATCGGTAAGGTTTCCGGTCTACCCTCCAAGAAAGACCGGTGGCGACTCCAAATGCATGCACAAGTTGCACATGCCACCACGACCACACTAAGGTCGAAAGCGATCGACTCTTATCGTTGAATCCTCCTGAAAAATACTCCCGCCGCGATTTGGTATGGGCCTGGGAGGGCTCGCACCGATCCAAGACCCGTGATCGGTAATCCATTAGCCGCGTCCGCTTCCGGATGGGTCGCGACAACAGGCTCGGCCTCGGCCGGCTAAGCTGGCGTCGCGACCACAAACGGCCGGCGAGGTGGCAGGGTCAGACAGCCGTGGAGTTGGTTGGAGGCTCAGTCGGGTGGACGCTGCTGCTCGGCCAAAACCAGGACCAGAAAAAGAAGAACCCCCAAAAACCAAGAAGAAGAAGACCATGAATAATGGCTGTAAGGGGGGAGCGTCTTCGCACGACCCGAGGGAGAGAGAGAGAGCGTGTGACGGTCAAAAAAGAAAAAAGAAAAAAAAGGCAGAGACCAAATCATTACCCAAAATCCATCTTTTTTTTATTTATTTTTTTATTTTATTCCAAAAATAAAATAAAATATATATAAAAAAAATATTTTTGTCCAAAATGGTTCCTAAGGCTAGGCCAAGGCTTCCAAAGTTGATTTTGCAATTTTATGATTTTGTTTTATATTTTTAATTAATTTTAAAGAATAAAAATCACAATAATAAATGGTCAAAAATCAGGTGTCAACAGCTACCCTGCTCAGTTTTGATCATGAAGTGGCTTTCTTCCAAAGATAGAGAAGCTTCGACTCCTTCGAATTCTTCATTGGTAATATCGGACATTATCCCCAAGCTCATCATTCTGGCGATACATAGCTTCTTTGCGTCAGCAGAGATCTCTCCTACTTTTGGGTATGACGAAGCGGTTGCTAAAAGGCCGATCAGTTTAGGTACGTCTACTTTCAGCTTAAGGTAGTTTTCTTCCCCTTTAGTGAATATTGCTTCTATTGCTTCATGATCCGGAAGTGGATTTTCTTGTAAATTTGGGGCCACGTTGTCAAATTTCAGGATCTGACTATCAATCAGAGCTTGCACTTTCAGCTTAAGGATATAACAGTTATCCATATTATGTCCCCTTTCGCCCATATGGTAGGCACAGGTCTGGCTCTCGTCAAAGCCAGGATATCTAACAGGGTTTGCCCTAGGCGGTTCTTTTGTCACCAGACATTGCTCTAGCAGCATCGGGAGCAACTTGGATAGAGGCCTCGGGAGCTGAGAAAATTGCTTCTAGGGTTGCCTTCTTCTAGGTTCTTGTACTTTCGGTGCCGGCCAGGATGAACCGCCTTTGGCCTGATTAGAATTGTCGAACGGCTTGGGCTTATGGGGGTCCGGTATAAATGCTATGTCGAGTCCGGCTTCTCTCTCCTTTTTTAAGAGATACGGCTTCCTAGTAGAAGCTTCATGAGGCCTTCTTTCTTTCAAGGCCCATTCTAGCCTTTCTGCGACCTTAATCAAGTGTGCGAATGTTTGACATACGGAAGTGTTCAGCTTGTCAAAATACTCGTAGGGGAGCACCTTTAGGAATAAGTCAATTAGCTCATCCTCTGGGATTAATGGCTTTACTTGGGTAGCCAAGGCTCGCCACCTCTGGCATATGTTCTGATTAATTCACCTCTCACCTTCGAAGTTCGTAGAAGGTCTTCTCTTGTTGGGGCTGTAGCCGTATTGAACTTATACTGTCTGAGGAAGTCCTCTGCAAGATCTTCCCACCCATCATAATCTTCTAGGTCTAGCTCAATGAACCAAGCCAGAGCGGCGCCAGCCAAACTCTCTTGAAATGTGTTCATTAATAGTGGAATATAATCCTAATAGTGCGCTATTTTGCGTAGGTAATATTTGAGATGGGCACGGGGACAGCCTGTCCCGTTATATTTTCTCACGAACTCTGGTTCTTTATAGTCAGGAGGAGTCTCTACTTTAGCAAAAGGAGATATCTTGTCGAAGCGGGCTAACTCATAGCCCTGGCTGCTCAAGCATTCTTCGATCTTGGCCAATCTTTTAGCCTCTACTTCAGTTTTCACAGTCTAATTCCCCTTCTCTTCCTTCTCGAGGTTGATAATAACAGGAGAGGCCTTTTGTTGTGATCGGTTATTTGGCTCACGGATGTCCTCCTCTGCACGTTGGGTATCTCTCGTCACCTCTCTGTCTGCTGCATCAGGTACAAAAGAAGGACCTGAGTCGTTTTGGTTATGAGCTGTTGTTTGTTTAGCTTGGGTGGCTTCCAGCATGGCCTTGATGTCGGCCATCATAGTTGCTAGGGCAGTCATCTGAGACTCCAACATGCCTACACGCGGAGTCAATTCTTGTTGCTCCATTCTTGTCTTAAGGCGAGTACAGAAACGATGTATTGGTAATTCCGTGATGAGAGTGTACCTATTTCAAAAGGATTTCCAATGAGTATTTCTTTTGTCTTTGACAAAAAGAAGCAACTAATTCTTTCAGTTGCATGCTTCTTGTCAGTAGATGAGAAAAAGGGATACTTCGTGCGCCTTAGCCTCATGTAAGTAGTTCTTTTAATCATTTTCCAACAAGAATTCATGAAATTAAAAGAAGCGTAATTTCTGACGATAGTTTTTATGCATTCGCAAAACATGCTCATATGTATGCTCATGTGTCAAAAATAGTATTCAACAGAAATGAGGACGTATGAGAACGTATCACAATGTTTGCTTATTTTACACTTGATAGAATAGTCTATTCAAGTCTAGGACGTTTGAGGTCTAAGGTATCCTCATCGTCCCAATATGGATTCCACTCTTCAGTCTGGGGCTCCTCATCCTCAGAATATGACAGCGGTCCCATGTCTTCGGGTATGTACGGCTCTATTCCAGGTACGTATGGCACGATGTATTCGGGTATGTAGGGCTCGACAAGGCTTCGTCTGGTCGCTTTAAAGTGCTGAATGTATTCCGCAGTGGCTCTATGAGTGTTCTCTTCACGAGTCATGTTTTCTGGCCAACTTATTTCTTCGGCCTGAGAATTCTTCAAAGAGCGTATGATGGATGCCACCTTGGCTTCAAACTGTCTCTTCTCCTCCTCTGTGAGGGTCTTGCTCGGTATGTCAAAATAAAAGCTACCAGGTTGTGGTGGAGAAGGGATCTCCTGTAGTGCTCCGAATTGTCGGATCACCCTCTTTGGATAGTATACGGTAGCGCCCATGAATCCTAGCAAGGGGACTGGACCTTTGTCATAGCAGGCCAATCTGACTTTGCCCAGCGTTGGCAACCTTAGCCGCCATCGGAGTTGTTCGAGTTTTAGAACTTTAAGGAAGTTTTTCCACTCTATAAAGTTGAACTTAGGAATACGCGTATGTGTTCTGACAAAGGTTTTAAGAGGATGTGCATCGGGGCTGATTTCAGTGAAACCCATGCGGATGTGAAATTGTCTGATGTGGGATGTGAACCACAGATACAGAAGATCACTAGAAGCTCTAAAGATTCACTTTTTATTTTTCTTGAAGCGATTTAAGGAAATGAAGGTTTCGGCAAGGATGCTGTTTGAGAATCTCACCCACAACAAACTTGTCTGGCTACTACATCCATGATAGGGTTGAAGGTGACAGATGAGATTGGGAACAGCACAAAGCTGAAGAAGGCCAAGACAAAGGCTCTACCAGATTTGGTTCCTTTAGCAGCAAGGAGGCGGGAAAATCTGTCTATAAGGAAAGATAGAGAGATTCGTCCAGAATTGCTTTTTGCATCTGCTTTGATTTCGTTTAGGCTTGTGTCAAGGAATTCAGCCACCTGACTCAGGGGTTCAAATCCTATGGGGGGTCGGACGAGCGTATGAATGAATTCAACTCCGATGACGGCGCTGTACTCCTCGATAGTGGGAGTAATTTCCAGTCCTTCCATGCAGAATGTAGCGGTGGTAGGATCCCAATAGAGCGCCATGGCTTGGATAAAGGTAGGTGGACATTCAATCTTCAGCAGGTCGAATAAGTATCCTAGTCGTGATTCAGCATACTTCTGGCTGGCTTCGCCCATGCTATCCCACCATGATTGGAGTTCGGCCCGGGGAACTTTGAACACTTGAATATCATTCTTTCCCATCAAGTCTAAAATATGCAAATGATTTTAAAAAGTCAATCGTCAGAAATTACTTTAAACACATGATTATGCAGATGTCATGAGGTATGCATGGGCTAACTTAATTGCATAGTTCAATTGAAGAAATGGAAATTAGGACCTTTTTCAGGTCTCGAAGGCCTGACTTAAAGCCTAACTTGAATTTCAGGGAAGTGAATTATGCAATTTAGTCAGGTTCACCCAGTGACTAAGGGAAACAGTAATGTCACATTCCATTGGTCAACACACCAAATGAACAGAGTGGAGTGAACTTTTATTACAATCATGATGCCTAATGAAAGAAAGGTAAAGAGAGATTCTTCAAACAAGAAAGCCATAAAAGGCCGATGGAATGTGAGAATCTAAATCACTCTTTTCCTTGAGGTCTATCCAAATGACAGTCAGTCAGGAACTCTCCTCTAGTCAAGGGTAAGGGGTTGTCTTCAATGCCTTGGTCACAAGGCCGTAGTTCCTCTGACCATTCTCTGGTCCATGGTGTGATGACTTCAATGGCCTTTTCGGGTTTCTCCTTCCTGAGTGTGATGTGTTTCGGCTTTGTCTTGGTAGCAGGATATCTTATTTTTCCCCAAAAAGTGATCATGGTTATGTCTTCATTAGCCTGTCGTTTGGCCTTCCGACGGGCATATGCCTCCCTGGCCAACTAGTTGCGACGCTGTCTCTTCATCTCCAGATAATTCTTGAACATGTCGTCCGCTTGTCGCTTAAATCTGAGGTTATCGACGTAGTGGCGGGTTTGACAATCTTCCGCATATCCTAGCTTACGTCCAGTCAGCTCTCGGCCATGCACGAATCTGGTGAAGTGTAGCCTTGTATTTGGTCCAGGGCGAGTGACTTTCCTGTGTGAGATTCCATAATGTCACATCCAATGTCAAAAGGACAGTGTTTGAAATTATCTCCCTGTGTGAGATTTCAGTATTACAGGTTTGATCTTTCTGCAGGATACCTGGAGTACCCAGATCCCAGAATGTCACCTTTAATGTCAAAAGGACAATCTTCGAAATCATCCCTCTGTGAGATTTCAAATTTACAGGTTTGAGCTTTCTGCAGGATGCCTAGAGTACCCAGATCTCAGAATGCCACCTCCCATGTCAAAAGGACAGTGTTTGAAATTATCTCCCTGTGTGAGATTTCAGTATTACAGGTTTGATCTTTCTGCAGGATGCCTGGAGTACCCAGATCCCAGAATGTCATCTCCCATGTCAAAAGGACAATATTTGAAATTATCTCCTTGTGTGAGATCCCAAAGTTACAGGTTGGAACTTTCTGCAGGATACCTGGAACTCCCAGATCCCAGAATATTACCTTCAATGTCAAAAGGACAATATTCAAGATAGTCTTTCTGCGAGATCTCAGGTAGCCCCTAGATTCCAGAAGAATCTTATCAAAGTTTTTGCAGGTTTAAGTTTTTTGTAGGATACTTGGAATCCCCAAATCCCAGAATAACGCATTGCATGTCGAAAGGACAATTTTCAAGATCAGTTTTCTGTGAGGTTCTAGGTAACCCCTAAACCCAGAATATCCCATTTGGTGAAGCCTAAAGGTTAGGGACACCTCACTTGTATAGATCCTAGTTAATTCCTTAGAATATAGGATAAAAAAAAACTGTTGACAAGATCAGCTTTCTGTGAGGTTCTAGGTAACCCCTAAACCCAGAATAGCCCATTTGGTGACGCCTAAAGGTTAGGCACACCTCACTTATATGAATCCTAGTTAATTCCTTAGAATATAGGATCGAAAACTTCTGACAAAATTAGCTTTCTGCAAGGTTCTAGGTAACCTCTAAACCCAGAATAGCTCTTGTGGTGAAGCCTAAGGGTTAGGCACACCTCACTTGTTTAAATCCTAGTTAATTCCTTAGAATATAGGATCAAAATGTTCGACAATCCCTAAGAGACTGGGTGCGTCATCCATAGGTTCCTAGCAGAGAGGAGTCCTATTCTCGGCCTGATCCCCCTGAAGGATCAAAATGTCCGACAATCCCTAAGAGACTGGGTGCGTCATCCATAGGTTCCTAGCATAGAGGAGTCTTATTCATGGTCTGATCCACCATACGGATCAAAACCCCTGACAATCCCTAAGAGACTGGGTGCGTCATCCATAGGTTCCTAGCAGAAAGGAGTCCTATTCATTGTCTGATCCACCATACGGATCAAAACTTCTGACAATCCCTAAGAGACTGGGCGCGTCATTCACAGGTTCCTGTCAAGTATAGGTATCCCATTATGGTACGGCCTACCATACAGGCTAGAGTTTAACCGCCCTAGGATACTCAAAAGACGAGTCCCTAGGTATTCACTTGAACCCGCTATACACCGCGCATACCGCACGAGCATCATGCAGGTGATCAATAGGTAAGCAACAGGTGAGCATCTCTATCCCGTCTCTCTTTCACATTAGCCAAAGTAGAACAAGCAGAGCGTTCACCAGCAAGGCAAGAAAGATTGAATGTCAGGATTCATTTTTCTTTTCCCCAGTCGAGTCGGTCTAGACTCAGGTGTCACCTGTCTTTGAGCGAAACCTCTCGCGAGATTCCTCTCAAAGAGGGGCAGCTGTTGACACCTGATTTTTGACCAAGTCTTTTTCAGCTTTATTTTGAAAAATCACAAAAAATCCATAAAAAGTCAAAAAAATTTACAAAATCAACTTTGGCGGCCTTGGCCAAGCCCAAGGAACCCTTCTTGACCAAAAAATAATTTTTCATATTTTTCACATTTTTTAGTATTTTTAGAAAATAGGAAAATACTAGAAAAATCAACAAAAATAGAATTTGAGGTCACAAAAATATAGGAAAATAGTCAATATTTTTCTTTTAAATCCCTTGTCATTTTGACCTCATCAAGAGTCGAAATTTAAGTTTAATTTTGTGTGTTTCTTTGTCACACACAGGGTTAAATTTGTCAAAAAATATGTTTTGAGTCTTTTCATTTGCGTTATTTTGCATTTTTAGAATCTTGACATTCGACTTGATCGCCCCACATTTCAATTCGGTTCAATTGTGCACTGAATTGATCAATTTTGGCTTTAGGGACCTAATTGCATGAAAATCTTTTCATTTTAGTCCCTACAATGCCAATTTTGAAATTAAACTTTTCTAAGGGACACCCATAGAACCCCAATGCTTCCTCCATATAGTATTCGACCTCCTCAATCTAATGGTGCCAATTCCTGCATTAAGAACATCAATTTGGCAAAAATCGATTTCGGATCATATCTTGTATTTGGGGCTTTCGCATGATTCTAAGGGTTTTAGTCACAAAAACCACATTTCCAAAGAGAAATAATTCCGTGAATAACATTGGAAGCTTCAATTTTGCAAAAAAAATGCCAATTACTAGTACAATTCGGACATTATTCGTGAACCGGGTCGGGCGGGTCCGACCCAGAGACCCGGTCACTGTTCACCACCTCCCAAGAGCACCCGCGCGCAAAAGAAAAAGGGGAAGGAAGAAACTAAAGAAAATCAGTTGGTAGGGAGTCGGTTAAAAGGGTTGACCAATCGGTTTTATGAAGGGGGGAACAGAAGCGAAGGAGGGGCTTCTTTTGGGCGTGCGTACAGAGAGAGAGAGAGAACCACAGAGAGAGAGAGAGAGAGAGAGAGAGAGAGAGAGAGAGAGAGAGAGAGAGAGAGAGAGAGAGAGAAATGCTCTCGACGAGCTCACGAACGACCATGGACGGAGCTTCCATTTCAGAGTTTCTCACGCTTCGTCGGAGCGTCCCGGTGCACGTCAAGCCAAACCATCGATCACCTAAGCTTCACCTCGACCCAAAGAACGCCTGGAACCCAGCGACGTCACTTTTCATCGCCAAAATAGGTAAACACCGTCGAAGCTCTCAAGCTCGATCTTTAATGGCAACTCACTGATTTGTGCGTATTCCTCCGAGTTTTTTATCTGATTTACATCTAGACAACCTTCTAAGCTCGTATCCATTCTCTTTTTGCATTAAATCTACTCGAAACCATGGATCCGAATCCGAGCCATCCGAACCTGTCGAGAGCCTAAGAGCTCAATCAGAGCGAAACCGACGCCTCGCGATCATCAGGTAAGTTCTCTCTAACTCCATAGATGCTGTTTGATGATCCGAAAAGCTCCTTCAACGTTAGAAATGGCTAAGGCGGACTCTCGCCGAAGATTATCTTCGGCCGTGATTTGCAGGTTAGTCAAACTTGATTTTGCTATGTTGAGCGCGATATATGTTGTAGAGGAGGCCAAGACGAATCATTTGCCGAGAAATCGTCCTCCGACGAGGCGCCGGCGAGGGAGCGCCGGCGCCGGTCATCTTCCCCGGCAGACCTGTTGACCGGTCAACGAAAGTTGACCGGGTCAACGCCCACGTGGCGATGACGTGGCGCCCACGTGGCAGCCACGTCAGCCATTCGGTTACAAAAAAAAAAAAACAAACTTGATCCGACGGTGGATAGTGTGCCACGTGTCGAGATCTCGCAATTTTCGAAAATAAAAATCATTTTTAGATAAGTTGATCGGACGGTTGTAGTTCGATTAGGAATTTTAATCTGGACCATCAATTTCCAGCCTTAGATCAGGCCGTCCATCAGTAGACACGTGGCGCAATCTAAGCCTTTGGTTCGTTTGGGCGGGAACTTAAAATTCGAGCGGGAAGGCTAAAATGACGTCGTTTTGGGCGCGGGTCGTACGGGCCCGGATCCATGTCGGACCGGTAGTCCGCGGGTCGTGGGCCGGGTCACCAAACCCAGCCCGAATAATATTTTTTTAATAAAAAAAATCAAAAAATGATTTTAAAAATAAAAAAAATCAGAAAAATCATAGAAAATCCAAAAAATGCTAGAACATTCCAGAAAATTCCAAAAAATATGGAAAAATTGTGGAAAAATCCTAGACACTCCAGAAATCCCCAAAAATCGAGGATTGACCACAGACAACTGGTCAACCCTATTTTTGGGGTTTCTTATCCGTTCTTCCGAGACTTGACGATATTACCCTTTAGGGGTCGCCTCTGCTGTATATGCTAGATAAGGCCGATAATGCCATGGTAAGAATTAGGGTCAGGTAGGCGACCAATTCTTAGGCTTGGGCTTTCGGGTCCTGTCCCTTTTATCAAAATGACGATTTTGCCCCTCAATGGGAAAATCGTCTTTCTTGTTGTAATCAAGTTCTGAAAATTGCTTAAAATTAGGGTTTGGGTCAGGTGGGTGACCAACCCTAATATTTGAGATTTTCAGTTCTCATCTTTCTCCAAAATGACGATTTTACCCCTCTAAGGGTAAAATCACTTTTAAATTCCAGAAAAATCCTGGAAATTCTTGAAAAATAGGAAATGGATTGGATTGACGGCCAATCCTATTTCCCCTGTCTTTTGACTTCACAATTCATCTAAAATGACAAATTTGCCCCTTTCAAGGCGAGTTGTCACTGAGTTGTTCAAAATTACGATTTTGCCCCTCATGGGCAAATCATGTCCAAATCATTCCTAAGCCTTGATTGATATTTCTCTAGGCTAATAGGGCCTCATTAGGGATGCCATGTTGATTTCATGTGTTTTATCCGCATGTACTGGATCCTTGATTTGCGCATTTATTTTCATTGATTGTGAGTGATAGGGTAGCCATTCCCTTCTGCATGAACTCCTAGATTTAGGATCTATACCCCACTCGTCTGTATGAAATCCTATGATTAGATAAACCATTCAGCTTCGGTACCGAAAGGGCGTCAACCCTGACAGTTGGCGTAACTAAGTCCCCGAACCCATTTATCTGGTTTCCGCAAAATCGAATAGACCACTCCCAACTATTCGATAAGGTTTCCGATCGTACCCTCCACGAAACGATTGGTGGCGACTCCTTGGCATGTACACTTATCACATGTCACTAAACCACACTGAAGGTCGACCACGCATATCCAACAGTTGCGATTTGGGTAATGGACCTTGGGAGAGGCCCGCGTCCGATCATGCAACATCGGATGGCCCATTAACCATCGCTAGCCAGACACTAGCTCGAGAGGGTCGCGACAAGTGGTCTATACGATTCTACGGAAACGAGAGAAGTGGGTTCGGGGACTTAGTTACGCCAACTGTCGGAGTTGACGCCCTTTCGGTACCGAAGCTGATTGGTTTATCTGATCCTAAGATCTCATACAGACGAATAGGGGTACAGATCTTAAATCTAGGAGTTCATGCAGAAGGGAATTACTACCCTATCACTCACAATCAATAGAAATAAGTGCGCAAATCAAGGATCCAGTACATGTAGATAAAACACATGAAAGCAGCATGACATCCTTAATGAGGCCCTATTAGCCTAGAGAAATATCAATCAAAGCTTAAGAGTGATTTGGACATGATTCGCCCATGAGGGGGCAGAATCGTAATTTTGAATAATTCGGGAACAATTTACCTCGAAATGGCAAATTTATGATTTTAGATGAATTGGGAAGTCAAAAGGTGGGGGAAATAGGATTGGCTATCAATCCAATCCATTCCCCATTTTTTGAGAATTTTCAAGATTTTTCTGAAATTTAAAATTGATTTTACCCTTGGAGGGGTAAAATCGTCATTTTAGACAAAGATGAGAACTGAAAATCTCAAATATTAGGGTTGGTCGTCCACCTGACCCAAACCCTAATCTTTAAGCAATTTTCAGGACTCGATTGGAACAAGAAAGATGTTTTTCCCATTAAAGGGCAAAATCGTCATTTTGAGAAAAGAGGCGGGACTCGAAAATCCAAGCCTAAGAATTGGTCGCCTACCTGACCCTAATTCTTACCCTAGCATTATCGGCCTTATCTCGCATATACAGCAGAGGCGACTTACCCCTAAAGGGTAATATCGTCAAGTCTCGGAAGAACAGATAAGAAACCCCAAAAATAGGGTTGACTAGTTGTCTGTGGTCAATCCTCAATTTTTGGGGATTTCTGGAGTGCCTAGGATTTTTTCACATTTTTTCCACATTTTTTTTTTGGAATTTTCTGGAATTTTCTAGCATTTTTTGGATTTTCTAGGAATTTTCTGATTTTTTTTTATTTTTTAAAATCATTTTCCAATTTTTTTATAAAAAAAAATGTTATTCGGGCCGGGTCGGGTGACCCGGCCCACTGCCCGCGGGCGGGCGGTCTGACCCGCTAGGACCCAACCCGAAACGGCGTCGTTCCTACCTTTTTTTATTTTCGAATTTTTTGGGTCTGATCCAAGGGTCATAATTGCACCACGTGACTAATTTGTGCCCACTGGATCTGATTACTAGAACCTACGGTCCAGATTGGACGAAGACTTGATCAGGGCCGTCTGATCGGACTACTTAAACCTACGGCCGCGATTAGAACTTGAGACTTAATCTGAACCGTCCAATCCTACTAGCCTGAACGACGTCACCTACTGACTAACCCATACGGCGCCGTTTCAACCATTTTTTTTAGTTTCCGATTTAAAATCATTTTCGAATTATCCTAATTTCTAATCGGACGGCCACTATTTGTTGGACTCGATTAACCTCAACCGTTGGATCTCCCCGTTCGAACAACAACCCCCCAATGGCCGAGCTGACTGTACTGACACGTGGACCAATTACCTACCGCCACCTAAGCGTTTTGACTCGTTGACTCGCCAAGTTAGCATCGTTTTCAACCTCTCGACCCCGACAAAATGGACGGCTGAGGAACTCCGACGTCGATCTAACGGTGAAATTTTGATGAAATCGTGCGAAACTAACGTCAATCGACTTGAAATCGCCTTTATTCTTACATATCTAGGAATCGCAATATCTCATTCGCTAAATCACGAGTGTCAAGCATAGTGCCGAGTACGGTCATGGGAGTTCGATTCCTTGATTAACACAAATCATTGCAATTCTATCACAGGATAGCATCAATTGATGTTCAGGAGACTTACCTCGAGCTCCGATTAGGCTCGCTCGGCCCAGATTTGGCTGGGCAAGAATGAACGGTGTTCGGCAATAGAGGTTGAATTGGGAGACTCGATTCAGTGTGTTAAGACAAAATTGATGCAAAAAAGATATGCGACGATGGTCAGGGATGTTGAGAGAATGAAATGCACATACTAATTGCAAGAAAAAGTGTGAAATGGATGAGTCGCCATTGATGTGCAGTAAAGGACTCAGAACTGTATCTCACCTATTCTCGCGATTTCGCGGGGCACGGCTGGCGGCGATCGCTTCCTGGCACTCTGGGCGATCTTCAAACGGTCTTCTCTCGCTTTGGTTTGGCCGGAGACGACCCAACCGGCGCCTTACAGTTGAGCTCGAGTTCTCGATGACAAGGGGTCGGAGAACGAGCTCTCTCTCGCGCGATTCAGTTCCCCTTTCCCTAACTGAATCCACCGTCCTCCTGCTTTGTGAATCCCGACTGGCTTATATACTCCCGTTCGGTTTCCCGCTCGAATAGTGGACGTTTGCCCACTTGGATTCACGTGCTGTCACGTGCCAAATGGCATGTCGATGGCGACGAAATTGGTTGGGAAACTGTTCAATCTCTGTTAGGAGCTCCGGTAAGCTCTATTTGGTACAAATTTGGTCTAAGCTTGCTTCGGTTGACTTTCGCAGGTCTGCGAGATTGACCAGCCGATTACTTCCTCCTCAGGCAACCATTGTTCGTGATCTTGGTGTTAATCGACGGGGGACGATCTAAAGCTTTAAACCCCCATCAGTATGTCTCCGATTGTGGTCGATTGGTTCGTCAATTTGGCTGTCAAAGCTCGGCATTTCACTGTTCATTTGTGCAGACTCTCTGGGAAGAAGAAGAAGACACTGTAGCAAACCGGTTCGACCGGTCGGACCGGCGGTCTGACCGGTCCGAACCGGTTCTAATTTGGGATTTTCAAAATTAGTCCAAATCTGTTGGGAATTTTTGCAATTAAATTTCAGAATTGAGTTTAGGGCTTGTATTTTATCTAAAAATGTGGTTTTGCCCAAAATTTCACCTCAGTGATTGGAAGGGTGTTTACTCCGCTTCCCACAACAATATCTATCATATGGCCAATACTCCTAAAGAATGGAGCAATTCAGCGAGAGCAAACCCCTCCTCAAAGTGAGAAATCCCGAAGTCCATGCCCGGGCAAGTCCTGTGACTTCCACTATGGTTAAGAAGGTCACTCCCTCGAAGAATGTGTTACCCTGCGATTCTGGATCCAAGACATGATTGATGCTGGAGATATTATGTTCCGCGCATGAAAATGTTGTGGAGAAGATAGGGATTTACTGGTTGTCCCGAGCATGCGATTGGAATACCTACACCTATTCAAAGATGAGCCGTCTCCATTTAGCCATCGTTCCCCTCGCGGTGTTACATGAAACACGTGGGATGACTAGCCCCTCCAGAAAGCCAAGGGAGTTTCCTTATCGAGGAAGTGGGCGTAGACCCAGATCAGCACCATTGTTATGATTCTCCAATCCCCTGCATGGGATTTTTCAGCTTTCATTAGGATTTTCAATTCATGTTGTGTTAGGATTTCATTTCAATTCTTGTTGCATTCCCATTCAATAAGATGCAATTCGTTGATTTTATATCAATAAAATTACAGATGTTTTTCATTAAGTTTTGGAATCTTGATGAAGTACCCCAAACTGACCCGGTGACGATAACTAGCGATTGAACAATCTGTCATCTATGGTAAGCACTGAGGGTTGGGTTTTTCAAGAATTCTCGTCCTGAGATTTTGAAAAAAAAATTCAAAAAAAAAATTCAAAAATTGATGGCCTGTGGTCTAACCATGTTTGTCTTATTGACTCATCTACTATGTGTTTCAGAATCAATCCAGGGGGCAGGGGGCAGATTCTTAACTCTGACCATGCATCAACCCGATCAATCCTTGGGAAGTCCTACACATGAAATTGCAAGGCTTCTATCTGATCAAATGATCAACGTCCCTTGATGATCAAACCCAAACATCGGTTGTCGGTAATCCCTACACTCACAAACGCTGCTTTCGAAGTTTCCCTAATCAGCCCAAATGATGACCCTTGGGGTAATCTTTAGTTGATCCCTCAATCGACTCGTCAGTCGCATTCATCGCCCAACTCAAACCCCAGTCCATCAATCAATCAAGGCCGATTCATGCTACACTCTCGATGGATCCATTGATCATGCCATTTCAAAAGTTGAGAAAGACAAAGGTTGCCCGATCTCAAAGGGAGTATTCTACCCTCGACTCATCATTGTCAGAAATAACATGTTGTTTGCCTTCATTCAAGTGCTAGGTTTGGAAACATTATTTTCGATTGCTACCGCTGGAGCAAATCGACAATCATGAGCTTCTCAGATTTTTGCTCATTTCATTTTGTTAAGATCATATTCATGCACAGCTTTCTTATGCAGGATCAGGTTGGAAACGAGTCACATGCCAAAACTCGAAATCATGTTCCAACATTGGCCATGTCTGGGGCAATCCTATTTTTGGCAAAACTGTGATCATTTGATGTAGCCTATCTTGATTGAAAATGGGGCAATCGCATGTGAATGTTCTTCCATAGTTTATGCATGTTTATGTTTGATTTTTACTCCATGTATTCTGAATGATCAAATCAAATTAAGGTTCATCAACTTCATCTCTCCATATTTTTGCATGTTTTGCTAATCTACACCGTGAGATGATTTCAATCAGGAAGCCTCTTTGATCCAATTGAATTGATCATTTTGAATGAGGAACGTCAGGACGATGAAAGGCAAGTCATTTCCATACACGTCCTATATCATATCCCTAGTGACTAAGTGTGAAGTTTTCCATACTTACAAGGTGAAAGGTTATCTTGCGAAAAGTATGACGACCAAGATGATGTGAGGCATTCATTTCCTCTATTCAAACACTACAGGACGCCCTTTGCTAAACTCCTTTAATGGTGGTTTCATTTTGATACCCCTGTCAGGAACAACCCCACATTGGGGCAAATTTCAAAAAATTCAAAGCATGAGTAGAATTTTCACTTACATCAATCTTTAAGTGTATTTATCGCATGCGAATTCTATGTTAGCTCAAGTGCTTTAGACATGATGAAGAGTATTTCATTTCTATACCCATACACACTCATCCCATTGCTTAGCCCAACTTGAGCAGCAGATTCATTTCTTGAAACACAATTGGTGATCATCCTGAAAGGAAATCACTTCAGACTATTTGACAGATGAGCAAAGTGCCTTGGGGCAAGCTGAAACTTGAAAATTTGCCAGCACAACATGCAGACAATTCAGATGAGACTCTTCTTTTCTTTTCAAAAGAGCTCGCTGTAAAAAAAAAGGAAAGAAAAAGCTAGCCATGCAAAAAAATAAAAAAGCAAAAAACAAAAAGGCAAAAAAAAAATGGTGATGCTTGCCATGCAAAAGAGCCCACTCCCATTATAAAGAAAAGGGAAAGAGAAAAGAGCTCTCTCATAAAAATCTCCGAAAGGAAATGAGGTCTCACCTGAGTTGATTCACAGAATGTTCCTTAAAGAACGATCTTTTATGGAGTACATCAGCAAAGATTACCAGCGGCACTCTTGCCTGAAATATCAAGAATGGATGATCACCAGTCTCATCTTTACACATCCCCTTTGTGGAAAATAAGCCATTCATTTCAAGCCTACCCTAAACCTACATCGCAACCCTTACCAAAAGTCTCTTCAGATTAAGGCACTTGGGTTAATATAGGGTTTCAAATGCTTATAAATATTGCTCGAAGAAGTGCGAGCAAGATCATTTTTATCTCATTACACAGGGTTCCTGACCTGTAAACCCAATGCAGCTGATGAAGATCTCATTTCATGGCCTAACGACTCATACGAGTCCCCTTTGAATAGCCTTTGACCAAGCCTGAATTACAGTCCTTGACAATACCTCGTGGATTGGTCTGGTCATACTGATTGCAAGATTACCCGGACCCTTATCATGTGTGATGAGGACAGCTCCGAGTGATTCTCATGCCCCCATCAATGGTTGGGTCAAATAGCCTTTTCAAAGAGAATGAGAGAAAGTCCTTTCTGACTGAAGGTTCCTCATTCTATTTGGTCAAATTTTGTCGAAAGGATCATACAGTTTTCCTTATTGACAAAATCTCCAGTGGTGCTTTACAATACAAGTAGAAGATCACAAATTGTTGCATTTACATTAAGGTTCATGCAAAACACCATTTTCTTATGAACTGAATAGGTTGAGCACGCCAATTCAGCAAATCCTAAAAGCCGGGTTTCAGTCAACTCAGGTAAATTTTCTGATTCTTTTTCAGACTTGGATGACCGCATCTTCAATGTTGCAAGTATCAAGCTAAGCACGGTGATCTAGACAGAAGATCCCAAAAGACAA
Organism: Rhodomyrtus psidioides; assembly: GCA_021437785.1. Taxonomy (NCBI): domain Eukaryota; kingdom Viridiplantae; phylum Streptophyta; class Magnoliopsida; order Myrtales; family Myrtaceae; genus Rhodomyrtus; species Rhodomyrtus psidioides. Next base: position 2,390,615 of record JAILYB010000077.1, on the reverse strand, counting down.
TCAGGCCCGCTCGATCCATAACTCGAGCACCTCATTCAGATTTGATCTTTCGGCCGAGGTTTCATGTGACGTGAAGATGACCATGAATCGGAAGCCATTCCAGATTGCGATACCAGCATTTCGCAATTTTGTTTGCTGTTTCACATGAAGGATGAATGCGATTCAGATTTTCTCAGATTGCAATACCAGCATTTCGCAAATCTGTTCGTTGTTTCACATAAAGGATGAATGTGATTCAGTTTTTACCTGATTGCGATACCAGCATTTCGCAAATCTGGCCCGCAGCTAATGTTTCACGTGATGAGCGGATGATCTTGATGCAAAAGTACTATTCACTATCGACGTTCCACATGACGAGAAGATGATCGTGGTTCGAAAGCTTTACTCGCAGCTAATGCTTCACGTGATGAGCGGATGATCGTGATGCAGAAGCATTTCTCAGTTGACATTCCACAGGACGAGAAGATGATTGTGGTTTGAAAGCTTTATTCTTAGCCGACGTTCCACATGACGAGAAGATGATCGTGGTTCGAAAGCTTTACTCGCAGCTAACGCTTCACGTGATGAGCGGATGATCGTGATGCAGAAGCATTTCTCAAGTGACATTCCACAGGACGAGAAGATGATTGTGGTTTGAAAGCTTTATTCTTAGCTGACATTTCGCATGACGAGAAGATGATTGCGACTCAGAAGCTTCAACCTCTGTTGATGTTTCACGTGATGAGCGGATGATCGTGGTGCAGAAACATTACCGATTTGCGATCCAGAACTCGCAAATTCGGCCTACAGACATCTTCCGTCGTCTCGAGTCAGGAAGAAAGAAATTCCTGAGGACGGGTGGGCCTAGTACCTTAAGATCCTCACAGCACTGGTGATTAAGGGAATCATCAGCGTATAAGGTATTTGCAGAAACAAATACCCCTTACGCGATCCATGCGCGAGTTCTTTGTAAAAAAGAAGTTAGACGCATGTTATTTTCAGTCTTGCATTGCATCATTTCAAAAAAAAAAAACAAAACAAAAAAACAAAAAAAAATCGATTTAGGTGCCACTTTTGGTCTTTGAGTGAAACCTCTCTGAGCCTCCACTGAAAGAGAGGCAGCTGTTTACACCTAAATTTTAATTTTCTAGAAAATTCATTTAAGCATAAAATGAGAATTAATCATGGTTCTCACAAAAATTAAATCCTCATGCATTGCATATTTATTTTCTGTCATGCATTCGCACTCAGGCCAGAATGAGTCAATTGAGCTTAATTTGATAAGAAGTTGGGCTAGACTTTGCTGGTGATTTTCAAGTGAGACCATGGGGAAGTGCCGAATTTCAATGAGCTAAATTGAATTTATTTCTTGAGCTCAATTCTGTTCATCCAAGCATATTTTGGTAGTTAAGGCTTTAATTTGAAAAAAATCATTAATTCAAAAAAGCGTTTATTTGAGCCTGAGGATACCCAAAAGCCCGCATAACATAGAAAATTCGGATTGCCCAATATGCATATGCTATAGCTGAAATTATGAAGGGCTTTTAGCGAGATTCGATGCTCGAAAATTAGAATGTTTAATCCAACGGTCGATGATGAGTCTTATCTTTAGATTAGGGTTTTCTACTGCCTATAAATAAAGCGCTATGGTTTAGGGTTATGGGGGGGGGGATTGATTCACAGTTCACGTCCAAAAAAAAGAGTGGCCACTTCATTGTAATACACGGCCATATGAGGCTTTGAGAATATTTTCAAAAAAGAGTGAGAGAGAGGTCGGCAATTCCTTTGCTCTTCACGTGAAATACTGAGGGAAAAAGAGAGAGAAGTGGGGGAGATAAACTTTTTTAGGGTTCTTCGGTTTGCATTCTCATTGCACCCATTTTGCTAGTCCTCCTTGGCAGTCTTCACGTGCAGATTTTTGCTTGGCATTCATAGGTTTTATTACGCATTTGGGTGGCGATTTCCTTGATATCTCAAGTCAACTTGACCTCAAGTTTGCTGCATGCAAAGTCTGATTTCATCGAGGCTCAAATTGTTGCAATCCGAATCTCCTAGGCGTGCGCAAATTCCTAGGCCACTGGTCCAAGATTGTTTGGTGCTCGTTTTTTGCTCAAGATCAAATTATGTAACTTCTTCTAATCTATTGATGTTCAGAACATTACTTGCTTGATTTGAATATTTGCAGAATGAAGTAATTTTCGAATAAAGATGTTGCTTAATTTGGTGATTTCATCATAGAAATTTCATGCAGATTTTCGGGTTCCTTCGGGAATATCCATGAGGAGTTTTGTTGCCTAAATTTGAGACACTCGAAATTTTGAGTAAATGTGCTTATCATGTTAGAAATTATGTCATATCTTCTTGTTATTTGAATTTGAAATAATTTGAACCTCAATTGTATCTATAGATTTTGTCAAGAATATTTCAGATATAGCTAATCTGACCTATCACCGTTTAGGTCTGATTTGCTGTCTCCGAATAAAAAAATCATTCCTTAATTCAAAATATGAGATATGATTTTTTTTAGAAAAATTCGAAAATATGGTAGTTCGGGACGTTGATGGTCGTGATTCTGATTGAATGATTGATTGACAGACTGTTTGATTGATTGTCCAATTAATTGATCGATTGATTGTTTGATTGATGACTAACGGCTTGATTGATTGTTTAATTATTTGATTGATCGATTGATTGATTGATTGATTGACTTTTTCCATATCCATAAAATTTCTAAAAAAATAAATGACAGTTGCAATTTGAGTTGGCAGATTGTTATCATGATTATGGATTGATTAGTGGATGGATTGATTAATTGATTTTTGCCACGTCTAGAAAATTAGTTGCCGATAATAGGATAGTTTCTTTCTCTTAAAAAAATTCGAAAATAAAAAAAAAATTGCACATCCGCTTGCCACGTCATCTCGCCATGTCATTCGTACACGTCGTCCATGCATAAATGCCACGTCATGTAGCCACGTCATCTTACCATGTCATTTTGCCACGTCATCTTACCATGTCACCTTGCCATGTCATTTTGCCACGTCATCTTGCCATGTCATTTTACCACGTCATTTAGTCATGTCATCTTGCCACGTCATTTAGCCACGTCATCTTGCCATGTTATTTTGCCACGTCATCTTACCATGTCATCTTGCCATGTCATTTTGCCACGTCATCTTGCCATGTCATTTTACCACGTCATTTAGTCATGTCATCTTGCCATGTCATTTTGCTACGTCATCTTGCCATGTCATCTTGCCACGTCATTATCCATGTCATCTTGCCATGTCATGTCATCTCACGTGTCATGTAGTTAGGTTGCATCAGCATCATAAAGAAAACTAATAAAAAAGACAAAAAAATCTGCTCATTACCTCATCATAATTTTCGAAGATTACATACATGCATCACTCAGTTTCTTGAGAATCCCATGCATTGCATTATCATTCACATGTCTCATTATCGCATGTCTATATTGCATTGAGTTTTGCCATGACATTTTGGACGTCATTAGTCTTAGATTTAGGATATTCTCATGTTAAGTTTGGTTCAATGGCATGAGCGGATCGCATAGGTTAAGAGTCGCATGCCACCTAGGATAGTTATAAATTTTCGCACGTTACATGTAGTCTTTGCATGTTTACATTTTTTAATTGCATGACCATTTATATGTTGCTTTGAATGTCGCATTGAGCCGATACCACTTCTGCATGCTTGATTTAATCATATAAATTCAGCACATAGGGTAATCGCATTTTAATTATGCATGGTTCGCATGTCACCTCGTTATTTAGATAGGTTCATATCATTGCATTCATATCGCATTGCATTTATAAAAAGTGAAAATTCATAAATAAATAAAAAAGAATTACTGTTTTTGAGCTTCAAATTGATTCAATCTGAGTCGTCGATTTTAGGACATCCCACATGGAATAAAGGTACTGAAAGGGCATTAGTTTTAATTAACTAGTGTAATCAAGTCCTCGAATCCATAATCTCTGGTTCGTAGGAATAAAATAGTTATCCCGCTATTTTATTTAGGTTTCTAATCAACCTACCAAAAATGATTAGTGGCGACTCCAAATTCTAAATCATTTCGATAAAATTTAAGTTGCGAATTGGTAGGGCTCGGGAGAGTCCGTATTAGGTTAGTCACCTGATAATCCATTAGCCTGAATTTTCTTTTTAGGTCGCGACACTCCCATTCTACAAAGAGAGATAGATTTCGAAAAAGAAAAACTTCAATCTCTTTCTATTCTTTGCATCTGCATCGGTTTTGATAGTGTTCGCGTTTGGTCAAGTTCGCCAAAAGCTCCGGAGTGTTGTGCTTGCCTCTGTAGCTGTTATACCGTTGTATCCTGGGAGACAGACGTTCACGAAACTTCAAAGAACATACGGTAGGGGACGAATCTGTTTTAAGGAAACTATGTAGACATGCCCCGGTATTTGTGTCAATTTCAATTTTTAGACTTGTCATTGTAATTTCAGAGTGTTTAGCTCTGATTTAATATCAGCGGATGTACTGTTCATCGAGCTAGTGTTTCTGCCGATCTAGTGTTGGGTTTCTGCCAACTCAGTGTTGTGCTTCTGCCAACTCAGAGTTTGTGCTTCTGCCAAATTTAATTTTGTGCCTTTGCTATTTGATTGTAAGTTCTTCTAACCAGTGCCATTGTGAATACCCTCCAACAATCTTAAGACAGAAGTCTTGAGTATTTGTATCATCCTTTTGAAGTATATAGTGATTCTACAAATGTCATCTTGATTTCTTCCAACAAGTAGCACCCCGCAAGCGAGATAGAGCCAAAATATTGTGAGAGGAGGAATGGGCAGTTCAAGTAAACTCAAATGCCAGCATCTAATTGTGGAGAGCATTATTTGCGTCCTTAATGATTCAATTGCCAAAGTCCGGAACTTCAAAAGTATCTGAAGTTCCGACGGCCAAAGCTCATGTAGAATCTTCGTTTATATGATTACTCTTTTCACACGAAATCACACGACATCCAACGGATGTTTCGTGTGACTTGTCCGCTTGGAACATCCACTTGTCCGATAATTAATATATACTTGATTGGGTGATTACGGTCATGTAATTGGTTCAAGCAATACTTAAGGGAAAAGCAATTTCATCATCAAATTCAATTTAGAGAATTGATTATAAAATAGTATTTGGATGACTGTATGGTAAAAAGTTTATTTTGGACCACGAAAAATAAATAGCGAGTTATTAGATATCATTATGGGGTCCACTGTTTTAAGAATTTATGGCTCAAGCTATATGATTATTTTCACAATCAAGCAAAGAATGTTATCCTAGTAAAGTCCTTTAATTAATTGCAAAACATGTTAGTCACAATTCGAGGATATCCTATCCTTAATTAACCAAAGGCCACAATGCCTTTACGATATGCTTCGGAATATCCAACATATTGTGCTCCAAAAGCACCAAGTGAACGAAGGCTATAAAGAGGTTCATTGCACAATTAAAACAGAATAATCTACTAAGGTTTATGAGATCATAGAAGATATTAAGCAGATTCTAGAAAATAGCAATATATATCCCTAGCTATTAAATGATATTTCTAGCAAGTTTAATATGCTCAACAACCAAACTTCTAGTGCGGTTGGCTTATTGCTACCGAGTGTACGGCTCATTTCCATAGTTCAATCAACTTCAATATCTCTTTAGCTCAATCCATTGGATGTCTAAACATAAATTTCTGACGATGTGGAAACATTTTACACTGGCTAATGATGTTGAGCGATATAAGAGATCATATTTTGAAAATATTTTTCAAATCATTCATTTTTTGTGAAATAAGAGGAGCCTAAAATATAGTTATTCATAATTTGATGAGGATCGTCTATTATGTAGATTGCTTTCATCTGTGTCAATCACCTCTTGCAAGTTGATGCATGTAAAGTGTAAACAAGGTACGCAAACCGGACAGGTCTTTCTGGGACGAGATTTCCTAGGAGAAACCTTACCGATTAATCTAGAGACTAAATAACGACCAAGACCGTCAGAGGCAAGTCCAAAAAGAAATAATTAACAAAGACTTCGGTGAATAAGGATACTTTTGGTCAATCTTAATTGATAAGAAGATCTAAATTCTTGGCTATATGACGAGCACCTTGACTTGCAGATTTATTGGTCACGATATCTCCAATAAGAAATAAGAAAATGCTTTGATCCTCTGAACCCTAGCTTTTCCCAAACTATCCAAACCAAACAAAATGATCTCCGCCAATTCTATGGCCCTACTCTTCATAGTTCTGATCTTTTTCCTTATAACGAAATTAATGTCCAGGAGCATCCACAAAAATGGAAAATGTAGGTTAAGCATACGACTTTCTCTTGTTAGTTTGATATAGATTCAGTTTCTTTGGTACCTTTTTTTTCCAAATTGTGGGAAGGTTTTTGCTCCAGGCCTCTTTACTTTGTAAAAGGTTTAGCGCTGCGCACAAGCAGCGTCACAAGTAGGATGAAGCCTAAATGTTGTCAGCATCGCCAGCCCTCGCCTCTGGCTGGTCGTTGGGAAACCCGCTAAAGGAAGATGGAGAAGAATATAAAAAAAAAGGAAAAAATTTGAAAAACAGAAGTTAAAAAAAGTTGAAAAATATAAAAATAATTATTAAAAATTGTAACATTAGCGCCGGCTGGCCAAAATTAGCTGGATTGACTGAATTGGCATAAATACAAATGGTTTAGGACTCGATTGGCATAAAAAATGTTTATGATTGAATCGGCACAATTGTAATAGGTTTAGGACATTTTGGGTAATTTTCCCTAAACACAAATTCTAACATCTAGATGTGGATCGATTTTAATGATTTGACTACCAAAGTCCTGAAGTTTTGTTCTAAAGATAAATGCTTGTGATAACTCACATGCCCAAGCCGCGCATGCCACAAGTCAGGTGGATCATTTCTTCAGGTTTTGTTTACATGTGCCGTTTGAGCAAACATCACGTAAGCGGACTCCAGTCGACGTCCCTCCATGATAGGTCGACTAGTGGGCTTCACACTTCGGTACACCTTAACATCTCGTGGACCGAACACCACAAAATTACTCGAGTCTGTGAGTTGGGACACAGACAGCAAATTCTTCTTCATTCCCGGCACATGATACACATTTTTTAATTCGACCTGCTTTGAATTGAATCGGGGCATTATCATCGTCTTAGCAATTTGAGAAATTGGCAACCTCGTATTGTCTGCAGTAATGACAACAGGTCCACTAGCATAATCAAGCAAGTTCGACAGCTTGCCTTGTCTCCAGTCAAGTGATTCAAACATCCTGAATCAACAATCCAGTCAGCATCATAATTAATCGACTTATCACTTACAGTGACTAAAGCCGTCGAATCGCTCATCTCGACAATAGACGAGGCAACGAGCTCGTCTTGCACCTTCGTCGCAACTGACTCACGGAAATCCCATTTCTCTTTGCCATCGATCTTCTTCGATGATGCTGCAACATTTCCTTCAACTCTCTTGGCTCGACAGTTCGGCTCACGAAGAGTCCATTCTGGAAAATACTTAATTTGGATATTATTTAGATTCCCAATACCCGTCGATTGGGCATTTGCTAAATGCAATGGTCTTGCTCTATAGCATGCATACAATCTGGTCCTCACACCCCACGGAATATCCTGGAAAAAAGCCATACTCGCAGGGTAGAGGAGATTTTTAAATATATTTCCTTATATGGGTCCCGACATATATTATGAAACCCAGAATCATACCAATTTAAATATTTTTTAAAAAAATTAGGATAGCGGACAATAGAAACAACGTTGTATTTGGTTGGTTGGGTTCAACGAGAAGGGTCGAGTTAATCTTCCCCCACTTTATATAAAAATTCCAGCGAACTTGTTACCAAGATATAAAATTTGCACTATAATATGCATGCAATTTGGTTCATACACCCTACAGATTACCATACAAAAATGCCATAGTCGCAAGCATGTACTTCTAAATCGTTGGTCGACCTGTCTCTATATTACAAAGCCAGAATACTAGGCTTCTAGCTTCATTGGCTACAAGTCCCACTAATGGTTCTTTTCTTGCCCTAATAATCACCGTTACCTGATATGACATTCATATCTCCAACTCGCACACGATACTTGTCCTAATCCGATGTCATCATCCGTTTACGTAATCATAATTAGCTATTAATCTTGCGCCACATCCTCGTCATTGAAGCTGGAAGCACCTCGTACTAGCGATTATCTAATAAAATAAATAGAAAATTCAAAAAAAAAATTAAAAGATTGTTAAAAATTATCCATGTCTCACACCGGCGTTCACGTCAGCCATTTCCAACTAAAATTGGCAAAATAAACTAAATTTGCAAAAGATGAAAAAGCTTAGGACCCGATTGGCGAAACTAAAAAGTTTAGAACTGAATTGGGGAAAATGCAATAAATTTAGGACTCTTTAGATAATTTTCTCATCCAATATATGTCGGGCCTCTCTGCATGACCGTGTTCCAAAAGGTTATCAAAAGAATGGTACAAACTTCTTTCGATGATGTACAAGTGCATCTTTCAAATGAAAACACGATATCTATGTGAACTTCTTTCCTTTTCTTATGGAGAAAGCTACTTTTCTTTTTTGGTAAGGTAAGTATGTATTGAGACTTTCCAAAAAGCGCTAGAAACAAGTGAGAACCGGACACAAAAACCATGAACCCACAAAGGCACCGTAAGTGCCTAAAGGGGGTTCAAAGGTGAACCGGTTGTAAGATACAACTACGCGCATAAGCGAGGCCAACAAAAGGCCGATACCAATTAGGAGGGAGAAAGGAAGGGCTAAAAGGGTAGCCAAAAGAAATAAAAATAAAACAACGGTCAAACAGCAGCCGAAACCTAAAAGAACTAAACCGGTCAAAATAGTCTTCAAACTGCAAGGGGGCAGCAACAGCACAAGGATAGCGGCAAAGCAATCATGCAATCATCCAAGCTTTCATGAGATATCTTCAAAGGTAGGAGCCAAGTCAGTCTTCAAAAATAGAGGGGGGGAGACCCCAATTCCTTTGCAAACGCCTTTCGAGGATTGTCATCGACGCAACCAAGAGTGAGGGCTTTATCCTTGACAACCTTGACGAGGTGCTTAATAATACCCGGAACAAAGAGAGGCTTCCGTCTAAAAAGGATGTGATTTCTCTCGGTCCAAATAATATGACATAAGGCACCGAAAGAAAATCTAGCCAACCGATGAGGGAATGAGTGACCACCAAGGTATTGCATAGCCCAACGTATATGATCATGCCATGGCCGGTTATGCCACGACAAATTACATTTCGAAGCGCAGATTAAAGCTATACTACCAGTAACAGAACAACCAAAAAATAAATGGTTAACCGAATCCGGTCTACATTTAAAAAATGCACAAATCCCATCCCCTATCCTATGCTATTGAAGCAAAAGAGCCTGAGTAGGAAGGCGGTTTAGAGTAACTAACCATAAAAGGAAGACGTACTGAGGAGAGACAACACGATCCCATATAAAGGAATGCCAATACACAACCGGTCCTCGACTTCTGAGAAAGTCCCAAGCAGAGGCCACAGAAAATGTCCCAGAAGAATGTCCTGCCTATCTTCCACAAAGAGAGGGGCCGGCTCGGAGAAAGCTACTTTTATGAATACCCCTTTCACTGAAATCACAGTGGTTGTTTTCTAATAGTCAGTAATTAAAGTTTTACAAATAGTTTAGTTAATTGTTGGGAATGCTCTGTAGAAGTCAGATAGCTTCATCCGAGGAAATCACCGAGAGCGAGCTTATCAACATATTCAGTTGAATCCATGCTCATTTAAAATTTTAAGCTAGTGAGTTATGTGTCAATTAGAATATATTAACTGTTACACGTCACATTAATTATTTAATGCGGGACTTGTCAAACACAACTCACACTTGTATCTCAACATCAATATCAGAGGAATAAGCAAAATGGACGGCCTTGCGCAAAAGTAGCACCCCGCAAGCGAGATAGAGCCAAAATGTTGTGAGAGGAGGAATGGGCAGTTCAAGTAAACTCAAATGCCAGCATCTAATTGTGGAGGGAATCATTTGCGTCCTTAATGATTCAATTGCCAAAGTCCCGAACTTCAAAAGTATCTGAAGTTCCGACGGCCAAAGCTCCTGTAGAATCATCGTTTATATGATTATTCTTTTCACACGAAATCACACGATGTCCAACGGATGTTTCGTGTGACTTGTCCGTTTGGAACATCCACTTGTCCGATAATTAATATATACTTGATTGGGTGATTACGGTCATGTAATTGGTTCAAGCAATACTTAAGGGAAAAGTAATTTCATCATCAAATTCAATTTAGAGAATTGATTATAGATTAGTATTTGGATGACTGTATGGCTAAAAGTTTATTTTGGACCACGAAAAATAAATAGCGAGTTATTAGATATCATTATGGGGTCCACTGTTTTAAGAATTTATGGCTCACGTCATATGATTATTTTCACAATCAAGCAAAGACTGTTATCCTAGTAAAGTCCTTTAATTAATTGCAAAACATGTTAGTCACAATTCGAGGATATCCTATCCTTAATTAACCAAAGGCCACAATGCCTTTACGATATGCTTCGGAATATCCAACATATTGTGCTCCAAAAGCACCAAGTGAACGAAGGCTATAAAGAGGTTCATTGCACAATTAAAACAGAATCATCTTCTGAGGTTTATGAGCTCATAGAAGGTATTAAGCAGATTCTAGAAAATAGCAATATGTATGCCTAGCTATTAAATGATATTTCTAGCAAGTTTAATATGCTCAACAAGCAAACTTCTAGTGTGGTTGGCTTACTGCTAGCGAGTGTACGGCTCATTTCCATAGTTCAATCAACTTCAATATCTCTTTAGCTCAATCCATTGGATGTCTAAACATAAATTTCTGACGATGTGGAAACATTTTACACTAGCTAACGATGTCGAGCGACATAAGAGATCATATTTTGGAAATATTTTTCAATTCCTTCATTTTTTGTGAAATAAGCGGAGCCTGAAATATAGTTATTCATAATTGGATGAGGATCGTCTGTTATGTATATTGCTTTCATCGGTGTCTCAATCACCTCTCGCAAGTTGATGCATGTAAACAAGGTACGCACATCGGACAGGTCTTTCTGGGACGAGATTTCCTAGGAGAAACCTTACCTATTAATCTAGAGACTAAATAATGACCAAGACCGTGAGAGGCAAGTCCAAAAAGAAATAATTAACACAGACTTCAGTGAATAAGGATACTTTTGGTCAATCTTAATTGATAAGAAGATCTAAATGCTAGCCTGCGTATTTAATCCGTAGCAGCAACCCAAAATACACACGTACAGATACACAAATCCCTGTTCCATAGAGTTAAAGAATTAACACACCTTGTTTTGGATTCATCGTTCTTGATGCGGAATTGCGAGAGTCCAACGCTTAAGAGCTTCTCCTCTATGAACCCCATTGATCACTGGCATCAATGAGACAGCCCCTCACTGTCATTTTTGACGATTTCTATATGTGAGGTTATGTGGACATTAGGGTTTAGAGGAGGGATTTAAGCACTATTTATAGAGAATGAAACCCTACCCCCTCATCAAGGATAATGATATCTCGGCCCATACTATCCAGCACCATATCCTACTTGAATTAGGAAATAATATATCTCTTTCTTATTAGACCAAATAATAATTACAGTAACAATTAATAAAGCCCACAATTGAATATTAAAACATAATATTCTAACATTCTCCCACTTGGGCTAAATTAATTGAAATTGTACTGTATATGCGCATCTTTATATTGGTCTAGAGATAATTCCCAACAGTCAATCCGATCCCATAAAGTCTTAAGTACCGGACCATGCCAGTAACTGCATCAGAAGACACAGAGCCATCCACAATCACAAATACTCTTAACTTTACTGATATGGATTTGATATGGTAGTATGGTAATCGGATAACATCTCAAATAACAGAGACACCTTATATGTTATCCTCCTTGTCAGTCATCATTCTCTCACTTTATGTGTCACGAAACCAGATGTGTCACGAGAGAACATCTTTACGGTTCCAACGAACCAACATAAGTCTCACCTTTATAGTTAATTATGCTTTACGTGTAACAAGACATATGCATTTTGGCTAAAATAAATGCCCCAGCCATCACTCAAAGTTTACACAATTCCTTGAGATTTTCAACAGATATGCATTCAATATCACATTCAAAAAACTTCAAAGAATGTAAAAGTTCAATACATATCAAAATCATTACTAAAAGTAATATAACATTGTAAACTTTATTAGAACAAAAACTAGAAAGCTCCCACTAAACAATGGCATCCCATGATGCTTCTAAGCCCATATTAATGACATGTCATTCAAATACACAAGGGCGTAGACCTTTCGTCAGTGGATCAGCAATCATAGCATCTGTAGTTATATGCTCTACTGCAACGTCACCATTCTGCACGGACTCCTTTATGGTCAAAAACTTGACCTCCATATGCTTAAACCCCTTGAGACCTCTATTGTTGTTAATGAACAACACGGTAGCGTTATTGTCACAATACAACTGTATGGGTCTATCAATAAAGTCAAACACGGTCAACTCATTAATGAGATTCCGGAGCCAAATAGCCTGAGTAGCAGCTGTAAAGCATGCTATAAACTCCGCTTGCATAGTGGAGGATGATACTGTTTTCTGTTTCTCACTTTTCCATGATACTGCACCACCTGCTAGCATAAAGACATACCATGTTGTCGATTTTTTGTCATCCTCACAACCAGCATAATCTGAATCTGAATATCCCACTAGCTGCAAGTTCTGAACACATCTGTAAATCAGCATATAGTCTCTAGTTTTTTTTAAGTACCTCAAAACCTTCTTGGCAGCGATCCAGTGATCATGTCCTGGATTTGACTGATACCTGCCTAGAAGTCCTGTTGCAAAAGCAATGTCTGGCCTAGTACAAACTTGAGCATACATGATACTACCAAGTGCACTAGCCTAAGGTACATCCTTCATCTTTGCTTTCTCAATTTCTGAATGAGGACATTGTGAAAGACTCAATTTATCACCTTTGCAAACTAGAGCATTCCTAGGTTTGCACTCTTGCATATTGAATCTCTTTAGAACACGATCAATATAAGCCCTCTGAGATAAGCCCAATAACGGCGAGAACGATCCTTGTGGATCTCAATGCCAAGAACAAAAGATGCTTCACCTAGATCCTTCATGTCAAAATTTTGCAACAACATTCTTTTGGTCTCATGCATTAACCCAATGTCGCTACTAGCAAGCAAGATGTCATCAACATAAAGAACGAGAAAAATAAACTTTCTCCCACTGACCTTGCAGTATATACATTGATCTAGCTTGTTCTCAACAAAACCAAAAGAAGTAACAACACTATGAAACTTCAAATACCACTGTCTAGAGGCTTGCTTCAAACCATAGATAGACTTTTTCAATCTACAAACTAGATTACATGTATCATCTGTTGTAAAACCTTCTGGTTGTGCCATATAAACTTGTTCATCAAGATTTCCATTCAGAAAAGCAGTTTTAACATCCATCTGGTGAAGCTCCATATCAAAATGAGCTACTAAAGCCATAATTACTCTAAAAGAGTCTTTAGAAGAAACTGGAGAAAAAGTTGATTCATAATCAATTCCTTCCCTCTGAGTAAATCCCTTAGCTACTAGTCTAGCTTTAAATTTCTCAATCTTTCCTGTGGAGTCTCTTTTGGTCTTAAAAACCCATTTACAACCAACAGGTTTGTAACCTTCAGGTAATTCAACAAGCTCCCAAACATCATTATGTTTCATAGACAAGATCTCATCCTTCATTGCATCTAACCATAAATCAGATTGAGGATAAGAAATTGCTTCTGTATAAGTCGCTGGATAAACAACACAACCAATATCATAATCCTGTTCTCCTAGATAAACTATATATTCTGGTGGTATAGCTGATCGTTTCTGTCTAACAGATCTCCTTAGAGGAGCATCTTCTACTTCATTCTGTTCCTGATAAGCTTGAGGAACTTCATCATGAATTGCCTCAATAACAGGTTCTTGAGCCTCAACAGGTTCAATATGTGGTACAGAAACTTCCTGAACTGTTTGTATAGGTATAGAAAACGACATAGGAGTACTCACCATGCTGTTATCCTCAATAGTCTGCGAACAATCACCCTTTTCTGCTACATCAAGCTCTAGGAACTTTGCTGTCTGTGAATCCACAATTCTCATTCCTCCATTGGGATTATAAAATCGATATCCCTTTGAATGATCTGGATAAGAGACAAAATAACATCGAGTGGTTTTGGGATCCAACTTGCTCAAAGTTGGATTATACAATTTTACTTCTGCAAGACATCCCCAAACCTTTAGATGATTCAAGCTAGGCTTCCGTCTGTCGCGACCCGTTCGAAGCGGACGCGGCTAATGGATTACCGATCGCGGGCCTTCCCCGCACAGGGGTGCGAATCGTGGGCTTTGGATCGGCGCGGACCCTCCCAGGCCCATACCAAATCGCGGCGGGAGTATTTTTCAAAGGGATTCGACGATAACAGTCGATCGCTTTCGACCTTCAGTGTGGTCGTGGTGGCATGTGCAACTTGTGCATGCATTTGGAGTCGCCACCGGTCTTTCTTGGATGGTAGACCGGAAACCTTACTGACCGATTGGGAGAGATCGATCAGTTCTGCGGAACTAGAGATTTTGGGTTCGGGGACTTGGTTACGTCGGTGTCATTACCAACGCCCTTTCGGTACCTAACGCGAGTGATTTTTCTATTTAAGATTTCATGCAGGTGCAATTTTAGGTGAGGTAGGCTTGATTCAGGGTTTCATGCAGATTGGACGACTATTCCTATCAATCACAATCAATTTAAATGAAAGCGCAACCAAGTACATAAATAAATCACTTCAATGCACAACAATTCAGATCAATGGCTTCCTAGTATAACCATAAAGGCTTAAGGAAGGTGTGACTTCGGATCAGGGGTAAAATGGGAAGATTTGGGGACGATTAGCCCGAAGGGAAAAATCGTCATTTTTTGGAAGGTTTGGATACCGAATTACCCAAAATATTCCATGGCCAGTTGATCGTGGCCATTTCCCATTTTTGAGAATTTTTTTGGAATTTCTTGATTTTTCTTCAATTTTTTGGAAGACGATTCGTCCAAAGGGCGAAATCGTCATTTTAAGAAGGGTCGGGGTTCAAAACACCCGGAATGAGTCTTGGCCACTTGTTCGTGACCATTTCCTATTTTTTTGGGATTGTTCTGAATTTTTTTAGAATTGTTTTGGAAGACGGTTTGCCGGAAGGACAAAACCGTCATTTCTGGAAGGTTCGAGGGTCAAAAGACCCGAAACAGGTCATGGCCAGTTGAATGTGGCCATTTCCTATTTTTTGAAATTTTTTAGAATTTTTCTGAATTTTTCGAATTTTTTTGGATTTTTTTATGATTCTCTATTTTTTATTGCATTTTTGAGTTTTTTTTTTATTATTTTCTATTTTTTATTATTTAAAAATATTTTCCGGACCGGGTTTGGACCCGGCCCACACCTCGCGGGCGCCCGGCCCGATCCTACGGTCGAAAACGGCCTAAACAAAACGACGCCGTTTTTGGTTTTTGAAGGTTTTTCTATTTTTTTGTTTTTTTTAAGCATTTTTTATTATTATCCGAAAATCCTATAGATCGGACGGTCCACAACGCGCCACGTGGCTGAACCACGGCCGTTCGATCAGAACAATTTTATTTTATAAATTCGAAAAATTAAACCTCATCTGACGGATCAAAACGTGCCACGTGTCGGACTCTGGTGCGTCCGATCTTGAGCATGATCGGACGATCCACAAAGCGCCACTTGGCGAAATATCGACCATCGGATCTATTTTTTATTTATCCGAAATTCATTTATTTAATCCGAAAATCATTTTTTTTATTTTTCAAAAATCCAGGATCGTGACACGTGGCAGAACCACGGCCGTCCGATCCTGGTTTTGATTTCACCGGCCCGGACCCACCTCGCTGACGTGGCTGCCCACGTGGCACGCCACGTCAGCTTTGACCGTTGACCGCGACCGTTGACCGTTGACCGCCGGCGACTTCGCCGGAGAAGACGATGAATAGTGTTTTTCCCGGCCAAAGTCGCAGGAGGCTCGCCGGAGGAGCGAAACCGACGTAAAAACGGCGGTTTCAACTCACGATTTTCGTGCTAAATCCATCTACAACGAACCCAGGATCAAATGGAAGCATTTCATGGCACAAATATACGTTGGGGACGGCCAAACTAGCCCTCACCGAACCGGCGCCGGCGAGCACACTTGCAGAAATTTTTTTTTTCGACGAAGCTCCGTTCTAATCCTTCAAAAAGCATCCAATGGTAGTCTAGAAGCTTACCTACGTTTATTCGAGGCTCGGCGACCACCGTGAACCTCCCCGTCGAGCTCCCGATCCGAGGCGCGGCCGGCGAAGCTCCGGGCTCGGTTTCACCGAATTTTAATGCAAAATAAAAGGGAAGTCGAGCTTAGTGACATATATAATGAAGCTTTAGAACAAGATTTGCGACAAGGAAGGCCCGGGCGGCTCGGCCGAGACCCCAAACATATAATTTTCATTTTGGCATTTCATCGAACGGGTTGTGTGTATATGAAAACAGAGGTCGGGGACAGAAAACCGACCTGGTTTGGGCCCGTCGACGGCGACCGAAGCTCCCCTGAGGTTCCCTGAGGTACGGGCAAGCTTCGTCTTGCTCTAGCTTCACTCCTCTTCGCACGAAAATTTTCTCTCTCCCTCTTGGTCCGAGCCCTCTCTCTCCCTCGCGGCTCTTTTTTTTATCCTCTGGCCGACCGGTTTAGGTGGCCGCCGTCCGTTAATGGGGGACGACCCCTCCACTCTTTGTTGTCGTCCACCATCCGCTCGACCGGCCGGCCCCCTCCCCCTTTTTTTCTCTTTCTTTTTCTTTGTTTTTGCGTGTATGTCGCGCGGGTCTGCAACTGAGTTGCAGACCCGGTTCGGACCGGGTCGGGTCGGGTCTGACCCGACCGGCCCGGTTCGACTCTCCTCGCCCAATTTATCCCAAAATCGATCTCTTTTCATGCAATTGACATCAAAATCGGATCCCTTGACATGTTTTCTATCAAATAGGAGTATTTTCGTGAATCAATTTGTTGTAATTTAGTGAAAACCCCAAATTACCCTTAGGATCCGAAATTGATTTTTGTTTAATCGAGGGCCTAAACGACCGAATTAGTCAAAATTGAGGTCACCAATGGATTCCGCATGATGAAAACTATCGGGTAGCGGTGTTTAATTTTAATGGGTGTGCCCGTGTGAAATTTAATTTCGAAAATTGTGAAACCGGGGACTAAATTGAAAGAAAATTGTGCAATTAAGCCATTTTGTTTAAAATTGATCAAATTGGAGGGCAAATTTACCCAATTGCATTTCAATACTTTAGAGTCCAATGTCATAGCTTATAAAAAGTGAGAATTGAAAATTAAAAGACTCGAAATGGAATTTTTTTGCTCGGTTCGGGTTTATGTTTGTGAAGGAACATAGTGACCCAAGCCGAATTTTCAAGATTTAAAGTGACACACTTGAAGAGGAAATTAAAAAAAAATTATTGAATATTTTTTTGTATTTTTCTGACCACGAATGGTATTTTTCTGATTTTTTGGGTATTTTTATAATTAAATAAATTCGAAAAATATTATAAAATACCAAAAAATATTTTTTGTTCAAAATTGGTCCCCGAGGCTAGGCCAAGGCTTCCAAAGTTGATTTTGTAATTTTATGACCTTTTTTGATATTTTTAATTAATTTTAAAGAATAAAAATCACAATAATAGATGGTCAAAAATCAGGTGTCAACACCGTCCAGTCCACAATTCAAAAGGGGTAAGTGGCGCAGATTTAGTAGGAACACGATTTAATATGTAAAGCGCCGTTTTCAAAGCCTCACCCCATAAAAAAAATAGGTAAATTAGTTCTGCTAATCATGCTTCTTACCATATCCATGAGAGTACGATTACGCCTTTCAGCTACACCATTCTGTTCAGGACTACCGGGCATGGTAAACTGAGCCACAATCCCAGAATCCTCTAAGTACTTGGCGAATGGCCCTTTAAGTTGTCCAGCATCGCCATGTCGACCATAGTACTCACCACCGCGGTCAGATCTGACAATTTTTATGACTTTCCCCAGCTGTTTCTCAACTTCAGTCTGAAAAATCTTGAACTTGTCAAGAGATTCAGACTTTTCCTTAATCAAGTACAGATAACCATATCGGGAATAGTCATCTATAAATGTGATGAAATAAAAATTTCTACACAATGTTGCTGTATAGGGTCCACTTATATCTGTGTGGATGATCTCTAACAAGTGAAAACTACGAACTGCAGTTTTCTTCTTTATTTTGGTTATCTTACCTCTACAGCAGTCTACGCTTGTGTCTAGGTCACTTATAAGAGTGGGTAGAATGCTAGCTTTTATCAGTCTTTCACTCTTTCTTTAGAGATGTGACCAAGACGTTTATGCCATATTGCGTATAACTGTTCCTTAGGTAGAGGTCTTTTGGAAACAACATTTTCAGCTGTATAAGCGACGTATATTTCGTTAAGAGACAAACATAATCTGTACAATCCATTGGACATAGTGCAATACCCAATTTTATTTGAATTAAAAGAAATAGAAATTGCAGAGTTTGAAATCTCAAAAGAATAACCACACATGTCCAAACTTGATACGAAAATTAAATTTCATCTGAAAGAAGGTACATAAAATGTATTTCTTAACATTAAATTAAAACCAGAATCTAGAATTAAAATAACATCTCCCCCGAACTCAACATCAGCTTTATTGTTGTTTCCTACGGTGAGCTTTGATTCATCCTTATTTGGCTTCCTCCGGTTTATGAATCCATGTATGGTGAACCCAACATGGTTAGTTGCATCTCTATCTAGCCACCCCGAACAAGATGGGGCTTCAGACAGATTAGATAAACAAACCAATGCCAAAGAACCATTACCTTTAGGCTCACGCTTAGATAACATGTTCTTATACTTAGCGCAGTCTTTCTTTGCGTGTCCTCCATTCTTACAGAAAAAGCAAAGACCATCCTTACCAGCATTACTATCCTTTTTAAAGGTCGGTTTCTTTGGTCCCAAGTTGTCATGATGACCAGCAGATGAATGAGTTCCTTTACGATTCTTGTTGCCCTTGCCCTTCTTGATACCAGAACTTGAAGTAGCATACATAGCCATATGCACGTTACTTTTCTTCAGCTTGGACTCTTCTGACACCACCCTTGCAATCAAGTCGTTGATTGTCCATGCCCGATCAGCAGTGTTATATTGTGTTTGGATAATACCAAACTCAGGTGGAAGAGAATTCAGCACAAAATGTATGATACAAGCATCAGGAATGGGAACATTAAGCTCCTTGAGCTTTGATTGCATATCTACCATCCTCATGACATAGTCCCTAACACCAGTAGAACCTTTATACTTCAAATTAAATAATCCTGACATATGTGTCCCAACTTCAGCATTAGGGGATTCACGATTTCTAGCCACCAAGGCATCCATCATTTGTCTAACAGTGATGTCAGCAGCAAAATCACTCCTAAGATGTTCCTGTATGGATCGTTTCATTGACAGCAAGCAAATCCTATTGCTCTTTTCCCAAGCAGCAAACTGTGTCTTTTGAGCATCTGTACTAGTTTCAGTAAGAGCTGCGGGTCTATCCCCACTAAGAGCAGCACGAACATCTGCCAGTTCCATACCAAACAGAAAATCCTCTTTCCACTTCTCAAAATTGCTACCAGTAAGAATCTCAATAGTTATGGAGTTACCGTTCACAGAAAAGGTGACTAAAAAATAACAATATTTTTAATTAGCACAATGTGAAATTTCACCTTGAGAGCTACATACATCATCATATAATCACCTTTGGGCAGAAAACATGACATGCAGTTGTATACTCCCTACATTACAGCGGCCATGAGAATTTATTTCAATCTTTGTTAATCACCACCTTTGGGTGTATGACGGCACTCAGACTAATCAATCCTCAACCATATGTTGTACATGTAACCCTCCATGCAAGAATACGCAATTACTCCTTTGGGAATATAACTACGCATTAAAACAGGAGACATCCCAATATTATTTAACATATTCTTTATTAAACTCAACCAAGCGTGCCGCTTTGGCGGTCACAACCCAACTGAATTTACTTGAAATTGGGATATAACTTCATATTTCACATCCACTGTATGCATGCAATTCAGAAATTGGGGCAATCAGTTTCAAAATTACACGCTTTGCTAATTTTCTTCGATACCTCAATAATTCATGTCAAGCCACAAACATGAAATTGATAAAAATTTCCACATAATTCCGCGTGATACTTTCATGTAAGCATGTAAATGTATTTCACAAATCCTTACAGTAATACCAGAAAATACCTCAAAAATATCCCAAAATACCCTCGTATTTGGCGTTCCGTACGTATTTCCATCCTTGAAAATACCAAACATGAAAAATAAATGTACCATCCTGTAGAGCATGAGCATACGAGCACGCCGGTACATGGATCACCTCCATCGGAGCTGACACGCGCCCTCACGCGCCGCTTGAAGCTTCGGCGCATGAGGCTCACGCGCAAACACGTGCCGCGCACGTGTTCTGTATGTCCAGCCGGTTCTGAAAATGGTCCGACCGGCTCGACCAGTCCGACCGCTACCATGAACCGGTTTGGCGAACCCGGTCGAGGCGATCCGGTCAAACCGATCAATGACCGGTCCGACCGGAAGGTCTGAGTCAACGGTCAACCATTCCGGGTCAGGGCAACGGATCGGGTCGGGTTCCGGGTCGGGTCGGGTCTGCACCCGGCTAAACGACGTCGGATGACGTCATTCCGCACGTGTCACGCACGTGCGGGCCTGGGTTCGCTCGTGAGGCGCGTTACGCCACGCGCCCGATGGGCCGTATCTCTCCGCCGCGCGTGGCGGCTCGTCCGGCGGTCGCCGGCGATGATTCTTGGACGGTTTTTCTCGTCTCGACAATCTCTTTCTGAATATATAATTTTCTTTGAATTTCGATAAAAATAAAATTTTGAAAATATACCGGGAACGCGATTCGTGACCTAATACGCGCAGGCTCTGATACCACATGCTAGCCTGCGTATTTAATCCGTATGCAGCAACCCAAAATACACACGTACAGATACACAAATCATTGTTCCATAGAGTTAAAGAATTAACACACCTTATTTTGGATTCATCGTTCTTGATGCGGAATTGCGAGAATCCAACGCTTAAGAGCTTCTCCTCTATGAACCCCCTTGATCACTGGCTTCAATGAGACGGCCTCTCACTGTCGTTTCTGACGATTTCTATATGTAAGGTTATGTGGACATTAGGGTTTAGAGGAGGGACTTAAGCACTATTTATAGAGAATGAAACCCTACCCCCTCATCAAGGATAAGGATATCTCAGCCCATACTATCCAGCACCATATCCTAATTGAATTAGGAAATAATATATCTCTTTCTTATTAGACCAAATAATAATTACAGTAATAATTAATAAAGTCCACAATTGAATATTAAAACAGAATATTCTAACACTAAATTCTTGGCTATATGACGACCACCTTGACTTGCAGATTTATTGGTCACGATATCTCCAATAAGAAATAAGAAAATGCTTTGATCCTCTGAACCCTAGCTTTTCCCAAACTATCCATACCAAACAAAATGATCTCCGCCAATTCTGTGGCCCTACTCTTCCTAGTTCTGATTTTTTCCTTATAATGAAATTAAAGTTCAGGAGCATCCACAAAAATGGAAAATGTAGGTTAAGCATACGACTTTCTCTTGTTAGTTTGATATAGATTCAGTTTCTTTGGTCCCTTTTTTTTTTTTTCCAAATTGTGGGAAGGTTTTTTCTCCGGGCCTCTTTAATTTGTAAAAGGTTTAGCGCTGCGCACAAGTAGCATCACAAGTAGGATGAAGCCTAAATGTTGGATCCGGATCGTCTACCTTAATGGTAGAGGATCATTGAGATCCCCACCCTCAATGTGGGGGGCCCCACTCACATGGAGGGTGGGGATTTCAATGGGAGAGGATTTCCATGGTTTAGCATCGCCAGCCCTCGCCTCTGGCTGGTCGTTGGGAAACCCACTAAAGGAAGATGGAGAAGAAGAAAAAAAAACAGAAAAAAAACAGAAAAACAGAAATAAAAAAATAATTATTAAAAATTATCACATTAGCGCCGACTAGTCAAAATTTGCTGGATTGACTGAATTGGCATAAATACAAATGGTTTAGGACTCGATTGGCATTAAAAAAATGTTTATGATTGAATTGACACAATTGTAATAGGTTTAGGACTTTTTGGGTAATTTTCTCTAAACTCAAATTCCAACATCTAGATGTGGATCGATTTTAATGATTTGACTGCCAAAGTCCTGAAGTTTTGTTCTAAAGATAAATGCATTAATGCCTCGAACAGTAAAGATTGAGTTATTTCATACTAGGAAGATAATTCCTCTATTTCATGGGTGTCTAAACCACTTCTTAACTGTTGATGCATTAGGTATGCATTTTAATAGTCAAGATATTGTCGAGATACCCATAAGAATACCTTGTTGGGTACGATCTATATCAAGTCCCCGATCTACTTCTACTTTCAATGTTCCAGATCAGCTCTACTGTGATTTCATGCGATTCTTTTGTGTCATGTTTTGAATTTGGTAATCGTAAGGACTGTAGAATGTAAGAGTTCTCCCACGATAATATGTTGAGCAACTAGTTTCGTGATAATTTAGAAATTTTATAGATTTGTGATCAGTACGTAAACTTTCTATTGTTCTTTGTGAAGATATATGCATACCAAAGGCATCACCTTTTTCCCCGGGACAAGAGAATAGGGTAGAAGAGGGTCAATTCAAACTGGATAAGGTCTGGGTTGTTCGAATCTCGATCCGGTTGAAATTACACATTTCATGATCTCGTACAAAAACCCGGCAGGTTTTATCTTGATTAAACGAGGAATTTTTCAGAGGCTTGTTAGGAAGATGCTTACCTCTTACACTTAAGAGAATAAAAAATGACCAAGACCACGAGAGACCTGTCCAAAAAGAAATAGTTAACATAGACTTAATTAAATTAATGACAGTTTGGTCATTCTAAATTGCAAGTGGATTCAAATCCTTTGATGTGTGGCGAGCACCTTGGCTTGCATATTTATAGGTGACTCTCCCTCAAAGAAGAAACAAGAAAAAGCCTAGATCTCTTGAAACCAAGCTTGTCCTAAACCATCCAAAGCAGTCAAAATGATCTGCACCATTTCTGTAGTCCTACTGTTTATAGTTCTGATCCATTTCCTTGTACACATAACCAAATCAAAGTTCAGGACTACCCGCGAAAAAGGAAAATCGGTGCCCCAACTTCCCCCCGGACCTGCCCCGTGGCCCATTATTGGCTGTGTGCCCGAAATGCTGCAGCAAAAGCCGACATTCCGGTGGATACATCGCCTGATTTAGGAGATGGACACCGACATTGCATGTATTCGGCTCGGCAATGTCCACGTCATTCCCGTGGCATGCCCTGAAATCGCCCGAGAATTCCTCACGAAACATGACATGACATTTTCATCTAGGCCTCATTCGATGGCGTCGCGAACCTACAGTGGCGGATATCTCACAGCGATTCTATCTCCTTGTGGCACTCAATGGAAGAAAATTAGGAGAGTTTTAGTTTCAGAAATAGTTTCGCCCGCAAGACATCATTGGCTCAAGGATAGAAGAATCAAGGAAGCGGACAATCTAGTTAAGTACATCTACAGTCGAAGCAAAAGCTCGAGCAAAACTGTGAATGTGAGGACCGCCACCAGACAATATACTGCAAACGTGACGAGACAAATAATGTTTAGTAAAAGATGGTTCGGAGAGGAAAGAGCAGACGGCGGACCAACCGTTGCTGAGGAAGAACACGTTGAGGCAATTTATATTATACTTCAGCATTTATTCGCATTTTGCATATCTGATTATTTTCCTTGGTTGGAAGGGCTTGATTTAGATGGTCATGAAAAGCTTGTTAAAGAGACTATCCGCACTGTGAAAAAATATCATGACCCCATTATTGACTCGAGGATTGGAAAATGGAGGAGGTTTGGCCACTCGAACGAGGAACCTATCAGCGACGAGCCTCATGATTTGCTTGATGTTCTGATTACACTCAAAGATTCCGAGGGAAAGCCACTACTTACACCTGAAGAAATCAAAGCACAAGTCATGGTAAGATGCAAACATGTATATGCTAGCTTCATATTCTTATTATGTCAAATAGAGCTCTATAGTATACAGGTATATATAAATTGGTACGTTGTCAAAATGGGGAAAATTACCTAAAAAGTCCTAAACCTTTTGCAGTTGTGCCAATTTAATCCTAAACTTTTTTTTTTTTCCGATTCAGTCCTAAACCTTTTGCAATTGTGCCATTTAAGTCCATCCGGCGAATTTTGACCGGCCGGCGCTGACGTGGACGCCGGCCGGCCGACGACTTATTATTTTAATATTTTTTTGAATTTTTTACTATTGTTAAAATATTTTTTAAGATTTTTTTTCTTTTTCTTTTTCTTTTTCTTTTTCTTTTTCTTTTTCTTTTTCTTTTTCTTTTTCTTTTTTTTCCCTTTCTCTCTCCCCTCCCCTCCCCTCCCCTCCCCTTCCCTCCCCTGCAACTCAGCCGGTCGCCATAGTCCGGTGCCGCTCCGTCCTCCTTCCTCCGCCGCCCAGTGATGGCCATGACTCGGCCCAACGAGCTCGAGGCGGCCGGTCCCGGTGATCTCGGGCTCTCCCGAGGCCGGCAAGGACCATCGTGAATCGGTAGCGAATGGAAAACCCCCCCCCCCCCCCAAAGATGTGTAGAGCGAGAGAGAGGAAGCTTCGAGATCTTCAGGGCCTCGAGAATTGGAGAGAAAGAAGTAGGGTTTCTGGCCACTCTCTCTATCGCGCGAAAAGCTTCCTTCTCCTCCCTCTAGTCCCCCCGCCACGAGTCGAGCTCGAGCTCGAGCTCAGCCATGGCCAGCGAGCTCAAGACTTGCCAGATCCGCGAGCTCCGCCGAGGCCAGCGAGGCAGGAGTCCCGTCGCTTCCTCTCCATGGCCGGGCGAGGTCGAGCCCCGCCATGGCCGGTTGAGGCTCAACCTCGTCGGCCCAGATCTGGGCTTGCGAGGCCGAGCCTCGCCCAACCATGGCGGGGCTTGACCTCGCCGTCGCTGCCTCGCCCGGCAACGGCGAGGTCCACCCCCGTCATGGCCAGGCGAGGCGGCAGCGACCGGCTGAGTTGCAGGGAAGGGAAGTGACGGCTGAGTTGCAGGGACGGTTGAGTTGCAGAGGAGGGGAGCGACGGCTGAGGGGAGAGGAGAGGGAAAGGAAAAGAAAAAAGGAAAAAAAATCCTAAAAATTATAAAAAAAAAATCATAAAAAAATCAAGAAAATATTAAAATAATGGGTCCCCGGTCGGCCGGCGTCCACGTCAGCGCCGGCCGGCCAAAATTCGCCGTGTGGACTTAAATGACATAATTGCAAAAGGTTTAGGACTGAATTGGCAAAAAAAAAAAAGGTTTAGGACTGAATTGGCATAACTGTAAAAGGTTTAGGACTTTTTTGGTAATTTTCCCTATCAAAATGTTGTCTGTACATAACATTAACTCAATTTACCTTGTCTCTCTCTCAAGGGTGATGAGCCTACGAGATATTACCATCCTCTATTCATTGTCTTTTTTATTGTAAATAAATTTTGATGGTCTATAAGATATGTAGGACTTTATGGATGAAGTTCAAGAACATAACCTGTCAAAACCTATATTTGCAGGAAATAATGTTCGCAAGTATTGATAATCCCGCAAACGCAGTTGAATGGGCCTTGGCCGAGATGATAAACCAACCCGAAATCCTCAAGACGGCAATGGATGAACTAGACAGGGTCGTTGGTAAAGAGAGACTGGTCCAAGAAAGTGACATCCCACATCTTAATTACGTCAAAGCGTGCGCTCGAGAAGCCTTCAGGCTCCATCCAATCAGACCTTTCGTCCCTACGCACATCGCCATGTCCGATGCCATTGTCGCCGGCTACTTTATCCCAAAGGGAAGTCACGTGTTGTTGAGTCGTCCTGGTATCGGGCGAAACCCTAAGGTCTGGAACAACCCACTTGAGTTTAGGCCGGAGCGGCACTTAACTAGTGAGTGCACTGAAGTTCAGCTCACAGAGCCAGACTTACGCTTCATTTCCTTCTGCACCGGGCGGCGCGGCTGTGTGGCTCCGCTGCTTGGGACTGCGATGACCGTCATGCTTCTTGCTAGGATGGTTCAAGGGTTTAATTGGAAGGCACCCCCTGATGTCACGAGCATCAATCTCGATGAGTCTATTGGAGATCTATTTCCGGCTAATCCAATCATCGCTCGTGCCGAACCGCGTTTGCCATTACATCTCTATCCGTGAGAGTTACTTGCAAGAAAGTGAAAGTTGGCGTTGCTTAGCCTGTTATGGACAAGGAGTTGCAAGGGTCACTTCAAAAACCGTTTCCTGCTGTATTTCTCTATCTAGTTTGTTTTCATATGTACCGCCCACTTGTGAAGAATTTTCATAAAATGCCATGCACTATTTAAAGATTGAATTCGATTGCACTTTCATCATAAATTTAAGATTCTTATTAACAAAATTTCGAAATTAATTTCATATGAGTTTACTCTCTAAGGTACCAAAGATCTAAAAGAACAAAGGTGTTTGATTCTTGATCAAAAATGACTTTCACTATATAAAGACAGGGCAAAGCCTTACATAAGGAAAGAGTACAACAATGTAAAATAATAATAAAGGGATAATCATATTACAAAAGTCATCAATCTCTTGATTCTAGCATCTCCAAGAATGAGCGCTTGAGATTTTTTTTTATATCTCCATATTCTTCTCCCTTCATTAATAAATCAGTGTCTTTACTCCCCTCAAATTGGGAATGGGAGAATCCCAAGTTCTCAATTTGTGACATAAGTTTCGCAGGGATTTTGTGGAGAGATCAACAATTTGATATATAGACCAAGCAAACTTAGTCGCAAATCCTCCAAGAGCCACTTTTTCTCGCGCATAATGATAATCTAATTCGATATGTTTGACATATAAAGTGCATTGATATTATCACAAAATAGTAAAGGCACTGATTTATCAATCAAAGGAGAAGGATATTGGGACATATCAATCACAATTACAAGCACTGATTCACCTCCATCAATGTGGTCTTCATGAGAATCATTTTGAGTAGCAGAAATTCAATAAGTCATCACACGGTTGATTTGAGTTGGCAGAGGACACACCTTGTTGTAAATACAAAGGTGAAAATTTTGAGTCATATGCTAAAGTGTCTTCATTTGGCCATCTTATAATTTCAAATATCTCTGCTTTATCACTTTGATCTCGGAATAATGAGCTGGGCGCAAGGTAGGGAAATATGATCTCATCAAAGATGATGTGCCACGATATATAAATTCGACCAGTAGGAGCATAGAGACATCGATATCCCTTGTGGCGATCATTGTAGTCGAGACATACGCATGTAATGATCGAGGATCGACTTATTCAAAAAAATTATAATCTGGACTTCTGCCAAATAAGAATTCATATGGTGTTCATGCTCAACACCCTTGTAGGAAGCCGATTCAACAGAAAAACTGCCATTTGAAAGCTTTCAACCCAGTACTTTTTAGGAATGCCACTTCGATGAAGCATCGTCAAGCCAATTTCACGCATGTGCCTATGTTTTCGCTCAGTAATTCCATTCTATTCCGGAGTATTAGGGAAGGATACTTGATTAACAATCCCACTCCTTTGCAAGTGGATCAGGAAATCTGGTTGGTTAATCTCTTCTCCTCCATCAGATTGAAAAATTTTAATATACCCTCCAAATTTCCTTTCCAAATATTTCTCAAAAATCAGAAAACATGCATAAAAAACAGATTTTTGCCTTAATGGAAACAACCAAGTATAACACGTACAATCATCCACAAAGCAAACATAATATTGAAACCTCTGAAATGACATTATCGGGGCCTTTCCCCACAAATCGCAATGTATCTTTTTGAAAGGCTTAGTAGTACTAGTTTTGGAAGGCAAAAAGGAAGTTTAGATGCTCGCCCCATTCGACAACTACTATATATGGTAGTAGGTTTATTCCAAGCAGCAACAGTAATATCACCATTATTTTGCAGATGACGAATTGTCGTCGGCTATGGATGTACCAACCTTTGATGCCAAGTACTTTCATAAGCTTTCCTGAACTGATTTGAAAATAGTGCTTCTTTTCACGCCTTTAAGGTATACATATCACCTTCGTGGTTTTCAACTGTTGGAAGCTTCCCCGTTTTCCTGTCCTTTATCACAAAACTAGTGGTAGAGAACTCATATTTTAGAGGATAATCGGTTGTAAATTGGCTCACTGATAAGAACTTCTTTTTCATATGAGCAACAAGTAGAACATTTTTTAAGACAACACTCTCCTTGCCAAATTGATTTGAGTATCACCAGTGTAGGAAATTTCAAGTGAATCACCATTTCCAGCCATAACACGATCTTTTCCCATATATGGTCCTAAGTTGAAAAGATTACCTTTTCTGCCAGTCATATGATTTGAAGCTCCGGTATTAGTGAACCATTCTGAATCTTGATTTTCTCGAACAGTAAGTGCAACAAATGCCTTTGGCACATCTAACGGAAGGAAAGATTGATTAAACCAATTAAAGCAATCTAAAGCTGTCGCGACCCTAAAAAAAAAATCAGGTTTTTTTTTTTAAGTGAATCGGATTATCAGGCAAGTTATCGAGAACTAACCTAATGCGGACCCTCCCAAGCCCTACCGAATCGCGACGTGGAAAATTAGAACAAATGAGGAGTTGCCACTAATCGTTCGAGGTAGGTCGATTAGAAACCTAGATGAAATAGTGGGAGAACTAATTCACCTCTGCGAACCAGAGATTTTGGATCCGGGGATTTGGTTACGCTAATCGACTTTGACTAATGCCCTTTCGGTACCTAGATTCCTTTTTGGATTTTTCTTGAATTTCTAGAATTTTTTTGGAAGACGGTTTGCCAAAGGGGCAAAACCATCATTTTTGGAAAGACTGGGGGTCGAAAGACCCGAAACAAATCATGGCCAGTTGAATGTGGCCATTTCCTATTTTTTTTTTGATTTTCCTGGATTTTTTTAGAATTTTTTTTTTTGGAAGACGGTTTGCCGGAAGGGCAAAACCATCATTTTTGAAAAGATCGGGGGTCGAAAGACCCGAAACAGGTGATGGCCAGTTGAATGTGGTCATTTCCTATTTTCTGGAAATTTTTTAGAATTTTTCTGAATTTTTCGATTTTTTTGAATTTTTTATGATTTTTCATTTTTTATTGAATTTTTGATTATTTTATCATTTTTATACATTTTTTTAATTTTTTTAATAATTTAAAAATATTTTCCGGGAAGGGTCAGACCCGACCCACGCCTCGCGGGCGCCCAGCCCGACCCTAGGGGTCAGAACCGGTCTAAAACGACACCGTTTTATATTTTTAATCCTTTTTCTATTTCTTTTAACATTTTTTTGATTTTTTTTATAATTTTCTTTATTTATCCAAAAATTCCCGGATCTAACGGTTCATATTGTGCCACGTGGCCTGTTCTCGTGTGTCCGATCTCTCGCTTGATCGGAGGACCCACAGAGAGCCACGTGGCTCAATCATAGCCGTCGGATCAAAAATTAATTTATTTTCCTTTTTTAGAAAACCATTCAAATCGGACGCTCTAGATTGTGCCACGTGGCTACTCCTGGTGCGTCCGATCCTGGACAAGATCGGACGATCCACAGAAAGCCACTTGGCACAATCTAAGCCGTCGGATCGGTTTTAATTTATTATCCGAAAATCATTTATTTTATTTCTCAAAATTCCAGGATCGCGACACGTGTCGCGATCCAGGCCATCCATTCTATTTTATTTGAAAATAAACGGACCGGCCCCCACCCGGCTGACGTGGCACCTACGTGGCATGCCACGTCGGCCGTTGACCGTTGACCGGTCCTCGGCCTGCCGGAGAAGACGACCGGCGACTCGCCGGAACAGTGATTTTTCCGGCGAGCTCGCCGGAAAATGTCCAAACCGTGACCAAAACTCAAAATTTTTTGGAGATTTTTGTGGCATTCGGACCCTCAGACTCTCGGCATCAATGTGCAATAAGGAGATCCACCATGAACACGTCGGAAGTGGCCGAACCGGACCTCCATCGTCCCGGCGGCGGCGAGAAAATTTACATAAATTGTTCTTGCTCAAAGCTTGGTTCTAAACCATCAAACAGCATCCAAAAAGGGTCTAGAAGCTTACCTGAGCTCGTTTTGAGCTCGGAGACCGCCGGAAGTTCCCCGTCGAGTCCCTATTCCGAATCGTGGCCGGCGAAGGTCGGGGTCCGGTTTTCACCTAGTTTTAATGCAAAATGAATAGCAAGTTGAGCTTAGAGTTGGATCTAGATGATTTTTAAAGCGAAACTTGCACGAAAGGGGGTCGGGAAAGGTCCGGCCGAGAGCCCCGAAATAAAATGCTCACTGAAGCATTTCGTCAAACACATGGAGTGCACTGAGAAAAATGAAACTCGAGGGCGGATACCAACCTATTCGGAGCTCGCCGACGGCCACTAAGCTCCGGTGATGGTCGAGGTGGCTCCGGTGATGGTCGAGGAGTGTTGCCGAAGACCTTGGGTTGCCGGTTGTCCGTCGGTTTTCTCCCAAAAAATTCTTTTAAAAAATTTCAAAAAATAGGAAATGGCCACATTCAACTGGCCATGACTTGTTTCGGATCTTTCGACCCCCCAGTCTTTCCAAAAATGACGGTTTTGCCCCTTCGGCAAACCGTCTTCCAAAAAAATTCTAACAATTCAAGAAAAATCCAAAACAGGAATCTAGGTACCGAAAGGGTGTTAGTCAAAGTCGATTAGCGTAACCAAATCCCCGGATCCAAAATCTCTGGTTCGCAGAGGTGAATTAGTTCTCCCGCTAGTTCATCTAGGTTTCTAATCGACCTACCTCAAACGATTAGTGGCGACTCCTCATTTGTTCTAATTTTCCCACGTTGCGATTCGGTAGGGCTTGGGAGGGTCCGCATTAGGTTAGTTCTCGATAACTCGCCTGATAATCCGATTTACCTAAAATCCGATTTTTTTTTTTAGGATCGCGACAGCTTGGCGACTCCGCTGGGGATTTTATCAATAAGGAGAATTGCCTGATCCTTTCGACAAAATTTGACCAAATAGAATGAGGAACCTTCCGTTAGAAAGGACTTTCTCTTACTCTTTTTAAGTGGTTCAGGTTAAAGATATACTTACCTGAGGATTTGGAAGACTACCTGGTCGGCATTTGCCAGTAAGGTTTGCTCATTCAATGGTCCTTGGATGAATTTCGAGATTTTAAGAGGCAACTCGATCATCAAAAATATGCTACCTGCCAGACAATGTCAGGGGTAGCATGATGAAATCATGCAAAATTACTCTATTAATCTTGCATTGTGCATTTTGCTTATGACTCATCATGTAGTTCATGCATAACTATTCAATCAAGTTTGCATTACCAATTCTGTTCATGGAGGTTATCACATTGTGAATGCCTCGAACGTAATCTGAATGGGGGATTCCAGTTCGAAAGGGCTTTCTCTCACTCTCGGGAAAAGCTGTATATCCCAACTGCAGGATTCAAAAGAAATCACTCAACTTTACCATCATCGCATTCGACAAGGGTCCAAGTAATCTCGCAATCGGTACGACCGAGCCGATCTGGAGGTCTTGATAAGGACCACAATGAGGGCTAGGTCAGAGGTTTTCAAATGAGACTCCAATCGAGTCAAGGCTATTGAAATGAAGTTCTTCGTCATCTGCTTCGGGTTTACAAGTCAAGAACCCTGCAAAAATGAGAGAGAAATAATATTGCTCGAACTTCTTCGAGCGATGCTTAAAATCATTCAACTCTACGTTAACTCAAGTGCCCTAGTCAGAAGAGACTTTTGAAGGGTTGTAACGTAGGTTAGGATTGGGGACTGAGGAACGAGAAGGCTTGTTCGGCTCAGAAAATATATGAGAAGGGCTTGACGTTGGTGATCATTACTACCTATCACTGATCTTCGCCTTCAAATGATGCCATCATTGCTTGAGAAATGGTATCAACTTCTGCTGAGGATTCGCATTTTGACATTTTCATAGATTTTTCTCTTAACCTCTTTGGCACTTACAAGAGAATTGTGCAATGAAATTCAGCAGTATTTTGCAAATGAGCAAGAATTTAGATGGGCATGGGCCTTGCTTTTACCAGGCGTTTTACTTTTTAAATGCCCCAGTTTTTTTTTAGAGATCAACATTTTCTTTGCTCTTTCTCTTCTTTTTTTTTTTTCGCTGGGCTGCTGCATTTTCAGCCTTTTGACGAGTTTTTTTTTTCGAGGATTTTCCATTGACCCGATTTTTCAACCTTTTCTACTTATAGATCAGCCATATTTGCTTTGAATTGAGCATATGATCACCAACGTGGGCTTAAGAAATGAATTTGCAGGCTCAAGTGGGCTATGCAAGGGATGAAATGTATATGATAGAGAAATGAATGCTCTTCATCATCCTAAGGCACTTGAATTAATGTTCGAGCATAAATGCAAAGGAACACCCGAAGATTGATGTTAGTCTGAGCAAGAGAATTTCTAACCATTTACCTCAACTTGCTTCTGGAATTTTCTATTTTGCCCCGATGTGGGGTGGTTCTTGACAGGGGTAACAGAAGCGAAACCTCCGCTCAAAAGGGGTAACAATTGATGACCTGTAGTGTTTGGGGAAGAGAAATAAATGCCTCTGTCACCTCGGCTATCGTACCTTTCGCGAGAAAACCCTTTGCCTTGAAGGATGCAGAATAATACCACTCAATCTACTGGGGGTTAAAATTTAGAGATGTGCGGAAATGGCTTGCCTTTCATCATCCTGTCATGCCCCATTCTATACAATTCAATGCACCATATGCAGCTTATGCCCCCTATTCAAAGTCGGTAAATCAAATCCTGAAGAATAATCATGCATGAATCATGCAAATGGGTGAGCATTCTTAAAGTCCATGGATATAGAAATTTCAAGCATTATGTTCAAGAAAATGACCATGCAAGAATGCGAAAAGGTTTTCAGGAATAAGAAAATCTAAGTTGCCCCAGAACATGTGTGAAAATGGAACAACTTGGGGATCATACTCCTTATGTTGAGGGCTAGCTCATTTATATCCCTGCCCCAGAGAAAGGAAATCATATGCATGATCGAGTCGAGAGAAGACTTGAGTGCTTTGGTTGCCCCCGTTCCATAGTGATCACCATCGTGGACGGTCGTATGGTCCTGCAAATAAGGAAGGTATCACTTGAAAATCACATGTGACAGAGAAAAATACTTCATTTTCCAAAGTCGAGGTCTGCTGGCCCCCATTTTCAATCATGATGGGTATAGCTTTTGTCAAAATGTGAGATTGCCCCAGACATGGCCAGTGTTTGGAAACTCAATTTTGAACTTTGACAAATAGTTTATTTTCCCATTTGATCCTCTGCCTACATGCTGGCAAGTCCTCTTGCTTTGCGTTCCTATTTGAACACAAATGTGCACTTTGCAAAAATTAGCCATCTAGCTTGTGGCCCTGATCTCTTTGTCTAGTCGGGACAACGAATCCTTCTCAAGGATTTGCACCGGTGGAGATTCATTCATGCTTTTGGACGTATTTCCTGCCACTCTTCAGGGTTCTTTGACTTCCGAAGTCGATATTTCTTTTCGCCTCATGTTGGCGAGTTCTTTTCTTTTGAGGCTTTTCAATGCCAATATTTTCTGTTAAATGAGAACAAGCTCATGTTAGGCATAGGATCTTCGAAGATCAAATTAGAACGATACAAAGTTACCGTTCACTCGAAGTTTGTATCTTGGGGCTTGATTTTGATGCGGACGACTTTGCTATTGTGTCCAATGACTTTGCTGGAGACGAAGCATCCTTTTTTATCCACTGCACAAATGATTCGCCTATCTGACATGGCAGTGAGCCTCTTTTATGTATTCCTTGAATCGAAGAGGTTCTTTGATTTGGATAGGTTCCTTCGTTTTGGAATAGATTGTATGTCCCTGCAAGAAGAAATAGAGTGTTATCTTCAAAGCTGAATGGCTTAAAGAATACATACTCCCTTTCTAAGGCTAGAGTTTGCGGCAGGTTTGCCCATTTTTCAGTCAGGATGGGTTATAACTTTGCCAAAATGTGAGATTATCCCAGACATGGTCAATGTTGGGAACTTGGTTTCGAGCTTTGACAAATAGTTTATTTTTCTACATGACCCTGCATAAGAAAGATGTGCATGAATAGGGTATCAAAGATGAAACGAGCAAAATTTTGAGAAGCTCCTGACTGTCAATTTGCCCTAGTTATCAAAACATGTTTCCTAGCTTGGCACCTGCAAGAAGGAAAAAGAAAGTCGTTTCTAATAATGATTGGGCAAGGCAAGAGATACTCCCTTTGGCATTGGGCGGCCTTGGTCTTGCCCCGTCTTTTGATTGACATGGAATGATCAAGGGCGAAGCTATGGGTCCAGCTCGAATGGTCGATGGACTGGAGTATGAATTGACTGATGCAGATGCCCCCATCGCTTGAAAGTCAAAGATGCCCCAGCTCGCGCTAAGTGTATCTTGCCCCTGAATTACTTCCTTTTCCATTGAAGGTTCTCAAATAATCTGCAACCAGAAGATAGCCAAATGAAGTAGAAAACGCTTCTGTCAATCTGGTGTTAATCTTGAGGTGATGGCATAGAGCTATCCAGATTTTCTGCTTCACATGTGAAGCCGTGTACGGGTCGTCATGGACATTAGTAGATGTGGAGCGCTTGACATTGACGTCAAATTGAATGGCTGATTTGGACCATATTAAGATCCATAATGACCTACAAAAGATAGGAGACCAATGAGCCTGTGACTGAAGAGGGGTCGATCCACGACTGCTTGATTGATCTGATTTCATTTTCCCTCTTTTATGCAAAAAGTGGACAAACTTTCCTTGTGAAATATGATGTGATTTTTTTTTTGACAACATTCCTTGCGCATTAATAACCTTGAAAAAAAAATGATAAAACCCTTTTGGCATTTGAAAAAAATTTCCGAAGGATTTCCTTATTTTATCGCAATGAATTTTCAAGGATGAATTTGTCATGAAAAGTCTTCTACCCAGCACTAAGGAAAGATATAACAATTTTTTTGTCAACAAAATTTCCCGAAGGGATTTGTCTGCATTCAACTTTTTTTTAAAATGGACCACCAGTTTATTTTTATTTTTTAAAGACCATGATGTTAAGTTCAAGATTTGATTGACACCTAACGTGGATCGACCAAAAAAATAAAAATCAAGATAAAATTAGAGAACTTACTTTAACTTGAAAAATAAAATGCCAATCACATGGACATGCACATGGATAGTGAGGCTAACCTTAATCTATCTAGCTAAAGGCTTGGCAGAATGAAGTAATGGACGGAACGACATATTGCAGCCTCGCGCACAATCGTCATGACAAGTCGCAGACTCACGTACAATAGTCATGACTAGTCGGGTTCAATCACTTCGGCTTGGTTCGGTCGACAAGGCCAACGCCCATGCATCGTAGCCTCACGTGCATGAGAACGACCCTTGAGTCATTTTTTGGAAAAACAATTCGGGATCCAGATGGGATAACCTTTAGCGAAGCCTTACCGCCAAGGTTAAAGAACCATCTAAATACCATCTTAAAACTATTGGTGTGACCCAGGTCCAGTCACGGGTTGTGTGTGGTGTAGTGCAAATACTGTAAATACATGCACAACATTTAAATGCAAACAACGCTTCAATAGTCCTAAAAAAATTAAATCACAATTCCAATTCACCAAAACCTGCAAAAACATTTAACACCTTAAAGGTGAGATTCAATCAATCCACTCAAGACATCCAGGGAATCTAAACGGCCTAAATCCTCTACAACTTTTAAATTTTCCGAAAGGTTCAGATAACTGAGTTAAGCATTCATGTTTCTCGGAAAATAAAAAATAAGTTCCCAGCGGAGTCGCCAAGCTGTCGCGACCCTAAAAAAAAATCGGGTTTTTTTTTTAAGTGAATCAGATTATCAAGCAAGTTATCGAGAACTAACCTAATGCGGACCCTCCCAAGCCCTACCGAATCGCGACGTGGAAAATTGGAACAAATGAGGAGTCGCCACTAATCGTTCGAGGTAGGTCGATTAGAAACCTAGATGAACTAGCGGGAGAACTAATTCACCTCTGCGAACCAGAGATTTTGGATCCGGGGATTTGGTTACGCTAATCGACTTTGACTAACGCCCTTTCGGTACCTAGATTCCTTTTTGGATTTTTCTTGAATTTCTAGAATATTTTTGGAAGACGGTTTGCCAAAGGGGCAAAACCGTCATTTTTGGAAAGACTGGGGGTCGAAAGACCCGAAACAAATCATGGCCAGTTGAATGTGGCCATTTCCTATTTTTTTGGATTTTCCTGGATTTTTTTAGAAATTTTTTTTTGGAAGACGGTTTGCCGGAAGGGCAAAACCGTCATTTTTGAACAGATCGGGGGTCGAAAGACCCGAAACAGGTGATGGTCAGTTGAATGTGGCCATTTCCTATTTTCTGGAAATTTTTTAGAATTTTTCTGAATTTTTCGATTGTTTTGAATTTTTTTATGATTTTTCATTTTTTATTGAATTTTTTTTATTATTTTATCATTTTTATACATTTTTTTTTAAATTTTTTTAATAATTTAAAAATATTTCCGGGCCGGGTCAGACCCGACCCACGCCTCGCGGGCGCCCAGCCCGACCCTAGGGGTCAGAACCGGTCTAAAACGACACCGTTTTATATTTTTAATCCTTTTTCTATTTCTTTTAACATTTTTTTGATTTTTTTTTATCATTTTCTTTATTTATCCGAAAATTCCCGGATCTAACGGTTCATATTGTGCCACGTGGCCTGTTGTCGTGCGTCCGATCTCTCGCTTGATCGGAGGACCCACAGAGAGCCACGTGGCTCAATCATAGCCGTCAGATCAAAAATTAATTTATTTTCCTTTTTTAGAAAACCATTCAAATCGGACGCTCTAGATTGTGCCACGTGGCTACTCCTGGTGCGTCCGATCCTGGACAAGATCGGACGATCCACCGAAAGCCACTTGGCACAATCTAAGCCGTCGGATCGGTTTTAATTTATTATCCGAAAATCATTTATTTTATTTCTCAAAATTCCAGGATCGCGACACGTGTCGCAATCCAGGCCGTCCATTCTATTTTATTTGAAAATAAACGGACCGGCCCCCACCTGGCTGACGTGGCGCCTACGTGGCATGCCAGGTCGGCCGGTGACCGTTGACCGGTCCTCGGCCTGCCGGAGAAGACGACCGGCGACTCGCCGGAACAGTGATTGTTCCGGCGAGCTCGCCGGAAAATGTCCAAACCGTGACCAAAACTCAAAATTTTTTGGAGATTTTTGTGGCATTCGGACCCTTAGACTCTCGGCATCAATGTGCAATAAGGAGATCCACCATGAACACGTCGGAAGTGGCCGAACTGGACCTCCATCGTCCCGGCGCCGGCGAGAAAATTTACCGAAATTTTTCTTGCTCAAAGCTTGGTTCTAAACCATCAAACAGCATCCAAAAAGGGTCTAGAAGCTTACCTGAGCTCGTTTTGAGCTCGGAGACCGCCGGAAGTTCCCCGTCGAGTCCCTATTCCGAATCGTAGCCGGCGAAGGTCGGGGTCCGGTTTTCACCGAGTTTTAATGCAAAATGAATAGCAAGTTGAGCTTAGAGTTGGATCTAGATGATTTTTAAAGCGAAACTTGCACGAAAGGGGGTCGGGAAAGGTCCGGCCGAGAGCCCCGAAATAAAATGCTCACTGAAGCATTTCGTCAAACACATGGAGTGCACTGAGAAAAATGAAACTCGGGGGCGGATACCAACCTATTCGGAGCTCGCCGACGTCCACTAAGCTCCGGTGATGGTCGAGGAGTGTTGCCGAAGACCTTGGGTTGCCGGTTGTCCGTCGGTTGTCTCCCAAAAAAATTCTAAAAAATTTCAGAAAATAGGAAATGGCCACATTCAACTGGCCATGACTTGTTTCGGATCTTTCGACCCCCCAGTCTTTCCAAAAATGACGGTTTTGCCCCTTCGGCAAACCGTCTTCCAAAAAAATTCTAAAAATTCAAGAAAAATCCAAAACAGGAATCTAGGTACCGAAAGGGCGTTAGTCAAAGTCGATTAGCGTAACCAAATCCCCGGATCCAAAATCTCTGGTTCGCAGAGGTGAATTAGTTCTCCCGCTAGTCCATCTAGGTTTCTAATCGACCTACCTCGAACGATTAGTGGCGACTCCTCATTTGTTCTAATTTTCCCACGTTGCGATTCGGTAGGGCTTGGGGGGGTCCGCATTAGGTTAGTTCTCGATAACTCGCCTGATAATCCGATTTACCTAAAATTCGATTTTTTTTTAGGGTCGCGACAAAAGCAATATGTCCCTATTTGTTACAGATTTGATAGGAAACGATTCTATCGATTCCTTTCCCAAGTCTCTCGATCTTGCTTTTATTAAATCGTGGCTTGTGACCCTGCAAATGCATAAAATCAGCCCTAGAATTTTTCATTCTTGAACTATTGTGAGAAAACCCCTTCCATGTGAAGAAAAATAATTGTTGGAATTGCTTTCCCTTTTTATTGCTCTTAAAATTGCTTCCCATACCAAAGAAAGCCGTTCCGTGTTGAATTACAAGAGAATTTTTATTTACCAGATGACCCTCAAAGCTTTGCAATTGCGAAATAAAGTTAGAGAATGTTAACATCGAAGGCTTCAACATGGAGGTTGTGAATGAATCATATTGACCACCTAAGCCATTCAAAACAAAGAGATCATTCTTTCTTTTTTCCTTGAGGGGGCATTCGATAGCAGATAACTCATTAAAATATTTTTTAAAAGCACTAGCTTACTTGTGAAGAGATGAAAAATTATCTCTATCACTTTTTTTGGATTTGTAGAAAAATTGAAACTTCACGTTCCTCAGATACCTTAGCAAAAATATTTTGTAAAGCTAACCACACCTCAACAGATGTTTTCCAACCTACTTCTTGAGCAAGAACTTTTTGGGAGAGGGTCGCAATAATCTATCCCTGCAGAAGGCGATCTAACCTTCTCCATTGTAAAAATTTCGAATTTGTCACTTTCTCTGAGACTCCAGTTTCTCCTCTTTTAGTAGAAGAGTTGATTGTTGGACTCGACATCTGGTATTCGCCATCAATGAGTTTCGCCAAATCTTGACTTTGAATTAGTGCAAGCATTTGTGTACTCCAACAAGATTTGTTTGTTTTTGTTTGTTTTTGTTAGTTTTAGGTCGGGTTTGTATGAGAGTTTTTGTTGGATTTCAGTTTATTTTTTGTGACATCGGGTAGGGTAGCAGGCCATTTTTGAAATGTCTCTCGATGAAATGTCTCCCAGGTTGTAAATAAAACGAACCCGACTTTAGCGGGCTTTCTCAATGTATGTATTAATAAATGACAGTTTTTTTTTTGTTCACTCGCCTGCATTTTATTTTATACATTTGGATTAATTACTAGTAATCCATAGTTACGTGGCGCGCCTGGGACGTCACGGGTTCTGACATACATTTTGGCAATTCTTGTATTCTTCTACTTGAAAAATTAGGTACTTGATTGCACAAATTTGATAAGTTTTAGGACTTGATTGCATTTTCTAGCAACGGCGATACAGTGATAGAAAATCCTGATAGGAATCGTGCCCCAATTCCAGAAATATAATCCAAGCAAACAATCCACATTAGCATAATATAATGATAAAAGAACAGAATTAGAAGAACACACCAGAGAATTTGTTATCGAGTTCACCCAAATCTGGGCTACGTCTCCGCGCAGAGACACTCTGTGAATCCACTAGTCTTCGAGAAAAGTAAGAATACAACTGACGATCTTCTCACAAGATCGAAGGAAAAAGAAAACGAGAACACTCAAGAATGCCGTCACGACCTCTCTCTCTCTCTCTTTTTCTCTCTATTCGCTACTTTGCGTATTCTGTCTGCTCTTGCGTTTTCTGTCTGCTCTTCTATCTTCTCTCTGTTCTAATGGCTACAACCTATATATCCCTAATATATAAGGTGTATCTTTTAACCTAGAAGAAAAGGAAATGACAAAAGATAAAAAAGAAATCTTAATAATATCTTTTGATATATTTTGGCTTCACGCCAACAATCTCCCATTTGAAGACAAATATATCTGATGCACCAAGCAACTTTGCATCCATCCTCTTCAAAAAAATAGCAACTCAAACTTGTGCCTCTGCGATACTCCTAATCAATTAACATGGAGTAATACCAATAGTAGTAGTACATAAAGTATACTTCTCTCTGTCTACTACCTTGGTAAACATGACAGCTGGATTCTTTGAGCCATCAATCTTTTGTAACTTTAACTCATTATCTTTCAATGCTGACCTGATGAAGTGATAACGCTTCTTGATATGTCTAGTCCTTTGAGTGATAAGCTGCATTCTTTGTTGAGTGTATTGCGCTTTGACTATCACTCCACAGTGTGCTTACTGGCTGCTTTCAATGTGGCTCCTCCAAATAATCTTGTAACCACATGATTTCTTTAGAGGCTTCCGTAATCGCCACGTACTCTGCTTCTGTCGTCGATAAAGCCACTATTTTTTGTAGTTGAGATACCCAACTCACTGCTGTACCTACAACTGTAAAGACATATCCAGTGGTACTTTTACCACTATCTCGATCACCCGAGTGATCTACATCCACATAACCATGCAATTCTAGAGATGTACCTCCATAACAAAGAGAGTAATTTGATGTACCTGCTAGATATCTCAATATCCATTTTACTGCATTCCAATGCTCTTTTCCCAGGTTCTGCAAATATCGACTCATAACTTCCACTGCCTGTGCAATGTCAGGTCTCGTGCTCACCATAGCATACATCAAACTTCCAACTGCTGACGCATACGACACTGCCGCCATTTCTTCTTTCAAAGCTTGAGTACTGGGACACATATCGTTGGAAAGATTG
The DNA here is from genome assembly GCA_021437785.1 of Rhodomyrtus psidioides. Classification (NCBI taxonomy): domain Eukaryota; kingdom Viridiplantae; phylum Streptophyta; class Magnoliopsida; order Myrtales; family Myrtaceae; genus Rhodomyrtus; species Rhodomyrtus psidioides. The sequence continues at coordinate 2,349,444 of JAILYB010000077.1, read as the reverse complement.
AAGTGACCTGCAAGAGGAGTCACAACCGATTTTCCCTTGTCCATGTTGAATCTTTTCAACACCTTGTTCACATAGTCTTCCTGCGACAACCATAATTTCTTATTTTTCCTATCCCTGATGATTTTCATGCCTAAAATCTTCTTGACCTCTCCCAAGTCTTTCATAGCAAACTGCGTTGCTAACATCTTCTTTACTTCTGCGATTCTCTTCATATTAGAACTACCCACTAGCATGTCATCAACATATAAAGAGAGATATACAATATCACCATCGCTATACTTTCGAAAATAAACACAATGATGAGCCTCACAGTGTGCAAATCCTTTTTTCTTCCATAAAACCATCAAACTTTAAATACCATTGTCGCGGAGCTTGCTTTAAGCCATATAAGCTTTTCTTCAAGCGACATACCATGTGTTCTTTACCTTTAACTTCAAAACCTCTAGGTTGCGCCATGTATAACTCTTCATCTAAATCACCATGCAAAAAAGCTAATTTTACATCTAACTGCTCGAGATGAAGATCCTCCACTACAACTATACTCAACAATACTCTGATTGATGTCATCTTCACTACTGGTGAAAATATCTCGAAGTAGTCAATCCCTTCTTTTTGAGAAAAGCCATTTACTACAAGTCTCGCCTTGTATCTGATCTACTATCAGCTTCATTTTTGATCCTGTACACCCAATTGTTTAATAAAGCTTTTTTACCTGTGGGCAACTTGGTCAACTCCCAAGTTTTGTTCTGAATTAACGAGCTCATCTCGTCTTTCATAGCACGCTCCCACTGCATGTGAGATGTGTCTTTCTTTGCCTCATCATAAGTCTCCGGCTCTCCCGAATTTGTATATAAGACATGGTTCAGAACAGTATTAGCTGAAGGATCAAAAATTACCTTTGGCTTTCTCACACGTGTAGATCTCCTCAAAACAGGTACTTCAGGGTTACTAGCTTGTTCCAGATCACCGCGTTCCTCTTGAACTGCTTGCTTATTAGTAATATGTTCATCTTAAACCTTCTCTTCAGGTGCACTTTGATCTGCTAGAATTATATTCACAAGAATTGTGTCCAGCTCAACATATTCTGGTTCTACTACCGTTTCATGCTCTGTCTAACGATCCTTGTACATCTTTTCTTCATGGAACACCACATTCCGACTGCGAATGACTTTGTTATTCTCATAATCCCAAAGCCTATATCCATATTCATCGCCGCCATATCCAATAATGACGCACTTTTGGGACTTAGCATCAAGATTTTTCCTGTCCTCTCTGTCAATCAAAGCATAAGCAATACAACCAAAAACTTTTAAATATGAATAATTGACCTTTTTACCTGACCACTGCTCTTGCGGTACTCCTCCATCCAGCGCACTAGATGGACTCCTATTAATCAAATATACAGCTGCATCAACTGTAGCAGCCCATAAGTATAACGGGAGATCCGCATGTAGTCTGATGCATCTTGCACGTTCCAAGATGGTCCTGTTCATTCTCTCAGCCACACCATCCTCTTGAGGAGTTCTAGGAACAGTCTTTAACCCATGTATGCCTTCTTGGCTCAAATATTCTGCAAATTCATTGCTCGTGTATTCACCACCACTATCAGATTTTAGAGCTTTAATCTGATAACCTGTTTCTTTTTCTACCATGGTTTTCCACATTTTGAAAACACCGAATACTTCTGATTTTTCTCTAAGAGCGTATACCCAAGTCTTTCTTGTTGCATCATCAATAAAAGTGACAAAATATCTCTTACCACCATAAGAGAGTTCTTGAGCCAGTCCCCATACATCAGTATGAATCAACTCTAACTTTTGCTTTTTATTTTGTCGCCCATTCAATTGAAAACTAACTGCTTTTTATTTTTCATAAATGCAACTTTCACAGAAATCTAACTCAACTTTCTGCAAACCTGGAAGTAACTTTCTTGAATGTAACTACTTGACACCTTTTTCACCAAGATGTCCCAAACGATAATGCCAAAGAGTAGATAAATTACCTGTAGCCATTGTAGTTGCAACCATATCACTGATATTGTCTCCTTGGAGAAGGTAAAGTGTACTTGTGAGAAGGTAAAGTGTACTTGTACGCTTTCCCTTTGCTACTACTCTTGCTCCTGAGGTTATCTTCCACTCCCCGCCTCCAAAAGTTGTTACCATGCCTTCTTGGTCAAGTTTGCTAGTTGAAATCAAATTTTTCTTCAACTCAGGAATATGTCTGGCTTCACGCAAAATTAGTCGTCCACCACCTGAGATGTTCAAAACCACAGTTCATTTTCCTACAATTGGACACATGTGGCCGTTTCCCACAACCACTTGCCCAAAATCTCCACTGGCATAATCAATAAATATATTTCTTTGCGAGGTACAATGAAAAGAAGCACCAGAGTCAAGAAACCACTTATCTGTAGCCAAGTCAAGCCCTGCAAATAAACACAAGTTCTCTAACAAAGGCTCATCACTTACCACATTAGCTTCTTGATTCTCATCTCGCAGCTTCTTTTTGTAAGCTTCACATTGAAATCTACGATGTCTCGTCTGGTGACAAAACCAACACTCTTCTTTTGTAACCTCTCTCTTTCCCCTGGATTGTGACCTACCACACCCGCTGAATTTTCCTCTGCTTTTGCTTCTTCCACGGTTCTCCACTACTAGTGCCGTTGAAGATGCAGATGCCGAAAATTTATCTCCACCTAAGACTTTTCGTCGCATCTCTTCATCCATGATACTGCTCACAGCATCATCCAGAGTCAAATCATCCTTCATGGTGCTCGAAATTCCTTGCACCGCGGTGTTGTAGCTTTCCGGAAGAGAACATAGAAATAATAAAGCTTGTAACTTAATATCCAGATTTATGCCTGCGGATTCTAATTGACCTGTAACCTGCGTGAAACTGTTAATATGCTCTGCAACAGAACTTCTGTCAGATAATTTCATATTAACCAATTTCTTTAACAAAAATATCTGATTCGATGTAGATGGCTTCTCATAAATATTCGTTAGAATATCCATAGCTTCTTTTGCAGTCTTAGCTTTCACGATGTGGTATCCTGTCTTTTCGTCAAACCTAAACGAATCGTACCTAACGCCTTTCGATCAAGAATTTTCCATCCTGATTCTGCCCTCGAATCAACTTCCGCGATTCTAGGTTTCCAACCCTCAAGTGGTGCATATAGTTCTTTCTAATAAAGATAGTCCTCTATTTGGAGTTTCCACCATCCGAAATCATGTCCATCGAACTTATCGATTCTAATTTTATCTTCTGCCATACCGTTTGCTTTCAATCGAACGTCACCGAAAAACCCTCGATGTTCTCGATTAGCCAACCTAGGCTCTGATACCAGTTGATGGGAGTGCTCAGCAGAAGTCCGATACCTTTCTTTCGGGGAGATATTCAAGAGGGAGCCCATGTCCGAGCCCATTAACATATCCAGTCAAATCCACCTTAACTCAAAAGCTTAAGCTAATGAGTTATGGGCCAACTTGGATATATTAAGTACTCAACACCACATTAATTCTCCAATGTGTGACTCTTCTAACACAACTCACACGTGCACATTCTAACAATCTCCCCCTCACGTGTGAGCTCCAGTGTTAAGTTTGCTCCCCCTTAATTCAGATATCCTTCTGCATCAACTTATCTCAAGTTGAATAGCCCAACTTCATAACCATGAAGTCTACCTTTGGGCCAGCTCAGTAACCGCGTGGGGACATCAACCATCGGCTCTGATACCAGTTGATAGGAATCGTGCCCCAATTCCATAAATATAATCCAAGCAAACAATCCACACTAGCAGAATATAACGATAAAAGAACAGAATTAGAAGAACACACTAGAGAATTTGTTATCGAAGTTCAGCCAAACCTGGGCTACGTCTCCGCGCAAAGACACTCTGCGAATCCACTAATCTTCGAGAAAAGTAAGAATACAACTGACGATCTTCTCACAAGATCGAAGAAAAAGAAAACGAGAACACTCAAGAATGCCGTCATGGCCCCTCTCTCTCTCTTTTTCTCTCTATTCGCTACTTTGCGTATTCTGTCTGCTCTTCTATCTTCTATCTCTTCTAATGGCTACAACCTATATATCCCTAATATATAAGGTGTATCTTTTAACCAAGAAGAAAAGGAAAGGACAAAAGATAAAAAAGAAATCTTAAGAATATCTTTTGATATATTTTGGCTTCACGCCAACAAATCCTTCCTTCAATCCCTCAATCAGGCCTTCATTCAGCATCATTCTGTGCCTTTAGTTAGTCAGTTAAAGAGTACAAATACCAGCTCTTGACTCAAATATATTTTCTCTATAAATTTTAAGACTTCCAGTCCCTTTTACCAAAGCAGTTTATGAAGTTGCGATTCATGTCTTCATGATTTATAGAAGCTTAAGGCGAATAAATAAATATGAGCAAACTCTTCACATTTTGTGGATCGCAAGGATGAACATGATCCACGTCCCACAAAAAAAGGCGTCAATCATTAAGCAAAATCGAAAGACCAATTTGGCATAGAAAAATAGGTTAACTCTCGGCCTTTCACCATTTGAAAACCAAAATAACACTGAAAACACATTTGGTCGATCTTCATTAATGAGAAGATGCTCATTAAGTTTGGAAAACCCAATGAATATGTAAAATCTTTACTCTCAGTGGAAATTTTAATTTCAAGAAACAGAAATGTTGTTCAAAATATAAAAAAGAAAATCGAAATTAGAAAATCAGTTAATAGAAATGCTCACGGAAGTGAATGAATGAAGAAAATCTTAGCGTCCACGAAATATTGAGATGTAAATTATTATGCATAACGAAATTATATTTTATAATATAATTTTAAACAACATAAATTATAAAATAATATGATTTTAAATAATATAAATTTTTATTTTTAGAAAAATATTATTTATTTGACGTGAAATAAATGGACCTGAAACACCTCAAGAGTTTGGCTCCTTTCTAGAGATTGTCACGTTTCGTTCAATCAATGTCCCTCCATTCTGCAGCGCTGTAATTTTCATTCAATGATGCTCCGGTAGCAAACGTAAGCAGGGACGTAACAATCAGAAGACAAACAAGTACCGCCGCAGCACTCCATAAATAGCGACCATACGACAAAGAGACTCCTTATCCCAACGCAAAACCAAAAATACACGCAAACACCACCTTCACTACACCAGCTCGAAGTAGAAGACGATTGTCCATGGAGGAGGTGGTGATTGTGGGGGCCGGCATTGCGGGGTTGGCGACGGCAGTGGCCCTCAAGAAGGTCGGTGTCCGAGCCCTTGTCCTTGAGAAATCGGAGGAGCTACGAACCACCGGCACAGCTCTCGGTCTCTTCCCTAACGCGTGGGTCGCGCTCGACGCGCTCGGGGTCTCGGACAAGATCGCAGCCCTTTATGCGCCTCTCGAAAGGTGAGGTCCTTGTTTGCTGAAGCATTTAAAACCTGATCCAATGTTTACTTCAACAATCATGTACAGATCGAGAGTTAAATGAGTGGTTTCTCTATTATCATTGGGAATGGATAAATATAAGTTCTGGCTTTTTCAAATTTGATTGTTTGATTTCTCGAAGCAGAAGAAAACCAATGGAGGATGACATCACTCAAATTGAGTGGAAGCCGACCCTCACTTTGGTCCTTTTTCAATTTAAAACCATTCTTGATGGAGATAATTACGAAAACAAAGTATTAAAACTTTTGTATGGCTCCAAACCTTTTGGATTTGGCTAATTTAAACCTGAATCTTTTGATTTAAACATTTTAATGATTTGCCAATATAACCCGTCGGGCTAATTTGGACTAAAAATCATTGATGTGAATATCAATAGGTGACATAACCCTTACTGATTGACATGGATAACTATTGCCGTTTTTAAAGTTTTTATCTTTTTTTTTTGTTTTCCTTTTTGGCGGGTTTGATTGCGGCCAGCGACCTTGGCTGGCACTGTGGGACGACATCGTGACCCTGGCTGGCTCTGTCAAGGGTCACGATGCCCTCGATGGGCACCACAAGGGCTCGCCGCCTCTTCTCACCCAAATTTGCCAAGAGCTGCGGCACCGTGGCGAGTGCATTGCGTCCCACACTACTAATTCTTGTCACATGATGTACGTTCAAGTGACTACTAACTTTCCTTCGAAACTACGACGTCGTTTTCGTGCGTGTCATGCCACGTCTCTGGCCAGGCAGCAGGCACTGTGTCACCAAATTATATTTACAATAGAATAAAAATCGGCCAAAAAGTGGTTATAATTCATCATTTGCGGGAGGAAAAAAAATGAAATTTGAGTGCATTTCGTGAATAAAAGCAAAATACATTGGCTTGTCGTAAAATGCACTGTGAAATTTACTCTTGTTAAAATATTCTGAATCTTTATGTACTTCTGTTCAGGGGACACATTACTGATGTCAAGACTAAATCGATTCAAGAGGTGCATTTTCCTGCAAATAGCCGGTGAATCTAAAATTCCTTTTCATGTTTTCTATCTACCCTTTTCATCATCTCTCGTTCCCTTAATTTACTGTTTAACATTCTAGAAATATACCATGAATGAGGCAAATAGCCACTATTTTTACAGCTCATCTTTTAAGAATATCATCATTAATGTTGTTTGATTATTAATACTCCTTTTTTAAAATGGAATTGGACAATTTATCCGATTATGATGTTGAAAATATGTCTCGGAACTCGATCCAAATGGGCATCCTAATTTAAGTAGGTTTCCTACTACAAGTGATTTCCTTTTTTTTTAGTCCGATGTGGGTCTTCTTCGTGAAGAGTATCTAAGAGAGACTTCTTATGTTCAAAGCCCATAAAGCATGTGGTCATATTTTGTGAATACCTTTGTGCATTGAGATGTTATTTCGCAAGAAATTTGAGGGTTACACACTATGTAGGGAACTATAAAACCATTCAGAGTGTTTATGTAATTCGAGTGTTGTTATAGTTTCGTTGTAATCGCTTGATCTGTAGTGGATCTTGTGCTGCTCTTCGTATGGAGTAGGTCCCATCGACCGATCCATGTGAATACGATATCCGATTTGTCGTCATCCTCTGTTCGTCTTATAGTTCGATCGTTTGTTCTTTGCAACAATCGTGTATTTTATGCATGTGTTTGTATGCTAAGGATACAAAACCATGCACTCGGAATTGAGCAGGACTGGAGCCCAACCAAGAGCGGTTCACCGAAAAGTCTTGCTGGAAATTCTGGCGGAAGAACTTCCTCCAAATAGCATTCGGTTCTCTTCCAAGATAACTTCCATCAAAACCCAAGAAGAACAAAACTCACCCATTTGTATAATCACGCTTGAAGATGGGTCCGTCATGAAGTCTAAGGTCTCTATAGTTCTCAAGTAATAAGCTGTGGTAACTTACCTATTTTGATTTATCCGAGCTATAATTACTCATTATTGTATGTGTAGGTTGTTATAGGATGTGACGGTGTTCACTCCATTGTAGCCAATTGGCTCGGACTTTGCTCGCCGGTCTATTCGGGCCGGTCGGCGGTGCGCGGGTTGACCGTGTTCCCAAAGGGTCATGGATATGACCGCAGCCGCGGGATTCAACAATTTGTAGATGTGGGAAAGAGGGCAGGTTTTATTACTCTCAATGATAAGGAAGTGTACTGGTTCTTCTTGGGGAAGAGTCCTCCTAGAGGTATATATATTACATTTTATGTTCCGTTCAATCGTTTCGGATTTATTGGTTTTAGTCTAAAATAAAGAATTAATTATGAAGAATTAATTTCATAAATTCGGATATCAATGTATATGTGATACTACCTTACTAATCCTCAATAATCTCGAATGTTTCTCTTCTAAAGGTATGGAAAAAGGAGAAGATCCACAAATGATCCAAAGGGAGGTGATGGAATATTTGGCAAAGGACTTCCCGCCTGTGTACCTCGACGTCGTCAAGCACTCCGATCTTTCGAGTTTGACATGGGCCCCGCTGATGTTCCGACACCCTTGGGACATCCTGTTCGGAAACTTAGCCCAATCGAACATCACGGTGGCTGGAGACGCTATGCACCCGATGACTCCCGACTTGGGCCAGGGTGGATGCTTGGCGCTTGAGGATGCGGTGGTATTGGGCCGGCACCTCGGGGGCTCGATTTCCAAGCACGGCGAAATCGTGGCCCGAGATGTCGGATTTGCTGTAGAGAAGTATGTGAAGGAGAGGAGATTGAGGGCGGCGATGCTGATAACGGCATCGTACTTGTCGGGATGGGTGCAACAAGAGGGTTCTAGTCGATTAATGAAGTTCCTAAGAGATTTCTTGTTCTACGGACTCCTCTGGCCAAGAGTAGTAAGCAGTATCGTACAATATGATTGTGGGAAGCTGCCTAGTGTCTCCTCTTGGCCTTCGCGTGAATCCGAAGGCTCCATCTAGCTGCGTAGTTGAAAATGGGTAATGGTCTTCTATTCTGTTTGATAGACGATGACGAAGCTTATTACTATTTGTAATAGAGAAGTTCATCTTATTTGAATTACGCATTTGATCGGAATTGGAGTTGAAATGGGCTTTATCCATAACCGGTTGGAGGTGCAGTGTGCGACTGGACTTCTCCAGCTGCAATAGCAGCCATGAACAGCAACAAAAGGAAAACTCTCCAGCACCAAGGAGGAGAGGAAACGTGCAAGGCGAGGGAGGGCAGAGATTTGAGCTTATTGAAACGAAATTGATTCACTAAACTCAAGTTAAAATCCATGGATGTAAGCAAAAACCGAAGGGCAATGGACTAACGAAAAAATCTGCAGTTACCGTGATCATTTGAGGGCCGAAGGGAGAGACTTTGGCTCTCTGTTAGCATGCGCATCGTAACACTTTTGAAAGTGAATTTTTGCTTTAGAAATGCTTTTGGAGTATAAATGCGTTTGGTAATGCAACTTTTGAAGTAGAAATTCGTTTGGTAAAAAATTTTACTTCCGAAATAAATTCATCCCTCTTTCATTTTCCTCTTTCTCTCTCGCCAGCCAGCTCGCGACCAGCACTAACCTAACCCACTGTTTTGGTCATAACTTCTTCGTCCGATATTGGATTGAGGTGATTCCATCGGAATTTGAAAGCTTATTGTCTCTTCTTTCTAAGGACATGTCGTGAACTCAATTTGGCCCAGTAGTTCTTCCCGTAGGTCGATTTGAATGGATGAAGGTTAGAGTTGAGGCAGAATCTTACCAGTTTGGGGGAAAGGTCTGTTTCGTGGGCTATAAGACTTCAAATGGCTTCCAATTTTCTGTGGGATCTCCTACAATCATAGTACTAGAGTTGGATGAGCTGTGGTTGCAAGTTTAATTGATATTTGAGGTGTTTCCATGGCTGAGTTGAGGTAGTTTTTACCGAGCAGAATCTGATCGTTTGCGGACCAAGAGAAACCAAGCTACTTGAAGGCCTTCGAGGAGTTGTTTTGCTTCCAAATCTCCGGTGAGCTTTTTAAACATGTGGATAAGGTTTTAGCAAGTGAAATTTGTAATTAATTGAAGTCTAGAAGTGAAATTAAGGGCTATTATGTGAGAAACAGTGAAGGCCGATTATGCCCAGTGTAGTGGCTGAGTAAACCGAGCACTTTAGGAGCTCGTGGGAGTGTCGCCGTGTCTTAAATTCACCGTTAAGGTACCTTGAGACGTTAATTGATGTGTTGGCAAAGAGGTTTTGCAAAGAATTGGAATTTAGAAGTGATTGACGACTATTTTGGGCGTGAGTGATGCTAGAGGCCGAGAGACCGTGTAATTTGTCCTTAGCGCGCACCAATTTTGAATTAAGTCGTTCTAAGTCGTCCGGTATCCGAATTGAGCTTCATTTTCGCCCACACGTCCATAAGATATTGAATTATAAGATTATGAAATTTGATTTCATAGAACTTCGATGGAGCAATACCAGTTTACTCAGGATTAAATCTGGTCGTGGAAGGCCAAAATGGACAGCTTGGTGCCGCGAGGTTTCATCGATCGTTTTATGGGATTGCTTGGCCTAAGCTCAAGGTAAGTTGTTCCTAAACCTTTATTAGGATATTAGGTTACTAAAGGACGTAGTTTTGAGTCGAATTGAATGGTTTGGTGAACCGATTTTGTGAGAGGCGCGAGGAAACCCAAATCTGTCCTATTTTTTATGGATTAAGCTTGAATGGTTTCATGGCGTGAAAATTATAAAATTGAGTTTTATCGCATGTGGTTGGGCCATTTGGCGTGCTTTGTGGAAATTCTCATTGATTTGAGTGCATGAAGCGGATTGGTTTACCAATTGAGTTTTGAGATGACTTGTGAATGACCAAATTTGAGATTTGATTGAATTGAGCTGGGTGATGCTTATGTTTTACTGAGAATTTCATAACGAGAAATGTGCTTGGGCCAGTGACAGACGTTTGAAATGAGTGCCTTGATTCGGCGAGGAAATACTGAATTTCCTGAGTTGATTTTGAATGAAAATTGAGGCGTGAATTTTGAATGAAAACTGAGGCTTTTTTATAACTGAATTTTTATGAGTATATGGCGTGTGGGATCGCCGAGGAAATCTTAAGTGCACATGCTTGTGGGATCGCCAATGGCGTGTGGGATCGTCGGGAAAAATTATAAGTGCACTGGCCTGTGGGATCGTCAATAGCGTGTGGGATCATTGGGAATTTATAATTTGGCTAACATTTTGGGAGGGAGTTACTCCCATTTGACCTGACGAGGTCGTACGGCTAGAGAGTCCCATACTGACACGATTCAGCTCGATTGAAAATGGGCGTCGAGAGTCGTATGGTGACCTTATCATCTCTAGGTCCGGACACGAGAGTCTCATATGGACCGACGGGTCATATGGAGACCGAATCATCTCGCAGCCCCAAGATGGGTGGCTCAGGATGGCCGTATATGGAAAGATTTGTTTTCCGAAAAAATCAAAAATGATTTTGAGAAATCGAATATGCCTCATTTTTTGGTGATTTACCTCTAGTATGGAAGTTTGCCTCACGAGTTTTAAATTTGTCTCATGATTTGAAATTGGCCCAGAAAGGGGCGTGAAAGTAAAGAACGTGTTTTTTGGAAATTTGGATGAATGATACTTTTGAGAAAGAAGTGAAAGTTGCCTCATGTTTTGAGATGGCGTCGAGTGCTTGCTTCTCATTGAAAACCCTACCATTGTACGAAGCTTAGAGTTATCGTGATTTTTCTTGACCGAGTTAAGCTGTTTTGAGAGTACTGAAATGCTAAGTTTTGTCAAGTACCCTGCTTTACCATGCCAATACTTTTATACCCCAAAATACCTCATTTTTCAAAAGTGTCTGGAGGTACTAGCAGTCTAGTTTAGGATTAGGTTTAGCTTACTGAGATTTTATATCTCACCCCGTCGTGGGATAACATTTTTCAGGTCCCAGACGATGGAAACCCGAGCTTGCCATGGATTGGCATTTGAGGAAGTCAATGGAGGAAATGAAGATTTATCTGTGTTGGGAGTTAGATTTGTAACTGACTTTGACATTTATGAGAAGTGTACTTCTTTTTGTCCTAAGTCATCTTTAGAAGTTATTTATATGGAGTTGTCCTCGCTTTCGCATGCATGTTTTATACGAACCTTTAAGTGGTGGCCATTGATTCCTGGGAGATGTTCAAAGGTAACGGCGAAGATGGGATGCTCGCGTGCTCACCGGGTTCAGGGCGTGACAGCTTCTATTCGATTCTACGAGAACCAGGGAAGTGGGACTGGGGACTTAGTTACGCCAACTATCAGAGTTGACGCATTTGCGGTACCTAAGTCGACTAAATTATCTGACCTAAGATTTCAGGCAAATGAGTGAGGTACGAACCCTAAATCTAGGAGTTCATGCAAAAGGGAATGACTACCCTAACACTCACTATCAGTAAAAGAAGGTGCGTAAATCAAGGATCCAAGACATGCGGATAAATCAAATGAATGCAAAATGGCATCCCTACTAAGGCCCTATTGGCCTAGAGAAGTGTCAATCAAGGCTCAAGAGTGATTTAGACATAATTCACCCATGAGGGGCAAAATCATAATTTTGAAGAAATCTTAGACAATTTGCCTAAAAAGGGCAAAATTATCATTTCAAAAGAAATATGGAGTCAAAGACTCAGCTAATCCTTGATCGTCCAATCAACCAATTTATTTTTTATTTTCGAAAAATCATCTTTTATTAACATAATATTCAAAAAAATTTAATTTTTGACCAGTCCAACACGTGGCCGAACCTAAGTCGTCAAATCGTCTAATAGAACGATACCTGATCCTAACGACCTGGCTGCTACGTGACATGCCAGTGTCACATCCGCGACACATCAGCATGTTGACCCGTTGACCACCACGTCATCAACTTCTTCACCGAGCGTCTTTCAACTGTGATGGTCGGCCGACAGCCTTCAGCGATGATCCACGGTGGATTCCGAACCAAACTCGACGAAACCGGCGCTGGTCGACTCGTCTCAACATTGGGAACAACATACTCTAATATTAGGCAATATCATCCATAAATATACATGCATTGAAGCTCGTACAGAACGTAACCATGGTGGTTCAATCACACTATTCAGAGCATATCATGCCAATTACTTCATAGAGCACATTCAATTAAAGTTCAGAAGACTTACTTGCAGATCCGATTGACCTGGTTTAGGCTAGCTTAAGCTAGGGGAGCTTCGACAGGTTCGGTAATGGCGAGGAGATTTTTGAAGCTCAGACGTGAGGTATTATGCAAAATCGACACATAGACAAGTTTCGATCGAGCTTAGAGGAGTTCAAGGAATAAAATGCCTACTGTAATTGTAAGGAGCAAGGTCGGAGATGAGATCCGCCATGGATGCACAGTATAAAGCTCGAAAAGGTGAACTACCTTTCGGGCGATGTCCAACTGATCGGAAGGGTTGACGACAATCCTGGAGACCTTAGGGAGCTTCCTGAGGCGGTCGCGAGGCTTGATTTGGCCTTGATTGTCTTGACGAGCTCTTCACAGTCGGAGCTCGAACTAGTGATAATGGCGATCGCGAGACCCTCTCTCTCGACCTTTTTTTTCTTTCTCTCTCTATTCTCTTTTCTCTCTAGAACAGAATGAACTCCCCCTTTCTTTCTATAAGCGTTCCGAAGTAGTATAATCATTTCGAAATTTTGGCGCCGATCGGGGGTTGTCCACTGACTTGAAATGGCACGTGATCATGCGTGCCATTTGGTCCAAAAGGCAATAGAGACGGTGGGCAATTCCGTCAAGTGATTTGGTCTTTCCGGAGATCACAATTTTGTCGCAACCTAAAATTAAAAAATTCTAGGCTAATGGATTATTAGGATAATTTAATGACTAACCTAATACGAACTCTCCCAAGCCCTACCAAATCGCAACTTGAATTAATTAGAAATGATTTAGAATTTGGAGCTGCCACTAATCATTTTTGGTAGGTTGATTAGAAACCTAAGAAAAACAGCGGGAGGACTATTTTACTTCTACGAAACAGAGATTGTGGATTCAGGGACTGATTACATTAACTAATTAAAGCTAATGCCCTTTTGGTTCCTTAATTCCATGAAATGTCCTAAGTCGACGACTCAGATTGAATTTGATTCGAATTCAAATCAAAGGAGTTCTTTTGTGGGGTTTTTGTTTTTTTAGATGAATATGCATAAGTGATTGTGATGCATGAATGGGAAAAGATAAAAGCAATGATGTGAGTAGAGAATGCAAGACATGCGAAGTTAAGGTCACGTACTCCTATATGCAAAGTTTAACTAATTAATTAAAGCATGCAAAGAAAAAAAAATTACATAACATCAATGACGACGCAAGGCAATTCGATGGGACAAAAATGCAAGCAAATATGCAATTAACTAAACTAATCATGCAAGGACTACATATAACATGCGGAAAATTATAATTAGACTAAGTAGCACACGATTTCTACTTCAAGAAAATCAACAAAGCAATTAGACACTACAAAAAAAACAGCCATTTAGCCGCGAACAATTAGCGACGAATTATTTTTGTCGCTAATTTACGACGAAAATAGGAACGGAAAAAAAGTTCGTCGCTATTTGCGACGAAAATAGTAACGAAAAAAGTCATCACTAATTTTACGACGAAATAAAATTCGTAGCTCATTAGCGACGAACTTCGCGACGAACAATATTATTCATGGCTAATTTAGCGACGAAAAATCAATTTCGTCGCTAACTTGTGACGTATTTTGCGACGAAAAATATTTTCGTTGCTAAATTACCGACGAATCAATCATTTCGTCGCTAGAAATTTCTTTTACATTTAAATTTTTCATTTGATTTTCGCTAATTTAGCGACGAACAATATTGTTTTTCGCTAATTTAGCGATGAACACTACTGTTCGTCCCTATTTTAGCGACGAACTAATAGTTTCGTCGCAAAAAAAAAATCTTTTTAGTTTAATTTTTTATTTTATTTTTGCTAATTTAGCGACGAACAGTATCACTCGTCGCTAAATTAACGACGAACGATACTTGTCGTCGCTAAATTTTTTATTATATTTTCCCTAATTTAACGACGAACACTATTGTTCGTCACTATTTTAGCAATGAATTGATAGTTTCGTCGCCAAAAAGTTCTTTTTTATTTAAATTTTTTATTTTTACTAATTTAGCGACGGAATAGAAAATACCGTCGCTAAATTTGCGACGGAATAGGAATGTTCCGTCGCAAATTTGAGAGACAAATTATTAGCGACGGAATAGGAAATTCCATCACCAAATTAGCGACGGAATTTCCTATTCCGTCGCTAATTTCATAGACAAATTACCGACGAAATAGGAAATTCCATCGCTAAATTTAGCTAATTTATTTTTGCTAATTTAGCGACGACACGTAGTGTTCGCCGCTAAATTAGCGACGAGCACTACTTGTCATCGCTAAATTTTTCTTTTCTTTTTTAAATTTTTATTATATTTTCTCTAATTTAGTGACGAACACTACTGTTAGTCACTATTTTAGCGACGAATTGATAGTTTCGTCACCAAAAAGTTCTTTTTTATTTAAATTTTTTATTTTATTTTTACTAATTTAGCAATGACCCGTAGTGTTCGTCGCTAAATTAGCGACGAACACTACGTGTCATCGCTAAAATTTTCTTTTTATTTAAATTTTTTATTATATTTTTGCTAATTTGGCGATGAACACTACTTTTCGTCACTATTTTAGCGACGAATTGATAGTTTCGTCGCCAAAAAGTTCTTTTTATTTAAAATTTTTATTTTTATTTTTTGTTAATTTAGCGGCGAACCGTAGTGTTCGTATCTAAATTAGCGACGACCAATACTGTGCGTCGCTAAATTTTTCTTTTTATTTAAGTTTTTTTATTAAAGTTTCATAAGTTATAAAGCTAGAAAGCATTCGATTCTAGTAAATCAGTCATAAACATTTTAACATTAGTGCTAATCTAGATTATGCGTAATTTAGATTATAAAATGATATCCTAATTTTGAAATATAGATTGGGCGTTTTGTTCTTAAGATCATTGTACTTTACTAGTTTAAAATGCTCAAAAATTATATGACTGAAAATTTAATGAAAAATAGGTCTCGTCGCTAAATTTAGCGACTATATTAAAATAGAATACAAAAAAAAAACCTTAGGAGGATCGATTTTTTAGCAATGTACGAAATGTATCATCAGATATTCATTGTGATTCCATAAAATATATTTTCATTCAATATTAGTAGTGAGGATTCAAAATATCACGCATTAATCAACCAAAGGGAGATTCAATAACTAAAAGAAAGATCGATTCTTCGGAATCCTTGCTTTCAAGAGGTCAATGATTTAAATGATAAATGCTTATAATACGTCGTTCAGCTTAGCTTATTTGTGGAGCATGGATAATCTAACCCATTTTTTTCTTACTAATTATATGTAATTATTATTATTGTGGCGTATATTATTCTTATTATGATTATTACTATTATTATTAATAATATTATTATCAATGTTATTGTTATTATTATTGTTGTCATTGATTATTATTATTGTTGTTGTTGTTGTTGTTGTTATCATTTTAGCAAGGTACAGAATGTATCGTAATTCAATATGATTCGACAATATCTAGTTTCCTTTAAGTTTTGGATTCTAGCAAATTGAAACGGTATTCTGATCAATTCAAAGATCATTTCGATTCCATTAGTAATGATGATTCAGAATATCACACATTGATCAATTAAAGAGATGGTCAACAACTAAAAAAATGTTCAATTTTTAGGATCCTTCATTCCTTTCTTCAAATGAACCGTCCTTTCCCTTTTTCTTCTTTCGATCTTTCCATGTCAGACTCATTATACCACGTCTTTTGTAGGGAGGAAGGGGTCCATTGTGTTTTTATGTCTAAATTAGTGTCACGTCTTTTAATGTGTGCATTTATTAATTGAAATTTGGATAGTGTCACTAACTTTGCTAATTGCCCCGTTGATTTCCCCTTGGGTGAAGTGCTTGGTGGTCACGGGTTCCATTCCCAACTTGCTCCATCTTTTTCATTTTTATTTTACTTCTTTTTCCAATAAATCAATATACTCGAATTGATTGAATATTAAAGATTTATTGCCGCATATCTGATTTTAAATGTATATCTTTTATATACTTTTGATATGTCTTACCAATCTTATTTTATGTTATAATAATCAAGAGATACATAAAAAGCTTTTGATTATAATAAATCAATCCACTTTTAGATTACAAATGATATCATAATTTAAATTACAAATGATATAATACACTACAAAAAATAGGGATTTAGCGTTGCTAATATGATATAAATAAAAATTAAAAGAAAAAACAAAAAATCAAAATTAGCGACGAAAAGGCAAATTTCGCCGCTAATTTTCACCTAAATTTTAACTGCATTTTACTTTTCCCTTTCCCTCCCCTTTCTTTTCCCCGCGTCTGGCTCCCTTCTCTTTTGCTCCTCGGTCGCCTCTCTCCGTCTCTCTCCTGAACCAGACGTCCTCCTCCCTCTCTCTTTCTGCACATCGTCTGCTCTCTCCTTCGCATCTGCCCCTGTCTTGCTTCCCTCTCACTTCCCTCCAATTACCCCCGCTCTTCACCTCCTCGTCCTCGCACTTCCCAACAGAGAGGAAACCTTGCGATTCGACTCCCCTCGCCTATAGCCGAATCCCGCAGCGAGATCGGGGGCGTTGTGCAATTCGCGGAGTTGTGCCGTTCGGAGCTCTTTCCCCATGGCCACCCTAAGGTTTCCGGATGGAGCGACGGTCTCGGTCGGCGGTAATCCGAGGTTGGAGGGTCAGATTGCGAGGATGGCTCCGGAGGAAGAGAAGATGACTCGCCGCTCTCCTCTCGATTTTTCGATTGTAAGTCCGCCTTCCGGTTCTTTGTTCTTTGATTTTCTTTTCCTGGTAATGTTTACGAGTTCCGATTCGAGCGTTTCGATCTTTACTTTGTTGGGATGGAATTTTGCTCTCTTTTGGCATCTGAGTTATGCGTCCGCGGTATAGAGTCGGTTGTGCCCTTTTTGCTGTTTGATTCCGGTAGATTTTTGTGTGGATGAGGGGCGAGAATAGAACTGTGCGTTTCTTGATTCGGTTCGGCTGAGATTCGAGAGGACTTGTCTTGGTCGATCGTTTGATTGATGCTTGCTATTGGTGTGGGAAAGTCATGGGTTTGCTTCAGCAAGTGGGGCAAGTCGTTAGTTTGAATTTCTTTGTTAAGCGTCAGATGAATGCATGAGGGAAATGGCGGTAACTTGCTATCTTGTTATTCTGCAATTGAATTATCTGCGGGCTTCGTGGCTCTTTGATTGCTGAATCCTGACTGCAAGTTTCTGTTGAACATCACTTTTGGTTAGAGGAAACGAGTGACCTTTTCTGTTAAGCGTCTGTGACCTTTTCTGTTTCATGTCGTTAACATTTCTTGTAAGTACATAGGATGCAAAACTGATACTGATCGGTCTCTTAAAGATTGTTCTTTCAATATACAGTTACGTACTGCACCTTAGAAGGATAATAGTATTTCTTACCCCTGATTTTTGCTCTCGGTAATGATATCCAGTTGGCTTTGGCAGTCATTTTCAACGTGATCGTATTCAAGAGATGTGTAAAACTCTGCGAGTTTTGAATTCTGTGCGTAACCCTGATGTTGGAATTCCTCTTAGCATTAAGCAATGTAAGGTAGTTAAAGTTCAACCAAATTTATGTTTTAATAGTGTTGCCCCTGCATACTTTGTCATGATTCTTGAAAATGTTTCTTGTGTGTAGTTGCTCACATCATCAGCTCTGGTTGGTCGCTTGATTAATGCTCACCAACACCTACTTGCCCTTAACATTTCAGAGTACCTGGGAATGAACCAGGTGAGGCACCTTGGAGGTTTATTATACAACTTCTTACTGGTGCACAAGAATGAAGAGACATTCTAAACACATGCACATCTGATGAGAAATGGAATTTTGCTTGAGATATATGTTGAATTACCTGAAATGAGTTAAACTCGAGATTATCAAGGCATAGCCACCCTATACTTGTTTTTGGGCCAGAATCCTGGACTTCTTGACTAGTTTTTGTCATCCATTAACTCTTTATCTTCCTCAGGCACAAAATTGCGCTCATTGTTGATTGTGAGGCCAAAGTCTATCTTTGTAAGCCCTTTTATTTCTTCTTCTGAGCTACATATTTGGAAGTGTGGAAAGGAATTCAAAAATACATATAAAGTTTGAAATTTTCCTCCTTATTGGATAGTGCAAATGAAAAGCCAAACATATTGCCCTTTTAACTTGGCTCAAGCTCCACCCATGCCTTATAGTCTAGAGATGAACCACTCGTCCACTAAAACATTTACATTCCTTCTTGTCCAACTGTAGTTGTATCGATCAATTCATTTGGCAGCATATCCTTTTGTAGATCATACTATACACAACATGAAAAATTTCTTCTAGTGTCTAGAGACCTGCTTTAAGTTTGGTTTCTAGACACTAGAAACCACTAAAATTTTCATTCCCGCAAACATAAAACTATTTGAGGATAGATGAAGCATAGCAAATGCTGTTGGAGTGAGGCTAATTGTGTGTCGAGTATATGTTTTTTGCATGGATAGTGACTTACTTTTTGGTTGTAGATGTTACCAGCATGAATTTCTGAAGGATTTCTTTTTGTCAACTTGACAACTTCAAGTGAGTCTGTCATTTGCTCTTTATTTCCTTTTTGTGTACACTCTCTCTATTAGTTGGGTATAGCATGAGGGTCAATAATTGTTTAGTTTGTTAGGTTATTCTTATCAGACCATCCCCTCATAAATTCTGCTTTCATAATTTTCATTGTGAGGTTGAAGTATGAAGTCATCTACTTTATACTTTATTGAGGCACCAGGGGCTTCAAGTTTCTTTTTCCCTTCATTGCAAAGGGGGTGGTTGGCCCTATTAGCTGTTTTAAGTCGAAATTAAACGTGTCGTGCAAAGGGGATCATGTCGATCCATCTATATGACAATCACAGTTTGTGTCTGGTCTCTCACTCTCATTATTAAAACTTGCAAATGCTAAAGTCTAAAACTTCTTAGCATTTATGTAGTTATCTGTTATCTCTTGACTAAAGAGTATCTAGGTATCTTGTGGTCATTGTGGTTGCAAATTTCTGAACCTTTGGCTTCCTATGCAGCTCGAGTAGATCGCTGCTAAAAGCTTGTAGCATGGTAGATATATAGAAAGCAGTATATTTAGTTGCATATGGGGACTTTGTCGTAGCAATCTCATAGACTTGGTGATTAGGCCAATGGGAAACTAATTTGCAGGATAAACTTTTCCATAGAGCTTGAGGCAATCTCATTGTGAATATATAGCAGGAAACAAATAAATTTATATTATAAATTTGGTGGGTTTCTCCTCTTTTCCTTTGCATACACATGGCTAATTTCCACACATTGTTATGCAGTCCGGGTTACTGGGTTACCATCTTCAGCTTCATGGCAAGATCTTAAGGTGAGAATGACCTGGATCTATCAATAGTTGTTTATAGTATTCTTCCCTCTCTGTCTCTGTGTATGTACATTAATGTGTGCATGTGAGGTTGATGTATTGAATTTATTCTTTTAGTTAGTTGATCCATGCTTTCTTTGGTTAGGATCACATGCGTCGAGGAGATGTCTGTGTCTCACAAGTTTTTCGTGATAGCAATGGTAAGTTGATTATTTGTATGGACTGCATGCAAGTTTTATTGTAGTTCTGTTAAGTTTGAGGTACTAAAAATTTATATGTTATAATCAAAGATTTTACTTTTTATTGTGAACATTGAACTACTGAGCGAGTTTTTGGAATGTCTAATATCGGTAAAGTTCATCCTTGCAAGATTTGAAGGGAGAGAAGTGCTTTTCTAGGAAGAGTTAGCTGCATTGGAGCAAGCAGTGAATGTCTACACCTCCGAATTCTAGAGATTCATCCAGTTTGAAGGAAAATCATGATCATCGTGCTTCAATCAAAAGGCCACCACTCATTAGTAGCCGACGAGAGGTCATCAAGAGGAGACTCGTCTTTTTATGTGATATTAGCCAATTTTGATACTTATAGGTATTTTGAAGTGTTATGGATTATAATATTTCGATCTTCCTTTATTTTGAAGTGTTATGTGATATTAGCCATTTGGATCTTCTTTTTATGTTCAATACAAATTCTAGAAATTTGCTTTTAATTAGATTTAAAATTGAAAATTAAAAGAAATTATTTTATCACTAATTGATTTATCCCAAATCCGTTGCTAAATTTAGTGCAAATTAGCGATGGATTAGGAAATTTAGCGACGAAATTTCCTAACCCGTCACCAAAGTCAGCAGTAAGTTAGCGACGGATTAGGAAATTCCGTGGCTAATTTTAGCGACGGAATTTCCTTTTCCGTCGCTAAATTAGCGACCGAATTTCCTTTTCCGTCGCCAAATTCAGCGCTAAATTAGCGATGGAAAAGGAAATTCCATCGCTAATTTAGCGACGGAAAAGGAAATTCCGTCGCCAATTTGTTGATGAAATTAGCGACGAAATAGGAAATTCCGTCATTAAATCTAGATCCAATTAGCGACGAATAGTGTGATTCGTTGCTAATTTCAATGACAATTTAGCGACGAATGACGCGTTTCGTCGCTAATTTTACCGACGAATAGTAGTGTTCGTCGCTAATTTCATTGACGACTAGAGAAAATAGCGATGAATTTTAGTTAACAACCGATTTGTCGACGAATTTAGCGACGAAAAAATGAACTCGTCGATAACACGGCATCGCGAATTTCGCGACGAAAATAATTTTCGTCACTAATTTGTGACGAATTTTGCGACGGAAACATGTTCGTAGCTAATTTACGACGAACAATGTTCGTAGTTGATTTGTGACGAACATGTTTCCGTCACAAAATTCGTCACAAATTAGCGACGAAATTTTAAATTTTCGTCGCTAAATTTTGCGATGCGGTGGTATCGATGAATTTTTTTTCATCGCCATTTTTCGTCGCAAATTGTTTTAGCGACGAATTTTATCAAACTTTCCGTCGCTAAATGCCTGTTTTTTTGTAGTGAGACTAGCCTAGCATGAATAACCTAAACATGATACTAATGACATGTAAAATGACATAGCAAAATATAATGCGACATAAACGGATTATGAGACATGTGAATGCTATGATATAATATGCATGATTTTCGATAAAAGATGGATGAGAGACTAAATGGTACTCGAAAATATGAATGACATGAGATAATGCAAGATCGTGAATGGGAAGATTTTTTATCTTATCTTTTAATATTTTCCACAATAAAAGATGCATGAGATATGCATGATATGGCAATGCTTTTTGTAAATAAATAAATAAAAGTGCAAAGTGAGATGAGTGGTAGTCGAAAAACAAATGCAAAGATATGCAAAATGGACATAAAGATATGCATGAGACATATGCAAGAAATAAGCAGAATTCTTTTGGCATTTTTTTATAATTTTTGTGCTTCTTAAAGGTAAGCTTGATTGATTATCTTAGCTTTTATTCCAATTTCTCCAATGAGATAAAGCTTCTGAGAAACTTTATCTTCCTAAAAATTTTAATTAGATACGGCTTCTAGATAACCATATCTTACTAAAATATTTTAGGAATTTTTTATGTATGGAATTCAAATAAGATAATATCAACTAATCTCAAGATAACGATCAAGATCAATCAGAAGCAATTCGTGAATATCCACTTCATGATTTTCGAAAATTCAATGCTTGAAAATCTAAAATCAGCTCATGAAGATAGCGTATCGGACCTAAATGGCAATAGATCAAATTAGCTAACTTCCCGTCTGTACTAAGCCGAGGGTCGTACCCGAATGGCGACGAGTAAGATTATCCGACTTGACATAGATGTTACCTATTAGGAAAAAGATTTTCCTAATTTAGATTTAGATAATAAGAAATGCTTAACAATTGTTTACTTTGAGAAAAATATGTTTTCCAGTTTGAAATCAATCAATTTTCAAGCTAAGCACATGATTCGAGCAATTTCCCAATCTAAGTGAACCAACTTAAAAAAAAAATCAGAATTATGCACACTAGTGCTTAAAATTTCGGTTCAGCCATATAATTGACAGAAAAGCTTGAAATTTTCAGTTTTGATTGCAAAAATCAATGTGTTCAAACATGCCTAAGAACAACAACACAAGTTACCAAGCTAACGATCATGATTTAGCAACCGAAAGTTGAAGAATTTTTACCTTTTTTCAGAGCAAATTCCAGCACATGCGCAAGCTGTAAGTTTGCTCAAAATTGCACCTTTTGACCTTAAAAATAATGCTGAACAGTGATGCAAAGTAAGCTGGACAGCAGGGATCAGGGATCTTGGCAGGACCGGCCTCCTTGGACGTGTTTCCCTCAATTGAGAATGGCGGGATATCAGTTAGCTATTGCAAGGATGATTGTGAATCACAACACTGGACCCCACCAAGAAAGTCCTTAGATCTAGGCACTGAGACACCACGAGGAATGGTTATCGCCTCCACTGATTTCATGCGGTTTCAACTATGAGGGCACTTAGAATATTGCTACGCTATGCTGAAGTTTGCAAACTCTATTGACTGCTTTCATAAGATCGCCTGCAAAACAGAAATAATATGTGATAAGAAAGAGTATTCGCAATTTGGCAGTTCACAACAAACTTGTATGGCCCTGTATTGTGAACGTCAATGGTCTCCTTGAAAAGAATCTCAATGATCAAAGCTCCTGGAGGGCAATTTTCCAAAATAATTTTTTTGAAAAAAATATTTACCAAAATAATAGTAAAAATAAAATAATTACCGAATTGGGTGCCAATCGGCACTTGGGCCGCCGATTGGCACCCATTGGGCCCCAATCGGCGGCCCAATTGCCGATTGGGGCAACTGGGCACCCAATCGGCAGCCCGAGTGCCGATTGGGGCCGAAAATTATTTTTTTTATTTTCTTTTTTTTTTCAAAGGATTCGTCTCGAAAAATTATGCGAAATAAAAAAAAATTCGTTCCAAACGGACACCCGAGCGATGAGATATGCCCTTTCAAAGTATTATTAATAAAATTTTACTATTATTTTGGTAAAAGTATTATTAATAAAATTTAAATTTTTTTATAAAAGTAAAAAAATACTACATAATTCATATTATGTATTATTAATAAAATTTATATTTTTTTATAAAAGTAAAAAAACACTACATAATAAAATTTTACTTTTAATTTATATTTTTTATAAAAGTTTTCAATTAAATAATAAATTATAATAGAAATTTTATTAATAATTTAGGCATCAATTGAAAATTTTTATAAAATTATTAATAATAATTTTTTTACTATTCTTTTGGTAAAAGTATTATTAATAAAATTTATATTTTTTTATAAAATTGACTTTTAATTTATATTTTTTATAAAAATTTTCAATTGATGCCTAAATTATTAATATAATTTCAATTATAATTTATTATTTAATTCATATTATGTAGTTTTTTTTTACTTTTATAAAAAATATAAATTTTATTAATAATACATAATATGAATTATGTAGTATTTTTTACTTTTATAAAAAATTTAAATTTTATTAATAATACTTTTACCAAAATAATAGTAAAATTTTATTAATAATATTTTGAAAGGGCATATCTCATCGTTCGGGTGTCCGTTTGGAACGAATTTTTTTTTTTATTTTGCATAATTTTTCGAGACGAATCTATTGAAAAAAATAATAATAAAAAATAATAATTTTCAGCCCCAATCGGCACTTGGGCTGCCGATTGGGGCCCAAAACCAAATTTTGGGCCCCAATCGACGGCCCAATTGCCGATTGGGTGCCCCAATCGGCAATTGGGCCGTCGATTGGGGCCCAATGGGTGCCAATCGGCGGCCCAAGTGCCGATTGGCACCCAATTCGGTAATTATTTTATTTTTACTATTATTTTGGTAAAGATTTTTAAAAAAAAATTATTTTGGAAAATTGCCCGCTCCTGGATGATGAGTCTTGCGGGGAGAGAGCGCTTCCTCCATCGAACAAACCCTTTTCTCTCAATGATCACCGTGTATGTCCAATCCATTGGCCTCCCCAAAATCTGCCTTATACGACCCTTGTCCCCCCCTCCCTTGATGACTTATCTATTTATAAGAGACCGTTAGGGTTTCTTGTTCACCCGCTTTAATTATCCCCAAGTTTTCTTTTAATAATTCAATATTTTCACTTGGCATTTTAAATTGAGAATTTTCGACCATGATATTTCAATGGGCTTCACCGAATTTTCTATTATCGCAGGCTTAAATAAGGCTCAATAAAAATAATTGACATTAAATTGAAAGCCTTAATCAAATATTTTAGCTCAAATGGAGCAAGATAAGCCTGGAGATTGAATTCCATTAGCCCATTAAAATTCGGCGCACTTCCTCTTGCCATAGGCTTAAATTTTGAACTGAGTTCGGTCTGACCACCTGTCAAATTAGGCTCAATTGACTCACCTCTGACCTTAAATGCAAATGACATGACTGACATAAAAATAAATATGTTATGCATGAGAATACTCTCATTTTATGCTTAAATGAATGAATTCCTAAAATCAAAATTTAGGTGTCAACAAATTTGACGTCGAAATTGCATATTTTGTCAAGGTTGACTTTCTTAAAATGCCGCGGCATTCACCGGCCAACTCTGCCGTGCTCCGACGACTATTGGCCACACCGTCGGTCCAGATCGAAGCGTATGACCTTGAAGATCAAAACCCCTACCCAAGCTCCTTCGATTATGGCCGATTGGTGCTTCAATTTCTCGATTGAAATTCGGCCTGCAAATATTCAAAAGTGGCTCGAATTTGGGGAAGAAGAAGACACTGTTCATCTGGGTAAGCCAGACACGGTTCAATCCGGCAGACCCGGTCGACTCTATTTGCTGAAATCGACCTGCAATTCTTCGAAATCGATCAAATCACGAAATGAAATCGGGGGGAGGGGGGTGCATTCTATGTGAAAATGGTATTTTCCACAAAATCTTATCACAAGTTGATGAAAAACCTCAAATTGGCTTTAAGATCTAATTATCCAAATTGTCAAATTGAAAGTCCTAATGACCAAATCAGACCAAATTATCCCCACCAATCGATTCAAAATGGTTAAAAATATAAGGGGGAGGTCTTACCTTCACATAACAGTCCTTGATTTGAAAGTAATTTTACTTTTGGCAAAATTCAGGGGCTAAATTGTAATAAAAGTATGCAATTTTGTTCAATTTGTGTAATCGTGCAATTTCAATGAACAATTGGACTACATTGCAATGTAGGGCCAAATGTCAAGATTCTAAAAATTCAAGGACTAAATTGCAATAAAAGTATGCAATTTTGTTCAATTTGTGTAATCGTGCAATTTCAATAAACAATTGGACTACATTGCAATGTAGGGCCAAATGTCAAGATTCTAAAAATGCAAAAATTACAAATTAAAAAACTCGAATGACATTTTTTTAACCAAGTTCGACTCTATGTATAACAAAGGAACACCTAAAATTGAACTTGAATTTTGACCTTTTATGAGGTCAAAATGAAAGGGAATTAAAATAAAAATATTAACTATTTTTTTTTTATATTTTGTGACCTCAAATGCTATTTTTCTTGATTTTTCTTACATTTTCTTATTTTCTAAACAACACAAAAAATGCGAAAAAATATGAAAAAATATTTTTTGGTCAAAAATAGTTCCTTAAGCTTGGCCAAGGCTGCAAACGTGAATTTTGTAATTTTTCAGCTTTTTATGAATTTTTCAATTATAAAATGAAAAAAGAATGATCGAAAATCAAGTGTCAACAGAGACAAATGAAGTTATTGCTCAGTGGGAGCAATCTCTAAAAGTTGGAATTAGTGGCCTGCAATCCAGTGGAGACAAAGTTGTTGCTCAGGAGGAGCAAGCCTTGATAGACCTAGATGTAATCTTGGAAGGGATTGATGCATCTGAATATGAAAAGAAGCTCTTAGAAGAACAGTCTCAGACTGAGGGGGAGAAAAGGCTTAAGAAGGTGTTAGAATTTGCCAGCAAAGAGAAAGCATCAGTCAAGAGTAAGGGAGCAGTGCCATACCAGCCAAAAAGATGAATTCAGTTGAAAATCCGAATGCTTTCATTATTGAGCTTCTGGACACCAAGACATCTCAAAATGTTGTTCATAAGGAAATGGAGAAGATACAGCAGGAAGTACTTCAGAGATTGGATGCGCCGAAAAGTATGATTGAATAGAAGATGAACAATTTCGAGAAAACCCTTGATCTTTATGGTAGACTATTCTATTCTGAAATGGCAAGCTTGCAGACATACACCTTGATTCGTGATGAGAAGATTGTTCAGGATTTCCCTCATCTCCATGCTCTAAGAGATTATGCACTTAAGGTGGCAGCAGATTACAAGAAGGATCCTACTAAGGAGGATGATAAAGAGCATAGGGATGTTCATTCTTCTTCAAAATCACCTCTTCCATTGCCTGCTTAAAAATGAAATTTCAAACAGTCTTTCTTTAAGTTGTTTTTGCCTCAAATGGAATATCTTCTTTGTTTTATGAACTATCACTTCCTTATTATGGGCTGATAGCATTGCTAATGGAATGAAATTTGCATATTCTTTGTTTATTGCTGGTGACAAAAAGGGGGAGAGAAGCCTCTATCTTTATATATTCTGCGGATGCAAGAAGAAGCCTCTATTTATAGGCAAGGAAATTCCGAAGTCTTATCAGGACATTCTAGTGATATTCTTACAATTTATATCTGATGAAGATTCACATGCTATTTACATGTTTTTATTCATATTCTTGTAAAATCTTTCTGCGCTTACATCTCTTAATCAAACTTATTTTCATAAAATTACTTTGATGTAGGAATTTTTGCCATCATCAAAAAGAGGAAGATTGTTGAGAAAACCTACTCTCTGAGTATTTTGATTCTTACAAAACTATCATTGTTCAGATAGAATCTGAGTAATGCTTATAATGGTTTAATTGCATAATGAACAAGTGAAAAGAAGTTTATATTGATCAATTTCTGGCATCAAGACTCAAGAAGGAGTTGTCATAAATTTGCTTCTAGAGACATTCAAATAGAGTTACTTTTGAAGATGTTCAGATGAAGTTTTTGCATCTGAAGGCTTATTCGTCTAAAGACTTATATGACATGTTAGATGGACTTTATTGAAGCTTGGCATCACGGTTTAAAATAATCTGTTCAGATTCAGAGAGTCTACTTTTGAGGACTGGTTCTGAATATCATTTAGATTCTGCGATTTCTTTCAGACAGATTTTGAAGACCCACGAATGGCAGGTTTTCGATGAAGGCAAGTTCTATTATGGAAGTCTGTAATATTTGATTGACAAGATATTTCTTTAATCAGATCAGGAAAAAATCTACGATTGGATATTACCTTTCAGGAATAAGACTTGTGGCTTATTTGAATCTACTCTACTTTTGGAAATTGAAGATTTAGTTGTATAGGCGACTGACTCTGAAGGGTTCAGACTCTACTTCAACCGCTATCATATCTTCTCAAATACAGTCTTGTTCAATCACGATTGATGACGTCCAATCAAAGATTGAAGAGCGATCCTTTGAAGGATTGTCCAATAGCTAGTTTGGAAGTAGATGAGTATAAAAGAAGAACCATGGTGACCAACAGAGGTATCGAGAACATTAAATTCTAAAGTGCCTGATTTGCTCAACTTCACATACTTATTCTAAGAATTCTTAAGTTTTTTCATTGTGAGGATTTGTAAGAACGACTGAGCGTCTTCATCTCTTGTAACCTCCATTGAGTCATTCTAGTGGAATTCAGCCAATCAGCTGTCATAGTGGGGGAGTGGACGTAGGCCTAACAAGCCGAATCACTATAAACTCAGTGTGCACTTTTTCTCTACGCTAAATTTTTATTTATGTGTTTAGATTATTTGCACGTTGTCATACTGTTCCTGATTCTGATAGTGTTTTGAAATCATCTTAATCCTGCAATAAGTTTCAATTTGATTCAGAATCACCTATTCACCCACCTCTATGTGATATTGCTAGATTCAACAATTTCGTGATAATTTAGAAATTTTGTAGATTTGTGATCAGTATGTGAACCTTTTGTTGTGCTTGGTGAAGATATATGCGTACTAAAGGCATTACTTTTTTTTTCTAGGACAAGAGGATAGGGTAGAAAAGGGTCAAGGTTTAGGTATGGGTTGTTCTAATTGAGTCCATCCGATCAATTTGGTCAGAAACCGCTGACGAGGACAGTTTTTAATAATATTTTCAAAAAATTAGTTTTTTTCTTTTTTTTTCTTTTGTTTCCTTAGCGGCCAGCAAGTGTCCTCGGGCCTTTGTCAGCCACTGAGAAACGTAAAACAAAAAATTAAAAGCAAAAAAAGGAAAGTAAAAAAAAAAATGAAAACATGTGTTATATATTTTGGGCATAACCAAGTCTATAAGCTCACGATCTGAGGTTCATTGAAGTAAGGAGGCTACCGCATCTTGATTGGCCCCAACCCAGCCCATAGCAGCGAGACTTCTAAGAAAAACCAAATGGGATAATTGTCAAATCTCGAATCCAATGAGAAAAAGGGAATGACATGGTCATCCTTCCTCCCGAAAGATGTATTGTCAAACAGAAACCATCGACTTGTTATCAAAATACAGTCCTTATCCCTACATTTATGATGAATTAGCGGGTTAGTTACGACATCAGAGCATTTATAATCCATCAAAAACATATTTACACTTCTTACTCAACCAAACTCAACAAATGTCATCTCAGACATATATAGAACTCCCTCAAACCTTACCCAAAAAACTCACAAAAGTGCTCATTAATAGTGCTCCAAAACTATCACCGCTAACCGAGGAATCTAAAAAGATCTAGAATGAATGGCTATGCGCAACCATAGCTCAGTAAGTAATACATCCATTTTAAGCAGATTGAGGAATCACTAGGCATATATAAAGCAATACCAAAAACTCACACTCTAAACCTAAAATATAATATACATATCAAATCAAATATGTGTTGTTTTATGTCAATAGAGCTTTATACAAATCAAAATTACTCATTTAATCCACCAACGCAATTCAAATATCAAGGGTCAAGTCCATTGGTCAATCTTATCAAATCACATGTCAATGACCCATTCCATTGATCAATTTCATCCTCGAAGATAGGCAGACTCATCAATGGACTCTCTATCCTCTCTTTTTCAATCGAACACATCAATGATCAATTCCACGCTCAATATCGAACTCAAGGCTCTAAAGGTGGTTCCCACAAAATTTACGTTATCGCGTAGCACTTAGTTTTTGACCAACGTATATCAATAGAACAAGGCCCTATAGGTGCCTCCCACCAGATTCACATCATAGTGTAGCACTTAGCCCTTGACTAACATATCTCAATAGTGCAAGGCTCTAGAGGTGACTCCAACGCGACTCGCATCATCGTATAACACTTAACTCGTGACTAGCACATGTCAAGCATAAGGCCTTAGAGGTATAGCTCCCACGAGACTCATGTAGCACTTGACCCCTGACTACAAGGTCCTAGAGGTGGCTCCCATGAGACTTGCATCACCGTGTAGTACTTAGTCCTTAACTAATGCATATCATAATTTGGTTTCACAAACCAAAAACATAGCCTTTCAAATAAATTCTTTCCACAAAAACAGTTCAGAGTTCTCATTGTTCGATTTCACAAACCAAAACATACAATTTTTCTCAACTTAGTTCAACAATCAAAATCCTTTTTTTTTTTTGGGTCAAAGGCCATTGGGTGTTCAGTTGTCCAACTTTTGGGCCGTTTGATATTGGGCCAGGGTGGCCAGGCCTAAAATTAGATTTGGGCCCATGGGTCGAGTCAAACCCTAATGCCAAGCCTATGGATTTCTGATGGTTTACACGACACAGAAGAGATGATAAAAAGACGAAAGTTCCGGTTATCTCCTTAGGCAGGATTTTTGAAGGCCCACAGACTCCGGACCAGTGCGACTCTTTTCGTGTTTTATTTTGCAACCATGATGTCCTTTCGTCACACAGAGAGAGAGAGAGAGAGAGAGAGAGAGAGAGAGAGAAATAGCAAAGAAAAGAAAAAGAGGAGGAAGGTAATTGCAACAAGTAAAAAGATGAAGGCAAAGTCTTACTGATTTAACATTGTTTTGTTGATTATTAGTTGTTTAAAGTATTTGCACACACACAAATCACATGCGTATTTCCGGCAGATAAATTAAATTTGTCACCTCTGTCGTTGGTCCATCCGAAAGGTCCAAACTATGTGAGATTTCTCATTTTCCTTCCATTGCTTCAGCGTACTCTCTCTAAAAGATATTCAACTACGGCCCACTTATTCAATCATATGTTGCCCTGTGACCGAAAAAATTCCAAAAAAAAAATCCTAAACTTATTGCAATTGTGCTAATTAGCTCTTAATTTTTTGGTCAATTGAGTCCTAAACCCTTTACAATTGGGCCAAATCAATCTATTTGGCCGATTGGTACTGAGGTGGATAGCTTTAATAATTTTTTTTGTATTTTTATTATTATTTAAACGATTTCTTAATATTTTTTTTCTATTCTTATTTTTTGGTTAGGGCAAGCAGGAGCCGCTGGCTAACCGCCGATGGCCCAATGGCCAGCGGCCTCTTGCCGGCCTTAACAAAAAAAAAAAGGAAGAAAAAAGATAATTTTTTTAAAATAATTATAGACTTGAATAATATTAAAATATTATTGTAAAATATTCATGTCAGTGTCGACCGGCTAAATGGACTGAATTGATATAATTGTAATAGATTTAAGAATTTTTTAGTAATTTTCCCTGTTGAGACTAGGGGTGTGCAAACTGGACCGACCCGGCCTGGGCGGGTTGGTCCAGTCCTTGAGGTTGGCGGTCCGGTCCCCGGTCCCAATAAACGGGACCGGTGACTTGGTGGTCCGGTCCCCGGGTTCCATGGTTTGGGACCAGACCGGTAATGTTTTTTTAAAAAGATTAGTTTGGTCATTCCAATGATTTGAAAATTCCGAGTCTCCTGCAGCGAGTCTTTAGCTATTTTGGTTGCAGTGATTACATCTTTGATTGTTGTAGTGGTTGCATCTTTGATTGTATTAATTGATTTTTCTTTCAGATCAAGCTCATTTGTTTAGGGAGATATCTTCTTTGAATTTTTCAAACAGATCCGAATTTTAGATAGTATTTTTTTCACATAAAATAAATGAAAGGAAAATAATGTAAAAAGAACTGAAAAGATAAAAATCTCATTGCATTGATATTAGATTTGCATTTAAACATTAATTCATATACATGTTTTTCGTCTTTTGTGGAATTTTATTAGTAATGAATTCCTTTTTAGAGATCAGAATTAGGATTAGACTTTGG
The DNA here is from genome assembly GCA_021437785.1 of Rhodomyrtus psidioides. Classification (NCBI taxonomy): domain Eukaryota; kingdom Viridiplantae; phylum Streptophyta; class Magnoliopsida; order Myrtales; family Myrtaceae; genus Rhodomyrtus; species Rhodomyrtus psidioides. The sequence continues at coordinate 2,317,639 of JAILYB010000077.1, read as the reverse complement.
ACGTTTTTGTGGAATTTTATTATTAATGAAAAATCAACACAAGAGGAGGTCGAAGTCTAAATTCTTTTTTTTTCACCAAACTAATCTTTTTATTATAGTTTTCATAAGCAGTTAGAATTAGCGGTCCTATTGGGTTGGAACCGGGACCGGCCCGGACTAGGATCGGCCCGGACCGCCGGTCCATGGTCCCGAAAATATGGGGACTGGTCCGGTCCCCGGTTCTATGCCGGGACCAGACCGGCCCGGACCATGCACACCCCTAGTTGAGATAAGATATTTTGCAACTTCCTAATCGCAAATGTTTAATATTATATTAACCACGGTCTAACTGTCTTGCTAAGAGATATTTTGTCATGTGCTCGTTTTTAAAACACCAGAACGATTTGGATTCTTGCAGATCACGTACCTGGTCAAACGGGGAATCAAATCAAGCACGTCATTAGACGTACAAAACTTCCAGAATAGCTATAAAATGCAATTGTCACACCGAACAAGCTAAAATAGATCAAGAGCATAGTTTCACCCAGATAAGAAGTAAAAAACACCCCCCAAAAAAAAGTCAAATGGAGGAGGTTGTGATTGTTGGAGCAGGCATCGCAGGGCTAGCGATGGCGGTGGCCCTGAAGATGGTCGGCGTGCGAGCATTGGTGCTGGAGAGATCGGAGGAGCTGAGAGCCGCCGGCGCTGCCCTGACTCTCTTCCCCAATGCATGGTATGCGCTCAAAGCGCTTGGGATTTCACATAAGCTCACCTCCATTTACGCTCCTTTCCACAAGTAAGGTTTTACCTTTCTCATGCTTTAATTCGAAAGAAAAATATCAGCTACAATTAATTTAGTCAACAACATAAATGTCGGCAATCGCAATTTCGTGGCCTCAAAATAGGGTTTTACTACATATTCCAACCTATCTTCAATTTCCTTTTACGTCTTTAATTATAGTTCAATTAAATTTCTTGTAATTAATTGTTTGCTCGTGCATTAGGGGTTACGTGACCGATGTGAAGACCAAAGCACTCCAGGAAGTGCGTTATGGCGCAAGCAAAGGGTACTGCAGCTCTCAAATTTCATTTGGATCAATGCATCGTCTATTTTTTATTTGTCTGGTTTTATCATTATAAAATGACAATGGTAAATAATGTTTCTTTTCTACGCATATAAGGCAAATAATGACATCATCGTAGTTGAATGAAAGAATTACGGCTCCGTTTGTTTCATAAAAAATAAAGATCATAAAAATTATGGTTTGTATCGCTTGACATAATTAGTCAATGAAATATATTTTCACTATTGACAACAATTTATATCTAAATGCTTTCGTGGACCATGAAAATGAACGATTTGAAAAACATCTTGTCAATCATGATCTCTTATATCGCTTACAAATTAAAAAATGAACGAACGAAAAATATTTTCATGGTCCACGAAAATATTTAGACATAAATTGTTGTCAGTAGTGAAAACATTTTTGATTGACTAATTATGTCAAGCGAAATAAGCCGTCATCTTTAGGATTTTCATTTTTTGCGAAACTAACAAATAGAGCGCAAAGCCCAATTTGTGTAATGTGAACATTTGAAAAATTAACACCTTTTCAATATTTCTTAGGAGTGGATATGAACAAAGAGCGGTCAACCGGAAAGTCTTACTGCAGGTCTTAGCGGCGGAATTGCCTCCGAACACCATCCGTTTCTCTTCGAAGCTCACTTCCATTGAGACCCAAGTGGAACAAGGCTCGTCGATTTGCATCCTCGCGCTTGAGGACGGAACCATCATCAAGTCTAAGGTATCAGAACTTCTAACACTCATGATCTCTTTTCTGATTTTCAGCGAGGATCTTGTAGTAAATTGAGGCTTTGTAGGTCGTGATTGGATGTGACGGGGTGCATTCTAGGATTTCCCGCTGGTTGGGGCTCGGCTCGCCTGTTGATTCGGGGCGGTCCGCGATTCATGGGCTGGCCGTGTACCCGCGAGGCCACGGGTTGAACTACGAGTTTCAGCAGTTCGTGGATGTCTCGAAGAGGGCTGGTTTTGTTCCTCTCAACGATAAGGAGATCTACTGGTTCTTTCTTTGCAAAGCTCGTCCAAAAGGCATTGGTTCCCCTTTTGTCTTTGATTTAATTAGGCTTAACTAGTAACAAATTAGCCTTTATCTAACCATTTTTTTTTGTCATCGTCACATCTGTTGTGGAAATTCTCCTATATTTTGATTCTGACAAAACCATCGAGAGAAATTGTATAACGTTCTGTGATGCAGAAAGAATGTATAAGCAGCAGGTTGAGTGGATCTAATTCTGTCGCGTGGACGAAGGGTCAGATGGAAGTACTTCTGACGAAGGGTCAGATGGAAGTGCTTCTGACAAAGGGTCAGATGGAAGTGCTTCTGACGATCTAAACAGTGACGGATGGATCGCATCAAATCTCCGTATTACCATTCCATGTCAACTGATCAAGTAAGAAGCAAATCTATTCTAAGACGAAACCCAAGAAAGATCAGTTTCTGCATTTGCAAAACATGAAGACCCACGTATGGCAGGTTTCCGATCAAGGCAAGATTCCTAAGGAAAGCTTGTGATATTCGATTACCCTGATATCCCTTCCAATTAATCAAGGGACCTTCTACAATGGGATATCATCTTCTAAGGAATATTCTTTCAGGAACCAACTCAGACTTATCACACTTATGGAAGCTGGTGATTTAGTTGTATGGGCGACTGAATCAGAAGGGTTCAATATCTCACTCAACGGTCTACATATCTTCTGAAGATACAGTCTCGTTCAATCACGATTGATGACGTCCAATCAAGGATTGAAGAGCGATCCCATGGTCGGGAATCCAACGGCTAGTTTGGAGGCAGGGGAGTATAAAAGAAGAACCATGATGGACTAAAGAGTGAGGGGGGAACAACAATCCAAGGTGCAAGCATAATCTGAGTTCTATCCGAAAATATTCTGTGTACCAAAAATCCTATTCATTGTGAAAATCTGTGAGAGAGAAAAACCAAGTGATTGAGTGTTTGTAATTCTCGTGATTCTTCATAGTGAAATCCAGCCGATCGGCTGTCATCGTGGGAGAGTGGACGTAGGCTTAATCTAAGCCGAACCACTATAATCATCGTGTGCAATATTCTCTACTCTAAACTCTTACTTTTATGTTTAGACTTTTTGCACATTGTTATGTTGTTCCTGATTCTAATTGTACACCGAATTATTTTTTATTCCTCAAGAAATTTCAATTATATTCAGAATCACATATTCACCCTCCCGCTAGGTGATATTGCTAGATCCATCAATTGGTATCAGAGCAAGGTTGCTCATATTTACGAAGTGTTTATTGACTTCAGAGCTAACAATCTACTATGTCTAGCAATCACTCTTCAGGAACAAGCAGTTCGCACTTTGCCAACAAGCCACCATACTTTGATGGGAATGACTACAATATGTTTAGCAACAAGATGAAGTGGTTCTTCAAAGCCTATGATGATCTGATGTGGGATGTTGTTACGAATGGAGTAGTTCATGCAACTGCTACAAATCCAACCTCTGTTGACGGAGCAAATCCTGTCGTAACAATGACCGATGCTGAAAAGGCTAAAAGAAGAGACCTTGATTCTAAAGCTGTCAATGCTCTCTTTTGTGCCTTATCTACCCCTCTCTATAATCGTGTCTCAGAGGAAGAATCATCTAAGGCAATATGGGATAGACTTCATATTACATTTCAAGGAACAAATTGAGTAAAAGAAACGAAGATTAGTATTTTACTGAGTGACTATAAAGTATTCCAAATGAAATCTGATGAATCTATTGCAGATATGATAGACAGGTTTCAGACTTTGGCAAGTGGACTTGCAAGACAAGGCGCACCTATTGCTGAACCAATGCAAGTCAGGAAAATACTACGTGGACTCACAGATGATTGGAATTACATCAAACCATCAATTCAAGAATGTCAAACAATCAGACTACTCTCGGGGATACACCATCGAGGTCCTGATCGTAATCCTCCACTTTCAAATCCAAAGAGATATCTCCCTTTATATCTTCCAAAGCACAAATCATGATCCCACGAGTAGCTGTGTGCTCCTCCACGCCTCCGTCGCTGCCGTCGGAATTTAGGTCGAAAATCGGCGCCTTGTCTTCGAACGTGATGAAATCCCAATCGTTCACCTCCCACGCCGACATCTGTACCTCCGCCTGGGGGACGTCGCTAGGAGCAATCTCGTCGCCCTTCGCTGACAGGAAGGCTTCTACCATCGCGCCTGGATCCGCATCCTCTTATTCTCCATCGAATTCATCATAAACTAGAGGTCTATCTTTATCATAGACTGGATCTTGATCAAAAATCAGATCTTCGTCAAATTCAGGATATTCATCAAATATTGAATCTTTCTCGAAGATTGTACCTTGAAGCTCAGGAATCTCGATCTTCATCCTGAAATCATGAAAAGTGGACTGCTTGCCAGGTCATACTCCTCGATTCCGTCCCTGGTTCAAAACCCCGACAGGTTTGTCGTCATCCTCTTCATCATCGGATGGATCTAGAAATTTCGCTCCTTTTTCGGATTGAGCGTCTAGCCCTGCCTTTGTAAAACGTCACTCCAAATCTTGGATTCGCCTTCTCCGTCCCTCATTCTTGGATTCGCCTTCTCTGTTCCTCATTCTCTCTGTCTCATAGGTTTCTCAGACGAGGTTGTTCATCTGCATTAGAAACGACTCCATGTCCTCGGCCTCTAAGCGCATGCTGTCTTCGACCACCTCAATTCTGTTCAGTCATTGATTTCAAGCAATCTGGCTTTGATACCAAATGATTCCGAAGCGATAGAAAGTAAGGTTAAACAGAATCGAAACCGATAAACGATGAACAATCTATGTTCATTCAAAACGATATCAAATCGTAATATTCTCAATATTCAATAATCTGTATTCTGTCGTTCAAAACTCTAAAGACAATATTTTATAAGGTGTCAAACCTAATGACAATAGATAACACAAAATTACAAAAATACCATTAAACATATAATATTGCCTAAAACAAGAAAACCCTAAGTGCATCAAACAAAAAATTACGTAATATTATGCAATATTACGGAGATCGCTAACTTTATCTGCATCATGGCGATGCGAGCCACAAGCTAGCCAGATCTCCTTGTGAGGCCACGATTTGCCTCGCCGGCCACGAGGCTTGGCCCAGCCTCGAGTCCTCGTCGATGGAAAAAAAAGCCGGTGAGGCGAGCCACGAGCAAACAAAAATGATATCCACCAATTCTGTAACGAGGAAACCTCAAGAGCACCCAACACTAGTGGAGAAAATTACCAATAAAATCTTAAAATTGTTACAATTATGTCAATTTAATCCTAAATTTTTTATGTCAATTCAGTTGCAAATCTTTTACAATTGTAGCAATTCAGTCTATCTGGTCAATTTTAGCCGGCCGCCACTCACATGGACACTGGTTGGAGCTGGCCGACATTGATAGGACACCAGCCAGCACCAATCATCTAGCAACATAATATTTTAATTTTTTGAATTTTTGCATTTCTTTTTCTTTTTCTTTTCTTTTTCTTTCTCTTCTTCTTCTTCCTTTGGCCGGAGTAGCCAAAAGCGACAACCAGCAAAGTCAACCTCACCGACTAGAGGAAAAAGAAGAAAAGAGAAGGAAAAACAAATGAAAAATAAAATGAAACATTTTAAAAATATTATGTCACCGAATGACCAACCCCAGCCTGCATCTACATCAATGCTAGCTTGTCAAAATTAATCGAGCAATTGAATTAGCACAATTACAAATGATTTAAGACTAAATTGATACAATTACAACATGTTTAGAATTGTTTTAGTAATTTTCTCAAAACTTGTTTTCTAGGCTAGGTTACCAACTAATCTGGACCTAATAGTCATATGGAAGATATATGTTGTTGATGCTCTCACACAAGGCCCGATGTATGAAGGGGAGTTTGTTGGAGTTATCTCACATCAATTGCGGAATGGGCTTGTGATCAGCTTATAAGTGCGAGAAAAATCGCCACTATCATTTTTTTGACATTCAGACGAGATGAAGTCAAGAAAATCATGTGAATAAAATTTTTAAATAAATTTTAAGACTTGATTTTAATATTTAATTATACTTTCATAATGAATTTTAGATTTATATTTTTTTGAAAAGATTTAGAATTTGATTACATGCTTGTATGTGTCCTCTGTAGATCTTGGGAAAAGTACACTTTTAATGTCAAAAGTTGTGTACGGAGATCATTTTAGTGCCAAAATTTTCAATCGGATCACTTTAGTGCCAAGTTTTTTTTAAAAAACGATCACTTTAATGCCAATAGTTGTGTACGGAGATCATTTTAGTACCAAAATTTTCAATCAGATCACTTTAGTGTCAAGTTATTTTTTTAAGAGATCATTATGCATGATATCACGGTTGAGAAAGATTCTTATGCTTCACTATTTGAATTAGACTTTGTCTTTATATGGCATGTTTTGCATCATTAGTTGTGCTGCAAAGTGAGTTGCGTAAGGAATGTTATTTTGATTATCTTATTTATTGTTATGCCATAAGATTATGGAAAGAATCCTTGGATATTTATGAAGTTTCCTTATTTTAGCCTAACATTAAAAAAAAAAGGATCTAAAATCCATGGATACCAAAAAGGAAACGAATTTATTGCAGGATTTTCTACAAGGAAAGATTATAAGTCAACTCAAATCATGATGCAATCAAAGACAGATCTCAATGAGGTATATTTTCTAAGAAGGAAAGTTTACTCTCTCCTCTACAAGAAACCGTTGCTTCATAATTTTATAGTCATTTTTTTTGCGAACATTAGTGGTATATTATCATTGTGCGTATGAGATTCATGTTCAAGGAAATCTCTTTGATTTTGAAAGAAATATATTTTATGGATACTCTTGCTATTATCTTGAAAGTACATTTTACATTTGGCAAATTTAATCCGTGAATCAAAGGAAGGTATGCACGTGATATTCTCCATATTTTATTTGCAAAGATTATTATCTGTTCTACAAGAAAGTGCAAGTTGTTTAAGAATCTTTCCACTTAAAGTTGAAAAATTTGTTCAGAAGCACAATTTCATAAGCGAAGATCAAAAGCACAGTTGCAGAACATTTGTTCACAAGCAAAAGTTCAGAAGCACAATTGTCGAACATTTTTTTAGAAGCAAACGTTCAGAAGCAAGTGTTCAGATGCAAACGTTCATATGCAAATGTTCAGAAGAAAACGTTCAGATGTAAACATTCATATGAAAATGTTAAAATGCAAAATGACATTCAGAAGCATCCTTAAAAGGCAACTTTGCCAATCAAAAGATGCAAGGGGAGCTAGAAAAAGTGCATAAGGGCAATATTATTGAGGATACTCATATCATTTCTTGCATTCTTGAAGTTGCAACTGAAATGAAAATCGAAAACATTATGGCACATTTTTGGACCCAAGTGGAGAAGGAAAGAAATGATCAGATTTAGAAGGAGTCTACTGATTAGATTTAGAAGGAGATTATTGATCAGATTCAAGGACAAATATTCATAAACTGTTCATAAGGATGACAATTCTTGAAGACGCAACTAAAATCGAAAATCGATATCATTATTCAACATGTGATTATTGATGTTTTTGAAGTTCATGAATCGATTTCTCACACTTAGAGGAATATTCAAATTGAGGGAGAGAACATCTCAAAGAAGCAACAAATTGAGGGGGTGCATTAATCAAGCATGGAAAAATCTTGCTGAAGTACTCATTTCAATCCCAATCTTGATTACTATCCAGACAATGGAAGAACAAGTAAATGTGTTTTAGAATTTACTAAGTTCTACACAATCTGGTTAGTACATCTTCCATTTCCTTACTTTTTTTTATTAGTGAATTTCCCTTACTTTTTGTCATTACAAATCGCTAATCTTTATTCTCGTTTTTTTTTATGAAAAAAAGAAAGTGAAATTTATATGCACTCCTTGACATATGTTCAAAGACATACATGTTGGTTGATTTAGAACATGAGCTATATTTGATATCTTTTATGTTCATTTAAAAGTGTAGAAGATGTTTTGCATCTAAACATATATTCTTTATGTGATACCTTACTCATTGTTATCGCTTTTTGATTATGACAAAAAGGGGGAGAACATATATATGCATATGTGTTGAATATTGAGCTGCGATTATATTTCTATATATCATCATGCTCAATAAGCATATTTAGTTTACTTTTCAAGATTATACAATTGAATATCATTGAAATGTGTTTGCACATCTGCATATTCAGAGATTGTTTTGTCATCATCAAAAAGGGGGAGATTGTTAGGGAAAATCCCTTATGATGTTTTTGAAGAATACAAAATAATCAAAGGCTACTAATGTGTTTGTTGGTTGAGTAGAACCAGGGGAAAAAAACACAAGCCGTTATGCAAATGTGTCTTAATAGTACGCCAGAAGCTTATGAGTTATCTATCAATGGTGAACAAGACATTAGGCGTAGAGAAGTCTACAAGTTGGAGATATTTAAGTAGAAGGTGAACAAGCCTAGAACAGGAAATTCAGTAAAGCTTGGAAGGACCTTGGATAGGTGAACAATGAGGTAAAGCCGCAATTGCCAATATGCTTGGAAGGACCAATAGATGGAGCTCAAGATAGATATTGATCTAAGTTATGTATTTTGAAGACGTTCAGATGAAATCTGCTTCTAAAGATTGTTTAGAAGCTGCAAGATTGTTCAGAAGTTGCAAAATATATTATTTCGAGATTCTGAAGACCCACAGCTGGCATATATCTATTATTGCTAAGGTATTTGTGGAAGTTTGCAATCTTTGATTGATAGGATTATTCTATAATATGATTGATAGAATATCCTTGAATGGAAATCACCTTCCATGGGACAAGAAACCTTATATATATGAAGAACTCCACTTATGGGAACTAAAGATTGATTTGTATGGGCGACTGAATCTGAAGGGTTCAGATTCTGTATCAACGGTCACTAAATCTCCCGATATACAGTCTCGTTCAATCAAGATTGATGGCATCCAATCAATGATTGGAGAGCGATCCTTTGAAGACCTGTCCAACAGCTAGTTTGGGGGTGAAGGAGTATAAAATGAGATCCATGGTGCTACTACGGAGTGGGATAAGGAACCATAAATTCCAAGGTGCTAGAGTTGCTCAGATTCATACTTGTTATTGTGAGCTTTATATGACAACAATTGAGAGGCTTCGTAAAAGTGATTGAGAAATGATAGTATGACCTATTCGAGAGAGTATCATCACTTGTTGAAAACCTTCATTGATTCATCTAGTGCAATCCAGTCAATTGGCTATCATCGTAGGAGAGTGGACGTATGCCTAACAAGCCGAACCACTAGAATCGTCGTGTGCAATATTCTCTACTCTAAACTCTATTATATGTGTTTAGATTACTTGCATGTTGTTATACTGATTCTGATTTCGTTTGTGCTTTGAAATTGTCTTAATTTCAATTAGATTCAGAATCACCTATTCACCCCCATCTAGGTGATATTGTTAAATCCAACAACTTCCTCCAAAAGACACACTTCAACCATTCTATTTTGATAAAGAAATAAACATTTCTAGATCACCAGTCATGTGGCTTGAGCATCCATTATCCAGAAACCATTTGTTCTTCTTTTTCTTTATAATATGCAAAAGTAGAATGGCTCAATGCTTCTTTGGTACCCATACTTTCTTGGGTCTTTTAGTGTTAGTAGAACCTGATGATCTTCTGTTAACAGGTCTCCAGATTTTCTTACAATAATCTTTAATATGACTAGGATCACCACAATTCGCACAAGGTTGACATATGTAAGATCTAGTGAATTGCTTGTGAAAATGATGTTTATATGCAGATGTAGGAGGTTTTCGAAAATTTCTTTCATTTGTTTTAGGAAAATGATTTTTGAGATCACTTTCTCCTTTGAAACCCAAACCAGATTTGTCATTTGAAGGAATTTGTCTAGAAATGATGTTGTCTAAGGTTTTTGAACTCTATGAGAATATTTTTGAAATGTTTTCAATCTCAACATTTAGAAGATCATTTTCTTTTGAAACAGAATCATGGTTTTCTTTCAATTGATGACATTCTTGTTATAAGAAATCAATTTTATCCTTTTGAGAAACATTTTGCTGCTTTAAAGAAGATATTTCCTTTTTCAAAATTGAAACCTTTTTTAGAGTTTCTTTATAGTTTTTGCTCAGTTCATCAATATACTCAGTTACTTCATCAAGAAGTTCAGATAAACATACCTCAGTTTCTAAGTCTTAGCTAGATTCTGATTCTGAATCCGAATCAGCCATTAAGTAGATGTTTGCATAGTCATCTTCACTATAATCAGAATTTCTTAACATCTCTGTCTTTAAAGCCTTTTTGTACTTTTCATACTTGATTTTGTCCCTTTTCAGAATGGGACAATTTGGCTTGATGTGCCCGCCTTTTTGCAATGAAAACATATCACATCTTTGTTTTCCTGTACATCACTGCTTGATAACTTCTGATCACTCTTCTTGAATGATTGCTTTCGCTCAAAGTTTTTGCTCTTTCGAGCCATCTTTCTAAATTTATTCACCATAAGTGCTAGCTCTTCATCATCTATATCAGACAAATTTTGAACAATTTCAGATTTTAAAGCTATTGACTTCTTACCTTTTAGATCTCCTTTCTTGTTGGCACGTTCTGTTTCATAAGATTGCAGTGTCCCAACAAGCTCATCCATAGAGAGTGGTCTAATTGTATGACATTCTTGGATAGATGGTTTGATTTAATTCCAATCATCTGTGAGACCTCTAAGTATCTTCCTAACTTGCATTGGTTCTACAATGGGAGCACATTTTTGCAATAGGAGCACCTTGTCTCACAAGACCACTTGCTAGAATTTGAAATCTGTCAATCATATCTGCAATGGATTCATCAGGTTGCATTTGGAAGGCTTCATAATCACTCAGCAGTTTACTGAGATTTGTTTCCTTCACTCTGTTTGTTCCTTGAAAAGTAACATGAAGTCTATCACATATGGCTTTTGCATATTCTTCCTCCGACACACGATTGTACAGGGGAGTTGACAAAGCACAGAACAATGCATTAACAGCTTTGGAATCCAGGCCTCTTCTTTTAGCTCTTTCTATATCATACATGGTTGGAGTAGGAGTTGTTTCATTTCCAGTGGATACAGTTGCAGTAGTGGCAAGCACAACACTATTAGTGACAACATCCCACATCAGATTATCATAAGCTTTGAAAAATCACTTCATTTTATTGCTCCACATGTTATAATCATTTCCATCAAAATACGGTGATTTATTGGCAAAATGCGAGTCACGTGTTACTGAGAAGTTATTGCTAGACATGATAAATCATTAACTTATAAGTTAAAAACACTTCACATATAAGAATAACTGCTCTGATAGCAATTGTTGGGTCTAGCAATATCACATAGAGAGGGGTGAATAAGTGATTCTAAGACTAATTGAAATTTATTGCGAATTAACAATTTCAATTCATGAACAGAATAAGAAATAGTATAACAACGTGCATATAATCTAAACACAAAAGTAAAAGTTTAGAGTAGAGAAGAGTACACGCTGAATTTATAGTGTTTCGACTTGTTAAGCCTACGTCCACTCTCCCACGATGACAGCCGATTGGCTAGATTTCACTAGAATGATTCAATGGAGGCTACAAGAGATGAAGAACACTCAGTCGCTCTTATAAAACCTCATAGTGAAAGAAATTGAGAACTCTCAAAATAAGTATGTGTATTTGAACAACTCAGGCTCTTTTAGATTTTTAAGTTCATAATTCCTTTTCGCAGATCATCACGATTCTTCTTTTATACTCATTTTCTTCCAAACTAGCCATTGGATAATCCTTTAAATGATCGCTCTTCAATCCTTGATTGGACGTCATTAATCGTGATTGATAGAGACTGTATCTGAAAAGATATGGTAACCGTTGAAGTAGACTCTGAACCCTTCTGATTTATTCGTCCATACAACCAAATCTTCAGTTTTCAACAGTAAAGTGTATTCAAATAAATCACAAGATTTATTCCTGGAAGGTTATATTTGATTGTAGATTTCCCCCTGATTGATTGAAGGAATATCTTGTCAATCAAATATCACAAACTTCCATAAAAGAACTTGTCTTAATCGGAAACCTGACATTCGTGGGTCTTCAAAATCTGTGAGTTGGGAAATGTAGAATATGAACAATATTCAGAAGCATCTTCAGAAATAAAGATGCTCTGAGTCTGAATAGATAAATTTGAACCGTGAGTCTGAGTTTCAATAAAGTCCTTCTGACACTCATATATCTCTTCGGATGAATAAGGCTTCAGATGTAATCATGCTCTATCTGATCGTCTTCAAAAGCACATCCATCTGAATATCTTTAGAAGCAATTTCATCTGAACGGTCTTCAGAAGCAACTCCATATTAACATTCTTCAGAAGCAACTTAATATGAACATTCAAGAAGCAGATATATGACTACTCCTCCTTGAATCTAAGTACCAGAAAAGGATCAATATAAACTTCCGTTCACTTGTTCATCCTGCAATGAAACAATTGTAAATATTACACAAATTCTTATTGAACGAAGATAGTTTTGTCAGAATCAAAATACTCTGAGAAGGTTTCCACAACACATGTTTGTTGTACGCTTTTGCGACTCTACGTTTCTAGGTGACCAACTTTTCCAACGTTGAAACTCGGCTTTCTCCCAATTCATCTATACTTGCGTACATCATTTCAGCGTACTCTTTTCTAGTTAGGTCACCTTGCCATTTCACTCTTAACAATTGCACTCTAATCTCGAGTGGGATTACTACCTCTTGTCCATATGTCAATATGAATGGACTAATTCTAGTACTTAATCCCTTCGACGTTCGATAGGCCCATAAAACCGTCGAAAGTAATGAATCTCACCCTCTTGGGTTGTCTTCCAAATGCTTTTTTATCAAGCCAATGATAATCTTGTTTGAAACTTCAGCTTGACCATTCGCCTAGGCATAACCGGGCGTAGAATGAATTATCTTGATTCCTTTTGACTTAGTAAAATCCAATGTTTCCCTCCTCGTGAAGGTTGTTCCTTGATCTGCGGTTGTAGTCTCTAGGATCCTGAATCGATGAATGATTCGTTCTTCGATGAATTTCGTGACAACTTTTTGCGTCACATTCTCACAAGAAGCTGCTTCAAAGTAACCATGTCGCCTCAATAACCATTTGGTCTTTAGACCGGCCTGATGTGCCACACATATTCTGTCACGCCTCGAACCCGACGAGCATGCGAACATCTCCTAGGCCGTTCATGTTAGTAATCTCCTAGGATTCTTCGGCCAACACTTTCCTTTATCATACAAATAGTATAAGCGCGCGCGGAGGTGATAAAACGTCACCATACAAATTTTAAAGTAAGATGACTCAAGACATAAAGGTACGTCTTCTTTTGACCACCAGTTTCAGGTTCAGAGATTCCAGATCTAACTTCAAAGCATAACGAAATCCTTAAGGTCACAAGATATCCTTTAATCAATCAACTGGCTACTTCCTCGAAATTCCAATCCTTGGCCAACTGATGCATCATCGCTTGGAACGTGAAAAAAAAATGTTGATCCTCGACGGGGTGAGATATAAATCTCAGCAAGCTCACCCTAAACCTAAACTAGGCCATTAGTCCCACCATACATCTTTAAAAAACACAAAGCATACGACAGCTCATTAAGAGAATGGCACATGGCATCAATGAATGATAACAATGGCATCATAATATTGAGACCATATTCATTTCATACGTAAAGCTTTATTCTTAGTTTCACCACAATTTCTCTCATTCTTAATGACTAGGCCCGCGTCAACACGCATCAGGCTATCATCAAATACTAGGCAAAACTCGCGTCATAACGCATCAGGCGGCCTGCGTGATAACACATCAGGCTAGGATACTACCCACGTAATAATGCATCAGGTTAGTCATCCTTACTTGGCCAAGTATAATATCATGTGTTCTAACGCATCAGGATATGATTTAGATCATAACCTCGCGTTAAAACGCATCAGGGTATAGTTCCACTCATAACCCCGCGTCAATATGCCTTAGGGCACGACTTGTCTTTCGTAGACCCGCGTTAAAATGCCTCAGGGTTTACTCATATCACAAAACCACACTAAGCAATCATTCATTCAAGCATTTGTCCTTACAAATTATTTGCTTGCCAAAATGAATGTACTTTATCACAAAGTCATAACTCAGGAAGTGTACGTCACACGGCCACATAAATAAGCAATTCACATGAGCACGTACTTGTCGCGACCCTCTCGCGAAGCGAGGGGGCTAATGGGCCGCCCGATCGCTGGCTCGATCGGACGCGGGCCTCCCCCAAGGTCCATTACCCAAATCGCAACTGCTGGATATACGTAGTCGACCTTTAGTGTAGTCTAGTGACATGTGGTAAGTGTACATGCCAAGGCGTCGCCACCAATCGTTTCGTGGAGGGTACGATCGGAAAACCCTATCGAATAGTTGGGAGCTGTCTATTCGATTCTACGGAAACCAAAGAAGTGGGTTCGGGGACTTAGTTAGGTCAACTGTCAGAGTTGACGCCCTTTCGGTATCGAAGCTTAATGGTTTATCTGATCCTAGGATTTCATGCAGATGAGTGAGGTATAGATCATAAATCTAGGAGTTCATGCTGATGGGAACTACTACCCTATCACTCACAATCAATAGAAATAAATGCGCAAATCAAGGATCCAATGCATGCGGATAAAACACATGAAATCAGCATGGCATCCCTAATGAGGCCCTATTAGCCTAGAGAAATATCAATCAAGGCTCAAGAATGATTTTGGCATGATTTTCCCATGAGGGGCAGAATCGTAATTTTGAACAATTCAGGGACAATTCGCCTTGAAAGGGCAAATTTGTCATTTTAGATGATTTGGGAAGTCAAAAGATGGGGGAAATAGGATTGGCCATCAATCTAATCCATTTCCCATTTTTTGGGAATTTCCAGGATTTTTCTGGAATTTAAAAGTGATTTTACCCTCGTAGGGGTAAAATCGTCATTTTGGACAAAGATGAAAATTGAAAATCTCAAATATTAGGGTTGGTCGTCCACCTGACCCAAACCCTAATTTTAAGCAATTTTCAGGACTCGATTGAAACAAGAAAGACAATTTTTCCATTAAAGGGCAAAATCGTCATTTTGAGAAAAGGGACGGGACTCGAAAACCCAAGCCTAAGAATTGGTCGCCTATCCGACCCTAATTCTTACCTTGGTATTATCGGCTTTATCTCGCATATACAGCATAGGCGACTTACCCCTAAAGGGTAATATCGTCAAGTCTCGAAAGAACGGATAAGAAACCCCAAAAATAGGGTTAACCAGTTGTCTGTGGTCAATCCTCGATTTGTGGGGTTTTCTGGAGTGTCTAGGATTTTTCCACAATTTTTCACATTTTTTTTTGAATTTTCTAGCATTTTTTTGGATTTTCTAGGATTTTTCTGATTTTTTTTAATTTTTAAAATCATTTTCTGATTTTTTTATTTAAAAAAATGTTATTCGGGCCGGGTCACCCGACCCGGCCCACGACCCACGGGCAGGCGGTCCAACCCGTTCGGACCCAACCCGAAACGGCGCCGTTTCAATCTCCCCCGCTCAAATTTTAATTTCCCGCTCAAACCTAAACCAAGGGTCCTGATTGCGTCACGTGTTGACATTCGGATGGCCTGATCTTCATAATGAACCGACGGCCACGATTGAAAGGCAAGATTAAATCTTGACCGTTCAACCCATGGCTTTTTTTATTTTTCGGACTGTCCTAACCTGATCTGACGGTCTTTGATGGACCACGTGGTTAATCTATGATCGTTGGCTCTGATTACTAAATCTTACGGCCCAGATTGATTAGAGACTCGCCCGGAACCGTCCGGTTGACCTATTAAGACCTACGGCCATGATTAGAACATGGGATTTGATCAGGACCGTCTATTCTTACTTACCCAAAACGACGTCTCCTAGTCCCCGATCAAAACGGCACCGTTTGTCGTTCTGATTGATTTTTCGATTAAGACCATTTTCAGTTAATACTATTTACTAATCGGACGGCTATTATTTATTTGACTCGATTAACCTAGACCGTCCGATCCAACGCTGACTCAACGTCCAAGTGGACCAATGGTAGACTGCCACCTAAGCTTTGACCGGTTGACCGCGCCATGTCAGCTTCATCTTCAACCTCTCGACCCCGACGAAATGGACGGCTGAGGAACTCCGGCGACGATCCGACAGTGGATTCTCGATGAAATTATGCGAGACTAACGGCAATCGACTCGCGATCGTCTCAAGTTTAACGTATCTAGGAATCACAGCACCCCATTCACTAAATCACGAGTATCAAGCATGGTGCCGAGTACGGCCATGGGAGTTCGATCGCGTGATTTATCTAAAATCGTGGCAATTCAATCACACAACAGCGCCAATGGAGGTTCAGAAAACTCACCTCGAGCTTCGATCGAGCTCGCACGGCCTAGATTGGGCTAGGCAGGGATGAACAATGGTCGGCTATGGAAGCTAAATTCAAAGACTCGATTCGAGTTGTTCAAGCAAAGTCAATGCAAAACCAAGATTCAACGATGGTCAATGATGTCTAAGGGATGAAACGCACACGGGAATCGCAAAGATTGAAACCGAAATCAGGGTTCGCCATTGAAGACCAGAGCTTGAGCTCGAAGTTCGGGATTACCAGTTTTGGCAGTTTTGGGCTGCGCAGTCGATGGCGATCGCTGCTTGGGGGCTTGAGCGTCTTCTTGTCGACCTTGAAGAGCTTCGGTTTGGCCTGAGAAGGCCTAACCAGCGCTCTGCAAATCCGAGCTCTACCCTCGACAATGGCGATGGAGGGGAGCTCTCTCTCTCTCGTTCTCTCTCTTTCCCTTGATTCTGTTTCTTCTTTTCCAACTGAATTCGCTCTCCTCTTTAACAGAAAGCAACCATGAGCTTATATAGCTCTTGGGAATTTTGGCGCCGCAACGGGGTGGTGTAACGGCCTTAATTGCACGTGAGGCTACGTGCATTTAGGCCCAAACGGCGTCGGGGACGATGGGTTTTCCGTCCAACTCCGTTTGGTTCTCCGGCGGGCTTCATTTCACGCGAATTTGGCATGAATTTTTCCTGCGTTTGATGTTCGTTGACTTTTACAGGTGTGCAGGTTTGACTAACCTCGCCGGAGCTCGTCCGGCGGCCATTTGCCTTGCGGCCGGTCTTGATCGAAAGGTATTGAAGTAAGGGACAAGACGTCCACCTTTTCCCTTTCAATTAGTCGCAAATTGCCCTTCAATTTCTTGATCAAAACTGAGCTGAGGACTGTTCATTTGCGCGAGGAAGAAGATGATACTGTAGCAGACCGGTCCGAACCGGTTCCGACTTACCATTTTCCCAATTAAACCCAAATTAATGAGAAAATTTTGCAATTGAACCTCAGAATCGAATCTAGAGCATGGATTTTATCTAAAAATGTGGTTTTGCCCAAAATTTTTCATCAATTTCTACAAAACCCCCAAATTCCAATTTAATTGGAAATTGGGGATCATGTAATTGAGGGTTCAAATGACCAAATTGGGCCAAATCACCTATGCCAATTGATTTAGAATGGTGAAATCCATTGGGCAGCATGTTCAATTTGTAATGATAGCCCTTGAATTGAAAGTAATTTCAATTATGCCCAAATTCAAGGACTAAAATGCAATTATGTTTGCAATTGAGCAATTTGTCCGAACAATTAGGTCAAATTGAAATAGGGGACAATTAGATTGAATGTCTAGATCCTAGAAAATGCTAAAATTGCACATTAAAAGACTCAATTGATATTTTTTTCTCAGATTCAATAGTACGGGTTACAAGGGAACACCTATAATTGAATCTGATTTTGGATTTTTTATGAGGTCAAAAATGCAAGGGATTAAAAAGAAAAATATTTGCTATTTTTTCATATTTTTGTGACCTCAAATGCTATTTTTCTTGATTTTTTGAGTATTTTTCTATTTTCTAAAAAATATCAAAAATGTAAAAAATATGGAAAATTATTTTTTGGTCAAAAATGGTTCCTTGAGCTTGGCCAAGGCCACCAAAGTTGTTTTTGTAATTTTTTTTTGACTTTTTATGAATTTTTTGTGATTTTTCAAAAATAAAACTAAAAAAGACTAGGTCAAAAATCAGGTGTCAACAGTACTCCTCAAATTCAACCATGAGAATAAAAATTTCATATCAACAAGAACTCATGGCTTGATCCTCATCATTTCTATTTGGCTCTCATCAATTCAGGTATAATAAATCCATTAATTCATCGAATCATCAATGAAAACTATCCAGTTGCGTCCAAACATCCTAATAAAGGTTTAGGGGTCACTTACCTCTTCATTCAAACAGTAAACTCCACTCACAATGCCCCTCCAAGGTCAGCAAGTTCATGGCCGAACAGGGCACCCACGAGGCGCCTAAGAAAAACCACATCGAAACTCAGTCATTTCTCACTTCCATCGTGCCAATACTTCAATAGCACACACACAACCTCTTATTCTCATGTCATCACAGCGTTGATTCAATGGCCCTAAGCATGCCAAGGGTCGATCTATCAAGATAAGTCATTACAAAGTTCGTTTCATTAACTCTGCCCCTTTCATAGGCCTCGCGATCAAATTCATTCATAACTAAACTGACATTGCTCCTTCGAATGTTTATCAAAAAAAGCTTCATAATCTTATATATCAATGTCTTACGGACGTGTGGGCGAAAACGGAGCTCAATTCGGATATCGGACGACTTAGAACGACTCAATTCAAATTTGGTGCGCGCCAAGGACGGATTATAAGGCATCTCACGTTTTTCACTTCAAATAACCGTTAATTTCACTTCTAAACTCCAATTCAATTCACATGCTTCCCATTAACACCACATACAACACCTTAAGTAGCCTTTTGAGTCATTTTGAAGCAAATATATTCCTTAAATGGCTCCCAACAGAAGCGGTCACAGCAAGGTGTCCACAGAACAGAACCGGTTTCGTCTAATCCACACATATCAGTCCATATCTCAATCCTAAACTCTAATTTACCATGAAACTAACTTGCTATCACCTTAATCCACATGTTAAGGAGGCTCACCAAAGATTTGGAAGCAAAACAACACCTCGAAGACCTTCAAGCAGCTCAATTCCTTTCGGTGTGCAGGCGGTCAGAAACTGCCTTAGAGAAACCGCTCTCAATCAGCCATGAAAACTCATCAAAACCCAAATAAAATTGCAACCTCAGCTCATCCAACCTTAATACTATGAGTGTAGAAGACCTCACCGAAAATTTGGAGCTATTTGAAACCTTGAAGCCCCCGAAACAAGTCTTTCTCCAAAACTGGTCAGATTTTGCCTCAATCTGACCTTCGTCCATTCAAATAGGCCTACAGAACAGAATATTGGACCAAATCAAGCATATAATATGTCCCTGGAAAGGAAAGACAATAAGATTTCTAATGGCGGTGGTTTTACCTCAATCGACCATCGGACGATAAAGATCTGGCCGGAGGAAGGAAGCTGGTCGGGCTGGTCGGGCGAGAGCAGTTTCTGCTCTAGAGGAGAACGCAACAATGGAGGAGAAGAAGAGGGCTGTTCCACGAAAATTTTTGAGGAAATGAAGATGAAATTGAGCTTCATTCAACCTTGGTCAAGGTTTTACAAGTGTCAATGTTAGTGGGAAATTAATGCCAATCATCCAACATGTGACACTTGTCCATATACCCATAATATCCAACTTCAATTGTCCAAAATGCCCTCTCATTTTTGGCAGCTTTAGGAATGAGCAAATGACTAAAACGCCCTTCTCAATTTATTAAGGCAATGTTATATCTTAAGGGGCAAAACGGTCTTTTTTACACATTCCGTCCGAAATTTCATTTTTTCGATATAAATTACCTTTGAAAAGGCGACGCCCAATTCATTTCAAATGTTGGAATTCTCCCTTGTCCAATTTCTAATTTTAAGATTCCATTATATATCTCAAACCTCGAGGGGGCGAAAATTCAGAATGTGAAAAATTCCTTCATAGACCTCTGTCATAGCTAGCATAGCTTCTTCTTGTCCCAAACATCTCAAAAGTAGCCTGTCGACCGTCTTTCGATATAACTCATCATCGATCAAAAGATACTTTTGGGCCTGCCTCTTAAAATCTTTACTTCATAGGCCTGGGTTTCTTAAATAGCTTATCAAAGGAGTTCTCCAATCATGTTGATGAGGAGCTTGGCTTGAGCCCTTGGCTATTTCTTGTTGAACCATCATTATTCGAGCCTCTATCAAAGGCAAGATTTTTGTTTGGGTAATAATGTGGCTAACTAATTCTTTTGATATCTTGTACCCTGATGCCATCTGAGCTAATTCGTTGGCTTCTGAGTTTTCGCTTGCCTTGACATGGATCAAGTCATAGTCGACAAAGTTCGACAGCACCTTTGCCAAATCATGGTGTAATATGATGTTCTCATTAACACATTGATACTCACTCTTGAGTTGTCTTATCACCAATTGAGAATCTCCTTAAACCTTGACTGGTCGAACCTTCATGTCGATTAAGACGTTCAACCCTACAATTATGGCTTCATATTCGGCCTGATTATTTGAACAATCAACAGAAAGCTTGAACATGAGCTTTGATTTTTGTTGATAAGGAGATATGATCATAATTTCGGCACCTGACGATCCTGATGTCATTGATCCATCGAAATAAAGTACCCAAGGTGCAATACAAAGATAATTTTCATCATCTTCTATTTTCCAATTTGGTATTCGGTGATGAAGTCAGACATTGGTTGCCCTTTTACTTCTTTGAGCAGCACGAAAATCAAATTGATTTCTATCAAAGTAAATGTCCATTTTGCAATCCGGCCTCTTATAATTGGCTTGGACAACATGTACTTAATTACATCTATTTTGCAAATTACATGTACCGTGGTCAACAACATATAATGCTTTAATTTCGTACAGGCATGATACAATGATAGACATAACTTTTCGATCGGAGTATATCTTATTTCGGTATCGTTCAACATCCGGGTCGAGTAGTACACGGCTTGCTCTTTGCCTTCCTCATCTTCTTGGGCTAACATACTTCCAACCGTGGTATCGATTGCATTTAAGTATAGTTTTAATGGCGCTCCTGCTTTTTGTGGCGTCAAAATCGGTGGCTTGGTTAGATATTCTTTCAGTCGATCAAAAGCGATCTGATGCTTTCCTTCCCATATGAATTCCGGTTAATTCTTGAGTTTAAGCAATGGGGAGAACACCTCAATTTTGCCTGACAAGTTAGCTATAAAACATCGTAGGAAATTTAATTTTCCAATCAACATTTGAAGTTGCTTTTTTATTAGCAGGCGATGGCAATTCTATAATAGCTCAAGCCTTGTTCTTATCTATCTCTATTCCTCTTCAATGAACCAGGAAGCCCAGAAAATTGCCAGCCTTTATCCCAAAAGCACATTTCAAAGGATTCATTTTTAATTTAAACTTGTACATCTTCACAAAAGCTTGTTCTAATTGTATTAGATGACTTGCCTGGTTGGTCTTGATAATGACGTCGTCGATATAGACCTCTATGAACTCTCCAATCATGCCGTGGAAAATGAAGTTCATTGCCCTTTGATAAGTGGCACCGGCACTTCAAATCGAAAGGCATGACGACCTACTCAAAGGGTCCAATGGTACCAAGGAACCTGAAAGTCGTTTTGTGGACGTCCTCTGCTGCTATGAATATATGGTTGTACCCTGAATATCTATCCATGAGAGACATAATTTCATTGTGGGAGGCCAAATCGATCAGTATATCGGCCATGGGCATTTGATATTCATCTTTCGGTGTAGAAGCGTTCAGACCGCGAAAGTCAATGCAGACCCCTAGTTTGCCATTCTTCTTCTTGATCGGGACGATATTTGACAACCATTCAACATATCTTGCCGTCATTATGAATCCAATATAGAGGAGTCGCTCAATCTCTTCCTTGATTTTGAGGATTACCTGTGGCGTAAACCTTCTTGGTACTTGTTGGTGTGCTCGAAATCCCTTTTTAATTGGCAGTCGATGCTCGACTACGTTCCTTGCTAGATTAGGCATCTCGTGGTAATTCCAAGCAAAACAGTCTTTATATTTCTTTAGCAAGTTTATCAACTGTGCCTTATATGGTTGATCAAGCAACTTACTCGCATATGTCGGTTGTGGACGAGCCTCATCTCCAAGGTTACCTCCTCTGATGGGTCTTGAGCTTGAATCATCTTGTCATCTTCCTTGACGGGAGATTCTTCGAAGTCTAAGACCTCTCAACGAGGTCTTATAACAATTGCTGATCCTCCATCAACAAATTCATCGAGTTGTACCATCGATTCCTTCCTAAGGACCCACTAGGTGTTTCCCTTATCAAAACAGCAGAATGCAATATCCTTCGAGTCAACCTCAGGGGGCTTGGAGACGCATAAGTAATCGTCTAGCATGACTTTGTCTCGTCCTGATATTCGAGTCCACGTGACACAAGTCTAAGGATTAGCTTTCACGTACTCTACTTTATCCCTGTTCCAGAATGCTAGCATTTGATGTAACGTCGAAGGGACACAATAGTGCCCATGTATTCAATATCTTCCCAAGTACGAACCATCAACATCTACAACACAGAAAGATGTCCTCGACGTTTTGGATCCCACAGTCAGATTTGCAACATATATCCATTTGACTTCGGTAATTTCCCCGGTAAAATCTGACAATTGAATGTTCGATGGGATAATCTCATCATCAGTTCTTCCTATTTTCTTAAAGAACCTGTACGGAATGAGATTTAGTGTCGAACCACCATCTACCAAAACCTTCATCACCAGTTGCCCATTTATTTTGGCATTAATATTGAGTGACCTTAAGTGATTGGAGATCTCTTCGAGAGGTTTCTTGAATTCCATGGTCTATTCGTTATTGAAACAGAACTGAGCACCTTCATTTTCTTGTATTATGACTTCATCATCATGATCAGCCGATGTTGACTCAAGTCAGAACTCGTTAGGAAGTTTAACTTGGACCATACAAGAGCTTAATGGTGATACTGACCTGCTTATATGAGTTCTGAACCTAAACTTTGGATTCAATGACTCCGGAGATTCGGACTGCGCGTGATCCTGCTCTGGAACTGGTTGTGTCTCGTCTGGTTTGCCTCGGAAACAACGTCGCCGGCTTAGGGTCAAGCACAGTAATTTGCCGTTGTAACATATGAACCCTTCTTTTCCTCTGCACTTTTCTTTTCTTGGTACGTGTCATGACCTCTTCTTTCCTTTGGGCTTCTGCGGCCTCATTCCATGATCCTTTTAAAGGATTGCTTGGGATTTTTAGAGTTTGTTGACGGCGTTGTCTGACTTGGCATAGTAATTTTGACGTGTATTACCATCAAACTCCTCCCTCCTTGCATAAGAGACTCTTTCCTGAGTACGGACTGGTAAAGGGCCGTAGCTCACATAGTAATCAAATTTCCCGCTAGGCTCTCCTAACATGTCAATAGTAGGATTCCCTTCCACGTACCTTTGTTTAAATGATTTATAAGCCTTTCGTTGGGTAGAAGGTTTCTTGGGGGCCGCTTCCTTAACTTGTGGTGATTCCCGGTTCTTCTAGTTAGTGCGGTCGTTCCACTGATGTTTCTCTTGGTGCTGAACCGTACTTTCCAGTCTCTATTTGCAGCATGCGCATAGATTCGACAATCTATATCCCTTACCTGACTGCTTCAGGGATACCATTCCAGTCATCACAGGGAAAGGATCAGTGTCGATATCCATGGGAGACTTCCCTTGTTATCAGCAAACTTGATCTTCCCTTGTCGAATTCCTTCTTGGATGTTCTTCTTGAGGACCAAACAATCCAAAGTATTATGATTCCAAGAATGATGCCATTTACAGTACTTTTTTTCCAATCAGCTCCTCTTCAGAAGGTATTTTTTGACCTTCTATTAGCCTAATTTGTCCATCAGCTAACAGCATGTCGAAGATTTCCTCAATCCGATTTGCAAACGAGTAATATACTGCTTCCTTGGCTTTGGCCATAATGATCGATTTTTCTTTCATCTTGGCTGGCCTTAACGCCTAACAGGTATATGGCTTGTCTATGATCAGCTGGGCAATAGCAACTTCAGCAAAATCAATATGTCCTTCATCGAAATCAAGAGGCTCAACAAAATTCATATCTCTTTTTCGAGTGTACCTTTTGTCTTTTTCTAGAGTTGACTCTCATGCTTGACAGCCATGGTAGATAGTTCAAACAAATCTGCGCATGGATGATCTACCATTCTGTCTCATTTCTCGAACTTCAGTCCGTTGAAAGCAAACTCCGCAAATGTTTTCTTGGGCAAAGGCACCAGACACTTGTTCCTTGCTCGCTTAAACCTTATGACGAATTGATCGACATTTTCATTTGTCATTTGCTTCATTGTCAACAAGTCAGCTACTGACAAATTCAGCACAGCTCGCTGAAATTGTCCATGAAAGAATCGTTCAATTTGTTCCCAAGTTAGCACCGAATTAGGTGGTAACACAGTATACCAAGTAAAGGCCGTTCTCGATAGAGAGAGAGGAAACAACCTTAGCTTCCAATGATCGACGTGAAGCATCTCCACATAGTGTTAGGAAGCGACCGTGTTCATAGGTGGATTGATCATCCTCACCAGTAAACAACGTGAGCTCTAGTATCTTAAACCCTCTTAGATACGGGATTGTATCCATCCAATTGGGATGTGGCTTTCGATAAACATTAATCTTGTACCCCCACCATTGGATCGTTATACCCAGCCATTTGTTCGACAACTGGCTAATTCTAGTCCACTGGCTGGTACGGCATTTGGTACCTTGGTTGTTGCGGGACTTGATTGCTGGTTGCTTGGCAGGTTGAAAAGCCTGTATCATAGGCTGATGTTCCTGTAGCTGCAAGACTTGATTCGCCTATTGATATCCTGGTTATACGAATTGCTGATGAATTGCATGCTAAAAAAGTTGATCTGGCCCTCTAATTTGAGGAAACAGATCTTGTCCCCTAGCTTGCCACTGCCTAGGGAGAACTGGCACTGCCTCTTGATTTTCGACAATCATAGGCACGGGTTGCTCATTCATAGGTATGTGATTTGGCTGAGCAATAGTCCCATGTTGGGCAACAGGTACATCTTGTCGAGCATGATGGCCTGGGAACATACCTGGATCATTTTCTTGAGGATTATGCTCATTGGTCATTAATGCTTCTCCTCGTTGCAGAATCCTGACGGGTACAACCGGTTGCACATTATGGCCAGCAAGACCTACATTTGTTACTAGTAATGAAACATTCGCTGCTGGTATGAAGACATTCCCAACTTGAGATTGTGGTAAACTCGGCGATGCTCCATAATGTCCTGACACACAATCGTGATAAGTGTTGATGATTAATGGTCTGACAACGTCAGTCATGCGCTGGACCATATGATCAGCAAACTCATGCTGGGCTTCCTCAATTGTACATCTTATTGAGGATAGCATGACTGGCGTTACTTTAGGATTTTTTCTTGGCTCTTCGACGTGTTGTCGAGGAACCTTGCCATCTTCAACCTGGACCTGATCTTAGACTCCTCGGGCCGTTGAGGACTTCGCTCGTGGCACTTCCTCCATGAGTTTGTCACTGTCTAAGTTATTACGACCTCTTGTACGTAGATAACACTCTCTCGAACTTTACACCTTTATCCCATTGGGCATGCCAAAAAGATTGTTGGTGCGTTAAAATCCCTCAGTTGGGCCTGATTGAACTTTCAGGACTTGGCTTAAAAGATTGAAACCCAAAAGGGTCACTAACACGAGTAATCTTTTATCTAACGTTAGAAGTTCGATAAGTAAGAAAGGGGTTTCGAGTCAGTTTTGGACAAAGAGTGTCAAATGCAAGAAATATATTGATGATGGTATAGACGGTTTCGTACAGACCTTCGACCGGCCTTCTCGACTGATTTCGATCAAACTCACCGAAGACTTCGGCGTACTTATAATTGAGATATAACACCAGAATTGAATCGACGATGCTGGATCACACTGTAGGACATGATGTCGAAATTTAATTGACGACACCGGACGGGAGATAATGTAGGACACAACACCGAAATTGAATCGACGGTACTAGATAGGGTGGATGAATAGTACAATAATGGAATTTAATCGACGTTATGGAATTGGGTGAGCAGACGCCATAATCTAATCGACGACACCTAACTCTGGATATGAAACTCGTTGGATTAAATCGACGATGGGAATCTGAAAACTATAGCTAAGCAAAGAGGTAATTGAAATGATAAGACTTGTTTGTTGTGTGACATTCTGGTTTTTCCTATCATTTCGAAACTTATCATCGAGAATATACCTAATGATGTATTTCAGTCTAATCTTGCTCGGATCTGATTAATCTCGAGTTAAGCGACCAAAAAGGGAAAGGCTAACGCAAGACAAGGTACGTGGACCTAAGGAACTCAAATAGGAAACGACACTTTGGCCATAAGGATTGACGAGGGAGTACTGAGAGCCATTAAAGGCCGATCTAAGAAAGATTAAGGAATGCATTGCTAGCGTTATACGATTGGAGCGCGGGTGATGCCGCTTAACCAATGTATAATTTACAAAATTTTCCTAAATCAATCGATGACGATCGAGACCGTCGGAGCTAGTAATAGGCCCTCACAATTACATGACAACCAAAGTCGCCATAAGCTGACAAGCCCTAAGTGTGATGAGAATCACAGAGTCGATGCGCGTAACGTCTGCAAAAGCCACCCATCAGTTCGGGATAGTCTGAAATTACATTCGGCAGAGAAATGACCTAGAGACGAGTCTCGAAATTGGAAAAAGGAAAATTGAGAATTCCAACATTATATTTGTTTGGACGTGGCCTCATCGAAGGAAAAATTTAAATAGAAAAAACGACATTTCGGACGGCGAGGACAAAGTTACCATTTTGCCCCCCCAAGTCTTGGCTTTATCTTAATAAATGGACAAGAGCATTTCGGACAATTATCCTCCCCCTAGGCTGCCAAAAACGAGGACTACTGTGGGCCATTGGATGAGTTTGTTTATTTACCACAAGACAAGTGTCAAAGGATGGTGACTTGGCATTAAATGTTTCCATTTTTACCTACCGTTCATCTTGTTTGACCATCAAAATTGGTGTGGATTTCCTTCATCATATTCCTCAACGGAATACACCCTCCAAGCTGCCCATTTTCTTCTTCTTCTTCATCTTCTTCTTCAAACCGACAACACCTCAGTCGGCCGCTTCTGCCGTCTCCTTCGCCGCCGTCGACAGCTCTCTCCAGCGAGCACCAGACTTCGCGCCGACCACCAGCCCCTAGCCCAGCCTCTTGCCGAACATCTCCAAGTGGAAGCTCGGCATTTGGTCACCGGTAGAACTCCAGCCAGCCAATCTCCCAAAAGTCGATAGATTTCGTCGCAGCAGGAGGTAGGTCGTCGTTTGGCCACTTTAGGACTTCGTTTTGCCTCCAACTTCTTGCCAAATTTTGTAGACATATAGAGCACTTGTATACTAAGGTGAGATGAGAAGTTTTGGCTGTGTTTGATGGAGTTTTGATGCCAAAATGGTGTTGTGTTTGAAGGGAAAAAACTGACCGGCGGTGGACTTGACGGAAACGGCTTTAATCTTGGACTTCCGGATGTCGCCTCGCCACGAAATTCTCGGTGAGGCTCCTTAATACATAGAACTATAAGTTAGCAAGTGATTTGAGTGTTAAATTGAGGCTTAATGATGGATTATGGACTGATTAGTCGGGTACGAAACAGAACCGAAAATATCATATTTCGGTTCTGTGCAAAAAGAGACTTAAGGGGCCGTTAAGGGTGTGCCTAAGCTCTAAATTCATTGTTGAGACTTACTAAATTGTCGATTGATATGTTATGGAGTTATATGCTTAGTGATTCGGCGATTGGGCATGAGAAATTGGTGAAATTGGTTGGATTTCCTTAGCTGTCACAGCTGCCCTGTTTTGGACTCTCAAGGCCGAATTCTTGTTGTGCTGGAAAGGAGACTTTGCTAAAATTGAGCCTAAGGTAAAGAGTCTCTAAACCTTGGGGAGGAGGATAGGCCTCGACTGGATGATTTGGCTTCCAATTGAGTGAATTTTTCATGAGTTATTGTGTGGTTGTTCGATGTTCTTCATGGTGAGTTGGCTTCGAATTGAGTGAATTTTTCATGGGTTATTGTGTGGTTGTTCAATGTTCGACATGGTGAGTTGATGAATGCTCAAATGCTTACTAAATGCTTATGCCTTGTGTCCATGCCACTCTGGAGTAATAAATTTGATTGCCCCGCATGCCATAGACACTTAGCCATTGCATGGGCTTATATTCGATCATGAAGTCTGGAATTGAAATGAAATTTGGCATGCTTAGGAACTCATGGTATCTTGATGCGTTGAGGCGCGGGATGAGATTTTATATGTGTCAACACAGAGTTAGAATGGCATAGAAAACCTGATGCGTTTAACGCGAGTTTGTCAATCTGATGATCTGAGGCGTAATGACACAGATCAAGCTTGAGGCGTAATGACGCGGACGTGAATCATGAGAAAATTCTAAAGAGCGGAATGTATGGCTTAATCTAGTGATCCATGCCGGACTTGATTGAAATGTTATGATGACTTGATTGCGTGATTGACAATCATTTGTGTATGTATTTCATGTTATGACTGACAAGTGCCTTCCAATTTTGAGTGCGTGTTCTTGTTCTTTATTTGCATTAATTTGGGTGTACTGTTAGCCCGACCTAGGGTTAGGACTTGTTATTGAGATGTGAATCTCACCCCGTCATGGGACCTTACTTTTTCAGACCCTAAGCCTTAAGGATGCTTCCGAGACGTCTAGGCGATCCTAAGGAGATGACAGCCTATTTTGATGGGTTCCCTAACGGTCGGGGTACCGTATTTGTGAGAAAGTGTACAGTTGTATGGGTCGATGAGGGGGGTAAAGACTGGAAACCACATAGGTTCGAGGCCTGGTTTCGTAGGGTAGGCGAGGTCACTACCGGTCCGTTGAAGTCCATGGAGATGCCTCGAGAAGTCATCCCTAACTAGTGTCATCCCACTTGGGATTCTGTGGAGGTAGAGGTGTCTGTAGCTGGCTCGAGGAACGTACCCGAGAAGACCCTTACTCTGGAGGATTCTACTGAGGTTATTGAGATCGATGCCTCGGAGGACGAGCTGGAGGATGAAATGATGGACGACACAGTGGAGGTACGCTCCGAGACCTTTTCGGACTATGAGCCAAACGAGGATGAGAACGTGACTGATGAGTCTTGTGGTTCGACCTAGGGGTTTCCAGACTTTGCTTAGTCGTCTTTTGTTGTTAACCTCGTTGGTCTGTAATCTTTTGGGGGTTTATGACTAGTGGCCTTTTGGATATGTCCCGAGCACCTCGATCCGTCAGCAGGTTTAGTTGACCTACGCTTTTGTAAGAACTCATGTTGTTGTTTATAGTTATATTATGACCTAGTTATCCATGTCCCTATCATTTGTGTACGGTGGAGTTATTCTTTTCATTTTCGCATGCTCATTTACATGATACATCTCTCGGCGAGTGAGTCTTGGGCACCCTGAGTTTGGGGCAGGGAGTTGTGCTTGTGCGCTCATGGGGAGCGGGGCGTGACATTCTAGTTGAAGTGGTATCAGAGCGTGGTTTTCTCGATCTAGGTTGATTGAGGATTGGGGTAATAAGGAGTAATGAGACACGGGATGACTGGGTAGCGAGATCGTAGGGGATTCGCTAGAGTAAAGTAAGGAATGCATGGAATATGAGTTGGCGCATGTGGTTGGCATCACGAAAGTGGTATAGTTATGATGATTAGGTAGTAACCACACTTCGTACTTAGCGTGTGTATAGATTATGGACTCTTGCTTGAGGAAATGTTGAGTGTTTTGCTTGTGTGTGAAGCATGATTGCGCGTCCCTGATTGTTGTGCTCTTGATAATGAGTGGGTGAATGGTTGCTTTGATGTGAGTGCTGCTTTGCTATGTAGGATAGAACCCCTAGAGTTGTGTGGTTGAGCTAAGTCTTTAATTCCGTGGTGGAATTATAGTGTTATAAGGTAGTATAAGAATGAGCGATCGACCTGGCAGACGTGGGAGACCTAGAGGTGGAGCTTCTAGTTCGAGGCCACCTGTGGTAGAGAATCCTAGAATGGGTGATGTAT
This sequence comes from Rhodomyrtus psidioides, assembly GCA_021437785.1. NCBI lineage: Eukaryota > Viridiplantae > Streptophyta > Magnoliopsida > Myrtales > Myrtaceae > Rhodomyrtus > Rhodomyrtus psidioides. Next base: position 2,287,363 of record JAILYB010000077.1, on the reverse strand, counting down.
TGAGAGCACTGGAGCGAATCAGAAATTTGATAGATAAGCAAGCCCAAGATAGAGATGCCGCCATTACTCAAGCAGTAGGGGCTGCCTTGGTTACCGTCAATGCAACGACTAGTATCAATGTGGGAAGTGGAGTTAATGAGAATGTTGGCCAAGGCATTGGAACTGGTAATGCTCGAACTAATGAGAACAGTGGCCAGGGAGTGGAAGCAGGTAACACGTCGGGTATTAATATTGTACCTCGAGATATGGGTCAATTAGTGGAGTAGTTTGTGAAGTTAAAGCCACTCTAGTTTGTTGACACCTAAATTTTGATCAACCTTTTTGTTTCCTTTATTTTTTAAAAAATTCATAGAAAATCCATAAAAAGCTGAAAAATTACAAAATCAACTTTGGTAACCTTGGCCAAGCTAAAGGGACCATTTTGGATAAAAAAATATTTTTCATATTTTTCGTATTTTTTATTATTATTATTTTCGAAAAATATAAAAATAAAATAAAAATCAAGAAAAGTAGTATTCGAGGTCACAAAAATATAGAAAAATAGTCAATATTTTATTTTAATTCTATTTTTTATTTTGACCTCATAAAAAGTCAAAAATCAAGTTCAATCGCATGTGTTCCTTCGTAACATATGAAGTTGAATTTGGCTAAAAAAATGCCATTTGAGCTTGTTTGTTTGTTTGTTTGTTTTTTTTTTACAGTTTTCGGATCTTGGCAGTCAATTAGAGTGCTCTATGTTGCACCATAATCCGATTGTTCGCTGACTATACAATTGTGCGAATTGGGCAACCGACCTAACTGACGAAATTGACAAAAGATGGAGCATGATGATTGGAAGAGGGGACCACCGTCATCACGATGTCCCCCTCTTTTCTTTCCCTTTCTCTCTCTCGCGCCCGCTCCCTCTCTTTCTCACACGCTCTCCCTCTCTCTTTTGCTCTTTCCTCTCTCTCTCTTTTTCGAATGCACTCAAGTGCACTCAATTGAGAGAGAGGGAGGATCGGCCCCTCCTCCTTCATCCGCCTCCCCCCCTTCTTCCTCTTCCTTCTTCTTCTTCCTCTTCCTCCTCTTCTTCTTCGGCTTCCTCTTCTTCCTCTTCTACTTCAAAAAAAAAAATGGAATCCCCACCTTCATGCACTATTTGCCTTCGCCTTCGACCCTTCCGTCGTCGTCGCTAGCCGTCGCTTAAAGCCGCCGTGAACACCCCAAGACCCGCGGCCTCCACCCGTTTCGGAGTTTGGTTCGGGTTTGTTTCGGATCGGGCCAAATCCGTCACCGTCAAAGCGTGCTATCGCCTCCGGCACCCCGGAGTCCTACCTCCTCCCTCAAAGCTTGTGGAGCCTACGCGCCGCTGGTGGAGCTCAGAAACGGCCTCGGGTCACCGTCCCGTCGTCGGAACGTGTCCGGGCGTGTCGGAGCGTGTCGGCGTGTCGAGCTGTGTCATAGCGTGTCGGAGCGTGTCGGAGAGTGTTGAACGTGTCGGAGCGTGTCCGGACGTGTCGGAGCGTGTCAGAGAGTGTCGAACGTGTCGGAGAGTGTCCGGGCGTGTCGGAGAGTGTCGAGCCGTGTCGGAGCGTGTCGGAGCGTGTCCGGACGTGTCGGAGAGTGTCGAACGTGTCGGAGCGTGTCCGGACGTGTCGGAGCGTGTCGGAGAGTGTCGAACGTGTCGAAGCGTGTCGGACGTGTCGGAGCGTGCCCGGACGTGTCGGAGCGTGTCGAACGTGTCGGAGCGTGTCGGAACAGTGTCTTAACAGTGTCCGATTTTTTTTTTAAATCATTTCATTCTTAATTTGTGAAATTGGCTATTGATATTCTAATGGCGATCGACAGGTAACGGGCATGGAGATGGTCGCAGGCTGGGGCTGGGCGATTGAAGGTCGGTGTCCAATCCGGTATATTCTATGTACCCGATCCATATATCAGAGTTATTTTTCCAAAATATCGCCATTATAGACTTGATTTGCATGTATTTATTTCAATCTAGTAGTTAGCTTGTTTACTTGGTTAAGTGTGGTATGTTGTCAAAGAAAATATTTTCAGAAAATATTAATAATAAAAAACAGAAAAATCTAAAAAATGGAAAATCAAAGGAAAAATAAAAAAATTGAGAAAAATTGCAGAAAATTCCTAAAAAATTATAAAAAATTCCCAAGGCTGAAAATGACCAAAAGAAATTGATTTGTTGCCGTTTTCGGGATTTTCTCCAATTTAATCCAAAATGACGATTTCACCCCTCAAAGGGTAAATCGTCTTTTATATTCTGATGAATTGTGGAAATTGCTTAGAATTTGGCGATGGGCCAGATAGGTGGCTAAACCTTATGTCTAAGATTTCCACATTTCATTCCCACTTTTAGAAAATGACGATTTTACCATTCGAATGGTAAATCGGTTTCTAAAATTCCAGAAAATCATGAAAATTGCAAAAAATAGGAAATGGGTCAATTGAGTGACCAAACCTATTTTTGACATTGTTTTACTCCGGATTCATTCCGAAATGATGATTTTGCCCTTTTTGGGCAAATTGTCCCCTTTGTCTCAAAATTACGATTTTACCCCTTATGGGTAAAATCATGTCTAAATCATTCCTAAGCTTGATTGATACTTATTTAGGTTAATAGAGCCTTCTTATGAGTGTCATGTTGATTTGATGTGTTTATTTTGCATATTTGGATTCATTGATTTGCGCCTTTTATTATTGATTGTGATTGCCAAGATAGTCATTCCTATTTGCATGAATTCCTAGATTTAGGATTCGTACTCCACTCATCTGCATGAAATCTTAGGTCAGAAAATTCAGTCAACTTAGGTACCGAAAGGGCGTCAATCTGACAGTTGACGTAACTAAGTCCCCGAACCCATTTCTCTGGTTATCGCAGAATTGAATAGAAACTCCCGACTATTCAATAGGGTGGTCCAATCATACCCTCCAAAAAATGATTGGTGGCGACTCCATGACATGTACACTTAACACATGTCACTAGACCACACTGAAGGTCGACTACGTATACCTCCGTTGCGATTTGGGTAACGGGCCTTGGGAGAGGCCCGCGTCCGACCAGACAGGACGGCCCATTAGCCCTCGAGAGCCCACGGCGAACCTCGAGAGGGTCGCGACATAGTTTAATGGAACTGGTGACCCAGAGTTGGCGCCCAGGTGGATAGAGAAGCTTGAGAAAATTTTCGGGGTTCTGAGATGTAACGATGAGAAGAAAGTACTCCTGGCAGTTTACCAGTTGGTTAGTACCGCGAATGATTGGTGGAATGCCACGAAGGGCAGAATATTTCCTAAAAGTGCTGCTCTGAATTGGGCTGCTTTTACTGCCTCTTTCAATGACAAGTATTTCTTGGAGACTACACGAGAAAGTAAACTAGTAGAATTTCAGAATTTACGCCAGGGTCACATGACAGTGGATCAATATGAGGTTGAATTTGCTAGGTTGCCGAGATATGCGCCACGGTATGTTGAAGATCCACTAGAAAAGGCGCGGAGGTTTCGAGATGGGATATGGCCCGAACTTCGCAGTCAGATTGTGATCATGAACTTGAGAACCTACAAGGAAATCTATGAGCGGAGTCAAATGATAGAATGAGATATGAGAGAAAGAATAGCTGCGTCCGGATCGCGATTTCCTTCATTTCGAGACAATTGCCAATTTGGAAAGAGACCCGTGATAAATACTAAACGCTTTGTTCCACCCGCAAGGAAGAATATTGGTAAGCCACCGCACCAGTTCAACTCGAGCTGTCGTCTTTGTGGAAGGAGACATGGAAGTGGGCCTTGCTCGACTAGGTCGGGTGCGTGCTTTCAGTGTGGTCAGATGGGCCATTAGATGAGAGCTTGCCCCAATCAAGTTCCAATGACTAGACCTCATGGGCAACGACCCCAAACAGGACCATCAACTACAGTGCCCCAGAACGATCAGAACCGACCCCCAGCTCAGGGAAGGGTTTATGTTGTGGCACGCAGGGAAGTAGAGGAAACGCCTGGCATGGTCACATGTATGGTTTATTTGTGCGACCAAGCTGCTTATGCGTTGTTTGATCCTGGCGCCTCACATTCTGTCGTGTCTTCTCAATTTTCCGATTTGGTTAATATGAAGTTAAAACCGTTGAGTGTGATACTGCATGTTGCTACCCCGTTGAAGGATAATGTGTTGGTCTCGTTAGGCTGTGTGAACTGTAAGATAGTCATTGACAGTAACGAAGAGGGTATAGATTTGGCTATGTTGCCCATGTACAATTTTGATATGATCATAGGAATGGATTGGTTGGGTAAGAAAAGGGCAGTAGTCGATTGTGGTATTAGAGTGATCCGTTTTTATCCGGATGGTCGCCCTAACTTCGAGTTTAAGGGAAGTCGTGGAGGGATTTCGATTCCATTGGTATCGTTGCTTGAAGCGACAAAGTTGTTAAATGAGGGATGCCAAGCTTATTTGGCTGCGGTAGTTGATATGACGGTTGGAAAATCGAAATTGGAAAGTATAGCGATAGTACGTGAATTTCCCGATGTTTTTCTCCAAGAATTGCCTGGGTTACCACCCGAGCAGGAAATTGAATTTGTAATCGAGTTAGCTCCTGGGACGGAGCCAATTACAAAGGCACCCCACAGAATGGCGCTATCGAAATTGAAGGAACTAAAGGTACAAATGCATGATTAGGCCGAGTGCATCGCCATGGGGAGCAGCAGTGTTGTTCGTGAGGAAAAAGGATGGATCCTTGTGTTTGTGCATTGATTATCGACAATTGAACCAAGTGACCGTTAAGAACAAGTATCTGTTGCCGAGGATCGATGATCTATTCGATCAGTTGCAAGGGACTTATGTATTCTCTAAGATAAATTTGAGGATAGGGTACCATCAGTTGAGAATCAAGAAGGAAGACATTCCGAAAACGGCCTTTAGAACGAGATATGGGCATTATGAATTTACGGTGACGCCTTTTGGATTGACTAATGCTCCTGCTGCATTTATGGACTTAATGCATCGGGTGTTTAAGGCATATCTTGATAGCTTTGTCATAGTATTTATTGATGATATTCGTATCTATTCGAGGAGTAATATGGAGCATGAAAAGCATTTGAGAACCGTTTTACAGACCCTAAGAGAACACTCGCTTTATACAAAATTTAGCAAGTGCGAGTTTTGATTGAATAAGGTGGCATTTATTGGCCATGTAATATTTGGAGAAGGAATATTCGTAGACCCTGCGAAGATCGAGGCAGTGATAAATTGGCCTAGACCTACGACAATTATGGAAGTTCGGAGTTTTCTGGGATTGGCCGGTTATTATAGACGATTTGTAGAAAAGTTTTCGTCCATAGCTATGCCATTGACGCAGTTGACTAAGAAGCGTATGAAATTTGAATGGACGGACAAATGCGAAAGGAGTTTTCGAGAGCTTAAACAGCGATTGACAACGGCACTGGTACTTACGATCCCTTCTGGACCCGGAGGCTTTGAGATTTATAGCAATGCTTCGGTAAAAGGATTGGGATGCGTACTTATGCAACACGGAAGGGTAGTAGCGTATGCTTCGCGATAATTGAGAGCCCACGAAATGAACTATCCGACGCATGACTTGGAGTTAGCTGCGATTGTTTTCGCCTTAAAAATTTGGAGACATTACTTATGTGGCGAAAGGTTCAAGATATTTACAGACCATCAGAGTTTAAAGTATTTATTTTCCCAAAAGGAATTGAATATGAGACAGCGTCGATGGATGGAATTTCTTAAGGATTATGATTGCGATATTTTATACCATTCTAGGAAGGCGAATAGAGTTGCTGATGCACTTAGTCGAAAATCTAGTATTGCACACTTGTTGGTTAAGGGATGGTCGATACTTGAAAGATTGAGAGACTCTGAGTTTAAGATGGAAGTGAGCCAACTATCGAGTTTGATAGCGACTCTGAGGATCGAACCAGAAACTCAAGAGGAGATTAAAACCCTACAGTCTACAGACCTAGAGATTCAGAAAATTCTTGAAATGGATGTAGCGATTAGGAAAGCTGAATTTCAGGTATCTGAGGACAGAGTTTTAAGGTTTCGTGGATGTTTTTGTGTGCCTAATGACGAAACACTTAAAGAAAGAATTCTGTCCGAGGCTCATCGGAATAATTACAGGATCCATCCAGGTAGCACGAAAATGTATCAGAACTTACGCCAACACTATTGGTGGAATGAAATGAAGGTAGATGTGGCTAAGTACGTAGCAAAGTGTTTAACGTGCCAACAAGTAAAAGCTCAGCACTGCAAGCCTGGCGGATTATTACAACCCTTGGAGATTCCGGAATGGAAATGGGAGCACGTGACAATGGATTTTGTTATGGGTTTACCGCGGAGTCAGAGGGGACATGGCTCGATCTGGGTAGTAGTAGACATATTGACCAAGTCTGCACATTTTATTCCGGTTAGAAAGGACTTCGCGATGGATAGGTACGCCGAGCTGTATATGCGTCACATTGTACGACTGCATGGGGTACCGATAACAATTACTTCAGATCGAGATCCTAAGTTTACGGCGAATTTCTAGAAGAGCCTTCAAGATGCCTTAGGAACCAAATTACAGTTTAGTACGACGTATCACCCACAAACAGACGGACAGTCGGAGATGACAATTCAGACGCTCGAGGACATGTTGCGAGCATCTGTCATAGAGTTTAAATGTGGATGGGAAGACCATTTGCAGTTAGTAGAGTTCGCATACAACAATAGTTTTCGATATTGAGGAAGTATGAACCAGATCCGACGCACGTTTTGGATTATGAGACTATAGAGGTGGACGATAAAGTATCGTATGTGGAAAAGCCAATCAGGATCGAAGATCGTAAGGAGCAAGTTCTGAGGAACAAGATGATTCCATTGGTTAAAGTAATTTGGGAGCACCATGTAACCGAAAGCGCTACGTGGGAAAGCGAGGAAACGATGAGTCATCATTACCCCCCACTTGTTTGAGTAGTTGGGTTTATAGTAAATTTCGAGGATGAAATTTTTGTAAGGGGGAAAGAGTTGTGACATTCTGGTTTTTCCTGTCATTTCGAGACTTATCACTGAGAATATACCTAATGATGTATTTCAGTCTAATCTCGCTCGGATCTGATCAATCTCGAGTTAACCAACCAAAAAGGGAAAGGCTAACCCAAGACAAGGTACGCGGACCTAGGGAACTCAAATAGGAAATGACACTTTGGCCATAAGGATTGACGATGGAGTATTTAGAGCCATTAAAGGCCGATGTAAGAACGATTAAGGAATCCATTACTAGCGTTATACGATTGGAGCGCAGGTGATGCCACTTAACCAATGTATAATTTGCAAAATTTTCCTAAATCGATCGATGACGATCGAGACCGTCGAAGCTAGTAATAGGCCCTCGCAATTACATGACAACCAAAGTCACCATAAGCTGACGATCCTTAAGTGTGATGAGAATCACAGAGTCGATACGCGTAACGTCTGCAAAAGCCACCCGTTAGTTCGGGATAGTCTAAAATTACATTCGGCAGAGAAATGAATCAGAGACGAGCCTCGAAATTGGAAAAAGGAAAATTGAGAATTCCAACATTCTATTTGTTCGGACGTTGCCTCTTCGAAGGAAAAATTTAAATCGGAAAAACGACGTTTTGGACGGCAAGGATGAAGTTACCATTTTGCACCCCCCCCCCCCCCCCAAGTCTTGGTTTTATCTTAATAAATGGACAAGGTCATGCCGAACAATTATCCTCCCCTTAGGCTGCCGAAAATGAGGACTGTTGTGGGCCATTGGATGAGTTATTTATTTACCACAAGACAAGTGCCAAAGAATGGTGACTTGGCATTAAATGTTTCACTTTTTACCTAACATTCCTCTTGTTTGACCATCAAAATTGGTGTGGATTTCCTTCATCATCTTCCTCAGCCGAATACACCCTCCAAGCTGCCCATTTTCTTCTTTGTTCTTCATCTTCTTCTTCTTCAAACTGAGAACACCTCAGTCGGCCACTTCTGTCTGCCTTCTTCGATGCCGTCGACGGCCCTCTCCGGCGAGCACCAGACCTCGTGTCGACCACCAGCCCCTAGCCCTACCTCTTGCCGACCATCTCCAGGTGGAAGCTCGGCATTTGGTCACCGGTAGAGCTCCTGCCAGCCAATCTCCCGAAAGTCGATAGATTTCGTCGCAGCAGGAGGTAGGTCGTCGTTTGGCCTCTTTAGGACTTCGTTTTGTTTCAAACGCACTTGTATACTGAACTGAGATGAGAAGTTTTGGCTAAGTTTGATGGAGTTCTGATGCCAAAATGGTGATGTGTTTGAAGGGCAGAAACTGACAGGCGGTGGACTTGAAGGAAACAGCTTTAACCTTGGACTTTCCGACGTCGCCTCGCCACGAAATTCTCGATGAGGCTCCTTATTACATAGAAATATATGTTAGCAAGTGATTTGAGTGATAAATTGAGCTTAATGATGGATTATGGACTGATTAGTCGGGTACGAAATAGAACCGAAAATACCCTATTTCGGTTCTATGCAAACCGAGACTTAAGAGACTTTTAAGGGTGTCGACAAGCTCCAAATTCATCGTTGATACTTACTAAATTGTCGATTGATATGTTATGGAGTTATACGCTTAGTGATTCGGTGATCGGGCATGAGAAATTGATGAAATTGGTTGGATTTCTCTAGGTATCACAGCTACCTTGTTTTGGACCCTCAAGGCCGAATTCTTGTTGTGCTAGAAAGGAGGCTTTGCTAAAATTGAGCCTGAGGTAATGAGTCTCTAAACCTTGGTGAGGAGGATAGGCCTTAACTGGATGATTTGGCTTCGAATTGAGTGAATTTTTCATGAGTTATTGTGTGGTTGTTCGATGTTCGTCACGGTGAGTCGATGAATGCTCGAATGCTTGCTAAATGCTTATGCCTTGTGTCGATGCCACTCTGGAGTAATGAATTTGATTTCCTCGCATGCCATAGACACTTAGCCATTGCATGGGCTTATATTCGATCATGAAGTCTGGAATTGAAATGAAATTTGGCATGCTTGGGAACTCATGGTATCCTGATGCGTTGAGACGCGGGACGAGATTTTATATGTGTCGAAACAGAGTTGGAATGGCATAGAAAACCTTATTCGTTTAATGCGGGTTTGTCAATCTGATGATCTGAGGCGTAATGACGCGGATCGAGCCTGAGGCGTAATGACGCGGGCGTGAATCATGAGAAAATTCTAAATAGCGGAATGTATGGCTTAATCTAGTGATCCATGCCGGACTTGATTGATATGTTATGATGACTTGATTGCGTGATTGTCAATCACTTATGTATGTATGGCATGTTATGACAGACGAGTGCCTTCTATTTTTGAGTGCGTGTTCTTGTTCTTTATTTGCATTCATTTGGGTGTACTGTTAGCCTGACCTAGGGTTAGGACTTATTACTGAGATGTGAATCTCACTCCGTCGTGGGACCTTACTTTTTCAGACCATACGCCCTGAGGATGCTTCCGACACATCTAGGCGATCCTAAGGAGATGACAGCCTATTTTGATGAGTTCCCTAACGGTCGGGGTACCGTATTTGTGAGAAAGTGTACAGTTGTATGGGTCGATGAGGGGGGTAAAGACTAGAAACCACATAGGTTCGAGGCCTGGTTTCGTAGGGTAGGCGAGGTCACTACCAGTCCGTTGAAGTCCACGGAGGTGCCTCGAGGAGTCATCCCTAGCTGGTGTCGTCCCACTTAGGATTCTGTGGAGGTAGAGGTGTCTGTAGCTGGCTCGAGGAACGTACCCGAGAAGACCCCTACTCTGGAGGACTCTATTGAGGTGATTGAGATCGATGCCTCGGAGGATGAGCTGGAGGATGATATGATGGACGACACAGTAGAGGTGCGCTCCGAGACCTTTTCGGACTACGAGCCTGACGAGGATGAGGACGTGACTGATGAGTCTAGTGGTTCGACCTAGGGGTTTCCAGACTTTGCTTGGTCGTCTTTTGTTGTTAACCTCGTTGGTCTGTAATCTTTTGGGGGCTTAGGACTAGTGGCCTTTTGGATAAGTCCCGACCACCTCGATCCGTCTGCAGGTTTAGTTGACCTGCGCTTTTGTAAGAACTCACGTTGTTGTGTATATTTATATTATGATATAGTTATCCATGTCCCCATCATTTGTGTACGGTGGAGTTGTTCTTTTTGTTTCCGCTTGCTCATTTACATGATACATCTCTCGGCAAGTGAGTCCTGGGCACCCTGAGTTTGGGGTAGGGAGTTGCGCTTGTGCACTCATGGGGAGCGAGGCGTGACATGTTGTGTTGTGGGGGGTTTTTCGTGTTGGATGACCATGGGTATTTATAGGTGTACTTTGGTAATCGAGCCCAGCATGTTCTCTTCTATGACTTTTGTGGATATTACCTTTGGCAGTTTCTTGGTTCTTCGCGCCTTTTCCTATCATCTTTTGGGGATTGCTGCCAATCTCGGTAACTACTTCAGTCATAGCTTCTTCTGCGGATCTTTTCTCTCAGTTTTGGGGAAAATTCCACCAAAACTTACCTTGACACGTGACGTCTTCAGGGCTTACTTGTGTCTGGCTCCAGTACAGCTACCCATAGGTGATCATGATCTCTGCTCGTGCCTATCACGTGGCTCTTAGGGTAATCTTTTGGTGTCAACAGGTCTAGAAAAGCATGGGAAGTATTCACCAAGTGAGATAATGTTGGGGTATGGTTCCTCCACCCCAATGACGAGAAAGCACACGGGTCCCGCTCCAGCGGGACTCGCGGGGGTAGCACCTCTAAGCCACCATTGCGTAGTGACATTGTCATCCATTTCATTATATTTTTATTTTAGCGTAAGGGTTAGGTATATGCATATGCAAGACCCATAATACATTATATCTTGTAGCTGTTATCTGGTGCAGTTCTAAGCTTCCATACACACATGTATGTATGGAAGTTTAGAACACTGTGTGTATACAAATCGTTTTTTCCTTGTAATTGAGTAATGTAACAAGAGGTGCGCTGTGCTAATTATAGTGAAATTATCCTGGAAATAGCCCTAGTTTAAGGGTGAATCGGGATAAAATCTCATGTCTCAATGTCTCTTTCTCGCTCTTTTTGCTTGGCTGTGATTGTGCACCGAATCCTAATATTAATGGCATATGCAGAATATCTATTCAACAAGATTCCGATTTGGAAACTATTTAATCATCTAGTTGTCAACTTCTGTCTTTTCTTGTGGAGAACGTTTGCTTACATGATTGTCCTTTTCCCACGAAATCCCACCGGATGTTTCGCGTGAGTTGTCCGGTTGGAACATCCACTTCCCTTATAATTAATTCAAACTTGAAGTGATGATTAAGGTCTTATGATTGCTCAAGTAATATTGAAAGATAACCAATTTCATTTGTCATGGTTCAAGGATTATCCTGTCTTTAATTAGCCAATGGCCACAATGCCTTTGCGATATGCTTCGGAATATCCAACATATTGAGCTCGAAAACCACCAAGTGAACGAAGGCTATGAAGAGGTTCATTGCACAATTAGGACAGAATGATCTTCACAGATTTATGAAATCCTAGAAGATATTGAGCAGATTCCAGAGAATAACAAAATATCATCCCTAGCTATTAAATGATATTTCTAGCAAGTTTAATATAGACAACAATCAAACATCTAATGCCGTTGGCTTATTTCTCCCTACTGTACGGCTCATTTCCATAGTTCAATTGGCTTTAGATACAAATGTATTCGTAGCTTAGATGGTTAGGTTCCGTTTGTTTTTACAGAAAATAAATAATTTGAAGAATATTTTTCTAAAAATGATCGCTTATGTCTATTGCAAAAATGAACAAAAAATATATCTTCGTTGTCTATAAAAATGTTTAAACATAAATTTCTGTCGTTAGGGAAAACATTTTACATTGGCTAATTCTGGCGACATATATAAGAGATTTTTTTTTTTATAAATATTTTTTAAAAATATTCATTTCCGCGAAACAAACGAAACCTAAACAATGAGTATTCATACTTGGATGAGGATCGTCGTAGAGTGCTTTCATCGGTGTCTCAATCACCCCTCACAAATTAATGCATGTAAACAATGTACGCAAACCGGACAAGTCTTTCTGGAACGATGTTTCCTAGGACAAAGCTTACCTATTAATCTGGAGACTAAACAATGACCAAGACCATGAGAGGCCTGTCCAAAAGGAAATAATTAACATGGACTTCAGTGAATAATGACACTTTGGTCAATCTAAATAGATCACAAGATCTCAACCCTTTGCTATTTGACAAGCACCTTGACTTGTATATTTATAGGTTACTCTCCCTCCCAGGAGAAAAGAGAAAATTCTTTTATCCTCTTAACCCTAGCTTTTCGAAACTATCCAAAGCAAACAAAATGATCTCCGCCACTTCCATAGCCCTGCTCTTCATAGTGCTGATCCTTTCACTATACACATGACAAAATTAAAGTTTGGGAGTATCCACAAAAATGGCAAAATGGGCACACCGTGGTCCATCAACAGATGAATAATAGCCGCCAATCGAATTGATGATGACGAAGAGCTGGCTTTTCAAGATGAATGTTAGAGATTGAATTGATAGCTACCACGAATTTCGAGAGATAACTTTGCTTCCGCAAAGCCGCGAATCATTTAGTTTTCTTTCGTGCTACGAAATAAGGAAGTGATCAATAGTAGAGGTTGCATCGGTGATGATAGGTGAAATTTATCAAAAATTTTCCTAAACCTATTATAATTATATGCCAATTCAGTTCTAAACATTTTTTTACCCATTCAGTCCATTTGACTTGCTGGAGTTGACGTAAAATTTTTTCCGTCCAAAAATGATTTTTAATATCAATTATATTTAAATTAAATTCAAAAAATGGGTAAAATTTTCCAAAAAAAAAAACAGATAAAGAGAGAGAGAGAGAGAGAGAGAGAGAGAGAGAGAGAGAGAGAGAGAGAAGCAGGCGGTGAGGGCTGCAAGCCCGTGTCGCCGCTACCCCCACCATCACTGGGAAGGGTCAGCTAGGGCGGGGAACCTAGGCGAGAGTTGGCGACCCCCAACCCTACCAATGTGAGGGCCGTGACCTTGGGCTAGATCTAGGGGAGGGCCTGTAGGCCCTCGCTTGCGGTTGGCAAGGGTCGCCAACCGTACTCCACCCTCGTCGACCGTTCCCAGTGATGCTTCACCCTCTCTCTCTCTCTCTTTTTTTACCTTATTTTTTGAATTTAGCTTAAATAAAAGTGATATTAAAAATCAATTTTTGACATAAAAAAGTTCCACCTTAGTGCCGGCAATGCCATGTTAGTGCTGGCCTGCCAAATGGACCGAATTGGCACAAATACATAAATTTTAGGACTGAATTGGCGGATTGCAAATTTTTTAGGACTTTGATAACTTTCCCCAGGTGATAGTTTAAAACAGAAACGGACGAGCTGATTAGGGATTGAGCGATAGAGATTGAGATTTTAGGATATATAAATTTTGGTATACGACTTTTACGTGTTAAGAAGACGATGGAAATCACCTGTAGTTTTTTTATTTCGGTTGAGTTTTTTCCCCCTTGAAATTTTGAGGAGGTTTTCTGTCCGAACTTTGCAAAAGGTTTAGCGCTACTCAAAAGTAACACCACAAGCATGATGGAGCCAAAATGTTGTGAGAGGAGGACTGAGCAGTTCTGGTAAACTCAAAAGTGTCGAAGCCCTGAAGTTTTGGTCTAAGGATAAATGAATCCGTACCTCCAAAAGTGTTATCAAGTCTGCAGATCTAGTTTTTCTTTCGATGTTTGAGATCAGCGCTATCGTGATTTTATACCATTCGTGTGTGATATTGTGAATAAACATGAGGATTGGGGAATGCAAAAGTGTTCCCATTTCTTTTTATTTGTAATTATAATGTGTTGGGTAAAGTTGTTTCATGATAATTTAGAATTTTTGTAGATTTGTGGTCAATATGTAAACTTTCTATCGTTTTTTGGCGAAGATACACATGATAAATGGCAAAAGTACACTAGAAGTGCCAATATTTGTATACGGATATCACTTTAATGCCAATATTTTTTTTGGACCACTTAAATGTCACATCGGAAAAAAAACAATCACTTAAGTGCCAACTCTCCGGAATTGGCACTTAAGAGATCCGTTTAAAAAACAAATTGACACTTAAGTGATCCTTTTTTTCTCAACTTGGCACTTAAGTGGCCAAAAAAAATATTGGTACTAAAATGATCTCTGTACACAAATATTGTCACTTCTAGTATACTTCTGTCCATGATAAATCTGTAAATAAAGGCACCGTTTATTTTGCAAAATAATAATAATAATAACTTAGAAAAATGTTCTTAAAAATGATCCTTCGTTGTACTACTTACACAAATGAATTAATAAAAGAAACTCATCATTCGTGTGAATGTAAAACCATAATTTTTGTCTATAACGAAAAACCATTAATTTAAGCTACACAAGCCATCATTTTTAGGGAAAAAAATTTCAAATCATTTATTTTTCACAAAACAAGTGCACCCTAAAAGACATTACTTTTTTGAGAATAAAAGAATAGGGGTAGAGAAAGGTTAATCCGACTTGAATAGGGTTAGGTATGGGTTCGTCCAATCTCAATCTAGTTAAAATAATCTATTTCATGATCTCGTGCTGGTTTTGTCTGGATGGAATGAGGAATCTTTCATAGGTTTGTTAGTGTTGGAGTTGGCGAATACTTCGGGGTGTTGTGGCCAGCATTACCACCTAGAGGAGGGTGAATTGGTGATTATAGTGCAATTTTTAAAATTTAACGCAGAATTCAAATTGCACAGGCGTTAATCTGATGTCTCAAATGATCAAAGCAAATGTATCACTATATGGGCTTCGTGCGCAATTCAACTATCACGAGATATATAATATAATCAGAGTATGGGATAGAGAAGACTGCACATAGGGTCTATAGTGGTTTGACTTTGATTAAGCCTACGTCCACTTCATCGACCATCAGCCAATCGGTTGAATTCCACTAGTAAACTACTTCAGAGGTTACAACTGAATGATCTCCCTTGCCGCAGGATTCCATACCTAACGCTCAACGCTCTTGTATACACCTCCTCACAGTTATAACGGATGAATCGAGAAGTGTATATGCAATGAAGTACTCTCGATCTAACAATTATAAACGCTTTTCCCTCTTAACGTCAATCTTGTTTTCCCTTTAGCCTTGAGATGTCTTTTATACTCCCCCGTCTCCAATCTAACCATTGTAAGGTTTCTAGAAGATGTCTCTCCAAAACTTCTCGTTTGGACAAGACAATTACAGAAAAATATCTCGTAACCGTTGGGGATTGCCAAAGGAAAGTCTTCCCCGTTCGGATCAAATCGCTCATTCAATTATGATCCTAGGTTTCTATATATGGTTTCATTCATTTGGAAAGTTGTGTATGTCTCCTTAAATCCACATCGTTGATTGATCACTATCCTCGAGAATCTTCAAGAATGATCTAGCTCGATTGTATCCGTTGTACTTTATCAATTAAGTACATTTTGAATTCCTCTTGAAGTTCTGATTACTGTACGTAAACACTCCTCTAAAAGATTGAGGATCATTCCAACATCTAAGCTATCCCCGCTCAACATCTGAGCTCGACACAACATATGAGTCCCTCAGAAATCACATCAGAGCTAAACCTTTTTGCCAGATTCAATCATGTTCATCCATGCACCAAAAGACAATTCGCAAAACAAGTATTCCACGGCATTATCTCAAAACTTCAAAGTACTTGGATTGTTTTGTCAACTTCAAAATCATCTAGGGTTTTTCTCAAGACGGACGGGACCTTGTTTCTCACACTGGGCACGCCCATGTGAGCTTAGAGAAATTGAAGTATGATCCGGCGACATATGACCTATGCGCACAGAATGCGTGGGTTTTGGGGGCAGTGCCCCCGACACGGGTGTTCCGCTTCCCGGTTAGCGGCATGGGATTTTGTTTAAGTTGTTCCATTTGTATTGGGACGAAAGGGGTTTCGGGTAGGCTTAGATTTTGGGCTCATTTGGTGCATATATATTATGCTTGTTTATAACTAATAATTGTAACGAGTTGTGCGGCTGTAAACAGAATCACAGTGAAATCTTTTTGCAGGATATAGCTCTATTCTGGGGTGAACTTGGGTAAAATCATGCGTCGTCTATTTTTCTTCTATTATCTGTGTGTTCGTTCTGAATCGGTTTGCGATACATCTCTTCAATTAGTATCAAAGTCTTGTGTTCGAGGAATTAGGGTTTATCTGAGATGTCTGGAGGATCACGGGTTGAGATAGAAAAATTAGATGGGACGCGATTCGATCTATGAAGATGAAGATGGATGATCTCCTTTGTGATCTAGATCTTTGGTCGGAAATCGTAACGAAAAGGCATGTTGCTGCGATGCCTAGTGTCGTAATAAAGGAATCGGGTAAGGAAACGGGGAAGGATGGGGATTCAACTTCCAAATAGCCAGATCCGAAGAAGATTGAAGATTGGGATCGAATTGATCGGAAAGCAAAGGGTTTGATCCGGCTTTGTCTCCCGAACTCCATTCTTACAAATGTAATGGGCGAACCTACAACCAAGGATTTGTGGCAGAAACTTGAGTCGCTGTATCAAAGTAAGTCCTTGGTTAATAAGCTATTCTTGAGGAAAAAAACTATATAACCTTCGGATGCACGAGGGCGATTCGTTTTCTACACATATGTATAATTTTAACACGTTGATAAGTCAACTCGTATCAATCAGCGTTAAGTTCCAAGATGATGATAAAGCGATAACACTACTGTGTTCACTGTCGGATTCATGGGATAACCTGATTGTCGTAATCGGTGGTGGGGATAAGGAATTGTCATATGAGAGTATATGTTCGGCCTTGTTATCGAAAGAGACATGAAGAATGGGATCAGGGAATTTCGGTAAAGAAGCATTGACTGCTGGGGGAAGGCCAGTAGAGAAGGCTCTAAATCGGAAAGGGTCCAGATCTAAATGTCGTAGGCGATCAAAGAGTAGGGAGAGGAAGGTGCAGTGTTGGAGATGTGAAGACTGTGGCCATGTTGAGTGGGACTGTAAAAACAAGTCAGTTTTCAAGAAAGAAGCTCAATCATCCTCGGGAAAAAAAGAGAGCGAGACATGAGATTTGTATGTAGCTGCTGCATGCATGGTGCAGTCAGACAAGGATATTTGGCTCGTCGACACCGGTGCTTCATACCACATGACACCACATAGAGAGTGGTTTTGTGAATATGAGCAATATAATGGCGGAGATTATACTACAGTTCAGATTGTCAGGCGCGGTAAGGTAAAGTTGAGGATGAGTAATGGCATAGTGAAGACTCTTCCGGACGTGATGTACATACCCTCGATGAGTAGAAACCTGTTACCAGTTGGTATGATGGCTGATTCGGGGGTTACTTTCAGCTATGATAAGAATTCGTGCAAGATGACTCAGGGTTCTATTGTGATTGCACGAGGAGTCCGTCGTGGGACGTTGTATAGATTACTCCGGGAAACGGTGACTGTTGGTAGCGGGTTCGTCTCTCAAAAGACCAAGGAATATGGATATGATACGTCTATGTTGGGGCATCAGAGGCTAGGGCATATTGGTGAAACGAGACTGTCTACCTTAGTTTCGAGTCAAATGGTAGATGGAGTACCAGATTGCTCTATGGGTTTCGAGTTCTGTGAACACCGTCTCCACGGAAAATAGAATCGAGTTAGCTTCCAACACACCGGTACGAGAGCAACAGAGGTTCTCGAGCTGATTCATAGTGATGTTTTTGGGTCTACTCCGACTCCATCTGTTGGAGAATCCATGTACTATGTATCGTTCATAGATGATTTTTCGAGATATATTTGGATTTATTTTATTAGAAATAAATCAGATGTATTTGAAAATTTTTTAGAATTAAGGTTTTGGTTGAAAACCAAATAGGCGGGAAAATCAAGGTACTTCGTACAGATAACGGAGGTGAATTTTGTTCGAGCAAGTTCGAGCAGTTCTGTGTTGATAATGGTATTGTGAGGTAGAAGACGACTCCATTCACGCTTGAACATAATGGGGTAACTGAAAGATTACATCAGTCAATCATAGAAAAAGGCGAGATGCATGCTGAGTTGGGCAGGTTTGGAGCCAGAATTTTGGGCAGAAGTTGTAGCCATGGCCAGTTATTTGAAGAACTAGTGACCGACCTCATCAGTGAAGGATCATACACCATATGAGGCAGTGTTTGGAAGGAAGCCGAATCTATCACATGTTCTGATGTTAAGGTGTGACGCGTATGTTCATATACCCAGGGAGAAAAGGGGTAAGCTTGACAATAAATCTGAGAAGAACATATTCGTTGGATATAAAGGGCTATAACCTGTGGAATTCAGAATCAAAGACCATTGTATATAGTAGGGTTGTTGTCTTTCATGAATCACAATCACATATTGGCACAAAGAAAGGTGATGAGCCCTAGAAAGTGGTAGTGCTTGAATAAAGTCCCAAAGTTGAAACTATGGAGACGGTTCCAGAAAGTATGCCAGAGGAGTTAGATTCTGATCTGGAGTAAGGAGACTTGGTTAATGAAGTCGAGGATGCAGATTCATATGAAGACTCGGAAACAGATAGCATGCCAGCTCTGAGGAGATCAACGCCCGAAAGACGGGTACCACTTCGATACTCTCTTAGTGCATTGAGTACGATTCATGCTTTCAGCATTATCGGAGTTGATCCTAGTTCTGCAAAAGAGGCGAGATCCATGGATGATTTTCGAATCATTGGAAGCTCACAGTGATAGATGAGATGCAGTTGCTCGATCATAATGAGACATGGAGCTTGTGTGAATTGCCTAAGGATAGAAAGGAAATTGGGTGCAAATGTGTATTCAAGAAAAAATTTAAAACGGATGGAACTATGGAGAAGTACAAGGGAAGACTCATAGCCAAGGGGTATTCTAACATCAAGGGAGTTGACTATGACGAGATTTTCTCTCCCGTGGAAAAATTGATCTCGATACAGTTTGTTCTGTCCGTAGAAGCTGCATACGATCTTGAGGTGGAACAGATGGATGTAAAGACGGCTTTTCATAGGGACTTGGAGGAGGAGATTTATATGAGGCAACCAGAAGGCTTTGAAGTAAAATGAAAGGAGAATCTGGCATGCAAACTCAAAAAGTCTTTATATGGGCTGAAGCAGTCATTGAGGATGTGGTACCAGAAGTTTGATACGTACATGCTCCAGCTTAATTTTGTGCATTCAAATTCTTACCACTGTGTTTATGTGAAAAGGGTGGACGACCAGTTTGTCATACTCACGCTATATGTGGATGATATGTTATTGATCGGAAATAGCGTGAAAATGGTGAAATCCGTGAAAATTTTGTTGGCTAAGAAGTTTGAAATGAAAGATTTGGGGCTTGCAAATTTTATTTTGGGCATGCAGATTACGAAGGACAATGAGAAACAGAAGTTGTGGCTAGAGCAGGAGAAATACATCAAAAAAATATTGAAGAAGTTCAACATGACGGACTGCAAGCCTGTTGGTACCCCTATACCTTTAGGGACCAAACTATCTGCGGAGCAACGTCCTAAGACAGATGAGGAAGCTGAGGAGATGGCCCGAGTTCCATACGCAAGTCCAGTGGGTAGCTTGATGTATGCTATGATGTGCACACATCCGGAAATAGCCTAAGGAGTGGGAGTCTTGAGCAGATATATGTCTAACCCAAGTAGAGAACATTGGAATTCGATCAAAAGAGTTTCTAGGTATCTTCGTGGAACTTGAAATTTTTTCTTTATGTTTTGAAGGTACAGGGGATGGAAACATACTTTATATCGTAGGCCATGTAGGTGTAGATTGGGTGGAGATATTGATAGTAGATGGTCCACTAGCGAGTATGTTTTCACATTATTTGGGGCTGCGTTGAGTTGGATGAGTAGGAGGCAAAGCGTGGTGGCACTTTCTTCTATGGAGGATGAGTAAATGGCTCTTACTCATTCCGGAAAAGAGGCCATATGGTTACAGCGGTTGTGTTTGGAGCTCGATTTTGAGCAAGGAGCCATAGAGGTGAGATGTGACAATCAAGGGATATTTATTTAGCTAAGAATCCAATGTTTCACTCACGCACACAACACATTGATATACAATATCATTTCATCCGAGAAAAAGTGAAGAAGAAAGAGGTTCGGCTTGTAAAGGTCGACACGGCGGAAAATAGTTCAGACTTCCTTACTAAAGCCGTCATGAGTGTAAAGCTTGAATGGTGCTCTACTGCGATTGTACTGAAGATAAATGATATTGGAAAGGCTCTCATTTGCGCGAAGTATCTACCAAGTGGGAGAATGTTGAAGTTAGCGTATACTTTCAAGGACCTTGTTTTTCACACCAGGCACGCCCACTTGAACTTAGAGAAACTGAAGTATGATCCGACGACATTTGACTCCTACGCAAGGAATGCAGGGGTTCGGGAGTGGCAACCCTGCCCAGTCAGCGGGCGGAGCTTCCGCTTCGCAACCGTAAGTTAGTCTGTTTGTTGTGGGATCAAAGGAATTTCGAATAGGCTTAGGTTTTGGACCCATTCAGTGCATATATATTATGCTCGTTTATGACTGATAATTGTAACGAGTTGTGCAGTTATAAACAAAATCATAGTGAAATCTCTTTGTAAGACGTACCCCTATTATGGAGTGAACCTGGGTAAAACATCTGTATGTTCGTTCTGATTTGCCATGCATCCCTTCAGTTAGGGGAATGCTTACGTTGTGCTATGAGAGACTATGCTTACGTCGTGCTCTGAGAGACTAAAACAATGACCAAGACCAAGAGAGGCCTGTACGAAAACAAATAATTAACGTAGACTTCAGTGAATAATGACACTTTGGTCAATCTAAATTGATAAGAAGATGTGAATCCTTTGCTATTTATAGGTGACTCTCCCTCCAGGAAGAAACAAGAAAAAGCTCAGATCCCTTGAAGTGTAGCTTCTCCTGAACCATCCACAGCAAAAAAGATGATCTCCACCAGTTCTATACCCCTACTCTTCATAGTTCTGATCCTTCTCCTTATACACATTATGAAATTAAAGTTCAGGAGTATCCGTGAAAATGGAAAATCGGAGCCACAACTTCCCCCCGGTCCTGCCCCGTGGCCCATCATTGGCTGCGTGCCCGAGCTGCTGCGCCGAAAGCCTATATTCCGGTGGATACATCGCCTCATGAAGGAGATGGACACTGATATTGCATGTGTTCGGCTTGGCAATGTTCACGTCATTCCCGTGATATGCCCTAAAATCGCTCGAGAGTTCCTCAAGAAGCACGACTCGACATTTTCATCGAGGCCGACTTCAATGGCAACACGAACATATAGCGGCGGATACATCACAGCCAGTCTGACTCCTTATGGCAACCAATCCAACAAAATGAGGCGAGTTTTAGTTTCAGAAATAATTTCCCCCGCAAGACATCATTGGCTCATGGATAGAAGAACCGAGGAAGCGGACAATCTGGTTAAGTACATCTTTAATCAAAGCAAAGCCTCCAGCAGAACCGTAAATGTGAGGACCGCCACCAGACAATATACTGGGAACGTGATGCGGAAAATAATGTTTAGCAAAAGATGGTTCGGAGAGGAAAGGGCGGATGGCGCGCCGACCGTTGCTGAGGAGGAACACGTCGAGGCGATATTTACTATAATAAAGTATTTATACGCATTTTGCATATCTGACTATTTTCCTTGGCTGGTGGGGCTTGATTTAGATGGTCATGAAATGTCTGTCAAAGAGGCTATCAGGACTGTGAACAAATATCATGACCCCGTTATTGACTCGAGGCTCAGAAAATGGAGGAGGTTCGGCAATTCAAACGATGAATCTACTAGCAATGAGCCGCATGATTTGCTTGACGTTTTGGTTAAGCTCAAAGATTCAGAGGGAAAGCCACTCCTTACGCCTGAAGAAATCAAAGCAGAAGTTACGGTAAGCTACAAACATGCATATACTAGCTTCTTTTTCTTCAAGCAGAATTTTTATGCGTAGGTAGAATTGATCATTGTGGTATATATGTATATTTACTTCGATACGTCGTGGAAATTTTGTCTTTACATTAACAGAAACTCAATTTACCTCGTCTCTCTCAAGGAGTCCAGAGTGAAGAGCCTACCAGATATTACCATCCTATTCTCAAATCATCCATGAGAAAATATGTTGTAAAATTTAATATTGCCGGTTCATCTTGTACAGACGAATAATAAGCGTTACACGCTAGTATCACAACTTGTGTATGGAACCCACTTTAATGCTAAAACTCTTGGAACGATCATGTCACAACTTTTGAAAAGCTCTTCGCTGACTTAGTTTGCTAGAAAATCAAAAGCATTTAAAAAGTGTTGGCACTAAAGTGATATCCATAAAGTTTTGGCACAGAAACTGTCATTTGTGAAATTGTTTGTCTAACACTTCTAACATTAGAAACCAAACAAAAATGGCGAGGTGAGTCAAAAGCAGAAAAAATAAAGCAAATATTCTCACTTTGCCTCTACTTTCCTTTGTTTTGTTAGACTCAAAAGCAAAATCATGAAGCGAACACTCTCTCCAAACAATTTCATTGAAAATCACAAAGTCTATTTGTTTTTCTAGAAGAAAAAAGAGTAGGATGCAAATTTTTACCTTAGAAAAAAAAATAAAGCAAATATTCTCACTTTGCCTCTACTTTTCTTAAATTTACATTTATTTCTTCTTTAACCTTGCTTTATTTTGAAATTGAACAACAGAGGTTGGAGCCTCATGTAAATGGACTGCTTTAATCATCTACGAGGATTAATGCTAGGGAACGTTTCGGAGCCGACTTTACCGTAATTCTCAATTTATGCAAAATTTATAAATTACTCATTACACGGTTTTAAAGTGTTTCATACCAAAACATTACAAAAAGGATCACTTTAATGCCGAATTTTTATGGATAATCGATTTCATGCCAAAAAAATTGAAAATCGTCTTTTTAAGTAACCCGAGTGAGTCACCCTAAATTGTTTTTTTTTTTTGTTAACGGAGTCATTAAGTGATTGCCCTTTAAAAGTTATGTGAGTTAAAAAAATGTTTGAAAAGTTATCAAAATAAGGAGCTTTATAATAGTTATGGCAATGATATCATCCTCATCCCCCTTGTATTTACATGCAAAAAAAAAAAAAAAGGCAAATGGAAGGTAATGTTTTCTAGAAATTCAAATGAAATAAGATATAATCGCTATTTCTGAGTTAAAAAGTTCGTAGGTAGATATAAACTGGGGAAATTCAGTTCCACTTGAATTATATCCTCTACGCATTGTCTTTTTGTTTTTAAATAAGTTTTGACGGTCTAAAAGATATATGGGAAACTCATGGATGTAGTACAAGAACATAACCAGGCAAAATATATATTTGCAGGAAATAATGTTCGCAAGTGTTGATAATCCCTCAAACGCAGTTGAATGGGCCTTGGCCGAGATGATGAACCAACCCGAGATCCTCAAGACCGCAATGGAGGAATTAGACAGGGTCGTTGGTAAAGACAGATTAGTCCAAGAATGTGACATCCCACATCTTAATTACATCAAAGCATGCGCCCGTGAAGCCTTCAGGCTCCATCCAATCGCACCTTTCGTCCCTACACACATGGCCATGTCTGATGCCATTGTCGCCGGCTACTTCATCCCGAAGGGAAGCCACGTGCTATTGAGTCGTCTTGGTCTCGGGCGAAACCCTAAGGTCTGGAACGAGCCGCTCGAGTTTAGGCCAGAGCGGCACTTAACTAGCGACTGCACTGAAGTTCAGCTCACAGAGCCGGACTTACGCTTCATTTCCTTCAGCACTGGACGGCGCGGCTGCGTGGCTCCGATGCTTGGGACTGCGATGACCATCATGCTTCTCGCTAGGATGGTTCAAGGGTTTAATTGGAAGGCACCCCCTGAAGTAACGAGCATCAACCTCGATGAGTCCATTGGAGATCTGTTTCTTGCTAATCCGCTCATCGCACATGCCGAACCGCGTTTGCCATTACATCTCTATCCTTGAGAGTTACTTGCAAGAAAGTGAAAGTTGACCTTGCTTAGCCTGCTATGGACAAGGAGTCTCACCACAATCACTGGTTGCCTCTGGCGACGGCGGGATGGCATCCCTTCAAGAACCTTTTCCTGCAATCTGTGTTTCTCAATCTAGTTTGTTTTCATATGAAGCGCCCACTTGCTTCTATATGATCACTTGTGGAGAATTTTCATAAAATACCATGTACTGTTTAAAGATTGAATTCAATTGCACTTTCACAGTTAATATATACTCACTGATTAAATACTCCAAACTAGAACCTTGGCGAATGGGTGCGGCCAACGAGGCACGATGGCTCCTCCATGGCTGAGCTCGATTTGGCCTCGCCACGGAGCCACGGAAGAGCTCCATGGCCAGATCTGGAGTTGCTCCATGGCTAAGCCTCAATTTGCCTGTCCCAACAAATTGTCAGGAGAGAAGCCTATATAAAACACAGCATTCTTCAGAAACTTCATCCTTCAACTAGACCCTTCTTGTTGAACCCAAGTTTCCAAACACAATGTCGTTTCTGTTGTCGCTGCCCCCACATCTCCTCTCCTTTGCACACTTCTCTAGTGCAAATTTAAAAGCCGTGCTCAGAAATCAAATCTACCGATTTGCCAGCCCAATACCACCCCGTCTTCAAAAGCCGGACATTCACCCTTGCCCAAGTTGAGGGTCATCGGGTGCCAAGCATTTCCGGCCACTGTGATTCGGTCGGATTGTATCTACAAGCAGATCATGTTGCACGGAACAAGCGATCGATCGAAAAATAGACAGAACGAGAAAGTAAATTGAACACCAGATATACGTGGTTCAGTCGTAAAGACCTACGTCCACGGGGAGAGCAGTAACGAATTCCACTATAGAACGAGCGATACACGGAGATTACAAAACACTCGAGTTACACAAACACACTATTGGTGTTTCCCAGCCCCAATTACATCCAAGAACGCACACAGTGTTTAGCCCACAATTCCTAGCGAAATAATCTCTCAATCTCGTAAAGAAATTAAAAACAAAAAACTAACCTCAAGATTTAATCGGCTTCGACACTAGAATTCTTGATGTAATTCCGCGAATCAAAACGAAGACTCAATGCCAAGCACTTGCAAAAGAAAACGACGCTTCAAGACTTCCACCTCCAAGCACTCATAAACACAACGGCGCTTCCACGATCTCACGGCCACAAGTCCAAGTCTTCGTTCAACATGTACAGAGTAAACCCTCTGCCAAGACTTCGTGTATTACGGCCAAGTTCACTAATGGTATATTTATACCTCCAAGAAGATCTATTCGTTGGCCGACTCAACACGGTCAACCAAGTCTAAATCTTTGACTTTTCCTTTTCATCCATGCCACCTTTTTCAACAAAAAAAAAAAGAAAGCCAATCTTTTTCTCTATTTTTTTTTATTTCTTTGGTTGTCGTTATCTGCAAAGGAGTCTATATCGGTCAAAGTCAAATATCACACTTTCCTTTTTCTCCTTCTTTCATGTGAGCAAATATACGGATGAACACATGAGCCGATCTTCTTTTTGTTTTCTTACGTGCTGGAGCATCCATACAATATACCATCGGATTTCGTTTGAGCTCAAACTCGGGACATTAATTTAACAATCTTCACCTTGGCTCGTGTTTGAGCCTAATCACAATTGCTTCGTTAAAATCCAAACTTCATATGCTACTCTCCCAACAGCCCCAATGGGCTCAATCGCCATAGATATCATCCAAGTCCAAGCCGCGCTTGAACTTCGCCATAACCGTTGACCTCATTAAAACACCAACTCCACATGCACTTTTAACTGTTCCACAAGGACTTTCTGACACAAGCTCTTCAATCGTAGATAAAGCAAAACTATTGTTGCATCCATATTTGTCAAGAGATCGAACACATACCTTGTAAATATAAGCAGTTACAGCAATTGTTGGCTCTATAGGCTCCACCTTGCTACAAGCACCATCTGTGTCAATTACCACACTAGTACCCGCTACCTCAGGAGTTTCTGGTTGCAACTCCACCTCAAGCTGAACACCGTCCAGATCCGTATAAACACTACCACAATCACTCCTAGCCAGAAGTTCTGGAGACTCATCAAAGGTAACTTCTCTGCTACAAACCGGTGAATTTATATCCGGGCACCACAACTGATCGCCACATTCACCTCATGCATAGCCATGGAATATGCACCTTACCCTCACATCGAGCTTACCATAACTTACTCGATAATAACATGGGCAACTAAATATTCTAAAAATAGAATCATCAGCAACATTACCTGACCACACTTCTTCGGGAGTCCAATATCCAATCGTAGTCGATGGAGATCTATTCACCAAGTAGCTCGCCATACTAAGCGCATCCGCTGGAATTTTTCCAGCTATACTAGTACTAGAGATCCTTTTACAGGCCGTCTCTAGTAATGCTCTACTCATCAATTCTGCAAACTGTTGTGATTTACTAGTACTAGTGCGGTGTTTCACTATGCACTTTTTCATGTAGAATTTATTTACCAGCTTCGAGTAGGACTCCATGCTACTGTCAGTTCGCACATGCTTGATCAACTTACTAGTCCCCATTCTGATCAAAGCTCTCGCCCGCGTATTCCTGACAACAACATCAAAATTGTGCTTTCGCACAAACACCCAGACCTTCCTCGAGTAGCCGTTAGACGCTCGAACATATGTCGACGTCTCAGGAGCAAAACTTATCAATGTCTCACCTTGAAGTTTATACAGGCCACTGTGCTTGATTCCTTTCATTATCACCAAAGCACCTCGAACAATCTTCAGGACTCCACCTCGTGAAGAATACCTGCATCTAGCTGAATCTAGAGTACCCAATGAAATTAAGTTCTTTTCAATTCTGGAACATGTCTTACCCCAGTCAATGTCCTCACAATACCATCATGCATTCTGATTTTAACATCACCAACACCCACAACATCGCATTCAGCTTTGTTTCCAAACTACACTTTACTACTATCCATGCATTGATAAGAAGTAAACCAGTTCTTGTTTGGTGTAGCATGAAAAGAACAACCAGAATAAATAATCCATCCGCCAAACGACGAATTCTCGGTGACAGACAATACACAATCGACACCATTAGAATTTTCAGCTACAACTGCAACATCATCCGCAGATTCAACTCAATTCCCTTAGGCCTTTCGTTTTTCAGCTTAAAACAATTTCTTCTAAAATGTCCTCTCTTGCCACAGTTCCAACAGACATCACCGCCAGTCCTAGACTGACTGCGTCTATTCATGTTCATACTACTTCTGCTAACACGAGTACTAGCTCTTCCTCTTTCACCTACTAAAGCAATAGATACAGATTCGCCAGATTCTCTTCTACGGATATCCTTACTCAGAATTAAATCACGAATCCCATCAAACGTCAAACTAGTTGACCTAGAAGAATTACTAACAGCAGTAACAATAGTATTCAAACTATCAGGCAATGAGGATAATAGAGTCAAAGCACGTACCTCATCTTCAAAGTCAATCTCAATTGAACTCAATTGACTAACGATCACATCGAATTCATTGATATGATTAGCAACAGATGTACCTTCGCTCATTTTCAAGTTAAACAGACGTCGCATCAAATAGACCTTGTTGATCGCAGAGGGCTTCTCATACATGTCCAACAGGGCTTTCATCAAACTCGCAGTGGTCTTCTCTTTAACAATAGTAAATGCGACGTTACGAGCCAATGTTAGTCGAATAACACCAATCGCTCGTCTATCCAGCAATTCCCAATCGGGTTGCTTCATCGTTTTTGGTTTCTTCCCAAATAGGGGCTCGTGCAACTTCATCTGATATAAATAATCTTCTATATGCATCTTCCAAAAACCAAAGTCCTTCCCCTCAAATTTGTCGATTTTCCCTTTAGCTTCCTCTGTCGCCATCGATTCGCTTCAACTCAAGCAAGCCTAGCTCTGATATCAATTGTTGGGCGGAACAAGCGATCGATCGAAAAATAGACAAAACGAGAAAGTAAATCGAACACTAGATATACGTGGTTCGGTCGTAAAGACCTACGTCCACGGGGAGAGCAGTAACGAATTCCACTATAGAACGAGCGATACACGGAGATTACAAAACACTCGAGTTACACAAACATACTCTTGGTGTTTCCCAGCCCCAATTACATCCAAGAACACACACAGTGTTTAGCCCACAATTCCTAGCGAAATAATCTCTCAATCTCGCAAAGGAATTAAAAACACAAATCTAACCTCAAGATTTAATCGGCTTCGACACTTGAATTCTTGATGTAATTCCGCGAATCAAAACGAAGACTCAATGCCAAGCACTTGCAAAAGAAAACGGCGCTTCAAGACTTCCACCGCCAAGCACCTATAAACACAGCGGCGCTTCCACGATCTCTCGGCCACAAGTCCAAGTCTTCGTTCAACACGTACAGAGTAAACCCTCTGCCAAGACTTCGTGTATTACGACCAAGTTCACTAATGGTATATTTATACCTCCAAGAAGATCTATTCGTTGGCCGACTCAACACGGTCAACCAAGTCTATATCTTTGACTTTTCCTTTTCATCCACGCCACCTTTTTTTAACAAAAAAAAAAAAGCTAATCTTTTTCTCTTTTCTTCTTGATTTCTTTGGTTGTCGTTATCTACAAAGGAGTCCATATCGGTCAAAGTCAAATATCACACTTTTCTTTTTCTCCTTCTTTCACGTGAGCAAATATACGGATGAACACATGAGCCGATCTTCTTTTTGTTTTCTTATGTGCTGGAGCATCCATACAATATACCATCAGATTTCGTTTGAGCTCAAACTCGGGACATTAATTTAACAGATCATGTCACCGCCATTGGAACATCAATGTGCACAAGAGAGCGCCTGTGGCCATACAGTCAAGTTATATGGGTGGAAAATACTTAGCCGAGTTTTCTCTCGCTACTCTTGTATCATTTTAGGCAACTCCCATTGTATTGGATTGAGAAGTTCGAGTCACAGAAGTGTTTATTGAGCAATTATTTAAGGACGATCATATTCCACTGAAATTTCAAATAAAGAAGATAATACATAAGGTTGATTAGAAGAATACTTGCATCAGAGTTGTTTTAATTTGCATATGTTTATGCTCTAAAGATTCATCCTCCCAAAAGCCAATGCTTTTAGGCGTGAAAGTGAGAAGCTTTTTGGTACTTTAAGAGGAAACTTATATGCAATCAAATTCCAAAATTTTGTTAATAATAATCTCAAATTAGCGTGTGGCTATGCATGAGACGGCGTCCGATAGCTGTTCCTAGTGAAACTTTTAGAACTCACTAGTCTGACGATAGCAAGGCTGATGGTGATATTAGCTTTTTGAAACAATGGGCGAAAGGTCGAGAATAGAAAGGAAAACAACAAGCAGCCAATGTGACTGGCTTGAGATATAGTAACTGAGCGATGCGGTCTGTATGGCTAGTGTCATAGCATCAAGCGGCCAATACGGTTGGCTTCAAAAAATAGTTACCGGCCGACGCGGTTTATGCAGCTGGCACCAAAAGAAAATCACCTTCTTAATAAAATGCTCGACTTGACTATTAATGCAGGCTGGATTGACCAGATTGATGATGCCGCCCGCATCGAAAACGAGCTCACACGACTGAGGAGATCAGCTTGCGTCTAAACTCGACGAGCCGCTCGACAAGACTTGTCGAAGTCGAAAGGACACAAGTCGAAGACCAAGAGTCTCATTCTAGAATCCACACCACAATAAAGCTTTTGTCATTCCCTACGCATTGGAAGAATAAAATCCTTGGGATAGTGATGAAGATGGTATCTCGCTTCTAGGTCCTAGGTGCTTTAATGTTTACGGTTTCTAGGTTCTTTAACGTTCTTTAGCCTCTTCATTTTCTTGAGTCTTTTACTTTTCCTTGGCTATTAAAGGCCATCTACTTTTTGTATTCGGAAACGTCTTCAGTCTTCTAAGAACATTATTGATTTTGGAAGTGTATCCTCAATCCTAGAAAAACATATCCGATCTTGGAAAAGCATTGTATGTCTTCAAAATTCTACTTGGTTTTCAGGGAACGTCATATGTCCTTGAAATGTTCATTTGTCTTTTGAATGCACATGTGTCTTTAAAGAGCATCTTTGTTGTTTGAGAGAATGCCAACTTCTTGTCTTCGTCAGCTGATTATGACTCAACTAAGGAATAGCTGTTTGCTAATTAACTCCATTGGAGATTCTTTCTCTACTCCTCCAAATTTTATCGGGGATTGAGATATCTAGTAATCTTTTGATGTTTGCAAAATTAATCTCGTGATTTGCAAGTATCTAGATGAGCATAGTCTTGCTCTTACCAAGTGCCTTGCCTTTTTTAATGTGTAGGGATTCGACTTTTTCTCCCCTTTTTATATCTGCCTTTTCCTTTCTCATTTGAAATCAGGATCTTCGATGATCATGTAAGGTATGCAATTTGAACCTTATCATGTCTGAACATTTGACTAGGAAATTTCTTGTAACTCCTATTTCTTTAACTCTTTTATGCATGGGTGTTTTGCTGCTTTCGCCTTGGGGTGTGCAATGATCACCAATGTGGTTCATGAAATGAATATGCAGGTTCAACTTGGCTATGCAAATGGGTAAAAGTGTATAGGATAGAGAAACATATGTCTTTTCATCATCTTATGGCATCTGAATCAATGTATATCAACACACGAAGATTGATATTAGTCCGAGCAAGAAAATTTCTAACCATTTTCCTCATGATATCGCTAGACCTTACCTATGTACGACCCCAATGTGGGGCAGTTCTTGATAGGGTTAAAAAATGAGAACCACCGCTCAAAGGGGTTGTCAATGATTACCTGTAGTGTTTGGGATAGAGAACGAATGTCTCTGTCGTCCCAATCCATGTAAGTGATGCGAATGACTCTTACATCCATGGGTCTAGTTTTTTCTATCCTCCCACTCCTCTCACCTCTCAAGTGTATATAGAACGTGTTTGGATTAGGCTTACCTCTTGTCTGAAAAAACATCCTTTTGGACGGTTTAAACAACTCTTGTTCGGAAAACTCATTTTTTTTCTCCAAAAGCTTTACCCTACTAGGGATTTAAGATGCATCATGCATGCTTCAGTCACATTTGAATAAACCCTGATCCCAAAATGTATGCAATGAATGCAAACAATAAGAGGTTTAGCTTTTAAAACCTGATTCTTCCAGGATTTGCCCATTTCCATGATCATTCCTGGTTCTAATAGATGATGGGGGAACTCTCTAACAACCTTCCGTTGTTTTTGTCTTCATTTGTCGTTCCTAGACAAAGAGATTAAAAACTCTTACGAGTGGAGGGCATATTAACGAGTGATGGAACGGATATATATCACATGATTCCATGCATTGGGACCAACTGGCCCTTAGTTCCATTTGAACAAATTCGGCCCTAGGTTCTTCTCCTCGAATCCTGCAATACATAACACATGCTATGTATATATGTATGCATGATATGCAATACAATGATTTCCATGACGACTCGGATCATTCCAGAGAAAGCCGAATCTAGCTTCTGATTTCATTTCAAGGATAATACTTCTTCAGTGTATCATAATTTACAGGATATCTCAGCTCATCTCCTTCGGAGTTTACAAAAATTAAAGCCACTCCCACAAGGACTTTCTTGACAACGTACGGGCCCACATAATTTGGAGTAAATTAGCCTCCTAGATGAGAAGCATTCGGTAGAGTCTTTCTCACAACTAGATCATCTACCTCCAAATTTATGGGCTTAACCTTCCGGTTGAATGACATGGCTACTCTATTTTGGTAGCTCTAACCATGACAGATTGCCTTAAGACGTTTTTCATCGATCAGGTTCAACTGTTCACACCTGTGTTGAATCCATTCTGTTTTAGAATGCTTAACTTCTGATAATACCCTCAAGGATGGAATCTCCATTTCCATGGGTAGGACGGCTTCCATGCCACAAACTAAGGAATAAGGAGTTGCCTCAGTTGAAGTCCGAATCGAAGTTCGATACGCCATTAATGCGAAGGGTAGCATTTCATGTCAATTCTTGTAATTTTCGGCTGTCTTTGCCGAAATCTTCTTGATGTTATTATTCGTCGCTTCAACTGCCTCATTCATCTACAGGCAGTAAGGGGACCAATTAAGATGTCGAATGTAACATTATGAATTTCCTGTCATTTTGAGACTATGGAATGAGAAGAATCTATCGATGTATTTCAGTTTTATTTTGCTCGGATCTGATCAATCCTGAGTAGACTAACCAGAAGGGAAAGGCTAACATATGACAAGGTACGTGGACCTAGGAAACTCAAAATGTAAAGGACGCTTTGACCATAAGAATTGCTGAGGGACATTTAGAACCAATAAGGGCCGATCTGATAACGATTAAGGAATCCATTGCTAGCGTTATACGATTGGAACACGGGTGATGCCGTACAACCAATGTATAATTTGTGACATTTTCCTAAATCAAGTTCGGATGATCGAGACCATCGGAACTAGAATTAATCCTCGCAATTACATGACGACCAAATTTGTCTTATCCTAAGTCGTCCTAAGTGTGATGAGAGTCACAAAGTCGATACATGTAACGTCTGCAAAAGCCGCCCGTTAGTTCAAGATAAACTGAAGTTACGATCGACGGACGATTGATCACGAAATGGAAGATCAAAATTGGCAATTGGAAATGAGGAATTTCAAAATTGGAAAAGGATTTGACGTCGTCTCGCCAATGGCCATTCAGAATGAGAAAAATGAATTTTCGGACGAAAAATATCAAATGACTGTTATACCCCTCGCCTATTTGCCCTTGTCTTAAGGATAATTGAAGGACGAAATGGTCATTTTCTCCTCCACCATGGGCTGCTGAAAATCATGTGCAAGAATTCAAGGAAGTCAATGGCATTATTGGTTTTTGCCACTTGTCACTCTTAGAAGGCCCTATGCATTTATTACCCACCTAATCACTTCTTGTCAATTTTAACCTCAATTATATGTGTGAAACACCTCCATTTGCAACCCCTTCAGTCGTGGGTAGTACTCCCCCTCCAATCCCCTTTTATTTTTCTCTCTTCTTCTTCTTACCAAAAACTGCTCGGAAGACAATTTCTGAGCCCTCTGTTCGGTCAGTACGACCGGCCCCTCCCGTCGGTACCTCGCTGTCTCCGATTATCACAGATTAGTTCAAGATGTCCTTAACAATTTCCAATTGGTTTCGTGACATTTGGAGGTCTGGTTAATTTATGAAAATTTTTGGAAGAAAAGCGGACAGATTTTGAGCTAGCTGAGGAAATGTGTTAGTTCTAGCTCTTAGAAATTTCAAATGATCTCAAACTTTTTGTGAGATCTTCATAACATCTAGTACTCATGTTGGATGAGCTTTGGCCACAAATTTGGTGGTATTAAAATAGGTTTTCATGACTAATTGTGGATAATCAAAACTGACCAGAAAACTGATCGTTGCGCGCCAAGAAGAATCTGAGCCGTTAGAGGGCTTTGGGTTGTTGTTTCTCTCCAAAATCCCTGGTGAGCCTCCTAGACACATAAATTGAGATGTTAGTAAGTGTAACTCATGAGAATTGGAGCCTAGAGATTATTTGTGTGTTGATATGCACGGTTGGATTGAAACCGGTTGTGCCTGCTTTTGCCCTGTGCTGTCCGATTCTGTTGGGGGCGTTTTCAATGGTAAATTGATTTCAAATTAATTCATGAGACCTTGTGAAATGTTGTGTGAGGTGTTAATTGAAAGTGTGTGAAGTGGATTGGGATTTGGAAGTGATTTAAGGGCTATAGTGTGCATGAAACTCCAAGTTATATTCTGCCCTGTATATGGTTGAATGAACTGAGTACTTAAAGGGTTCGTGGAGATATTGTAGTGCTTTCGATCATTTGATTAGGCATCCTGAGTTGCCATTGGTTTGGCTATTGAGATATTGGTGGGATAGAATTGGGAATTGATTGGATTTTGATCCAAAGTTAATGAATTTCCTAGGACGGTGCGAGAACCTTGGGAGGCGGAACACTTGTGAGTTTGAGGAAGATCGATCGAAGTGGATCTTTGCTAATTGCTTGAGGTAAGTAGTTCCTAAACTCTTACTTGAACCCGAGGATGCTACTGGATAGTTATTTGGTGTAGTGTGATTGTGCGTTAAAAGCATGGTGATTGTTAGTGTGTTATTGAATTGGCCGTGGGCCCTATTATTGCTATTAAGAATGATCGTGGGCCCTATTATTGCTAGTGAATCGGCCGTAGGCCCTGAGAAATTACATCGCAGCCGTGGGCCCTAGCGATGCTTGAATAAATTGAAACTACATCGCGCTCGTGGGCCCTGGCGATGGTTTGGCTGTAAGCCCTATGAAATTATATCGCGGCTTGGAGCCCTGGCGATACATCGCGGCCGTGGGCCCTGGCGATGCTTAAATGATTGTCACATTGAAGACACTACGTTTGTTTTAGGCTAATGTGTGAAGCTTGGGTCACTAGTGATGATATGTGCTTGATAGTTGCTTCTTTATATCAAGTACTTTGAAAAGGTGATGATCGTTTTCCATATGCCATTGCTTGCTGAATTCTATGCATCTTGTTGCATTAGCGTGTGGTCTAGTGGGACTAGTGGTTTAGTTTAGAATTGCTGGGATGCAAATTTCACCCCGTAGTGGGACATATTTTTCAGACCCGAAACCGTGACTATGTGGCCAGTAAGACTAGGCGATCCGAAGGAGTCGGTCGTCTCTTTTGAAGAATTTCCAGAGAGTAAGTCGATAGTCTATGTAAGAGAAAGTACGACGTTGTGGGTAGACGAAGGGAAGACAAGTCTGCAGCCGCATCGTTTTGAAGCGTGTTACCGCCGCCTGGGGAACAGCGATTTGTTAGGTCCTTTGCTATCAAAAGATGTGCCCCTAGGAGTTGTCCCTAGTTAGTGTCACTCATCCCATTCATAAGTAGAAGTGGAGAATCAAGCATCTGTGATAGGATCCGGAAATAATCCTGAGAGTTCAAATTTTCCCCCTTTTGAAGAATACAAGAACTATATGGAGATATCAACTTAGGAGACAGAAGATCCTGAGGAGGCAACTGAAAAGGACACCGAGGACCTTTCTAAGGAGGTGACATTGGAGACCTATTCCGAATACAATCCGGAGGGGGATGAAGTCAAAGGGAGCGAGGGATCGAGTGGCTCCTCAGGTTGACGATGCCCAATGGTTGAGTACTGCTGCAAGGAACATTTTTGGAGTGAGGTTTAGGAAGGCACAGTGGAGTAGCCTTTTATGTTAACCTGAGTTCCTTGCTAGTCTATGTATGCGATTTTTGATTGAAGACCTTTCCTACCATCGTCTGTATCAACTTATGAGTATGTATGTATGTATGTATGTATGTATGTAAGTGTGTGCTTTGTTATTTGTCCGAATTCCATATGTTGTTTGTTGTCAAGGTGATGTGTCCTTCCGCATGTGCATTCCATTTCACTTTAGGTCGTGAGGTGTTCCTGAGATTTATTTTATTGGCCTGGAGCGGATGTGATGTGCTCGCTGGGAGTGCAAGGTGTGACATCGAATATCAAAGTGATCCAACAGATCATCGACAATCATGTTATTCAAATTGAACCCTTTGTCCGTGATAATTGCTTGGGAAGTGCCATATTGAGAGATTATATCCTTTTTTTGATAATTCTCGCCACATTCCTTGTAGTGACATTTGCGTAGGAATTGGCTTCAATCCATTTCGTAAAGTAATCAATCGCTACCAGAATGAAGCGATGACTATTCGATGCGGTTGGGTAAATTGGCCCAATCATATTTATTTCCGACATAAAGAACGGCCAAACTTCTGACATCTAATGAAGCTCATGAGGAGGTGCGTTGATCTTATCACCATACACCTGACATTGATGACACGATCTCACGTGTTGGCTACAATCTGACTCAATGGTCATCTAGTAATAACCGAGTCACATGATTTTCTTTACGAGGAGATGGCCATTCATGTGTGGCCTACATACACCTTCATGAATCTCCTTCATGAGTACATTTGCCTATTTAGCGTCTACACATCTCAACAATACTGAGTCGAATGACCTCTTGTATAGGGTTTGACCACTGAGGAAAAACTTGGCAGCCGTCTTGGCTATGTATTTTCTATCCCAGCCCGACATCTTTCGAGAAATTCTCCTTTTAAGAGGTAGTTTTTGATGTCATGGTACCATGGCTCTCCACTAAATTCTTCTTCGATCAACATGCAGTAAGCTAATTTCTTGATCAGGCCAATCCTTAATGGCTCCATCTCTAGTCCACCCGCTACTTGTAACATCGAGGCTAACGTAGCCAATGCGTCTACAAATTGGTTTTACGTTCTTGGTAAAAACTCGAAGGACATCTCTTCCAATTCGAGGGTCAATTCTTCTAGGTACATATGATAAGGAATGAGTTTTGCATCCTTCATCTTCCATTATCCTTGAGTCTGAAGAATAATAAGTATAGAATCTCCACAAACTTGCAACTTTCATACTTTCATGGAGATGCCTAACTGTATGCCCAGAATACACGTCTCATATTCTGAAACGTTATTAGTGCAAGGAAACATCAGTTTCGCGGTAATTGGATAATGTTGGCCTTCCGGAGATATCAATATTGCCACAGTGCCAGCTCTTAACAAATTGACTTCACCGTCAAAATAGATGATCCATTTATCCTCTGATAACATTAAGATCTGATTTTATGTTTCTGTCTCATCTAGAGACATTCTGTTTTGGGAACTCTCCGCTAGCATATCAGCTATTACTCTTCCTTTTACAGACTTCTGAGGCAAACTTCTTATGTCAAAGTCAGACAACATCACCTGCCATTTGGCTAACTTTCCAATCAAAGCAGGTTTCTCTAATAGATACTTGATTGGATCATTTTACGTCACTAATTGAATATGATAATACAGGGTATATGATGCCGAAACGCGATAGAAAGCAAGGCTAAACGGAAGAATCGAAACGATAAACGAGGAACAATCCATGTTCACTCAAAACGATATCAAATCGTAATATTCTCAATATTCAATAATCTCATCTCAAAACACGACCTTATAAAGGTGTCAACCCTAATGACAAAAGATAACGCAAAAAATACAAAAATACCATTCAATTATAAAATTTCCTAAAAATAGAAAAATGCCCGGAAATCCATCTAAACGACCCCAAATTGCCAAAATCCAATGCCAACGGCACCGAGTATTAATCAAATGACCGCTTCGCTTCAATAGACCGAATTTGAGCCCAATCCGATGTCGTTGACTGATTCTGTCTGCCGGTCCTAGGTGCATCATCCTCCCCTACTAGAAAAAGATTCGTCCTCGAATCTTGTTCTTCTTGACAACAATCTCCTCCGGTACTTCTAGTTCCTCTCACAACTGGCCTTTCTTTGCTTCGACCGGAAAACAGAGAAGACTCCGTAGATAACATGGCAGCAATAGTCAAAGTAGGGGATAAACAACCACGCCATCGACTTGCAGGGTGAAAGGTGAATAAAAGAGCACAATACAGGTAGCCCAGATGAGCTATTCCTTGAGATGATTGCTTTCTTCACAACGTGTTGATCTTTGCCATTGAAATATGAGACTTTATGAAGATGCCCCAAGTCAAGACACTGCAGCTCCTTTAACTTCCATAACGTTACCTGAGGGTGCCTAAGAGGAGAAAATTCATCAAGACAATGGATGTCCCAGAATGTAATTCTCAATTCCACACTAATGCCTACTACCCATTCACATAGGCCATTCTTTTCATTCTCAGAAAACTCTATAGGAAAAAGCTGGCTACCTTCTTGGCCAATTTTAAGTAACCCCCTCTTTTCTTCTGCCCAAGTAACAAAAAAGTTCTCACCTAGAGTAGCACCAAAAAACATTGTTTGTCTTGATTACGGCAACAATACAAAATGAATGTGGCATGAACTTGGAATTCTTGAACTCCTCCATTTTCCCTGGTCGTCCATAATCCCTCTCACTCCATGACCTTACGACTCCATCCAAGCAGCATGTTAAAAGAACCTGTCTTTCTTTCATATTCCTCTTAAGCTTTCATCCTTCCAATGGCCTCCATTCAATCGTGAGGATAGGTTGAGGATGAAGTAGCTTAACCATCATGTATTCATATTTCCAATTACTTTGACATACTAAAACATGTCTGTACTCATCATTGACCGATGATTCACCAAGATGCTGCTTATTCAAGTAAGAAGCTGCTGCTGATGGTCCCTCAATGGACCAAGTTGCAGAAACCAGAGTTTGCGGCTGTTTAGCTTTAAACCAAGCAATCTCCCATGAAATGCTATTGTTCTTCCACAGAACCCTCCACAAAAGCTCAGAGAATCCACTAAGAACCACAACCGACCCATCCACAACAATAAAGAGAACGCCCTCAAAACAATCACTTTTAGGCTTAAGATTACTCAATGTTCTAGCTGCTTTAGTACCGACTTTCGGGCTTTTATGTTCAAAGATCTCATATCCGTCTACATTACCGTCTAACAATCCAGCCTTAGCGGTACTCTCTTTCATCCCATTATAAATAAAAGAGTCATTGAACCGAGAAGGCAATACCTGGAC
Organism: Rhodomyrtus psidioides; assembly: GCA_021437785.1. Taxonomy (NCBI): domain Eukaryota; kingdom Viridiplantae; phylum Streptophyta; class Magnoliopsida; order Myrtales; family Myrtaceae; genus Rhodomyrtus; species Rhodomyrtus psidioides. The sequence goes on along the minus strand of JAILYB010000077.1, from coordinate 2,248,755 downwards.
TCTTCCTCTGGAGGTCCTCATAAGAGGCGGTCGTGAAATCTCATCTGCCTGGCTCGCTGCACTCCTCGAATCTTGAGCCTGGGATTCCAATTTGACCACTTTCGCGCCTCTATCTCCGCAATCGGCATCTGGGTCGAAAATTGACACCTCGTCATCGAACGCAACGAATCATTCATAGCTCGGCACACCTCTGAACACAATCTTAGCCATAGGCTCACCTCCCGACGTGGCGAACGAGTAATTTTGATCAAGAATCAGATCTTCGTCAAATTCTGGATATTCGTCAAAGATTAGATTTTTATAACAAGCCGGATCCGCATCCACTTGTTCTCCATCAGATTCGTCATAGATTGGAAGTCTATCTTCATCATAGGCTGGATCATCATCAAAGATTGGATCTTCATCAAAGATGGAATTTTCATCGACGATCGGATATTCATTAAAGATCGAATTTTCATCGACGATCGGATATTCATCGACGATCAAATTTTCATCAACGATCGGATATTCATCAACGATCGGATATTTTTCGGATTGAAAGTCCAACCCCGCTCGCGCAAGTCGTCGCTCCAATCGCTGGATTTGCCTTCTCAGCGCCCGCGCAAGTTGTCTCTTCAAATCCTGCTTTCGTCTCCGTAGCTCTTCGTTTTCTATATCTCGCAGGTCTCTCAGACGCTGCTGTTCATCTGCATCAGGAACGACTCCATGCTCCCGACCTCCACGAGCACGCTGTCTTCCACCACCTCGATTTCGTTCAGCCATTGATTTCAAGCAACCTGTGCTCTGATACCAAATGATGCCGAAACGCGATAGAAAGCAAGGCTAAACGAAAGAATCGAAATGATAAACGAGGAACAATCACTGTTCACTCAAAACGATATCAAATCGTAATATTCTCAATATTCAATAATCTCCTCTCAAAACCCTAAAGACGACCTTATAAAGGTGTCAACCCTAATGACAAAAGATAACGCAAAAATTACAAAAATACCATTCAATTATAAAATTGCCTAAAAATAGAAAAATGCCCAGAAATCCATCTAAACGACCCCAAATTGCCAAAATCCAATGCCAACGGCACCGAGTATTGATCAAACGACCGTTTCGCTTCAATCGACCGAATTTGAGCCCATTCCGATGTCGTTGACTGATTCTATCTGCCGGTCCTAGGTGCATCAGTATACTACCTCAACCTTCGAAGCACCCATATTGCTGCTACACAAGCTCTTTCAACAGGAGCGTAATTCATCTTGGATGTAATGAACTTCTTGCTTAGATAGTATGTGGCTCTCTCCTTGCCATCTTCGGTACTTGTTTGAGCGAGCAAGGCTCCTAAAGACTCTTGATGAACTGTAAAATATATAGTCAAAGGATATCCCGGGATCGGTGACACGAGCACCGGCGGAGCCGCCATCGGAGTTGTTCCAGCTTTAGGGTTCTAAGGAATTCTTTTCACTCTTTAAAGTTAAACTTAGGATTTCGTGTATCGTCTTAAGCGAAGGTTCTAATGGGATAAGTTTCAGAATTAATTTTAGTGAAACCCATGCGAATATGGAACTGTTTGATAGGAGAAGTAAACCACATGTACGGAAAATCACTAGAGGCTCTAAAAGTTCCCTTGTTTTTAACCCGGAAACGGTTCAGGGATCGGAAGGTTCCAGCTAGGATAAGGTTAGAGTAATCCCGCCCATAACAGACTTGCCTCACCACCATAGCCATGATGGGATCGAAGGTAACGGATGAGATAGGGAATAGCACGAAACTGAAGAAAGCTAAGACAAAGGCTCTCCCGACTTGGTTCCTTTGCTGGCGGGGAGGTTGGGAAACCTATCTAGAAAAAAGGAGATGGAGGCCCACCCACAGTTACTCTTAGCATCTACTGCTATCTCAACAAGGCTTGTGTCTAAAAACTTAGCTAATTGGCTAAGAGGTTTAAATCCTATCGAAGGCTGAACTAAGAGAGAAGTTAACTCGAATCCAATGGTAGGGCTATATTCCTCAAGAGTAGGAGTGATCTCTAATCATTTCATGCAGAACGTAGCAATGGTCGGATTCCAACACAGTGCTATGACTTGGATGAAAACAGGTGGGCACTCAATCTTCAGCAAATCCAAAAGATAACCCAATCGCAATCTGGCGTACATCCGACGGGTCTCACCTATGCTATCCTACCAGACTAGGAGCTCCGCTTGAGGAACTTTGAACACTTGGATGTTGTCCTTCCCCATCAAGTCTAGAATAAATGACTTCGAAAAATCAATCACCTGAGGTTATTGTAAAGTGCGAGAATGCAAATGTCATGAAATATACATGAACCGATTCAATTTCATATTTCAGTCAATGAAATGGAAATTAGACTCTCTCATTTGGTCTTAAAGGTCCAATATGATGTCTAATTTGAATTTCAAGTAAGTGAAGTATGCAATTGATCGGGATCGTCCCAGCATTTAAAGGAAATAACAATATCACATTCCATTGATCAAAACATCGAATCGAACAATGAAAAGGAAATACAATGAAGTAGATTCCCACTACGTGGAAATCTAATAATGGAGACAAAGCAGCAGAGAGAAATCTCAAGGAGAGATATCTAGCACTCTTACTCTGAAACAAGAAAGCCATAAATGACCAATGGAATGTGAAATCTATACTTTCCAACTCTTAGCATTTCTTCGGAAGAGTAGTCGACTAGAGGCTCTTCCTCAATTGCATCCTCATCCGGCTTTTCTTCAGGATATGACTCGGTGATCAGGATCTCTTTCTTGGTCGACTCTTCTTTTTCTTGAAGGTTCTTCATATATACATTTTCCAGGAAGGCGATCTTCAGCGGGTTGCTTAAGATGGGGCAGTTCCTCTGGCCATTCTCTCGTCCGTGGTACGATCACTTCAGGGGATTTCTCAATTTCCTTGGGCTTAGTCTTCTTGAGGATTATGCGTCTTGGCTTCGTCTTGATAGCAGTGAGCTCCCTTTCTCCCATAGAGCAAACATCAGTCTATTTTCCTTAGCTGGACGTTCAGCCTTTCGATGGGCATATGCTTCCCTGGCCAGGCAGTTGCGACACTGCTGTTGACACCTGATTTTTGACCATATGTTATTGCGATTTTTATTTTTATTTTTTTAAAAAATTAATTAAAAATATCAAAAAAAGGTCATAAAATCACAAAATCAACTTTGGAAGCCTTGGCCTAGCCTTGGGGACCAATCTTGAACAAAAAATATTTTTTGGTATTTTTCGAATTTATTTTATCTATTTTCTCGTAGAGCCATTCCTTATTCATTTTGTCAATCAACATGTGATGCATTGGGATGGTTAAAAAAATGAGAACTGGCCGACAATAGTGGGATGAATGGATAGTGGAACGAACGGCGCCATAAAAGAAAGAAGAAGAGGAGTTTTTAAAAGAAAAGGGGATCCACGCTCTCCTTTAAGTCCATCACTTTACACAAGACGCAAAAAAGGTCTCCATCAGGCAGAGAGATTAACGAGGAGACGAGGTGTTGTTCTCCCATCGATAATTTCCAGCACTAAAAGAGAGTCTTTTGAATCTTCTCGGGCGATATCTGGTTATCAACGAGTTGCTATTGTACAACGTTGAGTCGCGACGGGCTTCAAGTTTGACGAGTGCCATTGACATCGTCACCCTCGCTGTTGAGCCGCACCATGGTGTCCGACCGCTCTTGCACCGTGCGAAGTGATTCCATCGAGACGAGCTGCTGATCCCCTCGCCCATGACGAAACCAACTGCTGCTCCACGAGCTGCCGGCCTTGTTCCCCGATCCAAGGTGTCGAGGCTGTTGTCTCCGTCGACGACCACGACGGGTTCTTGTCGTTCGTCGCTACTACACTAAGAATCCAGTCACTTTGGAGTACCTGCTGTTTTTCCGTGTCCCAACGCTGATCGCTTCAGCCAAGCAACCCCATCTCGAGCGCTCCTGCATGGTTTCCATCGAGCCTATCGCTAGCGCTCCGCGATTTGTGTCTGCAGGTTTTACGATAAGGCCAAGTCCCACGAGGAGCCGGACCTTCCTGATCTGTTTCTTTCGATATAGGTGGTCGGTCTTTGCCTGTTTGGTGTTCCGGAAAGCGCAGCAGCCGATGGAATAGATGCGGATGAGAAGCACCAGGACTACGAAGCCAAGGACAAGCCGCTGGGTCTGGAGGAAGCTATCGCACTGTCGCGACCCGTCCGGAAGCGGACGCGGCTAATGGATTACCGATCGCGGGTCTTGGATCGGCGCGGGCCCTCCCAGGCCCATACCAAATCGCGGCGGGAGTATTCTTCGACGATAAGAGTCGATCGCTTTCGACCTTCAGTGTGGTCGCGATGGCATGTGCAAATTGTGCATGCATTTGGAGTCGCCACCGGTCTTTCTTGGAGGGTAGACCGGAAACCTTACTGACCGATTGGGAGAGATCGATCAGTTCTGCGGAACCAGAGATTTTGGGTTCGGGGACTTGGTTACGCTGGTGTCATTACCAACGCCCTTTCGGTACCAAACGCGAGTGATGTTCCTAGCTAAGAGTTCATGCATGCGCAAGTTCGGGTGAGGTAGGTTTAATTCAGGGTTTCATGCAGATTGGAAGACTATTCCTATCAATCACAATCAATTTAAATGAAAGCGCAATCAAGTGCATAAATAAATCACATCAATGCATGTCAATTCACATCACATGGCCTCCTAGTATAGCCATAAGGGCTTAGGGAAGGCGTGATTTAGGACCGAGGTAAAATGGGAAGATTTGGAGGCGATTTAGCCCGGAGGGCAAAATCGTCAATTTTTGGAAGACGATTCGCCCAAAGGGCGAAATCGTCATTTTTAAGAATGATCGGGTTCAAAACACCCGGGATGAGCCTTGGCCAATTGACTGTGGCCATTTCCTATTTCTTGGGATTTTCCTGGATTTTTTTAGAATTTTTTTTGGAAGACGGTTTGCCGGAAGGGCAAAACCGTCATTTTTGGAAAGATCGGGGGTCAAATGACCCGAAACAGGTCGTGGCCAGTTGAATGTGGCCATTTCCTATTTTCTGGAATTTTTTAGAATTTTTTAGAATTTTCCGAAATTTTTTTGAGTTTTTTTATGATTTTCTATTTTTTTTTATTGATTTTTGAATTTTTTATTATTTTTTATTATTTTCTTATTTTTTTATTTATTTAAAAATATTTTCCGGGCCGGGTCAGACCCGGCCCGCGCCTCTCGGGCGCCCGGCCCGACCCTAGGGGTCGACACCGGTCTAAAACGACACCGTTTTATTTTTTAAATATTTTTTCCTATTTTTTAAACAATTTTTGGATTTTTTATCTATTTTATTTAATTATCCGAAAATTCCCCGGATCGGACGGTCCTCATTGTGCCACGTGGCCCGTTCTCGTGCGTCCGATCTCTCACTCGATCGGAAGACCCACAGAGAGCCATGTGGCTCAATTATGGCCGTCGGATCAAAAATTAATTTATTTTCCTTTTTTAGAAAACCATTCAAATCGGACGCTCCAGATTGTGCCACGTGGCCACCTTCGGCGCGTCCGATCTAACCTTAGATCGGACGTTCCACAGCGTGCCACTTGGCACAATCTCGTCCGCCGGATTGATTTTAATTTATTTATTTTCCAAAATTCTAGGATCGCGACACATGTCGCGATCGTGGCCGTCCGTTTGTTTTATTTGAAAATACATGGATCGGACCCCACCCGGCTGACGTGGCTACCTACGTGGCACGCCACGTCGGCCGTTGACCGTTGACCGGAAAATTCCGGCAGGAATAGTAAAAATTCCGGCAGGAATAGTAAAAATTCCGGCGAGGTCGCCGGAAAATTGCGAAACGGGCCCGAAACTTGGTATTTTTCGCCCGTTCTTGTGGCATTCAACTCCTCATAACTTCAGCAACAACATATAAGCAAAGTATGACAGATTTTACCTTGAAAAATGGCCAAACCGGACCTCCCCGAACCCGACTCCGGCGAGGAATTTTGCAGAAAATTTTATTCGTCTAAACTCGGTTCCGGGCATTCACGTGGCATCTAAGGAAGGTTTAGAAGCTTACCTATGGTCCTTTGATGGTCGGCGACCTCCGGCTTCGCCGGCGTGAGCTCTTGGTTCGGCCCGAGCACATCGAACTCCGGCCATCGCTCCCGGCATGGTTCCAATGCAAAATAAACACGTAAACAAGCTTAGAGTCGGTTCTAGGATTAACTTAGGGCCCTAACCGAACATATGCCACTCGAATCACGCACGGTCGGGGACGAAACCGAGTTGAAACATGCATCGGCATTTCACCGAACACATGGCGTGCATAAAAAAATATGGAGATCCGGCGAGATACCGACCTGTCTCCAGCCCGTCGACGGCGGCTGAGGTTCCGGCGAAGCTTAGTATGGCCTCTTGAAGGTCGAGGACGCCCGCTCTTCCTCGGTTCTTCGCCAAAAAATCCCCTTTTCTCTCTCGGCTCCCCCTCCTTTCTTCAAACCCGAGCACCCCCGTTTTCATGGCCGACCGGCCTTTTTCTCTGTCTATTCCACTACCCAACACGAATATCCATCACTAGCTATTGTCCCCTCACGCGTGGTGTCCTTTTTATTAAAAAAAATCACTCGCCCACGCTCGTTTGCCGATCCCCTGTTCTGCCCTGCCTCGCTGTCCACGGGTCTGCAACAATGTTGCAGACCCGGGTCGGACCGGGTAGGGTCGGGTTTGACCCGACCGACCCGGTTCGGCCAAATCGCCAAATTGACCCCCCAAATGACCTCTTTTCATGAAATTGATGGCAAAATCGGATTCCTTGACATGTTTTCCATCAAATATGGGTATTTTCGTGAATCAATTTATTGAAATTCTGTGAAAACCCCAAATTGTCCCTAGGATCCGAAATTTAATTTCGCCAAATCGAAGGCCTAAACGATCGAATTAGCCAAAATTGAGCCCACCAATGGATTCAGCATGATGAAAACTGTTGGTTAGAAGTGTTTAATTTTAATGGGTGTGCCCGTGTGAAATTTAATTTCAAAACTTGTGAAACCGGGGACTAAATTGAAAGATTTTTATGCAATTAAGCCCTTTTGGTTAAAATTGATCAAATTGGAGGGCAAATTGACCCAATTGCATTTCAATACTTTAGAGTCCAATGTCATAACTTATAAAAAGTGAGAATTGAGAATTAAAAGACTATAAAAGGAATTTTGGGGCTCGGTTCGGGTTTATGTTTGTTAAGGAACATAGTGACCCAAGCCGAATTTTTGCAATTTAAAGTGATACACTTGAAGAGGAAATTAAAAAAAAATTATTGAATATTTTTTTATATTTTTCTGACCACGAATGGTATTTTTCTAATTTTTTGGGTATTTTTATAATTAAATAAATTTCAAAAAATATTAAAAAATACAAAAAATATTTTTTGTTCAAAATTGGTTCCTAAGGCTAGGCTAAGGCTTCCAAAGTTGATTTTGTAATTTTTGAACTTTTTTGCTATTTTTAATTAATTTTAAAGAGTAAAAATCACAATGATAGATGGTCAAAAATCAGGTGTCAACAGCTGCCCCTCTTTGAGAGTGAGCTCGTCAGAGGTTGCTTTCAAAGACAAAATGACACCTGAATCTTAACTGACTCGACTGGGGGGAAAGAAATATTATGACATTGGATCCCTAAGCCTTTCGATGAATGCTCAAATTAATCCCTGGTTTGCTCTTGCAATTCGAATGTGGGTCGGAGTGAGATAGGCTTACCTGAAGCTCACCTGTCGGATGCTGCCGGTTGCGATAAATTTTAAGAAGATACCTAGGGCTTGTCAGGACACCCTAGGAAAATTAAGCTCTGACCTGTATGGTAGGTCATACCATTATGGGGTTCCTGACTGGTACGAACCTAAGGAAGGCGCATCCCACACTTTGGGATTTTGCCAAGGATTTTGATCCGTATGGTGGATCGGACCTTTGTGTTGATCCTTACGGTGGTATTTACCAATGAGTTGACCCTTATGGCGGTTTCTACCATATTTGATCCGTCAGGCGGTATCTACCATTGAGTTTAGTTTGACCCTTATGGCGGTTTCTACCAATGATTTGACCCTTATGGCGGCATCTACCTTTGATTTGACCCTTCATGCGGTTTCTACCTTTGATTTGACCCTTCAGGCGGTTTCTACCATATTTTGACCCTTCAGGCGGTTTCTACCTTGTGTTGACCCTTCAGGCGGTATCTACCTTATTTTGACCCTTCAGGCGGTTTCTACCCTGGTTTGACCCTTCAGGCGGTATCTACCTTGTGTTGACCCTTCAGGCGGTATCTACCTTATTTTGACCCTTCAGGCGGTTTCTACCTTGGTTTGACCCTTCAGGCGGTATCTACCTTTAGTTGACCCTTCAGGCGGTATCTACCATGGTTTGACCCTTCAGGCGGTTTCTACCTTTAGTTGACCCTTCAGGCGGTATCTACCATGATTTGACCCTTCAGGCGGTATCTACCTTGATTTTGCTTTGAAAAGGGGTCTCATGACGAGGGTTCTCCACGTCCGATGAGACTGCCTAAATTTTGAGAAGGGGTCTCATGACGAGGGTTCTCCACGTCCGATGAGATTGCCTAAATTTTGAAAAGGGGTCTCATGACGAGGGTTCTCCACGTCCGATGAGACTGCCTGAATTTGAAAAAGGGATCTCATGACGAGGGTTCTCCACGTCCGATGAGACTGCCTGAATTTGAAAAAGGGATCTCATGACGAGGGTTCTCCACGTCCGATGAGACTGTTTGATATTTTTGAAAGGGGGTTCTAGGACGAGGGTTCTCCACGTCATGCTAGGACTGTTTGATATTTTTGAAAAGGGGTCCTAGGACGAGGGTTCTCCACGTCATGCTAGAACTGTTTGATATATTGAAAAAGGGTTCTATCCTCACCCCTTCTTTTGAAAGATCCCGAAATTTGTCGAGAATTCAGTTTCGGAAGCAGAGAAAGATTTTATTTAGACAAAGCTTCATTTGATTCTGTTGAGGCGAAATTCTGGGAGCTGGGTTCTCCAGGTATCCTGCAGAAAGTTCAAACCTGAAAGATTTTTCTTCACCAAGAAAATGTTAATAATCTTTGGGAAGACAATAATTGTCCAATTGACAAAATTTTATGACTTAAGTTTTAGTCATGAAATGCGCATTTTGATGCTGGAGGTTATCCAAAGCATTCTTACAACATGCAAGTGTGATCACAAATCCCTTGCACGGAAAATCTGGATCAAACAATTTGAAATTTCCAAAAAGAGTTTGTTCAAAACATCTATTGGAGAATTTCTCATTCAAGAGGGCTCCTCACCGCTCTGTGATAATGGTCTTTTGTAAGGAATGCGTTCAACTTCCTACTAACCTGTGCCTAGGTTTTAGGATCATTCGCAGCGCATACATTCTGATCGATCGGGAGGTCTTCCACGGGACCGTAATGTTGGGCTTGGATATTGGTTTTCAAGGGGGACCCGCTTTGGAGTCGAGGCCACTGAATGAAATCCTTCACCATCTGCTCCGGGTTTACAAGTCAAGAACCCTGCAAAATGAGAAAGAAATAGTCTTGCTCGTACTTCTTCGAGCTAAGCTATATGTTAACCCAAGTGTCCTAGTCAGAGAAAACTATTTCAGGGTTATGATGTTGGTAGGATTGGGGACCGAAAAAGGCTTGTTTTTGGCCCAGAAATTACGAAGGGTTTGACGTTGGTGATCATTGCAAACTTGTCACCTGTTTTTTTTTTATTCTGCATCTTCAATTCAATTTTTTTGGTGGTGTGCAACCGCTTTTGTGGTGTGTACAAATTCTTTAGGGAGAATCTCTGGCTGCATTAAGAGATTGACAACTCCGTTTGCGTCTTTCCTCCACGCTTGACATCATTTGGAGGAGTGACCTTTTGATCTGACTCCTTTATGGGTTTTTTCTCTCTTCCCAACTAGGCTTCATTGGGGATCAAGCAAACAGCTTGCACGAGCATCGGCCTTGCTTTTACTAGGCACTTTGCTTTTTCTTGATGCTGGGGATTTTCTAATCATCATTTTTTTTGAAATCCCGTTTTTCTCATATTCGATGGGATCATGTTAGACATATGTCTGAAAGTCTAAACATGCTTTAAATATCAGCCCGGGAATCCTCTTCGTAATCCCTGATGCCTTCATCTTGAAACGTGCAATGATCATCAATGGGCTCATGAAATGAATTTGTAGGCTCAACTTGGCTATGCAAAGGATATGGTGTGTGGGATAGAGAAATGAATGCTTCTCATCATCCTATGGCATTTGGATTACCATATAAACAACACACAAAGATTAATGTTAGTCCGAGCAAGAAAATTTCTAACCATTTTCTCCTGATGCTGCTGGACTCACCTCCATTTTGCCCCAATGTGGGGTGGTTCTCGACAGGGCTGATAATGAGAACCTCCGTTCAAAGGGGTTATCAATGGTCACCTGTAGTATTTGGGAATATGAAACGAACGCCCCCGTCGTCCCAATCCATGTAATTGCTGCGAATGGTCCCTACCTCCGTAGGTACAGATTTTGCTGTCTGATTCGCTCCACTTCTCTCTTAAGTGTGTATAGGACGTGTTTTGACTTGAGCTTGCCTCTCTTTTGAGGAAACATCCTTTTGAGAGTTTTGAACAACTTTTGATTGGAAAAATCTCTTTCGTTTTCCCAAAAATTTTACCTGTCAAGGGGATTTTATGGTGCACAATGCGTGTTCAGACAACCTCATGTTTCAAAACATGAATGCCAATGAAGTTAGAATTCCATGTCTTTTCTAGACATCAGATTTTGAAAGCTTTTTCTTTTTCTCTCTGTGTTTTTGGTTTAACATCTTCAATGGATTGGGGGAAAGGGATACCTACCTGTCCACCGTGGCTGGAGATCCCTGAAAATGTAAAAGAAGCATATCATTGTATGTTCACGAATTTTTCGAAAATCGAAACGATACATCCTACCCTCATGTACCCTAACAGGTAGTATGTGGGATGTAAAAACTTATTCGTCTCCAAGGCGATTCCCCTGTCAAGGATAAAAAATAAGTGTTAATTCATATTCCCAAATTCAAGACAAATTGGGACGATACAACTTTACTCTTGATTTTCATCCCATTCTGATGTTGCGTATTGATATGAACAACCTCTATCAAATCCGCCTATCCATGCTTGGAGTGTTTGTAACATCAATGGTTCATCTGCCCCCAGCTGGGCAGCGTCTGTTCTGCTATTTGAACGGATGACTCATTGAGTGATTTATCCATGTTTATCATCTGAGAAGGAAAAGAAAGAATACATTACTTCGGTATTCGATTGAAGATCGTTTAGGAACGATACATCGTTTTACCAAAGAGGTGGCTTCGCGGCCAAACGTATTTCGTGTTGAAGGGGTAGATCCCATTATGCTCCGCGGGTGATAATTATGGTTCATGGAACTTGCTCCACGGATTAAGTGATTAATCCACGGCCTTCGGCTTGAAGATGCTCAAAGGGTGATGTTGACACTCACGCGCAATTAGTTCTAGATATTAATGTAAGATGTTCCCGTGGGAACCTTACAGTGCGATCAACAACATATGCAATAGGAGTATTCAACCCCTTTTCTCGAAGCATTTTTCATCGAGTAGCCATGCCTTGCATCAGACGTTTGATCACCGGCCTCGCGTCACCACTGCGATGGTCCTCCGGCTCCAAATTGATCGAGTCAAAGATTGAACTCATCGCCAAGGAAATTGCTCGGGTCTTCGAGCCATTGATGTTCAAGTTGGGTATCAACGATTGTTGGGGGCAGATTTCTTTCATTGCCTTCGTTGTGAGGGATTGGAGTCTTTGAGCTGGAACCTTCATCATTGCCCTGTTGGGGTTGAGACATACATTCCCGAAGAGTATTGATCCAAGTGTCCAGCTCCTCATCAAGGAAATCACCTGTTCTTTCTAGCCCTTGGTGCCCAGATTGGGTGTCGTCGACTGCAGGTGAGGGATTCCTCTCTTTGCTCTCGCCGTGAGCAATTTGCCCCCTCGAATTGGAACTTCCTCCAATGACCGGCAGGTTCATATGTGCACTCTCTACCAATGCCAGATCCGCTTCAGGGACAGCATTAATGACTGATTCGCGCTCAAACTGAGGAATCTCTATGTGCTGGAACTGTGGCATATACTCCTGAGGAGTATTGAGATAGCTCGGCGAAGCATTCTGATTTGGGTTAGAGGAGTCGCTGACACGACTGCTAGTCCCGTCATTGCTGAAACACGGTTGGGTGCTCTTGGCTCTCCAATCATCATGGTTGTAACTCTGCCCAGCACTTGAGCTCCAACTGGCTTTATGATGGTTTAACGCTATCCTTCCATCCCTTAGCAATCTCCTATAGTACTTGAGGTCAGACTCAACGTTAATTCTAGAGAGCCCCGGCACATTCATAATCTCGAGTATGCGTAGTGGGCTAGCCGAATCAACTCCCAGCTCTCGAATTGCATCAACAAATTTGGTGTGAAGTTCATAGGTCCAGTAAAACCTTGTTCTCTTATCACCCAAAATATCGTCAATACTTCGGTAGCTATTCTCTACGGGATCTAGTCGCTTCAAAAGTTGTCCAGGGAGGGACTCACCGACTTTGGATTGGCTGGCTGCGACAGCGAGTTCGTCATTGAGAGAATTCCCCCTGTGATGATTCATATCCCATTTCTCAGAGGATGTTGGTGTTGATCCTATGGTGTTGACTTGCTCATGCAGATCTCCGGCGGTATCTGGCTGTGTCGGAAAATGCTGTGGAGAATACGGTAACAGCTGAGTGTTATTCGTCAACAGGGATGGTTCATCGAGGAACACCTCGCCGAGGACAACATGATTACCACAATTAAGGCAGGTGGCCTTAGTCAGAGCTTCCTTATATCTCGCGCTTTCAGCTTGAAGCTTCTCATTCTCCTCCTTCAGGACCAGTAACTCATGGTCTGCGTATTGCTGTTTCACCCGGGTTCGTTTGTTGGCGAACCAAAACTTGACCTTCGAAAGCTCCAATCCTATCTTTCGGCTCAACTCCATTTTCTGTTTTCTGCTTGGAGTGGGGCATTCATTGAAGAAAGCTTCGAGCTCTCGGATTTGGCCTGGAGTGTGGCGTTGTAGTTGCTTCCTTTTCCGACTCCGGTCATCATTGTATACTCCTTCTTCGTAGTTGAAACCTAGAATTTCATCGCTGGAGGAGTCAGTCTCTATGGCCTTCGGGCAGGATTCAGCTCCAGGATCTTCAAAGTCTCCCAGCAGTTCGTGCTCAGAAATGTCCAGGTCGGGCGTTTCTAGCAGATGGGAATAACTTTTAAACATGATGGATCGGGGTATCTCGGGCTGATCTAGTTCACTCAGCTTTCTCAATTCGCTCTTACGTGTTTGCTCACTCTAGAAATTTTCTCAAGTGATTGTGCGTGTCCTGGAACCATCCTTCAGGCTGCATATGAAGACCAGCAAGCAAGCGCTCCTCCCGAGATCCTGCAATTACTCATCGTCTGTATTCCCCTTTCTTTTTCCTCGTGATAGGATCACAAACTCTCTTGCATTGATTCGGTTTCATCGAGTATTGCGCTCGTCCCCTAGTTCAGTCTTCAAAGTGGTGGGTCTACAATCTTTCGGCGCCTTTTATGATTTGCTAGGCCCGAGAACGTGGGGAGCAGCGGTGGACCCGCAATTAATGACTCCGTTTAATTCATTTAGCTCCATGGGAATTAACGCTATGATCTTCTCTCAACCCCTTTTCATCGTTCAAACGAAAGTGGCATTTTCCCTGTGCATGCTGCTACTCTTCATTTCAGCATCACGGGCGCTTGGTGAGGAATGAGTTCGTGGCCACTCAAAATTTTAAAGACCGTCTCTGGTTTCAGACTTAATCTAACAAGGGATCATCACAACTGAGCATGACGATGTTCGTCGATAGCGTTGGTTTTAATATAGAATTAACTATAGTCATTAAAGAAAAATGTTCCCGTAGGAACTTTACAACGGATAAAATGAGTGATCTACTCGTGAACATGTTCTTCTTTCTATGGGTGTTCGTAGTGACCAACCCATCGTGCCCCGAGTCAGGTGTTAGATCATGGCTGTCCAAGCATGCCAGCTTCCCACTGATTGAACAAGGCATCGAGCCCCTCATCGAAGAAATCGTCTGTCGTGGGTTGACCAGCGGCAGGCAGAGCACCAGCCGACTGCTGCTCGAATGGAGGAGTGCGCACTCGCTGTACTTGTGACACGCGCTCTTGAGAAGTGTTGAAATGGGCCGGGAGGACATTCTGATCAGCTTTCAGTTTGCCGGTGGTCGGGTTGCTAGCTTGATTGATGCTTAGATTTGGCCGGGTATCTCTTGATGTCTGAGCATTACAATGGCGGTCGCCCCTAGCTTTTGAGCTCGAGACGGATTCCTCCCGGTTTAGCTCCGCTCGACGTTGTTTTAATAGCTTTTTGTAGGCAGCAAGGTGATTCCTGACCAGTTCCTTACTAAGCCCCGGTACATTCATGGCCTTAAATATGCGCGTCGGAGTTGCTGAATCGATCCTCATTTGGTGAACCACGTCTAGGAATCTGGAATGCAGTTCAGGGGGCCAAGCGAACCTTCTCTTATCGTGGCCCAAAATTGCATCGATGGCTTGACGACTGATTAACTCATCTCCAGCAGGACCCGACCCTATCGAAAATTGTTGTGCATGAGGCTGATATGCTTTGAGCTGGTCGGCGGTAACATCCAGCTCCTTGAAACTGTAACTCCAATCAAAGCGATGCAAATCCCATCCCCCAGGAGGCATTTGTATCATCTTCGTAGGATCATCCTGCTCATGCGTGACTCCGGCAAAATCTGGTTGAGCAGGAGATGCCCCGAGGGAGTAGGGTGGTAAATGAACGTCTTCAATCATCGCGTGAGGCTTATCGGGGAATATCTTACCGAGGACGATGAGGTTACCGCAATGAGAGCAAACAGTAATATTGAGAGCTTTTTCATACCTCATGTTTTCTGTTCGCAGCTTTTGGTTTTCTTCCTTTAAAATCTCGACCACCTGACATTTGCGTTGAGCCTTCGATTTGGATCTCCTATTTTGAAACCAAAACTGGATCCTCGACTGATTAATCCCCAACTCCCGGCTCAATTCAATTCTCCACTTCTTTTTCATGTAATGGCTTTTACTGAAAAGGGTTTCCAGCATTTGGGTTTCCTCCTGAGAGTATTGGTGAGGACGTCTTCTTTTCCCGAGTTGAACATCGTGGATGTCGTTGTCGTCGTCGCCGTGATCTTGATTTTCGTTGCCAGAAGTGTTGGGCTCCATGGTTTTGGCGTTAGACTTGATCTTGGAATCTTCGAGATTCCTCTGTAGTTCAATTTCTGAGATTTTTGAGTCAGTCGCCTCTAGCAGCTGACAATAACCTCTTAAATATGTTGGATTGAGAAATGTTTGATTGGTTCTTGCCCACTCAGAGTTCTCCACTCTCTCCTGTATGCTCACTCCCTATAAAGTTTTCTTCGAGTGACTCCGTATGTTCAGGAGACGCTCTTCAAGCATCATTAGGCAAACGTTCCCCCTCAAGACTTTGAATTTCTCGCTTAGCTTTTCAACGTGATGGGACTACCAAATCCTGTTAAGGCTCTCTTCGATAGTTGCGCTTACCTCCCACCTAACTCCAATAATGATGATTGTCGCGACCCGTCCGAAAGCGGACGCGGCTAATGGATTACCGATCGCGGGTCTTGGATCGGCGCGAGCCCTCCCAGGCCCATACCAAATCGCGGCGGGAGTATTTTTCAGGAGGATTCGACGATAAGAGTCGATCACTTTCGACCTTAGTGTGGTCGTAGTGGCATGTGCAACTTGTGCATGCATTTGGAGTCGCCACCGGTCTTTCTTGGAGGGTAGACCGGAAACCTTACTGATCGATTGGGAGAGATCGATCAGTTCTACGGAACCAGAGATTTTGGGTTCGGGGACTTGGTTACGCTGGTGTCGTTACCAACGCCCTTTCGGTACCTAACGCGAGTGATTTTCCTAACTAGGATTTCATGCAGGCGCAATTTTGGGTGAGGTAAGTCTGACTTTGCACATTAACCAGTTTAACATGCTCACGTAATCATAATAAATAAATAGATGTCAATCACATAAACATCTATCCTACGTGGTGATCATGGAATTATGATTTAATGGGTCTCGAGCCAATGAGACCACATTTAATCATTTTAATATTTTAATAACGGAGAGCCGCTCTTCGCTTCTTCTTGGTTTCTTGAACTCTTCAAGAATTGGGCCCCAAAGAGCTCGCCGACTTAAAAGGCTCCTCCACGTAATCCTCGTAGCATTTACATCAACAATTGACTATGCTAAAAATAAAGATTACATGAAAAATAAAAGGAGTACGCAGCCTCCATTTAATAATTACAACCCCAAATATATAAATAATCATCATACATTCATATATACATCAATCACATTGATTAGGGATTTTTCCATGATCACCACCCTTTCACGTAAGTAATAAATTCACAATTTAAAACTTAGGAAGGCACAATAAAAATTCTACGTTGAATCATATTCAGAATTTTTACGTAAAATAAGATAGCCATAAATTTTCGATTCAAAATTGATTTAGTCTCAATTTTTGCTACGTTGATTAATTTATCATATAAAATAATCAATCTCCATTAGCCATGTAAGACGAACAATTCGTTAATACATATTGGCCATAGTATTGCAAAAATTGCAAAAAATCAATTAAATGCACGAAAACACCTAAGGATTGGCTCTGATACCACTGTTGGGATCCACGTAACACGTAGCGGAAATAAATAACAACCCATACATGTATCTCCAGAGGCGTACTTCGTGCATTTCAATCGAAAAAAATCACAAAGTCTCAAAGGGAGTAAATAGATTACCTCTCGTAGCGTGCTTGAACGGAGATGTCGGTTCGATGTTCTTCGATCTCAGCCTCCACAAGTGTTAGGCATCTAGTTCGGACGCACCACCAATTGACGAACGGGGAGACGACTAATAACTCCACAACAATTGTGCTAGCAATATGCGGAATCAATATTCCGAACTTAGTATATTTTGCTCACTCAAGATTATGAGAATATAGAAAGTGTTTGTGTTCTTCTCTCTAAGCTCTCAAAAATTTGCACACTCTACAAAATGTCTCTCCCTTCAACCTCAAAACTCTTGCCATCCTTTTATAGCCAAAAATACCTTCCAATAAATTGTATTTAAAAATAGCACTAACAATTATAAATTCTATCTAAAAATAGCACTCACAAATAAATGACATTTAAAAATAGCACTAACAATAGCACTCACAATTTATAATACAAAAATTCTATTTAAAAATAACACTAACAATAGCACTCACAATTTATAATACAAAAATGCTATTTAAAAATAGCACTAACAATTATAAATTCTATCTAATAATAGCACTCACAATTTATGATAAATAAATGCCATTTAAAAATAGCACTAACAATAGCACTCACAATTTATGATAAATAAATGTCATTTAAAAATAGCACTAACAATAGCACTCACAATTTATAATACAAAAATGCTATTTAAAAATAGCACTAGCAATAGCACTCACAATACAAAAATGCTAAAAAAAAAGGCACTAACAAAGGTGTTAAAAATAATAACCATTATTATTATTACAAGAGTTAAAGAGGTTACCAAACAGTACAAATATGCATAATGTATAAATACGTATGACGTATAAATACATAGAGCATACGTATACATCCGTGAAACCGGGGACTAATTGAAAGAAAAATGTGCAATTAAGCCCTTTTGGTAAAAATTGATTAAATTGGAGTTCAAATTGACCTAATTGCACTTTAAGACTTTAGAATCCAATGTCATAGCTTATAAAAAGTGAGAATTGAAAACTAAAAGACTCGAAAAGGATTTTTTTTTTTTTTTAGGCTCGGTTCGGGTTTATGTTTGTGAAGGAACATAGTGACCCGAGCCGAATTTTTGAGATTTAAAGTGACACACTTGAAGAGGAAATTAAAACAAAATTATTGAATATTTTTGGGTATTTTTCTGACCACGAATGGTATTTTTATGATTTTTTGGGTATTTTTATAATTAAATAAACTCGAAAAATATTAAAAATACCGAAAAATATTTTTTGTTCAAAATTGGTTCCAAAGGCTAAACCAAGGCTTCCAAAGTTGATTTTGTGATTTTATGACCTTTTTTGATATTTTTAATTAATTTTAAAGAATAAAAATCACAATAATAAATGGTAAAAAATCAGGTGTCAACAGCTGCCCCTCTTTGAGAGGAATCTCGTTAGAGGTTTCTCTCAAAGATAAGGTGGCACCTGATTCCTAACCGACTCAACTGGGAAAATGAGAGAAGAAATGTTATGACATCGGATCCTTAAGCCTATTGATAAAAGCTCAAATCAATCCCCGGTTTGCTCTAACAATTTGAACATGGGTCGGGATGAGAGAGACTTACCTGAAGCTCGCCTGTCGGATGCTGTCGGTTGCGACAACTTTCAAGAAGATGCCTAGGACTCGTCACAGAAAATCCTAGGGAGATTAAGCTCTGACCCGTATGGTAGGTCATACCATTATGGGATTCCTAACTGGTAGGAACCCTAGGAAGGCGCATCCCACGCTTTGGGATTTGCCAAGGATTTTGATCCGTATGGTGGATCAGACCTTTGTATTGATCCTTCAGGCGGTTTCTACCTTTGGTTGAGTTTAGTTTCTACCAATGAGCTGACCCTTATGGCGGTATCTACCATATTTGACCCTTTAGGCGGTATCTACCTTCAAGTTTAGTTTGACCCTTATGCGGTTTCTACCTGGAATTGACCCTTCAGGCGGTATCTACCTTGATTTGACCCTTCAGGCGGTTTCTACCTTTGGTTGACCCTTCAGGCGGTATCTACCTTGAGCTGACCCTTCAGGCGGTATCTACCTTGTGTTGACCCTTCAGGCGGTATCTACCTTAAGTTGATCCTTTAGGCGGTATCTACCGTTGGTTTGACCCTTCAGGCGGTTTCTACCTTGATTTGACCCTTCAGGCGGTTTCTACCTTTGATTTGACCCTTCAGGCGGTTTCTACCTTGTGTTGACCCTTCAGGCGGTATCTACCATGTGTTGACCCTTCAGGCGGTTTCTACCATGAGTTGATCCTTCATGCGGTATCTACCTTGTGTTGACCCTTCATGCGGTTTCTACCAAATTTGATTTGACCCTTCAGGCGGTATCTACCTTTGATTGACCCTTCAGGCGGTATCTACCTTTGATTGACTTTGAAAAGGGGTCTCATGACGAGGGTTCTCCACGTCCGATGAGATTTCCTGAATTTTGAAAAGGGGGTCTCATGACGAGGGTTCTCCACGTCCGATGAGACTGTTTGAATTTTGAAAAGGGGTCTCATGACGAGGGTTCTCCACGTCTGATGAGACTGCCTAAATTTTTGAAAAGGGGTCTCATGACGAGGGTTCTCCACGTCCGATGAGACTGTTTGATATTTGAAAAGGGGTCTCATGACGAGGGTTCTCCACGTCCGATGAGACTGCCTAAGTTTTGAAAAGGGGTCTCATGACGAGGGTTCTCCACGTCCGATGAGACTGCCTAAATTTTGAAAAGGGGTCTCATGACGAGGGTTATCCACGTCCGATGAGACTGCCTAAGTTTTGAAAAAGGGGTCTCATGACGAGGGTTCTCCACGTCCGATGAGACTGCCTAAATTTTGAAAAGGGGTCTCATGACGAGGGTTCTCCACGTCCGATGAAACTGCCTAAGTTTTGAAAAAGGGGTCTCATGATGAGGGTTCTCCACGTCCGATGAGACTGTTTGATATTTTGAAAAGGGGTCTCATGACGAGGGTTCTCCACGTCCGATGAGACTGCCTAAGTTTTGAAAAAGGGGTCTCATGATGAGGGTTCTCCACGTCCGATGAGACTGTTTGATATTTTGAAAAGGGGTCTCATGACGAGGGTTCTCCACGTCCGATGAGACTGCCTAAGTTTTGAAAAAGGGGTTTCATGACGAGAGTTCTCCACGTCCGATGAGACTGTTTGATATTTTGAAAATGGGTCCTGGGACGAGGGTTCTCCACGTCTGATAGGACTTTTTCTTTTAAAAGGGTTTTTCTTCCCCCTTTTTTTTGGAGACCCCGAAGTTTGTCGGGAATTCAGTTTTTTGAAGCAGTGAAAGATTTTATTTTGACAAAACTTCACTTGAGTCTGTTGAGGCGACATTCTGGGAGCTGGGTTCTCCAGGTATCCTGCAGAAGTTTGAGCCTGAAAGATTTTTCTTCACCAAGAAAACGTTAGTAATCTTTGGGAAGACCACGGCTGTCCATTTTGACAAAACCGTATGATTTAAGTTTTAATCATGAAATGTGCATTTTGATGCTGTAGGTTATCCAAAGCATTCTTGCAACATGCAAATGTGATCACAAAT
This sequence comes from Rhodomyrtus psidioides, assembly GCA_021437785.1. Lineage (NCBI taxonomy): Eukaryota > Viridiplantae > Streptophyta > Magnoliopsida > Myrtales > Myrtaceae > Rhodomyrtus > Rhodomyrtus psidioides. The sequence goes on along the minus strand of JAILYB010000077.1, from coordinate 2,228,343 downwards.
CCCTTGCACGGAAAATCTGGATCAACAGTTTGAAAATTCCAAAAAGAGTTTGTTCAAAACATCAATTGGAATATTTCTCGACAAGGAGGCCATCTCACCTGTTTGGAGGTAATGATTTTTATAAGGGACGCACTCAATTCCATACTAACCTGTGCCTAGGTTTTAGGCTCATTCGCAGCGCATACATTTTGATCGGTCGGGAGGTCTTCCACGGGACCGTAATGTTAGGCTTGGATATTGGCTTTCAAGGGGGACTCGCTTTGGAGTCGAGGCCATTGAATGAAAGTCTTCACCATCTGCTCCGGGTTTACAAGTCAAGAACCCTACAAAATGAGAAAGAAATAGTCTTGCTCGTACTTCTTCGAGCTAAGCTATATGTTAACCCAAGTGTCTTAGTCAGAGAAGACTGTTTCGGGGTTGTAACATTGGTAGGATTGGGGACCGAAAAAGGCTTATTTTTGGCCCAGAATTCGTGGCGGGTTTGACATTGGTGATCATTGTTGATTTGCCACCTGTCCTTTCTTTTCTGCATCTTTAGCCTTTGAGGCGCGCAACCTATCTTGCGGTGTGCACCAGCTCTTTAAAGAGCGTCTCTTGTTGCATTCAGAGACCGACTCTCTCTATGTCTTCGTTCTGTGCTTAATAGCATTCGGGGAGCAGCCTTTTGGATTTGGCTCCTTTAGAGGTTTTTCTCTTTCCCCACGAGGCTTCATTGGAGGTCAATTTTCACGAGCATCGACCTTGCTTTTATCAGACACTTTGCTTTTTCTTTTCTGATGTTGGGGATTTCTTTAATCCCTTGTCGCAAGTGAGATGCTTTGGCAATTGTGCTAGATATATGATTTGGCTCTTAGCACGCTTGAGTATTGACTTAGTAGCTTTTTCGTAAACCCTAGGTCTTGAACTCCCTCGTTTCTGAAGTGATCTGCCTTTATCTTGGAATTTGCAATGATCACCAACGGGTTTATGAAATGAATTTGCAGGCTCAACTTGGCTGTGCAAATGATAAACGTGTGTGGGATAGAGAAATGAACGCTTCTCGTCATCCTATGGCACTTGGATTACCATATAAACAACACACAAAGATTGATGTTAGTCCGAGCAAGAAAATTTCTAACCATTTCCTCCTGATGCTGCTGGACTTACTCCTGTTTTGCCCCGATGTGGGGTGGTTCTTGACAGGGTTGAGAATGAAAACCGCCGTTCAAAGGGGTTATCAACGGTCACCTGTAGTGTTTGGGGGATATGAAACGAATGCCTCCGTCGTCCCAATCCAAGTAATTGCTGCGAATAATCCCTACTTCCGTAGGTCCATATTTTGCTATCTGATCCGCTCCACTCCTCTCTCAAGTGTGTAGAGGACGTGTTTGGATTTAGGCTTTGCCTCTCGCCTTTGAGGAAGCGCCCTTTTGATTGTTTTGAACAATTTTTTATTGGAAAAATCTCTTTCATTTTCTCCAGAAATTTTACCCGTCAAAGGGGATTTTATGATGCCCATGCATGTTCTTATTCATGTTCAGACAACCTCCTGTTTCAAAACATGAATGCTAATGAAATTTGAATTCTATGTCTTTTCTAGACACTAGATTCTGAAAGCTTTTCTTTTCTTCTCTATTTTTTATTCCACATCTTCAAGGGATTTTGGGAGAGGGATACTTACCTGTTCCTCGTGGCTGGAGATCCCTGAAAATGCAAAAGAAACATGTTATTGTTCGTTCATGAATTTTTCAAAAAAATTAGAACGATACATTTTACCCTTGGTCATGTATTCCAACGGGTAATACATGGGATGTGAAAACCTGTTTCGCCTTGATGGCGATCCCCTGTCAAAGACGGGAATTATGTGTCAGTTTGCGTTCCAAAATTCAAGGCGAATTGGAACGATACAGCATTGTTCTTGCTTTGTGTTTCCATTCGAACACAAACGCGCGGCTTGCAGAAATTGGCCATCTATATTGTGGCCACGATCCCTCCGTTTGGTTGGCGATGAATCATTCTCGAGGATTTGCCCCAGAGGAGATCCATTTGTGTTTTTGGGCGCATTCCAGCGCCATTCTTCATAGTTCCTTTTATTCAAGAAAAATGAAATTTTTATCAGAATGTATGTCAAAGCATGAAGTGTGGAAGCGATACTTTTTACCATCCACTAGGTCTTATGATCAAAGACCATCTCCTGGAATTCTGACTTCTAGGGCCACTGATTCAATTCGCCTCCCTGTTAGCGCGCTCTTTTCATTTGGGGCTTTCAGCGCCAACGACTTCCTGCAAAATGAGTAAAAACTCATGTTAGGCATGTGGTCTTCGAAGACCAAATTGGAACGATACAAGGTTACCGTTCACCCAAATTCGTATCTTGGGGTTTGATTCTGATGTGGACGACTCTGTTATTGCGTCCATTGATTTTGCCAGAGGAGAAACGTCCGGCGTACAAATGATTCACTTGCCCCAGTTAGGCATGGTTTTGCTGTTTGTCATCTCTGGATTCGATGACACTGGTTTGATGCGCTTTCATGGGGGATCATGAGAGTTTGCCCCCGGTTTGGCTCCTCAAAGTAAATGGGGGGGGGGGAACCTGCTCCCATTGATTTTTGGCAGATTCTGATCATCCGTCTCGATTGTCAGAGTCCTTGATCAATTTTATCTGTCTCGAGATAGCCTGATATTCTTGGGGTTCGTCATGTGGCGGTTTGGTGATTCTCTCGATCACAGTCGCCGTTTGAGGTATTTGATGTTCCCTGTTTGTTATTTGAAAGCATTACATCCCGCGTCCTCTGCTCTTGATCATCATCTGAGAGGGAAAAGAAAGGAAGCATTATTCCCATATCAAGGAAATAATCGTTTTGGAACGATACGTCCTTTTACACTTGATTTGCATTCCGTTTTGATGTTGCATATTGATATGAACAACATCTATCGAATTCCTCCATCCGTGTTTGAAGGTATTTGCAATGCCTACGGTTCATTGGCCCCAGCTGGGCGACGTCTGTTTTGTCATTTGAATGTATGAGCTTTTGGGTGCATTGTCTCTTTTATCACCTGAGATAAAAAAAAAATGGAGAAGAACTTATCCTCAGATCTGATTAAAAATCAATTAGGAACGATACGTCCTTTCACCAAACGGGTGGCTCTGCGGCCAAATGCATTTTGCACTGAAGGGACGAATTCCACTATGCTCCACAGGTTTGGGGAATTTGCCCCTATTTTCGATAGAAATGAGCCTTATCGAGATGTATACAATACAAATAGATCCCTAATACAATCAATCTAAGGGACGAGATAGAGAAGACCTCAGCAAAATTAGTCTTATATAAGAGAATTAAAAATGCCAAACCAATCAAAGGAATGTGGTCCGGACACTTGGAGATGCCCCAGTTCCAGTCTTCGAGATGTGACTCCAGGATCACCGATTTTTTTTAGGGGGTTTTAGATATATCAGCCATCTAAAGACATGCACATGAGACAAGTGAGGATAAAACTTCTAAAAATCAAAGGATTTGGCACTTAAGGTCAAGGTTCCCACCTCGAGTTCTAGAAAGAGCAGATTCCATTGCACAACTATCGTTGCATTGGGGCTCGATCCCTAGCTCAAAATGAGCGGAATTGAAAAGTGGATTACCCCGTGTTTTTCCTCACGGAGATTCCATTTTCAATCCCTTCTATTGTTTTCCTATAGACGGCGCCCGAGGTTTTAGGCGCGGTTGTGTGTGTTTTCGGTGTCGTGCTAAAGCGATAAACATGCATCTTATTTAACAATCACCGCTTCAATATAAAACATACACACAATCATTCATTCCTACGCCAACCTGCATAAGACAATGTTAATCACAGACTACACCCCTTATCGCTCCAATCTGCAAAAACATATAACACCTATCATAAGCGGACTTACCTCACCTTCAAGAGCGCCTGCATGGTTAGAAAAATCACTCAGCGTTTTAATTACGGCCTAAGTCCACTTCAGGTCTAGAACCATTGGTTCTAGAACAAAGGTCCCCGGCAGAGTCGCCAGCTGTCGTGACCCGTCCGAAAGCGGACGCGGCTAATGGATTACCGATCGCGGGTCTTGGATCGGCGCGAGCCCTCCCAGGCCCATACCAAATCGCGGCGGGAGTATTTTTCAGGAGGATTCGACGATAAGAGTCGATCACTTTCGACCTTAGTGTGGTCGTAGTGGCATGTGCAACTTGTGCATGCATTTGGAGTCGCCACCGGTCTTTCTTGGAGGGTAGACCGGAAACCTTACTGATCGATTGGGAGAGATCGATCAGTTCTACGGAACCAGAGATTTTGGGTTCGGGGACTTGGTTACGCTGGTGTCGTTACCAACGCCCTTTCGGTACCTAACGCGAGTGATTTTCCTAACTAGGATTTCATGCAGGCGCAATTTTGGGTGAGGTAAGTCTGACTTTGCACATTAACCAGTTTAACATGCTCACGTAATCATAATAAATAAATAGATGTCAATCACATAAACATCTATCCTACGTGGTGATCATGGAATTATGATTTAATGGGTCTCGAGCCAATGAGACCACATTTAATCATTTTAATATTTTAATAACGGAGAGCCGCTCTTCGCTTCTTCTTGGTTTCTTGAACTCTTCAAGAATTGGGCCCCAAAGAGCTCGCCGACTTAAAAGGCTCCTCCACGTAATCCTCGTAGCATTTACATCAACAATTGACTATGCTAAAAATAAAGATTACATGAAAAATAAAAGGAGTACGCAGCCTCCATTTAATAATTACAACCCCAAATATATAAATAATCATCATACATTCATATATACATCAATCACATTGATTAGGGATTTTTCCATGATCACCACCCTTTCACGTAAGTAATAAATTCACAATTTAAAACTTAGGAAGGCACAATAAAAATTCTACGTTGAATCATATTCAGAATTTTTACGTAAAATAAGATAGCCATAAATTTTCGATTCAAAATTGATTTAGTCTCAATTTTTGCTACGTTGATTAATTTATCATATAAAATAATCAATCTCCATTAGCCATGTAAGACGAACAATTCGTTAATACATATTGGCCATAGTATTGCAAAAATTGCAAAAAATCAATTAAATGCACGAAAACACCTAAGGATTGGCTCTGATACCACTGTTGGGATCCACGTAACACGTAGCGGAAATAAATAACAACCCATACATGTATCTCCAGAGGCGTACTTCGTGCATTTCAATCGAAAAAAATCACAAAGTCTCAAAGGGAGTAAATAGATTACCTCTCGTAGCGTGCTTGAACGGAGATGTCGGTTCGATGTTCTTCGATCTCAGCCTCCACAAGTGTTAGGCATCTAGTTCGGACGCACCACCAATTGACGAACGGGGAGACGACTAATAACTCCACAACAATTGTGCTAGCAATATGCGGAATCAATATTCCGAACTTAGTATATTTTGCTCACTCAAGATTATGAGAATATAGAGAGTGTTTGTGTTCTTCTCTCTAAGCTCTCAAAAATTTGCACACTCTACAAAATGTCTCTCCCTTCAACCTCAAAACTCTTGCCATCCTTTTATAGCCAAAAATACCTTCCAATAAATTGTATTTAAAAATAGCACTAACAATTATAAATTCTATCTAAAAATAGCACTCACAAATAAATGACATTTAAAAATAGCACTAACAATAGCACTCACAATTTATAATACAAAAATGCTATTTAAAAATAGCACTAACAATAGCACTCACAATTTATAATACAAAAATGCTATTTAAAAATAGCATTAACAATTATAAATTCTATCTAATAATAGCACTCACAATTTATGATAAATAAATGCCATTTAAAAATAGCACTAACAATAGCACTCACAATTTATGATAAATAAATGTCATTTAAAAATAGCACTAACAATAGCACTCACAATTTATAATACAAAAATGCTATTTAAAAATAGCACTAGCAATAGCACTCACAATACAAAAATGCTAAAAAAAAGGCACTAACAAAGGTGTTAAAAATAATAACCATTATTATTATTACAAGAGTTAAAGAGGTTACCAAACAGTACAAATATGCATAATGTATAAATACGTATGACGTATAAATACATAGAGCATACGTATACATCCGTGAAACCGGGGACTAATTGAAAGAAAAATGTGCAATTAAGCCCTTTTGGTAAAAATTGATTAAATTGGAGTTCAAATTGACCTAATTGCACTTTAAGACTTTAGAATCTAATGTCATAACTTATAAAAAGTGAGAATTGAAAACTAAAAGACTCGAAAAGGATTTTTTTTTTTTTTAGGCTCTGTTCGGGTTTATGTTTGTGAAGGAACATAGTGACCCGAGCCGAATTTTTGAGATTTAAAGTGACACACTTGAAGAGGAAATTAAAACAAAATTATTGAATATTTTTGGGTATTTTTCTGACCACGAATGGTATTTTTATGATTTTTTGGGTATTTTTATAATTAAATAAACTCGAAAAATATTAAAAATACCGAAAAATATTTTTTGTTCAAAATTGGTTCCTAAGGCTAAACCAAGGCTTCCAAAGTTGATTTTGTGATGTTATGACCTTTTTTGATATTTTTAATTAATTTTAAAGTATAAAAATCACAATAATAAATGGTAAAAAATCAGGTGTCAACAATGATCCCGACAAATCTTTTACATCTTTTAATTGATGAGCCGGAAATCGCGGATCGAAACGAATCCAATGGTTCTCGTGAGGGGACCTCCTGCTTTACCCCCTAACTGGGCTCCACCAGCATTATTACTGAGACCCTTCATCATCCTCGAGTAGCTATAAAATGAGGAATTAATGTATGGAAGGTTAACGTTCTCGCATAATCAGCCTCTTCCTTCCAATCTCTCTGTTAAACTCGTCTTATTCTCAAGCCAACCCAACGCAAATGGCCTCCTCTCCCGTACGCACTTTTTCAACTGATGTCTTGGCCCAATGGGAAAAGCTTTATAACCTACTGGGTCGCGGTTACGCGCACATAACCGATCATTCTGCAACCGAGGATGCAATCTGTGTCCTGCTCGAGGACCTTGATACCACTTCTCTCGAAGGTACTACACTGGGGAGAGAATATAGAACTTTCCCGACTCTCTTTGCACACTCCTTAGAGGCCTATCGTGTTGCTAATCGGGAGGTTCTCGTGGCTCGCGTCTTGCGGGCTCGTGTCTTGCGGGCTCGTTATGAGGATCGATCTGATCATTTGGTGCTGACCAACTATCTGGTTGATAGTTACAAAAAGGCCGTCGAGTTTGCTAATGAGCGGGTCGCGACGTTGCTTCGCGAGAGGAGAAATCTGGTGGATCAATTGGCCATATCCCTGACCACCGGCGAGCATGACCGCCGCAACGTCCTGTTGAGGCTTCAGAGCGACTGGCAGGAAGAACGGCTCGACAAGATAACCGAGGACATAGCTCGCGGGAATGGACTGGTTCGGGACCTGGAAGTAGTCACCGAAGAACACGAGGCCAAGGTCGTCGAAGTTAAGGGAGAATGCAGAAGTCTTCTCCTCAGGCTTGCCGACCACAACATGCGGAGTTGGGAGTATGAGCAGAGCATTAATAACATGGAGGGTCAGTTGGGATCCTTTGTGTCGTTAATTAGGGCTCACTTTGGCTTTACTTTTCCACCCCGAATTGTATGACCTGCTTCTGAAAACCCTCCGCTGAGCAAAATAAATGAAAGTTCTCGTGTGTGTGTTTTAACTTCTGTATGGTTCATTTCTTCGAGCATCCAAACATCTTCAACTTGGGTGAGCCGAACCATAATATCAATAAGCCGAGCAAATACGTCCTGATTTTATAACTCGCTCATGATCAGATGGAAGAATAGTTGCAGATTTGTCCAAGAAAAGATTTCTCTATACTACTTGTTTTTCACCTGCAAATGAAAAGACCGAGTCAGAAGGAATAATCTGAAAAAGAAAGCATAGACCCCTTTCAATCTTATGCTTGCTCGTGATTAATAAGGACAGGAACTTTTACAAGGGTTTTAATCTTGTGCGAAAAGTTTTTATCAATATTCCTCGAAAGAAAGCATACTATTGAAAGGAATGTAATTCACGATAATGGCTTTTGATTAATTTCGAGAGGAATGAATTACTCAAAAGTGCAAGACATAATAACGTGTTTTAAATTCAATTGAAGATATGACATCCAAATTAAGGTCGCTCGCTAAGAACGAAAGTAGTTTGGACATCTATCTCGTCATTAAATTTGAAACTACGCTGATATTCTTGATCAATTATCGTGAATTACCAGTGGTGTACAACATGCATGAACCAATTCAAGTGTGTAGTTCCTTCTAGCGAAATTGGGGTTGGATTACCTCACACGACCAAAAGGTCGTGCAAGACTTCCAATTTTAATTTCCTCTAAAGGAATTATAAACTTGACTTGGGAGTATTCGGATGATTAGAAAAAATGCCACTATCACATTCCAATGACCCGTTAAAAGAAATACAACCAAGTTCCATCTGAATGTATACACCAATAGATCCCTAATACAATCGCTCTAAGGGGTGAGATAGAGAAAACCTCAGTAAAAATAAACCCTATACAAGAGGACTAGTAACGGAAAATGACATAAAGGAATGTGATCCTAACGTTTAAGGATGCCCCAGTTTTGATCTGTGCCTTCAGGATCACTTGCCCCAACTCGTCATCTTCATTGGATGATACCTCAATAATGTCCATAGTATGCTCCTTATCGCACACTCGATGTTCGTCGTGGGATACCACCCTCCTCGTCTTCTATCAAGGACGTTAGGGACAAACGCACATATCTATCCTCGAAATGGCATTTAATCTAATCACCAGAATGCAATAAATGAAATGCCTATATCTATATGAACAGTGATAGATTTGGGGGGATAGAGAGTCTTACCAACCCAACTCGTCGACTTATGTGCGGTTTTAGGTATACCAACTACCTAGAGACACGCGCATGAAACAAGTGATGGTAAACTTCTAAAAATCAGAGGGTTTGGCACCTAAGGTTAAGGTTCACACCTCGAGTTCTAGAAAGAGCCGATTCCATTGCACAGCTATCGTTGCATTGGGACTCGATCCATAGTTCGAAGTGAGCGGAATTGAAAAGTGGATTACCCCGTGTTTTTCCTCACGGAGATTCCATTTTCAATTCTTTCTATTGTGTTCCTAAAGTCGGCGCCCGGGGTTTTAGGCGCGGTTGTGTGTGTCCACGTGTCGTGATCATCACAATGCAAGTCACGCACAACAGTTTATCAATCAGCACTTCAAATCATCCACACAACATACATTCCTACGCCCAACCTGCATAAGACAATGTTAATCACGGACTACACCCCTTATTTCTCCAATCTGCAAAAACATATAACACCTACCATAAGCGGACTTACCTCACCTTCAAGAGCGCCTGCATGGTTAGAAAAATCACTCAGGGTTTTAATTACGGCCTAAGTCCACATGAGGTCTAGAACCATTGGTTCTAGAACAAAGGTCCCCAGGGGAGTCGCCAGCTGTCGCGACCCGTCCGGAAGTGAACGCGGCTAATGGATTACCGATCGCGGGTCTTGGATCGGCGCGGGCCCTCCCAGGCCCATACCAAATCGCGGCGGGAGTATTCTTCGACGATAAGAGTCGATCGCTTTCGACCTTCAGTGTGGTCGTGGTGGCATGTGCAAATTGTGCATGCATTTGGAGTCACCACCGGTCTTTCTTGGAGGGTAGACCGGAAACCTTACTGACCGATTGGGAGAGATCGATCAGTTCTGCGGAACTAGAGATTTTGGGTTCGGGGACTTGGTTACACTGGTGTCATTACCAACGCCCTTTCGGTACCAAACGCGAGTGATGTTCCTAGCTAAGAGTTCATGGATGCGCAAGTTCGGGTGAGGTAGGTTTAATTCAGGGTTTCATGCAGATTGGAAGACTATTCCTATCAATCACAATCAATTTAAATGAAAGCGCAATCAAGTGCATAAATAAATCACATCAATGCATGTCAATTCACATCACATGGCCTCCTAGTATAGCCATAAGGGCTTAGGGAATGCGTGATTTAGGACCGAGGTAAAATGGGAAGATTTGGAGGCGATTTAGCCCGGAGGGCAAAATCGTCAATTTTTGGAAGACGATTCGCCCAAAGGGCGAAATCGTCATTTTTAAGAATGATCGGGTTCAAAACACCCGGGATGAGCCTTGGCCAATTGACTGTGGCCATTTCCTATTTTTTGGGATTTTCCTGGATTTTTTTAGAATTTGTTTTGGAAGACGGTTTGCCGGAAGGGCAAAACCGTCATTTTTGGAAAGATCGGGGGTCAAATGACCCAAAACAGGTCGTGGCCAGTTGAATGTGGCCATTTCCTATTTTCTGGAATTTTTTAGAATTTTTTAGAATTTTCCGAATTTTTTTTGAGTTTTTTTATGATTTTCTATTTTTTATTGATTTTTGAATTTTTTATTATTTTTTTATTATTTTATTATTTTTTTTATTTATTTAAAAATATTTTCCGGGCCGGGTCAGACCCGGCCCGCGCCTCTCGGGCGCCCGGCCCGACCCTAGGGGTCGGCACCGGTCTAAAACGACACCGTTTTATTTTTTAAATATTTTTTCCTATTTTTTAAACAATTTTTGGATTTTTTATCTATTTTATTTAATTATCCGAAAATTCCCCGGATCGGACGGTCCTCATTGTGCCACGTGGCCCGTTCTCGTGCGTCCGATCTCTCACTCGATCGGAAGACCCACAGAGAGCCATGTGGCTCAATTATGGCTGTCGAATCAAAAATTAATTTATTTTCCTTTTTTAGAAAACCATTCAAATCGGACGCTCCAGATTGTGCCACGTGGCCACCTTCGGCGCGTCCGATCTAACCTTAGATCGGACGTTCCACAGCGTGCCACTTGGCACAATCTCGTCCGCCGGATTGATTTTAATTTATTTATTTTCCAAAATTCTAGGATCGCGACACGTGTCGCGATCGTGGCCGTCCGTTTGTTTTATTTGAAAATACATGGATTGGACCCCACCCGGCTGACGTGGCTACCTACGTGGCACGCCACGTCGGCCGTTGACCGTTGACCGGCCGGAGGGTCGCCGGAGAAGACGATGAACAGTGAAAATTCCGGCAGGAATAGTAAAAATTCCGGCGAGGTCACCGGAAAATTGCGAAACGGGCCCGAAACTTGGTATTTTTCGCCCGTTCTTGTGGCATTCAACTCCTCATAACTTCAGCAACAACATATAAGCAAAGTATGACAGAAAATTTTATTCGTCTAAACTCGGTTCCGGGCATTCACGTGGCATCTAAGGAAGGTTTAGAAGCTTACCTATGGTCCTTTGATGGTCGGCGACCTCCGGCTTCGCCGGCGTGAGCTCTTGGTTCGGCCCGAGCACATCGAACTCTGGCCATCGCTCCCAGCATGGTTCCAATGCAAAATAAACACGTAAACAAGCTTAGAGTCGGTTCTAGGATTAACTTAGGGCCCTAACCGAACATATGCCACTCGAATCACGCACGGTCGGGGACGAAACCGAGTTGAAACATGCATCGGCATTTCACCGAACACATGGCGTGCATAAAAAAATATGGAGATCCGGCGAGATACCGACCTGTCTCCAGCCCGTCGACGGCGGCTGAGGTTCCGGCGAAGCTTAGTATGGCCTCTTGAAGGTCGAGGACGCCCGCTCTTCCTCGGTTCTTCGCCAAAAAATCCCCTTTTCTCTCTCGGCTCCCCCTCCTTTCTTCAAACCCGAGCACCCCCGTTTTCATGGCCGACCGGCCTTTTTCTCTGTCTATTCCACTGCCCAACACGAATATCCATCACTAGCTATTGTCCCCTCACGCGTGGTGTCCTTTTTATTAAAAAAAATCACTCGCCCACGCTCGTTTGCCGATCCCCTGTTCTGCCCTGCCTCGCTGTCCACGGGTCTGCAACAATGTTGCAGACCCGGGTCGGACCGGGTCGGGTCGGGTTTGACCCGACCGACCCGGTTCGGCCAAATCGCCCAAATCGCCAAATTGACCCCCCAAATGACCTCTTTTCATGAAATTGATGGCAAAATCGGATTCCTTGACATGTTTTCCATCAAATATGGGTATTTTCGTGAATCAATTTATTGAAATTCTGTGAAAACCCCAAATTGTCCCTAGGATCCGAAATTTGATTTCGCCAAATCGAAGGCCTAAACGATCGAATTAGCCAAAATTGAGCCCACCAATGGATTCAGCATGATGAAAACTGTTGGTTAGAGGTGTTTAATTTTTATGGGTGTGCCCGTGTGAAATTTAATTTCAAAACTTGTGAAACCGGGGACTAAATTGAAAGATTTTTATGCAATTAAGCCCTTTTGGTTAAAATTGATCAAATTGGAGGGCAAATTGACCCAATTGCATTTCAATACTTTAGAGTCCAATGTCATAACTTATAAAAAGTGAGAATTGAGAATTAAAAGACTATAAAAGGAATTTTTGGGCTCGGTTCGGGTTTATATTTGTTAAGGAACATAGTGACCCGAGCCGAATTTTTGCAATTTAAAGTGATACACTTGAAGAGGAAATTAAAACAAAATTATTGAATATTTGTTTATATTTTTCTGACCACGAATGGTATTTTTTCTAATTTTTTGGGTATTTTTATAATTAAATACATTCCAAAAAATATTAAAAAATACAAAAAATATTTTTTGTTCAAAATTGGTTCCTAAGGCTAGGATAAGGCTTCCAAAGTTGATTTTGTAATTTTTGAACTTTTTTGCTATTTTTAATTAATTTTAAAGAGTAAAAATCACAATGATAGATGGTCAAAAATCAGGTGTCAACACGCACGTCGAGGAGTTCCTGGCCATCCACAGGCCAGCCTCGATGATGGGGATGAAGGCCAAGAGGGTTATCAGCTCCTCCAGTGTCCACCACCGATCCCCCGACGCCGTCGCCAGCCCCTGTGGAGCCGCCGGAAGACCGGCCAGCATCAGCTCGGGCGTACCCTGTTCCAGGCCGAGCTACTGCCGCCGCTGTTCTACGCCCTCCCTTGCGACGCTCTAGCCGTCGCCGCAACCTTTCACCATCACCAACCACCTCCTCCTGACATTCTTTAGCCGTTGCCACCCGCCTGAACAGCCCCCCAGAATCCGCCAACTTCTCATCCGTCTCTTCTGCTCTGTTTTCCGCCGAATCTGCTTGACCCGGTCTGTCCGAGCTTCAACGGCCCTCACGGTCGCTTCCGACCACGATCAGTCTCTTCGCCATCCTCTATCCGACCACTAGGACCAGCTCCGATCGGCATCAACCGCCATAAAGCCATCTAGCTGCCGTGGAGACCCGAGACCCCTGTTCGGGGATTGATCGCCCTATTTCAGGCCCGTGGCTGTTCCGCCGACCTCCGCCACCTCTCGCCACAGCTCCGCCGCTCACCAACCAAACCCGTGACCCTCCTCAGTTCTTCCTTCATCCCTTCAAGCCAACGTAAGCAGCTCGTTGCCGGTGGAGTCCAAGCAGACCATAATCTGAACTCTACGCCACCGGTGTTCCGTTTGCTTTGTGTGAATTGCTTATGTTCGCTTCTGCCGGCAGTCGCTGCTCCGGCTACCACTGTCCACCGACGTCCTCCTCTGACCGCCATAGACCTCCACCATCGACCCCGAAGCCGACCACCACCCGTATCCGCTGGAGGAGTCAAGAGCACCCCCGGCCGGCCCTGTCTTCCCCTGTTTTGAAGCTGGGCAGATTTTGTTATGGTCATCTTTGGGCTTGCCGAGTTGGGCCGGGGCCCAAGTTGGATTGAACCTGTGTTCGCAAGTTGGACCAAAGGTTTGGGCTTTGTCATAGGCCCATGGGTGTTGACACCTGATTTTTGATCAGTCTTTCATAGTTTATTTTTAAAAAATTCATAAAAAATCTATAAAAAGTTAAAAAAATTAAAAAATCATCTTTGGTAGCCTTGACCAAGCTAAAGGAACCTTTTTTGATAAAAAAAAATAATTTTTCATATTTTTTAATATTTTTTAATATTTTCCAAAAATAGAAAAATACATGAAAAATGAAGAAAAATAGCGTTCGCTGTCGTAAAAATATAGAAAAATAGTCAATATTTTTATTTTAATTTCTTTTACATTTTGAACTCATAAATAGTCAAAATTCAAGTTCAATTGCATGTGTTTCTTCACGACGCATAGAGTTGAATTTAGCAAAAAAATGTCATTCGAGTATTTTAATTTGTAAATTTCTACATCTTTTTTAGTCTTGACGTCCAATTAGATCGACCACCATCTACAATAAATGCCCCTTGCTGAATATTTTCGTTTTTGTTTCACATGATTTCATGGTGTAAAACGCCGAGTGGATCCCCAAATATAATCGGGTCGGCATGAGCTCGATAGCTCGTCCAAGACCAAACCAGGGCACGGCGAACCCCATGTGAGTACTCTCGAACTCCTTCGATGTTTCCTAATGCTTTTCTTAGGTTAGATCGTGTGTAGAATGGCTAGGACAGCTAAATCATTCTTGAGCTGTGATTGATAAATAGGGCCTTACTAGGAATGCCATGTGATTTATTTGCATATCTAGATTCCTTGAGTTGCGCATTTTATTACTGATTGTGATTGCTAGGATAATCACTCCTATCTGCATGAATTTCTAGATTTAGGGTTCATACCTTACTCATCCGCATGAATCTCAGGCTACAAAATTCAGTCAACTTAGGTACCGAAAGGGCGTCAACTCTGACAGTTGGTGTAACTAAGTCCCCGAAACCATTTCTCTGGTTCTCGCAGAATTGAATAGAAACTCCCAACTATTCGATTGGGTGGTCCAATCACACTCTAAAAAAATGATTGGTGGCGACTCCATGGCATGCACACTTAGCACATGTCACTAGACCACACTGAAAGTCGATCACGCATACCTCCGTTGCGATTTGGGTAATGGGCCTTGAGAGAGGCCCGCGTCCGACCAGACAGGACGGCCCATTAGCCCTCGAGAGCCCGACAACCTCAAGAGGGTCGCGACAGACTGGCGACTCTGCTGGGGACTGGTTCTTAACCATTTAGTGGACTTGAGCCGATTAAAAAGTTGATTGATTCTTCTAACCTAATTTTATGCAGATGCTCTCGAAAGTGAGGTGTATATGCTAACGAATGTGTTAGATGTTTTTGTAGACGGGAGAAATAAGGGGTGAAGTGCTTGTTAACTTTGTTTTATGCAGGCATGAGTTTTGGATGTATGATTGTGTGGATGTTTATATTGAAGCAGTGATTGTTAAATAAAATGCATGTCTATTGCTTTAGCACGACACAATGAATACACACAATTGCGCCTAAAACCCCAGGCGCCCTCTTTAGGAACACAATAGAAGGAATTGAAAATGGAATCTCCGTGAGGAAAAACATGGGGTAATCCACTTTTCAATTCCGCTCACTTCGAACTATGGATTGAGTCCCAATGCAACGATAGTTGTGCAATGGAATCGGCTCTTCCCAGAATTCGAGGTGAGAACCTTGGCTTTAGGTACCAAGCCCTATCTTTTGATTTTTAGGAGTTTTCCCTCACTTGTCTCATGCGTTTGTCTATGGAAGGTTAGTATACCTAACACTGCAAAAAATACAGAGAAGCTTGATTTTCTCTTAAGTTTGGTTGGTAAGATTTTTCTATCCCTCGAACTTGTTACAGCTCTTAATCATTATATTCATTGCATAATTCCGGTGATTGGATTAAATGCCATTTTGAGGATAGATATGTGTGTTTTCCTCCCAATGTTCTTGATGGAAGATGAAGATGGTGTCATCCCATTACGAGTGCCAAGTGGACAAGAAGAGCCTACTATGGACATCATTGAGGTATCATCTAATGAAGATGACGATTTGGAATAGGTGATCCTGAAGTCACGTCTCAAAGATCGAAACCGGGGCATCTCTAAGTATTAAGATCACATTCCTTTGTTTTATTTTTCATTTCTAGCCTTCTTGTATAGGATTTATTTTGCTGAGATCCTCTCTATCTGATCCCTTAGATTGATTGTATTAGGGATCTATTTGTGTTTATATACATTCAGATTGAAATTTGTTGTATTTCTATTGACTTGTCATTGGAATGTGATAGTGGCATTTATTCTAATCACTCGAATACTCCAAAATCAATTTTATAATTCCTTTGGATGAAATTGAAATTGGAAGTCTTATACAACCTTTTGGCCGTATAGGGCAATACAATCCCAATTTCGCCAGAAGGAACTATAAACTTGAATTGGTTCATGCATGTTTTGCATCATTGGTAATCCACAATAATTGATCAAGAGTATTCGTGTTTTTCAAATTTAATGAAAAGATAGATATCCAAATTACTTTCGTTCTTAGCAAACAGCTTTAATTTGGATACCGTATCTTCAATTGAATTTAAAACACATCGTAATTGTATACTTTTGAACATTCCATTGATTTTCTTGGAATTGATCAAAGGCGATTATCGTGAATTACATTCCTTTCAATGATATGCTTTCCTTTGAGGAATATTGATAAAAGCTTTTGCACAAGGCCAAAACCCTTGTAAAAGCTCTTATCCCTATTAATCACAAGTAAGCATAAAATTGAAAGGATTTATGCTTTATTTTTCAAATTCTTTCTTCTGATTCTGCCTTTTCATTTGAAACAGATTAAAAACAAGTAGAGAAGAGAAGTCTTTTTGTGGATAATCACGGTAGGAGGTTCCTTTATCCGATCATAAGCAAGATTAAAAAATCAAGATGTACACGCTCGAATCATCAATGTCAAAGCGCAGCTTGCCTAGGTTGAGAGTGGTCAGGTGTTCGAGAAAGTCAGCCATACAGAAGTTGAGACACACACATTAGAGCTTTCATTCATTTCGCTCAATCGAGGGACCTTAAAAGCAGATCATACAAATCATCGGGGTGGAAACATAAAACCGCAATGAGCCCTAATTAGCATCACAAAGGAACCTAGTTGGCCCTCCATATTATTGATGTTTTGCTTATACTCACCACCTCGAGACTCGAGATCTGCAAGCTTAAGAAGAAGGCGTTTACATTCCCCTTTAAGATCGGCAACCTTGGTCCCGTGATCTTCGGCGGCTATTTCCAGGTCCCGAACTAGTCCTCTCCCATGGGCTATATCCGCGGTAATGCTGTCAAGCCTTTCTTCCTGCCACTCACATTGAAACTTCAACACGACATTACGACGGTCGTGCTCATAGGTGGTCAGGGATAAGGCCAAGCGCTCCACCAAATTTGCCCTCTCGCGAAGCAACATCGAGACTCGCTTGTTGGCGAACTCAACAGCCTTTCTGTGACTATCGGCCACAAGGTTGGCCAACACCAAGCAGTTGGACCGATCCTCATAGCGAGCTCGCAAAACGTGAGCCACGGTAGCTTTTCGATGAGCGACACGGTAAGTCTCTAAAAAGTTTATAAAGAGGGTTGGGAAGATTCTATATTCCCTCTCTAAATTAGTGCCCTCGATGGAGGTGGTGTCTATTTCCACGAGCAAAATACGGATTTCATCTTCAGTTTCTGGGTGATCGGCTATATGAGCATAGCCTCGACCGAGGAGGTTATAGAGTTTTTCCCACTGGGCCAAAATTTTGGCCGAGAAAGCGCGAATAGGAGAGGAGGTCATTTTCGTTGGAGTAAGGGAGAAGAAGATGAGTGTGGTAGAGTGATTAAAATACGAAAAGGCAATTATGTAAGAGTGTTAATCTTCTCTGCATTAACTCCTCCTTTTATAGCAACTCGAGAATGAAGAAAGGCATAGCAATAATGCTCGTGGAGCCAAGTTAATTGGGTAAAGCAATGGTGGCTCTTTCGGTGAACCATCAGATCTGTCCCAGTCCGCGATTTCAGGCTTGATAAACCTAAAAAAGTTGTAAAAAGATATGTCGGTGTCACCATATTAAAATTGAACGGGAGTTAAGCGCAACTATCGAAAAAAGTTGCGAAAGGATTTGGCGGTCCCATCATATTAAAAAACTGAGCGGGAGGCGAGCGTAGTTCCACCTTTTTGAAAATAAGTGGGAGACAGACATGGATATCGAGAAAAGGAAATCGATTTGGTGTCCCTCCACGTTGAAAAGAAGAAAGAAGACGACAAAGCGGGAAATACGAAATCTTGGGAGCAACGCTTGCCTGATGATCTTCATCCATGTTTAAAGAACGTTTCATGGGCATACAGAACCACTCAAAAGAAAATTTAGAGAGAGTGAGCATACATGAGAGAGTAGATAACCCTGAGTGAGCAAAAATTGATCGAACATTTTTCGATCCAACATGTTTGAGGGTTACCATCAGTTGCTAGAGGCGACTGATCCAAAAATCTCAGAAAATGAACTACTGAGAGATCTCGAAGATTCTAGGATGGCGTCTGGTACCAGAACCACAGAACCCAACCCTTTCGGCAACGAAGTTCAGGATCTCAGCAGCGACAACAACAGCAGCAGCGATGGTCAATCCCGGAAAAGGAAACGTCGCCAGTGCCACACTCAGAATGAAATCCAAGAGCTTGAAGCTTTCTTTAGTGAATGCCCTCTCCCGAACATGAAACAAAGAAATGAATTGGGCCAGAAGCTAGGGATGAAACCTTTGAGGGTCAAGTTTTGGTTTCAAAATAAGCGAGCCAAATTGAGGGCTCAACACAGACGTCAAGAACTTGCGATTCTAAAGGAGGAAAACGAAAAGCTTCGAGCGGAGAACATGAGGTATAAGAAAGCTCCCAGCACTATCGCTTGCCTTAATTGCGGTGGCCCTATCACTCTCGGCGAAATGTTCCTTGATAAGCCTTATATGAGGATTGAAAATGCTCATTCACCACCCCACTCCCTCGAACCATCTTCGATACAATCGGATTTTGTTGGAGATATGCATGAACAAATCAATTCTACGAAGTCAATACCGATGCCTTCTAAAGGATGTGATATGCGTCACCATGATTGGAGTTTCCTTAACGATGAGCTTACTATCACGACCGACCAATCCAAAGCTGATGAATTCCCTCCACAACAATTTCCGGCTCGATCAAATCCTACT
Organism: Rhodomyrtus psidioides; assembly: GCA_021437785.1. Taxonomy (NCBI): domain Eukaryota; kingdom Viridiplantae; phylum Streptophyta; class Magnoliopsida; order Myrtales; family Myrtaceae; genus Rhodomyrtus; species Rhodomyrtus psidioides. The sequence goes on along the minus strand of JAILYB010000077.1, from coordinate 2,209,339 downwards.
GGAAATAGGCCAGAGAGCAATAGCCAAGTTGTCAACACTGTTCCGGGTCGCAAGAAGACGAGGGTCAATTGGTCCCCCGAGCTTCATCTCAAGTTCCTTAGTGCGGTTCAGCAACTAGGGATCAACTCAGCATATCCAACGCGCATACTTGAGATCATGAACATACCAGGACTCACTAAAGATGGAGTCGCGAGTCACCTCAAGAGCTACAGAAGGGCGCTAAGACAGCGCCACACAGCACTGAACCTGAAAGAACTCAACTTGTGCCTAAACACTAGGCATGGCTATAACTATAATGCCCCTGAAGTAAGAAATACCCTACCGAATCTAGGCACCGACCAAGCTGGTAGCAGCACCATCGACTACTTGGGCGCTAATCAGAATATTCCCCCGAATCATCTCAGCACCCCTCAAGAGTATATGCCACAAGTGCAGCAGGTACGAACTCCTTGGTTTGAGCAGCAACTTTTCGCTAGTGCTCTTCCTATCCCCGATCAACATATTGCGCCTAGTGTTCAAAGATCTGCCCGGCTTGGGCATATGATTTCGGAAGATCAAGCGGGCGGATGCTCTGAGGATTTTTGTTTCTTCCATTCCCAAATGGAAGGTGCTTTTGATAGTGAACCGATCAATCATCCTCTTATAATCTCGAGCAACGACGAAGGTTCTAGCTCGAAGAATCAGATAGCTCACAACAGAAACAGGAATCCTTCAACGCCAAGCGATGATGGTCAACCCGAATATCAGTTGCTCGAAGAATCAAAAGATTTCCTTGATGAGGAGCTCCATATCTGGATCGATCAGTTTAAAACTGATGGACTTATGAAGTTATGATCCAAAATGACGATTATATGTCTGATTCATGGTGTAACTGGCTGATCACCGAGAATCCTCAAGGGAACTAGGCACATGTGACTGGATGTATCATTAATCTTTCTGTCATAAAGTCTCCATGCAAGATAATCTTCCTTAATGCCTAGAGTTAATCTGGGGCAGCGATCAGTACTACCTGCGAGCATCATCATGCTTGAGTGCGACAATCCCTTGTTAGATTAGAGTCGAGGCGAATCAATTGAACGCCACGAAGAAAAACATTTAAAGGCTTCACATAGGAAAATGCGAGCAAAAGCCCGAGCGAGCTCAAAGACGGTTAGCTCTGTATCGTTCTAAGGGACCTTTAGTCGTTATGAACTCTAAATTGAGCTTGTTTCATTCTCGATGGGGGTCGCTAACTGCTTCAAGAATTTTATAACAAAAAACGAACCAGTTAGGGACGCCAATAGTGATGTGTCCTGGTAGTCAGTGAAATGGAAGTGGTACGAAACGTCAAGAGTTCGATCTCGGGATTGAAAAATCATTTTATCAGTTGGTCTATCACCCGATGAAGTTCAAAGAGATTCGACGCAGATGACTATAGAACTTGGGGCAATTCGAAAATCATCGATTCATTTTCATCAAGCGGCGAAGTTGGTATTGTAAAATGTGAAGCATGCAAATGACAAATCCGAAGCAGAAGGAGATGAATCATGATTCGCTTATCCAAGGTCGGGATTTCAACCTTCGACTAAAGCCAAATCTAGGATGAGTTTTTGATGTTGCCCACTCGACAAAACCCATCTCCACTGAAAATAGGGGCAAACCATTCCTACATTCGGAAAGCATGTCGAAGCCGAAGACATCAAATTCATCGTTTAATCCGTGGGGCAAGTCCCTGAAGCGATAGTTATCATCCGCAGAGCGTAATGGAATCCATCCTTTCAATGTAAAACGCATTTGGCCGCGGAGCCACCCATTTGGTAAAAAGAACGTATCGTTCCTAAATGATTTTCAATCAGATGCGGGGATAATGTTCTCTCATTTTCCTCTCAGGTGATGAACAGAGACGAGGCACCCAAGAAGCCATGCATTCAAATAACATAACAGTGCATGAAACACGCCCAAAAAGATGAATGAATCTCCTCCGACGTAAATCCTCGAGGTGGATTCGTTGCCCAACCAGACGAAGAAATCATGGCCACAAGTTTGAGGGCCGGCTTCTACAATCTGTACATTGGCATGCAGAATGGAATTCAAATCAAGAGTAAAGTAGTATCGTCCCAATTTGTTTTGAATTTGGAAACCCAAAATAATGCTTAATATTTATCCTTGGCAGGAGCTCGCCATCAGGGCAGACATATTTTCACAACCCTTGTACACTCGTTGGAGCATATGACCAAGGGTAAGATGTATCGTTCCAATTTTTGTAAAGTTTTAGAATATATGATGACATATCCCTTTTATATTTCCAGGATCTCCAGCCTCGATGGGCAGGTAAGTATCCCTTTTCCCAATTCATTGGAGATTAAAAACTTTCAGAATTAATTCGATTCTCACATCTAAAAAGACATAGAATTCTTACTTCATTGACATTCATGTTTTAAAACATGAGATTGTCTGAACATGAATTACACATGTATGGTGCATCACAAAATCCCTTTGAAGGATAAATCTTGATGAAATGAAATGAATTTTTCCAACAAGAGTCGTTTGAACTGTTCAAAAGGGTATTTTCTCATAAGAGAAGCGAGCCTAATCCAAACACGTCCCATACACACTTGAGAGATGAGGAGATTGGAAATGATAGCGAAACCTTAACCTATGGATATAAGGGTCATTCGCAACGATTACATGGATCGAGATGACAAAGGCATTTATTTCTTCATTCCAAACACTACAGATGCCCATTGAGAACCCCATTGAACGGCGATTTTCATTCTCAACCCTGTCAAGAACCACCCCACATTGGGGCAAATGAAGGTTAGTCCAACAGTATCAGAAAGTAAACGGTTTGAAATTTTCTTGCTCGGACTAACATAAATCTTTGTGTGTTGTTTATATGATAATCCAAGTGTCATAGGATGACGAGAATAATTCATTTCTCTATCCTACACACTGTTATCCTTTGCACGACCAAGTTGAGCCAGCAAATTCATTTCATCAACCTATTGGTGATCATTGCATATTCCAAAGCAAAGGCAACATCACTCTAGGAATGGAAGCGTGCCAAAGTTTAAGTTGCATATCTAGCATGATTGCCGAAAATCCTAGCTCCAAAAGAAAAGAAAAAAACGGAATTAAAAAAAGGGGGAAAAGAAAAATCCCTAGACATCAAGAAAAAGCAAAGTGCCTGGTAAAAAGCAAGGCTGATGTCTATTCAAAATATCCCCAGTAAAGTCTAGAGAGACGATGAAAAGACCCTGCAAAGGAGTTAGATCAAGATGACTACTCTCCAAATGATGTCGTGCTCAAATTGCAAACACACAAACAGACGGTCTCTTAATGTAACAAGAGACGCTTTTAAACATCCTTATGCGCTCTAAAAGAAGAGTGTACACTTCAAGAAATGGAGATGTTCTTCGAATGACATGTGGCAAATTTGCAATGATCACCAATGTCAAACCCTTCACAATTTCTGGGCAAAAAATAAGCCTTTTTCGGTCCCCAATCCTTCCAATGTTACAACCCTGAAGTAGTCTTATCTGACTAAGACACTTGGGTTAATGTATAACTTAGCTCAAAGAAGTACGAGCAAGACTATTTCTTTCTCATTTTGCAGGGTTCTTGACTTGTAAACCCGGAGCAGATAGTGAAAAATTTCGTTCAACGGCCTTGACTCAAAAGTGAGTCCCCCTTGGAAACCGATATCCAAGCCTAACGCTACGGTCCCGTGAAAGACCTCCTGATCGGTCGAAATGTATGCGTTGCGAATGATCCTGAAACCCAGGCACAGGTCGGTAGGAAATTGAGCACTTTCCCTATTAAAGATCATTATCACAGAGCAGTGAGGAGCCTTCTTGGGTGAGAAATACTCCAATGGATGTTTTGAGCAAACTCTTTTTGAAATTTTCAAATTGTTTGATCTAGAGTTTCCGTGCAAGGAATTTATGATCACATCTGTATATGGCAGGAATGTTTTGGATAACCTCCAACAATCAAAATGCACATTTCATGACTAAAACTTAAGTCGTAGAATTTTGTCAGTTAGATAATTATTGTCTTCCCAAAGATTACTAATATCTTCTTGGCGAGGAAAATTTTTTCAGGTCTAAGCTTTTTGCAGGACTTTTGGCCACCCCAAAGACTGGGTGCGTCATCCTTAGGTGAAGCCTTTTAGTAGGCAAATCTTTTCTAAGACCGATCCACAGAATGATCGAGTCTCCGACTAGCCCCGAAGAGCGGGTACGTCATCCTTTGATTCATATCAATTTGGAATCTCATAAATGGTAGAAACCGCCTGAAGGGTCAACTCAATGGTAGAAACCGCCTGAAGGGTCAATCAACGGTAGAAACCGCCTGAAGGGTCAACACAATGGTAGAAACCGCCTGAAGGGTCAATGTATGGTAGAAACCGCCTGAAGGGTCAACCAATGGTAGAAACCGCCTGAAGGGTCAAAACAATGGTAGAAACCGCCTGAAGGGTCAATGTATGGTAGAAACCGCCTGAAGGGTCAACCAATGGTAGAAACCGCCTGAAGGGTCAACTCAATGGTAGAAACCGCATGAAGGGTCAATGAATGGTAGAAACCGCATGAAGGGTCAAAGGACTGGTAGAGACCGCCTGAAGGATCAACCCAATGGTCCGATCCACCATACGGATCAAAACCTTGATGAATCCCGAACGCGGGAGGAGTCGTTTTCCCTAATAAGCCTTACATTAGGCAAGCCATTTCTAGTTTAGTCCACACACGGATCAAAACCCTTGGCAAATTCCCAAATGTGGGATGCGTCTTCCTTAGGTTCCTATCAGTTAGGAATCCCATTATGGTTTGACCTACCATACAGGTCAGAGCTTAACATCCCCAGGACACTCCGATGACAAGTCCTTAGGAATCTACTTGAACCCATCAGACACAGCAAATGCCGCAAGCATTCGGCAGGTAAGGGGCAGGGAAGTCTATCTACTCCTTAACTTTCTTACATCATATCAGGGAATTGAATGAGCACATCTCTTTTTAAGGAAAAGCACACATTGATGGGCTTGAAAATTGGATGTCATGATTTCTTTTCTTTTCCCAGTCGAGTTGATCGGAACACAGGTGTCACCTTGTCTTTGAGAGAAACCTCTGACGAAATTCCTCTCAAAGAGGGGCAGCTGTTGACACCTGATTTTTGATCAGTCTTTCATAGTTTATTTTTAAAAAATTCATAAAAAAATCTATAAAAAGTTAAAAAAATTAAAAAATCATCTTTGGTAGCCTTGACCAAGCTAAAGGAACCATTTTTGATAAAAAAATAATTTTTCATATTTTTTAATATTTTTTAATATTTTCCAAAAATAGAAAAATACATGAAAAATGAAGAAAAATAGCGTTCACTGTCGTAAAAATATAGAAAAATAGTCAATATTTTTATTTTAATTTCTTTTACATTTTGAACTCATAAATAGTCAAAATTCAAGTTCAATTGCATGTGTTTCTTCACGACGTATAGAGTTGAATTTAGCAAAAAAATGTCATTCGAGTATTTTAATTTGTAAATTTCTACATCTTTTTTAGTCTTGACGTCCAATTAGATCGACAACCATCTACAATAAATGCCCCTTGCTGAATATTTTCGTTTTTGTTTCACATGATTTCATGGTGTAAAACGCCGAGTGGATCCCCAAATATAATCGGGTCGGCATGAGCTCGATAGCTCGTCCAAGACCAAACCAGGGCACGGCGAACCCCATGTGAGTACTCTCGAACTCCTTCGATGTTTCCTAATGCTTTTCTTAGGTTAGATCGTGTGTAGAATGGCTAGGACAGCTAAATCATTCTTGAGCTGTGATTGATAAATAGGGCCTTACTAGGAATGCCATGTGATTTATTTGCATATCTAGATTCCTTGAGTTGCGCATTTTATTACTGGTTGTGATTGCTAGGATAATCACTCCTATCTGCATGAATTTCTAGATTTAGGGTTCATACCTTACTCATCCGCATGAATCTCAGGCTAGAAAATTCAGTCAACTTAGGTACCGAAAGGGCGTCAACTCTGACAGTTGGTGTAACTAAGTCCCCGAAACCATTTCTCTGGTTCTCGCAGAATTGAATAGAAACTCCCAACTATTCGATTGGGTGGTCCAATCACACTCTAAAAAAATGATTGGTGGCGACTCCATGGCATGCACACTTAGCACATGTCACTAGACCACACTGAAAGTCGATCACGCATACCTCCGTTACGATTTGGGTAATGGGCCTTGGGAGAGGCCCGCGTCCGACCAGACAGGACGGCCCATTAGCCCTCGAGAGCCCGACAACCTCAAGAGGGTCGCGACAATGGGCCAAGCTATTTGATGATTTGGGCCCGTCGTTCGATAGTTAAAGTTCACGGTGACGTACATGGAGAATAGCGCACATCGGGGCTCGGTGATTGAAGATCGGTGTCCAATCAGGTATATTTTACGTACTCAATTAGTATAGCAGAGTCATTTTTTTAAAATAGTGTCATTATAGACTTGATTTGCATATATTTGTTTCAGTCTAGTGGTTGGTTTATTTATCTAATTGAGTATTGTCTATTGCCGAAGATATGCTTCTTATTAAAATATTCTCCAAAAACATTAAAAAAATAATAAAAAATTCAAAAATCAATAAAAAAAAATAGAAAATCGTAAAAAATTCAAAAAAATTCGAAAAATTCAGAAGAAATTCCAAAAAATTCTCAAAAATGGGAAATGGCCACAAACAACTGGCCATGGAATATTTTGGGTAATTCGGTATCCAAACCTTCCAAAAAATGACGATTTTGCCCTTCGGGCTAATCGCCCCCTAAATCTTCCCATTTTACCCCTGGTCTGAAATCACACATTCCCTAAACCCTTATGGCTATATTAGGAAGCCATTGATCTGAATTGATATGCATTAAAGTGATTTATTTATGTACTTGATTGCGCTTTCATTTAAATTGATTGTGTTTGATAGGAATAGTCTTCCAATCTGTATGAAATCCTGAATTAAGCCTACCTCACCTAAAATTGCGCTTGCATGAATTCTTAGCTAGGAAATCACTCGCGTTAGGTACCGAAAGGGCGTTGGTAATGACACCAGCGTAACCAAGTCCCCGAACCCAAAATCTCTGGTTCCGCAGAATTGATCGATCTCTCCCAATCGGTCAATAAGGTTTCCGGTCTACCCTCCAAGAAAGACCGGTGGCGACTCCAAATGCATGCACAAGTTGCACATGCCACCACGACCACACCGAAGGTCGAAATCGATCGACTCTTATCGTCGAAGAATACTCCCGCCGCGATTTGGTATGGGCCTGGGAGGGCCCGCGCCGATCTAAGACCCGCGATCGGTAATCCATTAGCCGCGTCCGCCTTCGGACGGGTCGCGACAACTGCCTCCTCATTTCCCTATAATCTTTAAACATCTCGTCAGATTGTTGCTTGAATCTGAGGTTGTCGACGTAACAGCGAGTCTGACAATCTTTGGCGTATCCTAGCTTACGTCCAGTCAATTCTCAGCCATGGACAAATCTTGTTAAATGTAGCCTCGTGTTCGGCCCAGGATGAGTCACCTTCTTCAAATATTCGAAAGTCACCAACTCTGACGAACACTTAGGAAATAGCGACATCATATCCCTATCATTGTTATCCCCATCAATCACTTGGACGATTTTGGAATGTATGTTATGCATGTAAATGCAAATGACATGCAATACGTGAATGATTTGCAATTGAATATCGTAAAGAGATACAGCACAAAGTAAATGTCTTACCAATCATACCAAAGGAAAGGTCTGAATGATTTACAATTGAATATCGTAAAGAGGTACAGCACAAAGTAAATGTCTTACCAATCATACCAAAGGAAAGGTCTGATTATCCCTTGTAATTATAAGTGATTTTAGGTATACGAACCGTCCATAGACATGCGCATGAGACAAGTGAGGGAATACTCTAAAAATTAGAAATCGGGTAAGGAACCTAAGGCTCAGGCTCCCAAGATCCAAATATGGCAGATTCCTCCTCAAGAGTAACCACCTAAGAGGCTAGAGATCACTAATCTGGATTGTGAGAGGGAACAAATACAAAAGTCTCAAATGTCATCAAACACGATATCCTTTTGTACCATTTCCCTATCTAAGGTAACCTAAAGGTGGCTGCAGTCAGGGTTTAGCCGTCAGTGTGTGAGGTGTGCCGTGATCATCACAATACAAGGTCATACACAACAGTTCATATCAAACACCGCTTCAATATGTGCATAAAATAAACATTCAATCCCAACTCCAATCTACAGGAAAGATATCAGCAAGCACTCCACCCCTTATTTCTCCAATCAGTAAGAACATCTAACGCGATGATTAGGGTATGTACCTCACCTTTGAGTGCATCTACAGAAAATAGGGTTAGATAAACTAATCAACCTTTTAATCGACTCAAGTCGCCTAAAATTTCGAACCGGTGATTCAGGTTTGGAACGGAATCGCCAGTCTGTCGCAACCCTCATCGAGCGCTATATAATTGAGGTACGAGGACTAATGGGCCATCCAAGTCTGGTCGGACGCGGGCCGCTCCCAAGGCCCATTACCCAAATTGCAACAAAGGTATACGTGGTCGACATTTAGTGCGGTTTAGTGACATGTAATATGTATACATGCAAAGGAGTTGCCACCAATCGTTTCGTGGAAGGTATGATTGAAAACCCTATCGAATAGTCGAGAGCTTCTATTCGATTCTACCAGAACCAAGGAAGTGAGATCGGGGACTTAGTTACGCCAACTATCAGAGTTGACGTCCTTTCGGTACCTAAGTTGACTAAATTATCTGACCTAAGATTTCATGCAAATGAGTGAGGTACGAACCCTAAATCTAGAAGTTCATGCAAAAGGGAATGACTACCCTAACACTCACATCAGTAAAAGAAGGTGTGCAAATCAAGGATCCAAGACATGCGGAAAAATCACATGAATGCAACATAGCATCCCTAATAAGGCCCTATTGGCCTAGAGAAGTGTCAAGCAAGGCTCAAGAGTGATTTAGACATAATTCACCCATGAGGGGCAAAATCGTAATTTTGAAGAGATCTGAGGCAATTTGTCTAAAAAGGGAAAAATTATCATTTCAAAAGAAATATGGAGTCAAAGAATGTCAAAAATAGGATTGGCCACCCAATTGACCAATTTCCTATTTTTCGACATTTTTTAGAATTTTCTTGAATTTTGGAAGCGATTTACCCTTTGAGGGGTAAAATCGTCATTTCAGAAAATAAAAATGAGAAGTGAAAATCCCAAACAGATGGATTGGTCATCCATATACCCAAATCCTACTTTGCGGGGTAAAATCATCTTTTCAAGAAAAAGATGAGATTCGAAAACCTAAGTAGAAGGATTGGCCACCTAACTGACCATAATCCTAACCTAGGCATTTTTGACCTATCTCAGATAACAAGCAGAGGCGATTTACCTCTAAATGGCATAATCATCAATTTTAGGAAGAACGGATAAAAATCCCAAAAATATGATTGACTAGTTATCTATTGTCATTCCTCAATTTTTGGAAATTTATGGAATTTTTAGAAATTTTCTATAATTTTTCCTGATTTTTTTTCTTTTTCTAGGATTTTCTAACATTTTTTAGAATTTTTTGATTTTTAAAATCATTTTTTTATTTTTGAAAATATTTTATTTTTATTTAAAAGAATTTTTCTGATCGTACGCCCAGCCCAAACCCAAACCCGCGCTGTGTAAAGCTAAAAACGATGCCGCATTATATTTTCTTTGATTTTCTTAATTCCAGTCTGATCCTACAGTTCCTATTGAACCATGTGGCTACTCCATAGCCATTGGATCTATCGACTTGAGCTTACGACTCAAATAAAAAACCCACTAAATTAGAACCGTCCAATCTGATTACCTAAGCCTACGATCACGATCCAATGACTCGGCTAATCCTCGACCGTCCAATCAACAGATTTATTTTTTATTTTCGAAAAATCATCTTTTATTAACATAATATTCGAGAAATTTAAATTTTTTACCAGTCCAACACGTGGCCGAACCTAAGCCGTCAAATTGTCTAACAGAACGATACTTGACCCTAACGACCTAGATGACGTGGCTGCTACGTGGCATGCCACGTCAGTGTCACGTCCGCGACACATCAACATGTTGACCCGTTGACCACCACGTCATCAACTCCTTCACCGAGCGTCTTTCACTTGTAACGGACGACCGACAGCCTTCAGCGATGATCCAACGGTGGATTCCGAACCAAACTCGACGAAACTAGCGCCGTTCGACTCGTCTCGACACTGGGAACAACATACTATAATATTAGGCAATATCATCCACAACTATACATGCATTGAAGCTCGCACAGAATGTAACCATGGTGGTTCAATCACACGATTCAAAGCATATCATGCCAATTACTTCATAGAGCACATTCAATTGAAGTTGAGAAGACTTACCTAGAGATCCGATTGACTTGGTTTAGGCTAGTTTAAGTTAGGGGAGCTTCGACAGGTTCGATAATGGCGAGGAGATTTTTGAAGCTCAAAAGTGAGGTATTATGCAAAATCGACACAAAGACAAGGTTCGATCGAGCTTAGAGGAGTTCAAGGAGTAAAATGCCTACTGTAATTGTAAGGAGCAAGGTCAGAGATGAGATCCGCCATGGATGCACATTATAAAGCTCGAAAAGGTGAACTACCTTTCGGGCGATGTCCAACTGATCGGAAGGGTTGACGACAATCCTGGAGACCTTAGGAAGCTTCCTAAGGTGGTCGCGAGGCTTGATTTGGCCTTGATTGTCTTGACGAGCTCTTCACAGTCGGAGCTCGAACGAGTGATAATGGCGATTGCGAGACCCTCTCTCTCGACCTTTTTTTCTTTCTCTCTCTATTCTCTTTTCTCTCTAAAACAGAATGAACTCCCCCTTTCCTTCTATAAGCGTTCCGAAGTAGTATAATCATTTCGAAATTTTGGCGCCGACCGGGGGTTGTCCACCAACTTGAAATGGAACGTGATCATGCGTGCCATTTGGTCCAAAAGGCAACGGAGACGGTGGGCAATTCCGTCAAGTCATTTGGTCTTTCGAACGATCACAATTTTGTCGCGACCTAAAATTAAAAAATTCTAGGCTAATGGATTATCAGGATAATTTAATGACTAACCTACTCAAGCCCTACCAAATCGCAACTTGAATTAATTAGAAATGATTTAAAATTTGGAGCTGCCACTAATCATTTTTTGTAGGTTGATTAGAAACCTAAGTAAAACAACGAGAGGACTATTTTACTTATGCGAAACAGAGATTGTGGATTTCGGGGACTTGATTACATTAACTAATTAAAGCTAATGCCCTTTTGGTACCTCAATTCCATGAAATGACCTAAGTCGACGACTCAGATTGAATTTGATTCGAATTCAAATCAAAGGAGTTCTTTTGTGGGATTTCGCTTTTTTAGATGAATATGCATGACTGATTGTGATGCATGAATGGGCAAAGATAAAAGCAATGATGTGAGTAGAGGATGCAATGCGAGACATGCGAAATTAAGGTCACGTACTCCCATATTGTCACGCCCCGCCGTGCTAAATTCGGACGCACATCCGCTCATGCCGTAAATTCTGTCCCAGGATACTCCTCTGTACGCGGCAAAGAAATGAGACTTGCATGCGGAAGAGTAAAAGAAAATAAGGACACAACTCCACGCAAGATAACCAAAGTAAAACAAAGAATGAGACACGGGACAGGGAAAAAGTTATTTACATAACAAAAGGGGAGTTTTATACAACTAAGGTCGGCACTAACTAATACCACAAGCTAAGGTCGAGGAAGACAAAAGGGCGAACAAAAGACAACCACTAGGCCCTACCAAAAAGATCGTCACCACCAAAAGACACCTCAAAAAGTCATGTGACGTCGAGCCCACTAAGTGGTACTAGTATCTTCGGCTCGACTCATGTCATCTGCGGAATCATAGTCTGAGAAAGTTTTCGATCGCACTTCTATAGTGCTCTCCTCCAAGTCGTCTTCAAAGTTCGATATCTCGATCACCTCGATGCTCTCGTCCCTAGCTTGGATCTCCTCCGGAACGTTCCTCGATCCTGCCACATAAACCTCTACCTCGATCTTGTCTCGAGAAGGATGGCACCACGATGGCACAGCTCACTTGGAAACCTCATGAGCCTTTAGTGGACCAGTAGTAACATCTCTAGTCCTCTTAAACCAAGCCTCAAAGCGGTGTGGCTTCCAGTCTTTTTCCCTCTCATCAACCCACACTACTGTACTCTTCTTAATATATACAGTACCTCGTCTATATGGAAATTCCTCAAAATAAGCCGTCATCTCCTTCGGGTCACCAAGACGAATGGGCAGCATCTTCAGGGCTTGAGATCTGGAAAAAGAAGGATCCCACGACGGGGTGAGACTTACATCTCAGCAAGCTAGCCTAACCCTACCAAGGCCATCCGTCCCACCAGACCAAAGCAAACAAGGCAACACATGTAATTTATAAAAGCAAGACATGGCATTAACTTAAGGCATCGAGTCATGTTTTCATAAACACTTCAATCAAGGCAACATAGCATAGAGTGACCGAGCTTTCATACTAGCTTATAATTATTCTCATCATAACGTGAATTAAAAAAAGACATCCACTTCCTCTTTCGAACCCCGAGAGACTAGCCCGCGTTTAGAAGCCTCGGGCTATCTCGATCAATAAACCCGCGTTCAGACGCATCAGGTTTAGCAGCTTATCACCAAGCTCACGTCGACATGTCAACTTCTCATCCTGCGTTCAGACGCATCAGGATGTACTTTCAATCACAACCCCGGGATAAAATCGCCTCAGGGTGTACATAGCTCACAACCCCGCGTTCAGACGCATCATGGTGCCTCAACCTCGAGCACTTATCTCATCAAGATACTTGCCACAATTCATGTGTTCTCACGGCTCGATAGCCCATTTCCTCGAGCAATCTCAGTCAAGAATCATTACAATAGATATTTAATCGCATTACCACCATGAGGACTTCTAGGCATTCGAGCATAAATCAATTACTTGCCAAAAAGAAACAAACGTGCTTTGTCATAAGACACAGTTGAAGAGTTGAGTATCATCCCACCACATGGGCAAGCAAGGCACATCAACGAGCACATCATCAATTTAATCATTCAAGCATAACAAATCAATCATTTCATCGTTTCCTCAATGGAAACCGTCCAATCACGTCCAAACGTTCTCAAATAGGTTTAGGGGTCGCTTACCTTCGTTCCGACTAGCAAGTTTCCACCAAAAAATACTTCGTCAAACTCGGCTCCCAACCAATTTCTTCGTTGTCCAAAACAGGGCAGCAGAACGACTTAGCGACAATCCGGCGTTTAAATCAATTTATACAATCTAGCCCCAATTCCACTCATCGTGGACCTCATTAACAATTCAAGAGACATTCTAGTATGCCCTAACAACACATTTAGAGCATGGCGACACCACGAACAACCCCCAACAGAACCGAATTACTCAGAACCAAAATAGGACAAAACTGGTTTTGCTCCTTTTTGCATAAACAATCCATGAATTCCCCTTTTAGCTACAATTTATCATCAATTCCACTTGCTAAAACCTCGTTCAACACGCTATATAACCCCACGATGAATTTAGAAGCTAAATAACACTCATAAGATCTCCAAATAGCTCACTTCATATCGGTTCGTCCGGCGGTCAGAATCTGCCCCTAAAAATCACCTCAATTAAACTATAAAAAATTAATCAAAACATAACCAAATCAACGGTCCCAACTCAGTGAACTTAGTACTACATATCATGTAATTTTCATAAAACTTTCAGAGCTAAATGAAGTCTCTAAGAGGTTGAACCATGGCCCTCTCTCAATTAGCTCAGAATATGTCTATTTTTCTTCCAAAAATCACCATAAATTAACCAAACCTCCAAATGACACAAAATCAACAGGAACTTGTTAAGGACAGGTTAAAATAACCTGTGGTGGTCGGCGGCCGGCCTAAAGGTCACCGGAGGTGGCGTTCGTAAGGATCGAACGGGGCAGGTAAAAGCTGGTCGGCTGAGCAGTTTTCTGCTTTTGGAGGAAAAACACAAAATGAATGTGAAGAAGAAGATGGCTCACGAAATTTTGGGGGAAATGGCAAATGAAATGAGGTTTCATTCCACCAAGGTCAAGGTTCTAGAAGATTAGGTTAGTGGAAATTTAATTACTCTCACCCATGTAATGACACTTGTCCACATATCAATAATATCAAAGCTCCAATGACTAAATTGCCCCTCCTAAATTCGGCAGCCTTCTTGGGGAAGAAGGAAATGTCAAATGACTAAAATGCCATTCTCAAATCATTAAGGCAAGGTTAACTCTCATACCTTTCGTCCAAAATTTCAGTTTTTCGATATTTTCATCCTCGATAAAATGGCGACTAATCCATATCCAATGTGGTAATCTCTCATTTTTATTTTCAAATTCCGAGATCCTAATTCGTGATCGAAACTTCCATCGATCGAAATTCCAGTTTGTCTCGAATTAATGGGCGGCTTTTGCTGACGTCACGCGTATCGACTCTGTGATTCTCATCACACTTATGATAACTCAAGCTACGGCAACTTTGGTTGTCATGTGATCACAAGGGTCTATCGCTAGCCCCGACGGCAACGATCGTCGGAAATCGATTTCGAAAAATTTCGCCAATCATACTTTGGTTAAGTGGCATCACCCGCATCCCAGCGTATAACACTATCAATGTGTTCCTTAATCGTTCTTAGAACGGCCTCGGCTCTAAATACTCCCTCGACGATCCATATGGTCAAAGCGTTGTTTTCTAATCAAGTTCCCTAGGTCCACGTATCTCATCGCACATTAGCCTTTCCCCTTTAGTTAATTAACTCGAGTTTGATAAGATCCAAGCGAGACATAACTGAAATATTTCGACAGATTTCTTACAGTCAAAGGTCTCGGAATGACAGGAAAATCGGAATGTCAAAACTATTTCCCCCTTACAAAAATTTCATCATCGAAATTTATTACAACCCACTATTCAAACAAATGGGGGTATTGACGCCTCATCGTCTCTTCGTTCTCCCACGTTGCGCCTTCATTTCCATGGTGCTCCCAAATTACTTTGACCAGCGGAATCGTTTTTGTTCTCAAAACTTGCTCCTTCCGGTCTTCAATCCTAATCAGCCTTTCCACATACGATACCTTATCATCCACCTCTATTGTTTCATAATCCAAAACATGCGTAGGATCCAGTTCGTACTTCCTTAACATCGATATTTGAAACACATTATGTACTTGGGATAAACTCGGCGGCAAGGCAAGTCTATAAGCCAATGTTCCAATCCGTTCCAAAATTTCGAATGGCCCTATATATATCTGACTCAGTTTTCATTTCTTTCCGAATCAAGATATGTCTCGCATTTGAGATATCTTGAGGAAAACATGATCGCCAACTTGAAACTCCAGCAGATTGTGTCTCTTGTCGGCATAACTTTTCTGGCGACTTTGTGCTGTTTTCAACCTTTCTCTAATTACTTTCATTGCCTCAACTGACTGTTCCACCAATTCTGGGCCCGTTATGCTCCTTTCTCCTACTTCATCCCAACACAAAGGAGTCATGCAGGCTCTCCCATAAAGTGCCTCAAAAGGAGCCATTCCAATACTTTGTTGGTAACTGTTGTTATACGCAAATTCTACTAAGTGCAAGTGGTCTTCCCATCCACCTTTAAAATCTATAACACACGCTCGCAACATGTCCTCGAGCGTCTGAATCGTCCTTTCTGACTGTCCGTCTGTTTGTGGGTGATACGCCGTACTAAATTGCAATCTGGTTCCCAAGGCATCGTGTAAACTCTTCCAAAAATTCGCTATAAACTAAAGATCGCGATCCGATGTAATCTTTATAGGCACTCCATGAAGTCGCACAATATAACGCATATACAGCTTGGCGTACTTATCCATTGCAAAGTCCTTCCTCACGGGAATAAAATGTGCAGACTTGGTCAATCTGTCTACCACTACCCAGATCGAGTCATGCCCTCTCTGACTCCGCGGTGTCGCGACCCGTCCGAAAGCGGACGCGGCTAATGGATTACCGATCGCGGGCCTTCCCACCGCACCGAAGTGCGGATCACGGGCTTTGGATCGGCGCGGGCCCTCCCAGGCCCATACCAAATCGCGGCGGGAGTATTTCTTTGAAGGATTCGACGATAAGAGTCGATCGCTTTCGACCTTCAGTGTGGTCGTGGTGGCATGTGCAACTGGTGCATGCATTTGGAGTCGCCACCGGTCTTTCTTGGAGGGTAGACCGGAAACCTTACTGACCGATTGGGAGAGATCGATCAGTTCTACGGAACCAGAGATTTTGGGTTCGGGGACTTGGTTACGCTGGTGTCATTACCAACTCCCTTTCGGTACCTAACACGAGTGATTTTCCTAGCTAAGAGTTCATGCAGGCGCAGTTTTAGGTGAGGTGGGTTTGATTTAGGATTTCATGCAGATTGGTAGACTATTCCTATCAATCACAATCAATTTTAATGAAAGCGCAATCAAGTACATAAATAAATCACACCGATGCACATCAATTCAAATCAATGGCTTCCTAGTATAGCCATAAGGGCTCAGGGAAGGTATGATTTCAGACCAGGGATAAAATGGGAAGATTTGGAGGCGATTAGCCCGAAGGGCAAAATCGTCATTTTTTTTTGGAAGGTTTGGATACCGAATTACCCAAAATATTCCATGGCCAGTTGATTGAGGCCATTTCCCATTTTTGAGAATTTTTTGGAATTTCTTGATTTTTCTTCAATTTTTGGAAGACGATTCCCCCAAAGGGCGAAATCGTCATTTGAAGAAGGGTCGGGGTTCAAAACACCCGGGATGAGCCTTGGCCAATTGATTGTGGCCATCTCCTATTTTTTGGGATTTTTTGGAATTTTTAGAATTTTTTTGGAAGACGATTTGCCGGAAGGGCAGAACCGTCATTTTTGGAAAGACCGGGGGTCGAAAGACCAGAAACAGGTCGTGGCCAGTTGAATGTGGCCATTTCCTATTTTCTGGGATTTTTCTGGAATTTTTAGAATTTTTCTGGAAGAAGATTTGCCGGAAGGGCAAAACCGTCATTTTTGGAAAGACCGGGGGTCGAAAGACCCGAAACAGGTCGTGGCCAGTTGAATGTGGCCATTTCCTATTTTCTAGAATTTTTTAGAATTTTTCTGAATTTTCCGAATTTTTTTGAATTTTTTATGATTTTCCATTTTTTATTGAATTTTTGAATTTTTTATTATCTTTTATTATTTTCTGATTTTTTTTATTAAAAAAAATATTTTCCGGGCCGGGTCAGACCCGGCCCGTGCCTCGCGGGCGCCCGGCCCGACCCTACGATCGAAACCAGTCTAACGAAACGACGCCGTTTTTGGTTTTTTTTTTATATTTTTTTTTATCATTTTCTTAGTTTATCAAACGGACGTCTCAGATTGTGCCACGCGGCTGCTCCTGGTGCGTCCGATCTTGGACTAGATCGGACGATCCAAAGAGAGCCACTTGGCACATTCTTAATCGTCGGATCATTTTTAATTAATATCCAAAAATCAATTATTAAATTTTGAAAATCTTTTTATTTTCCAAAAATCCCAAATCGTGACACGTGGCGAAGCCACGGCCGTCCGATCTGGGCGTTTTATTCTTATGCCGCGGCCCCCACCCGACTGACGTGGCTGCCCACGTGGCATGCCACGTCAGCCTTTGACCTTTGACCGGCCGGAGGGTCGCCGGGGAAGACGATGAACAGTGCCAAATTCCGGCGACCCTCGCCGGAATTCCGCCGAAAAACCCAAACCGGCGTGGAAATGTCGCCGAATCTCCCATTACTTGAAGGCAAACCAATCCTCATCAAATCCAAACCAACCCACGACCGTTTCATGGCAAAAATCACGCCGGAAAACGGCCCAAAAAGACCCCCCCGAACCGGCGCCGGCGAGGAATTTGAAATTTTTTTTTTGTTCAAACTCGGTTCTGGTCATTCACTTGGCATCTAAATGGGTTAGAGGAACTTGCCTAAGTTCCCTCGATGGTCGGGAACCGCCGTTCGCGCCGGACCGAGCTCTTGGCTCGGGTATACCTCGAGAAGCTTCGGGCGTGATTTTTCGGCGCATTTCGATGCAAAATAAGAGTCACAGAATGTTTAGGGCCAGTTCTTCCTCTCCGACCACAAAATCCATCGTCATGTGCTCCCATTTCCACTCCGAAATCTCCAAGGGCTGTAATAATCCGCCAGGTTTGCAATGCTGGGCTTTTACTTGCTGGTACGTCACTTAGCCACGAACTTCGCCACATCCACTTTCATTCCGTTCCACCAATAATGATGTAATTACTCCGATGAGCCTTAAACAAAATTCTCTCTTTGAGTGCTTCGTCATTAGGCACACAAAGACGTCCACGAAACCTTAAAATTCCGTCCTCAGATACTTGGAATTCAGTTTTTCTTTCTGTCGTATCCATACTAAGAATCATCTGAATTTCTGGATCTGTAGACTGTAAGACTTTTATCCTTTCTTAGATCTCCGGTTCAATTCTCAAGGTCACTATCAACCTCGACAGCTGGTTCACTTCCAGCTTAAATTCAGAGTCTCTCAATCCCTCAAGCATTGACCATCCTTTAACCAATAAATGTACAATGCTAGATTTTCGACTAAACGCGTCGGCAACTCTATTTGCCTTCCCAAGATGGTACAAAATATCACAATCGTAATCCTTAAGCAATTCCATCCATCGACGCTGCCTCATATTCAATTCATTCTGGGAAAATAAATACTTTAAACTCTGATGATCCGTGTAAATTTGGAACCTTTCGCCACACAACTAATGCCTCCAAATTTTTAAGGCGAAAACAATCGCAGCTAATTCCATGTCATGCGTCGGATAATTCAGTTCATGGGATCTCAACTGCCGTGAAGCATATGCTACAACCCTTTCATGTTGTATAAGCACGCTGTCGCGACCCTCTTGAGGTTGTCGGGCTCTCGAGGGCTAATGGGCCGTCCTGTCTGGTCGGACGCGGGCCTCTCCCAAGGCCCATTACCCAAATCGCAACGGAGGTATGCGCGATCGACTTTCAGTGTGGTCTAGTGACATGTGCTAAGTGTGCATGCCATGGAGTCGCCACCAATCATTTTTTTAGGGTATGATTGGACCACCCAATTGAATAGTTGGGAGTTTCTATTCAATTCTGCGAGAACCAGAGAAATGGTTTCGGGGACTTAGTTACACCAACTGTCAGAGTTGACGCCCTTTCGGTACCTAAGTTGATTGAATTTTCTAGCCTGAGATTCATGCGGATGAGTAAGGTATGAACCCTAAATCTAGAAATTCATGTAGATAGGAGTGATTATCCTAGCAATCACAATCAGTAATAAAATGCCCAACTCAAGGAATCTAGATATGCAAATAAATCACATGACATTCCTAGTAAGGTCCTATTTATCAATCACAGCTCAAGAATAATTTAGCTGTCCTAGCCATTCTACACACGATCTAACCTAAGAAAAGTATTAGGAAGCATCGAAGGAGTTCGAGAGTACTCACATGGGGTTTGCCGTGCCCTGGTTTGGTCTTGGACGAGCTATCGAGCTCATGCCGACCCGATTATATTTGGGTATCCACTCGGCGTTTTACACCATGAAATCATGTGAAACAAAAACGAAAATATTCAGCAAGGGGCATTTATTGTAGATGGTGGTCGATCTAATTGGACGTCAAGACTAAAAAAGATGTAGAAATTTACAAATTAAAATACTCGAATGACATTTTTTTGCTAAATTCAACTCTATGCGTCGTGAAGAAACACATGCAATTGAACTTGAATTTTGACTATTTATGAGTTCAAAATGTAAAAGAAATTAAAATAAAAATATTGACTATTTTTCTATATTTTTACGACAGCGAACGCTATTTTTCTTCATTTTTCATGTATTTTTCTATTTTTGGAAAATATTAAAAAATATTAAAAAATATGAAAAATTATTTTTTATCAAAAATGGTTCCTTTAGCTTGGTCAAGGCTACCAAAGATGATTTTTTAATTTTTTTAACTTTTTATAGATTTTTTATGAATTTTTTAAAAATAAACTATGAAAGACTGATCAAAAATCAGGTGTCAACAGCTGCCCCTCTTTGAGAGGAATTTCGTCAGAGGTTTCTCTCAAAGACAAGGTGACACCTGTGTTCCGATCAACTCGACTGGGAAAAGAAAAGAAATCATGACATCCAATTTTCATGCCCATCAATGTGTGCTTTTCCTTAAAAAGAGATGTGCTCATTTAATTCTCTGATATGATGTAAGAAAGTTAAGGAGTAGATAGACTTCCCTGCCCCTTACCTGCCGAATGCTTGCGGCATTTGCTGTGTCTGATGGGTTCAAGTAGATTCCTAAGGACTTGTCATCGGAGTGTCCTGGGGATGTTAAGCTCTGACCTGTATGGTAGGTCAAACCATAATGGGATTCCTAACTGATAGGAACCTAAGGAAGACGCATCCCACATTTGGGAATTTGCCAAGGGTTTTGATCCGTGTGGTGGACTAAACTAGAAATGGCTTGCCTAATGTAAGGCTTATTAGGGAAAACGACTCCTCCCGCGTTCGGGATTCATCAAGGTTTTGATCCGTATGGTGGATCGGACCATTGGGTTGATCCTTCAGGCGGTCTCTACTAGTCCTTTGACCCTTCATGCGGTTTCTACCATTCATTGACCCTTCATGCGGTTTCTACCATTGAGTTGACCCTTCAGGCGGTTTCTACCATTGGTTGACCCTTCAGGCGGTTTCTACCATACATTGACCCTTCAGGCGGTTTCTACCATTGTTTTGACCCTTCAGGCGGTTTCTACCATTGGTTGACCCTTCAGGCGGTTTCTACCATACATTGACCCTTCAGGAGGTTTCTACCATTGTGTTGACCCTTCAGGCGGTTTCTACCGTTGATTGACCCTTCAGGCGGTTTCTACCATTGAGTTGACCCTTCAGGCGGTTTCTACCATTTATGAGATTCCAAATTGATATGAATCAAAGGATGACGTACCCGCTCTTCGGGGCTAGTCGGAGACTCGATCATTCTGTGGAGCGGTCTTAGAAAAGATTTGCCTACTAAAAGGCTTCACCTAAGGATGACGCACCCAGTCTTTGGGGTGGCCAAAAGTCCTGCAAAAAGCTTAGACCTGAAAAAATTTTCCTCGCCAAGAAGATATTAGTAATCTTTGGGAAGACAATAATTATCTAACTGACAAAATTCTACGACTTAAGTTTTAGTCATGAAATGTGCATTTTGATTGTTGGAGGTTATCCAAAACATTCCTGCCATATACAGATGTGATCATAAATTCCTTGCACGGAAACTCTAGATCAAACAATTTGAAAATTTCAAAAAGAGTTTGCTCAAAACATCCATTGGAGTATTTCTCACCCAAGAAGGCTCCTCACTGCTCTGTGATAATGATCTTTAATAGGGAAAGTGCTCAATTTCCTACCGACCTGTGCCTGGGTTTCAGGATCATTCGCAACGCATACATTTCGACCGATCATGAGGTCTTTCACGGGACCGTAGTGTTAGGCTTGGATATCGGTTTCCAAGGGGGACTCACTTTTGAGTCAAGGCCGTTGAACGAAATTTTTCACTATCTGCTCCGGGTTTACAAGTCAAGAACCCTGCAAAATGAGAAAGAAATAGTCTTGCTCGTACTTCTTTGAGCTAAGTTATACATTAACCCAAGTGTCTTAGTCAGATAAGACTACTTCAGGGTTGTAACATTGGAAGGATTGGGGACCGAAAAAGGCTTATTTTTTGCCCAGAAATTGTGAAGGGTTTGACATTGGTGATCATTGCAAATTTGCCACATGTCATTCGAAGAACATCTCCATTTCTTGAAGTGTACACTCCTCTTTTAGAGCGCACAAGGATGTTTAAAAGCGTCTCTTGTTACATTAAGAGACCGTCTGTTTGTGTGTTTGCAATTTGAGCACGACATCATTTGGAGAGTAGTCATCTTGATCTAACTCCTTTGCAGGGTCTTTTCATCGTCTCTCTAGACTTTACTGGGGATATTTTGAATAGACATCAGCCTTGCTTTTTACCAGGCACTTTGCTTTTTCTTGATGTCTAGGGATTTTTCTTTTCCCCCTTTTTTTAATCCCGTGTTTTTCTTTTCTTTTGGAGCTAGGATTTTCGGCAATCATGCTAGATATGCAACTTAAACTTTGGCACGCTTCCATTCCTAGAGTGATGTTGCCTTTGCTTTGGAATATGCAATGATCACCAATAGGTTGATGAAATGAATTTGCTGGCTCAACTTGGTTGTGCAAAGGATAACAGTGTGTAGGATAGAGAAATGAATTATTCTCGTCATCCTATGACACTTGGATTATCATATAAACAACACATAAAGATTTATGTTAGTCCGAGCAAGAAAATTTCTAACCGTTTACTTTATGATACTGATGGACTAACCTTCATTTGCCCCAATGTGGGGTGGTTCTTGACAGGGTTGAGAATGAAAATCGCCGTTCAATGGGGTTCTCAATGGGCATCTGTAGTGTTTGGAATGAAGAAATAAATGCCTCTGTCATCTCGATCCATGTAATCGTTGCGAATGACCCTTATATCCATAGGTTAAGGTTTCGCTATCATTTCCAATCTCCTCATCTCTCAAGTGTGTATGGGACGTGTTTGGATTAGGCTCGCTTCTCTTATGAGAAAATACCCTTTTGAACAGTTCAAACGACTCTTGTTGGAAAAATTCATTTCATTTCATCAAGATTTATCCTTCAAAGGGATTTTATGATGCACCATACATGTGTAATTCATGTTCAGACAATCTCATGTTTTAAAACATGAATGTCAATAAAGTAAGAATTCTATGTCTTTTTAGATGTGAGAATCGAATTAATTCTGAAAGTTTTTAATCTCCAATGAATTGGGAAAAGGGATACTTACCTGCCCATCGAGGCTGGAGATCCTGGAGATATAAAAGGGATATGTCATTGTATATTCTAAAACTTTACAAAAATTGGAACGATACATCTTACCCTTGGTCATATGCTCCAACGAGTGTACAAGGGTTGTGAAAATCTGCACTTCACATAGTAACACAAGATTGTTGGGTGTTCTAAAGTTCTTTCGACTTCTTGGTTTTTGGAGAAAAATGAAACTTACATGTCTGCCCTGATGGCGAGCTCCTGCCAAGGATAAATATTAAGCATTATTTTGGGTTTCCAAATTCAAAACAAATTGGGACGATACTACTTTACTCTTGATTTGAATTCCATTCTGCATGCCAATGTGCGGATTGTAGAAGCCGGCCCTTAAGCTTGTGGCCATGATTTCTTCGTCTGGTTGGGCAACGAATCCACCTCGAGGATTTACGTCGGAGGAGATTCATTCATCTTTTTGGGCGTGTTTCATGCACTGTTTTGTTATTTGAATGCATGGCTTCTTGGGTGCCTCATCTCTGTTCATCACCTGAGAGGAAAATGAGAGAACATTATCCCCGCATCTGATTGAAAATCATTTAGGAACGATACGTTCTTTTTACCAAATGGGTGGCTCCGCGGCCAAATGTGTTTTACATTGAAAGGATGGATTCCATTACGCTCTGTGGATGATAAATATCGCTTCGGGGACTTGCCCCACGGATCAAACGATGAATTTGATGTCTTCGGCTTCGACATGCTTTCCAGATGTAGGAATGGTTTGCCCCCATTTTCAGTGGAGATGGGTTTTATCGAGTGGGCAAGATCAAAAACTCATCCTAGATTTGGCTTTAGTCGAAGGTTGAAATCCCGACCTTGGATAAGCGAATCATGATTCATCTCCTTCTGCTTTGGATTTGTCATTTGCATGCTTCACATTTTACAATACCAACTTCGCCGCTTGATGAAAATGAATCGATGATTTTTGAATTGCCCCAAGTTCTATAGTCATCTGCGTCGAATCTCTTTGAACTTCATCGGGTGATAGACAAACTGATAAAATGATTTTTCAATCCTGAGATCGAACTCCTGACGTTTCGTACCACTTCCAGTTCACTGACTACCAGGACACAGCACTATTGGCGTCCCTAACTGGTTCGTTTTTTGTTATAAAATTCTTGAAGCAGTTAGCGACCCCCATCGAGAATGAAACAAGCTCAATTTAGAGTTCATAACGACTAAAGGTCCCTTAGAACGATACAAAGCTAACCGTCTTTGAGCTCGCTCGGGCTTTTGCTCGCATTTTCCTATGTGAAGCCTTTAAATGTTTTTCTTCGTGGCGTTCAATTGATTCGCCTCGACTCTAATCTAACAAGGGATTGTCGTACTCAAGCATGATGATGCTCGCAGGTAGTACTGATCGCTGCCCCAGATTAACTCTAGGCATTAAGGAAGATTATCTTGCATGGAAGACTTTATGACAGAAAGATTAATGATACATCCATTCACATGTGCCTAGTTCCCTTGAGGATTCTCGGTGATCAGCCAGCTACACCATGAATCAGACATATAATCGTCATTTTGGATCATAACTTCATAAGTCCATCAGTTTTAAACTGATCGATCCAGATATGGAGCTCCTCATCAAGGAAATCTTTTGATTCTTCGAGCAACTGATATTCGGGTTGACCATCATCGCTTGGCGTTGAAGGATTCTTGTTTCTGTTGTGAGCGATCTGATTCTTCGAGCTAGAACCTTCGTCGTTGCTCGAGATTATAAGAGGATGATTGATCGGTTCACTATCAAAAGCACCTTCCATTTGGGAATGGGAGAAACAAAAATCCTCAAAGCATCCGCCCGCTTGATCTTCCGAAATCATATGCCCAAGCCGGGCAGATCTTTGAACACTAGGCGCAATATGTTGATCGGGGATAGGAAGAGCACTAGCGAAAAGTTGCTGCTCAAACCAAGGAGTTCGTACCTGCTGCACTTGTGGCATATACTCTTGAGGGGTGCTGAGATGATTCGAGGGAATATTTTGATTAGCGCCCAAGTAGTCGATGGTGCTGCTACCAGCTTGGTCGGTGCCTAGATTCGGCAGGGTATTTCTTACTTCAGGGGCATTGTAGTTATAGCCATGCCTAGTGTTTAGGCACAAGTTGAGTTCTTTCAGGTTCAGTGCTGTGTGGCGCTGTCTTAGCGCCCTTCTGTAGCTCTTGAGGTGACTCGCGACTCCATCTTTAGTGAGTCCTGGTATGTTCATGATCTCAAGTATGCGCGTTGGATATGCTGAGTTGATCCCTAGTTGCTGAACCGCACTAAGGAACTTGAGATGAAGCTCGGGGGACCAATTGACCCTCGTCTTCTTGCGACCCGGAACAGTGTTGACAACTTGGCTATTGCTCTTTGGCCTATTTCCAGTAGAATTTGATCGAGCCGGAAATTGTTGTGGAGGGAATTCATCAGCTTTGGATTGGTCGGTCGTGATAGTAAGCTCATCGTTAAGGAAACTCCAATCATGGTGACGCATATCACATCATTTAGAAGGCATCGATATTGACTTCGTAGAATTGATTTGTTCATGCATATCTCCAACAAAATCCGATTGTATCGAAGATGGTTCGAGAGAGTGGGGTGGTGAATGAGCATTTTCAATCCTCATATAAGGCTTATCAAGGAACATTTCGCCGAGAGTGATAGGGCCACCGCAATTAAGGCAAGCGATAGTGCTGGGAGCTTTCTTATACCTCATGTTCTCCGCTCGAAGCTTTTCGTTTTCCTCCTTTAGAATCGCAAGTTCTTGACGTCTGTGTTGAGCCCTCAATTTGGCTCGCTTATTTTGAAACCAAAACTTGACCCTCAAAGGTTTCATCCCTAGCTTCTGGCCCAATTCATTTCTTTGTTTCATGTTCGGGAGAGGGCATTCACTAAAGAAAGCTTCAAGCTCTTGGATTTCATTCTGAGTGTGGCACTGGCGACGTTTCCTTTTCCGGGATTGACCATCGCTGCTGCTGTTGTCGTCGCTGCTGAGATCCTGAACTTCGTTGCCGAAAGGGTTGGGTTCTGTGGTTCTGGTACCAGACGCCATCCTGGAATCTTCGAGATCTCTCAGTAGTTCATTTTCTGAGATTTTTGGATCAGTCGCCTCTAGCAACTGATGGTAACCCTCAAACATGTTGGATCGAAAAATGTTCGATCAATTTTTGCTCACTCAGGGTTCTCTACTCTCTCATGTATGCTCACTCTCTCTAAATTTTCTTTTGAGTGGTTCTGTATGCCCATGAAACATTCTTTAAACATGGATGAAGATCATCAGGCAAGCGTTGCTCCCAAGATTTCGTATTTCCCGCTTTGTCGTCTTCTTTCTTATTTTGAACGTGGAGGGACACCAAATCGATTTCCTTTTCTCGATATCCATGTCTGTCTCCCACTTATTTTCAAAAAGGTGGAACTACGCTCGCCTCCTGCTCAGTTTTTTAATATGATGAGACCGCCAAATCCTTTCGCAACTTTTTTCGATAGTTGCGCTTAACTCCCGCTCAATTTTAATATGGTGACACCGACATATCTTTTTACAACTTTTTTAGGTTTATCAAGCCTGAAATCGCGGACTGGGACAGATCTGATGGTTCACCGAAAGAGCCACCACTGCTTTACCCAATTAACTTGGCTCCACGAGCATTATTGCTGTACCTTTCTTCATTCTCGAGTTGCTATAAAATGAGGAGTTAATGCAGAGAAGATTAACACTCTTACATAATTGCCTTTTCTTATTTTAATCACTCTACCACACTCATCTTCTTCTCCCTCACTCCAACGAAAATGACCTCCTCTCATATTCGCGCTTTCTCGGCCGAAATTTTGGCCCAGTGGGAAAAACTCTATAACCTCCTCGGTCGAGGCTATGCTCATATAGCCGATCACCCAGAAACTGAAGATGAAATCCGCATTTTGCTCGTGGAAATAGACACCACCTCCATCGAGGGCACTAATTTAGAGAGGGAATATAGAATCTTCCCAACCCTCTTTATAAACTTTTTAGAGACTTACCGTGTCGCTCATCGAAAAGCTACCGTGGCTCACGTTTTGCGAGCTCGCTATGAGGATCGGTCCAACTGCTTGGTGTTGGCCAACCTTGTGGCCGATAGTCACAGAAAGGCTGTTGAGTTCGCCAACAAGCGAGTCTCGATGTTGCTTCGCGAGAGGGGAAATTTGGTGGAGCGCTTGGCCTTATCCCTGACCACCTATGAGCACGACCGTCGTAATGTCGTGTTGAAGTTTCAATGTGAGTGGCAGGAAGAAAGGCTTGACAGCATTACCGCGGATATAGCCCATGGGAGAGGACTAGTTCGGGACCTGGAAATAGCCGCCGAAGATCACGGGACCAAGGTTGCCGAGCTTAAAGGGGAATGTAAACGCCTTCTTCTTAAGCTTGCAGATCTCGAGTCTCGAGGTGGTGAGTATAAGCAAAGCATCAATAATATGGAGGGCCAACTTGGTTCCTTTGTGATGCTAATTAGGGCTCATTGCGGTTTTATGTTTCCACCCCGATGATTTGTATGATCTGCTTTTAAGGTCCCTCGATTGAGCGAAATGAATGAAAGCTCTAATGTGTGTGTCTCAACTTATGTATGGCTGACTTTCTCGAACACCTGACCACTCTCAACCTAGGCAAGCTGCGCTTTGACATTGATGATTCGAGCGTGTACATCTTGATTTTTTAATCTTGCTTATGATCGGATAAAGGAACCTCCCACCGCGATTATCCACAAAAAGACTTCTCTTCTCTACTTGTTTTTAACCTGTTTCAAATGAAAAGGCAGAATCAAAAGAAAGAATTTGAAAAATAAAGCATAAATCCTTTCAATTTTATGCTTACTTGTGATTAATAGGGATAAGAGCATTTACAAGGGTTTTGGCCTTGTGCAAAAGCTTTTATCAATATTCCTCAAAGGAAAGCATATCATTGAAAGGAATGTAATTCACGATAATCGCCTTTGATCAATTCCAAGAAAATCAATGGAATGTTCAAAAGTACACAATTACGATGTGTTTTAAATTCAATTGAAGATACGGTATCCAAATTAAAGCCGTTTGCTAAGAACGAGAGTAATTTGGATATCTATCTTTTCATTAAATTTGAAAAACACGAATACTCTTGATCAATTATTGTGGATTACCAATGATGCAAAACATGCATGAACCAATTCAAGTTTATAGTTCCTTCTGGCGAAATTGGGATTGTATTGCCCTATACGGCCAAAAGGTTGTATAAGACTTCCAATTTCAATTTCATCCAAAGGAATTATAAAATTGATTTTGGAGTATTCGAGTGATTAGAAGAAATGCCACTATCACATTCCAATGACAAGTCAATAGAAATACAACAAATTTCAATCTGAATGTATATAAACACAAATAGATCCCTAATACAATCAATCTAAGGGATCAGATAGAGAGGATCTCAGCAAAATAAATCCTATACAAGAAGGCTAGAAATGAAAATTAAAACAAAGGAATGTGATCTTAATACTTAGAGATGCCCCAGTTTCGATCTTTGAGACGTGACTTCAGGATCACCTATTCCAAATCGTCATCTTCATTAGATGATACCTTAATGATGTCCATAGCAGGCTCTTCTTGTCCACTTGGCGCTCGTAATGGGATGACACCATCTTCATCTTCCATCAAGAACATTGGGAGGAAAACACACCTATCTATCCTCAAAATGGCATTTAATCCAATCACCGGAATTATGCAATGAATATAATGATTAAGAGCTGTAACAAGTTCGAGGGATAGAAAAGTCTTACCAACCAAACTTAAGAGAAAATCAAGGTTCTCTGTATTTTTAGCAGTGTTAGGTATACTAACCTTCCATAGACAAACGCATGAGACAAGTGAGAGAAAACTCCTAAAAATCAAAAGATAGGGCTTGGTACCTAAAGCCAAAGTTCTCACCTCGAATTCTGGGAAGAGCCGATTCCATTGCACAACTATCGTTGCATTGGGACTCAATCCATAGTTCGAAGTGAGCGGAATTGAAAAGTGGATTACCCCATGTTTTTCCTCACGGAGATTCCATTTTCAATTCCTTCTATTGTGTTCCTAAAGAGGGCGCCCGGGGTTTTAGGCGCAATTGTGTGTATTCATTGTGTCGTGCTAAAGCAATAGACATGCGTTTTATTTAACAATCACCGCTTCAATATAAACATCCACACAATCATACATCCAAAACTCCTGCCTGCATAAAACAAAGTTAACAAGCACTTCACCCCTTATTTCTCCCGTCTACAAAAACATCTAACACATTCATTAGCATATACACCTCACTTTCGAGAGCATCTGCATAAAATTAGGTTAGAAGAATCAATCAACTTTTTAATCGGCTCAAGTCCACTAAATGGTTAAGAACCAGTCCCCAGTGGAGTCGCCAGTCTGTCGCGACCCTCTTGAGGTTGTCGGGCTCTCGAGGGCTAATGGGCCGTCCTGTCTGGTCGGACGCGGGCCTCTCCCAAGGCCCATTACCCAAATCGCAACGGAGGTATGCGTGATCGACTTTCAGTGTGGTCTAGTGACATGTGCTAAGTGTGCATGCCATGGAGTCGCCACCAATCATTTTTTTAGGGTATGATTGGACCACCCAATCGAATAGTTGGGAGTTTCTATTCAATTCTGCGAGAACCAGAGAAATGGTTTCGGGGACTTAGTTACACCAACTGTCAGAGTTGACGCCCTTTCGGTACCTAAGTTGACTGAATTTTCTAGCCTGAGATTCATGCGGATGAGTAAGGTATGAACCCTAAATCTAGAAATTCATGTAGATAGGAGTGATTATCCTAGCAATCACAATCAGTAATAAAATGCCCAACTCAAGGAATCTAGATATGCAAATAAATCACATGACATTCCTAGTAAGGTCCTATTTATCAATCACAGCTCAAGAATAATTTAGCTGTCCTAGCCATTCTACACACGATCTAACCTAAGAAAAGTATTAGGAAGCATCGAAGGAGTTCGAGAGTACTCACATGGGGTTTGCCGTGCCCTGGTTTGGTCTTGGACGAGCTATCGAGCTCATGCCGACCCGATTATATTTGGGTATCCACTCGGCGTTTTACACCATGAAATCATGTGAAACAAAAACGAAAATATTCAGCAAGGGGCATTTATTGTAGATGGTGGTCGATCTAATTGGACGTCAAGACTAAAAAAGATGTAGAAATTTACAAATTAAAATACTCGAATGACATTTTTTTGCTAAATTCAACTCTATGCGTCGTGAAGAAACACATGCAATTGAACTTGAATTTTGACTATTTATGAGTTCAAAATGTAAAAGAAATTAAAATAAAAATATTGACTATTTTTCTATATTTTTACGACAGCGAACGCTATTTTTCTTCATTTTTCATGTATTTTTCTATTTTTGGAAAATATTAAAAAATATTAAAAAATATGAAAAATTATTTTTTATCAAAAATGGTTCCTTTAGCTTGGTCAAGGCTACCAAAGATGATTTTTTAATTTTTTTAACTTTTTATAGATTTTTTATGAATTTTTTAAAAATAAACTATGAAAGACTGATCAAAAATCAGGTGTCAACACACGCATCCCAATCCTTTTAATGAAGCATCGCTATAAATTTCAAAGCCTCCGGGTCCAGACGGAATCGTAAGCACGGGAGCGGTCGTCAAACGATGCTTAAGCTCTCGAAAACTCCTTTCACATTTGTCCATCCATTCGAACTTCGTAAGCTTCTTAGTTTACTGCGTCAACGGCATATCTATAGACGAAAACTTTTCTACAAAGCGTCTATAATAACCGGCCAATCTCAAAAAACTCCAAAATTCCGTAACCGTCGTAGGTCTAGGCCGATTTATCACTGCCTCAATTTCGTAGGGTCTACGGAGATTCCTTCTCCGGATATTACGTGGCCAAGAAATGCCACCTTATTCAACCAAAACTCGTACTTGCTAAACTTTACATAAAGCGAGTGTCCTCTCAGGGTCTGCAAAACAGTTCTCAAATGTCTTTCATGCGCCTCATTACTCCTCGAGTAAATTAAAATGTCATCAATAAACACTATGACGAAATGGTCAAGGTATTCCTTAAACACCCGATGCATCATGTCCATAAATGCAGCTGGAGCATTAGTCAACCCGAAAGGCATCACTGTAAACTCATAATGCTCATATCTCGTTCTAAAAGCCGTTTTCGGAATATCCTCTTTCTTAATCCTCAACTTATGGTACCCTGTTCTCAAGTCTATTTTAGAGAACACCGAAGCTCCCTACAGTTGATCAAATAGATCATCAATCCTCGGCAACGGATACTTGTTCTTAATGGTTACTTGATTCAATTGCCGGTAATCAATACACAAATGCAAGGATCCATCCTTTTTCCTCACGAATAACACTGGTGCTCCCCATGGCGATGCACTCGGCCTAATGAATCCTTTATCCAATAACTCTTACATCTGCACCTTCAGCTCCTTCAACTCTGATAAATCCATTCTATAAGGTGACTTCGAAATTGGTTCTGTCCCAGGAGCTAACTCAATTACAAACTCAATTTCTCGCTTGGGTGGTAATCCAGGCAATTCTTGGGGAAAAACATCTAAAAATTCACGTACCACCATTATATTTTCCAATGTCGGGTCCCCGACCATCGTATCAACTACTGCAGCCAAATAAGCTTGGCATCCTTCATCTAGTAACTTTGTCGCTTCAAGCAACGAAACCAAAGGAATAGAAATTCCCCCACACTTCCCTTAAATTCAAAGCTAGGGCGATCATCCGGATAAAAACGGACTACCCTATCACCACAATCCACCACAACTTTTTGTCTATTCAGCCAATCCATCCCAACGTTCACATCAAAATCAAACATAGGTAGTACGACCAAATCTATATTTTCCACTCTACCATCAATAACTATCTTACAATCCACACACCCTAACGAAACTATCACATTATCCTTTAGCGGAGTGGTAACATGCAATCTCATATTCAATGGCTTCAAATCCAAATCAACCATATTAGCAAATTGAGCAGACACAAAAGAATGCGAAGCTCCAGGATCAAACAAGGCATAAGCAGCTTGGTCACAGAAATAAATCATACATGTGACCACACCAGGCGTGTTCTTCGCTTCGCCTCGCGCCATAGCATACATTAGTCCTTGAGCGGGCGGTTGATTCAATTCATTTTGTAGAGCAGCAGCCGGGAGTCCTGCCTGTGGTCGCGGTCCCTAGGGTCTAGGTCTTGGAACTTGTTTAGGAAAGGCCCTTATCTGGTGGCCCATCTGACCACACTTAAAGCACGCGTCCGTTCTAATCGGGCAAGGTCCATTTCCATGTCTCCTTCCAGAAAGGCGACAGTTCAAGTTGGACTAGTGCGGTGGCTTCCCAATATTTTTCCTTGCGGGTGGAACAAAACGCCTATTACTAGTCATTGGTCTCTTACCAAACTGGCGATTGTATCGAAAAGAAGGAAATCGCGATCCAGATGCAGTTGTTATCTCCATCTTATCTCGTTCTATCATTTGACCCCGCTCATAGATTTCCTTATAAGTTCTCAAGTTCACAATCACTATCTGACTGCGAAGTTTGGGTCGTAACCCATCTTGAAATCTCTGCGCCTTCTCTAGTGGATCCTCAACATACCATGGCGCGTATCTCGATAACCTAGCAAACTCGACCTCATATTGATCCACCGTCATGTGGCCCTGACGTAAATTCTGAAATTCCACCAGCTTACTTTCTCGCGCAGTCTCCGAGAAATATTTGTCATTAAAGGCCGCAGTGAAAGCAGTCCAATTCAGGGCAGTACCTTTTGGAAATATTCCACCCTTCGTAGCATTCCACCAGTCATTCGCAGTATCATCCAGCTGATATACTACCAGGAGTACTTTCTCCTCATCATTACATATCAGAACTCCAAAAATTTTCTCAAGCTTTTCTATCCACCTGGGTGCCAACTCGGGGTCACTAGTTCCATTAAACTGGAGTGGCCTCAACTTCACAAACTGCTCAACTAATTGACCCATGTCTCTAGGTACAATATTATTACCCGATGTATTACCTGCTTCCACACCCTATCCACTATTCTCATTAGCTCGAGCATTACCAGCTTCAACACCCTGGCCAATGCCGACATTAACTCTACTGCCCACATTATTACCAGTTGTCGCATTGACAATAGCCAAGGCAGCTCCTACAGCTTGAGTAATAGCATTATCTCTATCCTGAGCTTGCCTATCTATCAAGTTTTCGATTCGTTCCAAGGCTCTCAAAACATCACTCATTCCAAGGTTCTCTACCGCAGGTGGCCTCGAACTAGAAGCTCCACCTCTAGGTCTCCCACGTCTGCCAGGTCGGTTGCTCATTCTTATACTACCTGTACCACTATAATTCCACCATAGAATTAAAGACTTAGCTCGACTACACAAGTTCAGTAGTTCTATACTACACCACAAAGCAGTAATTATATCAAAGCAACCATTCACCCGGTCATTCCTAAGAGCACAGCAATGTGGAACGAACAATCATGCTTCAAGTTTAAACAAGACACTCAGCATTTCATCAATCAAGCATCCACAATCAATACACATGCTAAGTACGAAGTTTGGTCACTATCTAGTCATCAAAACTACACCACTTTCATAATGCCAATCATATGCACCAACTCATATGCCATGCATTTCCTGCTTAACTCTAGCAAATCCCCTACAGTCTCGCTATCTAATCATCACGAATCTCATTCCTCCTTATTATTCCAATCCTCAATCAACTAGGATCGAGTTGACCTTGCTCTGATACCACTTAAACATGGATGTCATGCCCCACCGTCCTAAATTCGGACGCACATCCGCTCATGCTGTAAATTCTGTCCCAGGATACTCCTCTGTACGTGGGAAAGAAATAAGACTCGCATGCGGAAGAGTAAAAGAAAATAAGGACACAACTCCATGCAAGATAACCAAAGTAAAACAAAGAATGAGACACGGGACAGGGAAAAGGTTATTTACATAACAAAAGGGCGAGTTTATACAACTCAGGTCATCACTAACTAATACCACAAGCTAAGGTCGAGGAAGACAAAAGGGCGAACAAAAGACAACCACTAGGCCCTACCAAAAAGATCGTCACCACAAATGACACCTCAAAAAGTCATGTGACGTCGAGCCCACTGAGTGGTACTAGTATCTTCGGCTCGACACATGTCCTCTACGGAATTATAGCTTGAGAAAGTTTCCGATTGCACTTCTATAGTGCTCTCCTCCATACTACCATACTCTTCCTAATATATATCGTACCTCGTCTATCTGGAAATTCCTCAAAATAGGCTGTCATCTCCTTCGGGTCACCAAGACGAATGGGCAGCATCTTCAAGGCTTGGGATCTGGAAAAAGAATGATCCCACGACGGGGTGAGACTTACGTCACAGCAAGCTAGCCTAACCCTACTGTCGCGACCTAAAATATTTGTTAGGCTGATGGATTATTAGGTTAACTAACCTAATACGGACTCTCCCAAGCCCTACCAAATCGCAACTTAAATTAATTAGAAATGATTTAGGATTTGGAGTCGCCACTAATAATTTTTGGTAAGTTGATTAGAAACCTAAGTAAAACAACGGGAGAACCATTTTACTCCTACGAACCAGAGATTGTGGATTCGGGGACTTGATTACACTAATTAACAATAACTAATGCCCTTTCGGTACCTTAATTCCAAATTTGATGTACTAAATTGACGACTCAAATTGAATTTATTTTTGAATTCAGATGAGGTGTTTACTTTTTTTTGGATTTTCTCTTTTTAGATGCAATGCTAATGCAAACTAACTATATGACATGTGACGTACAATGACGTAAAAGGATGACATGGAAACTATGCATGGATGACGTGGTAAATATGAATGACATGGAAAGTATGACGTGGTAAATATGACATGGCAAAGTGCATGACATGGCATGATGATGTGGAAAATATGACATGCGAATATGCAATATGTAATGCGAATGATATTTTTTTTATTTTCGGATTTTAATGATATGGGATGCATAAATGACATACTATATGATGCATGAGTATAAATTCTTAAAATGTGATGACGTGAGAGGCACAAATGAGCAGATTCTTTTTGTCTTTTTTTTGTTATAATTTATTTCGAAAATATGGAATATGCGAGGGGATATTCGAAAATATAATATGCGGGATATGCAACAAATAATGCGCAAAATAAGATATGCTATCCTACACTACATGAAATATGTGAGATGACAAGATATGCATGAATAAGATTCTCTTCGCTCTTTCCTTTTTAAAAAAAATTCAGCCACCAAGGAAATATCTTGAAGATTTTGTTATCTTGATTTAATTGCCTAAAGTTTTATGAGATAAGGTTTTTAGGAAACCTCATCTTCCTAAAAATTTCAATAAGATGGGGTTTCTAGGAAACCGTATCTTACTAAAGCTTCAGGAAATTTTTCAGAATATGGCAAAAACCAATCAAGATAGCAATCTATCAACCATATCCACGGCAAAATAAGGAAAGAAATCGTCAAGATCACTGCATCATTCCCTTTTCGAATTTTTCAGAAATTTTCGCATTTCGAATTAAAAATTGGCCTTTCGGAGGTAGCAAATCGGACCAAAACGGTGATAGGTCAGATCGACTAATTCCAAGATTTATGACAATTAGTGAATCATTTTTTAAATTAAGTAACTATAATTTATCTGGAAACCATGCAATACTCATCAAATATTCACCAAACAAATATCTTCATAAAGTCTTAAGATAGAAAAGCTACCTAGTTGGAACTCCGAACCCAAAAAAATTGACGAACGAGCAAGTTTAGTAGCTCCGCCCAATGGGATTTTGCACGCCTCGAAGAGTTCGAAAAAATGATTTTTGTAGCTCCATCAAGGCTTAATTTGCAGCAGTGATTTGAATAGGAATCCACCTAAAAATCTGCACAAAATAGTGAAGAAATCATGCGTCGATAGCAGTAAAATTGATCATGGACAGCGGGCAAAACCTGCTCTGAATAGTTAGTGAAATTGTCCAAAAACAGTGCTATTTTTTTGTCACGAGAAGCAAATTGAACTCCCAACAGCAGCGAATTGATCCCTCAACTTGTAGCGAAAATTCTGCACTTAAAAGGTAAGTATAAAGTCGGTTTTTGGGCATGGGCAGCAGCGAAACAGCCCCCTAAACAGTAGTAGAATCTGCAGAAAATTTCTGCATCGAATTGTAAGAAAAAATCGAGCTGGACAACACTGTTTTTACACTGAAACAGCAATAAAGCAATACTGAATAACCACAAAAACATGCTAGTCCTGGATAGTAAGTGAAAAATAGCGACAAAGTCACCCTTGATTAGTGAGAAGGTAACTGTGTTGGCAAGTCAGGACAAACCGGGTCCTCAAGGGTGTGCTTGCCATCATCGATTCCACGAAGGGCTCGTGAAAGTCGAAGAAATCTTCTGACTACGGGCAGATGCGTGATTCCTTAAAAAGAAAAGCTTCATGAGAGTATGTTAGAGTAAAAAGAAGCTAAAAAAACGACGACTCCCTTTTGATATTGTTCGATGACTGCTTTAGCGCCATTGGAGTTAATCTGCAAAGTGCTTCTCTCTTTTTCGTCTCTTCCATGAAAAACTTCCCTTTTGTTCTTCATGAAATCCTCGATATACTCCCTCTCTCTTTGTCTCTTGTTGGTAGTGGATTTGGCGGAGAAGGATGAAAACCCCCAAGGCTCAGAATCTGAGATCAACTTCCTCTTCTTCTCTTTCTCCTTGTCCCCCTTGAACGTGACCTGCTCTCCATGCCGTGTATGACAATTCTGAATGGCCTCTTTATTCTACCGTGTGTGTAAAATTTTGTGGCCCCCCTTTTGTGAAACCTAAATGCTCTATTTATAGTGTACGTGAGGTTTCTTGCTCTCCAACCCTAATGCTTGTGGGCTTACAGGCTTTATTCGAACAATTGGACAATTAACTAAAGCCCCTTTCAAATTTAATTGAGCGAAATGGGTTGAATTAAAAATAGGTCCAATCCCCTCATGGATATTTCGACACACTTCTTGAAATTCTCGAATTATGCTCGGCCCGAATCATCTGTCAAACTAAGCTCGAATGACTCGCCCTCATCTGAATGCCAATGCATGACAGAAAAATAAATATGCAAA
Source organism: Rhodomyrtus psidioides (assembly GCA_021437785.1). Taxonomy (NCBI): domain Eukaryota; kingdom Viridiplantae; phylum Streptophyta; class Magnoliopsida; order Myrtales; family Myrtaceae; genus Rhodomyrtus; species Rhodomyrtus psidioides. Next base: position 2,172,188 of record JAILYB010000077.1, on the reverse strand, counting down.
TGCATGGGACTTTATTTTTGCGAGAATTATAAATAACTCTCATTTTATGAATAAATGAATGAATTTCTTAAAATTAAAATTTAGGTGTCAACACCAACCTAGGCCATCCGTCCCACCAGACCAAAGCAAACAAGGCAACACATGTAATTTATAAAAGCAAGACATGGCATTAACTTAAGGCATCGAGTCATGTTTTCATAAACACTTCAATCAAGGCAACATAGCATAGAGTGACCAAGCTTTCGTACTAGTTTATAATTATTCTCATCATAACGTGAATTAAAAAGAGACATCCACTTCCTCTTTCGAACCTCCGGAGACTAGCCCGCGTTCAGACGCCTCAGGCTATCTCGATCAATAAACTCGCGTTCAGACGCATCAAGTTTAACAGCTTATCACCAAGCTCACGTTGACATGCCAACTTCTCATCCCGCGTTCAGACGCATCAGGATGTACTTTCAATCACAAACCCACGATAAAATTGCCTCAGGGTGTACATAGCTCGCAACCCTACGTTCAGACGCATCAGGGTACCTCAACCTCGAGCACTTATCTCATCAAGATACTTGCCACCATTCATGTGTTCTCACGGCTCGATAGCCCATTTCCTCAAGCAATCTCAGTCAAGAATCATTACAATAGATATTTAATTGCATTGCCACCATGAGGACTTCTAGGCATTCTAGCACAAATCAATTGCTTGCCAAAAAGAAACAAACGTGCTTTGTCATAAGACACAGTTCAAGAGTTGAGTATCATCCCACCACATGGGCAAGCAAGGCATATCAACGAGCACATCATCAATTTAATCATTCAAGCATAACAAATCAATCATTTCATCGTTTCCTCAAAGGAAACCATCCAGTCGCGTCGAAACGTCCTCGAATAGGTTTTGGGGTCGCTTATCTTCATTCCGACGAGCAAGTTTCCACCAAAAAATCCTTTTTCAAGCTCGGCTCCCAACCGATTTCTTTGCTGTCCGAAACAGGGCAGCAAAACGACTTAGCGACAATCCGGCGTTTCAATCAATTTATACAATCTAACCCCAATTCCACTCTTCGTAGACCTCATTAACAACTCAAGGGACATTCTAGTACGTCCTAACAACACATTTAGAGCATGTCGACACCACGAATAGCCCCCAACAGAACCAAATTACTCAGAACCAAAACAGGACAAAATCGGTTCTGCTCCTTTTCGCATAAATAGTCCATGAATTCCACTTGTTAAACCCTCGATCAACATGTTATATAGCCCCACGATGAATTTAGAAGCTAAATAACACTCCTAAAACCTCCGAACAACTCACTTCATCTCTGTTGGTCCGGCGGTCAGAATCTGCCCCTAAAAACCACCTCAATTAAACTATCGAAACTTAACCAAATCAACGGGCCCAACTCAATGAACTTAGTACTACATATCATGTAACTTTCATAAAAATTTCGGAGCCAAATGAAGTCTCTAAGAGGTTGAACCATGGCCCTCTCTCTCAGTTAGCTCAGAATCTGTCCATTTTTCTTCCAAAAATCACCATAAATTAACCAGACCTCCAAATGACACAAAACCAACGAGAACTTATTAAGGACAGGTTAAACTAACCTGTGGTGATCGGCGGCCGGCCAAAAAGTCACCGGAGGTGGCGTTCGTAAGGACCGAATGGGGCGGGCAGAAGCTAGTCGGCTGAGCAGTTTTCTGCTCTTGGAGGAAAAACACAAAATGAAGGTGTAGAAGAAGATGACTCACGAAATTTTGGGGGAAATGGCAGATGAAATGATGTTTCACTCCACCAAGTTCAAGTTTCTAGAAGATTAGGTTAGTGGAAATTTAATTACTCTTACCTAAGTAATGACACTTGTCCACATATCAATAATATCAAAGCTCCAATGACTAAATTGCCCCTCCTAAATTTGGCAGCCTCCTTAGGGAAGAAGAAAATGTCAAATGACTAAAATACCCTTCTCAAATCATTAAGGCAAGATTAACTCTCCAAGGGCAAAATGGTCTTTCACACCTTTCGTTCGAAATTTCAATTTTTTGATATTTTTGTCCTCAATAAAATGGCGTCTAATCCATATCCAATGTGATAATCCCTCATTTCCATTTTTGAATTCCGAGATCCTAATTCGTGATCGAATTCCGTCGATCGAAATTCCAATTTGTCTCGAACTAACGGGCGGCTGTTGCGGACGTCACAGGTATCGACTCTGTGATTCTCATCACACTTAGGATAACTCAAACTATGGCAACTTTGGTTGTCATGTAATCACGAGGGCCTATCGCTAGCCCCGACGGCAACGATCATCGTAAATCGATTTAGGAAAATTTCGCTAATCATATTTTGGTTAAGCGGCATCACCCGCATCCCAGCGTATAACACTAGCAATGTGTTCCTTAATCGTTCTTAGATCGGCATCGGCTCTAAATACTCCCTCGACGATCCTTATGGTCAAAGCGTTGTTTTCTAATCGAGTTCCCTATGTCCACTTATCTTGTCGCGCGTTAGCCTTTCCCCTTCGGTTAATTAACTCGAGATTGATCAGATCCGAGCGAAATATAACTGAAATACTTCGACAGATTTCTTACAGTCAAAGGTCTCGAAATGACAGGAAAATCAAAATGTCACATATATGCAAAGTTTAACTAATTAATTAAAGCATACAAAGAAAAAAAATACATAGCATCAATGACGACGCAAGGCAATTCGATGGGACAAAAATGCAAGCAAATATGCAATTAACGAAACTAATCATGCAAGGACTACATATAACATGCGAAAAATTATAATTAGACTAAGTAGCACACGATTTCTACTTCAAGAAAATCAACTAAGCAATTAGACTAGCCTAGCATGAATAACCTAAACATGATACTAATGACATGTAAAATGACATAGCAAAATATAATGCGACATAAACGGATTATGAGACATGTGAATGCTGTGATATAATATGCATGATTTTCGATAAAAGATGGATGAGAGACTAAATGGTACTCGAAAATATGAATGACATGAGAAAATGCAAGATCATGAATGGGAAGATTTTTTGTCTTATCTTTTAATATTTTCGACAAAAAAAGATGCATGAGATATGCATGATATGGCAATGCTTTTTGTAAATAAAAAAATAAAAAGTGCAAAGTGAGATGAGTGGTAGTTGAAAAAAAAAATGCAAAGATATGCAAAATGGACATAAAGATATGCATGAGACAAATGCAAGAAATAAGCAGAATTCTTTTGGCATTTTTTTAGGATTTTTGTGCTTCTTAAAGGTAAGCTTGATTGATTATCTTTGCTTTTATTCCAATTTCTCCAATGAGATAAAGCTTCTGAGAAACTTTATCTTCCTAAAAATTTTAATTAGATACGGCTTCTAGAAAACTATATCTTACTAAAATATTTGAGGAATTTTTTATATATGGAATTCAAATCAGATAATATCAACTAATCTCAAGATAACGATCAAGATCAATCAGAAGCAATTCGTGAATATCCACTTCATGATTTTCGAAAATTCAATGCTTGAAAATCTAAAATCGGCTCATGAAGATAGCGTATCGGATCTAAATGGCAATAGATCAAATTAGCTAACTTCCCGTCTGTACTAAGCCGGAGGGTCATACCCGAATGGCGACGAATAAGATTATCCGACTTGACATAGACGTTTCCTATTAGGAAAAAGATTTTCCTAATTTAGATTTAGATAATAAGAAATGCTTAACAATTGTTTACTTTGAGAAAAATATGTTTTCCAGTTTGAAATCAATCAATTTTCATGCTAAGCACATGATTCGAGCAATTTCCCAATCTAAGTGAACCAACTTAAAAAAAAAATCAGAATTATGCACACTAGTGCTCAAAATTTCGGTTCAGCCATATAATTGACAGAAAAGCTTGAATTTTTCAGCTTTAATTGCAAAAATCAATGTGTTCAAACATGCCTAAGAACAACAACACAAGTTACCAAGCTAACGGGCATGATTTAGCAACCAAAAGTTGAAGAATTTTTGCCTTTTGCAGAGCAAATTCCAGCACGTGCGCAAGCTGTAAGTTTGCTCAAAAGTGCACCTTTTGACCTTAAAATAATGCTGAACAGTGATGCAAAGTAAGCTGGACAGCAGGGATCTTGGCAGGACCGGCCTCCTTGGACGTGTTTCCCTCAATTGAGAAAGGCGGGATGTCAGTTAGCTATTGCAAGGATGATTGTGAATCACAACACTGGACCCCACCAAGAAAGTCCATAGATCTAGGCACTGAGACACCACAAGGAATGGTTATCGCCTCCACTGATTTCATGCGGTTTCAACTATGAGGGCACTTAGAATATTGCTACGCTATGCTGAAGTTTGCAAACTCTATTGACTGCTTTCATAAGATCGCCTGCAAAACAGAAATAATATGTGATAAGAAAGAGTATTCGCAATTTGGCAGTTCACAACAAACTTGTATGGCCCTGTATTGTGAACGTCAATGGTCTCCTTGAAAAGAATCTCAATGAAGCTCCTGGATGATGAGTCTTGCGGGGAGAGAGCGCTTCCTCCCTCGAACAGACCCTTTTCTCTCAATGATCACCGTGTATGTCCAATCCATTGGCCTCCCCAAAATCCGCCGTATATTACCCTTGTCCCCCCCACCCGTCATGACTTATCTATTTATAAGAGACCGTTAGGGTTTCTTGTTCACCCGCTTTAATTATCCCCAAATTTTCTTTTGATAATTCAATATTTTCACTTGGCATTTTAAATTGAGAATTTTCGACCATGATATTTCAATGGGCTTCGCCGAATTTTCTATTATCGCAGGCTTAAATAAGGCTCAATAAAAATAATTGACATTAAATTGAAAGCCTTAATCAAATATTTTAGCTCAAATGGAGCAAGATAAGCCTGGAGATTGAATTCCATTAGCCCATTAAAATTCGGCGCACTTCCTCTAGCCATAGGCTTAAATTTTGAACTGAGTTCGGTCTAACCACCTGTCAAATTAGGCTCAATTGACTCACCTCTGACCTTAAATGCAAATGACATGACTGACATAAAAATAAATATGCTATGCATGAGAATACTCTCATTTTATGCTTAAATGAATGAATTCCTAAAATCAAAATTTAGGTGTCAACAAATTTGACGTCGAAATTGCATATTCTGTCAAGGTTGACTTTCTTAAAATGCCGTGGCATTCACCGGCCAACTCCGCCGTGCTCCGACGACTATTGGCCACACCGTCGGTCCAGATCGAAGCATATGACCTTGAAGATCAAAACCCCTACCCAAGATCCTTCCATTATGGCCGATTGGTGCTTCAATTTTTCGATTGAAATTCGGCCTGCAAATATTCAAAAGTGGCTCGAATTTGGGGAAGAAGAAGACACTGTTCATCTGGGTAAGCCGGATACGGTTCGATCCGGCAGACCCGATCGACTCCATTTCCTGAAATCGACCTATAATTCTTCGAAATCGATCAAATCACGAAATGAAATCGGGGGGGAGGGGGGTGAATTCTATGTGAAAATGGTATTTTCCACAAAATCTTATCACAAGTTGATGAAAAACCCCAAATTGGCTTTAAGATCTAATTATCCAAATTGTCCAATTGAAAGTCCTAATGATCAAATCAAACCAAATTATCCCCACCAATCGATTCATAATGGTTAAAAACATAAGGGAGAGGTCTTACCTTCACATGACAGTCCTTGATTTGAAAGTAATTTTACTTTTGGCAAAATTCAGGGACTAAATTGCAATAAAAGTATGCAATTTTTTCAAATTTGTGTAATCGTGCAATTTCAATGAACAATTGGACTACATTGCAATGTAGGGCCAAATGTTAAGATTCTAAAAATGCAAAAATTACAAATTATAAAACTCGAATGACATTTTTTTAACCAAGTTCGACTCTATGTGTAACAAAGGAACACCTAAAATTGAACTTGAATTTTGACCTTTTATGAGGTCAAAATGAAAGGGAATTAAAAGAAAAATATTAACTATTTTTTTATATTTTGTGACCTCAAATGCTATTTTTCTTGATTTTTCTAACGTTTTCTTATTTTCTAAACAACACTAAAAATGCGAAAAAAAAAATATGAAAAAATATTTTTTGGTCAAAAATAGTTCCTTAGGCTTAGCCAAGGCTACAAACGTGAATTTTGTAATTTTTCAAATTTTTATGAATTTTTCAATTATAAAATGAAAAAAGAATGATCGAAAATCAGGTGTCAACAGAAACAAATGAAGTTATTGCTCAGGGGGAGCAATCTCTAAAAGTTGGAATTAGTGGCCTGCAATCCAGTGGAGACAAAGTTGTTGCTCAGGAGGAGCAAGCCTTGACAGACCTAGATGTAATCTTGGAAGGGATTGATGCATCTGAATATGAAAAGAAGCTCTCAGAAGAACAGTCTCAGACTGAGGGGGAGAAAAGGCTTAAGAAGGTGTTAGAATTTGCCAGCAAAGAGAAAGCATCAGTCAAGAGTAAGGGAACAAGTGCCATACCAGCCAAAAAGATGAATTCAGTTGAAAATGCTTTCATTACTAAGCTTTTGGACACCAAGACATCTCAAAATGTTGTTCATAAGGAAATGGAGAAGATACAGCAGAAAGTACTTCAGAGATTGGGTGCGCCGAAAAGTATGATTGAATAGAAGATGAACAATTTCGAGAAAACCCTTGATCTTTATGGTAGACTATTCTATTCTGAAATGGCAAGCTTGCAGACATACACCTTGATTCGTGATGAGAAGATTGTTCAGGATTTCCCTCATCTCCAAGCTCTCAGAGATTATGCACTTAAAGTGGCAGCAGATTACAAGAAGGATCCTACTAAGGAGGATGATAAAGAGCATAGGGATGTTCATTCTTCTTCAAAATCACCTCAACCACTGTCTGCTTAAAAATGAAATTTCAAACAGTCTTTCTTTAAGTTGTTTTTGCCTCAAATTGAATATCTTCTTTGTTTTATGAACTATCACGTCCTTATTATGGGATGATAGCATTGCTAATGGAATGAAAATTGCATGTTCTTTGTTTATTGCTGATGACAAAAAGGGAGAGAGAAGCCTCTATCTTTATATATTCTGCAGGATGCAAGAAGCCTCTATATATAGGCAAGGAAATTCTGAAGTCTTATCAGGACATTCTAGTGATATTCTTACAATTTATATCTGATGAAGATTCACATGCTATTTACATATTTTTATTCATATTCTTGTGAAATCTTTCTGCGCTTACATCTCTTAATCAAACTTATTTTCATAAAATTACTTTGATGTTGAGGAATTTTTGTCATCATCAAAAAGAGGAAGATTGTTGAGAAAACCTACTCTCTGAGTATTTTGATTCTTACAAAACTATCATTGTTCAAATAGAATCTGAGTAATGCTTATAATGGTTTAATTGCAGAATGAACAAGTGAAAAGAAGTTTATATTGATCCATTTCTGGCATCAAGACTCAAGAAGGAGTTGTCAAAAATTTGCTTCAAGAGACATTTAAATAGAGTTACTTTGGAAGACATTCAGATGAAGTTTTTGCATCTGAAGGCTTATTCGTCTAAAGACTTATATGACATGTTAGATGGACTTTATTGAAACTTGGTATCACGGTTTAAAATAATCTGTTCAGATTCAGAGAGTCTACTTCTAAGGACTGGTTCTGAATATCATTTAGATTCTGCGATTTCTTTCAGATAGATTTTGAAGACCCACGAATGGCAGGCTTTCGATGAAGGCAAGTTGTGTTGTGGAAGTCTGTAATATTTGATTGACAAGATATTTCTTCAATCAGATCAGGAGGAAATCTATGATTGGATATTTCCTTCCAAGAATAAGGCTTGTGGGGCATTCGAATCTACTATACTTTTGAAAAGTGAAGATTTAGTTGTATAGGCGACTGACTCTGAAGGGTTCAGACTCTACTTTAACTGCTACCATATCTTCTCAAATACAGTCTCGTTCAATCACGATTGATGACGTCCAATCAAAGATTAAAGAGCGATCCTTTGAAGGATTGTCCAATAGCTAGTTTGGAAGCAGATGAGTATAAAAGAAGAACCATGGTAACCAACAGAGGTATCGAGAACATTAAATTCCAAAGTGCCTGAGTTGCTCAGCTTCACATACTTATTCTAAGAATTCTTAAGTTTTTTCATTGTGAGGATTTGTAAGAACGACTGAGCGTCTTCATCTCTTGTAATCTCCATTGAGTCATTCTAGTGGAATCCAGCCAATCAACTGTCATCGTGGGGGAGTGGACGTAGGCCTAACAAGCCGAACCACTATAAACTCAGTGTGCTCTTTTTCTCTACGCTAAACTTTTATTTATGTGTTTAGATTAATTGCACGTTGTCATATTGTTCATGATTCTGGTAGTGTTTTGAAATCATCTTAATCCTGCAATAAGTTTCAATTTGATTCAGAATCACCTATTCACCCACCTCTATGTGATATTGCTAGATTCAACAATTTCGTGATAATTTAGAAATTTTGTAGATTTGTGATCAGTATGTGAACCTTTTGTTGTGCTTGGTGAAGATATATGCGTACTAAAGGCATTACTTTTTTTTTCTAGGACAAGAGGATAGGGTAGAAAAGGGTCAAGGTTTAGGTATGGGTTGTTCTAATTGAGTCCATCCGATCAATTTGGTCAGAAACCGCTGACGAGGACAGTTTTTAATAATATTTTCAAAAAATTAGTTTTTTTCTTTTTTTTTCTTTTGTTTCCTTAGCGGCCAGCAAGTGTCCTCGGGCCTTTGTCAGCCACTGAGAAACGAAAAACAAAAAATTAAAAGCAAAAAAAGGAAAGTAAAAAATAAAATGAAAACATGTGTTATATATTTTGGGCATAACCAAGTCTATAAGCTCACGATCTGAGGTTCATTGAAGTAAGGAGGCTACCGCATCTTGATTGGCCCCAACCGAGCCCATAGCAGCGAGACTTCTAAGAAAAACCAAATGGGATAATTGTCAAATCTCGAATCCAATGAGAAAAAGGGAATGACATGGTCATCCTTCCTCCCGAAAGATGTATTGTCAAACAGAAACCATCGACTTGTTATCAAAATACAGTCCTTATCCCTACATTTATGATGAATTAGCGGGTTAGTTACGACATCAGAGCATTTATAATCCATCAAAAACATATTTACACTTCTTACTCAACCAAACTCAACAAATGTCATCTCAGACATATATAGAACTCCCTCAAACCTTACCCAAAAAACTCACAAAAGTGCTCATTAATAGTGCTCCAAAACTATCACCGCTAACCGAGGAATCTAAAAAGATCTAGAATGAATGGCTATGCGCAACCATAGCTCAGTAAGTAATACATCCATTTTAAGCAGATTGAGGAATCACTAGGCATATATAAAGCAATACCAAAAACTCACACTCTAAACCTAAAATATAATATACATATCAAATCAAATATGTGTTGTTTTATTTCAATAGAGCTTTATACAAATCAAAATTACTCATTTAATCCACCAACGTAATTCAACTATCAAGGGTCAAGTCCATTGGTCAATCTTATCAAATCACATGTCAATGACCCATTCCATTGATCAATTTCATCCTCGAAGATAGGCAAACTCATCAATGGACTCTCTATCCTCTCTTTTTCAATCGAACACATCAATGATCAATTCCATGCTCAATATCGAACTCAAGGCTCTAAAGATGGTTCCCACGAAATTTACGTTATCGCGTAGCACTTAGTTTTTTACCAACGTATATCAATAGAACAAGGCCCTATAGGTGCCTCCCACCAGATTCACATCATAGTGTAGCACTTAGCCTTTGACTAACATATCTCAATAGTGCAAGGCTCTAGAGGTGACTCCAACGCGACTCGCATCATCGTATAACACTTAACTCGTGACTAGCACATGTCAAGCATAAGGCCTTAGAGGTATAGCTCCCACGAGACTCATGTAGCACTTGACCCCTGACTACAAGGTCCTAGAGGTGGCTCCCATGAGACTTGCATCACCGTGTAGTACTTAGTCCTTAACTAATGCATATCATAATTTGGTTTCACAAACCAAAAACATAGCCTTTCAAATAAATTCTTTCCACAAAAACAGTTCAGAGTTCTCATTGTTCGATTTCACAAACCAAAACATACAATTTTTCTCAACTTAGTTCAACAATCAAAATCCTTTTTTTTTTTTTGGGTCAAAGGCCATTGGGTGTTCAGTTGTCCAACTTTTGGGCCGTTTGATATTGGGCCAGGGTGGCCAGGCCTAAAATTAGATTTGGGCCCATGGGTCGAGTCAAACCCTAATGCCAAGCCTATGGATTTCTGATGGTTTACACGACACAGAAGAGATGATAAAAAGACGAAAGTTCCGGTTATCTCCTTAGGCAGGATTTTTGAAGGCCCACAGATTCCGGACCAGTGCGACTCTTTTCGTGTTTTATTTTGCAACCATGATGTCCTTTCGTCACACAGAGAGAGAGAGAGAGAGAGAGAGAGAGAGAGAGAGAGAGAGAGAGAGAGAGAGAAATAGCAAAGAAAAGAAAAAGAGGAGGAAGGTAATTGCAACAAGTAAAAAGATGAAGGCAAAGTCTTACTGATTTAACATTGTTTTGTTGATTATTAGTTGTTTAAAGTATTTACACACACACAAATCACATGCGTATTTCCGGCAGATAAATTAAATTTGTCACCTCTGTCGTTGGTCCATCCGAAAGGTCCAAACTATGTGAGATTTCTCATTTTCCTTCCATTGCTTCATCGTACTCTCTCTAAAAGATATTCAACTACGGCCCACTTATTCAATCATATGTTGCCCTGTGACCGAAAAAATTCCAAAAAAAAAATCCTAAACTTATTGCAATTGTGCTAATTAGCTCTTAATTTTTTGGTCAATTGAGTCCTAAACCCTTTACAATTGGGCCAAATCAATCAATTTGGCCGATTGGCACTGAGGTGGATAGCTTTAATAATTTTTTTTGTATTTTTATTATTATTTTTAATATTTTTTTTCTATTCTTATTTTTTGGTTAGGGCAAGCAGGAGCCGCTGGCTAACCGCCGATGGCCCAATGGCCAGCGGCCTCTTGCTGGCCTTAACAAAAAAAAAGGAAGAAAAAAGTTAATTTTTTTAAAATAATTATAGACTTGAATAATATTAAAATATTATTGTAAAATATTCATGTCAGTGTCGACCGGCTAAATGGACTGAATTGATATAATTGTAATAGATTTAAGAATTTTTTAGTAATTTTCCCTGTTGAGACTAGGGGTGTGCAAACTGGACCGACCCGGCCCGGGCGGGTTGGTCCAGTCCTTGAGGTTGGCGGTCCGGTCCCCGGGTTCCATGGTTTGGGACCGGACCGGCAATGTTTTTTTAAAAAGATTAGTTTGGTCATCCCAATGATTTGAAAATTCCGAGTCTCCTGCAGCGAGTCTTTAGCTATTTTGGTTGCAGTGATTACATCTTTGATTGTTGTAGTGGTTGCATCTTTGATTGTGTTAATTGATTTTTCTTTCAGATCAAGCTCATTTGTTTAGGGAGATATCTTCTTTGAATTTTTCAAACAGATCCGAATTTTAGATAGTATTTTTTTCACATAAAATAAATGAAAAGAAAATAATGTAAAAAGAACTGAAAAGATAAAAATCTCATTACATTGATATTAGATTTGCATTTAAAGATTAATTCATATACATGTTTTTCGTCTTTTGTGGAATTTTATTAGTAATGAATTCCTTTTTAGAGATCAGAATTAGGATTAGACTTTGGACGTTTTTGTGGAATTTTATTATTAATGAAAAATCAACACAAGAGGAGGTCGAAGTCTAAATTCTTTTTTTTTTTTCACCAAACTAATCTTTTTATTATAGTTTTCATAAGCAGTTAGAATTAGCGGTCCTATTGGGCTGGAACCGGGACCGGCCCGGACTAGGATCGGCCCGGACCGCCGGTCCATGGTCCCGAAAATATGGGGACTGGTCCGGTCCCCGGTTCTATGCCGGGACCAGACCGGCCCGGACCATGCACACCCCTAGTTGAGACAAGATATTTTGCAACTTCCTAATCGCAAATGTTTAATATTATATTAACCACGGTCTAACTGTCTTGCTAAGAGATATTTTGTCATGTGCTCGTTTTTAAAACACCAGAACGATTTGGATTCTTGCAGATCACGTACCTGGTCAAACGGGGAATCAAATCAAGCACGTCATTAGACGTACAAAACTTCCAGAATAGCTATAAAATGCAATTGTCACACCGAAGAAGCTAAAATAGATCAAGAGCATAGTTTCACCCAGATAAGAAGTAAAAAACACCCCCCAAAAAAAAGTCAAATGGAGGAGGTTGTGATTGTTGGAGCAGGCATCGCAGGGCTAGCGATGGCGGTGGCCCTGAAGATGGTCGGCGTGCGAGCATTGGTGCTGGAGAGATCGGAGGAGCTGAGAGCCGCCGGCGCTGCCCTGACTCTCTTCCCCAATGCATGGTATGCGCTCAAAGCGCTCGGGATTTCACATAAGCTCACCTCCATTTACGCTCCTTTCCACAAGTAAGGTTTTACCTTTCTCATGCTTTAATTCGAAAGAAAAATATCAGCTACAATTAATTTAGTCAACAACATAAATGTCGGCAATCGCAATTTCGTGGCCTCAAAATAGGGTTTTACTACATATTCCAACCTATCTTCAATTTCCTTTTACGTCTTTAATTATAGTTCAATTAAATTTCTTGTAATTAATTGTTTGCTCGTGCATTAGGGGTTACGTGACCGATGTGAAGACCAAAGCACTCCAGGAAGTGCGTTATGGCGCAAGCAAAGGGTACTGCAGCTCTCAAATTTCATTTGGATCAATGCATCGTCTATTTTTTATTTGTCTGGTTTTATCATTATAAAATGACAATGGTAAATAATGTTTCTTTTTTACGCATATAAGGCAAATAATGACATCATCGTAGTTGAATGAAAGAATTACGGCTCCGTTTGTTTCATAAAAAATAAAGATCATAAAAATTATGGTTTGTATCGCTTGACATAATTAGTCAATGAAATATATTTTCACTATTGACAACAATTTATATCTAAATGCTTTCGTGGACCATGAAAATGAACGATTTGAAAAACATCTTGTCAATCATGATCTCTTATATCGCTTACAAATTAAAAAAATGAACGAACGAAAAACATTTTCATGGTCCACGAAAATATTTAGACATAAATTGTTGTCAGTAGTGAAAACATTTTTGATTGACTAATTATGTCAAGCGAAATAAGCCGTCATCTTTAGGATTTTCATTTTTTGCGAAACTAACAAATAGAGCGCAAAGCCCAATTTGTGTAATGTGAACATTTGAAAAATTAACACCTTTTCAATATTTCTTAGGAGTGGATATGAACAAAGAGCGGTCAACCGGAAAGTCTTACTGCAGGTCTTAGCGGCGGAATTGCCTCCGAACACCATCCGTTTCTCTTCGAAGCTCACTTCCATTGAGACCCAAGTGGAACAAGGCTCGTCGATTTGCATCCTCGCGCTTGAGGACGGAACCATCATCAAGTCTAAGGTATCAGAACTTCTAACACTCATGATCTCTTTTCTGATTTTCAGCGAGGATCTTGTAGTAAATTGAGGCTTTGTAGGTCGTGATTGGATGTGACGGGGTGCATTCTAGGATTTCCCGCTGGTTGGGGCTCGGCTCGCCTGTTGATTCGGGGCGGTCCGCGATTCATGGGCTGGCCATGTACCCGCGAGGCCACGGGTTGAACTACGAGTTTCAGCAGTTCGTGGATGTCTCGAAGAGGGCTGGTTTTGTTCCTCTCAACGATAAGGAGATCTACTGGTTCTTTCTTTGCAAAGCTCGTCCAAAAGGCATTGGTTCCCCTTTTGTCTTCGATTTAATTAGGCTTAACTAGTAACAAATTAGCCTTTATCTAACCATTTTTTTTTTGTCATCGTCACATCTGTTGTGGAAATTCTCCTGTATTTTGATTCTGACAAAACCATCGAGAGAAATTGTATAACGTTCTGTGATGCAGAAAGAATGTATAAGCAGCAGGTTGAGTGGATCTAATTCTGTCGCGTGGACGAAGGGTCAGATGGAAGTACTTCTGACGAAGGGTCAGATGGAAGTCAGATGGAAGTGCTTCTGACAAAGGGTCAGATGGAAGTGCTTCTGACGAAAGGTCAGATGGAAGTGCTTCTGACGATCTAAACAGTGACGGATGGATCGCATCAAATCTCCGTCTTACCATTCCATGTCAACTGATCAAGTAAGAAGCAAATCTATTCTAAGACGAAACCCAAGAAAGATCAGTTTCTGCATTTGCAAAACATGAAGACCCACGTATGGCAGGTTTCCGATCAAGGCAAGATTCCTAAGGAAAGCTTGTGATATTCGATTACCCTGATATCCCTTCCAATTAATCAAGGGACCTTCTACAATGGGATATCATCTTCTAAGGAATATTCTTTCAGGAACCAACTCAGACTTATCACACTTATGGAAGCTGGTGATTTAGTTGTATGGGCGACTGAATCAGAAGGGTTCAATATCTCACTCAACGGTCTACATATCTTCTGAAGATACAGTCTCGTTCAATCACGATTGATGACGTCCAATCAAGGATTGAAGAGCGATCCCATGGTCGGGAATCCAACGGCTAGTTTGGAGGCAGGGGAGTATAAAAGAAGAACCATGATGGACTAAAGAGTGAGGGGGGAACAACAATCCAAGGTGCAAGCATAATCTGAGTTCTATCCGAAAATATTCTGTGTACCAAAAATCCTATTCATTGTGAAAATCTGTGAGAGAGAAAAACCAAGTGATTGAGTGTTTGTAATTCTCGTGATTCTTCATAGTGAAATCCAGCCGATCGGCTGTCATCGTGGGAGAGTGGACGTAGGCTTAATCTAAGCCGAACCACTATAATCATCGTGTGCAATATTCTCTACTCTAAACTCTTACTTTTATGTTTAGACTTTTTGCACATTGTTATGTTGTTCCTGATTCTAATCGTACACCGAATTATTTTTTATTCCTCAAGAAATTTCAATTATATTCAGAATCACATATTCACCCTCCCGCTAGGTGATATTGCTAGATCCATCAATTGGTATCAGAGCAAGGTTGCTCATATTTACGAAGTGTTTATTGACTTCAGAGCTAACGATCTACTATGTCTAGCAATCACTCTTCAGGAACAAGCAGTTCGCACTTTGCCAACAAGCCACCATACTTTGATGGGAATGACTACAATATGTTTAGCAACAAGATGAAGTGGTTCTTCAAAGCCTATGATGATCTGATGTGGGATGTTGTTACGAATGGAGTAGTTCATGCAACTGCTACAAATCCAACCTCTGTTGACGGAGCAAATCCTGTCGTAACAATGACCGATGCTGAAAAGGCTAAAAGAAGAGGCCTTGATTCTAAAGCTGTCAATGCTCTCTTTTGTGCCTTATCTACCCCTCTCTATAATCGTGTCTCAGAGGAAGAATCATCTAAGGCAATATGGGATAGAATTCATATTACATTTCAAGGAACAAATTGAGTAAAAGAAACGAAGATCAGTATTTTACTGAGTGACTATAAAGTATTCCAAATGAAATCTGATGAATCTATTGCAGATATGATAGACAGGTTTCAAACTTTGGCAAGTGGACTTGCAAGACAAGGCGCACCTATTGCTGAACCAATGCAAGTCAGGAAAATACTACGTGGACTCACAGATGATTGGAATTACATCAAACCATCAATTCAAGAATGTCAAACAATCAGACTACTCTCGGTGGATGAGCTAGTCGGGACTTTGTAATCTTATGAAACAGAATGAGCAAACAAGAAGAGAGAACAAAAAGGTAAAAAATCTATTGCCTTGAAAACTGAAATTGCTCAATGTCTTTCTGATACAGATGATGAAGATGAGGATGATGAAGAATTAGCCCTCATGGTCAAGAAATTTAGAAAGATGACTCGGAAAGCCAGAAATATCAAAGGGAAGAAACCTTGGAAGAAGAATGATACGAAAATGTCAAGCAACGACTCACAAGATAGCAAAGACGTGATCTGCTTTCACTGTAAGAAGGCAGGACATATCAAACCGAACTATCCAATTTTGAAGAAGGACAAACTCAAGTATGAGAAGTACAAGAAGGCCCTAAAGGCAGATACTCTAAGTGATTCTGATGAAAGTGAAAATTATTACGCAAACATCTGTCTCATGGCCGAATCAGATTCAAATTCAGACTCATAAACTGAGGTATGTTCTTCTGAACTCCCTGATGAAGTTACTGAGTATATTGATGAATTGTGTAGAAACTACAAAGAAGCTCTTAAAAAAGTTTCTGGTTTGAAAAAGGAAAATTCGTCCTTAAAACAGCAGAATTTATCTCAAAAAGAAAAAATTGATTTTCTACAACAAGAGTTTCACTAATTGAAAGAAAATCATGATTTGATTTCAAAAGAAAATGCTTCTCTGAAAGAAAATGTTTCCGATATCTCAAAAAAGGTTTTCACAAAGCTCAGAAACTCTGAATAACATTATTTCAAAACAAATACCCTTCAATGACCGATCTTGGCTAGGTTTTAAAAAAGAGAGTAATCTCAAAAATTCCTTTAAAATTGAATTTCGAAAATCAACATTTTCTTATTACAGGTATCATTTTCATAAGCATTTTACTGGATCTTATATTCGACAATCCTGTGTGAACTATGGTGATCCTAGTCATACTAAGGATTATTGCAAGAAAATTTAGAGACCCGTTAAAAGGTCAAAACCTACTAACACAGAAGGACCCAAGAAAGCATGTGTACCAAAGAAACAGTAAGTTGTTTATTTCTTACAAGTACCAAAGAGAAGGAAGAACAAGTGGTTTCTGGATAGTGGCTGTTCAAGTCACATGACTGGAAATCCAGATGTATTTATGTCCTTCTCAGATTGTAATGGTAGAAACGTGTCATTTGGAGGAAAGAACAAGGGAAAGGTCATTGAGAAGGGAAATGTAAAGATTGAAAATCTGACGGTTAAAGATGTCTCTCTAGTCAGAGGATTGAACTATAACTTAATTTCTGTAAGTCAACTCTGTGACTCTAGCTATGATATTTGCTTCCAAGATTTAAAATGTACAGGTATGTGTTGACACCTGATTTTTGACCATCTATTATTGTGATTTTTATTCTTTAAAATTAATTAAAAATATCAAAAAAGGTCATAAAATCACAAAATCAACTTTGGAAGCCTTGGCCTGGCCTTAGGAACCAATTTTGAACAAAAAATATTTTTTGATATTTTTTAATATTTTTCGAATTTATTTAATTATAAAAATACCCAAAAAAATCAGAAAAATAATATTTGAGGCCGCAAAAATATATAAAAATAGTCGGTATATGAAAATTCATATTCAATTTTAGGTGTTCCTCGATCATCATAAAATTGAATTTAGGCAAAAAAAAATATTAATAATAATAATAATAATAATAATAATAATAATAATAATAAAAAGAGAAAAACATAATCATTAAAAGAAAAAGCAAAAAAAAGGGATTGGACCAAATAATTCTGTCTTTGCCTTTTTACTGTTGCTTTTTTTTTTTATTACTATTATTATTATTATCTTTATTTTTATTATTACTTTTTTATCTCTCTCTCTCTCTCTCCCCGCGTCTGCTCGCTCCCCTCATTTGGAATATTTGACTGTGGACATCCAGGGGGCTGCTTCTTCTTCTTTTTTTTGGCGAGACGCCAGGGCCGAACGGACCTCCTCCTTCTCCCCTCTGATTTTCGTGCGACTACAGTCTCCTACGAGACCATCACCAAACCTCCATCTCATCTTCTTCCGACCATCGCACCTCACCATCGCCGTCGCCGCCTTCAGGAGCCGTCGGAGGGCCGGCTTTTCCACTCACGCAGCTTTGCTCGAACAGACCGCCGCAGCTTCTGTTCTGCAACTCCAACCTCAGACTCCCCGGCCCGACGCTGTTGTTGCTTCCTCCCATCACCACCGCTTTGCTACGCCAGCGCCCATCACTTCACTGTCGACCTGGTCTTCTAGTGGAGCTCCCGGACACCGCAACCTCCTTCATCTCCTTCTATTGTTTGCGGCGCCACCTCCATCCCGGCGTCTTCAACCCTCCACCCTTGCAACTTGATGGCGCAGCCCCTCCGATCTCCGTCCGTGCCACTCCCCTTCGTCGGACCCCAGCCTTGTCCGACCACCTCGCAGCCAGTTAAGCCGTTTTGCTGTGCCGGCCACCCAGCGAGTATTTCGACTACCCTCGACCACCCTGGGAACTCCACATCCTGAGAAACCATCAAACCAGCCCATATTTTTGCTCGGTTCCTTTGTTTACAGCCAGTTCGCCCTGCTCAGCCGCTGTTGCCGGGGCTCCACCGTAGCTTCGCCACCCCACGACCTCCGTCGACTACCCTAGCTCCTCCCCCATTGGTCCGCCGCCCGCAGCTCGAGGAAGTCGAGAACAGCCCCGGTGTACCCTATTTGATCCCGGCCATCCCCTGTTCACGGGCCATTTCGCCAGGTCATGGCCCGTTTTGGTCTGGGCCATGACCTGTATTTCTGGGCCGAGAGCCTAGGCCACGGCCGAGAACTCTGGGCCGAGCTTTCGGGCCAGTGGCCAATCCCGTGGGCCAGTTGGCTGAGGAATGGTGCCCGTGTGCTCGTTCATGTCCAAGCCGTATCACAAGTTCCTAGTTTGTCTTGAGTTCGAGGTTCACGTCGAAAGATTGCTCGAGGATCGTCGTCGCCGTTCATCGAGGATCGTCGTCGCCGTTCATCACCCTTGAGCACGCCCTAGCTAGTTGAGCTGTGACGCGCATGGAGACGATCGCACGCTGGGGCTAGGCGATTGAAGACTGGTGTCCAATCCGGTATGTTTTACGTACCCGACCCGTATATCAAAATTATTTTTCTAAAATATTGCCTTTATAGACTTGATTTGCATGTATTTGTTTCAGTCTAGTGGTTAGCTTATTTATCTGGTTGAATGTTATCTATTGTCAAAGACATGATTTTTATTAAAATATTTTTCGAAAATATTAAAACAAAAAAAAACAACAAAAAAACAACAAAAAAATAATAATTTTTTTTTCTTTCAAAAATCAATAAAAAAATTCGAAAATTTCAAAAAAATTCTCAAAAATGGGAAATGGCCACAATCAACTGGCCATTGAATATTTTGGGTAATTCGGTATCCAAATCCTCCAAAAATTGACGATTTTGCCCTTCGGGCCAAATCGCCTCCAAATCTTCCCATTTTATCCTGGACCTAAAATCACATCTTACTTAAGCCTTTATCGCTATATTAGGAAGTCTTTGATTTGAATTGATATACATTGATGTGATTTATTTACGTATTTGATTGTGCTTTCATTTAAACTGATTGTGATTGATAGGAATAGTCTTCCAATCTGCATGAACTCTTAGCTAGGAAAATCACTCGCGTTAGGTACCGAAAGGGCGTTGGTAATGACACCGACGTAACCAAGTCCCCGAACCCTAAATCTCTGGTTCCGCAGAACTGATCGACCTCTCCCAATCGGTCAGTAAGGTTTCCGGTCTACCCTCCAATAAAGACCGGTGGCGACTCCAAATGCATGCACAAGTTGCACATGCCACCACGACCACACTGAAGGTCGAAAGCGATCGACTCTTATCGTCGAATCCTTCTGAAAAATACTCCCGTCGCGATTTGGTATGGGCCTGGGAGGGCCCGCGCCGATCCAAAACCCGCGATCGGTAATCCATTAGCCGCGTCCGCTTCCGGACGGGTCGCGACAGCTGGCGACTCCGCTGGGGACTTGTTCTAGAACCTATGGTTCTAGACCTCAAGTGGACTTAGGCCGTAATTAAAACGCTGAGTGATTTTTCTAACCATGCAGGCGCTCTTGAAGGTGAGGTAAGTCCGCTTATGATAGGTGTTATATGTTTTTGCATATTGGAGTGATAAGGGGTGTAGTCCGTGATTAACATTGTCTTATGCAGGTTGGCGTAGGAATGTATGTTGTGTGGATGATTTGAAGCGCTGATTGATAAACTGTTGTGCATGACTTGCATCGCAATGATCACGACACATGGACACACACAACCGCGCCTAAAACCCCGGGCGCCGCCTTTAGGAACACAATAGAAGGAATTGAAAATGGAATCTCCGTGAGGAAAAACACGGGGTAATCCACTTTTCAATTCCGCTCACTTCGAACTATGGATCGAGTCCCAATGCAACGATAGCTGTGCAATGGAATCGGCTCTTCCCAGAACTCGAGGTGGGAACCTTAACCTTAGGTGCCAAACCTTCTGATTTTTAGAAGTTTACCATCACTTGTTTCATGCGCATGTCTTTGGGCGGTTGGTACACCTAAAACCGCACATAAGTCGACGAGTTTGGTCGGTAAGACTCTCTATACCTCGAATCTATTACAGTTCATATAAATATAGGCATTTCATTCATTGCATTCTGGTGATTAGATTAAATGCCATTTCAAGGATAGATGCGTGTGTTTTTCCCAAACGTCCTTGATAGAAGACGAAGAGGATGATATCCCATGACAAGCACCAAGTGAGCAACAAAGGAGCCTACTATGGACATTATTGAGATATCGTCCAATGAAGATGACGAGTTGGGGCAAGTGATCCGGAAGTCACAGATCGAGCTTGGGGCATCCTTAAACGTTAGGATCACATTCCTTTGTTTAATTTTCCATTACTAGTCCGCTTGTATAAGGTTTATTTTTATCGAGGCTTTCTCTATCTCACCCCTTAGAGTGATTGTATTAGGGATCTATTGGTGTATACATTTAGATGGAACTTGGTTGCTTTTCTTTTGACAGGTCATGGGAATGTGATAGTGGCATTTTCTTTAATCATTCGAATACTTCCAAGTCAAGTTTATAATTCCTTTAGAGGAAATTAAAATTGGAAATCCCGCACGACCTTTTTGGTCGTATAGGGTAATCCAACCCCAATTTCGCTAGAAGGAATTATACACTTGAATTGGTCCATGCATGTTTTACGTCGCTGGTAATCCACGATAATTGATCGAGAACATCGGCGTTGTTTTGAATTTAATGACGAGATAGATGTCCAAATTACTCTCGTTCTTAACAAAACGGCCTTGATTTGGATGCCGTATCTTCAATTAAATTTAAAACACGTTATTATGCCTCTCACTTTTGAGCAATTCGTTCCTCTCGAAATTGATCAAAAGCGATTATTGTGAATTACATTCCTTTCAATAGTATGCTTTCTTTCGAGGAATATTGATAAAAACTTTTCGCGCAAGATTAAAACCCTTGTAAAAGTTCTTGTCCTTATTAATCATGGGCAAGCATAGGATTGAAAGGGGTTTTTGATTTCTTTTTCAAATTATCCCTTCTGATTCTGTCTTTTTATTTGCAGGTAAAAAAATAGGTAATAGAGAGAAATCTTTTCCTGGACAAGTCTAAGGCTATTATCTCATCTGATCATGAGCGAGTTATAAAATCAGGACATATTTGCTCGGCTTATTGATATTATGGTTCGGCTCACCCAAGTCGAAGATGTTCGGATGCTCGAAGAAATGAACCATACAGAAGTTAAAACACACACACAAGAACTTTCATTTATTTTGCTCAGCGGAGGGTTTTCAGAAGAAGGTCATACAATTCGGGGCGGAAAAGTAAAGCCAAAGTGAGCCCTAATTAACGACACAAAGGAGCCCAACTGACCCTCCATGTTGTTAATGCTCTGCCCGTACTCACGACTCCGCATGTCCTGGTCCGCGAGCTTGAGGAAAAGGTTTCTGCATTCTCCCTTAACCTCAGTGACCTTGACCTCGTGTTCTTCGGTGATTATTTCCAAGTCCCGAACTAATCCATTCCCGTGAGCTATGTCTGCGGTTATTTTGTCAAGCCGTTCTTCCTGCCAGTCGCTTTGCAGCCTCAATAGGACATTGTGGCGGTCGTGCTCGCCAGCGGTCAGGGATAGGGCCAATTGATCCACCAGTTTTCTCCTCTCGCGAAGCAACGTCGCGACCCTCTCATTGGCAAACTCGACGGCCTTTTTGTGACTATCGGCCAAATAGTTGGTCAGCACCAAATGATCAGACCGATCCTGGTAACGAGCCCGCAAGACGCGAGCCACGAGAACCTCCCGATCAGCAACACGGTAGGCCTCTAAGGAGTGTGCAAAGAGGGTCGGGAAAGTTCTATATTCCCTCCCCAGCGTAGTACCTTCGAGGGAAGTGGTATCTAAGTCCTCGAGCAGGACACAGATTTCATCCGCGGTTGCAGAATGATCGGTTATGTGCGCGTAACCGCGACCCAGTAGGTTATAAAGCTTTTCCCACTGAGCCAAGACATCAGTTGAAAAAGTGCGTACGGGAGAGGAGGCCATTTGCGTTGGGTTGGCTTGAGAATAAGACGAGTTTAACAGAGAGATTAGAAGGAAGAAGCTGATTATGCGAAAACGGTAACCTTCCATACATTAATTCCTCATTTTATAGCAACTCGAGGATGATGAAGGGTCTCAGTAATAATGCTGGTGGAGCCCAGTTATGGGGTAAAGCAGGAGGTCCCCTCACGAGAACCATTGGATTCATTTCGGTCCGCGATTTTCGGCTCATCAATTAAAAGATGTAAAAGATTTGTCGGGATCACCATTATTAGAGTTAGGTGGGAGGAAAGCGCAACTATCGAAGAGAGCCCTAACAGGGTTTGACAGTCCCATCACGTTGAAAAGCTAAGCGAGAAATTCAAGGTCTTGAGGGGGAACGTTTGCCTAATGATGCTTGAAGAGCGTCTCCTGAACATGCAAAGTCACTCGAAGAAAACTTTATAGGGAGTGAGCATACAGGAGAGAGTGGAGAACTCTGAGTGGGCAAGAACCAATCAAACATTTCTCAATCCAACATATTTAAGAGGTTACTGTCAGCTGCTAGAGGCGACTGACTCAAAAATCTCAGAAATTGAACCACAGAGGGATCTCGAAGATTCCAAGATCAAGTCTAACGCCAAAACCATGGAGCCCAACACTTCTGGCAACGGAAATCAAGATCACGGCGACGACGACAACGACATCCACAATGCTCAACTCGGGAAAAGAAGACGTCCTCACCAATACTCTCAGGAGGAAACCCAAATGCTGGAAACCCTTTTCAGTAAAAGCCATTACATGAAAAAGAAGTGGAGAATTGAATTGAGCCGGGAGTTGGGGATTAATCAGTCGAGGATCCAGTTTTGGTTTCAAAATAGGAGATCCAAATCGAGGGCTCAACGCAAACGTCAGGTGGTCGAGATTTTAAAGGAAGAAAACCAAAAGCTGCGAACAGAAAACATGAGGTATGAAAAAGCTCTCAATATTACCGTTTGCCCTCATTGCGATAACCTCGTCGCCCTCGGTAAGATATTCCCCGAGAAGCCTCACGCGATGATTGAAGACGTTCATTTACCACCCTACTCCCTCGGGACATCTCCTGCTCAACCAGATTTTGCCGGAGTCACGCATGAGCAGGATGATCCTACGAAGATGATACAAATGCCTCCTGGGGGATGGGATTTGCATCGCTTTGATTGGAGTTATAGTTTCAAGGAGCTGGATGTTACCGCCGACCAGCTCAAAGCATATCAGCCTCATGCTCAACAATTTTCGATAGGGTCGGGTCCTACTGGAGATGAGTTAATCAGTCGTCAAGCCATCGATGCAATTTTGGGCCACGATAAGAGGAGGTTCGCTTGGCCCCCTGAATTGCATTCCAGATTCCTAGACGTGGTTCACCAAATGGGGATCGACTCAGCAACTCCGACGCGCATATTTAAGGCCATGAATGTACCGGAGCTTAGTAAGGAGCTGGTCAGGAATCACCTTGCTGCCTACAGAAAGCTATTAAAACAACGTCGAGCGGAACTAAACCGGGAGGAATCCGTCTCGAGCTCAAAAGCTAGGGGCGACCGCCATTGTAATGCTCAGGCATCAAGAGTTACCCGACCAAATCTAAGCATCAATCAAGCTAGCAACCCGACCACCGGCAAACTGAAAGCTGATCAGAATGTCCTCCCAGGCCATTTCAACACTTCTCAAGAGCGCGTGTCACAAGTACAGCGATTCCGCACTCCTCCATTCAAGCAACAGTCGGCTGGTGCTCTGCCTGCCGCTGGTCAACCCACGACGGACGATTTCTTCGATGAGGGGCTCGATGCCTTGTTCAATCAGTGGGAAGCTGACATGCTTGGACATCCATGATCTAGCACCTGGCTCGGGGCACGATGGGTCGGTCACTACGAACACCCATAGGAAGAAGAACATGTTCACGAGTAGATCACTCATTTTATCCGTTGTAAAGTTCCTACGGGAACATTTTTCTTTAATGACTATAGTTAATTCTATATTAAAACCAACGCTATCGACGAACATCGTCATGCTCAGTTGTGATGATCCCTTGTTAGATTAAGTCTGAAACCAGAGACGGTCTTTAAAATTTTGAGTGGCCACGAACTCATTCCTCACCAAGCGCCCGGGACGCTGAAATGAAGAGTAACAGCATGCACAGGGAAAAGGTCACTTTCGTTTGAACGATGAAAAGGGGTTGAGAGAAGATCATAGCGTTAATTCCCATGGAGCTAAATGAATTAAACGGAGTCATTAATTGCGGGTCCACCGCTGCCCCCCACGTTCTCGGGCCTAGCAAATCATAAAAGGCGCCGAAAGATTGTAGACCCACCACTTTGAAGACTGAACTAGGGGACGAGCGCAATACTCGATGAAACCGAATCAATGCAAGAGAGTTTGTGATCCTATCACGAGGAAAAAGAAAGGGGAATACAGACGATGAGTAATTGCAGAATCTCGGGAGGAGCGCTTGCTTGCTGGTCTTCATATGCAGCCTGAAGGATGGTTCCAGGACACGCACAATCACTTGAGAAAATTTCTAGAGCGAGCAAACACGTAAGAGCGAATTGAGAAAGCTGAGTGAACTAGATCAGCCCGAGATACCCCAATCCATCATGTTTAAAAGTTATTCCCATCTGCTAGAAACGCCCGACCTGGACATTTCTGAGCACGAACTGCTGGGAGACTTTGAAGATCCTGGAGCTGAATCCTGCCCGAAGGCCATAGAGACTGACTCCTCCAGCGATGAAATTCTAGGTTTCAGCTACGAAGAAGGAGTATACAATGATGACCGGAGCCGGAAAAGGAAGCAACTACAACGCCACACTCCAGGCCAAATCCGAGAGCTCGAAGCTTTCTTCAATGAATTCCCCACTCCAAGCAGACAACAGAAAATGGAGTTGAGCCGAAAGATAGGATTGGAGCTTTCGAAGGTCAAGTTTTGGTTCGCAAACAAACGAACCCGGGTGAAACAGCAATACGCAGACCATGAGTTACTGGTCCTGAAGGAGGAGAATGAGAAGCTTCAAGCTGAAAGCGCGAGATATAAGGAAGCTCTGACCAAGGCCACCTGCCTTAATTGTGGTAATCCGGTTGTCCTCGGCGAGGTGTTCCTCGATGAACCATCCCTGTTGACGAATAACGCTCAGCTGTTACCGTATTCTCCACAGCATTTTCCGACACAGCCAGATACCGCCGGAGATCTGCATGAGCAAGTCAACACCATAGGATTAACACCAACATCCTCTGAGAAATGGGATATGAATCATCACAGGGGGAATTCTCTCAATGAAGAACTCGCTGTCGCAGCCAGCCAATCCAAAGTCTGTGAGTCCCTCCCTGGACAACTTTTGAAACGACTAGATCCCGTAGAGAATAGCTACCGAAGTATTGACGATATTTTGGGTGATAAGAGAACGAGGTTTTACTGGACCTATGAGCTTCACACCAAATTTGTTGATGCAATTCGAGAACTGGGAGTTGATTCTGCTAGCCCACTGCGCATACTCGAGATTATGAATGTGCCGGGGCTCTCTAGAATTAACGTTGAGTCTCACCTCAAGTACTATAGGAGATTGCTAAGGGATGGAAGAATAGCGTTAAACCATCATAAAGCCAGTTGGAGCTCAAGTGCTGGGCAGAGTTACAACCATGATGATTGGAGAGCCAAGAGCACCCAACCGTGTTTCAGCAATGACGGGACTAG
The DNA here is from genome assembly GCA_021437785.1 of Rhodomyrtus psidioides. Lineage (NCBI taxonomy): Eukaryota > Viridiplantae > Streptophyta > Magnoliopsida > Myrtales > Myrtaceae > Rhodomyrtus > Rhodomyrtus psidioides. Next base: position 2,146,140 of record JAILYB010000077.1, on the reverse strand, counting down.
CAGTCGTGTCAGCGACTCCTCTAATCCAAATCAGAATGCTCCGCCGAGCTATCTCAATACTCCTCAGGAGTATATGCCACAGTTCCAGCACATAGAAATTCCTCAGTTTGAGCGCGAATCAGTCATTAATGCTGTCCCTGAAGCGGATCTGGCATTGGTAGAGAGTGCACATATGAACCTGCCGGTCATCGGAGGAAGTTCCAATTCGAGGGGTCAAATTGCCCACGGCGAGAGCAAAGAGAGGAATCCCTCGCCTACAGTCGACGACACCCAATCTGGGCACCGAGGGCTAGAAAGAACAGGTGATTTCCTTGATGAGGAGCTGGACACTTGGATCAATACTCTTCGGGAATGTATGCCTCAACCCCAACATGGCGACGATGAAGGTTCCAGCTCAAAGACTCCAATCCCTCACAACGAAGGCAATGAAAGAAATCTGCCCCCAACAATCGTTGATACCCAACTTGAACATCAATGGCTCGAAGACTCGAGCAATTTCCTTGGCGATGAGTTCAATCTTTGGCTCGATCAATTTGGAGCCGGAGGACCATCGCAATGGTGACGCAAAGCCGGTGATCAAACGTCTGATGCAAGGCATGGCTACTCGATGAAAAATGCTTAGAGAAAAGGGGTTGAATACTCCTATTGAATATGTTGTTAATCGCACTGTAAGGTTCCCACGTGAACATCTTTCATTAATATCTAGAACTAATTGCGCGTGAGTGTCAACATCACCCTCTGAGCATCTTCAAGCCGAGGGCCGTGGATTAATCACTTAATCCGTGGAGCAAGTTCCATGAACAATGACTATCACCCGCGGAGCATAATGGGATCTACCCCTTCAATACGAAATACGTTTGGCCGCGAAGCCACCTATTTGGTAAAACGATGTATCGTTCCTAAACGATCTTCAATCGAATACCGAAATCATGTCTTCTCTCTTTTCCTTCTCAGATGATAAACATGGATAAATCACTCAAGGAGTCATGCGTTCAAATAACAGAACAGACGCTGCCCAGCTGGGGGCAAAGGAACCATCGATGTTGCAACCACTCCAAGCATGGATAGGCGGATTTGATAGACGTGGTCCATATCAATACGCAACATCAGAACGGGATGAGAACCAAGAGTAAAGTTGTATCGTCCCAATTTGTCTTGAATTTGAGAATATGAATTGATACTCGTTGTCTACCCTTGACAGGGGAATCGCCTTGGAGACGAACAAGTTTTTACATCCCACGTACTACCTGTTAGGGTAGTTGAGGGTAGGATGTATCGTTCCGATTTTCGAAAAATTCGTGAACATACAATGATATGCTTCTTTTACATTTTTAGGGATCTGCGGCCGCGACAGGTAGGTAAGTATCCCTTTCCCAGTAAGCTGGAGATAAAAAAAATGTGTCAGAATACTTTCAGCCGGCATAAAGATTTTCCAATGCATCGATATTCATGATTTAAATCGGGAGATTACCTGAAGCATGAATAGAACATGCACGGTACATCACAAAATCCCCTCGACGGATAAATTTTGGAGAAAAGAAAATGAATTTTTCCAAATCTGATTATTTTTCAAACCATTCAAAGGGATGTTCCCTCAAAAGAGAGGCGAGCTCAAATCCAAACACATCCTACATACACTTGAGAGATGAGTGGAGCGAATCAAATAGCAAAATCTGGACCTACGGAGGTAGGGGCCATTCGCAGCGATTACATGGATTGGGACGACGGAGGCGTCCATTTCATATCATAAACACTACAGGTGACCGTTGATAACCCCTTCGAACGGCGGTTTTCATTCTTAACCCTGTCAAGAACCACCCTACATCGGGGAAAAATGGATGTGAGTCCAGCAGCATCAGGAGTAAATGGCTAGAAATTTTCTTGCTCGGACTAACATCAATCTTTGTGTGTTGTTTATATGGTAATCCAAGTGCCATAGGATGACGAGAAGCATCCATTTCTCTATCCCACACACTATATCCTTTGCATAGCCAAGTTGAGCCTGCAAATTCGTTTCATGAACCCATTGGTGATCATTCCAAGACGGATGCCGCACCACTTCAAAAATGGAAGAGTTCAAGACTCAGGGATTACGAAAGAGAAATCCCGGACTGATATTTAAAGCATGCTTAGACTATATGTCTAACACGATCCCAGGAAGAAAAAAAATGGGATTTCAAAAGTGAATGAGAAAAATCCACGGCATCGAGAAAAAGCAGAGTGCCTGGTAAAAGCAAGGCCGATGCTTGTGTGAGTTGTTTGATTGATCCACAATGAAGCCGGATGGGAAAAGAAGAAATCCCTGAAGGAGCCAAATCCAAAAGGATTGCTCCCAAAATGGAGCCGAGCGCAGAACAAAGACATAGAGAGAGTTCTCGTTCTCTGAATGCAACAAGAGAGGCTCTCTAAAGAGTTGGTGCACACCTCAAAATCAGTTGCGCACCTCAAAGACTAAAGATGCAGAAAGGAAAGGACGGATGTCAAATCTGCAATGATCACCAATGTCAATCCCCTCATAAATTCTGGGCCAAAAATAAGCTTGTTTCGGTCCCCAATCCCACCAATGTTACAACCCCGAAACAGTCTTCTCTGACTAAGACACTTAGGTTAACATATAGCTTAGCTCGAAGAGGTACGAGCAAGACTATTTCTTTCTCATTTTGCAGGGTTCTTGACTTGTAAACCCGGAGCAGATGATGAAGACTTTCATTCAATGACCTCGACTCCAAAGCGGGTCCCCATTGAAAACCAATATCCAAGCCCAACATTACAGTCCCGTGAAAGACCTCCCGACCGATCAAAATGTATGCGCTGCGAATGATCCTAAAACCTAGGCACAGGTTAGTAGGAAGTTGAGCACATTCATTACAAAAGACCATTATCACAGAGCGGTGAGGGGCCCTCTTGGATGAGAAATTCTCCAATAGATGTTTTGAACAAACTCTTTTTCGGAAATTTCAATTTGTTTGATCCAGATTTTCCGTGCAAGGGATTTGTGATCACATTTGCATGTTGCAAGAATATTTTGGATAGCCTTCGGCATCAAAACGCACATTTCATGATTAAAACTTAAGTCATACGGTTTTGTCAAGTGGACAGCCGTGGTCTTTCCAAAGACTACTAACGTTTTCTTGGTGAAGAAAAATCTTTCAGGCTCAAACTTATGCAGGATACCTGGAGAACCCAGCTCCCAGAATGTCGCCTCAACAGACTCAAGCAGTCTCATCGGACGTGGAGAACCCTCGTCATGAGACCCCTTTTCAAAGCAACCCAAGGTAGAAACCGCCTGAAGGGTCAAAACAAAGGTAGATACCGCCTGAAGGGTCAAACCAAGGTAGAAACCGCCTGAAGGGTCAAAACAAAGGTAGATACCGCCTGAAGGGTCAAATCAAGGTAGAAACCGCCTGAAGGGTCAAATCAAGGTAGATACCGCCTGAAGGGTCAACACAAGGTAGAAACCGCCTGAAGGGTTAAAACAAAGGTAGATACCGCCTGAAGGGTTAAAACAAAGGTAGATACCGCCTGAAGGGTCAAGTCAAAGGTAGAAACCGCCATAAGGATCGACTCATTGTTAAACACAAAGGTCTGATCCACCATACGGATCAAAATCCTTGGCAAATCCCAAAGCGTGGGATGCGCCTTCCTTAGGTTCCTACCAGTTAGGAATCCCATGATGGTGTGACCCACCATACAGGTCAGAGCTTAATCTCCCTAGGATATCCTGAATGATGAGTCCTAGGTATCTTCTTGAAAGTCGTCGCAACTGATGGCATCCGACAGGTGAGCTTCAGGTAAGCCTCTCTCACTCCGGCCCATGCTCAAATTGTTGGAGTAAACCGGGGATTAATTCGAGCTTTATCAAGAGTCTTAAGGATTCGATGTCATAGCATTTCTTCACTCATTTTTCCAGTCGAGTCGGTTAGGAATCAGGCGCCACCTTATCTTTGAGAGAAACCTCTGACGAGATTCCTCTCAAAGAGGGGCAGCTGTTGACACCTGATTTTTGACCATCTATTATTGTGATTTTTATTCTTTAAAATTAATTAAAAATATCAAAAAAGGTCATAAAATCACAAAATCAACTTTGGAAGCCTTGGCCTGGCCTTAGGAACCAATTTTGAACAAAAAATATTTTTTGATATTTTTTAATATTTTTCGAATTTATTTAATTATAAAAATACCCAAAAAAATCAGAAAAATAATATTTGAGGCCGCAAAAATATATAAAAATAGTCGGTATATGAAAATTCATATTCAATTTTAGGTGTTCCTCGATCATCATAAAATTGAATTTAGGCAAAAAAAAATATTAATAATAATAATAATAATAATAATAATAATAATAATAAAAAGAGAAAAACATAATCATTAAAAGAAAAAGCAAAAAAAAGGGATTGGACCAAATAATTCTGTCTTTGCCTTTTTACTGTTGCTTTTTTTTTTATTACTATTATTATTATTATCTTTATTTTTATTATTACTTTTTTATCTCTCTCTCTCTCTCTCCCCGCGTCTGCTCGCTCCCCTCATTTGGAATATTTGACTGTGGACATCCAGGGGGCTGCTTCTTCTTCTTTTTTTTGGCGAGACGCCAGGGCCGAACGGACCTCCTCCTTCTCCCCTCTGATTTTCGTGCGACTACAGTCTCCTACGAGACCATCACCAAACCTCCATCTCATCTTCTTCCGACCATCGCACCTCACCATCGCCGTCGCCGCCTTCAGGAGCCGTCGGAGGGCCGGCTTTTCCACTCACGCAGCTTTGCTCGAACAGACCGCCGCAGCTTCTGTTCTGCAACTCCAACCTCAGACTCCCCGGCCCGACGCTGTTGTTGCTTCCTCCCATCACCACCGCTTTGCTACGCCAGCGCCCATCACTTCACTGTCGACCTGGTCTTCTAGTGGAGCTCCCGGACACCGCAACCTCCTTCATCTCCTTCTATTGTTTGCGGCGCCACCTCCATCCCGGCGTCTTCAACCCTCCACCCTTGCAACTTGATGGCGCAGCCCCTCCGATCTCCGTCCGTGCCACTCCCCTTCGTCGGACCCCAGCCTTGTCCGACCACCTCGCAGCCAGTTAAGCCGTTTTGCTGTGCCGGCCACCCAGCGAGTATTTCGACTACCCTCGACCACCCTGGGAACTCCACATCCTGAGAAACCATCAAACCAGCCCATATTTTTGCTCGGTTCCTTTGTTTACAGCCAGTTCGCCCTGCTCAGCCGCTGTTGCCGGGGCTCCACCGTAGCTTCGCCACCCCACGACCTCCGTCGACTACCCTAGCTCCTCCCCCATTGGTCCGCCGCCCGCAGCTCGAGGAAGTCGAGAACAGCCCCGGTGTACCCTATTTGATCCCGGCCATCCCCTGTTCACGGGCCATTTCGCCAGGTCATGGCCCGTTTTGGTCTGGGCCATGACCTGTATTTCTGGGCCGAGAGCCTAGGCCACGGCCGAGAACTCTGGGCCGAGCTTTCGGGCCAGTGGCCAATCCCGTGGGCCAGTTGGCTGAGGAATGGTGCCCGTGTGCTCGTTCATGTCCAAGCCGTATCACAAGTTCCTAGTTTGTCTTGAGTTCGAGGTTCACGTCGAAAGATTGCTCGAGGATCGTCGTCGCCGTTCATCGAGGATCGTCGTCGCCGTTCATCACCCTTGAGCACGCCCTAGCTAGTTGAGCTGTGACGCGCATGGAGACGATCGCACGCTGGGGCTAGGCGATTGAAGACTGGTGTCCAATCCGGTATGTTTTACGTACCCGACCCGTATATCAAAATTATTTTTCTAAAATATTGCCTTTATAGACTTGATTTGCATGTATTTGTTTCAGTCTAGTGGTTAGCTTATTTATCTGGTTGAATGTTATCTATTGTCAAAGACATGATTTTTATTAAAATATTTTTCGAAAATATTAAAACAAAAAAAAACAACAAAAAAACAACAAAAAAATAATAATTTTTTTTTCTTTCAAAAATCAATAAAAAAATTCGAAAATTTCAAAAAAATTCTCAAAAATGGGAAATGGCCACAATCAACTGGCCATTGAATATTTTGGGTAATTCGGTATCCAAATCCTCCAAAAATTGACGATTTTGCCCTTCGGGCCAAATCGCCTCCAAATCTTCCCATTTTATCCTGGACCTAAAATCACATCTTACTTAAGCCTTTATCGCTATATTAGGAAGTCTTTGATTTGAATTGATATACATTGATGTGATTTATTTACGTATTTGATTGTGCTTTCATTTAAACTGATTGTGATTGATAGGAATAGTCTTCCAATCTGCATGAACTCTTAGCTAGGAAAATCACTCGCGTTAGGTACCGAAAGGGCGTTGGTAATGACACCGACGTAACCAAGTCCCCGAACCCTAAATCTCTGGTTCCGCAGAACTGATCGACCTCTCCCAATCGGTCAGTAAGGTTTCCGGTCTACCCTCCAATAAAGACCGGTGGCGACTCCAAATGCATGCACAAGTTGCACATGCCACCACGACCACACTGAAGGTCGAAAGCGATCGACTCTTATCGTCGAATCCTTCTGAAAAATACTCCCGCCGCGATTTGGTATGGGCCTGGGAGGGCCCGCGCCGATCCAAAACCCGCGATCGGTAATCCATTAGCCGCGTCCGCTTCCGGACGGGTCGCGACAGTATGAGCAAGGACAAGAAGCAATCCTTCACGGGATGAAGGCATGGGAATATTTACCTTTTAGATATTGATGCTAACTATGAAAGTACAAAATGTCTTACTTCTGTTAAGGATGAATCTGATCTTTGGCACAGAAAGTTAGGTCATATTAGTGTAAAACATATCTCAAAATTTTTCAAGAAGGGACTTGTTCGAGGGTTACCTCAAACGAAATTTGAGAAAGGTGGACTATGTCATGCATGCACACTAGGCAAGCAGGTAAGAAGTTCTTTTAAGTCCTTAAATCAAGTGTCCACTAAGCATTGTTTACAGCTACTTCATATGGATATCTTTGGACCGAACAGAACCTTAAGCCTTGGAGGTAAGAAATAATGTCTTGTCATAGTTGATGACTTCTCTAGATTTACATGGGTTTTATTTCTAGCTCACAAAAGTGATGCTTTTATGTCCTTTTCAAAACTTGCCAAAAGGATTCAAAATGAAAAGGGTTAATCATGGGGGAGAATTTGAAAATCAAAGTTTCTCAGATTTTTGCGCTGATTTCGAAATTCAGCATAACTTCTATGCACCTTATACTCCTCAACAAAATGGGGTAGTAGAAAGGAAAAATAGATCCTTGCAAGAAATGGCCAAAACTCTTCTTATTGAGAGTAAAATTGCTTCTAATTTTTGGGTTGAGGCCGTTTCAATAGCTTGTTATATCTTAAATCGAATTTCTCTCAGACCTTTTTTTCGAGAAAACCCTCTATGAAATTTTCAAAGAAAGAAAGCCTGATGTTGCATATTTTCATGTATTCGGTTGTAAATGTTTTATTCTAAAGAATGCTAATGTTCGAATTGGAAAGTTTGATGAGAGATCAGATGAAGGAATTTTCTTGGAATATTCAACAACGAGCAAAGCCTACAGAGTTTGCAACATGAACACTCGCGTTGTTGAAGAGTCAGTAAACATCAAGTTCAATGAAATCCATCAAAATGATGAACCTCAAATCAATCAAGTTCATATACCTCCTCAAGTCTCAGACTCACACGAAGAATCAGGAGAAAAACAAGACTAAATTGTGGATGATGGTTCGGAGAATGTTCAGAAGGAAATTCTCTCAGTTGAAGAAAGACCAGAAGATGAACAGAATGAACCCACAACATCCTCAAATGATTGCTTCGACAAAAGTTGGAAGCACAAGTCAAGTCATCCAAAGGAACTTATCATATGAAGTATAAGTGATGGCATAAAGACAAGATCAAAATTCAAGCAAGCAATGAGCAACATAGCATTGATATCTGACTTAGAACAAAAAAGGATTGAAGATGCATTAGCAGATGAGAACTGGATAAATGCAATGCATGAAGAGTTACATCAATTTAAAGTCAACAATGTTTGGGAATTGGTCAATTGACCCAAAAATCGTCTAGTGATTGGAACTAAGTGGGTATTCAGAAACAAACTGGATGACAAAGGAAATGTTGTAAGAAACAAAGCAAGACTTGTAGCAAAAGGCTACTCTCAGGAAGAAGGAATAGACTACGATGAGACCTACGAACCGGTTACCAGGTTAGAAGCCATTAGGCTACTTCTTGCTTATGCTTGTTATAATGATTTCAAACTTTTTCAGATGGACGTGAAAAGTGCTTTTCTAAATGGCTACATCAAAGAAGAGGTATATGTTGAACAACTCCCCGGCTTCGAAGAACCTAGGGAAAAGGATTTGGTATTTGTCTTAAAAAAGACACTCTATGGACTGAAACAAGCACCTCGTGCTTGGTATGAAAGGTTGAGTAACTTTCTATCTCAACACAACTTTACAAAAGGTAATATAGACACTACTCTTTTTATTCAAAGAAAAGATAAGGATATTCTTCTAGTTCAAATCTATGTTGATGATATTATATTTGGTTCTTCTAATGAGCTTCTCTGCAAGAAATTTTCTAAAGTAATGTAGGATGAATTTGAGATGAGTATGATGGGAGAATTACGATTCTTTCTTGGTCTTCAAATTCATCAATCTCAGGAAGGAACTTTCATATATCAAGAAAAGTATGCACTGAAAATAATGAAGAAGTTTGGTTTGGAGAACGGCAAAAAGACAGAAACTCCTATGTCTCACTCCTCCAAATTAGATAAAGATGAAGATGAAAAGGAAGTTGATCCCAAACTATATCGAAGTATGATTGGATCACTACTCTATCTCACAGCTTCAAGACCATACATCCTATGTAGCGTCTGTTTATGCGCAAGATTTCAATCAAGCCCAAGAGAATCACACTTATCAGCCGTCAAAAGAATAATCAAATACATTGGGATGTATCCCAACTATGGTTTGTGGTACTCTAAATCTTATGATTTTATACTAAAGGGATATTCAGATGCAGATCTTGCAGGTTGCAAAATTGATAGGAAAAGTACATCTGGAACTTGTCAGCTCATGGGAAACATGCTTGTCTCATGGTATTCTAAGAAGCAAAATACAGTGGCACTTAGTACAGCTGAAGCAGAATACGTATCTCTTGGAAGTTGATGTGCTCAAATACTTTGGCTAAAACAGCAGCTCAAAGATTATGGTGTTGAAGAATCAATTGTGGAAATCCTTTGTGACAATACAAGTGCCATAAATCTTACAAAAAATCCCATACTTCACTCAAGAACAAAGCACATTGAGATCAAGCATCACTTCATACGTGATCATGTTCAGAATGGTGATGTTAACATTCAATACATTGATACGAAAAATCAACTTGCAGATATTTTCACTAAACCATTGGATAAGCAGACTTTTAATTTTATTAGAAATGAATTATCCATCATTAACCCTCTTTCTTAAGTATATTTTAGAACATAGAGAGTCATAAGGAGAATCAGAAGGAGCGTCAGAAGGAACATCAGAAGGAACGTCAGAAGGAACTTCAGAAGGAGCGTTAGAAGGAGCTTCAGAAGGAGCGTCAGAAGGAGCATTAGAAGGAACGCCAGAAGGAGCGTCAGAAGGAACGTCAGAAGGAACGTCAAAAGGAGCGTCAGAAGGAACGTCAGAAGGAGCTTCAGAAGGAACGTCAGAAGGAACGTCAGAATGAACACGAGAAGGAGCGTCAGAAGGAACGTCAGAAGGAACGCTAAAAGGCGCGTAAAAAGAAATTCACATCTTTTTGGAAAAGTTCATAAATCAAGGTCAGTTAACTCTTAAAATTCTCTTTAAGGTAAGTTTCTCATATGAATATATATCTCCGAATATCTGATTGACGGTGAATAATTGATTTGTTAAAGAAATTCTTTTATTTCTTTTTAGAAGATCAAAATTTTCTTTTATTGATTTTGTTTCCAAAAATAACCGCCTCTTTTATAAAACACCGAACCATCACCTCTGTTCTCTCATTTTCAAATCTCTCTCAAATCGAAACCCTAAAACCGTATTCAAGATCTCTCGCTCTCGATTTCTTCCTCAAAACAACACTCTTTCATCCAAAGTTTCAAACTTTCTACGTATCAATGGCTCCAAAATCAGCCTCTAACTCGAAGAAGACTCCTCAGTTGAAGAGAAAGTTTTCCGCCTCAACTGCAAGCAGCACCGAACCTACGGAAACCCAAATCAACGAACAACGTGAGGCATTCCGATTGGCAAAATGTTTGTCTCTATCTGCTTTTGAAGGAAAAGAAGCAATGTCACATTCTATTAAGCCAATGTACGATAGTATTAAGGCAACAGGGGATTCTAGCAATGAACTTAGAAGATTGCTGAATGCTCATCAGTTCGAAAGTGAAGGTGAACTGCTCGAGTTTATTAGTTTACCTGGAAAAATAGTTGATCCAATTGCTGTAGAAAAGCCTGAATCGACATCTAGAAAAGGAAAAGCGAAAATGGCAAAGCCTAGTTCGAAGTCAAGAAAACCATCCCCTATAAGACCTGGCGGAACTAGGGCAAAGGTTAAAGATGATGATGACATTCTGTTCAATGATTTTGTGAAGAATATCGGGTTTAATGTGGATAAAAGCTTTCCTGATCTTATGTTCCAGAATCAGGCTCACAAAGACAAGTTTGAATTCATGAAACAGAGATGTGTTATACCTCACAGGGTATTTGAGTTAAAGTACTTTGATGGTAACGGCATTTATCTGAGGAAGCATCTACAAAAGGTGAAGATAGATCAATTCATAACGCATAGGAGTTATACCTTTCCTGATCTGGTAGCCTACTTCTACTCAAATCTTCAGTTTGTCAACTTCAACTCCTTGGCTTTCACGATGAAAAGAAAGTAGTATATTTTGACTGTTGATGAATTGACATCTATCATGGGAACCAGAAAGAGAGATTTCATACCTCTAGATGTCACTGCAGAAGAAGCCTTTTGCTTCCTAACTGGCAAATTAAGCTTATCAAGGGAATCGAAGTCGCATATTGCCTACAATGACTTTCCCTTAAAACACATCATGATGCACAAGGTGATCATTGAATGTGTTAGACCCAAGGAAGCCTCTAAAACATACATATCGAAGTATGAGACAAAACTGTTGTGGGGCATCTTGACAGGAAAGAGGATTTCTTTTGCTCACACAGTCCTATTACACATGTACATGTCTGTTCTCAAGCCAAATGGACAACTACCTTATGCTGCTTTGATCTACAGAATAATGGATCATTTCAAGATCGGAGGTCTGGGCTCTCTTGTCAAACAAGATATCCCTTTGATGACTGCTGGTGAAACTATGGTGACAAAGATGGGATACAAGATAACTCCTATTGGATGGGGGACAAAGAATAATGAACCAGCCGTTGTGGATTTCGAGGATGAGTCCAAGCAGAAATCTCTAAAGAGGAGAAAAGTTATGGCTGTCAAGGGACAACAAAAAGACAGCTCAACTGATAAGGACTCAGAGGCAAGTGAAGAAGGAACAGGGGAGTATGACTCTGAAACTACACAATCTCGAGGTGGATCAGATGAAGAAGGTGAATCTGGGGATCACAGTGCTGAAAGGAATGAGGAAGGAGGAGATGAAACAGAAACACAACCAAAAGAAAAGGTTGCATATCCTTGTGATCTAACTGAGGGAGAATTCCTCACAATGTGGAATGAGGAGCATGCTGCCAAAATTGAAGATGAAATAGAGTATGACAATACCCTTGTCAATTTTGATCATGAGCAGTTGCTAGCACAAGTCCTAGCTAAGTTGGCCTCAAAAGAGCAGGAGAAAGAGCTAGTTGACATTGAGGCTTATTCTGTATCCTCCACCGGACAAACAATTCACAAAGCAGCTACAAGCTTGGCTTTGGCTATTGCACGAGAAGATCAACTCTCGAGTGCTCAGTCCATACCAATGGACATTGATGAAGATGTAGAATCTGTACCCAGCTTACGAGCTAAAGGGAAGAAGGCCCAAACTCAGGGGGAGCCCTTGCCTGCAACATCTGATGTCTTTCTCACTGAAGTGTTTGCCTCTCAAGCTTTTCTTAAAGCACAAATTGAGGGGGAGAATTTAGCTACAAAAGGGATTGACACCTCATATCAAGAACCTGCTCTTATAGAACTACAAGTGGACCTTCAAGGACACTTTGAAAATCTTCAACATATCCTTCTTCAGACTCTGGCTGCTATGGAAACAAGGTTAGATCAAAAACTGCAAACTTTTGAACAGAAGATCGATAGGAAGTTGCAGGGTATGACTAGTCAGGTGAACAAGTTGGAGAAGTCAATTGATCTATATGGCAGAATGTTTTGTGCTGAGGTTGCAAACATGCCTACCTACACACTGGTCAGAACTGACAGAACAGATTCAGAACTGCCTTCATCTCATGCTGTTAGAAGCCGTGCTCAGCAAATGGGAAGAAGCTCTGAAGAACCTTCCCTAGTGGAGGCTGATAACGAGCCTGAAGATCATCCATCTTCTTCAAAAATGCCTCCACCCACATCTTCTTAGTTTTTTTTTTTTGAACCAAAAGTTGCTCTTTGCTATGATACAACCTTTACTCTATTTGTTTAACATTGACTCGCTTCAATTTTTTAACTTTATACAATCTTTCTGATGTTGACAAAAAGGGGAAGAAGAGTTGATATCCATTTTGTGCAGGGATTGATATCATCTTGAGCAGACATATTCATACGCTATTTATACTCTGATTACATACCTCTGATTATACTCCAATTCAGAAAGGGGGAGAAGAGTTTATTCTTGTGCAGGAAAAACATACTCTGATAGATACCTATACTTTGTTTATACTCTGATTATACATCTATACTCTGATCATGTTTTCCTACAGGAGTATTTTCAGTACATGATCTCTAATGATGATTACCTGCAGGAGCAAATCGGATGATTACTCATTTTTGTCACAGTTTAAAATCTTTAAATTTACATATATGTATCTATAATAAGAGTAGTTTTGTCACCATAAAAAGGGGTGAGATTGTTGTGAAAATTCTCCTATATTTTGATTCTGACAAAACTATCGAGAGAAATTGTATAACGTTCTGTGATGCAGAAAGAATGTGTAAGCAGCAGGTTGAGTGGATCTAATTCTGTCGCGTGGACGAAGGGTCAAATGGAATTACTTTTGATGAAGGGTCAGATAGAAGTGCTTCTGACGAAAGGTCAGATGGAAGTGCTTATGACGATCTAAACAGTGACGGATGGATCGCATCAAATCTCCGTATTACCATTCCATGTCAACTGATCAAGTAAGAAGCAAATCTATTCTAAGACGAAACCCAAGAAAGATCAGTTTCTGCATTTGCAAAACATGAAGACCCACGTATGGCAGGTTTCCGATCAAGGCAAGATTCCTAAGGAAAGCTTGTGATATTCGATTACCCTGATATCCCTTCCAATCAATCAAAGGACCTTCTACAATGGGATATCATCTTCTAAGGAATATTCTTTCGGGAACCAACTCAGACTTATCACACTTATGGAAGCTGGAGATTTAGTTGTATGGGCGATTGAATCAGAATGGTTCAATATCTCACTCAACGGTCTATATATCTTTTGAAGATACAATCTCGCTCAATCACGATTGATGACGTCCAATCAAGGATTGAAGAGCGATCCCTTGGCTGGGAATCCAACGGCTAGTTTGGAGGCAATGGAGTATAAAAGAAGAACCATGATGGACTAAAGAGTGAGGGGGGAACAACAATCCAAAGTGCAAGTATAATCTGAGTTCTATCCGAAAATATTCTGTGTACCAAAAATCCTATTCATTATGAAAATCTGTGAGAGAGAAAAATCAAGTGATTGAGTGTTTGTAATTCTCGTGATTCTTCATAGTGAAATCCAACCGATCGGCTGTTATCGTGGGAGAGTGGACGTAGGCTTAATCTAAGCCGAACCACTATAATCATCGTGTGCAATATTCTCTACTCTAAACTCTTACTTTTGTGTTTAGACTTTTTGCACACTGTTATGCTGTTCCTGATTCTAATCGTACACTGAATTATTTTTTATTCCACAAGAAATTTCAATTATATTCAAAATCACCTATTCACCCCCCTCTAGATGATATTGCTAGATCCATCAACATCTACGTTTCAGGATTGGACATCGAAGGTGACCCAAAGTTACTGCTAGGAGAAGTTGTTGACAACTTAGCCAAAGACTTTCCTCCTCTGTACCTCGACGTGGTCGGCCACTCCGACCTTTCCACCGTGACGTGGGCCCCGTTGATTTTCCGATACCCATGGGACGTCATCCTTGGGGACCTGACCCGCGCGAACATCATGGTGGCCGGAGACGCCATGCTTCCCATGACGCCGGACTTGGGCCAAGGCGGGTGTTCGGCCCTCGAGGACGCAGTCGTGTTGGGCCGGCACATCGGAAGCTCGATTTCCAAGCCAGGCAAACTCGAGACATGTGATGTCGGGTTCGCGCTCGAGAGGTACGCGAGGGAGAGGAGGTGGTGGGCCGCGACGTTGATCACGGCGTCGTTCTTGTCGGGTTGGGTTTCACAGGATGGGTCTAGTCGGTGGATGAGGTTCCTAAGAGACGTACTCTATAACTTTATACTGGGAAGAGCCTTTAGTGCTAGTAGGTACGATTGCGGCAAACTCTGCTAACGTCTCCTCGGCTGCCCTCCGTTCGCTCGAAAATTGTCAACAGCGACAGCCGATCGAGAAAGTATTTGGGAACCAACATCTTTACACAGATTATATTCTTAGAAGGGGAACTTATGTTGATTTTTTTTGTTCCATGCAGTCAATTTCGTTCACATGTTTAGTATTGTTATGATGAAGTTTGTCGACATTATGTCATTATAAATGAGTGGATGAAAGTATGCATGTACGTTCTATTTATCATGGCACTCGACACTCGCCATGGAATTGTAGGAAAATAGGATATATTAATTATTAATGGTCCCTATGTACCGACCTGGCATGTTCCACATGTGCTAAACCTTCAAAGGAGATCTTGAAGGAACCACACCAGTGGTGACCATTTGAATTATCTGAAATCGTTATGTGTCGTCGTATTGATAACAGCAAAGTATAATCGTCTTCTCTAACCCATTTTCTTGCCACTTATTTCCTGAACAACTAACTTCAAAACAATGTCTACGTGACTTGTCCTCATGAAGAACATTAAAAGACATATTTGAGTTCACCGTAGTAGGAAGTTCAATCTAGAAAATGAAACGAAAATGCTGCTCTCGCAATAACATTTCTAAAATGAAAAGCTTTGGAAGGCTCTCATTCTCAAACGCACCAAAAATAAAAGCAAAAGAAAACAACTAGGGTCTTGAAATTTTAACTAATGAGGATCCAAGGTCAAGGGAGATCTTGGATCCTCACCATCCATCCCCCCTTTGGAAAGAGATCTCATAACCTTTCCTTAGAAGGTTAGGTTCTGCCCTTGAAATCCAGACCGTCCATGTTAGGCATGGACGGCCCAAATTGATATATATGAAAAATACAAAAAAATTGCCCCCCAAAAAAATGAGATTTGGGCCGTCCATCCAAAAACGGACGATCCGGATCCAAAAGGCAAGCGCCTAACTTTCTGAGAAAAGGTTAAGCGAACCGGATCCCCTTTTAATGAGGGGCATTAATGGAGGGTGGGGAACTAAGGTTACACCTTACCTATGGTCAGGTGATCCCCACCCGAGATATTATTTGATATTTTGTTTTTTTAAGATAGGTAATTTCCTTATTAGATTATTTCTTTTTCCGTAGATATTGGTCGGGTATAATTACTCTTTTCTAGAATTTTGAGTAACGATGTAGTTTTTGATTAATTCTCTGTCCCTCTCTCTTGAGATCCTAGCATAGCATCTTGGTTCCGTTGATTATGTTATAAATACATATCTGATAGGAGGAAACTTTGCCCAATTGGTTTTCTAATTATCGAGTTACATATATTCTTGGAAATCACCAGTGCTATGTTCGAGACGTATTTTTCTCCATCTATTTTCTTCAGACTAATCTTTGAATTGGTAGATAACAAACGTGGGCATCACTCGCATTCATATTTACTTAATGCTCTGTTTGTTTCAATGAAAATATCTTTCAGGAAAATATTTTCCTCAATTTTTGGCATTTGGGGGACGGAAAATGAATAATCAACGAAAAATAACTGGTTCTTTCTTCTACGCTCGACTCCAAGATGAGAGCTGCGATTTTGGGGATTGCCTCGACGGCGAGCTCGAGGCGGCATGATGCTGAAGCGATAGAAAGCAAGGCTAAATAGAAGAATCGAAATCGATAAACGATGAACAATCTATGTTCACTCAAAACGATATCAAATCGTAATATTGTCAATAGTCAATAATCTGTATTCTGTCATTCAAAACTCTAAAGACGACTTTTTATAATGTGTCAACCCTAATGACAATAGATAACGTAAAATTACAAAAATACCACTAAACATATAATATTGCCTAAAATAAGAGCACCCTAAGAGCATCAAACAAAAAACTAAGAGCACCCTAAGAGCATCAAACAAAAAATTACTCAATATTATGCAATATTATGGAGATTGTCAACTTTATTTGCATCATTCTTCCCTGCTAGGAAAAAAGATTCGTCCTCGAATCTGGTTCGTCTTCGTTGCCTTCAATCTCTTCATGTACTTCTAGTGCCTCCTCCTCTTCTCCTTCCTCTTCCGCTTCCTCTTCCTTTTCGTCAAATCCTTATAAAACACCTCGTCTGAATTCACACCAATTTTAATCACGGCAGATAGATTATCAGTGACTGTAACGCTAGAAAAGCAATCAACTCTATCCTTCAATTTGCACTCATCCAAGTATTCCCCATCACAACCATTCACAAGTAGATGTTGCACATGAACTGGCCTATCTGCAGGTACATATGAGTGACACATGTAATGATGCAAGTCCCCAGCAATATGAAATTTACATATCCCTTTCAAATAATCACACATCAAATGAGAGAAGTTCTTTCTAGAAAAGCCATTCCAACACCAATCAAGAAGCCAATTAGGTTCATGCGTAAGTATGATCACTGAATCCTGATCCCCAACCTTCTTCTTTACCAGCTCTGAGAAGAATTTAAATTGGTACACATCAATATCGACACGGAGTACCAGATCAAGGCCAAATACCCACCAATTTTTAGGAAGTTGAACAGCAGAAAAACTCTTTTTTTGGGGCATCAACCACCAACCTAGCCAACTCTTATGACATACGTACCTCACGAAAGTATGACGTCCATCAAACCAATCATGATTTCCAAGAATTAAAAAAGCCTGGGGCCCATCATATTGCTTTAGCTCAGATAACCCAGATGGAATTTCGGGCTTGTTCACAGCAATCTGAAGAGGGGATACACCATCGAGGTCCTGATCGTAATCCTCCACTTTCAAATCCAAAGAGATATCTCCCTTTATATCTTCCAAAGCACAAATCATGATCCCACCAGTAGCTGTGTGCTCCTCCACGCCTCCGTCGCTGCCGTCGGAATTTAGGTCGAAAATCGGCGCCTTGTCTTCGAACGTGATGAAATCCCAATCGTTCACCTCCCACGCCGACATCTGTACCTCCGCCTGGGGGACGTCGCTAGGAGCAATCTCGTCGCCCTTCGCTGAAAGGAAGGCTTCTACCATCGCGCCTGGATCCGCATCCTCTTATTCTCCATCGAATTCATCATAAACTAGAGGTCTATCTTTATCATAGACTGGATCTTGATCAAAAATCAGATCTTCGTCAAATTCAAGATATTCATCAAATATTGAATCTTTCTCGAAGATTGTACCTTGAAGCTCAGGAATCTCGATCTTCATCCTGAAATCATGAAAAGTGGACTGCTTGCCAGGTCATACTCCTCGATTCCGTCCCTGGTTCAAAACCCCGACAGGTTTGTCGTCATCCTCTTCATCATCGGATGGATCTAGAAATTTCGCTCCTTTTTCGGATTGAGCGTCTAGCCCTGCCTTTGTAAAACGTCACTCCAAATCTTGGATTCGCCTTCTCCGTCCCTCATTCTTGGATTCGCCTTCTCTGTTCCTCATTCTCTCTGTCTCATAGGTTTCTCAGACGAGGTTGTTCATCTGCATTAGAAACGACTCCATGTCCTCGGCCTCTACGCGCATGCTGTCTTCGACCACCTCAATTCTGTTCAGTCATTGATTTCAAGCAATCTGGCTTTGATACCAAATGATTCCGAAGCGATAGAAAGTAAGGTTAAACAGAATCGAAACCGATAAACGATGAACAATCTATGTTCATTCAAAACGATATCAAATCGTAATATTCTCAATATTCAATAATATGTATTCTGTCGTTCAAAACTCTAAAGACAATATTTTATAAGGTGTCAAACCTAATGACAATAGATAACACAAAATTACAAAAATACCATTAAACATATAATATTGCCTAAAACAAGAAGACCCTAAGTGCATCAAACAAAAAATTACGTAATATTATGCAATATTACGGAGATCGCTAACTTTATCTGCATCATGGCGATGCGAGCCACAAGCTAGCCAGATCTCCTTGTGAGGCCACGATTTGCCTCGCCGGCCACGAGGCTTGGCCCAGCCTCGAGTCCTCGTCGATGGAAAAAAAAGCCGGTGAGGCGAGCCACGAGCAAACAAAAATGATATCCACCAATTCTGTAACGAGGAAACCTCAAGAGCACCCAACACTGGTGGAGAAAATTACCAATAAAATCTTAAAATTGCTACAATTATGTCAATTTAATCCTAAATTTTTTATGTCAATTCAGTTGCAAATCTTTTACAATTGTAGCAATTCAGTCTATCTGGTCAATTTTAGCCGGCCGCCACTCACATGGACACTGGCTGGAGCTGGCCGACATTGATAGGACACCAGCCAGCACCAATCATCTAGCAACATAATATTTTAATTTTTTGAATTTTTGCATTTCTTTTTCTTTTTCTTTTCTTTTTCTTTCTCTTCTTCTTCTTCCTTTGGCCGGAGTAGCCAAAAGCGACAACCAGCAAAGTCAACCTCACCGACTAGAGGAAAAAGAAGAAAAGAGAAGGAAAAACAAATGAAAAATAAAATGAAACATTTTAAAAATATTATGTCACCGGATGACCAACCCCAGCCTGCATCTACATCAATGCTAGCTTGTCAAAATTAATCGAGCAATTGAATTAGCACAATTACAAATGATTTAAGACTAAATTGATACAATTACAACATGTTTAGAATCGTTTTAGTAATTTTCTCAAAACTTGTTTTCTAGGCTAGGTTACCAACTAATCTGGACCTAATAGTCATATGGAAGATATATGTTGTTGATGCTCTCACACAAGGCCCGATGTATGAAGGGGAGTTTGTTGGAGTTATCTCACATCAATTGCGGAATGGGCTTGTGATCAGCTTATAAGTGCGAGAAAAATCGCCACTATCATTTTTATGACATTCAGACGAGATGAAGTCAAGAAAATCATGTGAATAAAATTTTTAAATAAATTTTAAGACTTGATTTTAATATTTAATTATACTTTCATAATGAATTTTAGATTTATATTTTTTTGAAAAGATTTATGGTTGAAAGATTTAGAATTTGATTACATGCTTGTATGTGTCCTCTGTAGATCTTGGGAAAAGTACACTTTTAATGTCAAAAGTTGTGTACGGAGATCATTTTAGTGCCAAAATTTTCAATCGGATCACTTTAGTGCCAAGTTTTTTTTAAAAAACGATCACTTTAATGCCAATAGTTGTGTACGGAGATCATTTTAGTACCAAAATTTTCAATCAGATCACTTTAGTGTCAAGTTATTTTTTTAAGAGATCATTATGCATGATATCACGGTTGAGAAAGATTCTTATGCTTCACTATTTGAATTAGACTTTGTCTTTATATGGCATGTTTTGCATCATTAGTTGTGCTGCAAAGTGAGTTGCGTAAGGAATGTTATTTTGATTATCTTATTTATTGTTATGCCATAAGATTATGGAAAGAATCCTTGGATATTTATGAAGTTTCCTTATTTTAGCCTAACATTAAAAAAAAAAGGATCTAAAATCCATGGATACCAAAAAGGAAACGAATTTATTGCAGGATTTTCTACAAGGAAAGATTATAAGTCAACTCAAATCATGATGCAATCAAAGACGGATCTCAATGAGGTATATTTTCTAAGAAGGAAAGTTTACTCTCTCCTCTACAAGAAACCGTTGCTTCATAATTTTATTGTCATTTTTTTTGCGAACATTAGTGGTATATTATCATTGTGCGTATGAGATTCATGTTCAAGGAAATCTCTTTGATTTTGAAAGAAATATATTTTATGGATACTCTTGCTATTATCTTGAAAGTACATTTTACATTTGGCAAATTTAATCCGTGAATCAAAGGAAGGTATGCACTTGATATTCTCCATATTTTATTTGCAAAGATTATTATCTGTTCTACAAGAAAGTGCAAGTTGTTTAAGAATCTTTCCACTTAAAGTTGAAAAATTTGTTCAGAAGCACAATTTCATAAGCGAAGATCAAAAGCACAGTTGCAGAACATTTGTTCACAAGCAAAAGTTCAGAAGCACAATTGTCGAACATTTTTTTAGAAGCAAACGTTCAGAAGCAAGTGTTCAGATGCAAACGTTCATATGCAAATGTTCAGAAGAAAACGTTCAGATGTAAACATTCATATGAAAATGTTAAAATGCAAAATGACATTCAGAAGCATCCTTAAAAGGCAACTTTGCCAATCAAAAGATGCAAGGGGAGCTAGAAAAAGTGCATAAGGGCAATATTATTGAGGATACTCATATCATTTCTTGCATTCTTGAAGTTGCAATTGAAATGAAAATCGAAAACATTATGGCACATTTTTGGACCCAAGTGGAGAAGGAAAGAAATGATCAGATTTAGAAGGAGTCTACTGATTAGATTTAGAAGGAGATTATTGATCAGATTCAAGGACAAATATTCATAAACTGTTCATAAGGATGACAATTCTTGAAGACGCGACTAAAATCGAAAATCGATATCATTATTCAACATGTGATTATTGATGTTTTTGAAGTTCATGAATCGATTTCTCACACTTAGAGGAATATTCAAATTGAGGGAGAGAACATCTCAAAGAAGCAACAAATTGAGGGGGTGCATTAATCAAGCATGGAAAAATCTTGCTGAAGTACTCATTTCAATCCCAATCTTGATTACTATCCAGACAATGGAAGAACAAGTAAATGTGTGTTAGAATTTACTAAGTTCTACACAATCTGGTTAGTACATCTTCCATTTCCTTACTTTTTTTTATTAGTGAATTTCCCTTACTTTTTGTCATTACAAATCGCTAATCTTTATTCTCGTTTTTTTTTTATGAAAAAAAGAAAGTGAAATTTATATGCACTCCTTGACATATGTTCAAAGACATACATGTTGGTTGATTTAGAACATGAGCTATATTTGATATCTTTTATGTTCATTTAAAAGTGTAGAAGATGTTTTGCATCTAAAGATATATTCTTTATGTGATACCTTACTCATTGTTATCGCTTTTTGATTATGACAAAAAGGGGGAGAACATATATATGCATATGTGTTGAATATTGAGCTGCGATTATATTTCTATATATCATCATGCTCAATAAGCATATTTAGTTTACTTTTCAAGATTATACAATTGAATATCATTGAAATGTGTTTGCACATCTGCATATTCAGAGATTGTTTTGTCATCATAAAAAAGGGGGAGATTGTTAGGGAAAATCCCTTATGATGTTTTTGAAGATTACAAAATAATCAAAGGCTACTAATGTGTTTGTTGGTTGAGTAGAACCAGGGGAAAAAAACACAAGCTGTTATGCAAATGTGTCTTAATAGTACGCCAGAAGCTTATGAGTTATCTATCAATGGTGAACAAGACATTAGGCGTAGAGAAGTCTACAAGTTGGAGATATTTAAGTAGAAGGTGAACAAGCCTAGAACAGGAAATTCAGTAAAGCTTGGAAGGACCTTGGATAGGTGAACAATGAGGTAAAGCCGCAATTGCCAATATGCTTGGAAGGACCAATAGATGGAGCTCAAGATAGATATTGATCTAAGTTATGTATTTTGAAGACGTTCAGATGAAATCTGCTTCTAAAGATTGTTTAGAAGCTGCAAGATTGTTCAGAAGTTGCAAAATATATTATTTCGAGATTCTGAAGACCCACAGCTGGCATATATCTATTATTGCTAAGGTATTTGTGGAAGTTTGCAATCTTTGATTGATAGGATTATTCTATAATATGATTGATAGAATATCCTTGAATGGAAATCACCTTCCATGGGACAAGAAACCTTATATATATGAAGAACTCCACTTATGGGAACTAAAGATTGATTTGTATGGGCGACTGAATCTGAAGGGTTCAGATTCTGTATCAACGGTCACTAAATCTCCCGATATACAGTCTCGTTCAATCAAGATTGATGGCATCCAATCAATGATTGGAGAGCGATCCTTTGAAGACCTGTCCAACAGCTAGTTTGGGGGTGAAGGAGTATAAAATGAGATCCATGGTGCTACTACGGAGTAGGATAAGGAACCATAAATTCCAAGGTGCTAGAGTTGCTCAGATTCATACTTGTTATTGTGAGCTTTATATGACAACAATTGAGAGGCTTCGTAAAAGTGATTGAGAAATGATAGTATGACCTATTCGAGAGAGTATCATCACTTGTTGAAAACCTTCATTGATTCATCTAGTGCAATCCAGTCAATTGGCTATCATCATAGGAGAGTGGACATAGGCCTAACAAGCCGAACCACTAGAATCGTCGTGTGCAATATTCTCTACTCTAAACTCTATTATATGTGTTTAGATTACTTGCATGTTGTTATACTGATTCTGATTTTGTTTGTGCTTTGAAATTGTCTTAATTTCAATTAGATTCAGAATCACCTATTCACCCCCATCTAGGTGATATTGTTAAATCCAACAACTTCCTCCAAAAGACACACTTCAACCATTCTATTTTGATAAAGAAATAAACATTTCTAGATCACCAGTCATGTGGCTTGAGCATCCATTATCCAGAAACCATTTGTTCTTCTTTTTCTTTATAATATGCAAAAGTAGAATGGCTCAATGCTTCTTTGGTACCCATACTTTCTTGGGTCTTTCAGTGTTAGTAGAACCTGATGATCTTCTGTTAACAGGTCTCCAGATTTTCTTACAATAATCTTTAATATGACTAGGATCACCACAATTCGCACAAGGTTGACATATGTAAGATCTAGTGAATTGCTTGTGAAAATGATGTTTATATGCAGATGTAGGAGGTTTTCGAAAATTTCTTTCATTTGTTTTAGGAAAATGATTTTTGAGATCACTTTCTCCTTTGAAACCCAAACCAGATTTGTCATTTGAAGCAATTTGTCTAGAAATGATGTTGTCTAAGGTTTTTGAACTCTATGAGAATATTTTTGAAATGTTTTCAATCTCAACATTTAGAAGATCATTTTCTTTTGAAACAGAATCATGGTTTTCTTTCAATTGATGACATTCTTGTTATAAGAAATCAATTTTATCCTTTTGAGAAACATTTTGCTGCTTTAAAGAAGATATTTCCTTTTTCAAAATAGAAACCTTTTTTAGAGTTTCTTTATAGTTTTTGCTCAGTTCATCAATATACTCAGTTACTTCATCAAGAAGTTCAGATAAACATACCTCAGTTTCTAAGTCTTAGCTAGATTCTGATTCTGAATCCGAATCAGCCATTAAGTAGATGTTTGCATAGTCATCTTCACTATAATCAGAATTTCTTAACATCTCTGTCTTTAAAGCCTTTTTGTACTTTTCATACTTGATTTTGTCCCTTTTCAGAATGGGACAATTTGGCTTGATGTGCCCGCCTTTTTGCAATGAAAACATATCACATCTTTGTTTTCTTGTACATCACTGCTTGATAACTTCTGATCACTCTTCTTGAATGATTGCTTTCGCTCAAAGTTTTTGCTCTTTCGAGCCATCTTTCTAAATTTATTCACCATAAGTGCTAGCTCTTCATCATTTATATCAGACAAATTTTGAACAATTTCAGATTTTAAAGCTATTGACTTCTTACCTTTTAGATCTCTTTTCTTGTTGGCACGTTCTGTTTCATAAGATTGCAGTGTCCCAACAAGCTCATCCATAGAGAGTGGTCTAATTGTATGACATTCTTGGATAGATGGTTTGATTTAATTCCAATCATCTGTGAGACCTCTAAGTATCTTCCTAACTTGCATTGGTTCTACAATGGGAGCACATTTTCGCAATAGGAGCACCTTGTCTCACAAGACCACTTGCTAGAATTTGAAATCTGTCAATCATATCTGCAATGGATTCATCAGGTTGCATTTGGAAGGCTTCATAATCACTCAGCAGTTTACTGAGATTTGTTTCCTTCACTCTGTTTGTTCCTTGAAAAGTAACATGAAGTCTATCACATATGGCTTTTGCATATTCTTCCTCCGACACACGATTGTACAGGGGAGTTGACAAAGCACAGAACAATGCATTAACAGCTTTGGAATCCAGGCCTCTTCTTTTAGCTCTTTCTATATCATACATGGTTGGAGTAGGAGTTGTTTCATTTCCAGTGGATACAGTTGCAGTAGTGGCAAGCACAACACTATTAGTGACAACATCCCACGTCAGATTATCATAAGCTTTGAAAAATCACTTCATTTTATTGCTCCACATGTTATAATCATTTCCATCAAAATACGGTGATTTATTGGCAAAATGCGAGTCACGTGTTACTGAGAAGTTATTGCTAGACATGATAAATCATTAACTTATAAGTTAAAAACACTTCACATATAAGAATAACTGCTCTGATAGCAATTGTTGGGTCTAGCAATATCACATAGAGAGGGGTGAATAAGTGATTCTAAGACTAATTGAAATTTATTGCGAATTAACAATTTCAATTCATGAACAGAATAAGAAATAGTATAACAACATGCATATAATCTAAACACAAAAGTAAAAGTTTAGAGTAGAGAAGAGTACACGCTGAATTTATAGTGTTTCGACTTGTTAAGCCTACGTCCACTCTCCCATGATGACAGCCGATTGGCTAGATTTCACTAGAATGATTCAATGGAGGCTACAAGAGATGAAGAACACTCAGTCGCTCTTATAAAACCTCATAGTGAAAGAAATTGAGAACTCTCAAAATAAGTATGTGTATTTGAACAACTCAGGCTCTTTTAGATTTTTAAGTTCATAATTCCTTTTCGCAGATCATCACGATTGTTCTTTTATACTCATTTTCTTCCAAACTAGCCATTGGATAATCCTTTAAATGATCGCTCTTCAATCCTTGATTGGACGTCATTAATCGTGATTGATAGAGACTGTATCTGAAAAGATATGGTAACCGTTGAAGTAGACTCTGAACCCTTCTGATTTATTCGTCCATACAACCAAATCTTCAGTTTTCAACAGTAAAGTGTATTCAAATAAATCACAAGATTTATTCCTGGAAGGTTATATTTGATTGTAGATTTCCCCCTGATTGATTGAAGGAATATCTTGTCAATCAAATATCACAAACTTCCATAAAAGAACTTGTCTTAATCGGAAACCTGACATTCGTGGGTCTTCAAAATTTGTGAGTTGGGAAATGTAGAATATGAACAATATTCAGAAGCATCTTCAGAAATAAAGATGCTCTGAGTCTGAATAGATAAATTTGAACCGTGAGTCTGAGTTTCAATAAAGTCCTTCTGACACTCATATATCTCTTCGGATGAATAAGGCTTCAGATGTAATCATGCTCTATCTGATCGTCTTCAAAAGCACATCCATCTGAATATCTTTAGAAGCAATTTCATCTGAACGGTCTTCAGAAGCAACTCCATATTAACATTCTTCAGAAGCAACTTAATATGAACATTCAAGAAGCAGATATATGACTACTCCTCCTTGAATCTAAGTACCAGAAAAGGATCAATATAAACTTCCGTTCACTTGTTCATCCTGCAATGAAACAATTGTAAATATTACACAAATTCTTATTGAACGAAGATAGTTTTGTCAGAATCAAAATACTCTGAGAAGGTTTCCACAACACATGTTTGTTGTACGCTTTTGCGACTCTACGTTTCTAGGTGACCAACTTTTCCAACGTTGAAACTCGGCTTTCTCCCAATTCATCTATACTTGCGTACATCATTTCAGCGTACTCTTTTCTAGTTAGGTCACCTTGCCATTTCACTCTTAACAATTGCACTCTAATCTCGAGTGGGATTACTACCTCTTGTCCATATGTCAATATGAATGGACTAATTCTAGTACTTAATCCCTTCGACGTTCGATAGGCCCATAAAACCGTCGAAAGTAATGAATCTCACCCTCTTGGGTTGTCTTCCAAATGCTTTTTTATCAAGCCAATGATAATCTTGTTTGAAACTTCAGCTTGACCATTCGCCTAGGCATAACCGGGCGCAGAATGAATTATCTTGATTCCTTTTGACTTAGTAAAATCCAATGTTTCCCTCCTCGTGAAGGTTGTTCCTTGATCTGCGGTTGTAGTCTCTAGGATCCTGAATCGATGAATGATTCGTTCTTCGATGAATTTCGTGACAACTTTTTGCGTCACATTCTCACAAGAAGCTGCTTCAAAGTAACCATGTCGCCTCAATAACCATTTGGTCTTTAGACCGGCCTGATGTGCCACACATATTCTGTCACGCCTCGAACCCGACGAGCATGCGAACATCTCCTAGGCCGTTCATGTTAGTAATCTCCTAGGATTCTTCGGCCAACACTTTCCTTTATCATACAAATAGTATAAGCGCGCGCGGAGGTGATAAAACGTCACCATACAAATTTTAAAGTAAGATGACTCAAGACATAAAGGTACGTCTTCTTTTGACCACCAGTTTCAGGTTCAGAGATTCCAGATCTAACTTCAAAGCATAACGAAATCCTTAAGGTCACAAGATATCCTTTAATCAATCAACTGGCTACTTCCTCGAAATTCCAATCCTTGGCCAACTGATGCATCATCGCTTGGAACGTGAAAAAAAAAATGTTGATCCTCGACGGGGTGAGATATAAATCTCAGCAAGCTCACCCTAAACCTAAACTAGGCCATTAGTCCCACCATACATCTTTAAAAAACACAAAGCATACGACAGCTCATTAAGAGAATGGCACATGGCATCAATGAATGATAACAATGGCATCATAATATTGAGACCATATTCATTTCATACGTAAAGCTTTATTCTTAGTTTCACCACAATTTCTCTCATTCTTAATGACTAGGCCCGCGTCAACACGCATCAGGCTATCATCAAATACTAGGCAAAACTCGCGTCATAACGCATCAGGCGGCCTGCGTGATAACACATCAGGCTAGGATACTACCCACGTAATAATGCATCAGGTTAGTCATCCTTACTTGGCCAAGTATAATATCCTGTGTTCTAACGCATCAGGATATGATTTAGATCATAACCTCGCGTTAAAACGCATCAGGGTATAGTTCCACTCATAACCCCGCGTCAATATGCCTTAGGGCACCACTTGTCTTTCGTAGACCCGCGTTAAAATGCCTCAGGGTTTACTCATATCACAAAACCACACTAAGCAATCATTCATTCAAGCATTTGTCCTTACAAATTATTTGCTTGCCAAAATGAATGTACTTTATCACAAAGTCATAACTCAGGAAGTGTACGTCACACGGCCACATAAATAAGCAATTCACATGAGCACGTACTTGTCGCGACCCACTCGCGAAGCGAGGGGGCTAATGGGCCGCCCGATCGCTGGCTCGATCGGACGCGGGCCTCCCCCAAGGTCCATTACCCAAATCGCAACTGCTGGATATACGTAGTCGACCTTTAGTATAGTCTAGTGACATGTGGTAAGTGTACATGCCAAGGAGTCGCCACCAATCGTTTCGTGGAGGGTACGATCGGAAAACCCTATCGAATAGTTGGGAGCTGTCTATTCGATTCTACGGAAACCAAAGAAGTGGGTTCGGGGACTTAGTTAGGTCAACTGTCAGAGTTGACGCCCTTTCGGTACCGAAGCTTAATGGTTTATCTGATCCTAGGATTTCATGCAGATGAGTGAGGTATAGATCCTAAATCTAGGAGTTCATGCTGATGGGAACTACTACCCTATCACTCACAATCAATAGAAATAAATGCGCAAATCAAGGATCCAATGCATGCGGATAAAACACATGAAATCAGCATGTCATCCCTAATGAGGCCCTATTAGCCTAGAGAAATATCAATCAAGGCTCAAGAATGATTTTGGCATGGTTTTCCCATGAGGGGCAGAATCGTAATTTTGAACAATTCAGGGACAATTCGCCTTGAAAGGGCAAATTTGTCATTTTAGATGAATTGGGAAGTCAAAAGATGGGGGAAATAGGATTGGCCATCAATCTAATCCATTTCCCATTTTTTGGGAATTTCTAGGATTTTTCTGGAATTTAAAAGTGATTTTACCCTCGTAGGGGTAAAATCGTCATTTTGGACAAAGATGAAAATTGAAAATCTCAAATATTAGGGTTGGTCGTCCACCTGACCCAAACCCTAATTTTAAGCAATTTTCAGGACTCGATTGAAACAAGAAAGACAATTTTTCCATTAAAGGGCAAAATCGTCATTTTGAGAAAAGGGACGGGACTCGAAAACCCAAGCCTAAGAATTGGTCGCCTATCCGACCCTAATTCTTACCTTGGTATTATCGGCTTTATCTCGCATATACAGCAGATGCGACTTACCCCTAAAGGGTAATATCGTCAAGTCTCGAAAGAACGGATAAGAAACCCCAAAAATAGGGTTAACCAGTTGTCTGTGGTCAATCCTCGATTTTTGGGGTTTTCTGGAGTGTCTAGGATTTTTCCACAATTTTTCACATTTTTTTTGGAATTTTCTAGCATTTTTTGGATTTTCTAGGATTTTTCTGATTTTTTTTAATTTTTAAAATCATTTTCTGATTTTTTTATTTAAAAAAATGTTATTCGGGCCGGGTCACCCGACCCGGCCCACGACCCACTGGCAGGCGGTCCAACCCGTTCGGACCCAACCCGAAACGGCGCCGTTTCAATCTCCCCCGCTCAAATTTTAATTTCCCGCCCAAACCTAAACCAAGGGTCCTGATTGCGCCACGTGTTGACATTCGGATGGCCTGATCTTCATAATGAACCGACGGCCACGATTGAAAGGCAAGATTAAATCTTGACCGTTCAACCCATGGCTTTTTTTATTTTTCGGACTGTCCTAACCTGATTTGACGGTCTTTGATGGACCACGTGGTTAATCTATGATCGTTGGCTCTGATTACTAAATCTTACGGCCCAGATTGATTAGAGACTCGCCCGGAACCGTCCGGTTGACCTATTAAGACCTACGGCCATGATTAGAACATGGGATTTGATCAGGACCGTCTATTCTTACTTACCCAAAACGACGTCTCCTAGTCCCCGATCAAAACGGCACCGTTTGTCGTTCTGATTGATTTTTCGATTAAGACCATTTTCAGTTAATACTATTTACTAATCGGACGGCTATTATTTATTTGACTCGATTAACCTAGACCGTCCGATCCAACGCTGACTCAACGTCCAAGTGGACCAATGGTGGACTGCCACCTAAGCTTTGACCGGTTGACCGCGCCATGTCAGCTTCATCTTCAACCTCTCGACCCCGACGAAATGGACGGCTGAGGAACTCCGGCGACGATCCGACAGTGGATTGTCGATGAAATTATGCGAGACTAACGGCAATCGACTCGCGATCGTCTCAAGTTTAACGTATCTAGGAATCACAGCACCCCATTCACTAAATCACGAGTATCAAGCATGGTGCCGAGTACGGCCATGGGAGTTCGATCGCGTGATTTATCTAAAATCGTGGCAATGCAATCACACAACAGCGCCAATGGAGGTTCAGAAAACTCACCTCGAGCTTCGATCGAGCTCGCACGGCCTAGATTGGGCTAGGCAGGGATGAACAATGGTCGGCTATGGAAGCTAAATTCAAAGACTCGATTCGAGTTGTTCAAGCAAAGTCAATGCAAAACCAAGATTCAGCGATGGTCAGTGATGTCTAAGGGATGAAACGCACACGGGAATCGCAAAGATTGAAACCGAAATCAGGGTTCGCCATTGAAGACCAGAGCTTGAGCTCGAAGTTCGGGATTACCAGTTCTGGCAGTTTTGGGCTGCGCAGTCGATGGCGATCGCTTCTTGGGGGCTTGACCGTCTTCTTGTCGACCTTGAAGAGCTTCGGTTTGGCCTGAGAAGGCCTAACCAGCGCTCTGCAAATCCGAGCTCTACCCTCGACAATGGCGATGGAGGGGAGCTCTCTCTCTCTCATTCTCTCTCTTTCCCTTGATTCTGTTTCTTCTTTTTCAACTGAATTCGCTCTCCTCTTTAACAGAAAGCAACCATGAGCTTATATAGCTCTTGGGAATTTTGGCGCCGCAACGGGGTGGTGTAACGGCCTTAATTGCACGTGAGGCCACATGCATTTAGGCCCAAACGGCGTCGGGGACGATGGGTTTTCCGTCCAACTCCGTTTGGTTCTCCGGCGGGCTTCATTTCACGCGAATTTGGCATGAATTTTTCCTGCGTTTGATGTTCGTTGACTTTTGCAGGTGTGCAGGTTTGACTAACCTCGCCGGAGCTCGTCCGGCGGCCATTTGCCTTGCGGCCGGTCTTGATCGAAAGGTATTGAAGTAAGGGACAAGACGTCCACCTTTTCCCTTTCAATTAGTCGCAAATTGCCCTTCAATTTCTTGATCAAAACTGAGCTGAGGACTGTTCATTTGCGCGAGGAAGAAGATGATACTGTAGCAGACCGGTCCGAAC
This sequence comes from Rhodomyrtus psidioides, assembly GCA_021437785.1. NCBI lineage: Eukaryota > Viridiplantae > Streptophyta > Magnoliopsida > Myrtales > Myrtaceae > Rhodomyrtus > Rhodomyrtus psidioides. The sequence goes on along the minus strand of JAILYB010000077.1, from coordinate 2,115,262 downwards.
CGGTTCCGACTTACCATTTTCCCAATTAAACCCAAATTAATGAGAAAATTTTGCAATTGAACCTCAGAATCGAATCTAGAGCATGGATTTTATCTAAAAATATGGTTTTGCCCAAAATTTTTCATCAATTTCTACAAAACCCCCAAATTCCAATTTAATTGGAAATTGGGGATCGTGTAATTGAGGGTTCAAATGACCAAATTGGGCCAAATCACCTATGCCAATTGATTTAGAATGGTGAAATCCATTGGGCAGCATGTTCAATTTGTAATGATAGCCCTTGAATTGAAAGTAATTTCAATTATGCCCAAATTCAAGGACTAAAATGCAATTATGTTTGCAATTGAGCAATTTGTCCGAACAATTAGGTCAAATTGAAATAGGGGACAATTAGATTGAATGTCTAGATCCTAGAAAATGCTAAAATTGCACATTAAAAGACTCAATTGATATTTTTTTCTCAGATTCAATAGTACGGGTTACAAGGGAACACCTATAATTGAATCTGATTTTGGATTTTTTATGAGGTCAAAAATGCAAGGGATTAAAAAGAAAAATATTTGCTATTTTTTCATATTTTTGTGACCTCAAATGCTATTTTTCTTGATTTTTTGAGTATTTTTCTATTTTCTAAAAAATATCAAAAATGTAAAAAATATGGAAAATTATTTTTTGGTCAAAAATGGTTCCTTGAGCTTGGCCAAGGCCACCAAAGTTGTTTTTGTAATTTTTTTTTTTGACTTTTTATGAATTTTTTGTGATTTTTCAAAAATAAAACTGAAAAAGACTAGGTCAAAAATCAGGTGTCAACAGTACTCCTCAAATTCAACCATGAGAATAAAAATTTCATATCAACAAGAACTCATGGCTTGATCCTCATCATTTCTATTTGGCTCTCATCAATTCAGGTATAATAAATCCATTAATTCATCGAATCATCAATGAAAACTATCCAGTTGCGTCCAAACATCCTAATAAAGGTTTAGGGGTCACTTACCTCTTCATTCAAACAGTAAACTCCACTCACAATGACCCTCCAAGGTCAGCAAGTTCATGGCCGAACAGGGCACCCACGAGGCGCCAAAGAAAAACCACATCGAAACTCAGTCATTTCTCACTTCCATCGTGCCAATACTTCAATAGCACACACACAACCTCTTATTCTCATGTCATCACAGCGTTGATTCAATGGCCCTAAGCATGCCAAGGGTCGATCTATCAAGATAAGTCATTACAAAGTTCGTTTCATTAACTCTGCCCCTTTCATAGGCCCCGCGATCAAATTCATTCATAACTAAACTGACATTGCTCCTTCGAATGTTTATCAAAAAAAGCTTCATAATCTCATATATCAATGTCTTACGGACGTGTGGGCGAAAACGGAGCTCAATTCGGATATCGGACGACTTAGAACGACTCAATTCAAATTTGGTGCGCGCCAAGGACGGATTATAAGGCATCTCACGTTTTTCACTTCAAATAACCCTTAATTTCACTTCTAAACTCCAATTCAATTCACATGCTTCCCATTAACACCACATACAACACCTTAAGTAGCCTTTTGAGTCATTTTGAAGCAAATATATTCCTTAAATGGCTCCCAACAGAAGCGGTCATAGCAAGGTGTCCACAGAACAGAACCGGTTTCGTCTAATCCACACATATCAGTCCATATCTCAATCCTAAACTCTAATTTACCATGAAACTAACTTGCTATCACCTTAATCCTCATGTTAAGGAGGCTCACCAAAGATTTGGAAGCAAAACAACACCTCGAAGACCTTCAAGCAGCTCAATTCCTTTCGGTGTGCAGGCGGTCAGAAACTGCCTTAGAGAAACTGCTCTCAATCAGCCATGAAAACTCATCAAAACCCAAATAAAATTGCAACCTCAGCTCATCCAACCTTAATACTATGAGTGTAGAAGACCTCACCGAAAATTTGGAGCTATTTGAAACCTTGAAGCCCCCGAAACAAGTCTTTCTCCAAAACTGGTCAGATTTTGCCTCAATCTGACCTTCGTCCATTCAAATAGGCCTACAGAACAGAATACTGGACCAAATCAAGCATATAATATGTCCCTGGAAAGGAAAGACAATAAGATTTCTAATGGCGGTGGTTTTACCTCAATCGACCATCGGACGATAAAGATCTGGCCGGAGGAAGGAAGCTGGTCGGGCTGGTCGGGCGAGAGCAGTTCCTGCTCTAGAGGAGAACGCAACAATGGAGGAGAAGAAGAGGGCTGTTCCACGAAAATTTTTGAGGAAATGAAGATGAAATTGAGCTTCATTCAACCTTGGTCAAGGTTTTACAAGTGTTAATGTTAGTGGGAAATTAATGCCAATCATCCAACATGTGACACTTGTCCATATACCCATAATATCCAACTTCAATTGTCCAAAATGCCCTCTCATTTTTGGCAGCTTTAGGAATGAGCAAATGACTAAAACGCCCTTCTCAATTTATTAAGGCAATGTTATATCTTAAGGGGCAAAACGGTCTTTCTTACACATTCCGTCCGAAATTTCATTTTTTCGATATAAATTACCTTTGAAAAGGCGACGCCCAATTCATTTCAAATGTTGGAATTCTCCCTTGTCCAATTTCTAATTTTAAGATTCCATTATATATCTCAAACCTCGAGGGGGCGAAAATTCAGAATGTGAAAAATTCCTTCATAGACCTCTGTCATAGCTAGCATAGCTTCTTCTTGTCCCAAACATCTCAAAAGTAGCCTGTCGACCGTCTTTCGATATAACTCATCATCGATCAAAAGATACTTTAGGGCCTGCCTCTTAAAATCTTTACTTCATAGGCCTGGGTTTCTTAAATAGCTTATCAAAGGAGTTCTCCAATCATGTTGATGAGGAGCTTGGCTTGAGCCCTTGGCTATTTCTTGTTGAACCATCATTATTTGAGCCTCTATCAAAGGCAAGATTTTTGTTTGGGTAATAATGTGGCTAACTAATTCTTTTGATATCTTGTACCCTGATGCCATCTGAGCTAATTCGTTGGCTTCTGAGTTTTCGCTTGCCTTGACATGGATCAAGTCATAGTCGACAAAGTTCGACAGCACCTTTGCCAAATCATGGTGTAATATGATGTTCTCATTAACACATTGATACTCACTCTTGAGTTGTCTTATCACCAATTGAGAATCTCCTTTAACCTTGACTGGTCAAACCTTCATGTCGATTAAGACGTTCAACCCTACAATTATGGCTTCATATTCGGCCTGATTATTTGAACAATCAACAGAAAGCTTGAACATGAGCTTTGATTTTTGTTGATAAGGAGATATGATCATAATTTCGGCACCTGACGATCCTGATGTCATTGATCCATCGAAATAAAGTACCCAAGGTGCAATACAAAGATAATTTTCATCATCTTCTATTTTCCAATTTGGTATTCGGTGATGAAGTCAGACATTGCTTGCCCTTTTACTTCTTTGAGCAGCACGAAAATCAAATTGATTTCTATCAAAGTAAATGTCCATTTTGCAATCCGGCCTCTTATAATTGGCTTGGACAACATGTACTTAATTACATCTATTTTGCAAATTACATGTACCGTGGTCAACAACATATAATGCTTTAATTTCGTACAGGCATGATACAATGATAGACATAACTTTTAGATCGGAGTATATCTTATTTCGGTATCGTTCAACATCCGGGTCGAGTAGTACACGGCTTGCTCTTTGCCTTCCTCATCTTCTTGGGCTAACATACTTCCAACCGTGGTATCGATTGCATTTAAGTATAGTTTTAATGGCCCTCCTGCTTTTTGTGGCGTCAAAATCGGTGGCTTGGTTAGATATTCTTTCAGTCGATCAAAAGCGATCTGATGCTTTCCTTCCCATATGAATTCCGGTTAATTCTTGAGTTTAAGCAATGGGGAGAACACCTCAATTTTGCCTGACAAGTTAGCTATAAAACATCGTAGGAAATTTAATTTTCCAATCAACATTTGAAGTTGCTTTTTTATTAGCAGGCGATGGCAATTCTATAATAGCTCAGGCCTTGTTCTTATCTATCTCTATTCCTCTTCAATGAACCAGGAAGCCCAGAAAATTGCCAGCCTTTATCCCAAAAGCACATTTCAAAGGATTCATTTTTAATTTAAACTTGTACATCTTCACAAAAGCTTGTTCTAATTGTATTAGATGACTTGCCTGGTTGGTCTTGATAATGACGTCGTCGATATAGACCTCTATGAACTCTCCAATCATGCCGTGGAAAATGAAGTTCATTTCCCTTTGATAAGTGGCACCGGCACTTCAAATCGAAAGGCATGACAACCTACTCAAAGGGTCCAATGGTACCAAGGAACCTGAAAGTCGTTTTGTGGACGTCCTCTGCTGCTATGAATATATGGTTGTACCCTGAATATCTATCCATGAGAGACATAATTTCATTGTGGGAGGCCAAATCGATCAGTATATCGGCCATGGGCATTTGATATTCATCTTTCGGTGTAGCAGCGTTCAGACCGCGAAAGTCAATGCAGACCCCTAGTTTGCCATTCTTCTTCTTGATCGGGACGATATTTGACAACCATTCAACATATCTTGTCGTCATTATGAATCCAACATAGAGGAGTCGCTCAATCTCTTCCTTGATTTTGAGGATTACCTGTGGCGTAAACCTTCTTGGTACTTGTTGGTGTGCTCGAAATCCCTTTTTAATTGGCAGTCGATGCTCGACTACGTTCCTTGCTAGATTAGGCATCTCGTGGTAATTCCAAGCAAAACAGTCTTTATATTTCTTTAGCAAGTTTATCAACTGTGCCTTATATGGTTGATCAAGCAACTTACTCGCATATGTCGGTTGTGGACGAGCCTCATCTCCAAGGTTACCTCCTCTGATGGGTCTTGAGCTTGAATCATCTTGTCATCTTCCTTGACGGGAGATTCTTCGAAGTCTAAGACCTCTCAACGAGGTCTTATAACAATTGCTGATCCTCCATCAACAAATTCATCGAGTTGTACCATCGATTCCTTCCTAAGGACCCACTAGGTGTTTCCCTTATCAAAACAGCAGAATGCAATATCCTTCGAGTCAACCTCAGGGGGCTTGGAGACGCATAAGTAATCGTCTAGCATGACTTTGTCTCGTCCTGATATTCGAGTCCACGTGACACAAGTCTAAGGATTAGCTTTCACGTACTCTACTTTATCCCTGTTCCAGAATGCTAGCATTTGATGTAACGTCGAAGGGACACAATAGTGCCCATGTATTCAATATCTTCCCAAGTACGAACCATCAACATCTACAACACAGAAAGATGTCCTCGACGTTTTGGATCCCACAGTCAGATTTGCAACATATATCCATTTGACTTCGGTAATTTCCCCGGTAAAATCTGACAATTGAATGTTCGATGGGATAATCTCATCATAAGTTCTTCCTATTTTCTTAAAGAACCTGTACGGAATGAGATTTAGTGTCGAACCACCATCTACCAAAACCTTCATCACCAGTTGCCCATTTATTTTGGCATTAATATTGAGTGACCTTAAGTGATTGGAGATCTCTTCGAGAGGTTTCTTGAATTCCATGGTCTATTCGTTATTGAAACAGAACTGAGCACCTTCATTTTCTTGTATTACGACTTCATCATCATGATCAGCCGATGTTGACTCAAGTCAGAACTCGTTAGGAAGTTTAACTTGGACCATACAAGAGCTTAATGGTGATACTGACCTGCTTATATGAGTTCTGAACCTAGACTTTGGATTCAATGACTCCGGAGATTCGGACTGCGCGTGATCCTGCTCTGGAACTGGTTGTGTCTCGTCTGGTTTGCCTCGGAAACAACGTCGCCGGCTTAGGATCAAGCACAGTAATTTGCCGTTGTAACATATGAACCCTTCTTTTCCTCTGCACTTTTCTTTTCTTGGTACGTGTCATGACCTCTTCTTTCCTTTGGGCTTCTGCTGCCTCATTCCATGATCCTTTTAAAGGATTGCTTGGGATTTTTAGAGTTTGTTGACGGCGTTGTCTGACTTGGCATAGTAATTTTGACGTGTATTACCATCAAACTCCTCCCTCCTTGCATAAGAGACTCTTTCCTGAGTACGGACTGGTAAAGGGCCGTAGCTCACATAGTAATCAAATTTCCCGCTAGGCTCTCCTAACATGTCAATAGTAGGATTCCCTTCCACGTACCTTTGTTTAAATGATTTATAAGCCTTTCGTTGGGTAGAAGGTTTCTTGGGGGCCGCTTCCTTAACTTGTGGTGATTCCCGGTTCTTCTAGTTAGTGCGGTCGTTCCACTGATGTTTCTCTTGGTGCTGAACCGTACTTTCCAGTCTCTATTTGCAGCATGCGCATAGATTCGACAATCTATATCCCTTACCTGACTGCTTCAGGGATACCATTCCAGTCATCACAGGGAAAGGATCAGTGTCGATATCCATGGGAGACTTCCCTTGTTATCAGCAAACTTGATCTTCCCTTGTCGAATTCCTTCTTGGATGTTCTTCTTGAGGACCAAACAATCCAAAGTATTATGATTCCAAGAATGATGCCATTTACAGTACTTTTTTCCAACCAGCTCCTCTTCAGAAGGTATTTTTTGACCTTCTATTAGCCTAATTTGTCCATCAGCTAACAGCATGTCGAAGATTTCCACAATCCGATTTGCAAACGAGTAATATACTGCTTCCTTGGCTTTGGCCATAATGATCGATTTTTCTTTCATCTTGGCTGGCCTTAACGCCTAACAGGTATATGGCTTGTCTATGATCAGCTGGGCAATAGCAACTTCAGCAAAATCGATATGTCCTTCATCGAAATCAAGAGGCTCAACAAAATTCATATCTCTTTTTCGAGTGTACCTTTTGTCTTTTTCTAGAGTAGACTCTCATGCTTGACAGCCATGGTAGATAGTTCAAACAAATCTGCGCATGGATGATCTACCATTCTGTCTCATATCTCGAACTTCAGTCCGTTGAAAGCAAACTCCGCAAATGTTTTCTTGGGCAAAGGCACCAGACACTTGTTCCTTGCTCGCTTAAACCTTATGACGAATTGATCGACATTGTCATTTGTCATTTTCTTCATTGTCAACAAGTCAGCTACTGACAAATTCAGCACAGCTCGCTGAAATTGTCCATGAAAGAATCGTTCAATTTGTTCCCAAGTTAGCACCGAATTAGGTGGTAACACAGTATACCAAGTAAAGGCCGTTCTCGATAGAGAGAGAGGAAACAACCTAAGCTTCCAATGATCGACATGAAGCATCTCCACATAGTGTTAGGAAGCGACCGTGTTCATAGGTGGATTGATCATCCTCACCAGTAAACAACGTGAGCTCTAGTATCTTAAACCCTCTTAGATACGGGATTGTATCCATCCAATTGGGATGTGGCTTTCGATAAACATTAATCTTGTACCCCCACCATTGGATCGTTATACCCAGCCATTTGTTCGACAACTGGCTAATCCTAGTCCACTGGTTGGTACGGCATTTGGTACCTTGGTTGTTGCGGGACTTGATATGCTGGTTGCTTGGCAGGTTGAAAAGCCTGTATCATAAGCTGATGTTCCTGTGGCTGCAAGACTTGATTCGCCTATTGATATCCTGGTTATACGAATTGCTGATGAATTGCATGCTAAAAAAGTTGATCTGGCCCTCTAATTTGAGGAAACAGATCTTGTCCCCTAGCTTGCCACTACCCCCAGGGAGAACTGGCACTGCCTCTTGATTTTCGACAATCATAGGCACGGGTTGCTCATTCATAGGTATGTGATTTGGCTGAGCAATAGTCCCATGTTGGGCAACAGGTACATCTTGTCGAGCATGATGGCCTGGGAACATACCTGGATCATTTTCTTGAGGATTAGGCTCATTGGTCATTAATGCTGCTCCTCGTTGCAGAATCCTGACGGGTACAACCGGTTGCACATTCTGGCCAGCAAGACCTACATTTGTTACTAGTAATGAAACATTCGCTGCTGGTATGAAGACATTCCCAACTTGAGATTGTGGTAAACTCGGCGATGCTCCATAATGTCCTGACACACAATCGTGATAAGTGTTGATGATTAATGGTCTGACAACGTCAGTCATGCGCTGGACCATATGATCAGCAAACTCATGCTGGGCTTCCTCAATTGTACATCTTATTGAGGATAGCATGACTGGCGTTACTTTAGGATTTTTTCTTGGCTCTTCGACGTGTTGTCGAGGAACCTTGCCATCTTCAACCTGGACCTGATCTTAGACTCCTCGGGCCGTTGAGGACTTCGCTCGTGGCACTTCCTCCATGAGTTTGTCACTGTCTAAGTTATTACGACCTCTTGTACGTAGATAACACTCTCTCGAACTTTACACCTTTATCCCATTGGGCATGCCAAAAAGATTGTTGGTGCGTTAAAATCCCTCAGTTGGGCCTGATTGAACTTTCAGGACTTGGCTTAAAAGATTGAAACCCAAAAGGGTCACTAACACGAGTAATCTTTTATCTAACGTTAGAAGTTCGATAAGTAAGAAAGGGGTTTCGAGTCAGTTTTGGACAAAGAGTGTCAAATGCAAGAAATATATTGATGATGGTATGGACGGTTTCGTACAGACCTTCGACCGGCCTTCTCGACTGATTTTGATCAAACTCACCGAAGACTTCGGCGTACTTATAATTGAGATATAACACCAGAATTGAATCGACGATGCTGGATCACACTGTAGGACATGATGTCGAAATTTAATTGACGACACCGGACGGGAGATAATGTAGGACACAACACCGAAATTGAATCGACGGTACTAGATAGGGTGGATGAATAGTACAATAATGGAATTTAATCGACGTTATGGAATTGGGTGAGCAGACGCCATAATCTAATCGACGACACCTAACTCTGGATATGAAACTCGTTGGATTAAATCGACGATGGGAATCTGAAAACTATAGCTAAGCAAAGAGGTAATTGAAATGATAAGACTTGTTTGTTGTGTGACATTCTGGTTTTTCCTATCATTTCGAAACTTATCATCGAGAATATACCTAATGATGTATTTCAGTCTAATCTTGCTCGGATCTGATTAATCTCGAGTTAAGCGACCAAAAAGGGAAAGGCTAACGCAAGACAAGGTACGTGGACCTAAGGAACTCAAATAGGAAACGACACTTTGGCCATAAGGATTGACGAGGGAGTACCGAGAGCCATTAAAGGCCGATCTAAGAAAGATTAAGGAATGCATTGCTAGCGTTATACGATTGGAGCGCGGGTGATGCCGCTTAACCAATGTATAATTTACAAAATTTTCCTAAATCAATCGATGACGATCGAGACCGTCGGAGCTAGTAATAGGCCCTCACAATTACATGACAACCAAAGTCGCCATAAGCTGACAAGCCCTAAGTGTGATGAGAATCACAGAGTCGATGCGCGTAACGTCTGCAAAAGCCACCCATCAGTTCGGGATAGTCTGAAATTACATTCGGCAGAGAAATGACCTAGAGACGAGTCTCGAAATTGGAAAAAGGAAAATTGAGAATTCCAACATTATATTTGTTTGGGCGTGGCCTCATCGAAGGAAAAATTTAAATCGAAAAAACGACATTTCGGACGGCGAGGACAAAGTTACCATTTTGCCCCCCCAAGTCTTGGCTTTATCTTAATAAATGGACAAGAGCATTTCGGACAATTATCCTCCCCCTAGGCTGCCGAAAACGAGGACTACTGTGGGCCATTGGATGAGTTTGTTTATTTACCACAAGACAAGTGTCAAAGGATGGTGACTTGGCATTAAATGTTTCCATTTTTACCTACCGTTCCTCTTGTTTGACCATCAAAATTGGTGTGGATTTCCTTCATCATATTCCTCAACCGAATACACCCTCCAAGCTGCCCATTTTCTTCTTCTTCTTCATCTTCTTCTTCAAACCGACAACACCTCAGTCGGCCGCTTCTGCCGCCTCCTTCGCCGCCGTCGACAGCTCTCTCCAGCGAGCACCAGACTTCGCGCCGACCACCAGCCCCTAGCCCAGCCTCTTGCCGAACATCTCCAAGTGGAAGCTCGGCATTTGGTCACCGGTAGAACTCCAGCCAGCCAATCTCCCGAAAGTCGATAGATTTCGTCGCAGCAGGAGGTAGGTCGTCGTTTGGCCACTTTAGGACTTCGTTTTGCCTCCAACTTCTTGCCAAATTTTGTAGACATATAGAGCACTTGTATACTAAGGTGAGATGAGAAGTTTTGGCTATGTTTGATGGAGTTTTGATGCCAAAATGGTGTTGTGTTTGAAGGGCAAAAACTGACCGGCGGTGGACTTGACGGAAACGGCTTTAATCTTGGACTTCCGGATGTCGCCTCGCCACGAAATTCTCGGTGAGGCTCCTTAATACATAGAACTATAAGTTAGCAAGTGATTTGAGTGTTAAATTGAGGCTTAATGATGGATTATGGACTGATTAGTCGGGTACGAAACAGAACCGAAAATATCATATTCCGATTCTGTGCAAAAAGAGACTTAAGGGGCCGTTAAGGGTGTGCCTAAGCTCTAAATTCATTGTTGAGACTTACTAAATTGTCGATTGATATGTTATGGAGTTATATGTTTAGTGATTCGGCGATTGGGCATGAGAAATTGGTGAAATTGGTTGGATTTCCTTAGCTGTCACAGCTGCCCTGTTTTGGACTCTCAAGGCCGAATTCTTGTTGTGCTAGAAAGGAGACTTTGCTAAAATTGAGCCTAAGGTAAAGAGTCTCTAAACCTTGGGGAGGAGGATAGGCCTCGACTGGATGATTTGGCTTCCAATTGAGTGAATTTTTCATGAGTTATTGTGTGGTTGTTCGATGTTCGTCATGGTGAGTTGGCTTCGAATTGAGTGAATTTTTCATGGGTTATTGTGTGGTTGTTCAATGTTCGACATGGTGAGTTGATGAATGCTCAAATGCTTACTAAATGCTTATGCCTTGTGTCCATGCCACTCTGGAGTAATAAATTTGATTGCCTCGCATGCCATAAACACTTAGCCATTGCATGGGCTTATATTCGATCATGAAGTCTGGAAATGAAATGAAATTTGGCATGCTTAGGAACTCATGGTATCTTGATGCGTTGAGGCGCGGGACGAGATTTTATATGTGTCAACACAGAGTTAGAATGGCATAGAAAACCTGATGCGTTTAACGCGAGTTTGTCAATCTGATGATCTGAGGCGTAATGACTGTTGACACCTGATTTTTTTTACCATTTATTATTGTGATTTTTATTCTTTAAAATTAATTAAAAATATCAAAAAAGGTCATAAAATCACAAAATCAACTTTGGAAGCCTTGGTTTAACCTTAGGAACCAATTTTGAACAAAAAATATTTTTCGGTATTTTTAATATTTTTCGAGTTTATTTAATTATAAAAATACCCAAAAAATCAGAAAAATACCATTCGTGGTCAGAAAAATACCCAAAAATATTCGATAATTTTGTTTTAATTTCCTCTTCAAGTGTGTCACTTTAAATCTCAAAAATTCGGCTCGGGTCACTATGTTCCTTCACAAACATAAACCCGAACCGAGCCTAAAAAAAAATCATTTTCGAGTCTTTTAGTTTTCAATTCTCACTTTTTATAAGCTATGACATTGGATTCTAAAGTCTTAAAGTGCAATTAGGTCAATTTGCCCTCCAATTTAATCAATTTTTACCAAAAGGGCTTAATTGCACATTTTTCTTTCAATTAGTCCCCGGTTTCACGGATGTATACGTATGCTCTACGTATTTATACATCATACGTATTTATACGTTATGCATATTTGTATTGTTTGGTAACCTCTTTAACTCTTGTAATAATAATAATGGTTATTATTTTTAACACCTTTGTTAGTGCCTTTTTTAGCATTTTTGTATTGTGAGTGCTATTTTTAAATAGCATTTTTTGTATTATAAATTGTGAGTGCTATTGTTAGTGCTATTTTTAAATGACATTTATTTATCATAAATTGTGAGTGCTATTGTTAGTGCTATTTTTAAATGGCATTTATTTATCATAAATTGTGAGTGCTATTATTAGATAGAATTTATAATTGTTAGTGCTATTTTTAAATAGAATTTTTGTATTATAAATTGTGAGTGCTATTGTTAGTGCTATTTTTAAATAGCATTTTTGTATTATAAATTGTGAGTGCTATTGTTAGTGCTATTTTTAAATGTCATTTATTTGTGAGTGCTATTATTAGATAGAATTTATAATTGTTAGTGCTATTTTTAAATAGAATTTTTGTATTATAAATTGTGAGTGCTATTGTTAGTGCTATTTTTAAATAGCATTTTTGTATTATAAATTGTGAGTGCTATTGTTAGTGCTATTTTTAAATGTCATTTATTTGTGAGTGCTATTTTTAGATAGAATTTATAATTGTTAGTGCTATTTTTAAATACAATTTATTGGAAGGTATTTTTGGCTATAAAAGGATGGCAAGAGTTTTGAGGTTGAAGGGGAGAGACATTTTGTAGAGTGTGCAAATTTTTGAGAGCTTAGAGAGAAGAACACAAACACTCTCTATATTCTCATAATCTTGAGCGAGCAAAATATACTAAGTTCGGAATATTGATTCCGCATATTGCTAGCACAATTGTTGTGGAGTTATTAGTCGTCTCCCCGTTCGTCAATTGGTGGTGCGTCCGAACTAGATGCCTAACACTTGTGGAGGCTGAGATCGAAGAACATCGAACCGACACCTCCGTTCAAGCACGCTACGAGAGGTAATCTATTTACTCCCTTTGAGACTTTGTGATTTTTTTTCGATTGAAATGCACGAAGTACGCCTCTGGAGATACATGTGTGGGTTGTTATTTATTTCCGCTACGTGTTACGTGGATCCCAACAGTGGTATCAGAGCCAATCCTTAGGTGTTTTCGTGCATTTAATTGATTTTTTGCAATTTTTGCAATACTATGGCCAATATGTATTAACGAATTGTTCGTCTTACATGGCTAATGGAGATTGATTATTTTATATGATAAATTAATCAACGTAGCAAAAATTGAGACTAAATCAATTTTGAATCGAAAATTTATGGCTATCTTATTTTACGTAAAAATTCTGAATATGATTCAACGTAGAATTTTTATTGTGCCTTCCTAAGTTTTAAATTGTGAATTTATTACTTACGTGAAAGGGTGGTGATCATGGAAAAATCCCTAATCAATGTGATTGATGTATATATGAATGTATGATGATTATTTATATATTTGGGGTTGTAGTTATTAAATGGAGGCTGCGTACTCCTTTTATTTTTCATGTAATCTTTATTTTTAGCATAGTCAATTGTTGATGTAAATGCTACGAGGATTACGTGGGGGAGCCTTTTAAGTCGGCGAGCTCTTTGGGGCCCAATTCTTGAAGAGTTCAAGAAACCAAGAAGAAGCGAAGAGCGGCTCTCCGTTATTAAAATATTAAAATGATTAAATGTGGTCTCATTGGCTCGAGACCCATTAAATCATAATTCCATGATCACCACGTAGGATAGATGTTTATGTGATTGACATCTATTTATTTATTATGATTACGTGAGCATGTTAAACTGGTTAATGTGCAATGTCAGACTTACCTCACCCAAAATTGCACCTGCATGAAATCCTAGTTAGGAAAATCACTAGCGTTAGGTACCGAAAGGGCGTTGGTAACGACACCAGCGTAACCAAGTCCCCGAACCCAAAAACTCTGGTTCCGTAGAACTGATCGATCTCTCCCAATCGATCAGTAAGGTTTCCGGTCTACCCTCCAAGAAAGACCGGTGGCGACTCCAAATGCATGCACAAGTTGCACATGCCACCACGACCACACTAAGGTCGAAAGCGATCGACTCTTATCGTTGAATCCTTCTGAAAAATACTCCCGCCGCGATTTGGTATGGGCCTGGGAGGGCTCGCGCCGATCCAAGACCCGCGATCGGTAATCCATTAGCCGCGTCCGCTTCCGGATGGGTCGCGACAGCTGGCGACTCCGCTGGGGACTTGTTCTAGAAACTATGGTTCTAGACCTCAAGTGGACTTAGGCCGTAATAAAAATTGAGTGATTTTTCTAACCCTACAGGCGCTCTTGAAGGTGAGGTAAGTCCGCTCACGATAGGTGTTATATGTTTTTGCAGATTGGAGTAATAAGGGGTGTAGTCTGTGATTAACTTTATTTTACGCAGGTGTGGCGTAGGAATGTATGTTGTGTGGATGATTTGAAGTGCTGATTGATAAATTGTTGTGCATGACTTGCATTGTGATGATCACGACACATGGACACACACAACCGCGCCTAAAACCCCAGGCGCCGCCTTTAGGAACACAATAGAAGGAATTGAAAATGGAATCTCCGTGAGGAAAAACACGGGGTAATCCACTTCTCAATTCCGCTCGCTTCGAACTATGGATTGAGTCCCAATGCAACGATAGTTGTGCAATGGAATCGGCTCTTTCTAGAACTCGAGGTGGGAACCTTAACCTTAGGTGCCAAACCCTCTGATTTTTAGAAGTTCACCATCACTTGTCTCATGCGCATGTCTTTGGGCGGTTGGTACACCTAAAATCGCACATAAGTCGACGAGTTGGGTTGGTAAGACTCTCTATCCCTCAAAACTATTACAGTTCATATAAATATAGGCATTTCATTCATTGCATTCTGGTGATTAGATTAAATGCCATTTCAAGGTTAGATGCATGTGTTTTTCCCAAACGTCCTTGATAGAAGACGAGGAGGATGATATCCCATGGCGAACACCGAGTGAGCAACAAAGGAGCCTACTATGGACATTATTGAGATATCGTCCAATGAAGATGACGAGTTGGGGCAAGTGATCCGGAAGTCACAGATCGAACTTGGGGCATCCTTAAACGTTAGGATCACATTCCTTGGTTTCATTTTCCATTACTAGTCCTCTTGTATAGGGTTTATTTTTATCGAGGCTTTCTCTATCTCACCCCTTAGAGTGATTGTATTAGGGATCTATTGGTGTATACATTCAGATGGAACTCGGTTGTATTTCTTTTGACGGGTCATGGGAATGTGATAGTGGCATTTTCTCTAATCATCCGAATACTCCCAAGTCAAGTTTATAATTCCTTTAGAGGAAACTAAAGTTGAAAATCTTACACGACCTTTTTGGTCGTACAGGGTAATCCAACCCCAATTTCGCTAGAAGGAATTATACACTTGAATTGGTCCATGCATGTCATACGTCACTAAGTAATCCACGATAATTGATCAAGAGTATTGACGTTATTTCGAATTTAATGACGAGATAGATGTCCAAATTGCTCTCGTTCTTAACAAAACGGCCTTGATTTGGATGCCGTATCTTCAATTAAATTTAAAAACACGTCGTTATGCCTTGCATTTTTGACTAATTCGCTCTTCTGAATATTGGTCAAAAGCAATTATCGTGAATTACATTCCTTTCAATAGTATGCTTTCTTTCGAGGAATATTGATAAAAACTTTTCGCACAAGATTAAAACCCTTGTAAAAGTTCTTGTCATTATTAATTACGAGCAAGCATAAGATTGAAAGGGGTCTATGCTTTCTTTTTCAGATTATTCCTTTTGACTCGGTCTTTTCATTTGCAGGTGAAAAACAAGTAGCATAAAGAAATCTTTTCTTGGATAAGTCTGAGGCTATTCTTTCATCTGACCATGAGTGAGTTAGAAAATCAGAACACATCTACTCGACTTATTATGGATCGGCTCATCCAAGTCTAAGATGTCCGGATGCTCGAAGAAATGGATCATATAAAAGCTAAAACAAACACAGGGGCTTTCATTCATTCTTGCCCAAACCAGATCATACAATTCATTGGGGTGGAAAAGTAAAGCAGAAGTGAGCCCTAATCAACGACACAAAGGAGCCCAGCTGGCCCTCCAGGTTATGGATGCTTTGTTTATACGCACCACTCCGCGTATCATGGTCCGCAAGCCTGAGGTGGAGGCGTTTGCGTTCATCATTGACTGCAACAACCTGAGTCTCGTGATCTTCGGCGACTGCTTCCAAGTCCCGAACAAGTCCATTCTCACGAGTTATATCCTCGTTTATGCCGTTGAGCCTTTCTTCCAGCCACTCGCTCCGATTCCTTAGCAGGGCATTACGTCGATCGCGCTCATAGGTAGCCAGAGATAGAGCTAAGTCCTCCACCAGATTCCTCCTCTCGCGTAGCAATGTCGAAACCCGCTCTTTGGCGAACTCAACAGCCTTTTTGTGACTATCGGCCAGGTAGTCAGCCAACGCTAGGCGGTCGGACTGATCCTCATAACGGGCTCGCAAGACACGAGCCACGGTAACTCCCCGATGAGCAGCGCGGTAGACCTCCAAGGAGTTCGTAAAGAGCGTTGGAAAAATATTGTATTCCCTCCCCAACGCGGTACCCTCGAGGGAGGTGATGTCCAGGTCCCCGAACATGACTCTGATCTCATCCTCGGTTTCGGGATGATCGGCTATGTGAGCGTAGCCTCGACCCAAGAGGTTATAGAACTCTTTCCATCGAGTCAAAGCTTCGGCTGAGAAAGTGTGAACTTGGGAAGAAGCCATTTTCGACGGAGATGTGTGTAGTGGAGCGATTAGAGGATGGAAGCAAATTATATGAGAGCGTTAATCTCCCAAACACCAACTCCGCATTTTATAGCGTCTCGAGAGTGGAGAAAAGTTGCAGCAATAATGCTTGTGGAGCCGGGTTAATTAATGTAAAGCGAGGGCTGCTCCTCCCGTGAATCATCAGACATGTCCTGATCCGCAATTTCAGGCCTGACAAATTCGGTCTCGCCATTATTAAAGCTGGGAGGGAGGCGAGCGCAACTATCGAAGAAGCCGCGAAAGGATTGTGTTGTTCCATCACGCATGAAGCTGGGCGGCGAGTGAACAGCTCTGCCACTTAAAAAGAGAAGACAGTGCTGAACAGGCATGACTATTGAGGAAAAGTGAAAGGCGAGCGCAACTATCGAAGAAACCGCGAAAGGATTGTGTTGTTCCATCACGCATGAAGCTGGGCGGCGAGTGAACAGCTCTGCCACTTAAAAAGAGAAGACAGTGCTGAACAGGCATGACTATTGAGGAAAAGTGAAAGGCGAGCGCAACTATCGAAGAAGCCGCGAAAGGATTGTGTTGTTCCATCACGCATAAAGCTGGGCGGCGAGTGAACAGCTCTGCCACTTAAAAAGAGAAGACATTGCTGAACAGGCATGACTATCGAGGAAAAGTGAAAGGCGAGCGCTACTATCGAAGAAGCCGCGGGAGGATTTGGTTACCCCTTCGTGTCGGAAAGCTGAGTAGGAGGTAAACAGTTCCGTCGTTTCAAAAACAGAACGCTGAACAGACCTAGCTTTCGAGGAAAATGAGGCAACAAATCGAAAGAGCGAGTATACAAAAGAGAACAGAGAACCCCGAGTGACGAGTTCGTTGAAAGACCTCAAATTCTCTAGAATCGGATTCGACATCGAAGCCATGGAACTCAACATCGCCGGTGACGAACATCAAGATCGCAGTGGTGACGACGGCAGTGGCCACGACGCTCAACCCCGGAAAAGAAAAAGTCGCCAGCGCTACGCTCGGAAAGAAATCCAGGAGCTTGAAGCTTTCTTCGATGAATGCCCTTGCCCAAACGAGGAACAAAAGATTGAATTGGGCCAGAAGCTGGGAATGAATCCTATGAGAATCCATTTTTGGTTTCAGAATAGACGTTTCAGACTAGGTGTCCAACACAGGCGTAAGGAGATCACGGCCCTAAAAGAGCAGAACCAAAACCTTCAAATGGAAAACATGTGGTATGAGAAAATTCTCAGTACTATTACCTGCCCTGACTGCGGTGGCCCTACCACCCTCAGTAAATTGTTCCCCAGTAAGCCTTCTACGAAGATGGAAGGTGCTCATTTATCCCCCTGCTCCCTTGAGCCATCTCCGGTACAATCAGATCCTGCTAATGGCGCGCATGAGCAGATCGATCCTATAGAAATTATACCAGTGTCTTCGGAGGAAGAAGATACGTGTCGTTATGATCGGAGTCACCTCATTGAAGCCCATGAATCTCCTCCACAACAGCTTCCGGTAAGATCAGATACGGTTCAAGAGGAGTTAGAGGTTAGTCGGCAGGCTATCTACGCCACTCTGGACGACGAGAAGAAGAAATTCACTTGGCCCCCGGAGCTTCATCTCAAGTTCTTGGACGCAGTTCGACAGATAGGACTCGACTTCATAGGTCCGACAAGCATACTTAGGGTCATGAACGTACCGGGACTTACCAAGCAATTAGTCGCGAATCACCTTGGTTGCTACAGAAGGGCGTTAGGACAGCGTTATGCAGAACTGAATCCGAGCAATAGACTCGGCTGCGAACCCAGCACCCTTATGACAAATGAGGCCCGGTCGAATCTGGACGACTATTGGGGATTTGATCAGGATATCCTCGCGAGTCATTTCAATATTCCTCAAGAACACGCATCACAAGTGCAACGAGTAAGCACTCCTCCGTCCGAGCAGCAGCTAGGCAGTGTTCATCCTGTCGCAGATCAGCCCACCACGCCCAGTGCTCAAGGGTTTGCCCAATCAGAGCATATGGCTTCAGATGATCTAATGGGAGAAAGCTTGGAGCACTCTTATTTCCCTAATCCCCAAGTGGGAGATGCTTGTGGTAGTCAATCGATCAAATCTCCTCTTATAATCCCAGACAAAGATGGAGGTTCCAGTTCGAAGAACCCGTCGGGCGATGCAGCTCAACCTACACATCAATCGTTCGAGGGGTCGGGTGATTTCTTCGATGAAGGACTTGATACCTGGTTCGATCAGTTGGAAGCTATTAAAGGTTGGCAACCATGATCTGCACTTGGTAATGGCACACCTAAGCTGAGGCCAGACTGGTTAGTCATTGGACATGCCCCAAGAAAGAAGGGGATGTACGCGAGAAGGATGTATCTCCTATTGTAAAGTTCTCATCGGTGCATGCGTTTGTTTCTTCAATAGCTAGAGTTGATTCTGCATAATGTTTTTCGCAAACGTCATCTCATGTGTATACGGTAATTCCTTGTTATTAAGTTCAAGGTAAAATCAGCCCCGACGCGTGAAGGCAGAATTGATAGCATGAGTTACTAGCAGAATGTGATCGAGCTCGAAAGTGAAAGATTACTAGCGGCCCCAAACGCAATGACCGCAAAATCAGGGGCAATCTTTAAGTTTCGAGCAACTACAAATCTATTTCTCACGAGGCATTCAGGTCAATCAAATATAAAGCGTCGGGCTGTGAGAATGATGCGTAGTCAATCTGTTGACACAGGCGAAAAAGGAGTCGCGTAGATCCGAAAGCAAAAACCTTTCTTGGCTAGTCAACAATGCAAAATGAAAGAGCATATATAAACAAACTCGCATTTATTTCATTCAGCAGGAAAGTTTACAAGTGGATCACTGAGGGGGAGCAGTAAACCCAAAATGAGTTCGGACAAGCATCACAAAAAAGCTTAACTGACTCTCCATGCTATCCATGCCTTGCTTACAACCCACACTCCGGGAATCGAGGTCTACAAGCTTGAAGAAAAGGAGACGACATTTCTCCTTAAGTTCGTTCACCTTGGTGTCATAGTACTCGAACTCAAGCTCTAAGTCATGAGCCAGCACCCTCCCGCGAGCTATATCCATGCTCAGGTCTTCAAGCCTTTCCTCCAACCAGGCACACTGGAACCTCAGCACGAAGTTGTGCTGGTCTTGCTCAAAGGCGGTGTCAAAAAGAGCCAGACGCTCCACCAAGTTGTCCCTCTCACGGACCAGCATCGAAACCTGGGCGTGGGCGTATTCAACAGCCCTTTTATGGTTATCGGCCGTCAGCATGGCCAACATCAGGGACTCAGTTCGGTCCTGATAACGGGCTCGCACGATACCAGCCAAAGTGACCTCCCGGCTAGCAACTTCGTAAGCCTGCATGAAATTGTTAAAGAGAGTTGGGAAGATCACAAACTCCCTTTGCAGTTTCGTACCTTCAATACACGCAGTATCCAGGGCCGGAATCAGAGTACGAACTTCAACCTCAGCTTCAGGATGATTGTTTATGTAGCCATAACCCCTACCCAAGAGGTGGTAAAATCTCTCCCATTGGGTCGAAGCTTCAGGTAAGGCAACAGGCATAGAGGAGGAATCCATATGCGATGGAATGACGGAGAAGAGAGTGAGAATGTGAAGAGTGTTTGAGAGGCTGAGTCTGATAAGGCTAAAGTGTTAATCTTCTTGACATCAATCTATCACCTTATAAATGCTCGAGTACAGGGAGAAGTGGTAATAATATTTTATGTGCAGTAGAGCCAAGCGGGTTTCGTTAATGCATCCCCGATGAGTCACGAATCCACCACCGTCCTGTGATCTCGGGTTTTACGAAACATAATGGCGCCGAAAGGTGGGCAGGCTTGTTACTCTAGAGACTGGGCCAGGGGGACAAGCGTAGTGCTCGACAAAGCGAAATCAACGCAAGAGATCTTCAGGCTCCGTTCACGTAGAAAAGAGCAAAAAAGGACAAAGTGGGAATTACGAAGCCTTGAGAAAAACGCTCGTCAAGTAGCCATCACAAAAGGACGAAGTGGGAATCTCGAAACATTGAGAAGAGCGCTCGTCGGGTAGCCATCACCTTTGATCGAAGAACGGTGATCCGGCTCCTTTAACCTCTCAGAATTTGCAGAGAAAGTGAAGATCCAAGGAGGAACAAAGAAAGCTGAGTTAACGGAAAATCAAACAGTGATATCCCGGTCAAAATGTTCAAGGGATTCTGTCATTTACTGGAAGCGCCAGACTTGGAGGTCTCCGAGCTTGAGCTGCTGGAAGAGTTTGAAGATCTCAGGACCGAACCTGACACGAGGGCCATGGAGACCGATCCTTCTAATGATGAAACCCGCGGCTTGGTTAACGAGAACAGTACCCGCGACGGTTATCAGCGTCAGAAAGGGGAATATCTCAAACGCAACACTTCAGGTCAAGTCCATAAACTCGAATTGTTTTTCAGGGAATACCCCTATCCGGACATGGAACAGAAAATCAAAATGGGCCAGGAGATAGGGTGGGAGCCTCGGAAGGTCAAGTGCTGGTTTGAAAACAAACGAACCCGGCTGAAGCAGCAACGCGATCGGCACGAGTTAGCGGTTGTAAGGGAGGAAAATGAAAAGCTTCGAATAAAAAACACTCAGTACAAAAAAGCTCTAAGCATCGCTATTTGCCTGGAGTGCGGTAACCCTGTTCCCACGGACGGAGTATTCACTGAAGAGCCAGATCTGGGGGTTTATAATGCTCATTTGTTGCAATGCCCTTCGCAACATCTTTCGGAACAGGCGGGTACCGCCGAGGATCTACAAGAGGAAACTAGTGCTATAAGGTCAAAGTCGACGCCCATTGTGGAAGGGAACATGCGTCATGACAAGTCGGGTCCGCTCGATGATGAACTCACCATCATGACCAGCCGATCTGAGACCACTAAATCCCCTCCAGAGCAACCTCCAACACGACCAGATTCCGAGAAGAGTAACCGCCAAGTTGCTGACACCACTTCGGCTAGCAAGAAAATAAGATTTCGTTGGACCCCGGAGTTTCATAGCAAATTTGTTGATGCAGTTCAACAGTTGGGGATCAGTTTTGCTTGCCCATTGCGCATACTCGAAATCATGAACGTGCCGGGACTGACTAAAAATATGGTCAAGAATCACCTTTGGCGCTACAAGAAACTACTGAGAGATGGACGAGCGTCGCTAGACCAAGATAGAGGCGGTTCAACACGGCCAGATTCCACGAAGAGTAGCCGCCGAGTTGCCAACCCTACTTCGGCTAGCAAGAAAACAAGGTTTTATTGGACCTCGGAGCTTCATAGCAAATTTGTTGATGCAGTTCAACAGTTAGGGATCAGTTTGGCTCGCCCATCGCGCATACTCAAGATCATGAACATGCCGGAATTGGATAGAAATAAAGTCAGGAACCACCTTTGGTGCTACAAAAGACTACTGAGAGATGGACGAGTGGCGCTAGACCAAGAGAGAGGCAGTTCAAGTTTAAACGATGAGCATGGCTGTGATCGCAATCCTCATGAAGCAGGAAGCATCCAATCACCTCTTAACACCGATGGGACTGACAATTACACGGTCGATTGTTCAGGCATCAATCAGAGTACTCCCATGGGTTATCCCAGTACTCCTCAGGAGTATGTACCGCAATTTCAGCAAATCGGGACTCCCCAGTCTGAGCACCGACTGGCCGTTAATACTAGTCCTACAGCGGATCTAACACTGGCAGGAGATGCACATACAATCTTGCGAGACGATTACGGAGATTCCGGCTCGAAGAATCAGGTGGTCCATGACGAAAATGGCAAAAAGATTCCTTCTCCAGTAGTCGACAATACTCAACCTGAGTGTCAGTCGCTCGATGGTTCAGACGATCTCCTTGAAAACATCTATTCTTGGTTCGATCGGCTGAATTCCCCCCTGAGTTACCCTGGTACTCCCCAAGAGTATGTACAACAATTTCAGCAGGTATGGACTCCCCAATTTGAGCACCAACCGATCGTTAGTGTTATTCCTACGGCGAATCCAACATCGGGTACAAACCTACTGGACAACGATGAAAATACCAACTCGAGAAGTGAGGTTGTTCATGACGAAAGTAGTGTGAGGAACCCATCGCCAACGGTTGAGGATGCCCGACTTGGGCGTCAATGGCTTGAAATTTCAAGCGAGTCCCTCAGTGAGCAACTCGGCGTGTGGATCACGCATAAACCGAGAAACCAGGTTGTTCATGCCGAAAATGGGAGAAGTCCGTCACCAGCAATTAAGGATGCTCAACTTGGACGACTCGAGCGGTCGGACGATCTCCTGAATGAGCAACTCAGCCTATGGGTCAAGCATTTTGGAACAAGTGCATCTTCGCAGTCGTGACCGGTACCGGCGACCGGACATCTGGTTCGAAGCTCGTGTGCTAAATCATTAGAAGGCTCAGGAGAGTGAGAGGTGAATACATCGAATGAATGTGTTACGGATTTCGTTGTAAAGTTCCCGCGGGAACATTGTAATTAACGCTGAAAACTAACCGCTCTGAGTGTCAACATTACCCTTTGAACGTCTTCGAGCCAAGGGCCATGGATTAATCACTTAATCCGTGGAGCAAATTCCATGAACGATGACTATCACCCGCGGAGCATAATGGGATCTACCCCCATTCAGCACGAAATACGTTTGGTCACGAAGCCTCCCATTTGGTAAAACGATGTATCGTTCCTAAACGATCTTCAACCGAATACCAAAGTAATGTCTCATTTCTTTCCCTTCTCAGGTGTTAAACGTGGATAAATCACCCAAGGAGCCATCTGTTCAAATAACAAAACAGACGTTGCCCAACCGGGGGCAGCTGAACCATTGATATTGCAAATATTCCAAGCATGGATAAGCGGATTTGATAGACGTGGTTCATATCAATACGCGACGTCAGAACGGGATGAGAACCAAGAGTAAAGTTGTATTGTCCCAATTTGTCTTCAATTTGGGAATATGAGTTAACACTTGCTATTTATCCTTGATAGGGACTCACCATCAAGGAGGACAAATTTTGACAACCTGTGTGCACTCGCAGGGGCACACGACCGAGGGTAAGATGTATCGTTCTAATTTTTTGAAAAATTCATGAACGAACAATAACATGTTTCTTCCGCATTTTCAGGGATCTCCAGCCGCGGGGGACAGGTAAGTATCCCTTTCCCCAATCCATTGAAAATGTTGAATAAAAAATAGAGAAGAAAAGAAAAGCTTTTAGAATCTGATGTCTAGAAAAGACATAGGATTCTAACTTCATTGGCATTCATGTTTTGAAACATGAGGTTATCTGAACATGCATTGGGCATCATAAAATCCCATTGACGGGTAAAATTTTTGGAGAAAACGAAAGAGATTTTTCCAATCAAAAGTTGTTCAAAACTTTCAAAAGGACGTTTTCTCAAAAGACGAGAGGCAAAGCCTAGTCCAAACACGTCCTATACACACTTAAGAGAGAAATGGAGCGGATAAGACAGCAGAATCTGGACCTACGGAAGTAGGGACCATTCGCAGCGATTACATGGGTTGGGACGACGGAGGCATTCGTTTCATATCCCCCAAACACTACAGGTGACCGTTGATAACCCCTTTGAACGGCGGTTTTCATTCTTAACCCTGTCAAGAACCACCCCACATCGGGGCAAAATGGAGGTGAGTCCAGCAGCATCAGGAGAAAATGGTTAGAAATTTTCTTGCTCGGACTAACATTAATCTTTGTGTGTTGTTTATATGGTAATCCAAGTGCCATAGGATGATGAGAAGCATTCATTTCTCTATCCCACACACCGAATCCTTTGCATAGCCAAGTTGAGCCTGCAGAATCATTTCATAAACCCGTTGGTGATCATTGCACATTCCAAGACGGATGCAGCATCACTTCAGAAACGAAGAAGTTCAAGACTTAGGGTTTGCAAAAGAATTCCTAAGTTAATGTTTAACCTTGTTAGACCTTTGATCATAGGTCTAACGCGATCCTATGAAGATGAGAAAAAGTGGGATTTCAAAAATGAATGAGAAAAATCCACGGCATCGAGAAAAAGCAAAGTGCCTGGTAAAAGCAAGGCCGATGCTCATGAAAGCTGTTTGCTTGATCCCCAGTGAAACTTGGATGAAAAAAAAAAAATTCTTAAAGGAGTCAAATAAAAAAAGCTGCTCCCCAAATGCTGCCAAGCACAGAACAAAGACATGGAGAGAGTCGGTCTCTGAATGCAACAAGGGACGCTCTCTAAAGAGCTGGTGCACACCTCAAAATCGGTTGTACACCTCAAAAACTAAAGATGCAGAAAGGAAAAGACAGGAGGTAAATCAGCAATGATCACCAATGTCAAACTCGTCATGAATTCTGGGCCAAAAACAAGCCTTTTTCGGTCCCCAATCCTACCAACATCATAACCCTGAAACAGTCTTCTCTGACTAAGACACTTGGGTTAACATACAGCTCAGCTCGAAGAAGTACGAGCAAGACTATTTCTTTCTCATTTTGCAGGGTTCTTGACTTGTAAACCCGGAGCAGATGGTGAAAACTTTCATTCAATGACCTTGACTCAAAAGTGAGTCCCCCTTGAAGACCAATATCCAAGCCCAACATTACGGTCCCGTGGAAGACCTCCCGACCGATCAAAATGTATGCGCTGCGAATGAGCCTAAAACCTAGGCACGGGTTAGTAGGGAATCGAGTGTATCCCCTATAAAAAAACACGATCGCAAAACATGTGAGAAGACCTCATTGTCGAGAAATATTCCAATTGATGTTTTGAACAAACTCTTTTTGGAATTTTCAAACTGTTGATCCAGATTTTCCGTGCAAGGGATTTGTGATCACATTTGCATGTTGCAAGAATGCTTTGGATAACCCCCAGCATCAAAATGCACATTTCATGATTAAAACTTAAATCATACGGTTTTGTCAAAATGGACAGCCGTGGTCTTCCCAAAGATTACTAACGTTTTCTTGGTGAAGAAAAATCTTTCAGGCTCAAACTTATGCAGGATACTTGGAGAACCCAACTCCCAGAATGTCGCCTCAACAGACTCAAGTGAAGTTTTGTCAAAATAAAATCTTTCACTGCTTCAAAAAACTGAATTCCCGACAAACTTCGGGGTCTCAAAAAAAGGGGAAGGAAAATCCTTTTAAAAGAAAAAGTCCTATCAGACGTGGAGAACCCTCGTCCCAGGACCCATTTTCAAAATATCAAACAGTCTCATCGGACGTGGAGAACCCTCGTCATGAGACCCCTTTTCAAACATGGTAGATACCGCCTGAAGGGTCAACACAAGGTAGAAACCGCCTGAAGGGTCAACTCATGGTAGAAACCGCCTGAAGGGTCAACTCATGGTAGATACCGCCTGAAGGGTCAAATCAAAGGTAGATACCGCCTGAATGGTCAAAATCAAAGGTAGATACCGCTTGAAGGGTCAACACAAGGTAGATACCGCCTGAAGGGTCAACACATGGTAGATACCGCCTGAAGGGTCAACACAAGGTAGAAACCGCCTGAAGGGTCAAATCAAAGGTAGAAACCGCCTGAAGGGTCAACTCAAGGTAGAAACCGCCTGAATGGTCAAACCAAGGTAGAAACCGCCTGAGGGATCACATTAATGGTAGAAACCGCCTGAAGGGTCACATATGGTAGAAACCGCATAAGGGTCCACTCATTGATAAATATCGCAGTAAGGATCAACACAAAGGTCTGATCCACCATACGGATCAAAATTCTTGGCAAATCCCAAAGCGTGGGATGCGCCTTCCTTAGGTTCCTACAAGTTAGGAATCCCATCATGGTATGACCTACCATACAGGTCAGAGCTTAATCTCCCTGGGATATTCTGAATGACGAGTCCTAGGCATCTTCTTGAAAGTCGTCGCAACCGGCAGCATCCGACAGGTGAGCTTCAGGTAAGCCTCTCTCACTTCGGCCCATGTTCAAATTGTTAGAGCAAACCGGAGATTGATTTGAGCTTTTATCAATAGGCTTAAGGATCCGATGTCATAACATTTCTTCTCTTATTTTCCCAGTTGAGTCGGTTAGGAATCAGGTGCCACCTTATCTTTGAGAGAAACCTCTAACGAGATTCCTTTCAAAGAGGGGCAGCTGTTGACACCTGATTTTTTTTACCATTTATTATTGTGATTTTTATTCTTTAAAATTAATTAAAAATATCAAAAAAGGTCATAAAATCACAAAATCAACTTTGGAAGCCTTGGTTTAACCTTAGGAACCAATTTTGAACAAAAAATATTTTTCGGTATTTTTAATATTTTTCGAGTTTATTTAATTATAAAAATACCCAAAAAATCAGAAAAATACCATTCGTGGTCAGAAAAATACCCAAAAATATTCGATAATTTTGTTTTAATTTCCTCTTCAAGTGTGTCACTTTAAATCTCAAAAATTCGGCTCGGGTCACTATGTTCCTTCACAAACATAAACCCGAACCGAGCCTAAAAAAAAATCATTTTCGAGTCTTTTAGTTTTCAATTCTCACTTTTTATAAGCTATGACATTGGATTCTAAAGTCT
This sequence comes from Rhodomyrtus psidioides, assembly GCA_021437785.1. Lineage (NCBI taxonomy): Eukaryota > Viridiplantae > Streptophyta > Magnoliopsida > Myrtales > Myrtaceae > Rhodomyrtus > Rhodomyrtus psidioides. The sequence continues at coordinate 2,088,220 of JAILYB010000077.1, read as the reverse complement.
TAAAGTGCAATTAGGTCAATTTGCCCTCCAATTTAATCAATTTTTACCAAAAGGGCTTAATTGCACATTTTTCTTTCAATTAGTCCCCGGTTTCACGGATGTATACGTATGCTCTACGTATTTATACATCATACGTATTTATACGTTATGCATATTTGTATTGTTTGGTAACCTCTTTAACTCTTGTAATAATAATAATGGTTATTATTTTTAACACCTTTGTTAGTGCCTTTTTTAGCATTTTTGTATTGTGAGTGCTATTTTTAAATAGCATTTTTTGTATTATAAATTGTGAGTGCTATTGTTAGTGCTATTTTTAAATGACATTTATTTATCATAAATTGTGAGTGCTATTGTTAGTGCTATTTTTAAATGGCATTTATTTATCATAAATTGTGAGTGCTATTATTAGATAGAATTTATAATTGTTAGTGCTATTTTTAAATAGAATTTTTGTATTATAAATTGTGAGTGCTATTGTTAGTGCTATTTTTAAATAGCATTTTTGTATTATAAATTGTGAGTGCTATTGTTAGTGCTATTTTTAAATGTCATTTATTTGTGAGTGCTATTATTAGATAGAATTTATAATTGTTAGTGCTATTTTTAAATAGAATTTTTGTATTATAAATTGTGAGTGCTATTGTTAGTGCTATTTTTAAATAGCATTTTTGTATTATAAATTGTGAGTGCTATTGTTAGTGCTATTTTTAAATGTCATTTATTTGTGAGTGCTATTTTTAGATAGAATTTATAATTGTTAGTGCTATTTTTAAATACAATTTATTGGAAGGTATTTTTGGCTATAAAAGGATGGCAAGAGTTTTGAGGTTGAAGGGGAGAGACATTTTGTAGAGTGTGCAAATTTTTGAGAGCTTAGAGAGAAGAACACAAACACTCTCTATATTCTCATAATCTTGAGCGAGCAAAATATACTAAGTTCGGAATATTGATTCCGCATATTGCTAGCACAATTGTTGTGGAGTTATTAGTCGTCTCCCCGTTCGTCAATTGGTGGTGCGTCCGAACTAGATGCCTAACACTTGTGGAGGCTGAGATCGAAGAACATCGAACCGACACCTCCGTTCAAGCACGCTACGAGAGGTAATCTATTTACTCCCTTTGAGACTTTGTGATTTTTTTCGATTGAAATGCACGAAGTACGCCTCTGGAGATACATGTGTGGGTTGTTATTTATTTCCGCTACGTGTTACGTGGATCCCAACAGTGGTATCAGAGCCAATCCTTAGGTGTTTTCGTGCATTTAATTGATTTTTTGCAATTTTTGCAATACTATGGCCAATATGTATTAACGAATTGTTCGTCTTACATGGCTAATGGAGATTGATTATTTTATATGATAAATTAATCAACGTAGCAAAAATTGAGACTAAATCAATTTTGAATCGAAAATTTATGGCTATCTTATTTTACGTAAAAATTCTGAATATGATTCAACGTAGAATTTTTATTGTGCCTTCCTAAGTTTTAAATTGTGAATTTATTACTTACGTGAAAGGGTGGTGATCATGGAAAAATCCCTAATCAATGTGATTGATGTATATATGAATGTATGATGATTATTTATATATTTGGGGTTGTAGTTATTAAATGGAGGCTGCGTACTCCTTTTATTTTTCATGTAATCTTTATTTTTAGCATAGTCAATTGTTGATGTAAATGCTACGAGGATTACGTGGGGGAGCCTTTTAAGTCGGCGAGCTCTTTGGGGCCCAATTCTTGAAGAGTTCAAGAAACCAAGAAGAAGCGAAGAGCGGCTCTCCGTTATTAAAATATTAAAATGATTAAATGTGGTCTCATTGGCTCGAGACCCATTAAATCATAATTCCATGATCACCACGTAGGATAGATGTTTATGTGATTGACATCTATTTATTTATTATGATTACGTGAGCATGTTAAACTGGTTAATGTGCAATGTCAGACTTACCTCACCCAAAATTGCACCTGCATGAAATCCTAGTTAGGAAAATCACTAGCGTTAGGTACCGAAAGGGCGTTGGTAACGACACCAGCGTAACCAAGTCCCCGAACCCAAAAACTCTGGTTCCGTAGAACTGATCGATCTCTCCCAATCGATCAGTAAGGTTTCCGGTCTACCCTCCAAGAAAGACCGGTGGCGACTCCAAATGCATGCACAAGTTGCACATGCCACCACGACCACACTAAGGTCGAAAGCGATCGACTCTTATCGTTGAATCCTTCTGAAAAATACTCCCGCCGCGATTTGGTATGGGCCTGGGAGGGCTCGCGCCGATCCAAGACCCGCGATCGGTAATCCATTAGCCGCGTCCGCTTCCGGATGGGTCGCGACAATGACACAGATCAAGCTTGAGGCGTAATGACGCGGACGTGAATCATGAGAAAATTCTAAAGAGCGGAATGTATGGCTTAATCTAGTGATCCATGCCGGACTTGATTGAAATGTTATGATGACTTGATTGCGTGATTGACAATCATTTGTGTATGTATTTCATGTTATGACTGACAAGTGCCTTCCAATTTTGAGTGCGTGTTCTTGTTCTTTATTTGCATTCATCTGGGTGTACTGTTAGCCCGACCTAGGGTTAGGACTTGTTATTGAGATGTGAATCTCACCCCGTCATGGGACCTTACTTTTTCAGACCCTAAGCCTTAAGGATGCTTCCGAGACGTCTAGGCGATCCTAAGGAGATGACAGCCTATTTTGATGGGTTCCCTAACGGTTGGGGTACCGTATTTGTGAGAAAGTGTACAGTTGTATGGGTCGATGAGGGGGGTAAAGACTGGAAACCACATAGGTTCGAGGCCTGGTTTCGTAGGGTAGGCGAGGTCACTACCGGTCCGTTGAAGTCCACGGAGATGCCTCGAGAAGTCATCCCTAACTAGTGTCATCCCACTTGGGATTCTGTGGAGGTAGAGGTGTCTGTAGCTGGCTCGAGGAACGTACCCGAGAAGACCCTTACTCTGGAGGATTCTACTGAGGTTATTGAGATCGATGCCTCGGAGGACGAGCTGGAGGATGAAATGATGGACGACACAGTGGAGGTACGCTCCGAGACCTTTTCGGACTATGAGCCAAACGAGGATGAGAACGTGACTGATGAGTCTTGTGGTTCGACCTAGGGGTTTCCAGACTTTGCTTAGTCGTCTTTTGTTGTTAACCTCGTTGGTCTGTAATCTTTTGGGGGTTTATGACTAGTGGCCTTTTGGATATGTCCCGAGCACCTCGATCCGTCAGCAGGTTTAGTTGACCTACGCTTTTGTAAGAACTCATGTTGTTGTTTATAGTTATATTATGACCTAGTTATCCATGTCCCTATCATTTGTGTACGGTGGAGTTATTCTTTTCATTTTCGCATGCTCATTTACATGATACATCTCTCGGCGAGTGAGTCTTGGGCACCCTGAGTTTGGGGCAGGGAGTTGTGCTTGTGCGCTCATGGGGAGCGGGGCGTGACATTCTAGTTGAAGTGGTATCAGAGCGTGGTTTTCTCGATCTAGGTTGATTGAGGATTGGGGTAATAAGGAGTAATGAGATCGTAGGGGATTCGCTAGAGTAAAGTAAGGAATGCATGGAATATGAGTTGGCGCATGTGGTTGGCATCACGAAAGTGGTATAGTTATGATGATTAGGTAGTAACCACACTTCGTACTTAGCGTGTGTATAGATTATGGACTCTTGCTTGAGGAAATGTTGAGTGTTTTGCTTGTGTGTGAAGCATGATTGCGCGTCCCTGATTGTTGTGCTCTTGATAATGAGTGGGTGAATGGTTGCTTTGATGTGAGTGCTGCTTTGCTATGTAGGATAGAACCCCTAGAGTTGTGTGGTTGAGCTAAGTCTTTAATTCCGTGGTGGAATTATAGTGTTATAAGGTAGTATAAGAATGAGCGATCGACCTGGCAGACGTGGGAGACCTAGAGGTGGAACTTCTAGTTCGAGGCCACCTGCGGTAGAGAATCCTAGAATGGGTGATGTATTGAGAGCACTGGAGCGAATCAGAAATTTGATAGATAAGCAAGCCCAAGATAGAGATGCCGCCATTACTCAAGTGGTAGGGGCTGCCTTGGTTACCGTCAATGCAACGACTGGTATCAATGTGGGAAGTGGAGTTAATGAGAATGTTGGCCAAGGCATTGGAACTGGTAATGCCCGAACTAATGAGAACAGTGGCCAGAGAGTGGAAGCAGGTAACACGTCGGGTATTAATATTGTACCTCGAGATATGGGTCAATTAGTGGAGTAGTTTGTGAAGTTAAAGCCACTCTAGTTTGTTGACACCTAAATTTTGATCAACCTTTTTGTTTCCTTTATTTTTTTAAAAATTCATAGAAAATCCATAAAAAACTGAAAAATTACAAAATCAACTTTGGTAACCTTGGCCAAGCTAAAGGGACCATTTTGGATAAAAAAAAATATTTTTCGTATTTTTCGTATTTTTTATTATTATTATTTTCGAAAAATATAAAAATAAAATAAAAATCAAGAAAAGTAGTATTCGAGGTCACAAAAATATAGAAAAATAGTCAATATTTTATTTTAATTCTATTTTTTATTTTGACCTCATAAAAAGTCAAAAATCAAGTTCAATCGCATGTGTTCCTTCGTAACATATGAAGTTGAATTTGGCTAAAAAAATGCCATTTGAGCTTGTTTGTTTGTTTGTTTTTTTTTTACAGTTTTCGGATCTTGGCAGTCAATTAGAGTGCTCTATGTTGCACCATAATCCGATTGTTCGCTGACTATACAATTGTGCGAATTGGGCAACCGACCTAACTGACGAAATTGACAAAAGATGGAGCATGATGATTGGAAGAGGGGACCACCGTCATCACGATGTCCCCCTCTTTTCTTTCCCTTTCTCTCTCTCGCGCCCGCTCCCTCTCTTTCTCACACGCTCTCCCTCTCTCTTTTGCTCTTTCCTCTCTCTCTCTCTCTTTTTCGAATGCACTCAAGTGCACTCAAGTGCACTCAATTGAGAGAGAGGGAGGATCGGCCCCTCCTCCTTCATCCGCCTCCCCCCCTTCTTCCTCTTCCTTCTTCTTCTTCCTCTTCCTCCTCTTCTTCTTCGGCTTCCTCTTCTTCCTCTTCTACTTCAAAAAAAAAAATGGAATCCCCACCTTCATGCACTATTTGCCTTCGCCTTCGACCCTTCCGTCGTCGTCGCTAGCCGTCGCTTAAAGCCGCCGTGAACACCCCAAGACCCGCGGCCTCCACCCGTTTCGGAGTTTGGTTCGGGTTTGTTTCGGATCGGGCCAAATCCGTCACCGTCAAAGCGTGCTATCGCCTCCGGCACCCGGAGTCCTACCTCCTCCCTCAAAGCTTGTGGAGCCTACGCGCCGCTGGTGGAGCTCAGAAACGGCCTCGGGTCACCGTCCCGTCGTCGGAACGTGTCCGGGCGTGTCGGAGCGTGTCGGAGTGTCGGAGCGTGTCGGCGTGTCGATCTGTGTCATAGCGTGTCGGAGCGTGTCGGAGAGTGTCGAACGTGTCGGAGCGTGTCCGGACGTGTCGGAGCGTGTCAGAGAGTGTCGAACATGTCGGAGAGTGTCCGGGCGTGTCGGAGAGTGTCGAGCCGTGTCGGAGCGTGTCCGGACGTGTCGGAGCGTGTCCGGACGTGTCGGAGCGTGTCGAAGAGTGTCGAACGTGTCGAAGCGTGTCGGACGTGTCGGAGCGTGTCCGGACGTGTCGGAGCGTGTCGAACGTGTCGGAGCGTGTCGGAACAGTGTCTTAACAGTGTCCGATTTTTTTTTAAATCATTTCATTCTTAATTTGTGAAATTGGCTATTGATATTCTAATGGCGATCGACAGGTAACGGGCATGGAGATGGTCGCAGGCTGGGGCTGGGCGATTGAAGGTCGGTGTCCAATCCGGTATATTCTATGTACCCGATCCATATATCAGAGTTATTTTTCTAAAATATCGCCATTATAGACTGGATTTGCATGTATTTATTTCAATCTAGTAGTTAGCTTGTTTACTTGGTTAAGTGTGGTATGTTGTCAAAGAAAATATTTTCAGAAAATATTAATAATAAAAAACAGAAAAATCTAAAAAAAATGGAAAATCAAAGGAAAAATAAAAAAATTGAGAAAAATTGCAGAAAATTCCTAAAAAATTATAAAAAAATTCCCAAGGCTGAAAATGACCAAAATAAATTGATTTGTTGCCGTTTTCGGGATTTTCTCCCATTTAATCCAAAATGACGATTTCACCCCTCAAAGGGTAAATCGTCTTTTATATTCTGATGAATTGTGGAAATTGCTTAGAATTTGGCGATGGGCCAGATAGGTGGCTAAACCTTATGTCTAAGATTTCCACATTTCATTCCCACTTTTAGAAAATGACGATTTTACCATTCGAATGGTAAATCGGTTTCTAAAATTCCAGAAAATCATGAAAATTGCAAAAAATAGGAAATGGGTCAATTAAGTGACCAAACCTATTTTTGACATTGTTTTACTCCGGATTCATTCCGAAATGATGATTTTGCCCTTTTTGGGCAAATTGTCCCCTTTGTCTCAAAATTACGATTTTACCCCTTATGGGTAAAATCATGTCTAAATCATTCCTAAGCTTGATTGATACTTATTTAGGTTAATAGAGCCTTCTTATGAGTGTCATGTTGATTTGATGTGTTTATTTTGCATATTTGGATTCATTGATTTGCGCCTTTTATTATTGATTGTGATTGCCAAGATAGTCATTCCTATTTGCATGAATTCCTAGATTTAGGATTCGTACTCCACTCATCTGCATGAAATCTTAGGTCAGAAAATTCAGTCAACTTAGGTACCGAAAGGGCGTCAATCTGACAGTTGACGTAACTAAGTCCCCGAACCCATTTCTCTGGTTATCGCAGAATTGAATAGAAACTCCCGACTATTCAATAGGGTGGTCCAATCATACCCTCCAAAAAATGATTGGTGGCGACTCCATGGCATGTACACTTAACACATGTCACTAGACCACACTGAAGGTCGACTACGTATACCTCCGTTGTGATTTGGGTAACGGGCCTTGGGAGAGGCCCGCGTCCGACCAGACAGGACGGCCCATTAGCCCTCGAGAGCCCACGGCGAACCTCGAGAGGGTCGCGACATAGTTTAATGGAACTGGTGACCCAGAGTTGGCGCCCAGGTGGATAGAGAAGCTTGAGAAAATTTTCGGGGTTCTGAGATGTAACGATGAGAAGAAAGTACTCCTGGCAGTTTACCAGTTGGTTAGTACCGCGAATGATTGGTGGAATGCCACAAAGGGCGGAATATTTCCTAAAAGTGCTGCTCTGAATTGGGCTGCTTTTACTGCCTCTTTCAATGACAAGTATTTCTTGGAGACTACACGAGAAAGTAAACTAGTAGAATTTCAGAATTTACGCCAGGGTCACATGACAGTGGATCAATATGAGGTTGAATTTGCTAGGTTACCGAGATATGCGCCACGGTATGTTGAAGATCCACTAGAAAAGGCGCGGAGGTTTCGAGATGGGATATGGCCCGAACTTCGCAGTCAGATTGTGATCATGAACTTGAGAACCTACAAGGAAATCTATGAGCGGAGTCAAATGATAGAATGAGATATGAGAGAAAGAATAGCTGCGTCCGGATCGCGATTTCCTTCATTTCGAGACAATTGCCAATTTGGAAAGAGACCCGTGATAAATACTAAACGCTTTGTTCCACCCGCAAGGAAGAATATTGGTAAGCCACCGCACCAGTTCAACTCGAGCTGTCGTCTTTGTGGAAGGAGACATGGAAGTGGGCCTTGCTCGACTAGGTCGGGTGCGTGCTTTCAGTGTGGTCAGATGGGCCATTAGATGAGAGCTTGCCCCAATCAAGTTCCAATGACTAGACCTCATGGGCAACGACCCCAAACAGGACCATCAACTACAGTGCCCCAGAACGATCAGAACCGACCCCCAGCTCAGGGAAGGGTTTATGTTGTGGCACGCAGGGAAGTAGAGGAAACGCCTGGCATGGTCACATGTATGGTTTATTTGTGCGACCAAGCTGCTTATGCGTTGTTTGATCCTGGCGCCTCACATTCTTTCGTGTCTGCTCAATTTGCCGATTTGGTTAATATGAAGTTAAAACCGTTGAGTGTGATACTGCATGTTGCTACCCCGTTGAAGGATAATGTGTTGGTCTCGTTAGGCTGTGTGAACTGTAAGATAGTCATTGACAGTAATGAAGAGGGTATAGATTTGGCTATGTTGCCCATGTACAATTTTGATATGATCATAGGAATGGATTGGTTGGGTAAGAAAAGGGCAGTAGTCGATTGTGGTATCAGAGTGATCCGTTTTTATCCGGATGGTCGCCCTAACTTCGAGTTTAAGGGAAGTCGTGGAGGGATTTCGATTCCATTGGTTTCGTTGCTTGAAGCGACAAAGTTGTTAAATGAGGGATGCCAAGCTTATTTGGCTGCGGTAGTTGATATGACGGTTGGAAAATCGAAATTGGAAAGTATAGCGATAGTACGTGAATTTCCCGATGTTTTTCTCCAAGAATTGCCTGGGTTACCACCCGAGCAGGAAATTGAATTTGTAATCGAGTTAGCTCCTGGGACGGAGCCAATTACAAAGGCACCCCACAGAATGGCGCTATCGAAATTGAAGGAACTAAAGGTACAAATGCATGATTAGGCCGAGTGCATCGCCATGGGGAGCAGCAGTGTTGTTCGTGAGGAAAAAGGATGGATCCTTGTGTTTGTGCATTGATTATCGACAATTGAACCAAGTGACCGTTAAGAACAAGTATCCGTTGCCGAGGATCGATGATCTATTCGATCAGTTGCAAGGGACTTATGTATTCTCTAAGATAAATTTGAGGATAGGGTACCATCAGTTGAGAATCAAGAAGGAAGACATTCCGAAAACGGCCTTTAGAACGAGATATGGGCATTATGAATTTACGGTGACGCCTTTTGGATTGACTAATGCTCCTGCTGCATTTATGGACTTAATGCATCGGGTGTTTAAGGCATATCTTGATAGCTTTGTCATAGTATTTATTGATGATATTCGTATCTATTCGAGGAGTAATAGGGAGCATGAAAAGCATTTGAGAACCGTTTTACAGACCCTAAGAGAACACTCGCTTTATACAAAATTTAGCAAGTGCGAGTTTTGATTGAATAAGGTGGCATTTATTGGCCATGTAATATTTGGAGAAGGAATATCCGTAGACCCTGCGAAGATCGAGGCAGTGATAAATTGGCCTAGACCTACGACAATTATGGAAGTTCGGAGTTTTCTGGGATTGGCCGGTTATTATAGACGATTTGTAGAAAAGTTTTCGTCCATAGCTATGCCATTGACGCAGTTGACTAAGAAGCGTATGAAATTTGAATGGACGGACAAATGCGAAAGGAGTTTTCGAGAGCTTAAACAGCGATTGACAACGGCACTGGTACTTACGATCCCTTCTGGACCCGGAGGCTTTGAGATTTATAGCAATGCTTCGGTAAAAGGATTGGGATGCGTACTTATGCAACACGGAAGGGTAGTAGCGTATGCTTCGCGATAATTGAGAGCCCACGAAATGAACTATCCGACGCATGACTTGGAGTTAGCTGCGATTGTTTTCGCCTTAAAAATTTGGAGACATTACTTATGTGGCGAAAGGTTCAAGATATTTACAGATCATCAGAGTTTAAAGTATTTATTTTCCCAAAAGGAATTGAATATGAGACAGCGTCGATGGATGGAATTTCTTAAGGATTATGATTGCGATATTTTGTACCATTCTAGGAAGGCGAATAGAGTTGCTGATGCACTTAGTCGAAAATCTAGTATTGCACACTTGTTGGTTAAGGGATGGTCGATACTTGAAAGATTGAGAGACTCTGAGTTTAAGATGGAAGTGAGCCAACTATCGAGTTTGATAGCGACTCTGAGGATCGAACCAGAAACTCAAGAGGAGATTAAAACCCTACAGTCTACAGACCTAGAGATTCAGAAAATTCTTGAAATGGATGTAGCGATTAGGAAAGCTGAATTTCAGGTATCTGAGGACAGAGTTTTAAGGTTTCGTGGATGTTTTTGTGTGCCTAATGACGAAACACTTAAAGAAAGAATTTTGTCCGAGGCTCATCGGAATAATTACAGGATCCATCCAGGTAGCACGAAAATGCATCAGAACTTACGCCAACACTATTGGTGGAATGAAATGAAAGTAGATGTGGCTAAGTACGTAGCAAAGTGTTTAACGTGCCAACAAGTAAAAGCTCAGCACTGCAAGCCTGGCGGATTATTACAACCCTTGGAGATTTCGGAATGGAAATGGGAGCACGTGACAATGGATTTTGTTATGGGTTTACCGCGGAGTCAGAGGGGACATGACTCGATCTGGGTAGTAGTAGACAGATTGACCAAGTCTGCACATTTTATTCCGGTTAGAAAGGACTTCGCGATGGATAGGTACGCCGAGCTGTATATGCGTCACATTGTACGACTGCATGGGGTAACGATAACAATTACTTCAGATCGTGATCCTAAGTTTACGGCGAATTTCTAGAAGAGCCTTCAAGATGCCTTAGGAACCAAATTACAGTTTAGTACGACGTATCACCCACAAACAGACGGACAGTCGGAGATGACAATTCAGACGCTCGAGGACATGTTGCGAGCATCTGTCATAGATTTTAAATGTGGATGGGAAGACCATTTGCAGTTAGTAGAGTTCGCATACAACAATAGTTTTCGATATTGAGGAAGTATGAACCAGATCCGACGCACGTTTTGGATTATGAGACTATAGAGGTGGACGATAAAGTATCGTATGTGGAAAAGCCAATCAGGATCGAAGATCGTAAGGAGCAAGTTCTGAGGAACAAGATGATTCCATTGGTTAAAGTAATTTGGGAGCACCATGTAACCGAAGGCGCTACGTGGGAAAGCGAGGAAACGATGAGTCATCATTACCCCCCACTTGTTTGAGTAGTTGGGTTTATAGTAAATTTCGAGGATGAAATTTTTGTAAGGGGGAAAGAGTTGTGACATTCTGGTTTTTCCTGTCATTTCGAGACTTATCACTGAGAATATACCTAATGATGTATTTCAGTCTAATCTCGCTCGGATCTGATCAATCTCGAGTTGACCAACCAAAAAGAGAAAGGCTAACCCAAGACAAGGTACGCGGACCTAGGGAACTCAAATAGGAAATGGCACTTTGGCCATAAGGATTGACGATGGAGTATTTAGAGCCATTAAAGGCCGATGTAAGAACGATTAAGGAATCCATTACTAGCGTTATACGATTGGAGCGCAGGTGATGCCACTTAACCAATGTATAATTTGCAAAATTTTCCTAAATCGATCGATGACGATCGAGACCGTCGAAGCTAGTAATAGGCCCTCGCAATTATATGACAACCAAAGTCGCCATAAGCTGACGATCCTTAAGTGTGATGAGAATCACAGAGTCGATACGCGTAACGTCTGCAAAAGCCACCCGTTAGTTCGGGATAGTCTAAAATTACATTCGGCAGAGAAATGAATCAGAGACGAGCCTCGAAATTGGAAAAAGGAAAATTGAGAATTCCAACATTCTATTTGTTCGGACGTTGCCTCTTCGAAGGAAAAATTTAAATCGGAAAAACGACGTTTTGGACGGCAAGGATGAAGTTACCATTTTGCACCCCCCCCCCAAGTCTTGGTTTTATCTTAATAAATGGACAAGGTCATGCCGAACAATTATCCTCCCCTTAGGCTGCCGAAAATGAGGACTGTTGTGGGCCATTGGATGAGTTATTTATTTACCACAAGACAAGTGTCAAAGAATGGTGACTTGGCATTAAATGTTTCACTTTTTACCTAACATTCCTCTTGTTTGACCATCAAAATTGGTGTGGATTTCCTTCATCATCTTCCTCAGCCGAATACACCCTCCAAGCTGCCCATTTTCTTCTTTGTTCTTCATCTTCTTCTTCTTCTTCAAACTGAGAACACCTCAGTCGGCCACTTCTGTCCGCCTTCTTCGCTGCCGTCGACGGCCCTCTCCGGCGAGCACCAGACCTCGTGTCGACCACCAGCCCCTAGCCCTGCCTCTTGCCGACCATCTCCAGGTGGAAGCTCGGCATTTGGTCACCGGTAGAGCTCCTGCCAGCCAATCTCCCGAAAGTCGATAGATTTCGTCGCAGCAGGAGGTAGGTCGTCGTTTGGCCTCTTTAGGACTTCGTTTTGTTTCAAACGCACTTGTATACTGAACTGAGATGAGAAGTTTTGGCTAAGTTTGATGGAGTTCTGATGCCAAAATGGTGCTGTGTTTGAAGGGCAGAAACTGACAGGCGGTGGACTTGAAGGAAACAGCTTTAACCTTGGACTTTCCGACGTCGCCTCGCCACGAAATTCTCGATGAGGCTCCTTATTACATAGAAATATATGTTAGCAAGTGATTTGAGTGATAAATTGATCTTAATGATGGATTATGGACTGATTAGTCGGGTACGAAATAGAACCGAAAATACCCTATTTCGGTTCTATGCAAACCGAGACTTAAGAGACTTTTAAGGGTGTCGACAAGCTCCAAATTCATCGTTGATACTTACTAAATTGTCGATTGATATGTTATGGAGTTATACGCTTAGTGATTCGGTGATCGAGCATGAGAAATTGATGAAATTGGTTGGATTTCTCTAGGTATCACAGCTACCTTGTTTTGGACCCTCAAGGCCGAATTCTTGTTGTGCTAGAAAGGAGGCTTTGCTAAAATTGAGCCTGAGGTAATGAGTCTCTAAACCTTGGTGAGGAGGATAGGCCTTAACTGGATGATTTGGCTTCGAATTGAGTGAATTTTTCATGAGTTATTGTGTGGTTGTTCGATGTTCGTCACGGTGAGTCGATGAATGCTCGAATGCTTGCTAAATGCTTATGCCTTGTGTCGATGCCACTCTGGAGTAATGAATTTGATTTCCTCGCATGCCATAGACACTTAACCATTGCATGGGCTTATATTCGATCATGAAGTATGGAATTGAAATGAAATTTGGCATGCTTGGGAACTCATGGTATCCTGATGCGTTGAGACGCGGGACGAGATTTTATATGTGTCGACACAGAGTTGGAATGGCATAGAAAACCTTATGCGTTTAATGCGGGTTTGTCAATCTGATGATCTGAGGCGTAATGACGCGGATCGAGCCTGAGGCGTAATGACGCGGGCGTGAATCATGAGAAAATTCTAAATAGCAGAATGTATGGCTTAATCTAGTGATCCATGCCGGACTTGATTGATATGTTATGATGACTTGATTGCGTGATTGTCAATCACTTATGTATGTATGGCATGTTATGATTGACGAGTGCCTTCTATTTTTGAGTGCGTGTTCTTGTTCTTTATTTGCATTCATTTGGGTGTACTGTTAGCCTGACCTAGGGTTAGGACTTATTACTGAGATGTGAATCTCACTCCGTCGTGGGACCTTGCTTTTTCAGACCATACGCCCTGGGGATGCTTCCGACACATCTAGGCGATCCTAAGGAGATGACAGCCTATTTTGATGAGTTCCCTAACGGTCGGGGTACCGTATTTGTGAGAAAGTGTACAGTTGTATGGGTCGATGAGGGGGGTAAAGACTAGAAACCACATAGGTTCGAGGCCTGGTTTCGTAGGGTAGGCGAGGTCACTACCAGTCCGTTGAAGTCCACGGAGGTGCCTCGAGGAGTCATCCCTAGCTGGTGTCGTCCCACTTAGGATTCTGTGGAGGTAGAGGTGTCTGTAGCTGGCTCGAGGAACGTACCCGAGAAGACCCCTACTCTGGAGGACTCTATTGAGGTGATTGAGATCGATGCCTCGGAGGATGAGCTGGAGGATGATATGATGGACGACACAGTAGAGGTGCGCTCCGAGACCTTTTCGGACTACGAGCCTGACGAGGATGAGGACGTGACTGATGAGTCTAGTGGTTCGACCTAAGGGTTTCCAGACTTTGCTTGGTCGTCTTTTGTTGTTAACCTCGTTGGTCTGTAATCTTTTGGGGGCTTAGGACTAGTGGCCTTTTGGATAAGTCCCGACCACCTCGATCCGTCTGCAGGTTTAGTTGACCTGCGCTTTTGTAAGAACTCACGTTGTTGTGTATATTTATATTATGATATAGTTATCCATGTCCCCATCATTTGTGTACGGTGGAGTTGTTCTTTTCGTTTCCGCTTGCTCATTTACATGATACATCTCTCGGCAAGTGAGTCCTGGGCACCCTGAGTTTGGGGTAGGGAGTTGCGCTTGTGCACACATGGGGAGCGAGGCGTGACATGTTGTGTTGTGGGGGGTTTTTCGCGTTGGATGACCATGGGTATTTATAGGTGTACTCTGGTAATCGAGCCCAGCATGTTCTCTTCTATGACTTTTGTGGATAATACCTTTGGCAGTTTCTTGGTTCTTCGCGCCTTTTCCTATCATCTTTTGGGGATTGCTGCCAATCTCGGTAACTACTTCAGTCATAGCTTCTTCTGCGGATCTTTTCTCTCAGTTTTGGGGAAAATTCCACCAAAACTTACCTTGACACGTGACGTCTTCAGGGCTTACTTGTGTCTGGCTCCAGTACAGCTACCCATAGGTGATCATGATCTCTGCTCGTGCCTATCACGTGGCTCTTAGGGTAATCTTTTGGTGTCAACAGGTCTAGAAAAGCATGGGAAGTATTCACCAAGTGAGATAATGTTGGGGTATGGTTCCTCCACCCCAATGACGAGAAAGCACACGGGTCCCGCTCCAGCGGGACTCGCGGGGGTAGCACCTCTAAGCCACCATTGCGTAGTGACATTGTCATCCATTTCATTATATTTTTATTTTAGCGTAAGGGTTAGGTATATGCATATGCAAGACCCATAATACATTATATCTTGTAGCTGTTATCTGGTGCAGTTCTAAGCTTCCATACACACATGTATGTATGGAAGTTTAGAACACTGTGTGTATACATATCGTTTTTTCCTTGTAATTGAGTAATGTAACAAGAGGTGCGCTGTGCTAATTATAGTGAAATTATCCTGGAAATAGCCCTAGTTTAAGGGTGAATCGGGATAAAATCTCATGTCTCAATGTCTCTTTCTCGCTCTTTTTGCTTGGCTGTGATTGTGCACCAAATCCTAATATTAATGGCATATGCAGAATATCTATTCAACAAGATTCCGATTTGGAAACTATTTAATCATCTAGTTGTCAACTTTTGTCTTTTCTTGTGGAGAACGTTTGCTTACATGATTGTCCTTTTCCCACGAAATCCCACCGGATGTTTCGCGTGAGTTGTCCGGTTGGAACATCCACTTCCCTTATAATTAATTCAAACTTGAAGTGATGATTAAGGTCTTATGATTGCTCAAGTAATATTGAAAGATAACCAATTTCATTTGTCATGGTTCAAGGATTATCCTGTCTTTAATTAGCCAATGGCCACAATGCCTTTGCGATATGCTTCGGAATATCCAACATATTGAGCTCGAAAACCACCAAGTGAACGAAGGCTATGAAGAGGTTCATTGCACAATTAGGACAGAATGATCTTCACAGATTTATGAAATCCTAGAAGATATTGAGCAGATTCCAGAGAATAACAAAATATCATCCCTAGCTATTAAATGATATTTCTAGCAAGTTTAATATAGACAACAATCAAACATCTAATGCCGTTGGCTTATTTCTCCCTACTGTACGGCTCATTTCCATAGTTCAATTGGCTTTAGATACAAATGTATTCGTAGCTTAGATGGTTAGGTTCCGTTTGTTTTTACAGAAAATAAATAATTTGAAGAATATTTTTCTAAAAATGATCGCTTATGTCTATTGCAAAAATGAACAAAAAATATATCTTCGTTGTCTATAAAAATGTTTAAACATAAATTTCTGTCGTTAGGGAAAACATTTTACATTGGCTAATTCTGGCGACATATATAAGAGATTTTTTTTTTATAAATATTTTTTAAAAATATTCATTTCCGCGAAACAAACGAAACCTAAACAATGAGTATTCATACTTGGATGAGGATCGTCGTAGAGTGCTTTCATCGGTGTCTCAATCACCCCTCACAAATTAATGCATGTAAACAATGTACGCAAACCGGACAAGTCTTTCTGGAACGATGTTTCCTAGGACAAAGCTTACCTATTAATCTGGAGACTAAACAATGACCAAGACCATGAGAGGCCTGTCCAAAAGGAAATAATTAACATGGACTTCAGTGAATAATGACACTTTGGTCAATCTAAATAGATCACAAGATCTCAACCCTTTGCTATTTGACAAGCACCTTGACTTGTATATTTATAGGTTACTCTCCCTCCCAGGAGAAAAGAGAAAATTCTTTTATCCTCTTAACCCTAGCTTTTCGAAACTATCCAAAGCAAACAAAATGATCTCCGCCACTTCCATAGCCCTGCTCTTCATAGTGCTGATCCTTTCATTATACACATGACAAAATTAAAGTTTGGGAGTATCCACAAAAATGGCAAAATGGGCACACCGTGGTCCATCAACAGATGAATAATAGCCGCCAATCGAATTGATGATGACGAAGAGCTGGCTTTTCAAGATGAATGTTAGAGATTGAATTGATAGCTACCACGAATTTCGAGAGATAACTTTGCTTCCGCAAAGCCGCGAATCATTTAGTTTTCTTTCGTGCTACGAAATAAGGAAGTGATCAATAGTAGAGGTTGCATCGGTGATGATAGGTGAAATTTATCAAAAAATTTCCTAAACCTATTATAATTATATGCCAATTCAGTTCTAAACATTTTTTTACCCATTCAGTCCATTTGACTTGCCGGAGTTGACGTAAAATTTTTTCCGTCCAAAAATGATTTTTAATATCAATTATATTTAAATTAAATTCAAAAAATGGGTAAAATTTTCCAAAAAAAAAAACAGATAGAGAGAGAGAGAGAGAGAGAGAGAGAGAGAGAGAGAGAGAGAAGCAGGCGGTGAGGGCTGCAAGCCCGTGTCGCCGCTACCCCCACCATCACTGGGAAGGGTCAGCTAGGGCGGGGAACCTAGGCGAGAGTTGGCGACCCCCAACCCTACCAATGTGAGGGCCGTGACCTTGGGCTAGATCTAGGGGAGGGCCTGTAGGCCCTCGCTTGCGGTTGGCAAGGGTCGCCAACCGTACTCCACCCTCGTCGACCGTTCCCAGTGATGGTGGGATAGCGGCCCTCGCCGGTTGCTTCACCCTCTCTCTCTCTCTCTCTCTTTTTACCTTATTTTTTGAATTTAGCTTAAATAAAAGTGATATTAAAAATCAATTTTTGACATAAAAAAGTTCCACCTCAGTGTCGGCAATGCCATGTTAGTGCTGGCCTGCCAAATGGCCCGAATTGGCACAAATACATAAATTTTAGGACTGAATTGGCGGATTGCAAATTTTTTAGGACTTTGATAACTTTCCCCAGGTGATAGTTTAAAACAGAAACGGACGAGCTGATTAGGGATTGAGCGATAGAGATTGAGATTTTAGGATATATAAATTTTGGTATACGACTTTTACGTGTTAAGAAGACGATGGAAATCACCTGTAGTTTTTTTTATTTCGGTTGAGTTTTTTCCCCCTTGAAATTTTGAGGAGGTTTTCTGTCCGAACTTTGCAAAAGGTTTAGCGCTACTCAAAAGTAACACCACAAGCATGATGGAGCCAAAATGTTGTGAGAGGAGGACTGAGCAGTTCTGGTAAACTCAAAAGTGTCGAAGCCCTGAAGTTTTGGTCTAAGGATAAATGAATCCGTACCTCCAAAAGTGTTATCAAGTCTGCAGATCTAGTTTTTCTTTCGATGTTTGAGATCAGCGCTATCGTGATTTTATACCATTCGTGTGTGATATTGTGAATAAACATGAGGATTGGGGAATGCAAAAGTGTTCCCATTTCTTTTTATTTGTAATTATAATGTGTTGGGTAAAGTTGTTTCATGATAATTTAGAATTTTTGTAGATTTGTGGTCAATATGTAAACTTTCTATCGTTTTTTGGCGAAGATACACATGATAAATGGCAAAAGTACACTAGAAGTGCCAATATTTGTATACGGATATCACTTTAGTGCCAATATTTTTTTTGGACCACTTAAATGTCACATCGGAAAAAAAAACAATCACTTAAGTGCCAACTCTCCGGAATTGGCACTTAAGAGATCCGTTTAAAAAAAAATTGACACTTAAGTGATCTTTTTTTCTCAACTTGGCACTTAAGTGGCCAAAAAAAATATTGGTACTAAAATGATCTCTGTACACAAATATTGTCACTTCTAGTATACTTCTGTCCATGATAAATCTGTAAATAAAGGCACCGTTTATTTTGCAAAAAAATAATAATAATAACTTAGAAAAATGTTCTTAAAAATGATCCTTCGTTGTACTACTTACACAAATGAATTAATAAAAGAAACTCATCATTCGTGTGAATGTAAAACCATAATTTTTGTCTATAACGAAAAACCATTAATTTAAGCTACACAAGCCATCATTTTTAGGGAAAAAAATTTCAAATCATTTATTTTTCACAAAACAAGTGCACCCTAAAAGACATTACTTTTTTGAGAATAAAAGAATAGGGGTAGAGAAAGGTTAATCCGACTTGAATAGGGTTAGGTATGGGTTCGTCCAATCTCAATCTAGTTAAAATAATCTATTTCATGATCTCGTGCTGGTTTTGTCTGGATGGAATGAGGAATCTTTCATAGGTTTGTTAGTGTTGGAGTTGGCGAATACTTCGGGGTGTTGTGGCCAGCATTACCACCTAGAGGAGGGTGAATTGGTGATTATAGTGCAATTTTTAAAATTTAACGCAGAATTCAAATTGCACAGGCGTTAATCTGATGTCTCAAATGATCAAAGCAAATGTATCACTATATGGGCTTCGTGCGCAATTCAACTATCACGAGATATATAATATAATCAGAGTATGGGATAGAGAAGACTGCACATAGGGTCTATAGTGGTTTGACTTTGATTAAGCCTACGTCCACTTCATCGACCATCAGCCAATCGGTTGAATTCCACTAGTAAACTACTTCAGAGATTACAGCTGAATGATCTCCCTTGCCGCAGGATTCCATACCTAACGCTCAACGCTCTTGTATACACCTCCTCACAGTTATAACGGATGAATCGAGAAGTGTATATGCAATGAAGTACTCTCGATCTAACAATTATAAACGATTTTCCCTCTTAACGTCAATCTTGTTTTCCCTTTAGCCTTGAGATGTCTTTTATACTCCTCCGTCTCCAATCTAACCATTGTAAGGTTTCTAGAAGATGTCTCTCCAAAACTTCTCGTTTGGACAAGACAATTACAGAAAAATATCTCATAACCGTTGGGGATTGCCAAAGGAAAGTCTTCCCCGTTCGGATCAAATCGCTCATTCAATTATGATCCTAGGTTTCTATATATGGTTTCATTCATTTGGAAAGTTGTGTATGTCTCCTTAAATCCACATCGTTGATTGATCACTATCCTCGAGAATCTTCAAGAATGATCTAGCTCGATTGTATCCGTTGTACTTTATCAATTAAGTACATTTTGAATTCCTCTTGAAGTTCTGATTACTGTACGTAAACACTCCTCTAAAAGATTGAGGATCATTCCAACATCTAAGCTATCCCCGCTCAACATCTGAGCTCGACACAACATATGAGTCCCTCAGAAATCACATCAGAGCTAAACCTTTTTGCCAGATTCAATCATGTTCATCCATGCACCAAAAGACAATTCGCAAAACAAGTATTCCACGGCATTATCTCAAAACTTCAAAGTACTTGGATTGTTTTGTCAACTTCAAAATCATCTAGGGTTTTTCTCAAGACGGGGACCTTGTTTCTCACACTGGGCACGCCCATGTGAGCTTAGAGAAATTGAAGTATGATCCGGCGACATATGACCTATGCGCACAGAATGCGGGGGTTTTGGGGGCAGTACCCCCGACACGGGTGTTCCGCTTCCCGGTTAGCGGCATGGGATTTTGTTTAAGTTGTTCCATTTGTATTGGGACGAAAGGGGTTTCGGGTAGGCTTAGATTTTGGGCTCATTTGGTGCATATATATTATGCTTGTTTATAACTAATAATTGTAACGAGTTGTGCGGCTGTAAACAGAATCACAGTGAAATCTTTTTGCAGGATATAGCTCTATTCTGGGGTGAACTTGGGTAAAATCATGCGTCGTCTATTTTTCTTCTATTATCTGTGTGTTCGTTCTGAATCGGTTTGCGATACATCTCTTCAATTAGTATCAAAGTCTTGTGTTCGAGGAATTAGGGTTTATCTGAGATGTCTGGAGGATCACGGGTTGAGATAGAAAAATTAGATGGGACGCGATTCGATCTATGAAGATGAAGATGGATGATCTCCTTTGTGATCTAGATCTTTGGTCGGAAATCGTAACGAAAAGGCATGTTGCTGCGATGCCTAGTGTCGTAATAAAGGAATCGGGTAAGGAAACGGGGAAGGATGGGGATTCAACTTCCAAATAGCCAGATCCGAAGAAGATTGAAGATTGGGATCGAATTGATCGGAAAGCAAAGGGTTTGATCCGGCTTTGTCTCCCGGACTCCATTCTTACAAATGTAATGGGCGAACCTACAACCAAGGATTTTTGGCAGAAACTTGAGTCGCTGTATCAAAGTAAGTCCTTGGTTAATAAGCTATTCTTGAGGAAAAAAACTATATAACCTTCGGATGCACGAGGGCGATTCGTTTTCTACACATATGTATAATTTTAACACGTTGATAAGTCAACTCGTATCAATCAGCGTTAAGTTCCAAGATGATGATAAAGCGATAACACTACTGTGTTCACTGTCGGATTCATGGGATAACCTGATTGTCGTAATCGGTGGTGGGGATAAGGAATTGTCATATGAGAGTATATGTTCGGCCTTGTTATCGAAAGAGACATGAAGAATGGGATCAGGGAATTTTGGTAAAGAAGCATTGACTGCTGGGGGAAGGCCAGTAGAGAAGGCTCTAAATCGGAAAGGGTCCAGATCTAAATGTCGTAGGCGATCAAAGAGTAGGGAGAGGAAGGTGCAGTGTTGGAGATGTGAAGAGTGTGGCCATGTTGAGTGGGACTGTAAAAACAAGTCAGTTTTCAAGAAAGAAGCTCAATCATCCTCGGGAAAAAAAGAGAGCGAGACATGAGATTTGTATGTAGCTGCTGCATGCATGGTGCAGTCAGACAAGGATATTTGGCTCGTCGACACCGGTGCTTCATACCACATGACACCACATAGAGAGTGGTTTTGTGAATATGAGCAATATAATGGCGGAGATTATACTACAGTTCAGATTGTCAGGCGCGGTAAGGTAAAGTTGAGGATGAGTAATGGCATAGTGAAGACTCTTCCGGACGTGATGTACATACCCTCGATGAGTAGAAACCTGTTACCAGTTGGTATGATGGCTGATTCGGGGGTTACTTTCAGCTATGATAAGAATTCGTGCAAGATGACTCAGGGTTCTATTGTGATTGCACGAGGAGTCCGTCGTGGGACGTTGTATAGATTACTCCGGGAAACGGTGACTGTTGGTAGCGGGTTCGTCTCTCAAAAGACCAAGGAATATGGATATGATACGTCTATGTTGGGGCATCAGAGGCTAGGGCATATTGGTGAAACGAGACTGTCTACCTTAGTTTCGAGTCAAATGGTAGATGGAGTACCAGATTGCTCTATGGGTTTCGAGTTCTGTGAACACCGTCTCCACGGAAAATAGAATCGAGTTAGCTTCCAACACACCGGTACGAGAGCAACAGAGGTTCTCGAGCTGATTCATAGTGATGTTTTTGGGTCTACTCCGACTCCATCTGTTGGAGAATCCATGTACTATGTATCGTTCATAGATGATTTTTCGAGATATATTTGGATTTATTTTATTAGAAATAAATCAGATGTATTTGAAAATTTTTTAGAATTAAGGTTTTGGTTGAAAACCAAATAGGCGGGAAAATCAAGGTACTTCGTACAGATAACGGAGGTGAATTTTGTTCGAGCAAGTTCGAGCAGTTCTGTGTTGATAATGGTATTGTGAGGTAGAAGACGACTCCATTCACGCTTGAACATAATGGGGTAACTGAAAGATTACATCAGTCAATCATAGAAAAAGGCGAGATGCATGCTGAGTTGGGCAGGTTTGGAGCCAGAATTTTGGGCAGAAGTTGTAGTCATGGCCAGTTATTTGAAGAACTAGTGACCGACCTCATCAGTGAAGGATCATACACCATATGAGGCAGTGTTTGGGAAGAAGCCGAATCTATCACATGTTCGGATGTTAAGGTGTGACGCGTATGTTCATATACCCAGGGAGAAAAGGGGTAAGCTTGACAATAAATCTGAGAAGAACATATTCGTTGGATATAAAGGGCTATAACCTGTGGAATTCAGAATCAAAGACCATTGTATATAGTAGGGTTGTTGTCTTTCATGAATCACAATCACATATTGGCACAAAGAAAGGTGATGAGCCCTAGAAAGTGGTAGTGCTTGAATAAAGTCCCAAAGTTGAAACTATGGAGACGGTTCCAGAAAGTATGCCAGAGGAGTTAGATTCTGATCTGGAGTAAGGAGACTTGGTTAATGAAGTCGAGGATGCAGATTCATATGAAGACTCGGAAACAGATAGCATGCCAGCTCTGAGGAGATCAACGCCCGAAAGACGGGTACCACTTCGATACTCTCTTAGTGCATTGAGTACGATTCATGCTTTCAGCATTATCGGAGTTGATCCTAGTTCTGCAAAAGAGGCGAGATCCATGGATGATTTTCGAATCATTGGAAGCTCACAGTGATAGATGAGATGCAGTTGCTCGATCATAATGAGACATGGAGCTTGTGTGAATTGCCTAAGGATAGAAAGGAAATTGGGTGCAAATGTGTATTCAAGAAAAAATTTAAAACGGATGGAACTATGGAGAAGTACAAGGGAAGACTCATAGCCAAGGGGTATTCTAACATCAAGGGAGTTGACTATGACGAGATTTTCTCTCCCGTGGAAAAATTGATCTCGATACAGTTTGTTCTGTCCGTAGAAGCTGCATACGATCTTGAGGTGGAACAGATGGATGTAAAGACGGCTTTTCATAGGGACTTGGAGGAGGAGATTTATATGAGGCAACCAGAAGGCTTTGAAGTAAAATGAAAGGAGAATCTGGCATGCAAACTCAAAAAGTCTTTATATGGGCTGAAGCAGTCATTGAGGATGTGGTACCAGAAGTTTGATACGTACATGCTCCAGCTTAATTTTGTGCATTCAAATTCTTACCACTGTGTTTATGTGAAAAGGGTGGACGACCAGTTTGTCATACTCACGCTATATGTGGATGATATGTTATTGATCGGAAATAGCGTGAAAATGGTGAAATCCATGAAAATTTTGTTGGCTAAGAAGTTTGAAATGAAAGATTTGGGGCTTGCAAATTTTATTTTGGGCATGCAGATTACGAAGGACCATGAGAAACAGAAGCTGTGGCTAGAGCAGGAGAAATACATCAAAGAAATATTGAAGAAGTTCAACATGACGGACTGCAAGCCTGTTGGTACCCCTATACCTTTAGGGACCAAACTATCTGCGGAGCAACGTCCTAAGACAGATGAGGAAGCTGAGGAGATGGCCCGAGTTCCATACGCAAGTCCAGTGGGTAGCTTGATGTATGCTATGATGTGCACACATCCGGAAATAGCCTAAGGAGTGGGAGTCTTGAGCAGATATATGTCTAACCCAAGTAGAGAACATTGGAATTCGATCAAAAGAGTTTCTAGGTATCTTCGTGGAACTTGAAATTTTTTCTTTATGTTATGAAGGTACAGGGGATGGAAACATACTTTATATCGTAGGCCATGTAGGTGTACATTGGGTGGAGATATTGATAGTAGATGGTCCACTAGCGAGTATGTTTTCACATTATTTGGGGCTGCGTTGAGTTGGATGAGTAGGAGGCAAAGCGTGGTAGCACTTTCTTCTATGGAGGATGAGTAAATGGCTCTTACTCATTCCGGAAAAGAGGCCATATGGTTACAGCGGTTGTGTTTGGAGCTCGATTTTGAGCAAGGAGCCATAGAGGTGAGATGTGACAATCAAGGGCTATTTATTTAGCTAATAATGCAATGTTTCACTCACGCACACAGCACATTGATATACAATATCATTTCATCCGAGAAAAAGTGAAGAAGAAAGAGGTTCGGCTTGTAAAGGTCGACACGGCGGAAAATAGTTCAGACTTCCTTACTAAAGCCGTCATGATTGTAAAGCTTGAATGGTGCTCTACTGCGATTGTACTGAAGATAAATGATATTGGAAAGGCTCTCATTTGCGCGAAGTATCTACCAAGTGGGAGAATGTTGAAGTTAGCGTATACTTTCAAGGACCTTGTTTTTCACACCAGGCACGCCCACTTGAACTTAGAGAAACTGAAGTATGATCCGACGACATTTGACTCCTACGCAAGGAATGCAGGGGTTCGGGAGTGGCACCCCTGCCCAGTCAGTGGGCGGAGCTTCCGCTTCGCAACCGTAAGTTAGTCTGTTTGTTGTGGGATCAAAGGAATTTCGAATAGGCTTAGGTTTTGGACCCATTCAGTGCATATATATTATGCTCGTTTATGACTGATAATTGTAACGAGTTGTGCAGTTGTAAACAAAATCATAGTGAAATCTCTTTGTAAGACATACCCCTATTATGGAGTGAACCTGGGTAAAACATCTGTATGTTCGTTCTGATTTGCCATGCATCCCTTCAGTTAGGGGAATGCTTACGTTGTGCTATGAGAGACTATGCTTACGTCGTGCTCTGAGAGACTAAAACAATGACCAAGACCAAGAGAGGCCTGTACGAAAACAAATAATTAACGTAGACTTCAGTGAATAATGACACTTTGGTCAATCTAAATTGATAAGAAGATGTGAATCCTTTGCTATTTATAGGTGACTCTCCCTCCAGGAAGAAACAAGAAAAAGCTCAGATCCCTTGAAGTGTAGCTTCTCCTGAACCATCCACAGCAAAAAAGATGATCTCCACCAGTTCTATACCCCTACTCTTCATAGTTCTGATCCTTCTCCTTATACACATTATGAAATTAAAGTTCAGGAGTATCCGTGAAAATGGAAAATCGGAGCCACAACTTCCCCCCGGTCCTGCCCCGTGGCCCATCATTGGCTGCGTGCCCGAGCTGCTGCGCCGAAAGCCTATATTCCGGTGGATACATCGCCTCATGAAGGAGATGGACACTGATATTGCATGTGTTCGGCTTGGCAATGTTCACGTCATTCCCGTGATATGCCCTAAAATCGCTCGAGAGTTCCTCAAGAAGCACGACTCGACATTTTCATCGAGGCCGACTTCAATGGCAACACGAACATATAGCGGCGGATACATCACAGCCGGTCTGACTCCTTATGGCAACCAATCCAACAAAATGAGGCGAGTTTTAGTTTCAGAAATAATTTCCCCCGCAAGACATCATTGGCTCATGGATAGAAGAACCGAGGAAGCGGACAATCTGGTTAAGTACATCTTTAATCAAAGCAAAGCCTCCAGCAGAACCGTAAATGTGAGGACCGCCACCAGACAATATACTGGGAACGTGATGCGGAAAATAATGTTTAGCAAAAGATGGTTCGGAGAGGAAAGGGCGGATGGCGCGCCGACCGTTGCTGAGGAGGAACACGTCGAGGCGATATTTACTATAATAAAGTATTTATACGCATTTTGCATATCTGACTATTTTCCTTGGCTGGTGGGGCTTGATTTAGATGGTCATGAAATGTCTGTCAAAGAGGCTATCAGGACTGTGAACAAATATCATGACCCCGTTATTGACTCGAGGCTCAGAAAATGGAGGAGGTTCGGCAATTCAAACGATGAATCTACTAGCAATGAGCCGCATGATTTGCTTGACGTTTTGGTTAAGCTCAAAGATTCAGAGGGAAAGCCACTCCTTACGCCTGAAGAAATCAAAGCAGAAGTTACGGTAAGCTACAAACATGCATATACTAGCTTCTTTTTCTTCAAGCAGAATTTTTATGCGTAGGTAGAATTGATCATTGTGGTATATATGTATATTTACTTCGATACGTCGTGGAAATTTTGTCTTTACATTAACAGAAACTCAATTTACCTCGTCTCTCTCAAGGAGTCCAGAGTGAAGAGCCTACCAGATATTACCATCCTATTCTCAAATCATCCATGAGAAAATATGTTGTAAAATTTAATATTGCCGGTTCATCTTGTACAGACGAATAATAAGCGTTACACGCCAGTATCACAACTTGTGTATGGAACCCACTTTAATGCTAAAACTCTTGGAACGATCATGTCACAACTTTTGAAAAGCTCTTCGCTGACTTAGTTTGCTAGAAAATCAAAAGCATTTAAAAAGTGTTGACACTAAAGTGATATCCATAAAGTTTTGGCACAGAAACTGTCATTTGTGAAATTGTTTGTCTAACACTTCTAACATTAGAAACCAAACAAAAATGGCGAGGTGAGTCAAAAGCAGAAAAAATAAAGCAAATATTCTCACTTTGCCTCTACTTTCCTTTCTTTTGTTGGACTCAAAAGCAAAATCATGAAGCGAACACTCTCTCCAAATAATTTCATAGAAAATCACAAAGTCTATTTGTTTTTCTAGAAGAAAAAAGAGTAGGAAGCAAATTTTTACCTTAGAAAAAAAAAAGCAAATATTCTCACTTTGCCTCTACTTTTCTTAAATTTACATTTATTTCTTCTTTAACCTTGCTTTATTTTGAAATTGAACAACAGAGGTTGGAGCCTCATGTAAATGGACTGCTTTAATCATCTACGAGGATTAATGCTAGGGAACGTTTCGGAGCCGATTTTACCGTAATTCTCAATTTATGCAAAATTTATAAATTACTCATTACACGGTTTTAAAGTGTTTCATACCAAAACATTACAAAAAGGATCACTTTAATGCCGAATTTTTATGGATAATCGATTTCATGTCAAAAAAATTGAAAATCGTCTTTTTAAGTAACCCGAGTGAATCACCCTAAATTGTTTTTTTTTTTTTGTTAACGGAGTCATTAAGTGATTGCCCTTTAAAAGTTATGTGAGTTAAAAAAAAGTTTGAAAAGTTATCAAAATAAGGAGCTTTATAATAGTTATGGCAATGATATCATCCTCATCCCCCTTGTATTTAGATGCAAAAAAAAAAAAAGACAAATGGAAGGTAATGTTTTCTAGAAATTCAAATGAAATAAGATATAATCGCTATTTCTGAGTTAAAAAGTTCGTAGGTAGATATAAACTGGGGAAATTCAGTTCCACTTGAATTATATCCTCTACGCATTGTCTTTTTGTTTTTAAATAAGTTTTGACGGTCTAAAAGATACATGGGAAACTCATGGATGTAGTACAAGAACATAACCAGGCAAAATATATATTTGCAGGAAATAATGTTCGCGAGTGTTGATAATCCCTCAAACGCAGTTGAATGGACCTTGGCCGAGATGATGAACCAACCCGAGATCCTCAAGACAGCAATGGAGGAATTAGACAGGGTCGTTGGTAAAGACAGATTAGTCCAAGAATGTGACATCCCACATCTTAATTACATCAAAGCATGCGCTCGTGAAGCCTTCAGGCTCCATCCAATCGCACCTTTCGTCCCTACACACATGGCCATGTCTGATGCCATTGTCACCGGCTACTTCATCCCGAAGGGAAGCCACGTGCTATTGAGTCGTCTTGGTCTCGGGCGAAACCCTAAGGTCTGGAACGAGCCGCTCGAGTTTAGGCCAGAGCGGCACTTAACTAGCGACTGCACTGAAGTTCAACTCACAGAGCCGGACTTACGCTTCATTTCCTTCAGCACTGGACGGCGCGGCTGCGTGGCTCCGATGCTTGGGACTGCGATGACCATCATGCTTCTCGCTAGGATGGTTCAAGGGTTTAATTGGAAGGCACCCCCTGAAGTAACGAGCATCAACCTCGATGAGTCCATTGGAGATCTGTTTCTTGCTAATCCGCTCATCGCACATGCCGAACCGCGTTTGCCATTACATCTCTATCCTTGAGAGTTACTTGCAAGAAAGTGAAAGTTGACCTTGCTTAGCCTGCTATGGACAAGGAGTCTCACCACAATCACTGGTTGCCTCTGGCGACGGCGGGATGGCATCCCTTCAAGAACCTTTTCCTGCAATCTGTGTTTCTCTATCTAGTTTGTCTTCATATGAAGCGCCCACTTGCTTCTATAAGATAATTTTCATAAAATACCATGTACTGTTTAAAGATTGAATTCAATTGCACTTTCACAGTTAATATATACTCACTGATTAAGTACTCCAAACTAGAACCTTGGCGAATGGGTGCGGCCAACGAGGCACGATGGCTCCTCCATGGCTGAGCTCGATTTGGCCTCGCCACGGAGCCACGGAGGAGCTCCATGGCCAGATCTGGAGTTGCTCCATGGCTAAGCCTCAATTTGCCTGTCCCAACAAATTGTCAGGAGAGAAGCCTATATAAAACACAGCATTCTTCAGAAACTTCATCCTTCAACTAGACCCTTCTTGTTGAACCCAAGTTTCCAAACACAATGTCGTTTCTATTGTCGCTGCCCCCACATCTCCTCTCCTTTGCACACTTCTCTAGTGCAAATTTAAAAGCCGTGCTCAGAAATCAAATCCACCGATTTGCCAGCCCAATACCACCCCGTCTTCAAAAGCCGGACATTCACCCTTGCCCAAGTTGAGGGTCATCGGGTGCCAAGCATTTCCGGCCACTGTGATTCGGTCGGATTGTATCTACAAGCAGATCATGTTGTGCGGAACAAGCGATCGATCGAAAAATAGACAGAACGAGAAAGTAAATCGAACACCAGATATACGTGGTTCAGTCGTAAAGACCTACGTCCACGGGGAGAGCAGTAACGAATTCCACTATAGAACGAGCGATACACGGAGATTACAAAACACTCGAGTTACACAAACACACTATTGGTGTTTCCCAGCCCCAATTACATCCAAGAACGCACACAGTGTTTAGCCCACAATTCCTAGCGAAATAATCTCTCAATCTCGCAAAGAAATTAAAAACAAAAATCTAACCTCAAGATTTAATCGGCTTCCACACTTGAATTCTTGATGTAATTCCGCGAATCAAAACGAAGACTCAATGCCAAGCACTTGCAAAAGAAAACGGCGCTTCAAGACTTCCACCGCCAAGCACTCATAAACACAACGGCGCTTCCACGATCTCACGGCCACAAGTCCAAGTCTTCGTTCAACATGTACAGAGTAAACCCTCTGCCAAGACTTCGTGTATTACGGCCAAGTTCACTAATGGTATATTTATACCTCCAAGAAGATCTATTCGTTGGCCGACTCAACACGGTCAACCAAGTCTAAAATCTTTGACTTTTCCTTTTCATCCATGCCACCTTTTTCAACAAAATAAAAAAAGAAAGCCAATCTTTTTCTCTATTTTTTTTATTTCTTTGGTTGTCATTGTCTGCAAAGGAGTCTATATCGGTCAAAGTCAAATATCACACTTTCCTTTTTCTCCTTCTTTCATGTGAGCAAATATACGGATGAACACATGAGCCGATCTTCTTTTTGTTTTCTTACGTGCTGTCGGATTTCGTTTGAGCTCAAACTCGGGACATTAATTTAACAATCTTCACCTTGGCTCGTGTTTGAGCCTAATCACAATTCCTTCGTTAAAATCCAAACTTCATATGCTACTCTCCCAACAGCCCCAATGGGCTCAACCGCCATAGATATCATCCAAGTCCAAGCCACGCTTGAACTTCGCCATAACCGTTGACCTCATTAAAACATCAACTCCACATGCACTTTTAACTGTTCCACAAGGACTTTCTGACACAAGCTCTTCAATCGTAGATAAAGCAAAACTACTGTTGCATCCATATTTGTCAAGAGATCAAACACATACCTTGTAAATATAAGCAGTTACAGCAATTGTTGGCTCTATAGGCTCCACCTTGCTACAAGCACCATCTGTGTCAATTACCACACTAGTACCCGCTACCTCAGGAGTTTCTGGTTGCAACTCCACCTCAAGCTGAACACCGTCCAGATCCGTATAAACACTACCACAATCACTCCTAGCCAGAAGTATTGGAGACTCATCAAATGTAACTTCTCTGCTACAAACCGATGAATTTATATCCGGGCACCACAACTGATCGCCACATTCACCTCGTGCATAGCCATGGAATATGCACCTTACCCTCACATCGAGCTTACCATCACTTACTCGATAATAACATGGGCAACTAAATATTCTAAAAATAGAATCATCAGCAACATTACATGACCACACTTCTTCGGGAGTCCAATATCCAATCGCAGTCGATGGAGATCTATTCACCAAGTAGCTCGCCATACTAAGCGCATCCGCTGAAATTTTTCCAGCTCTACTAGTACTAGAGATCCTTTTACAGGCCGTCTCTAGTAATGCTCTACTCATCAATTATGCAAACTGTTGTGATTTACTGGTACTAGTGCGGTGTTTCACTATGCACTTTTTCATGTAGAATTTATTTACCAGCTTCGAGCAGGACTCCATGCTACTGTCAGTTCGCACATGCTTGATCAACTTACTAGTCCACATTCTGATCAAAGCTCTCGTCCGCGTATTCCTGACAACAACATCAAAATTGTGCTTTAACACAAACACCCAAACCTTCCTCGAGTAGCCGTTAGACGCTCGAACATATGTCGACGTCTCATGAGCAAAACTTATCAATGTCTCACCTTGAAGTTTATACAGGCCAATGTGCTTGATTCCTTTCATTATCACCAAAGCACATCGAACAATCTTCAAGACTCCACCTCGTGAAGAATACCTGCATCTAG
Source organism: Rhodomyrtus psidioides (assembly GCA_021437785.1). Classification (NCBI taxonomy): domain Eukaryota; kingdom Viridiplantae; phylum Streptophyta; class Magnoliopsida; order Myrtales; family Myrtaceae; genus Rhodomyrtus; species Rhodomyrtus psidioides. The sequence continues at coordinate 2,057,411 of JAILYB010000077.1, read as the reverse complement.
CTGAATCTAGAGTACCCAATGAATTAAGTTCTTTTCAATTATGGAACATGTCTTACCCCAGTCAATGTCCTCACAGTACCATCATGCATTCTGAATTTAACATCACCAACACCCACAACATCGCATTCAGCTTTGTTTCCAAACTGCACTTTACTACTATCCATGCATTGATAAGAAGTAAACCAGTTCCTGTTTGGTGTAGCATGAAAAGAACAACCAGAATAAATAATCCATCCGCCAAACGACGAATTCTCGGTGACAGACAATACACAATCGACACCATTAGAATTTTCAGCTACAACTGCAACATCATCCGCAGATTCAACTCAATTCCCTTAAGCCTTTCATTTTTCAGCTTAAAACAATTTCTTCTAAAATACCCTCTCTTGCCACAGTTCCAACAGACATCACCGCCAGTCCTAGACTGACCGCGTCTATTCATGTTCATACTACTTCTGCTAACACGAGTACTAGCTCTTCCTCTTTCACCTACTAAAGCAATAGATACAGATTCGCCAGATTCTCTTCTATGGATATCCTCACTCAAAATTAAATCACGAATCCCATCAAACGTCAAACTAGTTGACCTAGAAGAATTACTAACAGCAGTAACAGTAGTATTCCAACTATTAGGCAATGAGGATAATAGAGTCAAAGCATGTACCTCTTCTTCAAAGTCAATCTCAATTGAACTCAATTGACTAACGATCACATCGAATTCATTGATATGATTAGCAACAGATGTACCTTCGCTCATTTTCAAGTTAAACAGACGTCGCATCACATAGACCTTGTTGATCGCAGAGGGCTTCTCATACATGTCCAACAGGGCTTTCATCAAACTCGCAGTGGTCTTCTCTTTAACAATAGTAAATGCGACGTTACGAGCCAACGTCAGTCGAATAACACCAATCGCTCGTCTATCCAGCAATTCCCAATCGGGTTGCTTCATCGTTTCTGGTTTCTTCCCAAATAGGGGCTCGTGCAGCTTCATCTGATATAAATAATCTTCTATATGCATCTTCCAAAAACCAAAGTCCTTCCCCTCAAATTTGTCGATTTTCCCTTTAGCTTCCTCTGTCGCCATCGATTCGCTTCAACTCAAGCAAGCCTAGCTCTGATATCAATTGTTGGGCGGAACAAGCGATCGATCGAAAAATAGACAAAACGAGAAAGTAAATCGAACACTAGATATACGTGGTTCGGTCGTAAAGACCTACGTCCACGGGGAGAGCAGTAACGAATTCCACTATAGAACGAGCGATACACGGAGATTACAAAACACTCGAGTTACACAAACATACTCTTGGTGTTTCCCAGCCCCAATTACATCCAAGAACACACACAGTGTTTAGCCCACAATTCCTAGCGAAATAATCTCTCAATCTCGCAAAGGAATTAAAAACACAAATCTAACCTCAAGATTTAATCGGCTTCGACACTTGAATTCTTGATGTAATTCCGCGAATCAAAACGAAGACTCAATGCCAAGCACTTGCAAAAGAAAACGGCGCTTCAAGACTTCCACCGCCAAGCACCTATAAACACAGCGGCGCTTCCACGATCTCTCGGCCACAAGTCCAAGTCTTCGTTCAACACGTACAGAGTAAACCCTCTGCCAAGACTTCGTGTATTACGACCAAGTTCACTAATGGTATATTTATACCTCCAAGAAGATCTATTCGTTGGCCGACTCAACACGGTCAACCAAGTCTATATCTTTGACTTTTCCTTTTCATCCACGCCACCTTTTTTTAACAAAAAAAAAAAGCTAATCTTTTTCTCTTTTCTTCTTGATTTCTTTGGTTGTCGTTATCTACAAAGGAGTCCATATCGGTCAAAGTCAAATATCACACTTTTCTTTTTCTCCTTCTTTCACGTGAGCAAATATACGGATGAACACATGAGCCGATCTTCTTTTTGTTTCCTTATGTGCTGGAGCATCCATACAATATACCATCAGATTTCGTTTGAGCTCAAACTCGGGACATTAATTTAACAGATCTTGTCACCGCCATTGGAACATCAATGTGCACAAGAGAGCGCCTGTGGCCATACAGTCAAGTTATATGGGTGGAAAATACTTAGCCGAGTTTTCTCTCGCTACTCTTGTATCATTTTAGGCAACTCCCATTGTATTGGATTGAGAAGTTCGAGTCACAGAAGTGTTTATTGAGCAATTATTTAAGGACGATCATATTCCACTGAAATTTCAAATAAAGAAGATAATACATAAGGTTGATTAGAAGAATACTTGCATCGAGTTGTTTTAATTTGCATATGTTTATGCTCTAAAGATTCATCCTCCCAAAAGCCAATGCTTTTAGGCGTGAAAGTGAGAAGCTTTTTGGTACTTTAAGAGGAAACTTATATGCAATCAAATTCCAAAATTTTGTTAATAATAATCTCAAATTAGCGAGTGGCTATGCATGAGACGGCGTCCGATAGCTGTTCCTAGTGAAACTTTTAGAACTCACTAGTCTGACGATAGCAAGGCTGATGGTGATATTAGCTTTTTGAAACAATGGGCGAAAGGTCGAGAATAGAAAGGAAAACAACAAGCAGCCAATGTGACTGGCTTGAGATATAGTAACTGAGCGATGCGGTCTGTATGGCTAGTGTCATAGCATCAAGCGGCCAATACGGTTGGCTTCAAAAAATAGTTACCGGCCGACGCGGTTTATGCAGCTGGCACCAAAAGAAAATCACCTTCTTAATAAAATGCTCGACTTGACTATTAATGCAGGCCGGATTGACCAGATTGATGATGCCGCCCGCATCGAAAACGAGCTCACACGACTGAGGAGATCAGCTTGCGTCTAAACTCGACGAGCCGCTCGACAAGACTTGTCGAAGTCGAAAGGACACAAGTCGAAGACCAAGAGTCTCATTCTAGAATCGACACCACAATAAAGCTTTTGTCATTCCCTACGCATTGGAAGAATAAAATCCTTGGGATAGTGATGAAGATGGTATCTCGCTTCTAGGTCCTAGGTGCTTTAATGTTTACGGTTTCTAGGTTCTTTAACGTTCTTTAGCCTCTTCATTTTCTTGAGTCTTTTACTTTTCCTTGGCTATTAAAGGCCATCTACTTTTTGTATTCGGAAACGTCTTCAGTCTTCTAAGAACATTATTGATTTTGGAAGTGTATCATCAATCCTAGAAAAACATATCCGATCTTGGAAAAGCATTGTATGTCTTCAAAATTCTACTTGGTTTTCAGGGAACGTCATATGTCCTTGAAATGTTCATTTGTCTTTTGAATGCACATGTGTCTTTAAAGAGCATCTTTGTTGTTTGAGAGAATGCCAACTTCTTGTCTTCGTCAGCTGATTATGACTCAACTAAGGAATAGCTGTTTGCTAATTAACTCCATTGGAGATTCTTTCTCTACTCCTCCAAATTTTATCGGGGATTGAGATATCTAGTAATCTTTTGATGTTTGCAAAATTAATCTCGTGATTTGCAAGTATCTAGATGAGCATAGTCTTGCTCTTACCAAGTGCCTTGCCTTTTTTAATGTGTAGGGATTCGACTTTTTCTCCCCTTTTTATATCCGCCTTTTCCTTTCTCATTTGAAATCAGGATCTTCGATGATCATGTAAGGTATGCAATTTGAACCTTATCATGTCTGAACATTTGACTAGGAAATTTCTTGTAACTCCTATTTCTTTAACTCTTTTATCCATGGGTGTTTTGCTGCTTTCGCCTTGGGGTGTGCAATGATCACCAATGTGGTTCATGAAATGAATATGCAGGTTCAACTTGGCTATGCAAATGGGTAAAAGTGTATAGGATAGAGAAACATATGTCTTTTCATCATCTTATGGCATCTGAATCAATGTATATCAACACACGAAGATTGATATTAGTCCGAGCAAGAAAATTTCTAACCATTTTCCTCATGATATCGCTAGACCTTACCTATGTACGACCCCAATGTGGGGCAGTTCTTGATAGGGTTAAAAAATGAGAACCACCGCTCAAAGGGGTTGTCAATGATTACCTGTAGTGTTTGGGATAGAGAACGAATGTCTCTGTCGTCCCAATCCATGTAAGTGATGCGAATGACTCTTACATCCATGGGTCTAGTTTTTTCTATCCTCCCACTCCTCTCACCTCTCAAGTGTATATAGAACGTGTTTGGATTAGGCTTACCTCTTGTCTGAAAAAACATCCTTTTGGACGGTTTAAACAACTCTTGTTCGGAAAACTCATTTTTTTTCTCCAAAAGCTTTACCCTACTAGGGATTTAAGATGCATCATGCATGCTTCAGTCACATTTGAATAAACCCTGATCCCAAAATGTATGCAATGAATGCAAACAATAAGAGGTTTAGCTTTTAAAACCTGATTCTTCCAGGATTTGCCCATTTCCATGATCATTCCTGGTTCTAATAGATGATGGGGGAACTCTCTAACAACCTTCCGTTGTTTTTGTCTTCATTTGTCGTTCCTAGACAAAGAGATTAAAAACTCTTACGAGTGGAGGGCATATTAACGAGTGATGGAACGGATATATATCACATGATTCCATGCATTGGGACCAACTGGCCCTTAGTTCCATTTGAACAAATTCGGCCCTAGGTTCTTCTCCTCGAATCCTGCAATACATAACACATGATATGTATATATGTATGCATGATATGCAATACAATGATTTCCATGACGACTCGGATCATTCCAGAGAAAGCCGAATCTAGCTTCTGATTTCATTTCAAGGATAATACTTCTTCAGTGTATCATAATTTACAGGATATCTCAGCTCATCTCCTTCGGAGTTTACAAAAATTAAAGCCACTCCCACAAGGACTTTCTTGACAACGTACGGGCCCACATAATTTGGAGTAAATTAGCCTCCTAGATGAGAAGCATTCGGTAGAGTCTTTCTCACAACTAGATCATCTACCTCCAAATTTATGGGCTTAACCTTCCGGTTGAATGACATGGCTACTCTATTTTGGTAGCTCTAACCATGACAGATTGCCTTAAGACGTTTTTCATCGATCAGGTTCAACTGTTCACACCTGTGTTGAATCCATTCTGTTTTAGAATGCTTAACTTCTGATAATACCCTCAAGGATGGAATCTCCATTTCCATGGGTAGGACGGCTTCCATGCCACAAACTAAGGAATAAGGAGTTGCCTCAGTTGAAGTCCGAATCGAAGTTCGATACGCCATTAATGCGAAGGGTAGCATTTCATGTCAATTCTTGTAATTTTCGGCTGTCTTTGCCGAAATCTTCTTGATGTTCTTATTCGTCGCTTCAACTACCTCATTCATCTACAGGCAGTAAGGGGACCAATTAAGATGTCGAATGTAACATTATGAATTTCCTGTCATTTTGAGACTATGGAATGAGAAGAATCTATCGATGTATTTCAGTTTTATTTCGCTCGGATCTGATCAATCCTGAGTAGACTAACCAGAAGGGAAAGGCTAACATATGACAAGGTACGTGGACCTAGGAAACTCAAAATGTAAAGGACGCTTTGACCATAAGAATTGCTGAGGGACATTTAGAACCAATAAGGGCCGATCTGATAACGATTAAGGAATCCATTGCTAGCGTTATACGATTGGAACACGGGTGATGCCGTACAACCAATGTATAATTTGTGACATTTTCCTAAATCAAGTTCGGATGATCGAGACCGTCGGAACTAGAATTAATCCTCGCAATTACATGACGACCAAATTTGTCTTATCCTAAGTCGTCCTAAGTGTGATGAGAGTCACAAAGTCGATACATGTAACGTCTGCAAAAGCCGCCCGTTAGTTCAAGATAAACTGAAGTTACGATCGACGGACGATTGATCACGAAATGGAAGATCAAAATTGGCAATTGGAAATGAGGAATTTCAAAATTGGAAAAGGATTTGACGTCGTCTCGCCAATGGCCATTCAGAATGAGAAAAATGAATTTTCAGACGAAAAATATCAAATGACTGTTATACCCCTCGCCTATTTGCCCTTGTCTTAAGGATAATTGAAGGACGAAATGGTCATTTTCTCCTCCACCATGGGCTGCTGAAAATCATGTGCAAGAATTCAAGGAAGTCAATGGCATTATTGGTTTTTGCCACTTGTCACTCTTAGAAGGCCCTATGCATTTATTACCCACCTAATCACATCTTGTCAATTTTAACCTCAATTATATGTGTGAAACACCTCCATTTGCAACCCCTTCAGTCGTGGGTAGTACTCCCCCTCCAATCCCCTTTTATTTTTCTCTCTTCTTCTTCTTACCAAAAACTGCTCGGAAGACAATTTCTGAGCCCTCTGTTCGGTCAGTACGACCGGCCCCTCCCGTCGGTACCTCGCTGTCTCCGATTATCACAGATTATTTCAAGATGTCCTTAACAATTTCCAATTGGTTTCGTGACATTTGGAGGTCTGGTTAATTTATGAAAAATTTTGGAAGAAAAGCGGACAGATTTTGAGCTAGCTGAGGAAATGTGTTAGTTCTAGCTCTTAGAAATTTCAAATGATCTCAAACTTTTTGTGAGATCTTCATAACATCTAGTACTCATGTTGGATGAGCTTTGGCCACAAATTTGGTGGTATTAAAATAGGTTTTCATGACTAATTGTGGATAATCAAAACTGACCAGAAAATTGATCGTTGCGCGCCAAGAAGAATCTGAGCTGTTAGAGGGCTTTGGGTTGTTGTTTCTCTCCAAAATCCCTGGTGAGCCTCCTAGACACATAAATTGAGATGTTAGTAAGTGTAACTCATGAGAATTGGAGCCTAGAGATTATTTGTGGGTTGATATGCACTGTTGGATTGAAACCGGTTGTGCCTGCTTTTGCCCTGTGCTGTCCGATTCTGTTGGGGGCGTTTTCAATGGTAAATTGATTTCAAATTAATTCATGAGACCTTGTGAAATGTTGTGTGAGGTGTTAATTGAAAGTGTGTGAAGTGGATTGGGATTTGGAAGTGATTTAAGGGCTATAGTGTGCATGAAACTCCAAGTTATATTCTGCCCTGTATATGGTTGAATGAACTGAGTACTTAAAGGGTTCGTGGAGATATTGTAGTGCTTTCGATCATTTGATTAGGCATCCTGAGTTGCCATTGGTTTGGCTATTGAGATATTGGTGGGATAGAATTGGGAATTGATTGGATTTTGATCCAAAGTTAATGAATTTCCTAGGACGGTGCGAGAACCTTGGGAGGCGGAACACTTGTGAGTTTGAGGAAGATCGATCGAAGTGGATCTTTGCTAATTGCTTGAGGTAAGTAGTTCCTAAACTCTTACTTGAACCCGAGGATGCTACTGGATAGTTATTTGGTGTAGTGTGATTGTGCGTTAAAAGCATGGTGATTGTTAATGTGTTATTGAATTGGCCGTGGGCCCTATTATTGCTATTAAGAATGATCGTGGGCCCTATTATTGCTAGTGAATCGGCCGTAGGCCCTGAGAAATTACATCGCAGCCGTGGGCCCTAGCGATGCTTGAATAAATTGAAACTACATCACGCTCGTGGGCCCTGGCGATGGTTTGGCTGTAAGCCCTATGAAATTATATCGCGGCTTGGAGCCCTGGCGATACATCGCGGCCGTGGGCCCTGGCGATGCTTAAATGATTGTCACATTGAAGACACTACGTTTGTTTTAGGCTAATGTGTGAAGCTTGGGTCACTAGTGATGATATGTGCTTGATAGTTGCTTCTTTACATCAAGTACTTTGAAAAGGTGATGATCGTTTTCCATATGCCATTGCTTGCTGAATTCTATGCATCTTGTTGCATTAGCGTGTGGTCTAGTGGGACTAGTGGTTTAGTTTAGAATTGCTGGGATGCAAATTTCACCCCGTAGTGGGACATATTTTTCAGACCCGAAACCGTGACTATGTGGCCAGTAAGACTAGGCAATCCGAAGGAGTCGGTCGTCTCTTTTGAAGAATTTCCAGAGAGTAAGTCGATAGTCTATGTAAGAGAAAGTACGACGTTGTGGGTAGACGAAGGGAAGACAAGTCTGCAGCCGCATCGTTTTGAAGCGTGTTACCGCCGCCTGGGGAACAGCGATTTGTTAGGTCCTTTGCTATCAAAAGATGTGCCCCTAGGAGTTGTCCCTAGTTAGTGTCACTCATCCCATTCAGAAGTAGAAGTGGAGAATCAAGCATCTGTGATAGGATCCGGAAATAATCCTGAGAGTTCAAATTTTCCCCCTTTTGAAGAATACAAGAACTATATGGAGATATCAACTTAGGAGACAGAAGATCCTGAGGAGGCAACTGAAAAGGACACCGAGGACCTTTCTAAGGAGGTGACATTGGAGACCTATTCCGAATACAATCCGGAGGGGGATGAAGTCAAAGGGAGCGAGGGATCGAGTGGCTCCTCAGGTTGACGATGCCCAATGGTTGAGTACTGCTGCAAGGAACATTTTTGGAGTGAGGTTTAGGAAGGCACAGTGGAGTAGCCTTTTATGTTAACCTGAGTTCCTTGCTAGTCTATGTATGCGATTTTTGATTGAAGACCTTTCCTACCATCGTCTGTATCAACTTATGAGTATGTATGTATGTATGTATGTATGTATGTAAGTATGTGCTTTGTTATTTGTCCGAATTCCATATGTTGTTTGTTGTCAAGGTGATGTGTCCTTCCGCATGTGCATTCCATTTCACTTTAGGTCGTGAGGTGTTCCTGAGATTTATTTTATTGGCCTGGAGCGGATGTGATGTGCTCGCTGGGAGTGCAAGGTGTGACATCGAATATCAAAGTGATCCAACAGATCATCGACAATCATGTTATTCAAATTGAACCCTTTGTCCGTGATAATTGCTTGGGAAGTGCCATATTGAGAGATTATATCCTTTTTTTGATAATTCTCGCCACATTCCTTGTAGTGACATTTGCGTAGGAATTGGCTTCAATCCATTTCGTAAAGTAATCAATCGCTACCAGAATGAAGCGATGACTATTCGATGCGGTTGGGTAAATTGGCCCAATCATATTTATTTCCGACATAAAGAACGGCCAAACTTCTGACATCTAATGAAGCTCATGAGGAGGTGCGTTGATCTTATCACCATACACCTGACATTGATGACACGATCTCACGTGTTGGCTACAATCTGACTCAATGGTCATCTAGTAATAACCGAGTCACATGATTTTCTTTACGAGGAGATGGCCATTCATGTGTGGCCTACATACACCTTCATGAATCTCCTTCATGAGTACATTTGCCTATTTAGCGTCTACACATCTCAACAATACTGAGTCGAATGACCTCTTGTATAGGGTTTGACCACTGAGGAAAAACTTGGCAGCCGTCTTGGCTATGTATTTTCTATCCCAGCCTGACATCTTTCGAGAAATTCTCCTTTTAAGAGGTAGTTTTTGATGTCATGGTACCATGGCTCTCCACTAAATTCTTCTTCGATCAACATGCAGTAAGCTAATTTCTTGATCAGGCCAATCCTTAATGGCTCCATCTCTAGTCCACCCGCTACTTGTAACATCGAGGCTAACGTAGCCAATGAGTCTACAAATTGGTTTTACGTTCTTGGTAAAAACTCGAAGGACATCTCTTCCAATTCGAGGGTCAATTCTTCTAGGTACATATGATAAGGAATGAGTTTTGCATCCTTCATCTTCCATTATCCTTGAGTCTGAAGAATAATAAGTATAGAATCTCCACAAACTTGCAACTTTCATACTTTCATGGAGATGCCTAACTGTATGCCCAGAATACACGTCTCATATTCTGAAACGTTATTAGTGCAAGGAAACATCAGTTTCGCGGTAATTGGATAATGTTGGCCTTCCGGAGATATCAATATTGCCACAGTGCCAGCTCTTAACAAATTGACTTCACCGTCAAAATAGATGATCCATTTATCCTCTGATAACATTAAGATCTGATTTTATGTTTCTGTCTCATCTAGAGACATTCTGTTTTGGGAACTCTCCGCTAGCATATCAGCTATTACTCTTCCTTTTACAGACTTCTGAGGCAAACTTCTTATGTCAAAGTCAGACAACATCACCTGCCATTTGGCTAACTTTCCAATCAAAGCAGGTTTCTCTAATAGATACTTGATTGGATCATTTTACGTCACTAATTGAATATGATAATGCAGGGTATATGATGCCGAAACGCGATAGAAAGCAAGGCTAAACGGAAGAATCGAAACGATAAACGAGGAACAATCCATGTTCACTCAAAACGATATCAAATCGTAATATTCTCAATATTCAATAATCTCATCTCAAAACACGACCTTATAAAGGTGTCAACCCTAATGACAAAAGATAACGCAAAAAATACAAAAATACCATTCAATTATAAAATTTCCTAAAAATAGAAAAATGCCCGGAAATCCATCTAAACGACCCCAAATTGCCAAAATCCAATGCCAACGGCACCGAGTATTAATCAAATGACCGCTTCGCTTCAATAGACCGAATTTGAGCCCAATCCGATGTCGTTGACTGATTCTGTCTGCCGGTCCTAGGTGCATCATCCTCCCCTACTAGAAAAAGATTCGTCCTCGAATCTTGTTCTTCTTGACAACAATCTCCTCCGGTACTTCTAGTTCCTCTCACAACTGGCCTTTCTTTGCTTCGACCGGAAAACAGAGAAGACTCCGTAGATAACATGGCAGCAATAGTCAAAGTAGGGGATAAACAACCACGCCATCGACTTGCAGGGTGAAAGGTGAATAAAAGAGCACAATACAGGTAGCCCAGATGAGCTATTCCTTGAGATGATTGCTTTCTTCACAACGTGTTGATCTTTGCCATTGAAATATGAGACTTTATAAAGATGCCCCAAGTCAAGACACTGCAGCTCCTTTAACTTCCATAACGTTACCTGAGGGTGCCTAAGAGGAGAAAATTCATCAAGACAATGGATGTCCCATAATGTAATTCTCAATTCCACACTAATGCCTACTACCCATTCACATAGGCCATTCTTTTCATTCTCAGAAAACTCTATAGGAAAAAGCTGGCTACCTTCTTGGCCAATTTTAAGTAACCCCCTCTTTTCTTCTGCCCAAGTAACAAAAAAGTTCTCACCTAGAGTAGCACCAAAAAACATTGTTTGTCTTGATTACGGCAACAATACAAAATGAATGTGGCATGAACTTGGAATTCTTGAACTCCTCCATTTTCCCTGGTCGTCCATAATCCCTCTCACTCCATGACCTTACGACTCCATCCAAGCAGCATGTTAAAAGAACCTGTCTTTCTTTCATATTCCTCTTAAGCTTTCATCCTTCCAATGGCCTCCATTCAATCGTGAGGATAGGTTGAGGATGAAGTAGCTTAACCATCATGTATTCATATTTCCAATTACTTTGACATACTAAAACATGTCTGTACTCATCATTGACCGATGATTCACCAAGATGCTGCTTATTCAAGTAAGAAGCTGCTGCTGATGGTCCCTCAATGGACCAAGTTGCAGAAACCAGAGTTTGCGGCTGTTTAGCTTTAAACCAAGCAATCTACCATGAAATGCTATTGTTCTTCCACAGAACCCTCCACAAAAGCTCAGAGAATCCACTAAGAACCACAACCGACCCATCCACAACAATAAAGAGAACGCCCTCAAAACAATCACTTTTAGGCTTAAGATTACTCAATGTTCTAGCTGCTTTAGTACCGACTTTCGGGCTTTTATGTTCAAAGATCTCATATCCGTCTACATTACCGTCTAACAATCCAGCCTTAGCGATACTCTCTTTCATCCCATTATAAATAACAGAGTCATTGAACCGAGAAGGCAATACCTGGACTCTTCCTCTGGAGGTCCTCATAAGAGGCGGTCGTGAAATCTCATCTGCCTGGCTCGCTGCACTCCTCGAATCTTGAGCCTGGGATTCCAATTTGACCACTTTCGCGCCTCTATCTCCGCAATCGGCATCTGGGTCGAAAATCGACACCTCGTCATCGAACGCAACGAATCATTCATAGCTCGGCACACCTCTGAACACAATCTTAGCCATAGGCTCACCTCCCGACGTGGCGAACGAGTAATTTTGATCAAGAATCAGATCTTCGTCAAATTCTGGATATTCGTCAAAGATTAGATTTTTATAACAAGCCGGATCCGCATCCACTTGTTCTCCATCAGATTCGTCATAGATTGGAAGTCTATCTTCATCATAGGCTGGATCATCATCAAAGATTGGATCTTCATCAAAGATTAGATCTTTATCAAAGATGGAATTTTCATCGACGATCGGATATTCATTAAAGATCGAATTTTCATCGACGATCGGATATTCATCGACGATCAAATTTTCATCAACGATCGGATATTTTTCGGATTGAAAGTCCAACCCCGCTCGCGCAAGTCGTCGCTCCAATCGCTGGATTTGCCTTCTCAGCGCCCGCGCAAGTTGTCTCTTCAAATCCTGCTTTCGTCTCCGTAGCTCTTCGTTTTCTATATCTCGCAGGTCTCTCAGACGCTGCTGTTCATCTGCATCAGGAACGACTCCATGCTCCCGACCTCCACGAGCACGCTGTCTTCCACCACCTCGATTTCGTTCAGCCATTGATTTCAAGCAACCTGTGCTCTGATACCAAATGATGCCGAAACGCGATAGAAAGCAAGGCTAAACGAAAGAATCGAAATGATAAACGAGGAACAATCACTGTTCACTCAAAACGATATCAAATCGTAATATTCTCAATATTCAATAATCTCCTCTCAAAACCCTAAAGACGACCTTATAAAGGTGCCAACCCTAATGACAAAAGATAACGCAAAAATTACAAAAATACCATTCAATTATAAAATTGCCTAAAAATAGAAAAATGCCCAGAAATCCATCTAAACGACCCCAAATTGCCAAAATCCAATGCCAACGGCACCGAGTATTGATCAAACGACCGTTTCGCTTCAATCGACCGAATTTGAGCCCATTCCGATGTCGTTGACTGATTCTATCTGCCGGTCCTAGGTGCATCAGTATACTACCTCAACCTTCGAAGCACCCATATTGCTGCTACACAAGCTCTTTCAACAGGAGCGTAATTCATCTTGGATGTAATGAACTTCTTGCTTAGATAGTATGTGGCTCTCTCCTTGCCATCTTCGGTACTTGTTTGAGCGAGCAAGGCTCCTAAAGACTCTTGATGAACTGTAAAATATATAGTCAAAGGATATCCCGGGATCGGTGACACGAGCACCGGCGGAGCCGCCATCGGAGTTGTTCCAGCTTTAGGGTTCTAAGGAATTCTTTTCACTCTTTAAAGTTAAACTTAGGATTTCGTGTATCGTCTTAAGCGAAGGTTCTAATGGGATAAGTTTCAGAATTAATTTTAGTGAAACCCATGCGAATATGGAACTGTTTGATAGGAGAAGTAAACCACATGTACGGAAAATCACTAGAGGCACTAAAAGTTCCCTTGTTTTTAACCCGGAAACGGTTCAGGGATCGGAAGGTTCCAGCTAGGATAAGGTTAGAGTAATCCCGCCCATAACAGACTTGCCTCACCACCATAGCCATGATGGGATCGAAGGTAACGGATGAGATAGGGAATAGCACGAAACTGAAGAAAGCTAAGACAAAGGCTCTCCCGACTTGGTTCCTTTGCTGGCGGGGAGGTTGGGAAACCTATCTAGAAAAAAGGAGAGGGAGGCCCACCCACAGTTACTCTTAGCATCTACTGCTATCTCAACAAGGCTTGTGTCTAAAAACTTAGCTAATTGGCTAAGAGGTTTAAATCCTATCGAAGGCTGAACTAAGAGAGAAGTTAACTCGAATCCAATGGTAGGGCTATATTCCTCAAGAGTAGGAGTGATCTCTAATCATTTCATGTAGAACGTAGCAATGGTCGGATTCCAACACAGTGCTATGACTTGGATGAAAACAGGTGGGCACTCAATCTTCAGCAAATCCAAAAGATAACCCAATCGCAATCTGGCGTACATCCGACGGGCCTCACCTATGCTATCCTACCAGACTAGGAGCTCCGCTTGAGGAACTTTGAACACTTGGATGTTGTCCTTCCCCATCAAGTCTAGAATAAATGACTTCGAAAAATCAATCACCTGAGGTTATTGTAAAGTGCGAGAATGCAAATGTCATGAAATATACATGAACCGATTCAATTTCATATTTCAGTCAATGAAATGGAAATTAGACTCTCTCATTTGGTCTTAAAGGTCCAATATGATGTCTAATTTGAATTTCAAGTAAGTGAAGTATGCAATTGATCGGGATCGTCCCAGCATTTAAAGGAAATAACAATATCACATTCCATTGATCAAAACATCGAATCGAACAATGAAAAGGAAATACAATGAAGTAGATTCCCACTACGTGGAAATCTAATAATGGAGACAAAGCAGCAGAGAGAAATCTCAAGGAGAGATATCTAGCACTCTTACTCTGAAACAAGAAAGCCATAAATGACCAATGGAATGTGAGATCTATACTTTCCAACTCTTAGCATTTCTTCGGAAGAGTAGTCGACTAGAGGCTCTTCCTCAATTGCATCCTCATCCGGCTTTTCTTCAGGATATGACTCGGTGATCAGGATCTCTTTCTTGGTCGACTCTTCTTTTTCTTGAAGGTTCTTCATATATACATTTTCCAGGAAGGCGATCTTCAGCGGGTTGCTTAAGATGGGGCAGTTCCTCTGGCCATTCTCTCGTCCGTGGTACGATCACTTCAGGGGATTTCTCAATTTCCTTGGGCTTAGTCTTCTTGAGGATTATGCGTCTTGGCTTCGTCTTGATAGCAGTGAGCTCCCTTTCTCCCATAGAGCAAACATCAGTCTATTTTCCTTAGCTGGACGTTCAGCCTTTCGATGGGCATATGCTTCCCTGGCCAGGCAGTTGCGACACTGCTGTTGACACCTGATTTTTGACCATATGTTATTGCGATTTTTATTTTTATTTTTTAAAAAAATTAATTAAAAATATCAAAAAAAGGTCATAAAATCACAAAATCAACTTTGGAAGCCTTGGCCTAGCCTTGGGGACCAATCTTGAACAAAAAATATTTTTTGGTATTTTTCGAATTTATTTTATCTATTTTCTCGTAGAGCCATTCCTTATTCATTTTGTCAATCAACATGTGATGCATTGGGATGGTTAAAAAAATGAGAACTGGCCGACAATAGTGGGATGAATGGATAGTGGAACGAACGGCGCCATAAAAGAAAGAAGAAGAGGAGTTTTTAAAAGAAAAGGGGATCCACGCTCTCCTTTAAGTCCATCACTTTACACAAGACGCAAAAAAGGTCTCCATCAGGCAGAGAGATTAACGAGGAGACGAGGTGTTGTTCTCCCATCGATAATTTCCAGCACTAAAAGAGAGTCTTTTGAATCTTCTCGGGCGATATCTGGTTATCAACGAGTTGCTATTGTACAACGTTGAGTCGCGACGGGCTTCAAGTTTGACGAGTGCCATTGACATCGTCACCCTCGCTGTTGAGCCGCACCATGGTGTCCGACCGCTCTTGCACCGTGCGAAGTGATTCCATCGAGACGAGCTGCTGATCCCCTCACCCATGACGAAACCAACTGCTGCTCCACGAGCTGCCGGCCTTGTTCCCTGATCCAAGGTGTCGAGGCTGTTGTCTCCGTCGACGACCACGACGGGTTCTTGTCGTTCGTCGCTACTACACTAAGAATCCAGTCACTTTGGAGTACCTGCTGTTTTTCCGTGTCCCAACGCTGATCGCTTCAGCCAAGCAACCCCATCTCGAGCGCTCCTGCATGGTTTCCATCGAGCCTATCGCTAGCGCTCCGCGATTTGTGTCTGCAGGTTTTACGATAAGGCCAAGTCCCACGAGGAGCCGGACCTTCCTGATCTGTTTCTTTCGATATAGGTGGTCGGTCTTTGCCTGTTTGGTGTTCCGGAAAGCGCAGCAGCCGATGGAATAGATGCGGATGAGAAGCACCAGGACTACGAAGCCAAGGACAAGCCGCTGGGTCTGGAGGAAGCTATCGCACTGTCGCGACCCGTCCGGAAGCGGACGCGGCTAATGGATTACCGATCGCGGGTCTTGGATCGGCGCGGGCCCTCCCAGGCCCATACCAAATCGCGGCGGGAGTATTCTTCGACGATAAGAGTCGATCGCTTTCGACCTTCAGTGTGGTCGTGGTGGCATGTGCAAATTGTGCATGCATTTGGAGTCGCCACCCGGTCTTTCTTGGAGGGTAGACCGGAAACCTTACTGACCGATTGGGAGAGATCGATCAGTTCTGCGGAACCAGAGATTTTGGGTTCGGGGACTTGGTTACGCTGGTGTCATTACCAACGCCCTTTCGGTACCAAACGCGAGTGATGTTCCTAGCTAAGAGTTCATGCATGCGCAAGTTCGGGTGAGGTAGGTTTAATTCAGGGTTTCATGCAGATTGGAAGACTATTCCTATCAATCACAATCAATTTAAATGAAAGCGCAATCAAGTGCATAAATAAATCACATCAATGCATGTCAATTCACATCACATGGCCTCCTAGTATAGCCATAAGGGCTTAGGGAATGCGTGATTTAGGACCGAGGTAAAATGGGAAGATTTGGAGGCGGTTTAGCCCGGAGGGCAAAATCGTCAATTTTTGGAAGACGATTCGCCCAAAGGGCGAAATCGTCATTTTTAAGAATGATCGGGTTCAAAACACCCGGGATGAGCCTTGGCCAATTGACTGTGGCCATTTCCTATTTCTTGGGATTTTCCTGGATTTTTTTAGAATTTTTTTTGGAAGACGGTTTGCCGGAAGGGCAAAACCGTCATTTTTGGAAAGATCGAGGGTCAAATGACCCGAAACAGGTCGTGGCCAGTTGAATGTGGCCATTTCCTATTTTCTGGAATTTTTTAGAATTTTTTAGAATTTTCCGAATTTTTTTTGAGTTTTTTTATGATTTTCTATTTTTTATTGATTTTTGAATTTTTTATTATTTTTTTATTATTTTCTTATTTTTTTATTTATTTAAAAATATTTTCCGGGCCGGGTCAGACCCGGCCCGCACCTCTCGGGCGCCCGGCCCGACCCTAGGGGTCGGCACCGGTCTAAAACGACACCGTTTTATTTTTTAAATATTTTTTCCTATTTTTTAAACAATTTTTGGATTTTTTATCTATTTTATTTAATTATCCGAAAATTCCCCGGATCGGACGGTCCTCATTGTGCCACGTGGCCCGTTCTCATGCGTCCGATCTCTCACTCGATCGGAAGACCCACAGAGAGCCATGTGGCTCAATTATGGCCGTCGGATCAAAAATTAATTTATTTTCCTTTTTTAGAAAACCATTCAAATCGGACGCTCCAGATTGTGCCACGTGGCCACCTTCGGCGCGTCCGATCTAACCTTAGATCGGACGTTCCACAGCGTGCCACTCGGCACAATCTCGTCCGCCGGATTGATTTTAATTTATTTATTTTCCAAAATTCTAGGATCGCGACACGTGTCGCGATCGTGGCCGTCCGTTTATTTTATTTGAAAATACATGGATCGGACCCCACCCGGCTGACGTGGCTACCTACGTGGCACGCCACGTCGGCCGTTGACCGTTGACCGGCCGGAGGGTCGACGGAGAAGACGATAAACAGTGAAAATTCCAGCAGGAATAGTAAAAATTCCGGCGAGGTCGCCGGAAAATTGCGAAACGGGCCCGAAACTTGGTATTTTTCGCCCGTTCTTGTGGCATTCAACTCCTCATAACTTCAGCAACAACATATAAGCAAAGTATGACAGATTTTACCTCGAAAAATGGCCAAACCGGACCTCCCCGAACCCGACTCCGGCGAGGAATTTTGCAGAAAATTTTATTCGTCTAAACTCGGTTCCGGGCATTCACGTGGCATCTAAGGAAGGTTTAGAAGCTTACCTATGGTCCTTTGATGGTCGGCGACCTCCGGCTTCGCCGGCGTGAGCTCTTGGTTCGGCCCGAGCACATCGAACTCCGGCCATCGCTCCCGGCATGGTTCCAATGCAAAATAAACACATAAACAAGCTTAGAGTCGGTTCTAGGATTAACTTAGGGCCCTAACCGAACATATGCCACTCGAATCACGCACGGTCGGGGACGAAACCGAGTTGAAACATGCATCGGCATTTCACCGAACACATGGCGTGCATAAAAAAATATGGAGATCCGGCGAGATACCGACCTGTCTCCAGCCCGTCGACGGCGGCTGAGGTTCCGGCGAAGCTTAGTATGGCCTCTTGAAGGTCGAGGACGCCCGCTCTTCCTCGGTTCTTCGCCAAAAAATCCCCTTTTCTCTCTCGGCTCCCCCTCCTTTCTTCAAACCCGAGCACCCCCGTTTTCATGGCCGACCGGCCTTTTTCTCTGTCTATTCCACTACCCAACACGAATATCCATCACTAGCTATTGTCCCCTCACGCGTGGTGTCCTTTTTATTAAAAAAAAATCACTCGCCCATGCTCATTTGCCGATCCCCTGTTCTGCCCTGCCTCGCTGTCCACGGGTCTGCAACAATGTTGCAGACCCGGGTCGGACCGGGTCGGGTCGGGTTTGACCCGACCGACCCGGTTCGGCCAAATCGCCCAAATCGCCAAATTGACCCCCCAAATGACCTCTTTTCATGAAATTGATGGCAAAATAGGATTCCTTGACATGTTTTCCATCAAATATGGGTATTTTCGTGAATCAATTTATTGAAATTCTGTGAAAACCCCAAATTGTCCCTAGGATCCGAAATTTAATTTCGCCAAATCGAAGGCCTAAACGATCGAATTAGCCAAAATTGAGCACACCAATGGATTCAGCATGATGAAAACTGTTGGTTAGAAGTGTTTAATTTTAATGGGTGTGCCCGTGTGAAATTTAATTTCAAAACTTGTGAAACCGGGGACTAAATTGAAAGATTTTTATGCAATTAAGCCCTTTTGGTTAAAATTGATCAAATTGGAGGGCAAATTGACCCAATTGCATTTCAATACTTTAGAGTCCAATGTCATAACTTATAAAAAGTGAGAATTGAGAATTAAAAGACTATAAAAGGAATTTTTGGGCTCGGTTCGGGTTTATGTTTGTTAAGGAACATAGTGACCCGAGCCGAATTTTTGCAATTTAAAGTGATACACTTGAAGAGGAAATTAAAAAAAAAATTATTGAATATTGTTTTATATTTTTCTGACCACGAATGGTATTTTTCTAATTTTTTGGGTATTTTTATAATTAAATAAATTCCAAAAAATATTAAAAAATATAAAAAATATTTTTTGTTCAAAATTGGTTCTTAAGGCTAGGCTAAGGCTTCCAAAGTTGATTTTGTAATTTTTGAACTTTTTTGCTATTTTTAATTAATTTTAAAGAGTAAAAATCACAATGATAGATGGTCAAAAATCAGGTGTCAACAGCTGCCCCTCTTTGAGAGTGAGCTCGTCAGAGGTTGCTTTCAAAGACAAAATGACACCTGAATCTTAACTGACTTGACTGGGGGGAAAGAAATATTATGACATTGGATCCGTAAGCCTTTCGATGAATGCTCAAATTAATCCATGGTTTGCTCTTGCAATTCGAATGTGGGTCGGAGTGAGATAGGCTTACCTGAAGCTCACCTGTCGGATGCTGCCGGTTGCGATAAATTTTAAGAAGATACCTAGGGCTTGTCAGGACACCCTAGGAAAATTAAGCTCTGACCTGTATGGTAGGTCATACCATTATGGGGTTCCTGACTGGTACGAACCTAAGGAAGGCGCATCCCACACTTTGGGATTTTGCCAAGGATTTTGATCCATATGGTGGATCGGACCTTTGTGTTGATCCTTACGGTGGTATTTACCAATGAGTTGACCCTTGTGGCGGTTTCTACCATATTTGATCCGTCAGGCGGTATCTACCATTGAGTTTAGTTTGACCCTTATGGCGGTTTCTACCAATGATTTGACCCTTATGGAGGCATCTACATTTGATTTGACCCTTCATGCGGTTTCTACCTTTGATTTGACCCTTCAGGCGGTTTCTACCATATTTTGACCCTTCAGGCGGTTTCTACCTTGTGTTGACCCTTCAGGCGGTATCTACCTTATTTTGACCCTTCAGACGGTTTCTACCCTGGTTTGACCCTTCAGGCGGTATCTACCTTGTGTTGACCCTTCAGGCGGTATCTACCTTATTTTGACCCTTTAGGCGGTTTCTACCTTGGTTTGACCCTTCAGGCGGTATCTACCTTTAGTTGACCCTTCAGGCGGTATCTACCATGGTTTGACCCTTCAGGCGGTTTCTACCTTTAGTTGACCCTTCAGGCGGTATCTACCATGATTTGACCCTTCAGGTGGTATCTACCTTGATTTTGCTTTGAAAAGGGGTCTCATGACGAGGGTTCTCCACGTCCGATGAGACTGCCTAAATTTTGAGAAGGGGTCTCATGACGTGGAGACATGAGATTGCCTAAATTTTGAAAAGGGGTCTCATGACGAGGGTTCTCCACGTCCGATGAGACTGCCTGAATTTGAAAAAGGGATCTCATGACGAGGGTTCTCCACGTCCGATGAGACTGTTCGATATTTTTGAAAGGGGGTCCTAGGACGAGGGTTCTCCACGTCATGCTAGGACTGTTTGATATTTTTGAAAAGGGGTCCTAGGACGAGGGTTCTCCACGTCATGCTAGGACTGTTTGATATATTGAAAAAGGGTTCTATCCTCACCCCTTCTTTTGAAAGATCCCGAAATTTGTCGAGAATTCAGTTTCGGAAGCAGAGAAAGATTTTATTTAGACAAAGCTTCATTTGATTCTGTTGAGGCGACATTCTGGGAGCTGGGTTCTCCAGGTATCCTGCAGAAAGTTCAAACCTGAAAGATTTTTCTTCACCAAGAAAATGTTAATAATCTTTGGGAAGACAATAATTGTCCAATTGACAAAATTTTATGACTTAAGTTTTAGTCATGAAATGCGCATTTTGATGCTGGAGGTTATCCAAAGCATTCTTACAACATGCAAGTGTGATCACAAATCCCTTGCACGGAAAATCTGGATCAAACAATTTGAAATTTCCAAAAAGAGTTTGTTCAAAACATCTATTGGAGAATTTCTCATTCAAGAGGGCTCCTCACCGCTCTGTGATAATGGTCTTTTGTAAGGAATGCGTTCAACTTCCTACTAACCTGTGCCTAGGTTTTAGGATCATTCGCAGCGCATACATTCTGATCGATCGGGAGGTCTTCCACGGGACCGTAATGTTGGGCTTGGATATTGGTTTTCAAGGGGGACCCGCTTTGGAGTCGAGGCCACTGAATGAAATCCTTCACCATCTGCTCCGGGTTTACAAGTCAAGAACCCTGCAAAATGAGAAAGAAATAGTCTTGCTCGTACTTCTTCGAGCTAAGCTATATGTTAACCCAAGTGTCCTAGTCAGAGAAGACTGTTTCAGGGTTATGATGTTGGTAGGATTGGGGACCGAAAAAGGCTTGTTTTTGGCCCAGAAATTACGAAGGGTTTGATGTTGGTGATCATTGCAAACTTGTCACCTGTTTTTTTTTATTCTGCATCTTCAATTCAATTTTTTTGGTGGTGTGCAACCGCTTTTGTGGTGTGTACAAATTCTTTAGGGAGAATCTCTGGCTGCATTAAGAGATTGACAACTCCGTCTGCGTCTTTCCTCCACGCTTGACATCATTTGGAGGAGTGACCTTTTGATCTGACTCCTTTATGGGTTTTTTCTCTCTTCCCAACTAGGCTTCATTGGGGATCAAGCAAACAGCTTGCACGAGCATCGGCCTTGCTTTTACTAGGCACTTTGCTTTTTCTTGATGCTGGGGATTTTCTAATCATCATTTTTTTTGAAATCCCGTTTTTCTCATATTCGATGGGATCATGTTAGACATATGTCTGAAAGTCTAAACATGCTTTAAATATCAGCCCGGGAATCCTCTTCGTAATCCCTGATGCCGTCATCTTGAAACGTGCAATGATCATCAATGGGCTCATGAAATGAATTTGTAGGCTCAACTTGGCTATGCAAAGGATATGGTGTGTGGGATAGAGAAATGAATGCTTCTCATCATCCTATGGCATTTGGATTACCATATAAACAACACACAAAGATTAATGTTAGTCCGAGCAAGAAAATTTCTAACCATTTTCTCCTGATGCTGCTGGACTCACCTCCATTTTGCCCCAATGTGGGGTGGTTCTCGACAGGGCTGATAATGAGAACCTCCGTTCAAAGGGGTTATCAATGGTCACCTGTAGTATTTGGGAATATGAAACGAACGCCCCCGTCGTCCCAATCCATGTAATTGCTGCGAATGGTCCCTACCTCCGTAGGTACGGATTTTGCTGTCTGATTCGCTCCACTTCTCTCTTAAGTGTGTATAGGACGTGTTTTGACTTGAGCTTGCCTCTCTTTTGAGGAAACATCCTTTTGAGAGTTTTGAACAACTTTTGATTGGAAAAATCTCTTTCGTTTTCCCAAAAATTTTACCTGTCAAGGGGATTTTATGGTGCACAATGCGTGTTCAGACAACCTCATGTTTCAAAACATGAATGCCAATGAAGTTAGAATTCCATGTCTTTTCTAGACATCAGATTTTGAAAGCTTTTTCTTTTTCTCTCTGTGTTTTTGGTTTAACATCTTCAATGGATTGGGGGAAAGGGATACCTACCTGTCCACCGTGGCTGGAGATCCCTGAAAATGTAAAAGAAGCATATCATTGTATGTTCACGAATTTTTCGAAAATCGAAACGATACATCCTACCCTCATGTACCCTAACAGGTAGTATGTGGGATGTAAAAACTTATTCGTCTCCAAGGCGATTCCCCTGTCAAGGATAAAAAATAAGTGTTAATTCATATTCCCAAATTCAAGACAAATTGGGACGATACAACTTTACTCTTGATTTTCATCCCATTCTGATGTTGCGTATTGATATGAACAACCTCTATCAAATCCGCCTATCCATGCTTGGAGTGTTTGTAACATCAATGGTTCATCTGCCCCCAGCTGGGCAGCGTCTGTTCTGCTATTTGAACGGATGACTCATTGAGTGATTTATCCATGTTTATCATCTGAGAAGGAAAAGAAAGAATACATTACTTCGGTATTCGATTGAAGATCGTTTAGGAACGATACATCGTTTTACCAAAGAGGTGGCTTCGCGGCCAAACGTATTTCGTGTTGAAGGGGTAGATCCCATTATGCTCCGCGGGTGATAATTATGGTTCATGGAACTTGCTCCACGGATTAAGTGATTAATCCACGGCCTTCGGCTTGAAGATGCTCAAAGGGTGATGTTGACACTCACGCGCAATTAGTTCTAGATATTAATGAAAGATGTTCCCGTGGGAACCTTACAGTGCGATCAACAACATATGCAATAGGAGTATTCAACCCCTTTTCTCGAAGCATTTTTCATCGAGTAGCCATGCCTTGCATCAGACGTTTGATCACCGGCCTCGCGTCACCACTGCGATGATCCTCCGGCTCCAAATTGATCGAGCCAAAGATTGAACTCATCGCCAAGGAAATTGCTCGGGTCTTCGAGCCATTGATGTTCAAGTTGGGTATCAACGATTGTTGGGGGCAGATTTCTTTCATTGCCTTCGTTGTGAGGGATTGGAGTCTTTGAGCTGGAACCTTCATCATTGCCCTGTTGGGGTTGAGACATACATTCCCGAAGAGTATTGATCCAAGTGTCCAGCTCCTCATCAAGGAAATCACCTGTTCTTTCTAGCCCTTGGTGCCCAGATTGGGTGTCGTCGACTGCAGGTGAGGGATTCCTCTCTTTGCTCTCGCCGTGAGCAATTTGCCCCCCTCGAATTGGAACTTCCTCCAATGACCGGCAGGTTCATATGTGCACTCTCTACCAATGCCAGATCCGCTTCAGGGACAGCATTAATGACTGATTCGCGCTCAAACTGAGGAATCTCTATGTGCTGGAACTGTGGCATATACTCCTGAGGAGTATTGAGATAGCTCGGCGGAGCATTCTGATTTGGGTTAGAGGAGTCGCTGACACGACTGCTAGTCCCGTCATTGCTGAAACACGGTTGGGTGCTCTTGGC
This sequence comes from Rhodomyrtus psidioides, assembly GCA_021437785.1. Taxonomy (NCBI): domain Eukaryota; kingdom Viridiplantae; phylum Streptophyta; class Magnoliopsida; order Myrtales; family Myrtaceae; genus Rhodomyrtus; species Rhodomyrtus psidioides. The sequence goes on along the minus strand of JAILYB010000077.1, from coordinate 2,033,459 downwards.
TCTCCAATCATCATGGTTGTAACTCTGCCCAGCACTTGAGCTCCAACTGGCTTTATGATGGTTTAACGCTATCCTTCCATCCCTTAGAAATCTCATATAGTACTTGAGGTGAGACTCAACGTTAATTCTAGAGAGCCCCGGCACATTCATAATCTCGAGTATGCGTAGTGGGCTAGCCGAATCAACTCCCAGCTCTCGAATTGCATCAACAAATTTGGTGTGAAGTTCATAGGTCCAGTAAAACCTTGTTCTCTTATCACCCAAAATATCGTCAATACTTCGGTAGCTATTCTCTACGGGATCTAGTCGCTTCAAAAGTTGTCCAGGGAGGGACTCACCGACTTTGGATTGGCTGGCTGCGACAGCGAGTTCGTCATTGAGAGAATTCCCCCTGTGATGATTCATATCCCATTTCTCAGAGGATGTTGGTGTTGATCCTATGGTGTTGACTTGCTCATGCAGATCTCCGGCGGTATCTGGCTGTGTCGGAAAATGCTGTGGAGAATACGGTAACAGCTGAGTGTTATTCGTCAACAGGGATGGTTCATCGAGGAACACCTCGCCGAGGACAACATGATTACCACAATTAAGGCAGGTGGCCGTAGTCAGAGCTTCCTTATATCTCGCGCTTTCAGCTTGAAGCTTCTCATTCTCCTCCTTCAGGACCAGTAACTCATGGTCTGCGTATTGCTGTTTCACCCGGGTTCGTTTGTTGGCGAACCAAAACTTGACCTTCGAAAGCTCCAATCCTATCTTTCGGCTCAACTCCATTTTCTGTTTTCTGCTTGGAGTAGGGCATTCATTGAAGAAAGCTTCGAGCTCTCGGATTGGGCCTGGAGTGTGGCGTTGTAGTTGCTTCCTTTTCCGACTCCGGTCATCATTGTATACTCCTTCTTCGTAGCTGAAACCTATAATTTCATCGCTGGAGGAGTCAGTCTCTATGGCCTTCGGGCAGGATTCAGCTCCAGGATCTTCAAAGTCTCCCAGCAGTTCGTGCTCAAAAATGTCCAGGTCGGGCGTTTCTAGCAGATGGGAATAACATTTAAACATGATGGATCGGGGTATCTCGGGCTGATCTAGTTCACTCAGCTTTCTCAATTCGCTCTTACGTGTTTGCTCACTCTAGAAATTTTCTCAAGTGATTGTGCGTGTCCTGGAACCATCCTTCAGGCTGCATATGAAGACCAGCAAGCAAGCGCTCCTCCCGAGATCCTGCAATTACTCATCATCTGTATTCCCCTTTCTTTTTCCTCGTGATAGGATCACAAACTCTCTTGCATTGATTCGGTTTCATCGAGTATTGCGCTCGTCCCCTAGTTCAGTCTTCAAAGTGGTGGGTCTACAATCTTTCGACGCCTTTTATGATTTGCTAGGCCCGAGAACGTGGGGAGCAGCGGTGGACCCGCAATTAATGACTCCGTTTAATTTATTTAGCTCCATGGGAATTAACGCTATGATCTTCTCTCAACCCCTTTTCATCGTTCAAACGAAAGTGACATTTTCCCTGTGCATGCTGCTACTCTTCATTTCAGCATCCCGGGCGCTTGGTGAGGAATGAGTTCGTGGCCACTCAAAATTTTAAAGACCGTCTCTGGTTTCAGACTTAATCTAACAAGGGATCATCACAACTGAGCATAACGATGTTCGTCGATAGCGTTGGTTTTAATATAGAATTAACTATAGTCATTAAAGAAAAATGTTCCCGTAGGAACTTTACAACGGATAAAATGAGTGATCTACTCGTGAACATGTTCTTCTTTCTATGGGTGTTCGTAGTGACCAACCCATCGTGCCCCGAGTCAGGTGTTAGATCATAGCTGTCCAAGCATGCCAGCTTCCCACTGATTGAACAAGGCATCGAGCCCTTCATCGAAGAAATCGTCTGTCGTGGGTTGACCAGCGGCAGGCAGAGCACCAGCCGACTGCTGCTCGAATGGAGGAGTGCGCACTCGCTGTACTTGTGACACGCGCTCTTGAGAAGTGTTGAAATGGGCCGGGAGGACATTCTGATCAGCTTTCAGTTTGCCGGTGGTCGGGTTGCTAGCTTGATTGATGCTTAGATTTGGCCGGGTATCTCTTGATGTCTGAGCATTACAATGGCGGTCGCCCCTAGCTTTTGAGCTCGAGACGGATTCCTCCCGGTTTAGCTCCGCTCGACGTTGTTTTAATAGCTTTCTGTAGGCAGCAAGGTGATTCCTGACCAGTTCCTTACTAAGCCCCGGTACATTCATGGCCTTAAATATGCGCGTCGGAGTTGCTGAATCGATCCCCATTTGGTGAACCACGTCTAGGAATCTGGAATGCAGTTCAGGTGGCCAAGCGAACCTCCTCTTATCGTGGCCCAAAATTGCATCGATGGCTTGATGACTGATTAACTCATCTCCAGCAGGACCCGACCCTATCGAAAATTGTTGTGCATGAGGCTGATATGCTTTGAGCTGGTCGGCGGTAACATCCAGCTCCTTGAAACTGTAACTCCAATCAAAGCGATGCAAATCCCATCCCCCAGGAGGCATTTGTATCATCTTCGTAGGATCATCCTGCTCATGCATGACTCCGGCAAAATCTGGTTGAGCAGGAGATGCCCCGAGGGAGTAGGGTGGTAAATGAACGTCTTCAATCATCGCGTGAGGCTTATCGGGGAATATCTTACCGAGGGCGATGAGGTTACCGCAATGAGAGCAAACGGTAATATTGAGAGCTTTTTCATACCTCATGTTTTCTGTTCGCAGCTTTTGGTTTTCTTCCTTTAAAATCTCGACCACCTGACATTTGCGTTGAGCCTTCGATTTGGATCTCCTATTTTGAAACCAAAACTGGATCCTCGACTGATTAATCCCCAACTCCCGGCTCAATTCAATTCTCCACTTCTTTTTCATGTAATGGCTTTTACTGAAAAGGGTTTCCAGCATTTGGGTTTCCTCCTGAGAGTATTGGTGAGGACGTCTTCTTTTCCCGAGTTGAACATCGTGGATGTCGTTGTCGTCGTCGCCGTGATCTTGATTTCCGTTGCCAGAAGTGTTGGGCTCCATGGTTTTGGCGTTAGACTTGATCTTGGAATCTTCGAGATTCCTCTGTAGTTCAATTTCTGAGATTTTTGAGTCAGTCGCCTCTAGCAGCTGACAATAACCTCTTAAATATGTTGGATTGAGAAATGTTTGATTGGTTCTTGCCCACTCAGAGTTCTCCACTCTCTCCTGTATGCTCACTCCCTATAAAGTTTTCTTCGAGTGACTCCGTATGTTCAGGAGACGCTCTTCAAGCATCATTAGGCAAACGTTCCCCCTCAAGACTTTGAATTTCTCGCTTAGCTTTTCAACGTGATGGGACTACCAAATCCTGTTAAGGCTCTCTTCGATAGTTGCGCTTACCTCCCACCTAACTCCAATAATGATGATCCCGACAAATCTTTTACATCTTTTAATTGATGAGCCGGAAATCGCGGATCGAAACGAATCCAATGGTTCTCGTGAGGGGACCTCCTGCTTTACCCCCTAACTGGGCTCCACCAGCATTATTACTGAGACCCTTCATCATCCTCGATTCGCTATAAAATGAGGAATTAATGTATGGAAGGTTAACGTTCTCGCATAATCAGCCTCTTCCTTCCAATCTCTCTGTTAAACTCGTCTTATTCTCAAGCCAACCCAACGCAAATGGCCTCCTCTCTCGTACGCACTTTTTCAACTGATGTCTTGGCCCAATGGGAAAAGCTTTATAACCTACTGGGTCGCGGTTACGCGCACATAACCGATCATTCTGCAACCGAGGATGCAATCTGTGTCCTGCTCGAGGACCTTGATACCACTTCTCTCGAAGGTACTACACTGGGGAGAGAATATAGAACTTTCCCGACTCTCTTTGCACACTCCTTAGAGGCCTATCGTGTTGCTAATCGGGAGGTTCTCGTGGCTCGCGTCTTGCGGGCTCGTTATGAGGATCGATCTGATCATTTGGTGCTGACCAACTATCTGGTTGATAGTTACAAAAAGGCCGTCGAGTTTGCTAATGAGCGGGTCGCGACGTTGCTTCGCGAGAAGAGAAATCTGGTGGATCAATTGGCCATATCCCTGACCACCGGCGAGCATGACCGCCGCAACGTCCTGTTGAGGCTTCAGAGCGACTGGCAGGAAGAACGGCTCGACAAGATAACCGAGGACATAGCTCGCGGGAATGGACTGGTTCGGGACCTGGAAGTAGTCATCGAAGAACACGAGGCCAAGGTCGCCGAAGTTAAGGGAGAATGCAGAAGTCTTCTCCTCAGGCTTGCCGACCACAACATGCGGAGTTGGGAGTATGAGCAGAGCATTAATAACATGGAGGGTCAGTTGGGATCCTTTGTGTCGTTAATTAGGGCTCACTTTGGCTTTACTTTTCCACCCCGAATTGTATGACCTGCTTCTGAAAACCCTCCGCTGAGCAAAATAAATGAAAGTTCTCGTGTGTGTTTTAACTTCTGTATGGTTCATTTCTTCGAGCATCCAAACATCTTCAACTTGGGTGAGCCGAACCATAATATCAATAAGCCGAGCAAATACGTCCTGATTTTATAACTCGCTCATGATCAGATGGAAGAATAGTTGCAGATTTGTCCAAGAAAAGATTTCTCTATACTACTTGTTTTTCACCTGCAAATGAAAAGACCGAGTCAGAAGGAATAATCTGAAAAAGAAAGCATAGACCCCTTTCAATCTTATGCTTGCTCGTGATTAATAAGGACAGGAACTTTTACAAGGGTTTTAATCTTGTGCGAAAAGTTTTTATCAATATTCCTCGAAAGAAAGCATACTATTGAAAGAAATGTAATTCACGATAATGGCTTTTGATTAATTTCGAGAGGAATGAATTACTCAAAAGTGCAAGACATAATAACGTGTTTTAAATTCAATTGAAGATATGACATCCAAATTAAGGTCGCTCGCTAAGAACGAAAGTAGTTTGGACATCTATCTCGTCATTAAATTTGAAACTACGCTGATATTCTTGATCAATTATCGTGAATTACCAGTGGTGTACAACATGCATGAACCAATTCAAGTGTGTAGTTCCTTCTAGCGAAATTGGGGTTGGATTACCTCACACGACCAAAAGGTCGTGCAAGACTTCCAATTTTAATTTCCTCTAAAGGAATTATAAACTTGACTTGGGAGTATTCGGATGATTAGAAAAAATGCCACTATCACATTCCAATGACCCGTTAAAAGAAATACAACCAAGTTCCATCTGAATGTATACACCAATAGATCCCTAATACAATCGCTCTAAGGGGTGAGATAGAGAAAACCTCAGTAAAAATAAACCCTATACAAGAGGACTAGTAACGGAAAATGACATAAAGGAATGTGATCCTAACGTTTAAGGATGCCCCAGTTTTGATCTGTGCCTTCAGGATCACTTGCCCCAACTCGTCATCTTCATTGGATGATACATCAATAATGTCCATAGTATGCTCCTTATCGCACACTCGGTGTTCGTCGTGGGATACCACCCTCCTCGTCTTCTATCAAGGACGTTAGGGACAAACGCACATATCTATCCTCGAAATGGCATTTAATCTAATCACCAGAATGCAATAAATGAAATGCCTATATCTATATGAACAGTGATAGATTTGGGGGGATAGAGAGTCTTACCAACCCAACTCGTCGACTTATGTGCGGTTTTAGGTATACCAACTACCCAGAGACACGCGCATGAAACAAGTGATGGTAAACTTCTAAAAATCAGAGGGTTTGGCACCTAAGGTTAAGGTTCACACCTCGAGTTCTAGAAAGAGCCGATTCCATTGCACAGCTATCGTTGCATTGGGACTCGATCCATAGTTCGAAGTGAGCGGAATTGAAAAGTGGATTACCCCGTGTTTTTCCTCACGGAGATTCCATTTTCAATTCCTTCTATTGTGTTCCTAAAGTCGGCGCCCGGGGTTTTAGGCGCGGTTGTGTGTGTCCACGTGTCGTGATCATCACAATGCAAGTCACGCACAACAGTTTATCAATCAGCACTTCAAATCATCCACACAACATACATTCCTACGCCCAACCTGCATAAGACAATGTTAATCACGGACTACACCCCTTATTTCTCCAATCTGCAAAAACATATAACACCTACCATAAGCGGACTTACCTCACCTTCAAGAGCGCCTGCATGGTTAGAAAAATCACTCAGGGTTTTAATTACGGCCTAAGTCCACATGAGGTCTAGAACCATTGGTTCTAGAACAAAGGTCCCCAGGGGAGTCGCCAGCTGTCGCGACCCGTCCGGAAGCGGACGCGGCTAATGGATTACCGATCGCGGGTCTTGGATCGGCGCGGGCCCTCCCAGGCCCATACCAAATCGCGGCGGGAGTATTCTTCGACGATAAGAGTCGATCGCTTTCGACCTTCAGTGTGGTCGTGGTGGCATGTGCAAATTGTGCATGCATTTAGAGTCGCCACCGGTCTTTCTTGGAGGGTAGACCGGAAACCTTACTAACCGATTGGGAGAGATCGATCAGTTCTGCGGAACCAGAGATTTTGGGTTCGGGGACTTGGTTACGCTGGTGTCATTACCAACGCCCTTTCGGTACCAAACGCGAGTGATGTTCCTAGCTAAGAGTTCATGCATGCGCAAGTTCGGGTGAGGTAGGTTTAATTCAGGGTTTCATGCAGATTGGAAGACTATTCCTATCAATCACAATCAATTTAAATGAAAGCGCAATCAAGTGCATAAATAAATCACATCAATGCATGTCAATTCACATCACATGGCCTCCTAGTATAGCCATAAGGGCTTAGGGAAGGCGTGATTTAGGACCGAGGTAAAATGGGAAGATTTGGAGGCGATTTAGCCCGGAGGGCAAAATCGTCAATTTTTGGAAGACGATTCGCCCAAAGGGCGAAATCGTCATTTTTAAGAATGATCGGGTTCAAAACACCCGGGATGAGCCTTGGCCAATTGACTGTGGCCATTTCCTATTTCTTGGGATTTTCCTGGATTTTTTTAGAATTTTTTTTGGAAGACGGTTTGCCGGAAGGGCAAAACCGTCATTTTTGGAAAGATCGGGGGTCAAATGACCCGAAACAGGTCGTGGCCAGTTGAATGTGGCCATTTCCTATTTTCTGGAATTTTTTAGAATTTTTTAGAATTTTCCAAATTTTTTTTGAGTTTTTTTTATGATTTTCTATTTTTTATTGATTTTTGAATTTTTTTATTATTTTTTTATTATTTTCTTATTTTTTTTATTTATTTAAAAATATTTTCCGGGCCGGGTCAGACCCGGCCCGCGCCTCTCGGGCGCCCGGCCCGACCCTAGGGGTCGGCACCGGTCTAAAACGACACCGTTTTATTTTTTAAATATTTTTTCCTATTTTTTAAACAATTTTTGGATTTTTTATCTATTTTATTTAATTATCCGAAAATTCCCCGGATCGGACGGTCCTCATTGTGCCACGTGGCCCGTTCTCGTGCGTCCGATCTCTCACTCGATCGGAAGACCCACAGAGAGCCATGTGGCTCAATTATGGCCGTCGAATCAAAAATTAATTTATTTTCCTTTTTTAGAAAACCATTCAAATCGGACGCTCCAGATTGTGCCACGTGGCCACCTTCGGCGCGTCCGATCTAACCTTAGATCGGACGTTCCACAGCGTGCCACTTGGCACAATCTCGTCCGCCGGATTGATTTTAATTTATTTATTTTCCAAAATTCTAGGATCGCGACACGTGTCGCGATCGTGGCCGTCCGTTTGTTTTATTTGAAAATACATGGATTGGACCCCACCCGGCTGACGTGGCTACCTACGTGGCACGCCACGTCGGCCGTTGACCGTTGACCGGCCGGAGGGTCGCCGGAGAAGACGATGAACAGTGAAAATTCCGGCAGGAATAGTAAAAATTCCAGCGAGGTCGCCGGAAAATTGCGAAACGGGCCCGAAACTTGGTATTTTTCGCCCGTTCTTGTGGCATTCAACTCCTCATAACTTCAGCAACAACATATAAGCAAAGTATGACAGATTTTACCTCGAAAAATGGCCAAACCGGACCTCCCCGAACCCGGCTCCGGCGAGGAATTTTGCAGAAAATTTTATTCGTCTAAACTCGGTTCCGGGCATTCACGTGGCATCTAAGGAAGGTTTAGAAGCTTACCTATGGTCCTTTGATGGTCGGCGACCTCCGGCTTCGCCGGCGTGAGCTCTTGGTTCGGCCCGAGCACATCGAACTCCGGCCATCGCTCCCGGCATGGTTCCAATGCAAAATAAACACGTAAACAACCTTAGAGTCGGTTCTAGGATTAACTTAGGGCCCTAACCGAACATATGCCACTCGAATCACGCACGGTCGGGGACGAAACCGAGTTGAAACATGCATAGGCATTTCACCGAACACATGGCGTGCATAAAAAAATATGGAGATCCGGCGAGATACCGACCTATCTCCAGCCCGTCGACGGCGGCTGAGGTTCCGGCGAAGCTTAGTATGGCCTCTTGAAGGTCGAGGACGCCCGCTCTTCCTCGGTTCTTCGCCAAAAAATCCCCTTTTCTCTCTCGGCTCCCCCTCCTTTCTTCAAACCCGAGCACCCCCGTTTTCATGGCCGACTGGCCTTTTTCTCTGTCTATTCCACTACCCAACACGAATATCCATCACTAGCTATTGTCCCCTCACGCGTGGTGTCCTTTTTATTAAAAAAAATCACTCGCCCACGCTCGTTTGCCGGTCCCCTGTTCTGCCCTGCCTCGCTGTCCACGGGTCTGCAACAATGTTGCAGACCCGGGTCGGACCGGGTCGGGTCGGGTTTGACCCGACCGACCCGGTTCGCCCAAATCGCCAAATTGACCCCCCAAATGACCTCTTTTCATGAAATTGATGGCAAAATCGGATTCCTTGACATGTTTTCCATCAAATATGGGTATTTTCGTGAATCAATTTATTGAAATTCTGTGAAAACCCCAAATTGTCCCTAGGATCCGAAATTTAATTTCGCCAAATCGAAGGCCTAAACGATCGAATTAGCCAAAATTGAGCCCACCAATGGATTCAGCATGATGAAAACTGTTGGTTAGAGGTGTTTAATTTTTATGGGTGTGCCCGTGTGAAATTTAATTTCAAAACTTGTGAAACCGGGGACTAAATTGAAAGATTTTTATGCAATTAAGCCCTTTTGGTTAAAATTGATCAAATTGGAGGGCAAATTGACCCAATAGGATTTCAATACTTTAGAGTCCAATGTCATAACTTATAAAAAGTGAGAATTGAGAATTAAAAGACTATAAAAGGAATTTTTGGGCTCGGTTCGGGTTTATGTTTGTTAAGGAACATAGTGACCCGAGCCGAAATTTTGCAATTTAAAGTGATACACTTGAAGAGGAAATTAAAACAAAATTATTGAATATTTGTTTATATTTTTCTGACCACGAATGGTATTTTTTCTAATTTTTTGGCTATTTTTATAATTAAATAAATTCCAAAAAATATTTAAAAATACAAAAAATATTTTTTGTTCAAAATTGGTTCCTAAGGCTAGGATAAGGCTTCCAAAGTTGATTTTGTAATTTTTGAACTTTTTTTCTATTTTTAATTAATTTTAAAGAGTAAAAATCACAATGATAGATGGTCAAAAATCAGGTGTCAACACGCACGTCGAGGAGTTCCTCCAGTGTCCACCACCGATCCCCCGACGCCGTCGCCAGCCCCTGTGGAGCCGCCGGAAGACCGGCCAGCATCAGCTCGGGCGTACCCTGTTCCAGGCCGAGCTACTGCCGCCGCTGTTCTACGCCCTCCCTTGCGACGCTCTAGCCGTTGCCGCAACCTTTAACCATCACCAACCACCTCCTCCTGACATTCTTTAGCCGTTGCCACCCGCCTGAACAGCCCCCCAGAATCCGCCAACTTCTCATCCGTCTCTTCTGCTCTGTTTTCCGCCGAATCTACTTGACCCGGTCTGTCCGAGCTTCAACGGCCCTCACGGTCGCTTCCGACCACGATCAGTCTCTTCGCCATCCTCTATCCGACCACTAGGACCAGCTCCGATCGTCATCAACCGCCATAAAGCCATCTAGCTGCCGTGGAGACCCGAGACCCCTGTTTGGGGATTGATCGCCCTATTTCAGGCCCGTGGCTGTTCCGCCGACCTCCGCCACCTCTCGCCACAGCTCCGCCGCTCACCAACCAAACCCGTGACCCTCCTCAATTCTTCCTTCATCCCTTAAAGCCAACGTAAGCAGCTCGTTGCCGGTGGAGTCCAAGCAGACCATAATCTGAACTCTACGCCACCGGTGTTCCGTTTGCTTTGTGTGAATTGCTTATGTTCGCTTCTGCCGGCAGTCGCTGCTCCGGCTACCACTGTCCACCGACGTCCTCCTCTGACCGCCATAGACCTCCACCATCGACCCCGAAGCCGACCACCACCCGTATCCGCTGGAGGAGTCAAGAGCACCCCCGGCCGGCCCTGTCTTCCCCTGTTTTGAAGCTGGGCAGATTTTGTTATGGTCATCTTTGGGCTTGCCGAGTTGGGCCGGGGCCCAAGTTGGATTGAACCTGTGTTCGCAAGTTGGACCAAAGGTTTGGGCTTTGTCATAGGCCCATGGGCCAAGCTATTTGATGATTTGGGCCCGTCGTTCGATAGTTAAAGTTCACGGTGACGTACATGGAGAATAGCGCACATCGGGGCTCGGTGATTGAAGATCGGTGTCCAATCAGGTATATTTTACGTACTCAATTAGTATAGCAGAGTCATTTTTTTAAAATAGTGTCATTATAGACTTGATTTGCATATATTTGTTTCAGTCTAGTGGTTGGTTTATTTATCTAATTGAGTATTGTCTATTGCCGAAGATATGCTTCTTATTAAAATATTCTCCAAAAACATTAAAAAAAATAAAAAATTCAAAAATCAATAAAAAAAAATAGAAAATCGTAAAAAATTAAAAAAAAATGAAAAATTCAGAAGAAATTCCAAAAAATTCTCAAAAATGGGAAATGGCCACAAACAACTGGCCATGGAATATTTTGGGTAATTCGGTATCCAAACCTTCCAAAAAATGACGATTTTGCCCTTCGGGCTAATCGCCCCCTAAATCTTCTCATTTTACCCCTGGTCTGAAATCACACATTCCCTAAACCCTTATGGCTATATTAGGAAGCCATTGATCTGAATTGATATGCATTAAAGTGATTTATTTATGTACTTGATTGCGCTTTCATTTAAATTGATTGTGTTTGATAGGAATAGTCTTCCAATCTGTATGAAATCCTGAATTAAGCCTACCTCACCTAAAATTGCGCCTGCATCAATTCTTAGCTAGGAAATCACTCGCGTTAGGTACCGAAAGGGCGTTGGTAATGACACCAGCGTAACCAAGTCCCCGAACCCAAAATCTCTGGTTCCGCAGAATTGATCGATCTCTCCCAATCGGTCAATAAGGTTTCCGGTCTACCCTCCAAGAAAGACCGGTGGCGACTCCAAATGCATGCACAAGTTGCACATGCCACCACGACCACACCGAAGGTCGAAATCGATCGACTCTTATCGTCGAAGAATACTCCCGCCGCGATTTGGTATGGGCCTGGGAGGGCCCGCGCCGATCCAAGACCCGCGATCGGTAATCCATTAGCCGCGTCCGCCTTCGGACGGGTCGCGACAACTGCCTCCTCATTTCCCTATAATCTTTAAACATCTCGTCAGATTGTTGCTTGAATCTGAGGTTGTCGACGTAACAGCGAGTCTGACAATCTTTGGCGTATCCTAGCTTACGTCCAGTCAATTCTCAGCCATGGACAAATCTTGTTAAATGTAGCCTCGTGTTCGGCCCAGGATGAGTCACCTTCTTCAAATATTCGAAAGTCACCAACTCTGACGAACACTTAGGAAATAGCGACATCATATCCCTATCATTGTTATCCCCATCAATCACTTGGACGATTTTGAAATGTATGTTATGCATGTAAATGCAAATGACATGCAATACGTGAATGATTTGCAATTGAATATCGTAAAGAGATACAGCACAAAGTAAATGTCTTACCAATCATACCAAAGGAAAGGTCTGAATGATTTGCAATTGAATATCGTAAAGAGGTACAGCACAAAGTAAATGTCTTACCAATCATACCAAAGGAAAGGTCTGATTATCCCTTGTAATTATAAGTGATTTTAGGTATACGAACCGTCCATAGACATGCGCATGAGACAAGTGAGGGAATACTCTAAAAATTAGAAATCGGGTAAGGAACCTAAGGCTCAGGCTCCCAAGATCCAAATATGGCAGATTCCTCCTCAAGAGTAACCACCTAAGAGGCTAGAGATCACTAATCTGGATTGTGAGAGGGAACAAATACAAAAGTCTCAAATGTCATCAAACACGATATCCTTTTGTACCATTTCCCTATCTAAGGTAACCTAAAGGTGGCTGCAGTCAGGGTTTGGCCGTCAGTGTTTGAGGTGTGCCGTGATCATCACAATACAAGGTCATACACAACAGTTCATATCAAACACCGCTTCAATATGTGCATAAAATAAACATTCAATCTCAACTCCAATCTACAGGAAAGATATCAGCAAGCACTCCACCCCTTATTTCTCCAATCAGTAAGAACATCTAACGCGATGATTAGGGTATGTACCTCACCTTTGAGTGCATCTACAGAAAATAGGGTTAGATAAACTAATCAACCTTTTAATCGACTCAAGTCGCCTAAAATTTCGAACCGGTGATTCAGGTTTGGAACGGAATCGCCAGTCTGTCGCAACCCTCATCGAGCGCTATATAATTGAGGTACGAGGACTAATGGGCCATCCAGGTCTGGTCGGACGCGGGCCGCTCCCAAGGCCCATTACCCAAATTGCAACAAAGGTATACGTGGTCGACATTTAGTGCGGTTTAGTGACATGTAATATGTATACATGCAAAAGAGTTGCCACCAATCGTTTCGTGGAAGGTATGATTGAAAACCCTATCGAATAGTCGAGAGCTTCTATTCGATTCTACCAGAACCAAGGAAGTGAGATCGGGGACTTAGTTACACCAACTATCAGAGTTGACGTCCTTTCGGTACCTAAGTTGACTAAATTATCTGACCTAAGATTTCATGCAAATGAGTGAGGTACGAACCCTAAATCTAGAAGTTCATGCAAAAGGGAATGACTACCCTAACACTCACATCAGTAAAAGAAGGTGTGCAAATCAAGGATCCAAGACATGCGGAAAAATCACATGAATGCAACATAGCATCCCTAATAAGGCCCTATTGGCCTAGAGAAGTGTCAAGCAAGGCTCAAGAGTGATTTAGACATAATTCACCCATGAGGGGCAAAATCGTAATTTTGAAGAGATCTGAGGCAATTTGTCTAAAAAGGGAAAAATTATCATTTCAAAAGAAATATGGAGTCAAAGAATGTCAAAAATAGGATTGGCCACCCAATTGACCAATTTCCTATTTTTCGACATTTTTTAGAATTTTCTTGAATTTTGGAAGCGATTTACCCTTTGAGGGGTAAAATCGTCATTTCAGAAAATAAAAATGAGAAGTGAAAATCCCAAACAGATGGATTGGTCATCCATATACCCAAATCCTACTTTGCGGGGTAAAATCATCTTTTCAAGAAAAAGATGAGATTCGAAAACCTAAGTAGAAGGATTGGCCACCTAACTGACCATAATCCTAACCTAGGCATTTTTGACCTATCTCAGATAACAAGCAGAGGCGATTTACCTCTAAAGGGCATAATAATCAATTTTAGGAAGAACGGATAAAAATCCCAAAAATATGATTGACTAGTTATCTATTGTCATTCCTCAATTTTTGGAAATTTATGGAATTTTTAGAAATTTTCTATAATTTTTCCTGATTTTTTTTCTTTTTCTAGGATTTTCTAACATTTTTTAGAATTTTTTGATTTTTAAAATCATTTTTTGATTTTTGAAAATATTTTATTTTTATTTAAAAGAATTTTTCTGATCGTACGCCCAGCCCAAACCCAAACCCGCGCTGTGTAAAGCTAAAAACGATGCCGCATTATATTTTCTTTGATTTTCTTAATTCCAGTCTGATCCTACAGTTCCTATTGAACCATGTGGCTACTCCATAGCCATTGGATCTATCGACTTGAGCTTACGACTCAAATAAAAAACCCACTAAATTAGAACCGTCCAATCTGATTACCTAAGCCTACGATCACGATCCAATGACTCGGCTAATCCTCGACCGTCCAATCAACAGATTTATTTTTTATTTTCGAAAAATCATCTTTTATTAACATAATATTCGAGAAATTTAAATTTTTTACCAGTCCAACACGTGGCCGAACCTAAGCCGTCAAATTGTCTAACAGAACGATACTTGACCCTAACGACCTAGATGACGTGGCTGCTACGTGGCATGCCACGTCAGTGTCACGTCCGCGACACATCAACATGTTGACCCGTTGACCACCACGTCATCAACTCCTTCACCGAGCGTCTTTCACTTGTAACGGACGACCGACAGCCTTCAGCGATGATCCAACGGTGGATTCCGAACCAAACTCGACGAAACTAGCGCCGTTCGACTCGTCTCGACACTGGGAACAACATACTATAATATTAGGCAATATCATCCACAACTATACATGCATTGAAGCTCGCACAGAATGTAACCATGGTGGTTCAATCACACGATTCAGAGCATATCATGCCAATTACTTCATAGAGCACATTCAATTGAAGTTGAGAAGACTTACCTAGAGATCCGATTGACTTGGTTTAGGCTAGTTTAAGTTAGGGGAGCTTCGACAGGTTCGATAATGGCGAGGAGATTTTTGAAGCTCAAAAGTGAGGTATTATGCAAAATCGACACAAAGACAAGGTTCGATCGAGCTTAGAGGAGTTCAAGGAGTAAAATGCCTACTGTAATTGTAAGGAGCAAGGTCAGAGATGAGATCCGCCATGGATGCACATTATAAAGCTCGAAAAGGTGAACTACCTTTCGGGCGATGTCCAACTGATCGGAAGGGTTGACGACAATCCTGGAGACCTTAGGAAGCTTCCTAAGGTGGTCGCGAGGCTTGATTTGGCCTTGATTGTCTTGACGAGCTCTTCACAGTCGGAGCTCGAACGAGTGATAATGGCGATTGCGAGACCCTCTCTCTCGACCTTTTTTTCTTTCTCTCTCTATTCTCTTTTCTCTCTAAAACAGAATGAACTCCCCCTTTCCTTCTATAAGCGTTCCGAAGTAGTATAATCATTTCGAAATTTTGGCGCCGACCGGGGGTTGTCCACCAACTTGAAATGGAACGTGATCATGCGTGCCATTTGGTCCAAAAGGCAACGGAGACGGTGGGCAATTCCGTCAAGTCATTTGGTCTTTCGAACGATCACAATTTTGTCGCGACCTAAAATTAAAAAATTCTAGGCTAATGGATTATCAGGATAATTTAATGACTAACCTACTCAAAGCCCTACCAAATCGCAACTTGAATTAATTAGAAATGATTTAAAATTTGGAGCTGCCACTAATCATTTTTTGTAGGTTGATTAGAAACCTAAGTAAAACAACGAGAGGACTATTTTACTTATGCGAAACAGAGATTGTGGATTTCGGGGACTTGATTACATTAACTAATTAAAGCTAATGCCCTTTTGGTACCTCAATTCCATGAAATGACCTAAGTCGACGACTCAGATTGAATTTGATTCGAATTCAAATCAAAGGAGTTCTTTTGTGGGATTTCGCTTTTTTAGATGAATATGCATGACTGATTGTGATGCATGAATGGGCAAAGATAAAAGCAATGATGTGAGTAGAGGATGCAATGCGAGACATGCGAAATTAAGGTCACGTACTCCCATATTGTCACGCCCCGCTGTGCTAAATTCGGACGCACATCCGCTCATGCCGTAAATTCTGTCCCAGGATACTCCTCTGTACGCGGCAAAGAAATGAGACTTGCATGCGGAAGAGTAAAAGAAAATAAGGACACAACTCCATGCAAGATAACCAAAGTAAAACAAAGAATGAGACACGGGACAGGGAAAAAGTTATTTACATAACAAAAGGGGAGTTTTATACAACTAAGGTCGGCACTAACTAATACCACAAGCTAAGGTCGAGGAAGACAAAAGGGCGAACAAAAGACAACCACTAGGCCCTACCAAAAAGATCGTCACCACCAAAAGACACCTCAAAAAGTCATGTGACGTCGAGCCCACTAAGTGGTACTAGTATCTTCGGCTCGACTCATGTCATCTGCGGAATCATAGTCTGAGAAAGTTTTCGATCGCACTTCTATAGTGCTCTCCTCCAAGTCGTCTTCAAAGTTCGATATCTCGGTCACCTCGATGCTCTCGTCCCTAGCTTGGATCTCCTCCGGAACGTTCCTCGATCCTGCCACATAAACCTCTACCTCGATCTTGTCTCGAGAAGGATGGCACCACGATGGCACAGCTCACTTGGAAACCTCATGAGCCTTTAGTGGACCAGTAGTAACATCTCTAGTCCTCTTAAACCAAGCCTCAAAGCGGTGTGGCTTCCAGTCTTTTTCCCTCTCATCAACCCACACTACTGTACTCTTCTTAATATATACAGTACCTCGTCTATATGGAAATTCCTCAAAATAAGCCGTCATCTCCTTCGGGTCACCAAGACGAATGGGCAGCATCTTCAGGGCTTGAGATTTGGAAAAAGAAGGATCCCACGACGGGGTGAGACTTACATCTCAGCAAGCTAGCCTAACGCTACCAAGGCCATCCGTCCCACCAGACCAAAGCAAACAAGGCAACACATGTAATTTATAAAAGCAAGACATGGCATTAACTTAAGGCATCGAGTCATGTTTTCATAAACACTTCAATCAAGGCAACATAGCATAGAGTGACCGAGCTTTCATACTAGCTTATAATTATTCTCATCATAACGTGAATTAAAAAAAGACATCCACTTCCTCTTTCGAACCCCGAGAGACTAGCCCGCGTTTAGAAGCCTCGGGCTATCTCGATCAATAAACCCGCGTTCAGACGCATCAGGTTTAGCAGCTTATCACCAAGCTCACGTCGACATGTCAACTTCTCATCCTGCGTTCAGACGCATCAGGATGTACTTTCAATCACAACCCCGGGATAAAATCGCCTCAGGGTGTACATAGCTCACAACCCCGCGTTCAGACGCATCATGGTGCCTCAACCTCGAGCACTTATCTCATCAAGATACTTGCCACAATTCATGTGTTCTCACGGCTCGATAGCCCATTTCCTCGAGCAATCTCAGTCAAGAATCATTACAATAGATATTTAATCGCATTACCACCAAGAGGACTTCTAGGCATTCGAGCATAAATCAATTACTTGCCAAAAAGAAACAAACGTGCTTTGTCATAAGACACAGTTGAAGAGTTGAGTATCATCCCACCACATGGGCAAGCAAGGCACATCAACGAGCACATCATCAATTTAATCATTCAAGCATAACAAATCAATCATTTCATCGTTTCCTCAATGGAAATCGTCCAATCACGTCCAAACGTTCTCAAATAGGTTTAGGGGTCGCTTACCTTCGTTCCGACTAGCAAGTTTCCACCAAAAAATACTTCGTCAAACTCGGCTCCCAACCAATTTCTTCGTTGTCCAAAACAGGGCAGCAGAACGACTTAGCGACAATCCGGCGTTTAAATCAATTTATACAATCTAGCCCCAATTCCACTCATCGTGGACCTCATTAACAATTCAAGAGACATTCTAGTATGCCCTAACAACACATTTAGAGCATGGCGACACCACGAACAACCCCCAACAGAACCGAATTACTCAGAACCAAAATAGGGCAAAACTGGTTTTGCTCCTTTTTGCATAAACAATCCATGAATTCCCCTTTTAGCTACAATTTATCATCAATTCCACTTGCTAAAACCTCGTTCAACACGCTATATAACCCCACGATGAATTTAGAAGCTAAATAACACTCATAAGATCTCCAAATAGCTCACTTCATATCGGTTCGTCCGGCGGTCAGAATCTACCCCTAAAAATCACCTCAATTAAACTATAAAAAATTAATCAAAACATAACCAAATCAACGGTCCCAACTCAGTGAACTTAGTACTACATATCATGTAATTTTCATAAAACTTTCAGAGCTAAATGAAGTCTCTAAGAGGTTGAACCATGGCCCTCTCTCAATTAGCTCAGAATATGTCTATTTTTCTTCCAAAAATCACCATAAATTAACCAAACCTCCAAATGACACAAAATCAACAGGAACTTGTTAAGGACAGGTTAAAATAACCTGTGGTGGTCGGCGGCCGGCCTAAAGGTCACCGGAGGTGGCGTTCGTAAGGATCGAACGGGGCAGGTAAAAGCTGGTCGGCTGAGCAGTTTTCTGCTTTTGGAGGAAAAACACAAAATGAATGTGAAGAAGAAGATGGCTCACGAAATTTTGGGGGAAATGGCAAATGAAATGAGGTTCCATTCCACCAAGGTCAAGGTTCTAGAAGAATAGGTTAGTGGAAATTTAATTACTCTCACCCATGTAATGACACTTGTCCACATATCAATAATATCAAAGCTCCAATGACTAAATTGCCCCTCCTAAATTCGGCAGCCTTCTTGGGGAAGAAGGAAATGTCAAATGACTAAAATGCCATTCTCAAATCATTAAGGCAAGGTTAACTCTCATACCTTTCGTCCAAAATTTCAGTTTTTCGATATTTTCATCCTCGATAAAATGGCGACTAATCCATATCCAATGTGGTAATCTCTCATTTTTATTTTCAAATTCCGAGATCCTAATTCGTGATCGAAACTTCCATCGATCGAAATTCCAGTTTGTCTCGAATTAATGGGCGGCTTTTGCGGACGTCACGCGTATCGACTCTGTGATTCTCATCACACTTAGGATAACTCAAGCTACGGCAACTTTGGTTGTCATGTGATCACAAGGGTCTATCGCTAGCCCCGACGGCAACGATCGTCGGAAATCAATTTCGAAAAATTTCGCCAATCATACTTTGGTTAAGTGGCATCACCCGCATCCCAGCGTATAACACTATCAATGTGTTCCTTAATCGTTCTTAGAACGGCCTCGGCTCTAAATACTCCCTCGACGATCCATATGGTCAAAGCGTTGTTTTCTAATCAAGTTCCCTATGTCCACGTATCTCATCGCACATTAGCCTTTCCCCTTTAGTTAATTAACTCGAGTTTGATAAGATCCAAGCGAGACATAACTGAAATATTTCGACAGATTTCTTACAGTCAAATGTCTCGGAATGACAGGAAAATCGGAATGTCAAAACTATTTCCCCCTTACAAAAATTTCATCATCGAAATTTATTACAACCCACTATTCAAACAAATGGGGGTATTGATGCCTCATCGTCTCTTCGTTCTCCCACGTTGCGCCTTCATTTCCATGGTGCTCCCAAATTACTTTGACCAGCGGAATCGTTTTTGTTCTCAAAACTTGCTCCTTCCGGTCTTCAATCCTAATCAGCCTTTCCACGTACGATACCTTATCATCCACCTCTATTGTTTCATAATCCAAAACATGTGTAGGATCCAGTTCGTACTTCCTTAACATCGATATTTGAAACACATTATGTACTTGGGATAAACTCGGCGGCAAGGCAAGTCTATAAGCTAATGTTCCAATCCGTTCCAAAATTTCGAATGGCCCTACATATATCTGACTCAGTTTTCATTTCTTTCCGAATCGAGATATGTCTCGCATTTGAGATATCTTGAGGAAAACATGATCGCCAACTTGAAACTCCAGTAGATTGTGTCTCTTGTCGGCATAACTTTTCTGGCGACTTTGTGCTGTTTTCAACCTTTCTCTAATTACTTTCATTGCCTCAACTGACTGTTCCACCAATTCTGGGCCCGTTATGCTCCTTTCTCCTACTTCATCCCAACAGAAAGGAGTCATGCAGGCTCTCCCATAAAGTGCCTCAAAAGGAGCCATTCCAATACTTTGTTGGTAACTGTTGTTATACGCAAATTCTACTAAGTGCAAGTGGTCTTCCCATCCACCTTTAAAATCTATAACACACGCTCGCAACATGTCCTCGAGCGTCTGAATCGTCCTTTCTGACTGTCCGTCTGTTTGTGGGTGATACGCCGTACTAAATTGCAATCTGGTTCCCAAGGCATCGTGTAAACTCTTCCAAAAATTCGCTATAAACTAAAGATCGCGATCCGATGTAATCTTTATAGGCACTCCATGAAGTCGCACAATATAACGCATATACAGCTTGGCGTACTTATCCATTGCAAAGTCCTTCCTCACGGGAATAAAATGTGCAGACTTGGTCAATCTGTCTACCACTACCCAGATCGAGTCATGCCCTCTCTGACTCCGCGGTGTCGCGACCCGTCCGAAAGCGGACGCGGCTAATGGATTACCGATCGCGGGCCTTCCCACCGCACCGAAGTGCGGATCACGGGCTTTGGATCGGCGCGGGCCCTCCCAGGCCCATACCAAATCGCGGCGGGAGTATTTCTTTGAAGGATTCGACGATAAGAGTCGATCGCTTTCGACCTTCAGTGTGGTCGTGGTGGCATGTGCAACTGGTGCATGCATTTGGAGTCGCCACCGGTCTTTCTTGGAGGGTAGACCGGAAACCTTACTGACCGATTGGGAGAGATCGATCAGTTCTACGGAACCAGAGATTTTGGGTTCGGGGACTTGGTTACACTGGTGTCATTACCAACGCCCTTTCGGTACCTAACACGAGTGATTTTCCTAGCTAAGAGTTCATGCATGCGCAGTTTTAGGTGAGGTGGGTTTGATTTAGGATTTCATGCAGATTGGTAGACTATTCCTATCAATCACAATCAATTTTAATGAAAGCGCAATCAAGTACATAAATAAATCACACCGATGCACATCAATTCAAATCAATGGCTTCCTAGTATAGCCATAAGGGCTCAGGGAAGGTATGATTTCAGACCAGGGATAAAATGGGAAGATTTGGAGGCAATTAGCCCGAAGGGCAAAATCGTCATTTTTCTTTTTGGAAGGTTTGGATACCGAATTACCCAAAATATTCCATGGCCAGTTGATTGAGGCCATTTCCCATTTTTGAGAATTTTTTGGAATTTCTTGATTTTTCTTCAATTTTTGGAAGACGATTCCCCCAAAGGGCGAAATCGTCATTTGAAGAAGGGTCGGGGTTCAAAACACCCGGGATGAGCCTTGGCCAATTGATTGTGGCCATCTCCTATTTTTTGGGATTTTTTGGAATTTTTAGAATTTTTTTGGAAGACGATTTGCCGGAAGGGCAGAACCGTCATTTTTGGAAAGACCGGGGGTCGAAAGACCAGAAACAGATCGTGGCCAGTTGAATGTGGCCATTTCCTATTTTCTGGGATTTTTCTGGAATTTTTAGAATTTTTCTGGAAGAAGATTTGCCGGAAGGGCAAAACCGTCATTTATGGAAAGATCGGGGGTCGAAAGACCCGAAACAGGTCGTGGCCAGTTGAATGTGGCCATTTCCTATTTTTTGGAATTTTTTAGAATTTTTCTGAATTTTCCGAATTTTTTTGAATTTTTTATGATTTTCCATTTTTTATTGAATTTTTGAATTTTTTATTATCTTTTATTATTTTCTGATTTTTTTATTAAAAAAAAATTTTCCGGGCCGGGTCAGACCCGGCCCGTGCCTCGCGGGCGCCCGGCCCGACCCTACGATCGAAACCAGTCTAACGAAACGACGCCGTTTTTGGTTTTTTTTTATATTTTTTTTTATCATTTTCTTAGTTTATCAAACGGACGTCTCAGATTGTGCCACGCGGCTGCTCCTGGTGCGTCCGATCTTGGACTAGATCGGACGATCCAAAGAGAGCCACTTGGCACATTCTTGACCGTCGGATCATTTTTAATTAATATCCGAAAATCAATTATTAAATTTTGAAAATCTTTTTATTTTCCAAAAATCCCAGATCGTGACACGTGGCGAAGCCACGGCCGTCCGATCTGGGCGTTTTATTCTTATGCCGCGGCCCCCACCCGACTGACGTGGCTGCCCACGTGGCATGCCACGTCAGCCTTTGACCTTTGACCGGCCGGAGGGTCGCCGGGGAAGACGATGAACAGTGCCAAATTCCGGCGACCCTCGCCGGAATTCCGCCGAAAAACCCAAACCGGCGTGGAAATGTCGCCGAATCTCCCATTACTTGAAGGCAAACCAATCCTCATCAAATCCAAACCAACCCACGACCGTTTCATGGCAAAAATCACGCCGGAAAACGGCCCAAAAAGACCCCCCCGAACCGGCGCCGGCGAGGAATTTGAAATTTTTTTTTTGTTCAAACTCGGTTCTGGTCATTCACTTGGCATCTAAATGGGTTAGAGGAACTTGCCTAAGTTCCCTCGATGGTCGGGAACCGCCGTTCGCGCCGGACCGAGCTCTTGGCTCGGGTATACCTCGAGAAGCTTCGGGCGTGATTTTTCGGCGCATTTCGATGCAAAATAAGAGTCACAGAATGTTTAGGGCCAGTTCTTCCTCTCCGACCACAAAATCCATCGTCATGTGCTCCCATTTCCACTCCGAAATCTCCAAGGGCTGTAATAATCCGCCAGGTTTGCAATGCTGGGCTTTTACTTGCTGGTACGTCACTTAGCCACGAACTTCGCCACATCCACTTTCATTCCGTTCCACCAATAATGATGTAATTACTCCGATGAGCCTTAAACAAAATTCTCTCTTTGAGTGCTTCGTCATTAGGCACACAAAGACGTCCACGAAACCTTAAAATTCTGTCCTCAGATACTTGGAATTCAGTTTTTCTTTCTGTCGTATCCATACTAAGAATCATCTGAATTTCTGGATCTGTAGACTGTAAGACTTTTATCCTTTCTTAGATCTCCGGTTCAATTCTCAAGGTCACTATCAACCTCGACAGCTGGTTCACTTCCAGCTTAAATTCAGAGTCTCTCAATCCCTCAAGCATTGACCATCCTTTAACCAATAAATGTACAATGCTAGATTTTCGACTAAACGCGTCGGCAACTCTATTTGCCTTCCCAGGATGGTACAAAATATCACAATCGTAATCCTTAAGCAATTCCATCCATCGACGCTGCCTCATATTCAATTCATTCTGGGAAAATAAATACTTTAAACTCTGATGATCCGTGTAAATTTGGAACCTTTCGCCACACAACTAATGCCTCCAAATTTTTAAGGCGAAAACAATCGCAGCTAATTCCATGTCATGCGTCGGATAATTCAGTTCATGGGATCTCAACTGCCGTGAAGCATATGCTACAACCCTTTCATGTTGTATAAGCACGCATCCCAATCCTTTTAATGAAGCATCGCTATAAATTTCAAAGCCTTCGGGTCCAGACGGAATCGTAAGCACGGGAGCGGTCGTCAAACGATGCTTAAGCTCTCGAAAACTCCTTTCACATTTGTCCATCCATTCGAACTTCGTAAGCTTCTTAGTTTACTGCGTCAACGGCATATCTATAGACGAAAACTTTTCTACAAAGCGTCTATAATAACCGGCCAATCTCAAAAAACTCCAAAATTCCGTAACCGTCGTAGGTCTAGGCCGATTTATCACTGCCTCAATTTCGTAGGGTCTACGGAGATTCCTTCTCTGGATATTACGTGGCCAAGAAATGCCACCTTATTCAACCAAAACTCGTACTTGCTAAACTTTACATAAAGCGAGTGTCCTCTCAGGGTCTGCAAAACAGTTCTCAAATGTCTTTCATGCGCCTCATTACTCCTCGAGTAAATTAAAATGTCATCAATAAACACTATGACGAAATGGTCAAGGTATTCCTTAAACACCCGATGCGTCATGTCCATAAATGCAGCTGGAGCATTAGTCAACCCGAAAGGCATCACTGTAAACTCATAATGCTCATATCTCGTTCTAAAATCCATTTTCGGAATATCCTCTTTCTTAATCCTCAACTTATGGTACCCTGTTCTCAAGTCTATTTTAGAGAACACCGAAGCTCCCTACAGTTGATCAAATAGATCATCAATCCTCGGCAACGGATACTTGTTCTTAATGGTTACTTGATTCAATTGCCGGTAATCAATACACAAATGCAAGGATCCATCCTTTTTCCTCACGAATAACACTGGTGCTCCCCATGGCGATGCACTCGGCCTAATGAATCCTTTATCCAATAACTCTTACATCTGCACCTTCAGCTCCTTCAACTCTGATAAATCCATTCTATAAGGTGACTTCGAAATTGGTTCTGTCCCAGGAGCTAACTCAATTACAAACTCAATTTCTCGCTTGGGTGGTAATCCAGGCAATTCTTGGGGAAAAACATCTGAAAATTCACGTACCACCATTATATTTTCCAATGTCGGGTCCCCGACCATCGTATCAACTACTGCAGCCAAATAAGCTTGGCATCCTTCATCTAGTAACTTTGTCGCTTCAAGCAACGAAACCAAAGGAATAGAAATTCCCCCACACTTCCCTTAAATTCAAAGCTAGGGCGATCATCCGGATAAAAACGGACTACCCTATCACCACAATCCACCACAGCTTTTTGTCTATTCAGCCAATCCATCCCAACGTTCACATCAAAATCAAACATAGGTAGTACGACCAAATCTATATTTTCCACTCTACCATCAATAACTATCTTACAATCCACACACCCTAACGAAACTATCACATTATCCTTTAGCGGAGTGGTAACATGCAATCTCATATTCAATGGCTTCAAATCCAAATCAACCATATTAGCAAATTGAGCAGACACAAAAGAATGCGAAGCTCCAGGATCAAACAAGGCATAAGCAGCTTGGTCACAGAAATAAATCATACATGTGACCACACCAGGCGTGTTCTTCGCTTCGCCTCGCGCCATAGCATACATTAGTCCTTGAGCGGGCGGTTGATTCAATTCATTTTGTAGAGCAGCAGCCGAGAGTCCTGCCTGTGGTCGCGGTCCTTAGGGTCTAGGTCTTGGAACTTGTTTAGGAAAGGCCCTTATCTGGTGGCCCATCTGACCACACTTAAAGCACGCGTCCGTTCTAATCGGGCAAGGTCCATTTCCATGTCTCCTTCCAGAAAGGCGACAGTTCAAGTTGGACTAGTGCGGTGGCTTCCCAATATTTTTCCTTGCGGGTGGAACAAAACGCCTATTACTAGTCATTGGTCTCTTACCAAACTGGCGATTGTATCGAAAAGAAGGAAATCGCGATCCAGATGCAGTTGTTATCTCCATCTTATCTCGTTCTATCATTTGACCCCGCTCATAGATTTCCTTATAAGTTCTCAAGTTCACAATCACTATCTGACTGCGAAGTTTGGATCGTAACCCATCTTGAAATCTCCGCGCCTTCTCTAGTGGATCCTCAACATACCATGGCGCGTATCTCGATAACCTAGCAAACTCGACCTCATATTGATCCACCGTCATGTGGCCCTGACGTAAATTCTGAAATTCCACCAGCTTACTTTCTCGCGCAGTCTCCGAGAAATATTTGTCATTAAAGGCCGCAGTGAAAGCAGTCCAATTCAGGGCAGTACCTTTTGGAAATATTCCACCCTTCGTAGCATTCCACCAGTCATTCGCAGTATCATCCAGCTGATATACTACCAGGAGTACTTTCTCCTCATCATTACATATCAGAACTCCAAAAATTTTCTCAAGCTTTTCTATCCACCTGGGTGCCAACTCGGGGTCACTAGTTCCATTAAACTGGAGTGGCCTCAACTTCACAAACTGCTCAACTAATTGACCCATGTCTCTAGGTACAATATTATTACCCGATGTATTACCTGCTTCCACACCCTATCCACTATTCTCATTAGCTCGAGCATTACCAGCTTCAACACCCTGGCCAATGCCGACATTAACTCTACTGCCCACATTATTACCAGTTGTCGCATTGACAATAGCCAAGGCAGCTCCCACAGCTTGAGTAATAGCATTATCTCTATCCTGAGCTTGCATATCTATCAAGTTTTCGATTCGTTCCAAGGCTCTCAAAACATCACTCATTCCAAGGTTCTCTACCGCAGGTGGCCTCGAACTAGAAGCTCCACCTCTAGGTCTCCCACGTCTGCCAGGTCGGTTGCTCATTCTTATACTACCTGTACCACTATAATTCCACCACAGAATTAAAGACTTAGCTCGACTACACAAGTTCAGCAGTTCTATACTACACCACAAAGCAGTAATTATATCAAAGCAACCATTCACCCGGTCATTCCTAAGAGCACAGCAATGTGGAACGAACAATCATGCTTCAAGTTTAAACAAGACACTCAGCATTTCATCAATCAAGCATCCACAATCAATACACATGCTAAGTACGAAGTTTGGTCACTATCTAGTCATCAAAACTACACCACTTTCATAATGCCAATCATATGCACCAACTCATATGCCATGCATTTCCTGCTTAACTCTAGCAAATCCCCTACAGTCTCGCTATCTAATCATCACGAATCTCATTCCTCCTTATTATTCCAATCCTCAATCAACTAGGATCGAGTTGACCTTGCTCTGATACCACTTAAACATGGATGTCATGCCCCACCGTCCTAAATTCGGACGCACATCCGCTCATGCTGTAAATTCTGTCCCAGGATACTCCTCTGTACGTGGGAAAGAAATAAGACTCGCATGCGGAAGAGTAAAAGAAAATAAGGACACAACTCCATGCAAGATAACCAAAGTAAAACAAAGAATGAGACACGGGACAGGGAAAAGGTTATTTACATAACAAAAGGGCGAGTTTATACAACTCAGGTCATCACTAACTAATACCACAAGCTAAGGTCGAGGAAGACAAAAGGGCGAACAAAAGACAACCACTAGGCCCTACCAAAAAGATCGTCACCACAAATGACACCTCAAAAAGTCATGTGACGTCGAGCCCACTGAGTGGTACTAGTATCTTCGGCTCGACACATGTCCTCTACGGAATTATAGCTTGAGAAAGTTTCCGATCGCACTTCTATAGTGCTCTCCTCCATACTACCATACTCTTCCTAATATATATCGTACCTCGTCTATCTGGAAATTCCTCAAAATAGGCTGTCATCTCCTTCGGGTCACCAAGACGAATGGGCAGCATCTTCAAGGCTTGGGATCTGGAAAAAGAATGATCCCACGACGGGGTGAGACTTACGTCACAGCAAGCTAGCCTAACCCTACTGTCGCGACCTAAAATATTTGTTAGGCTGATGGATTATTAGGTTAACTAACCTAATACGGACTCTCCCAAGCCCTACCAAATCGCAACTTAAATTAATTAGAAATGATTTAGGATTTGGAGTCGCCACTAATAATTTTTGGTAAGTTGATTAGAAACCTAAGTAAAACAACGGGAGAACCATTTTACTCCTACGAACCAGAGATTGTGGATTCGGGGACTTGATTACACTAATTAACAATAACTAATGCCCTTTCGGTACCTTAATTCCAAATTTGATGTACTAAATTGACGACTCAAATTGAATTTATTTTTGAATTCAGATGAGGTGTTTACTTTTTTTTGGATTTTCTCTTTTTAGATGCAATGCTAATGCAAACTAACTATATGACATGTGACGTACAATGACGTAAAAGGATGACATGGAAACTATGCATGGATGACGTGGTAAATATGAATGACATGGAAAGTATGACGTGGCAAATATGACATGGCAAAGTGCATGACATGGCATGATGATGTGGAAAATATGACATGCGAATATGCAATATGTAATGCGAATGATATTTTTTTTATTTTCGGATTTTAATGATATGGGATGCATAAATGACATACTATATGATGCATGAGTATAAATTCTTAAAATGTGATGACGTGAGAGGCACAAATGAGCAGATTCTTTTTGTCTTTTTTTTGTTATAATTTATTTCGAAAATATGGAATATGCGAGGGGATATTCGAAAATATAATATGCGGGATATGCAACAAATAATGCGCAAAATAAGATATGCTATCCTACACTACATGAAATATGTGAGATGACAAGATATGCATGAATAAGATTCTCTTCGCTCTTTCCTTTTTAAAAAAAATTCAGCCACCAAGGAAATATCTTGAAGATTTTGTTATCTTGATTTAATTGCCTAAAGTTTTATGAGATAAGGTTTTTAGGAAACCTCATCTTCCTAAAAATTTCAATAAGATGGGGTTTCTAGGAAACCGTATCTTACTAAAGCTTCAGGAAATTTTTCAGAATATGGCAAAAACCAATCAAGATAGCAATCTATCAACCATATCCACGGCAAAATAAGGAAAGAAATCGTCAAGATCACTGCATCATTCCCTTTTCGAATTTTTCAGAAATTTTCGCATTTCGAATTAAAAATTGGCCTTTCGGAGGTAGCAAATCGGACCAAAACGGTGATAGGTCAGATCGACTAATTCCAAGATTTATGACAATTAGTGAATCATTTTTTAAATTAAGTAACTATAATTTATCTGGAAACCATGCAATACTCATCAAATATTCACCAAACAAATATCTTCATAAAGTCTTAAGATAGAAAAGCTACCTAGTTGGAACTCCGAACCCAAAAAAATTGACGAACGAGCAAGTTTAGTAGCTCCGCCCAATGGGATTTTGCACGCCTCGAAGAGTTCGAAAAAATGATTTTTGTAGCTCCATCAAGGCTTAATTTGCAGCAGTGATTTGAATAGGAATCCACCTAAAAATCTGCACAAAATAGTGAAGAAATCATGCGTCGATAGCAGTAAAATTGATCATGGACAGCGGGCAAAACCTGCTCTGAATAGTTAGTGAAATTGTCCAAAAACAGTGCTATTTTTTTGTCACGAGAAGCAAATTGAACTCCCAACAGCAGCGAATTGATCCCTCAACTTGTAGCGAAAATTCTGCACTTAAAAGGTAAGTATAAAGTCGGTTTTTGGGCATGGGCAGCAGCGAAACAGCCCCCTAAACAGTAGTAGAATCTGCAGAAAATTTCTGCATCGAATTGTAAGAAAAAATCGAGCTGGACAACACTGTTTTTACACTGAAACAGCAATAAAGCAATACTGAATAACCACAAAAACATGCTAGTCCTGGATAGTAAGTGAAAAATAGCGACAAAGTCACCCTTGATTAGTGAGAAGGTAACTGTGTTGGCAAGTCAGGACAAACCGGGTCCTCAAGGGTGTGCTTGCCATCATCGATTCCACGAAGGGCTCGTGAAAGTCGAAGAAATCTTCTGACTACGGGCAGATGCGTGATTCCTTAAAAAGAAAAGCTTCATGAGAGTATGTTAGAGTAAAAAGAAGCTAAAAAAACGACGACTCCCTTTTGATATTGTTCGATGACTGCTTTAGCGCCATTGGAGTTAATCTGCAAAGTGCTTCTCTCTTTTTCGTCTCTTCCATGAAAAACTTCCCTTTTGTTCTTCATGAAATCCTCGATATACTCCCTCTCTCTTTGTCTCTTGTTGGTAGTGGATTTGGCGGAGAAGGATGAAAACCCCCAAGGCTCAGAATCTGAGATCAACTTCCTCTTCTTCTCTTTCTCCTTGTCCCCCTTGAACGTGACCTGCTCTCCATGACGTGTATGACAATTCTGAATGGCCTCTTTATTCTACCGTGTGTGTAAAATTTTGTGGGCCCCCCTTTTGTGAAACCTAAATGCTCTATTTATAGTGTATGTGAGGTTTCTTGCTCTCCAACCCTAATGCTTGTGGGCTTACAGGCTTTATTCGAACAATTGGACAATTAACTAAAGCCCCTTTCAAATTTAATTGAGCGGAATGGGTTGAATTAAAAATAGGTCCAATCCCCTCATGGATATTTCGACACACTTCTTGAAATTCTCGAATTATGCTCGGCCCGAATCATCTGTCAAACTAAGCTCGAATGACTCGCCCTCATCTGAATGCCAATGCATGACAGAAAAATAAATATGCAAATGCATGGGACTTTATTTTTGCGAGAATTATAAATAACTCTCATTTTGTGAATAAATGAATGAATTTCTTAAAATTAAAATTTAGGTGTCAACACCAACCTAGGCCATCCGTCCCACTAGACCAAAGCAAACAAGGCAACACATGTAATTTATAAAAGCAAGACATGGCATTAACTTAAGGCATCGAGTCATGTTTTCATAAACACTTCAATCAAGGCAACATAGCATAGAGTGACCAAGCTTTCGTACTAGTTTATAATTATTCTCATCATAACGTGAATTAAAAAGAGACATCCACTTCCTCTTTCGAACCTCCGGAGACTAGCCCGCGTTCAGACGCCTCAGGCTATCTCGATCAATAAACTCGCGTTCAGACGCATCAAGTTTAACAGCTTATCACCAAGCTCACGTTGACATGCCAACTTCTCATCCCGCGTTCAGACGCATCAGGATGTACTTTCAATCACAAACCCACGATAAAATTGCCTCAGGGTGTACATAGCTCGCAACCCTACGTTCAGACGCATCAGGGTACCTCAACCTCGAGCACTTATCTCATCAAGATACTTGCCACCATTCATGTGTTCTCACGGCTCGATAGCCCATTTCCTCAAGCAATCTCAGTCAAGAATCATTACAATAGATATTTAATTGCATTGCCACCATGAGGACTTCTAGGCATTCGAGCACAAATCAATTGCTTGCCAAAAAGAAACAAACGTGCTTTGTCATAAGACACAGTTCAAGAGTTGAGTATCATCCCACCACATGGGCAAGCAAGGCATATCAACGAGCACATCATCAATTTAATCATTCAAGCATAACAAATCAATCATTTCATCGTTTCCTCAAAGGAAACCATCCAGTCGCGTCGAAACGTCCTCGAATAGGTTTTGGGGTCGCTTATCTTCATTCCGACGAGCAAGTTTCCACCAAAAAATCCTTTTTCAAGCTCGGCTCCCAACCGATTTCTTTGCTGTCCGAAACAGGGCAGCAGAACGACTTAGCGACAATCCGGCGTTTCAATCAATTTATACAATCTAACCCCAATTCCACTCTTCGTGGACCTCATTAACAACTCAAGGGACATTCTAGTACGTCCTAACAACACATTTAGAGCATGTCGACACCACGAATAGCCCCCAACAGAACCAAATTACTCAGAACCAAAACAGGACAAAATCGGTTCTGCTCCTTTTCGCATAAATAGTCCATGAATTCCACTTGTTAAACCCTCGATCAACATGTTATATAGCCCCACGATGAATTTAGAAGCTAAATAACACTCCTAAAACCTCCGAACAACTCACTTCATCTCTATTGGTCCGGCGGTCAGAATCTGCCCCTAAAAACCACCTCAATTAAACTATCGAAACTTAACCAAATCAACGGGCCCAACTCAATGAACTTAGTACTACATATCATGTAACTTTCATAAAAATTTCGGAGCCAAATGAAGTCTCTAAGAGGTTGAACCATGGCCCTCTCTCAGTTAGCTCAGAATCTGTCCATTTTTCTTCCAAAAATCACCATAAATTAACCAGACCTCCAAATGACACAAAACCAACGAGAACTTATTAAGGACAGGTTAAACTAACCTGTGGTGATCGGCGGCCGGCCAAAAAGTCACCGGAGGTGGCGTTCGTACGGACCGAATGGGGCGGGCAGAAGCTAGTCGGCTGAGCAGTTTTCTGCTCTTGGAGGAAAAACACAAAATGAAGGTGTAGAAGAAGATGACTCACGAAATTTTGGGGGAAATGGCAGATGAAATGATGTTTCACTCCACCAAGTTCAAGTTTCTAGAAGATTAGGTTAGTGGAAATTTAATTACTCTTACCTAAGTAATGACACTTGTCCACATATCAATAATATCAAAGCTCCAATGACTAAATTGCCCCTCCTAAATTTGGCAGCCTCCTTAGGGAAGAAGAAAATGTCAAATGACTAAAATACCCTTCTCAAATCATTAAGGCAAGATTAACTCTCCAAGGGCAAAATGGTCTTTCACACCTTTCGTTCGAAATTTCAATTTTTTGATATTTTTGTCCTCAATAAAATGGCGTCTAATCCATATCCAATGTGATAATCCCTCATTTCCATTTTTGAATTCCGAGATCCTAATTCGTGATCGAATTCCGTCGATCGAAATTCCAATTTGTCTCGAACTAACGGGCGGCTTTTGCGAACGTCACAGGTATCGACTCTGTGATTCTCATCACACTTAGGATAACTCAAACTATGGCAACTTTGGTTGTCATGTAATCACGAGGGCCTATCGCTAGCCCCGACGGCAACGATCATCGTAAATCGATTTAGGAAAATTTCGCTAATCATATTTTGGTTAAGCGGCATCACCCGCATCCCAGCGTATAACACTAGCAATGTGTTCCTTAATCGTTCTTAGATCGGCATCGGCTCTAAATACTCCCTCGACGATCCTTATGGTCAAAGCGTTGTTTTCTAATCGAGTTCCCTATGTCCACTTATCTTGTCGCGCGTTAGCCTTTCCCCTTCGGTTAATTAACTCGAGATTGATCAGATCCGAGCGAAATATAACTGAAATACTTCGACAGATTTCTTACAGTCAAAGGTCTCGAAATGACAGGAAAATCAAAATGTCACATATATGCAAAGTTTAACTAATTAATTAAAGCATACAAAGAAAAAAAATACATAGCATCAATGACGACGCAAGGCAATTCGATGGGACAAAAATGCAAGCAAATATGCAATTAACGAAACTAATCATGCAAGGACTACATATAACATGCGAAAAATTATAATTAGACTAAGTAGCACACGATTTCTACTTCAAGAAAATCAACTAAGCAATTAGACTAGCCTAGCATGAATAACCTAAACATGATACTAATGACATGTAAAATGACATAGCAAAATATAATGCGACATAAACGGATTATGAGACATGTGAATGCTGTGATATAATATGCATGATTTTCGATAAAAGATGGATGAGAGACTAAATGGTACTCGAAAATATGAATGACATGAGAAAATGCAAGATCATGAATGGGAAGATTTTTTGTCTTATCTTTTAATATTTTCGACAAAAAAAGATGCATGAGATATGCATGATATGGCAATGCTTTTTGTAAATAAAAAAATAAAAAGTGCAAAGTGAGATGAATGGTAGTTGAAAAAAAAATGCAAAGATATGCAAAATGGACATAAAGATATGCATGAGACAAATGCAAGAAATAAGCAGAATTCTTTTGGCATTTTTTTAGGATTTTTGTGCTTCTTAAAGGTAAGCTTGATTGATTATCTTTGCTTTTATTCCAATTTCTCCAATGAGATAAAGCTTCTGAGAAACTTTATCTTCCTAAAAATTTTAATTAGATACGGCTTCTAGATAACCATATCTTACTAAAATATTTTAGGAATTTTTTATGTATGGAATTCAAATAAGATAATATCAACTAATCTCAAGATAACGATCAAGATCAATCAGAAGCAATTCGTGAATATCCACTTCATGATTTTCGAAAATTCAATGCTTGAAAATCTAAAATCAGCTCATGAAGATAGCGTATCGGACCTAAATGGCAATAGATCAAATTAGCTAACTTCCCGTCTGTACTAAGCCGAGGGTCGTACCCGAATGGCGACGAGTAAGATTATCCGACTTGACATAGATGTTACCTATTAGGAAAAAGATTTTCCTAATTTAGATTTAGATAATAAGAAATGCTTAACAATTGTTTACTTTGAGAAAAATATGTTTTCCAGTTTGAAATCAATCAATTTTCAAGCTAAGCACATGATTCGAGCAATTTCCCAATCTAAGTGAACCAACTTAAAAAAAAAATCAGAATTATGCACACTAGTGCTTAAAATTTCGGTTCAGCCATATAATTGACAGAAAAGCTTGAATTTTTCAGTTTTGATTGCAAAAATCAATGTGTTCAAACATGCCTAAGAACAACAACACAAGTTACCAAGCTAACGATCATGATTTAGCAACCGAAAGTTGAAGAATTTTTACCTTTTTTCAGAGCAAATTCCAGCACATGCGCAAGCTGTAAGTTTGCTCAAAATTGCACCTTTTGACCTTAAAAATAATGCTGAACAGTGATGCAAAGTAAGCTGGACAGCAGGGATCAGGGATCTTGGCAGGACCGGCCTCCTTGGACGTGTTTCCCTCAATTGAGAATGGCGGGATATCAGTTAGCTATTGCAAGGATGATTGTGAATCACAACACTGGACCCCACCAAGAAAGTCCTTAGATCTAGGCACTGAGACACCACGAGGAATGGTTATCGCCTCCACTGATTTCATGCGGTTTCAACTATGAGGGCACTTAGAATATTGCTACGCTATGCTGAAGTTTGCAAACTCTATTGACTGCTTTCATAAGATCGCCTGCAAAACAGAAATAATATGTGATAAGAAAGAGTATTCGCAATTTGGCAGTTCACAACAAACTTGTATGGCCCTGTATTGTGAACGTCAATGGTCTCCTTGAAAAGAATCTCAATGAAGCTCCTGGATGATGAGTCTTGCGGGGAGAGAGCGCTTCCTCCCTCGAACAGACCCTTTTCTCTCAATGATCACCGTGTATGTCCAATCCATTGGCCTCCCCAAAATCCGCCGTATATTACCCTTGTCCCCCCCACCCGTCATGACTTATCTATTTATAAGAGACCGTTAGGGTTTCTTGTTCACCCGCTTTAATTATCCCCAAATTTTCTTTTGATAATTCAATATTTTCACTTGGCATTTTAAATTGAGAATTTTCGACCATGATATTTCAATGGGCTTCGCCGAATTTTCTATTATCGCAGGCTTAAATAAGGCTCAATAAAAATAATTGACATTAAATTGAAAGCCTTAATCAAATATTTTAGCTCAAATGGAGCAAGATAAGCCTGGAGATTGAATTCCATTAGCCCATTAAAATTCGACGCACTTCCTCTAGCCATAGGCTTAAATTTTGAACTGAGTTCGGTCTAACCACCTGTCAAATTAGGCTCAATTGACTCACCTCTGACCTTAAATGCAAATGACATGACTGACATAAAAATAAATATGCTATGCATGAGAATACTCTCATTTTATGCTTAAATGAATGAATTCCTAAAATCAAAATTTAGGTGTCAACAAATTTGACGTCGAAATTGCATATTCTGTCAAGGTTGACTTTCTTAAAATGCCGTGGCATTCACCGGCCAACTCCGCCGTGCTCCGACGACTATTGGCCACACCGTCGGTCCAGATCGAAGCATATGACCTTGAAGATCAAAACCCCTACCCAAGATCCTTCCATTATGGCCGATTGGTGCTTCAATTTCTCGATTGAAATTCGGCCTGCAAATATTCAAAAGTGGCTCGAATTTGGGGAAGAAGAAGACACTGTTCATCTGGGTAAGCCGGACACGGTTCGATCCGACAGACCCGATCGACTCCATTTCCTGAAATCGACCTATAATTCTTCGAAATCGATCAAATCACGAAATGAAATCGGGGGGGGGGAGGGGGGTGAATTCTATGTGAAAATGGTATTTTCCACAAAATCTTATCACAAGTTGATGAAAAACCCCAAATTGGCTTTAAGATCTAATTATCCAAATTGTCCAATTGAAAGTCCTAATGATCAAATCAAACCAAATTATCCCCACCAATCGATTCATAATGGTTAAAAACATAAGGGAGAGGTCTTACCTTCACATGACAGTCCTTGATTTGAAAGTAATTTTACTTTTGGCAAAATTCAGGGACTAAATTGCAATAAAAGTATGCAATTTTGTCAAATTTGTGTAATCGTGCAATTTCAATGAACAATTGGACTACATTGCAATGTAGGGCCAAATGTTAAGATTCTAAAAATGCAAAAATTACAAATTATAAAACTCGAATGACATTTTTTTAACCAAGTTCGACTCTATGTGTAACAAAGGAACACCTAAAATTGAACTTGAATTTTGACCTTTTATGAGGTCAAAATGAAAGGGAATTAAAAGAAAAATATTAACTATTTTTTTATATTTTGTGACCTCAAATGCTATTTTTCTTGATTTTTCTAACGTTTTCTTATTTTCTAAACAACACTAAAAATGCGAAAAAAAAATATGAAAAAATATTTTTTGGTCAAAAATAGTTCCTTAGGCTTAGCCAAGGCTACAAACGTGAATTTTGTAATTTTTCAAATTTTTATGAATTTTTCAATTATAAAATGAAAAAAGAATGATCGAAAATCAGGTGTCAACAGAAACAAATAAAGTTATTGCTCAGGGGGAGCAATCTCTAAAAGTTGGAATTAGTGGCCTGCAATCCAGTGGAGACAAAGT
This sequence comes from Rhodomyrtus psidioides, assembly GCA_021437785.1. NCBI lineage: Eukaryota > Viridiplantae > Streptophyta > Magnoliopsida > Myrtales > Myrtaceae > Rhodomyrtus > Rhodomyrtus psidioides. Next base: position 1,997,322 of record JAILYB010000077.1, on the reverse strand, counting down.
TGTTGCTCAGGAGGAGCAAGCCTTGACAGACCTAGATGTAATCTTGGAAGGGATTGATGCATCTGAATATGAAAAGAAGCTCTCAGAAGAACAGTCTCAGACTGAGGGGGAGAAAAGGCTTAAGAAGGTGTTAGAATTTGCCAGCAAAGAGAAAGCATCAGTCAAGAGTAAGGGAACAAGTGCCATACCAGCCAAAAAGATGAATTCAGTTGAAAATGCTTTCATTACTAAGCTTTTGGACACCAAGACATCTCAAAATGTTGTTCATAAGGAAATGGAGAAGATACAGCAGAAAGTACTTCAGAGATTGGGTGCGCCGAAAAGTATGATTGAATAGAAGATGAACAATTTCGAGAAAACCCTTGATCTTTATGGTAGACTATTCTATTCTGAAATGGCAAGCTTGCAGACATACACCTTGATTCGTGATGAGAAGATTGTTCAGGATTTCCCTCATCTCCAAGCTCTCAGAGATTATGCACTTAAAGTGGCAGCAGATTACAAGAAGGATCCTACTAAGGAGGATGATAAAGAGCATAGGGATGTTCATTCTTCTTCAAAATCACCTCAACCACTGTCTGCTTAAAAATGAAATTTCAAACAGTCTTTCTTTAAGTTGTTTTTGCCTCAAATTGAATATCTTCTTTGTTTTATGAACTATCACGTCCTTATTATGGGATGATAGCATTGCTAATGGAATGAAAATTGCATGTTCTTTGTTTATTGCTGATGACAAAAAGGGAGAGAGAAGCCTCTATCTTTATATATTCTGCAGGATGCAAGAAGCCTCTATATATAGGCAAGGAAATTCTGAAGTCTTATCAGGACATTCTAGTGATATTCTTACAATTTATATCTGATGAAGATTCACATGCTATTTACATATTTTTATTCATATTCTTGTGAAATCTTTCTGCGCTTACATCTCTTAATCAAACTTATTTTCATAAAATTACTTTGATGTTGAGGAATTTTTGTCATCATCAAAAAGAGGAAGATTGTTGAGAAAACCTACTCTCTGAGTATTTTGATTCTTACAAAACTATCATTGTTCAAATAGAATCTGAGTAATGCTTATAATGGTTTAATTGCAGAATGAACAAGTGAAAAGAAGTTTATATTGATCCATTTCTGGCATCAAGACTCAAGAAGGAGTTGTCATAAATTTGCTTCTAGAGACATTTAAATAGAGTTACTTTGGAAGACATTCAGATGAAGTTTTTGCATCTGAAGGCTTATTCGTCTAAAGACTTATATGACATGTTAGATGGACTTTATTGAAACTTGGTATCACGGTTTAAAATAATCTGTTCAGATTCAGAGAGTCTACTTCTAAGGACTGGTTCTGAATATCATTTAGATTCTGCGATTTCTTTCAGATAGATTTTGAAGACCCACGAATGGCAGGCTTTCGATGAAGGCAAGTTGTGTTGTGGAAGTCTGTAATATTTGATTGACAAGATATTTCTTCAATCAGATCAGGAGGAAATCTATGATTGGATATTTCCTTCCAAGAATAAGGCTTGTGGGGCATTCGAATCTACTATACTTTTGAAAAGTGAAGATTTAGTTGTATAGGCGACTGACTCTGAAGGGTTCAGACTCTACTTTAACTGCTACCATATCTTCTCAAATACAGTCTCGTTCAATCACGATTGATGACGTCCAATCAAAGATTAAAGAGCGATCCTTTGAAGGATTGTCCAATAGCTAGTTTGGAAGCAGATGAGTATAAAAGAAGAACCATGGTGACCAACAGAGGTATCGAGAACATTAAATTCCAAAGTGCCTGAGTTGCTCAGCTTCACATACTTATTCTAAGAATTCTTAAGTTTTTTCATTGTGAGGATTTGTAAGAACGACTGAGCGTCTTCATCTCTTGTAATCTCCATTGAGTCATTCTAGTGGAATCCAGCCAATCAACTGTCATCGTGGGGGAGTGGACGTAGGCCTAACAAGCCGAACCACTATAAACTCAGTGTGCTCTTTTTCTCTACGCTAAACTTTTATTTATGTGTTTAGATTAATTGCACGTTGTCATATTGTTCATGATTCTGGTAGTGTTTTGAAATCATCTTAATCCTGCAATAAGTTTCAATTTGATTCAGAATCACCTATTCACCCACCTCTATGTGATATTGCTAGATTCAACAATTTCGTGATAATTTAGAAATTTTGTAGATTTGTGATCAGTATGTGAACCTTTTGTTGTGCTTGGTGAAGATATATGCGTACTAAAGGCATTACTTTTTTTTTCTAGGACAAGAGGATAGGGTAGAAAAGGGTCAAGGTTTAGGTATGGGTTGTTCTAATTGAGTCCATCCGATCAATTTGGTCAGAAACCGCTGACGAGGACAGTTTTTAATAATATTTTCAAAAAATTAGTTTTTTTCTTTTTTTTTTCTTTTGTTTCCTTAGCGGCCAGCAAGTGTCCTCGGGCCTTTGTCAGCCACTGAGAAACGAAAAACAAAAAATTAAAAGCAAAAAAAGGAAAGTAAAAAAAAAATGAAAACATGTGTTATATATTTTGGGCATAACCAAGTCTATAAGCTCACGATCTGAGGTTCATTGAAGTAAGGAGGCTACCGCATCTTGATTGGCCCCAACCGAGCCCATAGCAGCGAGACTTCTAAGAAAAACCAAATGGGATAATTGTCAAATCTCGAATCCAATGAGAAAAAGGGAATGACATGGTCATCCTTCCTCCCGAAAGATGTATTGTCAAACAGAAACCATCGACTTGTTATCAAAATACAGTCCTTATCCCTACATTTATGATGAATTAGCGGGTTAGTTACGACATCAGAGCATTTATAATCCATCAAAAACATATTTACACTTCTTACTCAACCAAACTCAACAAATGTCATCTCAGACATATATAGAACTCCCTCAAACCTTACCCAAAAAACTCACAAAAGTGCTCATTAATAGTGCTCCAAAACTATCACCGCTAACCGAGGAATCTAAAAAGATCTAGAATGAATGGCTATGCGCAACCATAGCTCAGTAAGTAATACATCCATTTTAAGCAGATTGAGGAATCACTAGGCATATATAAAGCAATACCAAAAACTCACACTCTAAACCTAAAATATAATATACATATCAAATCAAATATGTGTTGTTTTATTTCAATAGAGCTTTATACAAATCAAAATTACTCATTTAATCCACCAACGCAATTCAAATATCAAGGGTCAAGTCCATTGGTCAATCTTATCAAATCACATGTCAATGACCCATTCCATTGATCAATTTCATCCTCGAAGATAGGCAAACTCATCAATGGACTCTCTATCCTCTCTTTTTCAATCGAACACATCAATGATCAATTCCATGCTCAATATCGAACTCAAGGCTCTAAAGATGGTTCCCACGAAATTTACGTTATCGCGTAGCACTTAGTTTTTTACCAACGTATATCAATAGAACAAGGCCCTATAGGTGCCTCCCACCAGATGCACATCACAGTGTAGCACTTACTAACATATCTCAATAGTGCAAGGCTCTAGAGGTGACTCCAACGCGACTCGCATCATCGTATAACACTTAACTCGTGACTAGCACATGTCAAGCATAAGGCCTTAGAGGTATAGCTCCCACGAGACTCATGTAGCACTTGACCCCTGACTACAAGGTCCTAGAGGTGGCTCCCATGAGACTTGCATCACCGTGTAGTACTTAGTCCTTAACTAATGCATATCATAATTTGGTTTCACAAACCAAAAACATAGCCTTTCAAATAAATTCTTTCCACAAAAACAGTTCAGAGTTCTCATTGTTCGATTTCACAAACCAAAACATACAATTTTTCTCAACTTAGTTCAACAATCAAAATCCTTTTTTTTTTTTTGGGTCAAAGGCCATTGGGTGTTCAGTTGTCCAACTTTTGGGCCGTTTGATATTGGGCCAGGGTGGCCAGGCCTAAAATTAGATTTGGGCCCATGGGTCGAGTCAAACCCTAATGCCAAGCCTATGGATTTCTGATGGTTTACACGACACAGAAGAGATGATAAAAAGACGAAAGTTCCGGTTATCTCCTTAGGCAGGATTTTTGAAGGCCCACAGATTCCGGACCAGTGCGACTCTTTTCGTGTTTTATTTTGCAACCATGATGTCCTTTCGTCACACAGAGAGAGAGAGAGAGAGAGAGAGAGAGAGAGAGAGAGAGAGAGAAATAGCAAAGAAAAGAAAAAGAGGAGGAAGGTAATTGCAACAAGTAAAAAGATGAAGGCAAAGTCTTACTGATTTAACATTGTTTTGTTGATTATTAGTTGTTTAAAGTATTTACACACACACAAATCACATGCGTATTTCCGGCAGATAAATTAAATTTGTCACCTCTGTCGTTGGTCCATCCGAAAGGTCCAAACTATGTGAGATTTCTCATTTTCCTTCCATTGCTTCATCGTACTCTCTCTAAAAGATATTCAACTACGGCCCACTTATTCAATCATATGTTGCCCTGTGACCGAAAAAATTCCAAAAAAAAAATCCTAAACTTATTGCAATTGTGCTAATTAGCTCTTAATTTTTTGGTCAATTGAGTCCTAAACCCTTTACAATTGGGCCAAATCAATCAATTTGGCCGATTGGCACTGAGGTGGATAGCTTTAATAATTTTTTTTGTATTTTTATTATTATTTTTAATATTTTTTTTCTATTCTTATTTTTTGGTTAGGGCAAGCAGGAGCCGCTGGCTAACCGCCGATGGCCCAATGGCCAGCGGCCTCTTGCTGGCCTTAACAAAAAAAAAGGAAGAAAAAAGTTAATTTTTTTAAAATAATTATAGACTTGAATAATATTAAAATATTATTGTAAAATATTCATGTCAGTGTCGACCGGCTAAATGGACTGAATTGATATAATTGTAATAGATTTAAGAATTTTTTAGTAATTTTCCCTGTTGAGACTAGGGGTGTGCAAACTGGACCGACCCGGCCCGGGCGGGTTGGTCCAGTCCTTGAGGTTGGCGGTCCGGTCCCCGGTCCCAATAAACGGGACCGGTGACTTGGCGGTCCGGTCCCCGGGTTCCATGGTTTGGGACCGGACCGGCAATGTTTTTTTAAAAAGATTAGTTTGGTCATCCCAGTGATTTGAAAATTCCGAGTCTCCTACAGCGAGTCTTTAGCTATTTTGGTTGCAGTGATTACATCTTTGATTGTTGTGGTTGTTGCATCTTTGATTATGTTAATTGATTTTTCTTTCAGATCGGGCTCATTTGTTTAGGGAGATACCTTCTTTGAATTTTTCAAACAGATCCGAATTTTAGATAATATTTTTTTTCACATAAAATAAATGAAAAGAAAATAATGTAAAAAGAACTGAAAAGATAAAAATCTCATTGCATTGATATTAGATTTGCATTTAAAGATTAATTCATATACATATTTTTCGTCTTTTGTGGAATTTTATTAGTAATGAATTCCTTTTTAGAGATCAGAATTAGGATTAGACTTTGGACGTTTTTGTGGAATTTTATTATTAATGAAAAATCAACACAAGAGGAGGTCGAAGTCTAAATTCTTTTTTTTTTCATCAAACTAATCTTTTTATTATAGTTTTCATAAACAGTTAGAATTAGCGGTCCTATTGTGCCGAGACCGGGACCGGCCCGGACTAGGACCGGCCTGGACCGCCGGTCCTGGTCCAGTCCGTGGTCCCGAAAATATGGGGACTGGTCCGGTCCCCGGTTCCATGTTGGGATCGGACCGGCCCGGACCATGCACACCCCTAGTTGAGACAAGATATTTTGCAACTTCCTAATCGCAAATGTTTAATATTATATTAACCACGGTCTAACTGTCTTGCTAAGAGATATTTTGTCATGTGCTCGTTTTTAAAACACCAGAACGATTTGGATTCTTGCAGATTACGTACCTGGTCAAACGGGGAATCAAATCAAGCACGTCATTAGACGTACAAAACTTCCAGAATAGCTATAAAATGCAATTGTCACACCGAAGAAGGTAAAATAGATCAAGAGCATAGTTTCACCCAGATAAGAAGTAAAAAACACCCCCCAAAAAAAAGTCAGATGGAGGAGGTTGTGATTGTTGGAGCAGGCATCGCAGGGCTAGCGATGGCGGTGGCCCTGAAGATGGTCGGCGTGCGAGCATTGGTGCTGGAGAGATCGGAGGAGCTGAGAGCCGCCGGCGCTGCCCTGACTCTCTTCCCCAATGCATGGTATGCGCTCAAAGCGCTCGGGATTTCACATAAGCTCACCTCCATTTACGCTCCTTTCCACAAGTAAGGTTTTACCTTTCTCATGCTTTAATTCGAAAGCAAAATATCAGCTACAATTAATATACAAAAAATTTAGTCAACAACATAAATGTCGGCAATCGCAATTTCGTGGCCTCAAAATAGGGTTTTACTACATATTCCAACCTATCTTCAATTTCCTTTTACGTCTTTAATTATAGTTCAATTAAATTTCTTGTAATTAATTGTTTGCTCGTGCATTAGGGGTTACGTGACCGATGTGAAGACCAAAGCACTCCAGGAAGTGCGTTATGGCGCAAGCAAAGGGTACTGCAGCTCTCAAATTTCATTTGGATCAATGCATCGTCTATTTTTTATTTGTCTGGTTTTATCATTATAAAATGACAATGGTAAATAATGTTTCTTTTTTACGCATATAAGGCAAATAATGACATCATCGTAGTTGAATGAAAGAATTACGGCTCCGTTTGTTTCATAAAAAATAAAGATCATAAAAATTATGGTTTGTATCGCTTGATATAATTAGTCAATGAAATATGTTTTCACTATTGACAACAATTTATATCTAAATGCTTTCGTGGACCATGAAAATGAACGATTTGAAAAACATCTTGTCAATCATGATCTCTTATATCGCTTACAAATTAAAAAACGAACAAACGAAAAATATTTTCATGGTCCACGAAAATATTTAGATATAAATTGTTGTCAGTAGTGAAAATATTTTTTTATTGACTAATTATGTCAAGCCAAACAAGCCGTCATTTTTAGGATTTTCATTTTTCGCGAAACTAACAAAAAGAGCCCAAAGCCCAATTTGTGTAATGTGAACATTTGAAAAATTAACACCTTTTCAATATTTCTTAGGAGTGGATATGAACAAAGAGCGGTCAACCGGAAAGTCTTACTGCAGGTCTTAGCGGCGGAATTGCCTCCGAACACCATCCGTTTCTCTTCGAAGCTCACTTCCATTGAGACCCAAGTGGAACAAGGCTCGTCGATTTGCATCCTCGCGCTTGACGATGGAACCATCATCAAGTCTAAGGTATCAGAACTTCTAACACTCTAAGATCTCTTTTCTGATTTTCGGCGAGGATCTTGTAGTAAATTGAGGCTTTGTAGGTCGTGATTGGATGTGACGGGGTGCATTCTAGGATTGCCCGCTGGTTGGGGCTCGGCTCGCCTGTTGATTCGGGGCGGTCCGCGATTCGCGGACTGGCTGTGTACCCGCGAGGCCACGGGTTGAACTACGAGTTTCAGCAGTTCGTGGATGTCTCGAAGAGGGCTGGTTTTGTTCCTCTCAATGATAAGGAGATCTACTGGTTCTTTCTTTGCAAAGCTCCTCCAAAAGGCATCGGTTCCCCTTTTGTCTTCGATTTAATTAGGCTTAACTAGTAACAAATTAATTAGCCTTTATCTAACCATTATTTTTTTTTTTTGTCATCGTCACATCTACGTTTCAGGTGTGGACATCGAAGGTGACCCAAAGTTACTGCTAGGAGAAGTTGTTGACAACTTAGCCAAAGACTTTCCTCCCCTGTACCTCGACGTGGTCGGCCACTCTGACCTTTCCACTGTGACGTGGACCCCGCAGATTTTCCGATACCCGTGGGACGTCATCCTTGGGGACCTGACCCGCGCGAACATCACGGTGGCCGGAGACGCCATGCATCCCATGACGCCGGACTTGGGCCAAGGCGGGTGTTCGGCCCTCGAGGACGCAGTCGTGTTGGGCCGGCACATCGGAAGCTCGATTTCCAAGCCAGGTGAACTCGAGACATGCTATGTCGGGTTCGCGCTCGAGAGGTACGCGAGGGAGAGGAGGTGGCGGGCCGCGACGTTGATCACGGCGTCGTTCTTGTCGGGTTGGGTTTCACAGGATGGGTCTAGTCGGTGGATGAGGTTCCTAAGAGACGTATTCTATAACTTTATACTGGGAAGAGCCTTTAGTGCTAGTAGGTACGATTGCGGCAAACTTTGCTAATGTCTCCTCGGCTGCCCTCCGTTCGCTCGAAAATTGTCAACATCGACAGCCGACCGGGAAAGTATTTGGGAGCCAACATCTTTACACAGATTATATTCTTAGAAGGGGAACTTATGTTGATTTTTTTTTGTTCCAGACAGTCAATTTCGTTCTCATGTTTAGTATTGTTATGATGATGTTTGTCGACATTATGTCATTATAAATGAGTGGATGAAAGTATTTATGTACCTTCTCTTTATCATGGCACTCGACACTCGTCATGGAATTGTAGGAAAATAGGATATATTAATTATTAATGGTCCCTATGTACCGACCTGGCCTGTTCCACATGTGCTAAACCTTCAAAGGAGATCTTGAAGGAACCACACCAGTGGTGACCATTTGAATTATCTGAAATCGTTATGTGTCGTCGTATTGATAACAGCAAAGTATAATCGTCTTCTCTAACCCATTTTCTTGCCACTTATTTCCTGATCAACTAACGTCAAAACAATGTCTACGTGACTTGTCCTCATGAAGAACATTAAAAGACATATTTGAGTTCACCGTAGTAGGAAGTTCAATCTAGAAAATGAAACGAAAATGCTGCTCTCGCAATAACATTTCTAAAATGAAAAGCTTTGGAAGGCTCTCATTCTCAAACGCACCAAAAATAAAAGCAAAAGAAAACAACTAGGGTCTTGAAATTTTAACTAATGAAGCATGTTTATAGATAGCAGGTCAGGGGAGACCTTGGATCCTCGGAAAGGAATCGTCTAACCTTTTCTTAGAAGGTTAGGCCATAACCTTGCAATTCGGGCCGTCCGTGTTATGAATGAATGACCCAGATTATTACTAACAAAAATATATATAAAAAATTCAAAAAATTACCCCCTAAAAATAGGAGATCTGGACCGTCCGTCAAAAAATGGACGGCCTGGATCGCAATGTTAGGTGCCTAACCTTCTTAGGAAAGATTAGGCGATCCGAATCCTGGATCCTCACTCTCTATTCCCCCTTCCTTTGGAAAGAGATCGCTTAACATTTCCTTAAAATGTTAGGTCCTGCCCTTGAAATCCACACCGTCCGTGTTATTCATGGACGGCCCAGATTATTACTAACAAAAAATATATATGAAAAATTAAAAAAATTACCCCTTAAAAATATGAGATCTGGGCCGTCCGTCCAAAAACGGACGACCCGAATCCCAAGGGCAAGCATCTAACCTTCTGAGGAAAGGTTAGGCGAACCGGATCCCTTTTTAATAGGGGCATTAATGGAGGGTGGGGATCAAAGGTTACACATGGCCTGTGGTTAGGTGATCTCCACCCGAGATATTATTTGATATTTTGTTTTTTTAAGACATGTAATTTCCTTATTAGATTATTTCTTTTTTCTGTAGATATTGGTCGGGTATAATTACTCTTTTCTAGAATTTTGAGTAACGATGTAGTTTTTAATTAATTCTCTGTCCCTCTCTCTTGAGATCCTAGGATAGCATCTTGGTTCCGTTGATTATGTTATAAATCCATATCTGATAGGATGAAACTTTACCCAATTGGTTTTCTCATTATCGAGTTACATATGTTCTTGGAAATCACCAGTGCTATGTTCGAGACGTATTTTTCTCCATCTATTTTCTTCAGACTAATCTTTGAATTGGTAGATAACAAACGTGGGCATCACTCGCATTCATACTTAATGCTTCGTTTGTTTCACGAAAAATATCTTTCAGAAAAACATTTTCCACAATTTTCGGCATTTGAGGGACGGAAAATGAATAGTCAACGAAAAATAACTGGTTCTTTCTTCTACGCTCGACTCCAAGACGAGAGCTGCGATAGAAAGTAAGGCTAAACAGAAGAATCGAAATCGATAAACGATGAACAATCTATGTTCACTCAAAATGATATCAAATTGTAATATTCTCAATATTCAATAATCTGTATTCTGTCATTCAAAACTCTAAAGACGACTTTTTATAATGTGTCAACATTAATGACAATAGATAACGTAAAATTACAAAAATACCATTAAACATATAATATTGCCTAAAACAAGAGCACCCTAAGAGCATCAAACAAAAACTTACGCAATATTATGCAATATTATGGATATTGCCAACTTTATTTGCATCATTCTTCCATTCTAGGAAAAAAGATTCGCCTTCGAATCTGGTTTGTCTTCATTAACTTCTATCTCTTCATGTACTTCCGGTGCTTCTTCCTCTTCTCCTTCCTCTTCCACTTCCTCTTCCTCTTCCTTTTCCTCAAATCCTTATAAAACACCTCGTCTGAATTCACACCAATTTTAATCACGGCAGATAGATTATCAGTGACTGTAACGTCAGAAAAGCAATCAACTTTATCCTTCAATTTGCTCTCTTCCAAGTATTCCCCATCACAACCATTCACAAGTAGATGTTGCACATAAACTGGCCTATCTGCAGGTGCATATGAGTGACACATGTTATGATGCAAGTCCCCAGCAATATGAAATTTACATCTCCCTTCAAATAATCACACATCAAATGAGAGAAGTTCTTTCTAGAAACACCATTCCAATACCAATCAAGAAGCCAATTAGGTTCATGCGTAAGTATGATCACTGAATCCTCATCCCCAACCTTCTTCTTTACCAGCTCTGAGAAGAATTTAAATTAGTACACATCAATATCGACACGGAGTGCCAGATCAAGGCCAAATACCCACCAATTTTTAGGAAGTTGAACAGCAAAAAAACTCTTTTTTTGGGGCATCAACCACCAACCTAGCCAACTCTTGTGACATATGTACCTCACGAAAGTATGACGTCCATCAAACCAATCATGATTTCCAGGAATTAAAAAAGCTTGGGGCCCATCATATTGCTTTAGCTCAGATAACCCAAATGGAATTTTGGGCTTGTTCACAGCAATCTGACGAGGGGATACACCATCGAGGTCCTGATCGTAATCCTCCACTTTCAAATCCAAAGAGATATCTCCCAGTGTATCTTCCAAAGCACGAATCATGATCCAACGAGTAGCTGTGTCCTCCTCCACGCCTCCACCGCTGCCGTCGGAATTTAGGTCAAAAATCGGCGCCTTGTCTTCGAACGCGGCGACATCCCAATCGTTCACCTCCCACGTCGACATATGTGCCTCCGCCTGGGGGACGTCTCTAGGAGCAATCTCGCCGTCCTTCACTGACACAAAGGTTTCTATCATCGCACTTGGATCCGCATCCTCTTATTCTCCATCGGATTCATCATAAACTGGAAGTCTATCTTTATCATAGACTGGATCTTGATCAAAAATCAGATCTTCGTCAAATTCAGGATATTCATCAAATATTGGATCTTTCTCGAAGATTGTACCTTGAAGCTCAGGAATCTCGATCTTCATCCTGAAATCATGAAAAGTGGACTGCTTGCCAGGTCATACTCCTCGATTCAGTCCCTGGTTCAAAACCCCGACAGGTTTGTCGTCCTCCTCTTCATCATCGGATGGATCAAGAGATTCCGCTCCTTTTTCGGATTGAGAGTCTAGCCCTGCCTCTGCAAGACGTCACTCCAAATCTTGGATTCGCCTTCTCTATTTCTCATTCTTGGATTCGCCTTATCTGTTCCTCATTCTCTATGTATCGCAAGTTTCTGAGACGAGGCTGTTCATCTGCATCAGAAACGATTCCATGTCCCCGGCCTCCACGCGCACGATGTCTTCGATCACCTCGATTCTGTTCAGTCATTGATTTCAAGCAATCTGGCTCTGATACCAAATGAATCCGAACCGATAGAAAGTAAGGTTAAACAGAATCGAAGCCGATAAAAGAGAAACAATCTCTATTCATTCAAAACGATATCAAATCGTAATATTCTCAATATTCAATAATCTGTATTCTGTCGTTCAAAACTCTAAAGCCAACTTTTTATAAGGTGTCAACCCTAATGACAATAGATAACACAAAATTACAAAAATACCATTAAACATATAATATTGCCTAAAACAAGAAGACCCTAAGTGCATCAAATAAAAAATTACGTAATATTATGCAATATTACGGAGATCGCTAACTTTATCTGCATCATGGCAAGGCGAGCCACAAGCTCGCCAGATCTCGTTGTGAGGCCATGGCTCGCCTCGCCGGCCACGAGGCTTGGCCGAGCCTCGAGTCCTCGTCGATGGCGAGCTTGAGGCAGTGAGGCGAGCCACAAGCAAACAAAAATGATATCCACCAATTCTGTAACGAGGAAACCTCAAGACCACCCAACACTGGTGGAGAAAATTACCAAAAAAATCTTAAAATTGTTGCAATTATGCCAATTTAATCCTAAACTTTTTATGTCAATTCAGTCACAAATTTTTTGCAATTATAGCAATTCAGTCCATCCGGTCAATTTTAGCCGGCCGCCACTGACGTGGACACCGGCTGGAGCTGGCCAACATTGACAGGACACCAGCCAGCACCGACCGTCTAGCAACATAATATTTTAATTTTTTAAATTTTATTTTCTTTTCCTTTTTCTTTTCTTTTTCTTTCTCTTCTTCTTCTTCCTCTGGCCAGAGCAGCCAAAAGTGACGATCAGCAAGGTCAACGTCACCGACCAGAGGAAGAAGAAGAAAAGAGAAGGAAAAATAAAAAAAATATAAAATGAAACATTTTAAAAATATTATGTCGCCGGATGACCAACCCAAGCCTGCGTCTACATCAATGCCAGCTTGTCAAAACTAATCGAGCAATTGAATTAACACAATTACAAATGATTTAAGACTAAATTGATATAATTACATCGTGTTTAGAATTGTTTTAGTAATTTGCTCAAAATTTGTTTTCTAAGCTAGGTTACCAACTAATCTGGGCCTAATAGTCATATGGAAGAAATATGTTGTTGATGCTCTCACACAAGGCTCGATGTATGAAGGGGAGTTTGTTGGAGTTATCTCGTATCAATCGCGGAATGGGCTTGTGATCATCTTATAAGTGCGAGAAAAATCGCCACTAGCATTTTTATGACATTCAAACGAGATTAAGTCAAGAAAATCATGTGAATAAATTTTTAAATAAATTTTAAGACTTGATTGTAATATTTAATTATACTTTCGTAATGAATTTTAGATTTATATTTTTTTGAAAAGATTTATGGTTGAAAGATTTAGAATTTGATTACATGCTTGTAAGTGTCCTCTATAGATCTTGGGAAAAGTACACTTTTAATGCCAAAAGTTGTGTACGGAGATCATTTTAGTGCCAAAATTTTCAATCGGATCACTTTAGTGCCAAATTTTTTTAAAAACGATCACTTTGGTGCTAAGTCCGATTTGCTCCGCCAAAATTTTGCCGTGGCACTTTTTTATTAATATTTTCGACTGACGTGGCTCACCGACGGTCCACGTGGCATTTTTTTTTTTAAATTTGAATTTTTTAACATAATTTGATAAAAAAACAGCAATGTTGTAAAAAAAAGGCTAGAAAATTCATAAAAATAAAAATAAAAATGCAGGCGGCGAGGGTTCTAGCAACCCTCGCCGCTCGCCGCCACCGGCCCATCATCGCCGGTGAGGGTGGCGCATGGCTGGGGAGGATCACTGAGCCTCGGCCAAGGGCCGGTGACCCCCGCCGGCCTCAGGCAAGGGCCCCACTGGTGGCGGTCCACTGCCATACTTGGGCGAGGGCTGGCGACCCTCGCCTAATCTAGCTGAAGGCCGCAACCCTCTCCTAGATCTGAGGTGAGGGTGTGCAGGCCCTCGCCTGAGGCCGGTGAGGCTCACTAGCCCTTGGCGGCGGCGGTGAGGGTTGCAAAAACCCTTTCCTACTGCCTCTTTTTTTTGCTTTTTTGTTATTTTCAATTTTATTTTAAAAAATTTCTGTTGGTTTTTATTTTTTTCTAAATTTTGAAGCCCACGTGGAACCAACGTGGACTTCTTTTTCTTAAAATAATGCCACTTAAAATTTAAAAATTAATTAAAAATGCCACGTGGCAATTTTGGCCGAAAACACCAAAGTGATCCGCTTTTTTTCTTCGGCTTGGCACTAAAGTGATGCGATTGAAACTTTTGGCACCAAAGTGATCTCCGTACATAACTTTTAGCACTAAAAGTGTTCTTTTAACGTAGATCTTTGTACATGCACACCTAAAAAACATTGGCTTCTTGGGCCGGGCCAGCCAAACAGTCTAGACATTTGTTTTTGGTTGGAAAAAAAAAATTCATTCATCAAATATTAAAAGGATAATAATGATTCTGAGATTTTCTGAACAAAAAAGCTCTCATAAAGATCGGGACCGGTGAGACATCCAGTCAGGAAGTAGGACCTTCTTACGGTGGGCTTTCGCTAGCCAATCTCCTGCTTGGTTGTTCTCACGTTGACGCAGGGTAAGCAATAACCATGATATCAATTCCTCAGAATAAACTGTATTCAATTGATGATAGTCTAAATATTACATAGAATGGACGTCCTTTATATAGATAGGACTTCAGATTTCATAAAGATAACCTAAAGATAACTTAAAGATACCCTAAAGATAACCTTAAATGAAATATTAACAATCTAATCTAATCTAATCTAACCGAATTATAATCAAATATTACGATTAAAGATATAGATCAATTTTCTAAAATAGAAAAATAATTAAAATTCTATCTAAAAGCGTAATATTGCGTTTTTCCCAAATATTATACGCTAATTGTCCTACATCATTCTCTTCCTCTTCAGAAGAACTCGTCCTCAAGTTCGTCTTGTCTGGATCTGCTTTTTCATGTACTTCCAATGCCTTCTTATTGGGATGTTGAACACATCACAAAAGGCAATCAACTTATCTTTGACATACTTGTCGAGTTTTTTCTGCACTCTAACTCTTTGTTCGTCCTTCTGATTCCCAGTCCACACATAGCCAGAAAAGTGGCCTATGTTTCTTTTCAAGCAATGCACCTTAGCTTTCTTTTCGAAAAGTATTGTGTGAAGTATCTACAGGTTGTCATCGTGTTTTCTCTTCAATAAGTTGAATGCAAATTTCGGAATGTCCTTAAGCTGTGTACCACTATCCTTCTCGATGTTGCTAGAGGGCGTCTTGACGAATGCAGGATCGGAATATCGTTCCACCGATCTACTTTCTCTAGCGGACCGCTCGATTCCGGGCGTCACTGAATCTTTCTTCAACTTCTTCGACTCGCTCCGTTTTCCGTTTGTCCACGACGCTTCCTTTTGGACTCTCTTCGCCTTTCTTCACTTCTTGGACATCATCCTCATCTTGTTCGCCCAGTTTCTCGACGGAAGTCTCGGCTTCGAGAGCGATCTCCGGGCCTTTTTGCTCCGTTTCTTCTCTCACCTTCGATTCCTCCTCTAATTTCTCGAAAAGCTGGTCCTTGCACTCGACAAGAGTCGCCCCCTCGAGTTCCCCAGTTTTGAGGGCTTCGGAGGCCATGGCAGAAAAATGGGGGAAAGAAGGGTACAAAAGATCTAGCGAGTGGTTTGAATTTAATGAGTCTTGTTCATAGTCAGGTGGAAGGAATTGAACCTTTAACATTCGTTTCATCCGTCTCCACGTTCGGATCGGTGCTTTTCCTTGTCGACGTCGGGATATTTGCGTTTGCTCCCACCAGGCTAAAGCATCGTGCCTCAACTTTTTCGCTACGAATTTTACTTGGTCGTCCTCATCGATCTCCCTGGCTTCAAAGGACACCTCAACCTCCCAAAGCCAATCTAGAAGGTCTTCAAAATCCAAATTGCCATTGAAGGTAGAGAGATCGACATTCATTTGATATTGTTCAGAATATCATCAGTAACCTACATATCGTCGACCTCCACGAACATGCTCATATTGGAATCCACCATATTTGTGACCTCCGTGAATAGGCACATCCTGGAAATCTTCTTCAAAATCCTCGACATAGCCTTGTCGCCTTTGTCGGTGATGTCGGTGATTTGCCACACGATCCATAACTACTTCGAGATCACGAGTGACAAGAATTTGCTTGGCTGGAAGAACACCATATGTGTGGTTTGGGTTTGCAAACAACCATTGGGTAGCGGCAAGCAATTCTTGCATCATCCGTTGGCGATCTTGTAGAGTTCGTCGAGTTTCCTTCGGCAAACTGGGTAAACGCCTTCCGTGTAATAGGCTCATCAAGTTGGCCCTCAGCTACGGAAGTATATCGATTCACGTTATGAGACATCGCTGTTGACACCTGATTTTTGACTATCTTTTATTATAGTTTTAATTTCTAAAATTAATTAAAAATAGCAAAAAAAAATCAAAAAATTGCAAAATCAACTTTGGGAGCCTTAGCCTAGCCTTAGGAACCAATTTTGAACAAAAAATATTTTTTGTATTTTTTAATATTTTTTGGAATTTATTTAATTATTAAAATACCCAAAAAATCAGAAAAAATACCATCCGTGGTCAGAAAATTACACAAAAATATTCAGAAATTTTATTTTAATTTCCTCTTTAATATTTTCACTTTTTATAAGGGAAATTTAGCTCGGTTCATGGGGTTCCTTCACAAACCTAATCCCGAACCGGGCCTAAAAAATCTTTTTCGAGTCTTTTAATTTTCAATTCTCGGTTTTTATAAGCTATGACATTGAACTCTAAAGTATTGAAATACAATTGGGTCAATTTGCCCTCCAATTTGATCAATTTTAGCCAAAAGGGCCTAATTGCATAAAAATCTTTCAATTTAGTCCCCGGTTTTACAATTTGTGAAATTAAATTTCACACGGGCACACCCATTAAAATTAAACACCTCTACCCTATAGTTTTCATCATGAGGAATCCATTTGTGGTCTCATTTTTGATTAATTCGATCGTTTGTCCCCTCAATTTGGCGAAATTCGCTTTCGGATCCTAGGGACAATTTGGGGTTTTCATAAAATTTCAATCAATTGGTTCACGAAAATACCCTTATTTGATAGAAAACATGTCAAGGAATCCGATTATGCCATCAATTTCATAAAAATAGGTCGAATCGGGGCTCAATTTGAGCGATTTGGTCGAACCGGGCCGGTCGGGTCAGACCCGACCCGACCCGGTCCGACCGGGTCTGCAACTAAGTTGCAGACCCGCGTGCGGCAGAGAGGCAGGGGAAAACAGGGCATGTGGAGGCGTGCGTTTTGGGGAGAAGAAAAGCAGAACGAGCGTGGGGGACATGAGTGGAGACCCATGCTCGCGTTCTGGGCTGGGGGCGGGCGTCGAGGTCGCCGGTCGGCCACGAAACAGGCCGGGGAATCTCGGTTTATACCGAGTTCGAAGAGAGAGAAAGGGGGGACTTGGGCAGAGCGAGTTCGAGCGAGAAGGACTTGGGGGGAGCTCGAGAGAACTTGAAGCAAGACCGTCCGAGCAGCCGCAGTCACCGGCGACGCCCGAAACAGGTCGGTATCTCCTCCGACCTCCATCTTTCTCTGCGCACACTAAGTGTTTGATGAAATGCCCGAACGAGCCTCGAATGTTTTAGCTCTCAGTCGTGCTCGACCCGAGCTCTATTTGCGCGGTTCTAACCTTTAAACTACACTAGAACTATCCCTAAGCCTTGTGTGACCTTCGTTTTGCATCGGAAACCGCCGAGAGCGGCGGTCCGAGCTTCGCCGGCCTTGATCCGAACCGGGAGCTCGACGGGGAAGTCTCGGCGGCCGCCGACCATCAAGGGACCCCAGGTAAGCTTCTAGACCTCTATTGGATGCTGTGTGATAGAGGGAAACCAAGCTTTGAACAAAAAAAAAAGATAAAAAAAAACTGCAAATATAATCGCCGGAGCCGCCACTGTGGAGGTCTGGTTCGCCGGTCTTTGACGTATTCATGGCGTTGTTCTTAGTCTTATGATGATGCTGAGGTCCTAGGGAGTCGAACGCCGAAAGAACGGGTTAAAAATACCGAGTTTTGGGGGTAGTCCGCGATTTTCCGGCGAGATTTCCGGCGACCTCGCCGGAAATTTCACTGTTCACCGTCTTCTACGGCGAGGTCGCCGGCGGGTCAACGGTCAATGCTGACGTGGCGTGCCACGTGGGCAGCCACGTCAGCCGGGTGGGGGCGGTCCGAGTCTTATTTAAATAAAATGCAATGAACGGTCCGGATCGCGACACGTGTCGCGATCCTGTAATTTTGGGAAAATTAAATAAATGATTTTCGAAAAATCAATCCGGCGGACGAGATTGTGCCAAGTGGCACGCTGTGGAACGTCCGATCTAAGGTTAGATCGGACGCGCCGAAGGTGGCCACGTGGCACAACGTGGGGCGTCCGATCCGGTGGTTTTCTAAAAAAGGAAAATAAATTAATTTTTGATCCGACGGCTATTATTGAGCCACGTGGCTCTCTGTGGGTCATTCGATCCAGCGAGGAATCGGACGCACGATACGTGGCCACGTGGCGCAACGAGGGCCGTCGGATTCGGGGAATTTCGGATAATTAAGTAAAATAGATAAAAAATCAAAAAAAAATTGTTAAAAAATGGAAAAATGTTTAAAAATATAAAACGGCGTCGTTTTAGGCCGGTTTCAACCCCTAGGGTCGGGCCGGGCGCCCGAGAGGCGCAACCCGGCCCGGAAAATATTTTTAAATATTTTAAAAAATTCAAAAAATAATAAAATAATCAAAAAATCAATAAAAAATGGAAAATCATAAAAAATTCAAAAAATTCGAAAAATTCAGAAAAATTCTAAAAAATTCCAGAAAATAGGAAATGGCCACATTCAACTGGCCATCACCTGTTTCGGGTCTTTCGACCCCCGGTCTTTCCAGAAACGACGGTTTTGCCCTTCTGGCAAACCATCTTCCAAAAAAATTCAAAAAATCCAGGAAAATCCCAAAAAATAGGAAATGGCCACAAACAACTGGCCAAGGCTCATCCCGGGTGTTTTGAACCCCGAACCTTCTTGAAAATGACGATTTCGCCCTTTGGGCGAATCGTCTTCCAAAAATTGAAGAAAAATCAAGAAATTCCAAAAAATTCTCAAAAATGGGAAATGGCCACAATCAACTGGCCATGGAATATTTTGGGTAATTAGGTATCCAAACCTTCCAAAAAATGACGATTTTGCCCTTCGGGCTAATTGTCCCTGAATCTTCCCATTTTACCCCTAGCCCTAAATCACATCTTCCCTGAGCCCTTATAGCTATACTAGGAGGCCAATGATTGAAATTGATGTGTATTGACATGACTTATTTATGCACTTGACTTGCGCTTTCATTATATTGACTGTGATTTGATAGGACTAGTCTTCCAAACTGCATGAAACCTTGACTCATACCTATCTCACCCAAAATCGCGCCTGCATTAACTCTTAGTTAAGAAAATCACTCGCGTTAGGTACCGAAAGGGCGTTGGTAATGACACCGACGTAACCAAGTCCCCGAACCCAAAATCTCTGGTTCCGCAGAACTGATCGATCTCTCCCAATCGGTCAGTAAGGTTTCCGGTCTACCCTCCAAGAAAGACCGGTGGCGACTCCAAATGCATGCACAAGTTGCACATGCCACCACGACCACACTAAGGTCGAAAGCGATCGACTTTTATCGTCGAATCCCTCAAAAGATATACTCCCGCCGCGATTTGGTATGGGCCTGGGAGGGCCCGCGCCGATCCGAAGCCCGCGATCCACATTTAAGAGTGGGGGCCGCGATCGGTAATCCATTAGCCGCGTCCGTTTTTCGGACGGGTCGCGACAATCGCCACAGCTAAAAACCTCGCTCTCATATCAAATGAGAGCAGGGTAACCAATAACATGAAATCAATTCCTCATAATAAACTATATTCAATTGATGATAGTCTAAATATTACATAGAATGGACGTCCTTTATATAGATATGACTCCAGATTTCATAAAGCTACCCTAAAAATAACCCTAAACTAAATATTAAGAATCAAATCTAATCTAATCAAACGGAATTATAATCAAATATTGCGATTAAAGATATAGCTCAATTTCCTAAAATAAAAAAACACCTAAAACTCTATCTAAAAGCATAATATTGTGTTTTTCCCAAATATTGTACGGTAATTGTCTAACATTACACGTGGACCGTGGACAACTTGAAAGTGAGTGGATCGTTAGAGCCTCTCCCTGCAGTCCTCTAGAACAGCCCGCAAAGCCCACGAGCCAGGCCGAAGCTAACAACCGGATCAATGCTCAGATTAGTGCTCCCCTGCAGATCAATGGGAAATAACAGTTACGGACAATACCAAAATTGGGACGATGAATCTACAGAGTATGAACATTTGCTAATTAAAACGGACTAATATTAGCTTATTTGTTCGAAGAATTCTTTGGGAACGCGCAGTAGAAGTCCGATACCTTTACTCGGGGAGTTCGCCAAGAGGGAACTCAAGTCTGAACCCGTCAACATATTCAGCTGGACCTACCTTCCTGTCTCGTCAACTCAATAGTCAATGATGAGACAGTAGGCACGATTCATAGGGCTGATCCATAAATCAAAAGTTGAGGAACTCGAAAGTTACCCATTGATAGCGGATGCACCAACGTTGCCCTTTTTGTATGTGCAACAACTTGCAATATTTTGCGCTTGTTGTTCTCATGAAGAGCCTGAACTGTAGTTGCAGACGTGCCAGAACATTCAGCGAAGCTAAAGAATTACTCGGCAGCAAGAAAAAGAAAAAGGAAGCAAGCGCTGATTCCACGCTTCTCCGTACTTGAACGTAGGGGTATCAATAGATCGGGTACCATAGAATCCCGATCCCGAAGCACTATAGAAATGTGCTTGGCCCGATCTGATCCTACCCGAAACACTATGAAAATATAGCTCAAAGTGGTCGGATCCTGGAAAGTTTTCCGAAACGTTGGCACTTTTGCCAATTCGATCCTAAAACTTTTAATTGTGCAAGTCGAGTCTTAAATCTTTTCACATTTTGAAAATTGAGTCCGCCAAGCCAATTTTGGCTGAAAACTACTAATGTGGACGACATCCTTCTTGCGAGTACAACCGATGCTGATATGGATAATTTTTAGGGTTACTATCGCAAAAAATCACAAACTGATACACATGTGATTACCCCAAATTATTTTTTTGACCGTGAAAAACCTAAAAATGATATAACTGTGACAAATTTACCCTCCATTAATTTTCGTTAAATTTTTTCGTCAAATTGCTAAGTTGGATGCACGTGTCAATTGTCGCGTGTACACGTTACCTTATGTTTGCTACATATGTATCAATTTGAAATTTTTCGTGGTATTAACTCAATTTAATAGAAATTAACAGAGGGTAAATTTGTCATATGTATACCAATTTGAGATTTTTAATGGTAAAAAAAAATTAGTTTGGGGTAAATTTGTTACAGTTGTACAAGTTTAGAATTTTTTGTGGTAAAAAAATAGTTTAGGGTAAATTTGTCACAAGTGTACTAGTTTGGGGTTTTTGGTGGTCAAAAAAATAGTTTTGAGTAAATTTGTCACATATGTACCAGTTTTGGGTTTTTCACAATATTAACCCTAATTTTTAATAGTCTTTCAATAATATTTTGTAGAATTATTTTATTTTATTTTTTCTTTTCTTTGTATTTTTTTAAAAACTAGCCTGCCACAGGCGAGGGGCTTGCAACCCTCGCCCATACCAAATGCCTTCGCCTAGACCATGTAACGGCGTTGCAGTCCTCGTATGCCAACAGGCATGGGTGTTAGCCCTTGCCTAAATTTGGGCGAGGGTCACTAGTCCTTGCCTATGGCTAGCTAGCCACAGTGGTAAAAAAATTACAAAAATAAAAAATAAAAAAAGAAGATGCAAAAATTCGAAAACATTTAAGAAAATATTAATGAAATTGTCCACGTCAATGCCTATTTTGCCATATAAGACAATCCACATTCATAATAGAGATTTCTGACCAAAATTAGACGGATATACTCAATTGGCTAAACATGAAATGATTTAGGACTCAATCAGCATAATTGAAAGGTTAAGGACTGAATTAATAAAAGCGCAATAGGTGTAGGATTTTTTAAACAATTTTTTCTGGTCAACCCCTAAGGCAGCAGTATCTGAAGGTGGCGTTTTTTTTTATTTTGCAACCACCAACCAGCATGTTCCCTGGCCTAATTAGTTACGTTTTCCTTTCGTAGCTTTGTGTCTAGATGAAAAGTCAAAGGTGGTTTTCAATTGTATTAAAAGACCAGATCCACCGCAACTTCCTAATAGCAATTGTCTGAAAAATTTCGACATTTGCAGCTCACATATCTGGTCAAAGGACAAATCAAATGAAGCACGTCATTAGACGTACACGATCGCCGTAATAGCTACAAAAAGGAACGCATTTGTCAATCTGAAATAGCTGAAATAGATCAAGAGAATAGTTTTCACCCAAATTGAAAGAAAAGATCGTAAACAGAAGAGCCGAGGTTACATTTCAAATGGAGGACGTTGTGATCGTCGGAGGCGGCATCGCAGGGCTAGCGACGGCGGTGGCCCTGAAGAAGGTCGGCGTGCGAGCATTGGTGCTCAAGAGATCGGAGGGGCTGAGAGCCGCCGGCACAGGCTTGACCCTCTTCCCCAATGCCTGGCGCGCGCTTGACGCGCTCGGGGTTTCGGATAAGCTCACCGCCCTTTACACTCCTTTGTCCAAGTAAGGTTTTTTTTACCGTTCTTGTAGTTAATATGTACATTTCTACTTAATTAATTTTTATTAGATTAAACTTGTCATAATCAAATTTTCGTGCTCGTGCATTAGGGGCTACGTGACCGATTTGAACACCAAAGCCATTCAGGAATTGCGTTACGGTGCAATCACAGGGTACTCCAACTCTGAATTTTTTTTCTCATTTCGAATATTCCATCGATGTATAGTCTATTCTTTTGTATTTTCGTAATGCTAAAAGTTTCAATATGGGAGCTGCTACCCTGATAGTACTATCATTATTTCTGACTCCACGATTTTTCAATTAATGAGTGTTTTATGCAAAACACACGGTGACGAGTGTGCGGATCTACGATCAGAAATAACTGACAGTATTTGTCAGACTGTCATGGAAGTATTTTTCTTTCAATATTTACACTTTTTTTTTATCTTTTTATATATTTTAGGAGTGGAGGTGGACCAAGAACGGTACACAGAAAGATCTTACTAAAGGTATTGGCAGAGGAATTGCCTCCAGATGCCATCCGTTTCTCTTCAAAGCTCACTTCGATTGAAACCCAAGTGGAGCAAGGCTCGCCAATTTGTATCCTCGCGCTTGAGGATGGAACTGTCATCAAGTCTACGGTACAATAACTTCTCGTGATTTAGAATCTCTTTCTGATTTCCGTGGCAGTAAGTCGGACGATTCGTAGTCGATCGATTAGCATTTTGTAAGATATGTGCTATATATGTATGTAGGTCGTTATCGGATGCGACGGAGTGCATTCTAGGATAGCACGTTGGTTAGGGCTCAGCGAGCCGGTCAATTAGGGTAGGTCCGGGATCCGCAGGGTGGCCGTGTGCCCGCTGTTGGTGATTTGTTTGTAAAAACAAATTAAGAGGTGCCTTGTCCCACATTGAAAAGATTTGAGTGCGCACGTGGACTATATTTGGTATAAATCAACAATTATCATTATTTTGTAGTGAAATAGTGCGACTGTTCACGAAGGATTCTGACAACCTTTGAAAAGTTGTGTCTATTCAATTAGCGGTTATTTTCTAAGGCACTCTTATAACCTTTGGAGTGTTGGTGTCTCTTCGAAAATAACTACCGATTCATATATGAAAAGGTGCGATTGAATAAACTGTTTGGACACGAAGAGTTGCATGGGAATTAACTACTTTTCGGACGCGAAAAGGTGTGTTCGTTCTCATTATATATTCAAGTGTTATGTTCATTTTCAGAATCTTCAACTTCATTTATTCAATTTCCATTCTTTCAATACAAGAGAGAAACGGTCTTTGTTTCCGATTGTTTCCTAGAGAGACCCTGGAGAAATATCAGAATTGCTATCTGTTATTCTCGTTGAGACTTTGTTGTATCCTGGAGGATATTTGCTAGAAACCATTAGCAACGTTGTGGGGCGAATAAATCCTTAAAGAAAGTGATTACACGCCTCAAAGTCTGATTTCATTGTTCATCCCATTACCGACGAAATTTTCCCAACAATTTTAAGGATTTATTTGTGTAACAATGGAGTTAGAGTTAACATTGGAGGCATATGGGAATACACTATTCTGCGAGAGGATATCATGGTAGCAATTCATGCAAAGTTTATCAAAATAAAAGAAGTACCCGAGAGCATGGAATGCCGTCAGAAGATATCATGGTTCCAAACAGTGCAAAGTTTGGGAAAAGGAAAGATCCAAAGTTTACCATTGAAGGAAGCGGGATTGGTTCTTGTTTGTCTATTCGTTCGCAACAAATTCTGAGGGCTGCATACAACATGGGGTTATTTGATGCTCCTAATCACAAGAAGTCAATGGCTTGTCAAGTTGAAGAAAAGTCCAACATGAATGGCAGCAGATTCTCTTTGGGACACGACTTTTAATAGATAAGCCCTAGAACACAGTTTCCATACTTTACATGGAATTGGTTTGTATCT
Source organism: Rhodomyrtus psidioides (assembly GCA_021437785.1). Taxonomy (NCBI): domain Eukaryota; kingdom Viridiplantae; phylum Streptophyta; class Magnoliopsida; order Myrtales; family Myrtaceae; genus Rhodomyrtus; species Rhodomyrtus psidioides. The sequence continues at coordinate 1,972,648 of JAILYB010000077.1, read as the reverse complement.
GAGCAAAGGCGATGAGAGTATCTACTTTCATGCACTTAACACTCTGCTTGCGCAGCAGATAGAAACAAACCTTATTTATTTTATTTTGAAATAAATTATTTTATGATTATTATTTTTAATTGTGTCTGTTCGAACATGAACAGTTGCATCCAAAAGGTGATTGTCATTTACGAATGGTTGTGTACAAATGGCAGTTATCACACACGAATGGTCGTGTTCGAATTATAATTTTTCGAACAGGAATTGGAGTGATGGACATGAATTGGTGTGATGTTTTGACATGAACAGGAGAGCATCCGAGATAGGGTTTTCAGGGAAAATGGGAGGAAGCGAAATCTCCCTCTAATTCTCTAAAGTTGATTCTGCTACGAGGATTCAAAACATGCGTGCACAGTGATGGAGGGCTAAGCGACGCACAATCCGAAGAGGAGACACGCCGAACGGACACGATTAAAAAAAAGGGTTTATTTTGTAGGATTAGCATTGGCACGAGGTTGCAAGAGGCTGTGTAATGTTATGATGGATTCTTCAATATTTATCGACCCTATATGTTTTTCTCTGTCAGGTCGACAAAAGGTGGTGGCGATGCTGCAATGCAACAACGTCATGGATTTGCTAGTGGAAGATTTTTTTTTCTTTTGTTCTCTTAGGAAGAGAATGAATTCTCTCTCGTTAACTGAAGAGATAATCACAAACCTTCATTATCAATGATTATAAGTTTTCATTTTCTATTGATTACGGTGAGGGCTGTTAAAAGTTGCAGGAAATGGAGTGCAAATGTGGGTCTAACATGGGTAAGACGCACAAAGCGGCTGAGCGGAGCCTAGCTATTGAATCTAAGATTGGAGCCACATTGACATGGTCTCACGCATCATACAAGGACATTAGTAAGAGGGATCACTCTGTTCAATCATGGCATGCGAAAGTAGGGTGATCGAAAAGGTTAGTACCTAGATTTTGTTAAATATTGTTGACTCGGTAAGCGAGTACCTTTGTGAGCTATCTTGATGATATGCTTAATTTTGAGACTTATGTGATTGGAGTTATTGAGACTAAGAAGTATCTAATTTTAAATTTTAGAATGAAAGATTTGGGCGAAATAGATACTATCTTAGATATTAAAGTAAAAAGCATAGTGGGGGTTATTCTTTGAACCAAAGTTAGTAAGGTTGAAAAGATGTTAAATGGATACATCTTGATTCCAAAGAAACGGTACTCCGTTTCATACTAGCGTGAAATTGAAATATAGTACTGGTAGAGTAATAGCACAAATATGCTAGTGCTATAGGTCTTTAATGTATGCGATGCATTGTACTAAACCCGGGATTACATTTTTCGTGTGTAAGTTGAGTAGATATTTTAGTAATCCAAATATAGAACATTGTTTGCTGTCACAAAGTTTTAGTTTAGAGAACTAAAAGATTTGTGATTATTCTATGATAATTATCCGGTTGTATTAGAAGGATACACCGATGTTAGTTGGATTACAAGTGTGGATGATAGACATTCCACTTATATATAGATCTTCACATTAGGGAGATGTGATGTATTTTGGATAAGCTAGAAACAAATATGTGCAATTCACTCAACGAAGAGAAGTTCATTGCTTTAGCGGCAACTAGAAAAGAGGCTGAGTGGATTAGAAATTTGTTATTAGATGTGAAATTATTGCCTAGTCTTATGCCTCTTATTTCTGTTCATTGAAACAGTCAAGGCTACTTTGACAAGAGCTTATAGTAGCGCGTATAATAAAAAGTCTAGACTTATTTGCCTAAGGCATAAGTGTGAGAGACAATTGATTAATGATAGTATCATAACAATTGTCTAGATAAAGTCAAGTAAGAATTTGACTGATCTCTTTATAAAGGATTTACCAAAAGATGTGGTAAAGGTGGATTTTAAAAGAAATTGGGCTGAAACCCTTTATTTAAAATCACCAGTAATGGTAACCCGACCTAATACTAGAACATCACTAGTCATAAGGTTTAATGGGTAAAAACAAGTTACTGATAGTGATTGTTTGATACTGACACTAGCCCGGACATGAGAAGTCAGTATCGTCTGTTACGTTTAGAGGTTGAGTTATACTCTTAATGAAGTATAATACGTTTTAGTAGCGTGTTCATTAGTAACAGAAACACGTGAAAATACTTCACCTATATAGGCTTAGAAGTAGTGCCGCTTCTTACAAAATTTGGGGTTGCTTTCTAGAGAGCTCATGAAACAGGTACAAGCACAAGGCCATAATAGTGCTGAGTAAATATGAACTTCTCGCTGAAACAAGAGGTTAGTATATGTGCGGTATGTCCGATTCTATTACATAGAGTAACAAGTTTAAAGCCAAGCTACTTGTAACTTTGATAGAGTTTTGAGATACTTGCACTAAATGAAGGTTTAACTTGAAAGAGACCTTCACTTATGCATATTAATCTCATGGAAATATTGGCTGTATTTTTTGAGAAATTTTGTTTTCACAAACAAAGTGGGGGATTGTTGGTGATTTGTTTGTAAAAACAAATTAAGAGGTGCCTTGTCCCGCATTGAAAAGATGTGAGTGCGCACGTGGACTATATTTGGTATAAATCAACAATTATCATTATTTTGTAGTGAAATAGTGCGACTGTTCACGAAGGATTCTGACAACCTTTGAAAAAGTTGTGTCTATTCAATTAGCAGTTATTTTCTAAGGCACTCTTACAACCTTTGGAGTGTTAGTGTCTCTTCGAAAATAACTACCGATTCATATATGAAAAGGTGCGATTGAATAAACTGTTTGGACACGAAGAGTTGCATGGGAATTAACTACTTTTCGGACGCGAAAAGGTGTGTTCGTTCTCATTATATATTCAAGTGTTATGTTCATTTTCAGAATCTTCAACTTCATTTATTCAATTTCCATTCTTTCAATACAAGAGAGAAACGGCCTTTGTTTCCGATTGTTTCCGATTGTTTCCTAGAGAGACCCTGGAGAAATATCAGAATTGCTATCTGTTATTCTCGTTGAGACTTTGTTGTATCCTGGAGGATATTTGCTAGAAACCATTAGCAACGTTGTGGGGCGAATAAATCCTTAAAGAAAGTGATTACACGCCTCAAAGTCTGATTTCATTGTTCATCCCATTACCGACGAAATTTTTCCAACACCCGCAAGGCCACGGGTTGAACCAAACGGTTCAGCAACTGGTGGGTGTGTCAAAGAGGGCTGGTTTTGTTCCGCTCAACGACAAGGAGGTCTACTGGTTCTTGTCTTGCAAAGCTCCTGCTAAAGGTACGTATTGAAGTTTATATTCTCTTCTTTATTTATTTATTTTTTTTTTTTTTGTCATTGACACATCTACATTTTAGGAGCAGACATCGGAGGTGACCCAAATTTACTACTGAGAGAAGTGATTGACAACTTAGCCAAAGACTTTCCTCCCTCGTACCTCGACATCATCGGACACTCCGACCTTTCCACCATGTCTTGGTCCCAAGGATTACGTCCCACGGGTAACGGAACATCCCCAGTGATGTTCCGTTACCCGTGGGACGTAATCCTTGGGACCCTGACCCGCGATAACGTCACCGTGGCCGGAGACGCTATGCACCCCATGACGCCGGACTTGGGCCAAGGTGGGTGCTTGGCCCTCGAGGACGCGGTCGTGTTGGGCCGGCACATCGGAAGCTCGATTTCCAAAGGGGGCGAACTCGAGATGCGCAATGTCGGGGCCGCCCTCGAGGGTTACGTCGGGGAGAGGAGGTGGAGGGCGGCGACATTGATCACGGCGTCGTTGTTGTCGGGTTGGGTTCAGCAGGATGGGTCTAGTTGGTGGATGAAGTTCCTAAGAGACGTTCTGTTCTACAAGTTTCTATTGGGAAGAGCGGTTAGCGCGAGTAGGTACGACTGCGGCAAACTTTGCTAATGTCTCTACTTTGCCTTCTATTGGGTCGAAATCATGGTACTTGATTGAGAGACAATTTATTCTGATATTCAGTAATCAGTACATCGATGTATATCTTGTACGTGACTGGATACGTGTCCGGATTCGTAACATGATAAATCACAGCGATTTTTTTTTGGGTTGGGGGGGGGGGGGGGGGGGGGGGGGGATGGGATTTTGTTTGAGGCCAATATATAGGCCATGGTTGTAATATCGATGTTAAGCAATTCAATTGTCTCATTTGTCCCTGCCTTGAAGAAATTCATCATGCTTAGACACTCTCGTTGCCAATTGAAATAAATTTGGAAAGCTTTGTCCTTCAAATCCTTCTCTTAAATTAAATTCCAACCCATCAAAAGCCTAATTTGTAAAATTCCTTTCCAGCGAGAAAATGAGGCATCTATTTTTAGCCTTCTTAAATCAAGTAATAAATTGATCGATCGACGCACTATTGTATTGGAAAAGGTCTCAGTAAACCAGCAATAGGTATCTCGGGTATCATTTTATAAAGTTGAGAATGAAATTGTCTTTCCATTTTTGCCTACGTACACATCTAATTATGTGATAAGATTGGTGTTTTACAAAGAGTTCACTTGATGTATTTATAGTCTACAAGCGACAATTACATCTATATTACTGACGGTTACTTGAAAGTTACATCTAACGTTGACGGTTACATCGACTTCACCATCTTGACAGTCATCTATTTGACAGTCGCATCCAAGATTGTCAACTGCACTATTTGATGATTATGTCGCATCCACTTCCTTGTGGGTTATCCGCTTGCTAGTTGCATCCTAGATTGTTGACCGAACACCCGAATATTTGTTTGTGCTTTCATCCGAAAATATCAACTGAAAACTATTTTTGTGTCAGTAAAAATACTAGAAATGAAAACACATGACGGGAATTGGAAATTACATAGAAGTGAAACGACCATGAAAACGAAGGGCAAAGGAAATGAAAATGCAAAAATCTCGGGACGAGTGTGTGGTATACGTGCTTGTCTCCTCCTTGACCAAAGACTCCTCCTTGTCCCGTGACCTAGCAACTTCCTCGACTTCACTGATAACCTAATGCACTTGTCCTCATTCATTGACTTCCCTTGTTTGTTGACCACTATCCTAATGGTTGGTCAAAGGTGGCAAATTGAGAACAACCTCGCTACGCGATGGATTCAAATTTGGGCTTCGTGACGTTCCATCATGAGACATTGGACTCACTTGGGTAACCCCGGAATAAATAATAAGTTGCATGTACTTTTAAAAAATTGGACTCGATATGGTCAAATCCAAAACGCCCGTTGATCCCATCTTCACTAGATGCCATCGTAGTGGTCCAAAAGGCCAAGATTCGCTTACTACCTTAAAAGACTCTCGACTTTAGGTTTAATCTCAATTCTATCATGAACTTTAGTTGACTAAGAAAAAGCCACAATTCACTGTTGTATCAAATTTTCCCTTCTCAAAATTATCAACATCAAGACCGATTAGATGTTCATTATTGGAACCCGCGTCATCACCAGCACCCTTTCCTTCGTATGGAATAATAGCAGCGTCAGTGTTGATAATTTTGAAGAACTCGGTGGTATGGTTTGTTGACGCGTTGTAGATTCGGGAATGGGGTGAAAGTTGGTAATTTTTCCTAGGATTAAAAAAAAAATTGGGTGTAGAATTGGGATTCAACCTAAAAGTTTGAGGTGCTTTAGAGAATAAAGGCCAAAGAAGATTGGACAAAGCAGCGAGAATATTCAATGTTGGAGTTGTTAAGATGTAATCACTCGAATCTTCGCCCCCAAAGCAAAAACAGTAGCTTGAGTCTGAATAAATCAATACATAATCGAAGAAAAATGGTCCACCTAAATAATTGTATTCAACATAATTTAACCTGGGAATCCTTGGCTCCCAGTTGAGACAAACCTCGACTCCAATATATGAACTTTCTTGAGAGCATGGTCGTCCACCAACCCACCCCAGAATCCAGAAACTACCACAGCTAGTTCTTCTTACTTTTGAGAATGTCCACTTTGAGTTTCTACTCAAAGACCATGCTCTTGAGAATTGTCATCCAGCTCATAATGTGGCACAACAGCTTGGCTTGGGGACCAATTGACCCAACCCTAGGCTTTACATCTCTGCCTTTGAATCGTTCGTACTACAACATCCAGAAGCCGTACGAAGTGCCGGAGGAGCGGCGTTACTCCTTTTGCGACGGCGTCCACAAGTGCTGGGTTTACTCCACCGACAAGCCTCACACGCCCACGAGCTTGACCAACCCTCGAACCGAGATCGCCATACATGTATGTACCCGGTAACAAAGGCTCCAACTAACCTATGTTGGTTTTGTTTAATTGCGTAATAGATATCCAGAGCATGATTAGAGTCTTATGCGAAACTCACATGTACGATGGTTACAGTTTTATTTTTTTCATTTTTTTTTTAATTTTTTGCTTGACATTCTCGGTCCGTTATGATTATCATGTGAACTCTTTTGGCTATAGGGCACTCTTGCTTTTGATATGAGAAGTTGAGTAATTAGAACGAAACGACGATTTTTTTGGACTTTGCCTTGATGTAATTGGTCAAAGTTCAAGGACCATTTATATAATTATCCCTTTTCTTTTTCTTTCTCCGTTGGGTGTAGGGCTTACAACGGCAAGCGACCGGACACAGACATGGGTCGGCAAGCTCGAGGCTTGCCAAATCCTAGTGAGCTCAAGCTCACCTGTGTCGCCATCGGCCGATCGCAGTGGAGGAAGAGAGAAAAAGAAGGAACAAAAATTTTAAAAAAAAATGAAAATTCAAATTTTTTTTTTAAATGAGATCCAAATATGAGAAAAAACTTCGATGACGTGTGACCAAACATTGGAAAATTAACCATTTTCCTAGAAAATGATTTTTCGAAAAGCATTTTCATTTTTCATGAAATTTTCCCGCAATCAAAGGCAACATAAGTTATGAATAACATCACAAAGTCTCACCCGGACTACGTGGGACTTACGGTGTCACAATATACATCATTCATTCCTCCGACGATGGACTTGATAAATCATTTCAACCCTTAATAGTCAATTTAAACCTTTCGAACCTTTTCTTAGGGATACAACTACTCTTCAGGAGTGTGGCAATTCGAAGGATATGGATACGTCCCGGCCGGGACTTCCGGCGTGTGCATAATGCAAGTGTTTGGAGCCACGAGCCCTCACGCGTCCACGCTGATGCTGAGAGTGTACAACGGCACCCTCATGTACTACCGGAGCGTGGTCCTCGCCGACGAGATCTACGACAAGTGGTTCCGAGTGAACGTCGTGCACGACGCGAACGCCTCGAAAGTGAAGGTGTACCTCGATGGATATCTGAAATTAGAAGCTGATGGCCGCGGGGGGACCTCTCATGCCTTCAAGTGTGGTGTTTATGCCCAAGAGGGTGATTCTCTCTGCATGGAGTCGCGTTGGAGAGGCATCAAAGTTATGAAAAAGTGCAATTGAAAATGGAGCGATAGTGAAGGTTTCGTTTTCGTCTAATCGTCGACTACCGTGATGAATGGGAAAGTCACCTAAAAAATCTTAAATCTATTGTATGGCGGCTAATTCTATCATAAATTGCTTAACTGGGCCAATTAGTCCTAGTCTTTTGACGATTCGCCAGTTTAACCCTAAACATTTTTTTTAAATTATCAATTTAGCCCTTTGCGGGCATAGTGCTCTTGTTGTGACCCCACACGTGGTCGAGAGTCGGCTTTGGTACCACCTGTAAGGAACCAGAGTGCTACCACTATATAATATTGTCCGCTTTGGGCCCTACTAGCCCTCACGGCTTTAAAACACGTTATATATAATAGACAACTCCAAGTCTTATCAACTAGCCCAAGATCACCCCCTCAGCGATGTGGGACAAGAGACATGCACTTGGCCTCACCCCACACGCATCCAGGCTAGAGGCGCAGCCTCCCTTGCCATCCCTCCTTCTGTGCATGCTGCTAGGGTCTCGAGCAGCATCTCGCTCGTTCACAATAGGTTTGGACATTTTGGATAGTTATCCAGGGACAAATGCATAGTTAATTAATTACTTAAAAAAGAATATCATTTTGGGTTAATACCACGAAAAATTATCAAATTAGTACACCTATAAAAAATTTACCTCAAATTAATTTTTTGACCACGAGAAACCACAAACTGGTACACCTGTGACAAATTTACTCCAAACTATTTTTTTGACCATCAAAAACTCTAAATTGGTACGTATGTGATAAATTTACCCTAAATTAATTTTTTTGATCGCGAAAAACACCAAACTGGCGCACCTGTGACACATTTACCCTTTGTAAAATTGGGTTAATACCACGAAAAATTCTAAATTGATAAAACTGGGACAAATAAATGGTAAAAACCCCAAAATGGTACACCCATGAATTGACATGTGCCATCTAACTCAGCAATTTGACGGTTAAATTTAACGAAAGCTAACGGAGGTAAATTTATCACAAATGTACCAGTTTGGAGTAAATTTATCATAACTGTACCAGTTTGAGGTTTTTCATGGTTGAAAAATAGTTTTGGATAAATTTGTCACAAGTGTACCATTTTAAAGTTCTCCGTAGTATTAATCCTATCATTTTAGATTGTCGGGAGTATCAATTACGTATATTTTAACTGAGTTTAGCAATCATTCGTGTATTGGTCTAACATCTCGTGTCACCTTTCGAAAATATGGTGCTCTTGCCTATTTTAAGGACGCGTAGGTTTTACTTCACCATCAGCCTACTCGAGAAAAATTCGCGGATTCTAGGTTTAATGCGTTGACCCGGACAAGGACGTCAGTGCTTTATTAGGAGATAGCGATTTGATATGATCGTAAAAGATTTAGGCTCTATTTATTTTGTTAAAATAAATAATAAAATTATAATTTATATCGCTCATGAATTTGAATGAACAAAAAAATCATCACCACCGAGATATTGAGACATAAATTGTTGTTTATAGTGAAAATATTTTTATTGGCTAGTTATTTAGAGCAATATAAGCCATCATCTGTAGAATTTCCAAATAGTTCATTTTTCATAAAATAAATAGAGATGTAAACGGCGATTCTAGGATCGAGAGTATAGGACATATCAAGTTACTTATCATACATTTCGTAATTTGGAGCTCTATAAGCTTTTTTTTTCCTAAGAATATTGGTACCCTTTCGAGGATAAAATGTATTTTAAGTGGCTAGGATATTGTTGAGGAATATTGTTACTTATTGCTGTAAATACAAACGCGGAAACTACTAGGATCTTGCAAATATGTCAATGCGAAAGTTCAGAAATAAATAGCGATGAATGATAAAGGACGCCAGATATAACGTGGTTCAGTCCGAATATCGGTACCTACATCGACGGGGAGAGCCAGCAAGAACAATTCACTATAATCGAATTTACAATCGCTCAATGCGCTCGTATTTCTCGCACCTAAATTATACAAAAATTTCAAGTGTTTACAAATAAAACAACTCTCAATTGGATATATAAAATAAAACTTAAGAAGCACAAACGACCGTATCGAGAAATTCCACCTTGCGCAATCGAAGCCTTTTCGTTCGCGTGGTCCTTTTTCTTGGAGTACACTGCACGGCCTCTTCTTTTCTTTTGTACGAATTCTATAGGCCAATAAAATAAAAGCAAACCTACACTTTTATTTTATTACCTTTTACATAGGAAACTAGTGGGACCCCTTCTTTGTATGTACGATTAAAGAAAGGAGTCTCCATCAGAAGACTTCTCTTCTTTGTCTTCTTGGACCCACTAAAGAATCGTAAAAAAAATAAAATAAAATAAAATAAAAATAAAAATAAAAAAAAATCGAGTCATAATTAACACTTTTGTAGTGAGTCTTATTTATTATGAGCACGGTTCATGTGCAGTGTGCTCCACTTAGAACGAGAAGGTATGCACACCAAATTTTTTCTAGAAATAGAAGACAACACACTGCATCAGAAAAAATTACCCAATCTGTCGTAAAACCTATTATACGTATGCTGATTTGGTTATAAATTCTTCAATTTTATAAATTTAGTTCTAAATATTTACGCGAAATTTCTATGTAGTCATTACAGTCAATTTTCGCCAAAAATCACCGACATGATGGTCCAGTCATAGCCGACATACCGCCGCGTCAGTAATTTTCAACCGAAATTGGCCGGAAAGGACTACGTTGGAATTTCTCACAGAAGTTTAGAAATAAATTGTTCAAATAAAAAAAAATTAAGACTAATTTGACATATGTGCAATGAATTTGGAATTATTATAAACCTTATTAGGCCTCTTCAATGTTTGACGAGAGGACAACCCGAGATTAATGTCTAATACAGAGTTCACAAAATTTGAGGAATGACCACAAGAAACCCCCAAAAAAAAGAATTAATTATCAGTTCGCCAAACACAAAGTTCTGCAATGGGCCAATTGGAAACGTGATGCAGTGCCAATCCTGGATTGACCAACTTCCCCGCTGATTACGGTAAATTTGTTTGACTTATAGCACCAAAATTATACACAAGGCCGCAAATTGGGGGTGTGCAAAGTGGATCCGGATCTCCTACCTAAGGTAGGGGATCATTATATTTTCGGCCCTTGGATCTTCCCCCTTTAATAAAGGAGGGAAGATCCAAGGACTATGGGAGCTATGATTTGCTACCTTTATGGCAGGAAATCCTAGCCCGTGCAGAGTGGATTGCTAGCGAAGTCCAAAAGGTTCCATCCACCGGTCAATCCCCTGCCTTAGTTTTTCTAAGGTAGGGTGATCCCCACCCTAAAAACTAAGGCAGGGTGATCCCCACACCAAATTTAAACCTATATATAACATATACACACACACCATCCATAGTACTTGTGACATTTCGAATTCCGACCCCTCTCGAGGCCATGGAATGGAAAGATATCGATCGATGTGATTCAGTTGTAACTCGCTCGGAGTTGGCCACTCCCGAGTTAACTGACCTAAAGGGAAAGACTGACGCAGAGTCGGGTACGTGGACCTAGGAAATTCGAATAAGAAATGTGACTTTGATCATAAGGATTGTCGAGGGGAATATTTTGGGCCAGCAGAGATCGGTCTAGGAACGATCAAGGGATGCCTTGCTAGCGTTATATGTTGGGACGCGGGTGATTCCGCCTAACCGATGTGTAATTTGCAAGCATTTCTTAAATCGGATTCTGATGATCAGGATCGCAGGAACGAGTGATAAACCCTCGCAATCACATGACAACCAAAGTTGCCACGGCTTGAGAAACCCTATGGTCGATACGCGTAGCGCCTGCAAGAGTCGCCCGTCAGTTTGAGATAAATTGGAATTACAGTCGACGAGAGCTCTACATGAAATCGGATCTTGAGATTGGGTATTGGACATTGAGGGATTCCAACATTTGAATTGAATTGGATGTCGCCTCATCAAGGGTAATTTATGTCGAAAAAATGGAATTTCGGACAAAAGACGTGAAAAGACCATTTTGCCCCTCAAGGTTTGGCCTTATCTTAATAAATGAAGGATGGCATTTTGGTCACTAACCTATCCCCAAGGCTGCCGAAAATTGGAAGAATGAGAGCCATTGGATGAGCTTGATTATGACTAGAGGACAAGTGTCAAGCTTAGATGCCTTCTTGCACCAATTATTAGAGTTACTATAGCACTTTTTGACCCTTGACCAAGTGAATTATTGTTGTGGAAGACCTCTTTCTCTCTCCCCTTCAGCCACTTGTGGATGACAGCCCCTCCTTCTGTTAGAGATATGCCCTAAAGCAATTATGTAATAGTTACATATTGGGTATATCCGTTGCACTTCTGATTTATTATCAATGGCAAAGACGTATTTATTCATTTGTCCAAATATAAATGAATAAAATCCATAAGATCAGTTGCAACCGAACCTATTCTTAAGACGTTGAGAATATGTGTGACAGGTTTACGGTTAGACTGAATCTTTAAAACAGTTCCCGATCAATGGATTATTGAATGGATATCAATGATCCTGTTGAGGTCGGTATGTTCTTAACTTCATAATTAAGTATCAGATACTTAAGGGAATGACGAGTCACAAGTCATTGGGTATTGCGATATCCGAGTTAGAACATAGGTGCTTGTATCGGACAAGTTCACTGAACGTGACACGTATTGAATGATTAGCGACATGGAAGCTTTTTGCGTGGTCAATGTCTAATCGTTCATGCTTTGGTCTTGTGTAAATAATCCTTAGACCTGAGGTACAGTGTTGACTTGTGTGATAAATGGCTATGGTTCACAAGTGCGCATATTGGCGGGTCGTTGATTCGTCTCTGTACTTGATGGTCGTAGTTCAGGCACATACGAAGTCACATGTGTACGCAATATGGAATCTGTCTCCTTATTAATAAAGGTATGATGTCCTATGTGATCTAATTGTAACAATGCATTAAAATCCTCGGCCGGGGTTATGATTGAGAATGAAATGTTCATGTCTCATATAAATGCATGTCAAGTTAGATTTGTACATATGATCGAATTGGTGGCTTGACAAATATTCCATGGCCTTTGTTCGATCGGGACATAGTTAGACAGAATGATTGAATTACACTGTAGCCAAAGCTGACAGGTTCATAATGTTCTTAAAAAGAATTCACATTGTCTGGGTAGCCATGACATATTGCTAGATGTCACTCGTGGCTTGTAGGACCTAGAGGATGATCGGGACAATCAATTCTCTTGGAAGTACTAATGTGTTAGTACATGTCTTACTGCCAGCTCGGTGATGAACCTAGGAATGTCACACACCTTAACCAATACATGACAACGCATTGTGGAAAGACGACATTGCAAATTTGTTTGCAATTATACCAATTGGTTGGGTTGAAATTAAATTAAATGAGATTTAATTTTATTTCTCTTTTTGGTCACTTTGCACGTGTATATACGATGTACACGTATGCTCTACGTATTGGTACGTTATACGTATTTTACTGTTTGGTAACCTCTTTAACTCCGGTAATAATAATAATGGTTATTATTATTTTTAACACCTTTGTTAGTGCTATTTTTAAATAGCATTTTTGTATTGTAAAATGTGAGTGCTAATTATAAATTGTGAGTGCTATTGTTAGATAGCATTTATAATTGTTAGTGCTAATTTTAAATGGCATTTATTTATGATAAATTGTGAGTGCTATTGTTAGATAGCATTTATATTTGTTAGTGCTAATTTTAAATGGCATTTATTTATGATAAATTGTGAGTGCTATTTTTAGATAGCATTTATAATTATTAGTGCTATTTTTTAAATAGCATTATTGTATTATAAGATGTTAGTGCTATTTATAAATTGTGAGTGCTATTGTTAGTGCTATTTTTATATGGCATTTATTTATCATAAATTGTGAGTGCTATTTTTAGAAAGCATTTATTATTTGTTAGTGCTATTTTACAATACAATTTATTGGAAGGTGTTTTTGGCTATAAAAGGATGGCAAGAGTTTTGAGGTTGGGGTTAGCACATTTGTAGAGTGAGCAGATTTTTGAGAGCTTTGAGAGAAGAACAAAAACACTCTCTATATTCTCATAATTTTGAGTGACCAAAATATACCAAGTTCGGAATATTGATTCCGTAAATTGGTTTGGAATATTGATTCCGCAAATTGCTAGCATAATTGTTGTGGAATTATTAGTCGTCTCCCGTTCGTCAATTGGTGGTGTGTCTGAACTAGAGGCCCGACACTTGTGGGGCTGAGATCGAAGAACATCGAACCGACACCTCCGTTTCAAGCACGCTACAAGAGGTAGTCTATTTACTCCCTTTGGTGCTTTGTGATTTTTCGATTGAAATGCACGAAGTACGCCTCTGGAGACACATGTATGGGTTGTTATTTATTTCCGCTGCGTTTACTAATTTTTATTTGCCCGTACGTGTTACGTGAATCCCAACAGTGGTATCAGAGCCAATCCTTAGGCGTTTTCGTGCATTTAATTGATTTTTGTTCGTAGTAATTTTTGCAATACCATGGCCAATTTGTATTAACGAATTGTTCGTCTTACATGGCTAATGGATGTTGATTATTTTATATGATAAATTAATCAACGTAGCAAAAATTGAGACTAAATCAATTTTACGTAAAAATTCTGAATATAATTCAACGTAGAATTTTTATTGTGCCTTCCTAAGTTTTAAATTGTGAATTTATTACTTACGTGGAAGGGTGGTGATCATGGAAAAATCCCTAATCAATTTGATTGATGTATATATGAATGTATGGTGATTATTTATATTTTTGGGGTTGTAATTATTAAATGGAGGCTGCGTACTCCTTTTATTTTTCATGTAATCTTTATTTTTAGCATAGTCAATTGTTGATGTAAATGCTACGAGGATTACGTGGAGGAGCCTTTTAAGCCGGCGAGCTCTTTGGGCCCGGTTCTTGAAAAGTTCAAGGAACCAAGAAGAAGTGAAGAGCGGCTCTCCGTTATTAAAATATTAAAATGATTAAGTGTGGTCTCATTGGCTCGAAACCCATTAAATCATAATTCCATGATCACCACGTAGGATAGATGTTTATGTGATTGACATCTATTTATTTATTATGTTTACGTGAGCATGTTAAACGGTTAATGTGCAAAGTGAGACCTATAAACGACTCAAAATCTCCTTTAATATATATTAAGTCGTGACGGGTTTCGGACTCGTGGCCTTCCATCGTCGTGGTTTGATCCTATATTATAGTGGTTGATTGATCGGTTATGGATACATAGGGGTCAATTGTCATTTATAATTGTGGACCAATCCATTAAGCATATGATGTTGTGGGGTTGAGACCAAATGATTTCCAATAACTGTTAGGTGAGGGGATCGTTTGTGTTTTCAATACTTACATGAGACGATGGGTAAGACTTAACTACGATTATGAAGTCAATAACTGTCAGGTGAGACTTTCATGATCTAGAGGCCAAAGTTATGATTGGGACTCGCATATGATGCGTTGAATAAGTTGATTCACTCACTAAGTTTATAGAACACCAATAACTGTTAGGTGAGGTGGACTATGAGCTCGTGGGACTCCAATCCCCGCTAGTAATCTTTACCCAACAAAGATTACCGTTTCTCATTTTAAGGAGTATGGGATCCGTGTATAAATTTAGTGGGAGGATCTATTTCATTTAAAGGCCAAAATGAAATAGTTATTTTGAAAGACAACGGCTAACAATTTATTTTCTGCACAGATATAAATTACTCTGAAAAATGGTGAATACAAACCCGCTCGCTTCAATACTCGACAAGAATTGTTTGACTGGTCCCAATTTCACTGACTGGGTAAGGAATTTGAGAATTGTTCTCAATTCTGAAAAACTCGGGTATGTGTTTGATGAAAATATGCCAGTCTCTTTTCCTGAGGGTGGGACCCAAGAGGAACGTATCACTTATGATAAGTGGCATGACGATGACTTAAAAGTTAGGTCATATATGCTCGCTTCAATGAACAATGATTTTCAGAAAAAATATGAAGCAATGGTAGATGCTAGGTCGATCATATTGCATCTAAAGGATTTCTTTGATGAGAATGGTCGAACCTCAAGATATGAGATATCTAAAACATTGTACCGCATGAGGATGGCTGAGAAATCATCGGTTAATGATCATGTCTTGAAAATGATCTGGCACATAGAAGAATTGGCTAGGCTAAATCTTGTCATGGACAATGACTTAGCTGTGGATTTGATCCTTCAATCCTTACCTGATTCCTTCTCTAGTTTTGTTCAAAACTTCCACATGCATAATATGGAGAAAACCCTTGCTGAGTTACATAGCATGTTGGTAATTTATGAGAAGGAAATGCACAATACAAGGCCAAATGTTGTGGCTTTGGCTAAGGCTTCTTCTTCAAATAGTAAGACTATTTTGAAGAAAAAGAAATGGAAGAAGCCTGTGAAAGCTGTTGTGCAATCAAAACCCAAGATTGAAAAAGGGCAATGTCATTATTGTGGTGTCATGGGGCACTGGAGGAGGAACTGTAAGAAGTACCTCGCAAGCTTGAAGGTCAAGCCAAAGAACCAACCTTGTGAAGGTATGGTGTCTATGATTATTGAAACTAATCTTATGGTTAGTGCTGAGTCTAGCTTATGGATTCTAGATTCTGCTGCAACGTCACATATTTGTATGTCTTTGCAGAATCTGGAAATAAGCAGGATGCTGGGGCAAAATGAGATTGTCCTTACATTTGCAAATGGGGCAAAAGTTGCTGCATTAGCTATAGGGACTTTTCGTTTATGTTTGCCTTCAGGACATGTTTTGGTTTTAAAGAACTGTTTGCATTATAAGAATGCTATACAAAACATCATTTCTATACCTCGTATGGGCAAAGAAAATTATGAATTTTCTTTTGCTGATGATGTATGTTCTATTTATTATAATAGAATGTGTGTTGGTTCTGGATTATTAATGAATAATCTCTATACCATTACAATGTCCGGTAATACGATTACCAATAAGCAAAATAATCATGATGTAAATGCCATAACCAATAAACGCCCTAGAGATACTCCAAATCCAAAGTATTTTTGGCATCTTCGATTAGGTCATATTGGAGAAGATAGGATTAACAAGTTGAGTAATGATGGATATATCGATCCAATTGGTTTTGAACCATACTCGACTTGTAATGCTTGTCTTCTAGGAAAAATGACCAAAGCGCCCTTTGTAGGACATAGTGCGCGAGCTGCTGACATACTAGGATTGATACATACAGATGTATGTGGACCAATTAATGAAACTGCTAGGGGTGGTTATTCTTACTTCATTACCTTTACCGATGATTGTTCACGGTATGGCTATTTGTACTTAATGAAGTATAAATCTGAATCCTTTGAAAAGTTCAAGGAATTTAGGTATGAAGTTGAGAAACAAACAGGAAAAAGTATTAAGGCTCTTCGATCGGATCGAGGAGGTGAATACCTTAGTACTGAATTCTTGGATTATCTTAAAGATAATGTCATTTTATCACAATGGACACCTCCTGCAACTCCAGAGCATAATGGTGTATCTGAAAGAAGAAATCGTACTTTATTAGATATGGTGCGATCTATGATGAGCTACACCGATTTGCCTATGTCCCTTTGGGGATATGCCCTTGAGACAGCTGCATATTTACTGAATAGAGTGCCATCCAAATCTGTTCCAACTACGCCTTATGAGATATGGCATAGTAGGAAACCAAGTCTTAATCATATCAAGATTTGGGGTTGTCCAGCTTTTGTCAAGAAGCTGAGAACAGAAAAATTGGAGGCAAGGTCTGAACATGGTCGCTTCATTGGATATCCAAAAGAAACTCTTGGATATTATTTCTATTTTCACTCTGACCAAAAAGTTTCGGTCAGTAGGCACGCTTCTTTTCTGGAGAATCAGTTCGTTCAGAAAGGTGGTGCTGGGCGGAAAATAGTCTTACAAGAAGATAATAATGAAGTATCAAATAACCAAGTTCAGACACCGATCTCTGATTCAGTGGGAGCTTCTGATACACAACCTCTTAGGAAAAGTGCGAGAACGTCTCGTATACCTATTCGCTATGGACACTCGGTTGAAAATATTGAGTCAATATTCATTATGAATGATAGTAATCAATTGAGTGATCCAAGCACCTATGAGGAGGCGATGTTGGACATCGATTCTGGTAAATAGCTAGAAGCCATGCAAACCGAAATGGATTCAATGTATTCCAACGATGTTTGGACTCTAGTTGATCTGCCTGATGGTATTGTACCAATTGGCTGTAAATGGATCTTCAAGAGGAAGATAAACGCTGATGGTCAGGTTGGAACTTACAAAGCACGACTGGTGGCGAAAGGGTATCGTCAAAAAGAAGGGATCGATTATGACGAAACTTTCTCACCTGTAGCCATGCTGAAATCTATTCGGATTATGTTGTCTATAGCTGCGCACCTTGATTATGAGATATTCCAAATGGATGTCAAAACGGCTTTTCTAAATGGTTTCCTCGAGGAGGATATCTATATGGAACAACCACGGGGTTTTGAATCTTGTGGTGAAAGTCGAAAGGTGTGTAAGCTTATGAGATCCATTTATGGACTCAAACAAGCATCCAGAAGTTGGAACATCCGTTTTGATGAAGTAATCAAATCGTTTGGCTTCATTAAAAATCCGGATGAATCATGTGTATATAAGAAGGTCAGCGGAAGCGCAATTGCGTTTCTAGTTTTGTACGTCGATGATATACTCTTGATCGGGAATGATGTACCGTTGATATCATCGATCAAACTATTCTTGTCACAGAAATTCTCCATGAAAGATTTAGGAGAGGCAACCTATATTTTAGGTATCAAGATCTATAGAGATAGATCGAGACGATTGATTGGCCTCTCACAATCTACGTACATAGATAAAGTGTTAACACGGTTTAACATGCAATGTTCCAAAAGAGGATTATTGCCTTTTAGGCATGGAATCCGTCTTTCCAAGGAGATGTGTCCCAACACTCCTGAAGAAAGACAGCGGATGGCAAATATACCTTACGCATCCGCTGTTGGAAGCATAATGTATGCTATGCTATGTACGCGACTTGATATCGCGCATGCTGTAAGTGTTACTAGCAGATATCAGTCAGATCCAGGGGAAGAGCACTGGATAGCAGTCAAGAATATCCTGAAGTACTTGCGAAGGACTAAGGATTTATTCTTGATATACGGAGAAGGAGAGTTTAAAGTTGAAGCGTATACTGATTCTGATTTTCAATCAGATCCGAATGACTTTAAGTCTACATCTGGGTTTGTTTTTACACTCAATGGTGGTGCAGTTAGTTGGAAGAGTTCCAAACAAATCATAACTGCTGATTCCACTACTGAGGCAGAGTATGTAGCTGCTTCTGAAGCGGCAAAGGAAGCTGTTTGGATGAAGAAGTTCATTTCTGAACTTGGGGTAGTTCCTTCCATTGAGCAGCCGATTACATTGTTTTGTGACAACAATGGGGCTATAGCTCAAGCTAAGGAACCACGGTCTCATCAGAAATCCAAGCACATAGAGAGACGCTTCCATCTCATCAGAGAAATAGTTGGGAGAGGTGATATCGCCTTGCAGAAAATTGCCTCAGCGGAAAACGTGGCAGACCCCTTTACTAAAGCAATACCTCAGTCTTTATTTGAAAGACACCTTGATAAAATGGGTTTGAGGTACCAAACTAGTTGGCTTTAGTGCAAGTGGGAGATTGTTAGAGATATGCCCTAAAGCAATTATGTAATAGTTACATATTGGGTATATCCGTTGCACTTCTGATTTATTATCAATGGCAAAGACGTATTTATTCATTTATCCAAATATAAATGAATAAAATCCATAAGATCAGTTGCAACCGAACCTATTCTTAAGACGTTGAGAATATGTGTGACAGGTTTACGGTTAGACTGAATCTTTAAAACAGTTCCCGATCAATGGATTATTGAATGGATATCAATGATCCTGTTGAGGTCGGTATGTTCTTAACTTCATAATTAAGTATCAGATACTTAAGGGAATGACGAGTCACAAGTCATTGGGTATTGCGATATCCGAGTTAGAACATAGGTGCTTGTATCGGACAAGTTCACTGAACGTGACACGTATTGAATGATTAGCGACATGGAAGCTTTTTGCGTGGTCAATGTCTAATCGTTCATGCTTTGGTCTTGTGTAAATAATCCTTAGACCTGAGGTACAGTGTTGACTTGTGTGATAAATGGCTATGGTTCACAAGTGCGCATATTAGCGGGTCGTTGATTCGTCTCTGTACTTGATGGTCGTAGTTCAGGCACATACGAAGTCACATGTGTACGCAATATGGAATCTGTCTCCTTATTAATAAAGGTATGATGTCCTATGTGATCTAATTGTAACAATGCATTGAAATCCTCGGCCGGGGTTATGATTGAGAATGAAATGTTCATGTCTCATATAAATGCATGTCAAGTTAGATTTGTACATATGATCGAATTGGTGGCTTGACAAATATTCCATGGCCTTTGTTCGATCGGGACATAGTTAGACAGAAGGATTGAATTACACTGTAGCCAAAGCTGACAGGTTCATAATGTTCTTAAAAAGAATTCACACTGTCTGGGTAGCCATGACATATTGCTAGATGTCACTCGTGGCTTGTAGGACCTAGAGGATGATCGGGACAATCAATTCTCTTGGAAGTACTAATGTGTTAGTACATGTCTTACTGCCAGCTCGGTGATGAACTTAGGAATGTCACACACCTTAACCAATACATGACAACGCATTGTGGAAAGACGACATTGCAAATTTGTTTGCAATTATACCAATTAGTTGGGTTGAAATTAAATTAAATGAGATTTAATTTTATTTCTCTTTTTGGTCACTTGCACGTGTATATACGATGTACACGTATGCTCTACGTATTTGTACGTTATACATATTTTACTGTTTGGTAACCTCTTTAACTCCGGTAATAATAATAATGGTTATTATTATTTTTAACACCTTTGTTAGTGCTATTTTTAAATAGCATTTTTGTATTGTAAAATGTGAGTGCTAATTATAAATTGTGAGTGCTATTGTTAGATAGCATTTATAATTGTTAGTGCTAATTTTAAATGGCATTTATTTATGATAAATTGTGAGTGCTATTGTTAGATAGCATTTATATTTGTTAGTGCTAATTTTAAATGGCATTTATTTATGATAAATTGTGAGTGCTATTTTTAGATAGCATTTATAATTATTAGTGCTATTTTTTAAATAGCATTATTGTATTATAAGATGTTAGTGCTATTTATAAATTGTGAGTGCTATTGTTAGTGCTATTTTTATATGGCATTTATTTATCATAAATTGTGAGTGCTATTTTTAGAAAGCATTTATTATTTGTTAGTGCTATTTTACAATACAATTTATTGGAAGGTGTTTTTGGCTATAAAAGGATGGCAAGAGTTTTGAGGTTGGGGTTAGCACATTTGTAGAGTGAGCAGATTTTTGAGAGCTTTGAGAGAAGAACACAAACACTCTCTATATTCTCATAATTTTGAGTGACCAAAATATACCAAGTTCGGAATATTGATTTCGTAAATTGGTTTGGAATATTGATTCCGCAAATTGCTAGCATAATTGTTGTGGAATTATTAGTCGTCTCCCGTTCGTCAATTGGTGGTGTGTCTGAACTAGAGGCCCGACACTTGTGGGGCTGAGATCGAAGAACATCGAACCGACACCTCCGTTTCAAGCACGCTACAAGAGGTAGTCTATTTACTCCCTTTGGTGCTTTGTGATTTTTCGATTGAAATGCACGAAGTACGCCTCTGGAGATACATGTATGGGTTGTTATTTATTTCCGCTGCGTTTACTAATTTTTATTTGCCCGTACGTGTTACGTGAATCCCAACACCGTCCTCTTCATTTTCCTGCATTTCCTTCAAGAACAGAAGCTGTTCTGGTTCGCCCAGCTCGCTGCCAGTTTCGACGCCTCCACTGTTCCGACCATAACTTCCTCGTCCGATGGCCAATTGAGGTAATTCCAGCTCCATTAGAAATCTTGTCGTCTTTCCTTTCCATAGACATATTATAAGCTTGATTTGGCCCAGTACTCCGTCCTGTAGGTCGAATTGAATGGACAAAGGTCAGGACGAGGTCAGAATCGGGCCAGTTTTGGAGAGGGCTTGAGTTCGCCCACTTCAAGAGCTCAATTGCCTCCAAATTTTCGGTGAGACTCTCTTGAATTGAAGTATATGAGTAGTTGAGTTAGGGTTGCTGAATTAGTTGAGCTTTGGACGAGTTTCAATGGTTGAAATGAGGAGTTTTTCTGGAGCAGATTCTGACCGCCGGTGGACTGACGTAGAGTGAGCTGCTCGGAAGTCTTAGGGGCGTGGATTGACTTCGAAATTCACGGTGAGGTTCTATAACTTGTAGATTAATGTGTAGGCAAGAGGAATTGATGTTAAATTGGAGCTTAGGGGTGATTTGTGGGCTGTTTGGCATAGATAATCACAGGACCGGTTCTGCCCTGTTATGTTTCTGTGCAAACCGAGTTAGTGAGGGCTGTTAGGTGCTCAATTGAGATTTGTTTTCGTCGTTGGGACATACTAGAATGTCAATGGATATGCTATTGAAATTTATGCTTGATGGTTTAATGATCAGACGAAGGAAATTGACGGATTGAAGTGGATTGAGCAAAACCGGTTCTGTTTGGTTGAGATCCTGTGAAATCCGGATCTGTTTGGGGTTATTTTGGTATCGCCTTGCTTCTAATTCATCGTTGAGATATACTAGGGTGTTAATTGAGGTGTTAATGAGAAGTGTGTGAAGTGGATTGAGAATTAGAAGTGATTTAAGGGTTGTTGAGGTGAAAAACGTGAAGGCCGACCAATCTGTCCACAATGCGCGCCGGTTTTGAAATTAGTCGTTCTAAGTCGTCCGATATCCGAATTGAGCTTCGTTTTCGCCCACGCGTCCGTAAGACATTGAAGTTTAAGATTATGAAACTTGATTTTAAAAAAAGTCGATGGATCAATGTCATTTTTATTGTAATGAAATCTGATCGTGGACCAAGAAATAGGGCAGTTTTGGGCGGAATGATATTTAAGATGACTCGCCTTGATAGAACGGTGATTGGCATGCTTAGGGCCATTGAATCGGCATTGTGAGGGCATGAGGATAAGGGGTTATGTGTGCTATTGGAGTATTGGCACGACGGAAATGAGAAATAACTGAATCTCGATGTGGTTTTCCTAGGTGCGCCGTGGGTACCCAGTTCGGCCTTGATCTTGCTAACCATGGAGGGGCCTTGTGAGTGGAATTTTCTATTGGAGTGACGAGGTAAGTGACTTCTAAACCTTTATTAGGACATATGGACGCGACCGGACATGTTTCATGGATAAGTCGATGAATTGATGAACTTATTATAATTGAATTGGTGGGAGCCGAATAGAAATGATGATGATCATGCCATGAGTGCTTGTTGATATGGAAATTGTCGTCCTCATGGTTGCATTGACAATATGCCTGTTGAAATGCTTTGCTTGCCTATGTGGCCATGCGACATTCGGCCCTTGAATTACGTTTTTAATGATACAGTATGTTCATTTTTGGCAAACAAGTGATATATAATCGAATGTCTGAAATTCCTCATGAAGGGATTATGAGTGAATGACTGTTGTGATGATTCTTGATTTGAGTATTTGAGTTGATGAGCCGTGAGAACACATGAATGGTGGTACCCTGATGCGCCTAAGATGACGCGGGGTAGTATGATGAGAAATAACCTGAGGCGATTTTATCGCGGGGTTGCATGTTGAGACTCACCCTGAGGCGATTTGATCGCGGGGTTGTGATTTAAAGTACACCCTGATGCGTTTAACGCGGGGTTATGATCTAAATTATATCCTAATGCATTTGAACGTGAGATATTTTACTTGGCCAAGTAAGGATGACTGACCTGATGCGTATTATGCGGGTAGCACCCTAGCCTGATGCGTTGTTACACGGGCTGCCTGATGCGTTGTTACGCGGGCAATTGAGGAGCACGACCTGATACGTTACGACGCGGGTTCTGCCTAGTACTTGAGGATAGCCTGATGCGTGTTGACGCGGGCCTAACCACAAAAAAAAAAAGAGAATTTGTGGTGAAGTTGAGAATAAAGCTTTATGAACGAAATGAATATGGTCTTGATGTTAATATGCCTTCGTTATGATTCATTAGTGTCGTGTGCCATTCTTTTAATGAGCTACCGTATGCTTTGCCTTAAAGGATATCCAGTGGGACTGATGACCTAGTTTAGGTTTAGGGTGAGCTTACTGAGATATATATCTCACCCCAGTGGGGGATTATTATTTTTTCAGGTCCTTGAAGACGGAAATACTGGCGGGTTGAAGATGAGCTTTCGATGAAGTAATGTAATAAATGGTTCTGTATTTTTGTGGCCTTAGGGGTTGTATTTGAACTTGGAAGGTTTATGGCTTAAATTTTGGGTACTTGACAGCGAGATTGTCTGAGGAAAATTTTATTCATGAGAAGTGTATACCCTTTGTCCAGAGTCATCTCGATGGAATTGGTATGGAGTAAGTTTTGTGGCTTCCGCGATCTTGTTCACTTGTAAAACTGTTGTATAGATTGGCCGAGGGATCCTGGGAGATAAATGAATAACATCGGCCGGGTGGGATGTACGTGGGCTCGACGGGGTCGGGGCGTGACAGTACTAGTCCAAAGTCCTTTCCTTCCCATAACAATGTCTACCCTTTCGTTCTCAAAAGCAAAGCACTTGGCTACCATCATTCATCTCATTGCCCTACTGCACAAGAGCTTGGCTTCCAGACCCACCGATCCGACCCGAGGCTTCATGTCTCTGCCTGTCAACCGTTCGTATTACCACATCCAAAAGCCGTACAACGTGCCCGAGGACCAGCGTTACTCCTTCCGCGACGGCGTCCATAGATGCTGGGTTTACTCTATGGACAAGCCTCACAGCCCGGCCAGCCGGACCAAGCCTCGCACTGAGATCGCGATCCAGGTAATGTAATGAAAAGGGCTGAACAAGTGTGTTGGAAAGGAGTTTACTTGCCCTGTAGTTGCAGTGAAGTGTACCGCACACTGATCTCACTGGTTTTTCCGGTGGAAGATGACGGTGAAGGACTTGAAGGCAATGAACCGGAGAAGGAGGCACATTTTATGTTACTTTTTCGGCAAAAGGACACTTCAAGCGTTAATATTTATGTAAAACGTTCACTTTGGTGCCAATATTTTTTTGCATCACTTAGAGTGTCAACTTAAAAAAACGATTATTTAAGTGTCAACTCCGGTGAAGTCACCAGAATTGCCACTAAAGTGATAGTTTTTTGGATCACTTAAGTGCTAACTTTTTAAAAAATTATTATTTAAGTACCAATTCCGATGAGGTCATCGGAATTTCTCGTCGTTGGCACTAAAGTAATCGTTTTTTCTCCGATTTGGCACTTAAATAATCCAATATATATTGACACCAAGTGAGCGCCATACACAAATATTAGCATTTGAGGTGTTCTTATGCCGTACTTTTTCTATTTCTCTTGAAAAACTAGAACAATTACCTGTCCTATGCTATCGAATAGTCATCTTATTGCCTAACTCCCTAAAAAAAATTATAACTTTAGGTTTAGCTCCAATTTTGCCCCAAACTTGTTTTTGTCTAGAAAAAGTCCCAAAATTTTTCTATTCCAAATCCGTCTCAAACTTTTCTTTATCTTATAAAAAAAATCTCAACTTTAGGTCCAGTTCCAAATCTACCCAAACTTTTTTTTGTCTAAGAGAAAAATTACTAATTTTCACTCTAATATCAAATCTTCCTCCGTTACCGATCTGTCCAAACATCACCATTAGTCATCCTTGATTTTTACATCTTAGAACAGTTTTATTTTAAAGAATTTCGACAATTTTGTTGTGGTGGATTTGTTATAGATGTGAAAATGCCACATTGATCCGTACCAATTGCTCAATTACTTTGCTTAATTGAATTTATTATCGCTTTTGGGTGATGAAACAAACGAGACCTAATTCGCGGTATACTGCATCAGTGGAGAATAGATTTTCATACACACTACTGCTCGGTTTGAGAATAGATTTTCATACACACTACTGCTTGGTTTACTCTGATCCATTTGAACAACATTTTACGCCACAGGGATACCACTATTCCTCAGGCGTTTGGCAATTCGAAGGGTATGGATACGTCCCGGCCGGGACTTCGGGCGTGTGCATAATGCAAGTGTTCGGTGTGAGCCCTCCTCACGCGACCACGCTAATGCTGAGAGTGTACAACGGCTCGCTGTACAACAGAGCCCAGGTCCTCATCGACGAAATCTACGACAAGTGGTTCCGGCTGAATGTTATACACGACGTGGATGGTTCGAAAGTGAAGGTTTATATTGATGGGTGTCTGAAATTAGAGGCGGATGGTCAAGGAGGGACTTCTCATGCTTTCAAATGTGGTGTTTATGCCCAAAACGACGACTCTTTCTATATGGAGTCTCGTTGGAAAGGCATTAAAGTTTTAAAGAAATACGACTGAATATGCAGTATATTCCGCTATATGCATAAGAGAATAATCTTCATGATGATGAAGATAACGTGGTTTAGACCGACGTAAACAGTATCTCTACTATATGACTTTTCTTGCCTTACGCTTAGGGCCGTCAAATGAGTGGATCGGATTGAGTTTGGGTCAGGTTGAAATGGTGCCATCCATTTATATATAATATTAAATTGAATGACTCATATCTACTTTGACACGTACGGATTCATGTGATCAAAACATATTAAGGTTTAATTCAAAAACCGGTATCCACTCATTTCAAGCCCACTAAAACTCGTATTATCAGCTACTTATGTTTTTCGGGGTAAGAACAGTACAAGTGTCTCAACTTTTATACGGCGATCACTTGAGTGCCACAACTTTTTCATCGCTCACTTGAGTACCATAACTTTCAAAAATTGATCACTTAAGTGCCATCGCTTACGTGGCGATCGAAAAAGCTGAGGTGGCGGTCAGAAAAGCTTATGTGGCACCGGCGATCCATTTTTTTCGAATATAATAATATACAGGTGTAATTTTTCACAATTTTTTTATTATTTAAAATTTTTTTGTTCTTTCATGTTTTTTGCCCAAGGCCGACGGGTCCTCGACGACCCTCGTCGGCCACCGCCGGCTGACCAAGCCAAGGGCAGGCTCGCCTTACCCCGACGAGGGTCATCGGTGACCCTCGCCGACCACCAGTGAACGGCCCAGGGGCCATGGCCGACTCGCCATGTCCCGGTGAGGCCACGAAGCTCTTCATCAATGGCGAGTACGTTAACTCTGTCAAAGGTAGGATTCAAAGTTTTTTTGGTGTTGCCACGATCAAGATCCAAGCCTTGATTTCACATTCCCCCACACTCTTCTCACAGATAGATGCTCTGTTTTGGAGTACAAAAAATAAAGCCACCCACAGCAACCCCAAAGAAGCCACGCGAGGCAATGTCGAGGGTCGTGCAACCTCGACCAAGGCAAGGGCTAGCTCGCCTTGCCCCAGCGAGCCGCGATGGCCCTGAGCAACGGCCGTCGCGGCTCCGACAGAAGAGGAGAGGCACGGTACGAAATAGGGGAGTTCTAGCCGGGGCTATTCGCGGCTCCACGGGTGCCAATCGGCTACCACTAGGTTAGAGGGACGACAGGGGACCTGAGGGTAACCAATGGAGGCAGTGGTGAGCGACGGACGGCGGTTGAAGGAAAATAGCCCTACGATTGAATACAATGTAATTGGACGAAAGGCTTTGCAGCGGTCTTGTGAAGCTGAGGACGGAGGAGTGACGAGGTGGTGGTTGGAAGTGGTCGAAGCGAAGTCGGAGCAGCTATAGTTAGCGGTGAGAAGAAAAACCACGATCCAACCAAACCGGACCGGACCGTACCCAACCGTTTGATTTTGAACGATTTTTGGCGGGTACGGTTCGGTTCTCGGTTTCAATTTTTCAGAACCGATTTTATCGGTTCGGTTTACGGATTTGAATGCAAACCATCCAACCAGCCCATGAACCGACCTCCTTATATAATCTGAATGTATATTATTTTATCGGTTCGGTTCTCATTATTCTGCAGGTGCTACACACTATATTTTACTGAGTTCTTTTATTTTGTCCTTATGCTTTCTTGGAGCATAATCCTATGGCTGCATCCGATGGAACAAAGCGAATTTGTTTCCTCACATATTTTCTTTTTTTCTATTTCTTGCTCGATAGAAACGTAACTGGAATCCAACCGAAAACAGGACCGGATCGATGGTTCGATTGGTTCATGGTTCATAAAAGAAGCGGTTGGGTCACGGTTCGCGTTTTGCGAAACCGGTTCCTAACAGATGGCTCTCGGTTCTACGGTAAAACCACCCATCCTGTAAACCGATCACCCCTAGATATAGTAGCCGCAGGGTCAGGCGACGCAAAAACAAGGCAGATATGACGTGGTGCTGTTTCATGGCTGTCCGACGGCGAGCGGTGATCAAAGTGGAGGTGGAGTGGTGGCGAGACGAAGACGAAGGAGGCTAGCAAGTTGGAAGCGGCATCGATGGTCGGTGTAGCTCGAGCAGCCCGGGGCTCGGCTCTTGGGGGTTCTGCGCGAACAACTGGGACGACGGCGATTCGAAGCAGTGGTGGTGACTGGCATGAGGGGGCAATGGTCGGATGATGTTGTCGTCGCTTAAAGAGAGAGGATGAAGGAGCGATGTTCGGCTGAGGAGGAGTTGGTCACACAAAAGGGGAGAGAGAGAGAGAGAGAGAGAGAGAGAGAGAGAGAGAGAGAGAGAGAGAGTGTATGTGTGTGAGAGTTGACCGGTTGAAAATTCACGTGTAATTAAAAAATAAATAAAATAAAAATAAAAAAAGTCCACGTAGGATGATTTGCTCGAACTGACACTCAAGTGATCGACTTTTGACGGAAATAGTACTCATGTGATCGATTTTTAAAAGTTATGGCACTCAAGTGATCGCCGTACAAAAGTTAAGGCACTTGTACTGTTTTTACCCCTATGTTTTTTCTTTTTTTTTTCTTTTCTCTTCTTGAAATTAGACAATAATAAAGCTTACGCAATCAAAATTAATACAATTACTATGGGATAAGTACAGTACAAGTGCCATAACTTCTGTACGGTATTCACTTAAGTGTCATAACTTTCAAAACATTCACTTGAGTGCCATAATTTTTAAAAAACGTTCACTTAAGTGCTAGGCGCTAATTTGGCACGCCGAAAATCTGGCATGACGTTATTTTAATATTAAACCATCCTACGTGGCTCGCCGGGAAGTTGATGTGGCGCTGGCGCGATATATATAATTTTTATTTTTTTTGCAGATTATATTTTTCTGATTTATTTAATTATTGAAAATTTCAAAAACAAAAAAAACCCTTGATTTCTCAGTGGTGGCCGGCGAGACCCTAGCCAACGGCTGTTTCGCCACTTTCGCGAAAAGTATAGCATTTTGACTCTTTCGCCACTTTCGTGAAACAAGGTAAATCATTGAGCTATAGACGAGAATAAACTTTTCGTGAACTTCTGACGTGAATCAGAGAGCTACAAAGGAGAATAAGCTTTCGACTCTCTAGCCATTTTCGTGGTTTTCACATGAAGATGGGATTTTTTTTTTTAAAAAAGTTCCATTGCCCCTCATTCTTCTAGAGTTAGAGAGACATATCCCCAAATTTGAATTTGTTTGTTTATAGAATATTATTTAAATTATTCATTTCAGCGTCGGTTGTGTCACGTCAGCAGTTTCCAATCAAAATTGGCCGGATAGATTGAATTTGCACAAATCTAAAAGATTTAAAACTGAATTGGTAATAATAAAAAAAAATCAGTTTAAAATTGAATCGAGACAATTGTGATATGTTTTAAAAAGAAAAATTGATAATTTCTCCGCTTTGCTGACGAAAGCAGTGGGATATCCCTCGTGCATTATAAATGCTTCAACTTTCAATGACAAATAGCTTCACTGAAATCCGGCAAAGCTATGGAACTGGCCATGTTGCCAATAAATGCTTTTATAATGCCTAGTTAGACCAAGAAATCCTTTCAATGATTTTTCTATTGTGTTTCTTTTTCTGCCATGATTTTTTTTTTTCAAAAGGGTAAGATCAATTAATGCAAACAAGTTGAAGGCTTCCCAAGTTTAACCTGTTTCGATGGGAGCGACTGGGTCGCATTTGGCAAGGAAATTACGGAGTTAAAAGTTTAGATAAGTTGAAGTCTAATTAATGGTACTTCCTTTTTGGGATAGCGACCGGCATGCTCAGAATGACTAGTCTTCAAATAATAGCATAAATACTCATCTATCCCGACTCTTACTTTCCAAATTTTAATGCTGACAAATGTAGCTCGATCGAACGAGCATGAGATATCATAACAACGATTTCAAAGAAAAATAGGAATCACCTTGATCGACACGAAGTATATTGAGATCAGCTCGCGAAATTATTTTGAATGGGACAGTTAAAATAAGTCGGCCCCATCCAAAATTTGAGAATTTTTTGTAAACCAATTGCACAAGATAAGTTTACTAAACTATCACAAAAAATAATAATAATAATAATCAGATATTAGTGGGGTGTTCAGTTCAATCAAATAGGTTTCAAAAGCGCGTTGATCCTCTGTTTTCAACGTATTCATTCCTTCGAAGGTAAGCATATGCTCATTTCATTGTCGACACAGCGACCAGCCGCCGAAGTTCACTTTTCTCACCACCCACAGAGCAGCACCAAGAAGACGGAATTGGTCGAATTGGAAGAGCTCGAACAGGTGAGGTAGTCTTCCTCTTCCTTCAGCTCTAGGGTTTTCGTTTCCCCAGTCGGTCCCGTTCCTACCTATCCCTTCAGGACGGCACATCCGGCGGATCCGGATCTACGGCGATCTGGGATTTGGGAAAGAGCGCGACCCAGATCGCGAATCGCACGGTAAGGTTCGATCTTGGTGACCCTTTGAGTCCAGAAGTCGCCCGGCAACCATGTGGAGGTTCAAGCCATTCTCGCAGAAAGAACAGACTGGACTCGAAGGCCGCACGATCGACATTGGGAACGTCAAAGTTCATGTCCGGAACATCATCGCCGAGGGTGGCTTCTCTTGCGTTTACTTGGCTCGGGATGCTCTGCATATGTCCAGACAGTTTGCTCTGAAGCACATGATT
Source organism: Rhodomyrtus psidioides (assembly GCA_021437785.1). Classification (NCBI taxonomy): domain Eukaryota; kingdom Viridiplantae; phylum Streptophyta; class Magnoliopsida; order Myrtales; family Myrtaceae; genus Rhodomyrtus; species Rhodomyrtus psidioides. The sequence goes on along the minus strand of JAILYB010000077.1, from coordinate 1,942,059 downwards.
TGCAATGACGAGGAGTCGCTGGAAGTCGCGATCAATGAGATCTCAGTCATGAAGTCGCTGGCGGGGCATCCTAACGTTGTCGCGCTTCACGCTCACACTGTCCTGGACATGGGACGGACCAAAGAAGTTCTGCTTTTGATGGATTTCTGCGAGAAGTCCCTGGTTAATGTGTTGGAGAGCAGGGGAGCTGCGCATTTTGAGGAGACACAGATATTGGTGATGTTCAGGGATGTTTGTAATGCCGTTTTTGCAATGCACTGCCAATCGCCCCCCATTGCTCATAGGTAATAATCACATTTATCCCAGCTTCTGCTTCTTTTTATTGCATTTGACATGTCTGCCAATGTAAGCTAGTCCCTGCTCATCCAGAGAAACATATGAGCTTTTGGTGATCCATAAAAAGAAATAAAGAAGCTTGTAATTTTTCCTCTCTCATTCCACCCACCGCAATGATTGCACTCCTCTAATCTGTTCGCCACCGATCTTTGCTATGTTAGTGATTAAATGAGTTGACACACTTGACAGCAGACTCCCTCTCATTGTAATCATGTGGCACCTTTAAAGATGTGATTTTTTTTTTTTTTTTGCAATCCTGTTAGCCTTCCGTGCGTACTTCCCACCCAAGTTAGACCCAACAGGTGCAAGTTGATAACTCTTCCTTGGTTGCTTATAGATTTTTGAGCTCTTGAGGATTTATTCGGATTTTGTGTCGTTACGTGCTTAAATTAATGGCTGAAGTTTAGAAATCCTACAGCACATTCCTTGGTATTTAATATTCTTGCTATTGTATTTATAGCTGCTGAACATTACTGCTAATCATTGTATACCATGATCTCTGTTTAATCAAGGAGTATTGGCCTCTAGCAAAAGGTCTCAAAATGCCACTTTTCTGCTCTAGCCTACTAGGAAGAAAGTTGCTTCAGAAAGATTAATCAGAGTGGATACATGAGTTGGCACTTATGTGATCTTCGTACTTGTTATGCTCTCTCTGTTGGATCAGGCATATTGATACTCCGATTATGTAACATTATATAACTTGTCTCTCCTCTATTAGGAACTGAGACTCTAGGTTGTGCTATCGGTTGAAAGTAAGGAACCTGGTGAGGGAGTTCAATCTGGCCACTTTTGGGTCTGATGCATTTTGATCATGAAAATGACAAATGAAAAGAACATCCGAAGATCAAATCTAAAGATTAGTGGATATCATCTAGTTTTTAGTGAATGTTCTGGCTGGGAGGATTGAGAGGATAGTTTTCAGACTCGAATAAATGAAAAATGGGAAGGAGCAAAAAGAGCATCCTTGATGTGCTTTTTCAATTTACAGATTTATCTTGTTTTTCCCTTTCCAATTATTGGAGGCAATCTTTCATCTTGCATTCTAAGGACTCCTTGTTTAATTGCATAGGGACTTGAAGGCCGAGAATCTTTTGTTGGGTACTGATGGACTGTGGAAGTTGTGTGATTTCGGAAGCACCTCTACCAATCACAAACGGTTTGTGAAGCCTGAAGAAATGGGTATTGAAGAAGACAATATCAGGAAGCACACAACACCTGCATACAGGGCTCCTGAGGTTGAATAAAAAGATTTATGCATTTACATATATGTTGTTGACCCTGGTGGAAAAAATGTCTGATCCCATTTACTCCCTTTCTGATTTAGATGTGGGATTTATTTCGGAAGGAGGTCCTAAATGAAAAAGTAGACATATGGGTATGTGAAGTTGGCATTCGTGTTCTGTTCTAAGTGAAGAGTATTATAGTCAATTGGAACTTATTTACTTTTTCATCCTAGGCTCTTGGATGCCTCCTCTTTCGAATTTGCTACTTGCAATCTGCATTTGATGGAGAGTCCAAGTTACAAATTCTGAACGGGAATTATCGTATTCCGGAGTTACCAAAATACAGCTCTTTCATCACAGATCTAATTAATGACATGCTTCAAGCTTCTCCAGATGACAGACCAGACATCACGCAGGCAAGGGCTTTGCTTTATCGGCCACTGATCTCGATGAAATCAAACTAGTCATAGATCATAGTATGAATACACTCTTTGGAATTTCAACAGTATGCTTCACTGATTTTGGCAATTTCTTCCCCTGGTGGCAGGTCTGGTTCCGTGTTAATGAGCAGTTACCTGTTGGACAGCAGAAGTCTTTGCCTGATCGGCCCCCAGAAATGCAATCAGCAGAGATTCATGAAGGTAGTCCTGTTAGTTGACATTTGTTCTACTCAAACATGGAAATGATACCATGCACTAAGTGACTTAGTTCGTATATATGAAACCCTTTTGAGATGCGGGTAGTTTGATTCACTGTATTACCTGTTAGTAACTTTTCGTAATTTTACAACTCAGTCACTCAAGTATATAAGTGACAGATGTTCATTTGGCAATGTCTACTTCTCTGCTTATCTCCTCCAGGCCTTCCAAAGTCCACAAATCGGGTGTCACCGGTGCCTCGTAGAAGTCCACCACCCCCACCCTCATATAGTGACTCAGTCAAATTGTCACCTCATATTAAAGCAGGTGGAAGTGGGGGGCAGCTTGGTGCTTTCTGGTCAAGTCTGCATGCAAAGGATTCAGTTGTTGGTGAGGATAATACTGGCTCACATTTCGATGAAGAACCAACAAGTCATAGAACGTCAAAACATGATAGAGAGCATGCAGAGAATCATACCTTCCCCAAGAACACTCACCCGAAGAAAGAGGTAAATATACAGCCACAACCTACTCGTAGGAGTGCGCATGGACAAAACTACCTTAGGCCTGAGGGCAGTCATCATAAAGACTTCGAGATAAACTTCTTCCAAAAAGATTCAGACCATGGTAACAAGAGACCTGGAGCGTCAAACCCTGAGAATGCGGCCATATTTCAAGATAATAGTTTCAATACCTTCGTTGCTGAATTTGATACCAAGAAATTTAGCTCTGGCATCAGTAATCACAGTACGCAAAAGGAAGAAGATTTGGAGGTAGAATTAGAGAGGCTAAAAGAGCAGCTGAAGCAGGCAAACTTAGAGAAGACTGAGATAACTTCTAAATATGAAAAGCTATCTGCCATCTGCCGATCTCAGAGGCAGGAAATACAAGAACTCAAAGAAGCTCTTGCTGCTAGAGCTCCATCACCAAGCAGGGACGATATGAGAAATCAAACCCCTACTAGAACTGAGTTATCTGCCGCTGCCATGGTAATTTTGTTGTTTTTTTTCCTGTCTAATTTTATGCATCATATTCAATTATTAGGTTGTGTTACATTATTGACAACCATTTCGGTTAATACAGCCATCAGAGGAAGCTAGAAAAACCAACTGGGACATCCGTCAGGAAAAATTGGAGAAGCATCTTCGAAGCTCAGAACCCACATCATGGCAGGCTTTCGCCGATGATCCTAAGCCAAGGCAGCCTCTTTCAGGGGATACCACCACCAAATCTGTTAGGATGAGAAATGGTCAACAAAGTAAGCAGGGCACTCAAGCAGCATCTAATTATGAGACATGGGGCTTTGGGTCGGAGAGTTTTACCGCCATGCCCAATGCCAGCTCTCAGATGTCAAAACCCATTCGAGAAGGAAGCACTTCCCAGCGGTTTGGCAATTCAAAGTTCATGGAGAACAAATCATCTTCTCAACCTGCAGGATGGGCCGGTTTCTAAATCATTCTTGGACACGACCTTTGACATCTTTCATGAAAGACAGTTGAACAACCTGATGTACACAAAGTCCGGAGGTAAAAAAAGCTTGTGGGCTGGAGCCCCGCTCTGGAGAGCTTAGGTCCTTGTAGATACTGTTACCAAACAAAGCGCTCATATGCTTCTATTTCAAATTGTCTGAGCAGCCAAGTGCATGCTATGCATTTTGTATGCCAATTGTGACCTACTGAAATTCAATTGCATGGCTGTTGGAAGTACTGCCTCAAGACAAAAGGCCAGTGTGTTAGTCATGAACTGCATTTCCGTTCTATTAAGTGCAAATTGCAGAGAAATAACTAAAAGTTAAAAAAAAAAGGGGGGAAAAATGTGGGTCGACCTGCTGAAGGATAAACTTGGATGTGGTGAAGCTTTTGTCTGTAAAGACAGTCAGACCTGGATGTTTGAGAAGGTCAGTGCTATTACTATTGCCCTTTGGACTTTTGAGGTTGTACTCGGATTATTTTCCCTTAAAGCGCTAGTCATTGGTACCACATTATGACAAAGTTCCCTGTGAATGCTTTCGAATTAGAAGTACTAATGAGTGAGGATGATTGTCAAATATGGTAATATGTTATTGCCTTGCTTTTGTTGATTCTCGACCGGTGGAACAATGGTTAGACTATCTTGATCACCTTTACTGGTTTACGTTCTGCGAAAGATTATGCTTATGCATCTGTGCTCATCTTGTTCTCTTGAGTGGTGCAAGTCTATGGTACCCCATCTTTGTGTCTTTTGCCATGGTCGAGTGAGCACACGGATTTTGGGATGGGAAAAAGATGGTCCAAAGAATATTGTTCCCATTAATGCTCTTCTTTCAAGTGTTGTGTATATTCGTGACCGAGGGAAATCTCGAGTTGGATCGATAAATTTGCAGAGTCGCCTTTTCTGATATACTGCTCGGGAGAAGATTATACATATTAACACTGCTTCATCCACATATTGTACCACACTTGAGGTTGTGCACAGTGGCTTAAGGATGAGCAGAAAAGGGTTCATATTCTTGGACTTAGATTGATTCCTTTTAGAGTCCCATATGACATAAATCAAGGCAATCGAGGTAAGGAGGGAAGGACTACATGGGGTTGGTTAGGATCGTTGCTATGCATGATTACTTGCTTGATTTGTGACATTCTAAATTCCGACCCTTTTCGAGGCTAGTGAATGAAAAGAAATTCATCGAGGTATTTTAGTTGTATCTCGCTTGGAGCTGACCACTCTCGAGTTAACTGACTGAAAGAGAAAGGCTAACGCAAAGTTAGTACGTGGACCAAGGAGGCTAGAATGAGAAATGACGCTTTGACAATAAGGATTGTCGATGGGATATTTTGGGCCAGCAGAGATTGATCTAGGAACGATCATAGGATGCTTTGCTAGCGTTATACGGTTGAGACGCGAGTGATTCCGCTTAACCAATGTATAATTTGTGAAAAATTCCCTAAATCGGATTTCGATTATCAGGACCGTAGGAACTAGCGATAAATCATCGCAATCACATGGCAACCAAAGTCGTCATAATTTGAGAAAATCCTAAGGTCGATACGCGTAGCACCGGCAAGAGTTGCCTGTCAGTTTAAGATAAACTGAAATTACAGTCGACGAGAACTCGGCATGAATTTGGCCTCAGAAGTGGGTATCGGACATTGAGGAATTTCAACATTGGAAAAGATTAGGCACCGCCTCATCGAGGATGAATAAGATCATGGTTCACCCCCATCAGAACGTGAGAAGTGAAATTAGGACTGAAGATTGGAAATTACCCTTTTTTCCCCTAGGACAAAACTCATTCCTTAAGAATAAGTCAAGGGCAAAATAGTCATTTGGTTTTCCTCCATATAGCCGAAAATCAAGAGGCTTTATAGTCATTTGGCATCAAGATATTATGGGGTTAAGACAAGACCATTAATTACCCAATGTCTAATCTCACCTGCCTAGTCTATTAAGCCTAAAAAGGCTAGCTTGTCACCTCATCTTCTCTCTCCCCCTCTTGACTTGTGGATGAAAATTGGGAATGGCTCATTTTTCCCTCAATTTGGCCAAGCAACCCCCTCTCCCTCAAACTCTCTCTCTCTCTCTCTCTCTCTCTCTCTCTTGTTGCCCAGCTCGCCGCCCAGCCACGACACCCTTGACTGTTCCGGCCATAGCTTCGTCGTCCGTCATCGGATGGAGACAAGCCACCCACCATTAAAAAGCTATTTCTTTTATCGTTCCAACAAGGAATTATGAGCCCAAATCCACCTAGCCGTTTGTCCCGTAGAGCCATTTGAAGAAGCAAAGGTCGCTGCCCGACCCTGTTTCGACCCGAGGAGCTTCAAGTTGAATTTCCGAGCTTGTTTTGGCTTGATTCTTGGTAAGACCACCTCTAAAGCTTAATTAAGACATATAATTGTGTTCATGAGCTTAACGTTGGATTATAGTGGGATTTAAGAGCTGATTGTGTGTGGTTTTGCCCGGACAAAAACTGGACAGTGTTGCTCCAAGAGGGAAACCGCAACCTTTGAGGAACTTTGAGGCCTTATCTTGCTTGTATTTCGTCGGTAAGCCACATTAAGACGTAGTACTATGTGTGAGCAACTTGTGAGTGAGCTAGGGTTGAATTTGGATTGATTTTAATAATCGGTTTCATGTGATTCTTCGAAGAACAGAATCTGCCCTGTACGGACCAGCTTGACCCGAGAACATTGAAGGGCTTTTTGGAGATTTCTAGCTTGGTTCTCAAGTTAAGAGACTTCACAAGCTTAGATTAACATGTTAAGAGATGGATGGTTGGGGTTTAGTGAGGATTCAATAGATTATGTAGATGTTTGTGGCATATTTGTATGAACCGGACAGATTGGTGTACACCGACCGAACCGTGGACTTTGAGAGTGATTTAAGGACTGATTTTGCTTGGAACAAAAGGTAGGATGTCTCTAAATCCTAGCTTGGGGTGTTAATAAGTTATTGATTGAGGTTTGGAGTAATTGTGATAAAGTTTGGTGGTTGATTTTTGCATAGACTTCCAAGAGGACAAATTTGTTGATTTTAGTCCAATTGAGCCGTGAGCTTCAAGGAAGGATTTCGTGGCCTTTGGCTAGCCTAATTACCCGATAAGTTATGCCTAAACCTTTATTAAGATGTTAGGTTACTAATGGACGGAGTTTTGTCACTGATTGAATGGTTTTATGGCCCGATTTTGTGAGAGGCACAAGGGAGTCCAAATCTATCCAGTTTTGAGAGTTAATATTCCTTGGCCCGTTCTTGATTGAAAATCAAACGTTTGAAGAGTCTTGCTTAACCGTGAGTGAGTGATTTATTGGCAAATTGATTGCCTTGAGTTAGAAAAGCTCGGAAAACATTTTATTGAAAGAAATATCAAGCTTTGAGATGGTGAAATGGCCATGACTATTGTCAAGTTTGAGTTTTGTGAAATGGCCTTGAATGCCTTGATTTGGCCATGAAATTCATGGATTTCTTGAGTCTATTTTCGACTGAAAATTTAGGCCTTGTTTGAATTGGGCCGTGTTCTTTGAATTGTCTGAGGCTTTGCTGGAAATACATGATATGTTTTTTGAATGAAAATTGAGGCTATTTATGATTAGAATTTTTATGAAATGGCGTGTGAGATCGCAGAGGAATTTATAAAATGGCGTGTGAGATCGCCGATGGCGTGTGGAATCGTCGAGGAATTATGAGATTGGCCAATGCATTGAACCGGGGAGGGAGTTACTCCCATTTGACCTGACGAGGTCGTGCGGCTAGAGAGTTTCATACTAACCGATTCATCTCAATTGAAAATGGGCGTCGAGAGTCGTATGGTGACCGAATCATCTCTAGGTCTGGACGCGAGAATCTCATATGGACTGACAAGTCATATGAATGACTGAATCATCTCGCAGCCCAAGATGGGCGGCTTAGGAGGGGCGGAAATGAAAAGAGGTCAGGATGTGCGAAAATGAAAAGACCTATTTTCTGGAATATTAAAGAATGAGTTTTGAGAAGTCTGAAAATGTCTCATGGTTTGAAATTGGCGTCGAGTGTGTGTTTTTGGCTGAAAACCATGTAATTGTACGAAACTTAGATTTATCATGATTTTTGATGACTAAGCCGAGTCGATTTGAAAGTACTGAAATGTCATGTTTTGACAAGTACCCTGTTTTATCATGCCAAAGCTTTTGATTCCAAATACCCCGATTTTCAAAGTGTCTGGAGGTACTGACAGCCTAATTTAGGGTTAGATTTAGCTTACTGAGATTTATATCTCATCCCGTCATGGGATCACATTTTTCAAGTCCCTAATGACGAAGTCCCGTGGATGCAGAGGATGAATAGCCGAAGAAGTATTTGATGTAATTAGACTTGTGACCTTGTGTGACCTTACATTTTGTAAACCAAAGCCCTGCCTTGTATTTTGATTAAATATTTTTGTTGTATCTTTCTGAAGTCATCTTTTGAAATAAAAATGAAGGGGTTGTTTTTCTCGCTTCCGCACGCATATATCATTTAGAAGTTTTGAATTGATGGCCAATGATCCTGGGTATCATCAAGTCGAAACGGCCGCTGAGAGATGTTCGCATGCCCGCCGAATTCGGAGCGTAACATGATTTACTTTTAATCAAATTAGTGCTAACACTCTTTTTGCAATTGATTGACACCCCCGTTAGGAACCTCAAAAAGACTGAATTATATCCTCTTCCCATCTAATTTCTAGTCCGACATAAACTTTACTGATATTGGAGGGGTCTGAGATTTAGAAGATGGCATAAAATGCAACAAAGAAAATGCTCACCACCTCAAAACACTCCCCCTGGGTACAGGGCATGTTTGAGGATAGATGTTCACCGCTCCTCTAATTATTCAAAAAATCCTAAACGAATTCAAAGTTTGCCAGTTCAATCATAAACATTTCAATTATGCTCATTAACTTCTAAATATATTCATGTTTTTCCAATTGAACCTACTTGACTAATTTTGACCAGACATCATTGATATGGATGCCAGTCATGCTACGTGGCATGGCCATCGGTAATGTGGATAATTTTTTAAATATTTTTAATATTTTTTTGATTTTTTTCTTTTTTCTCTTCTTCTCTTTTTTTTTTTAACTATGGCCAATGAGGATGGCGAAGGTCTCTGGCCATCGCCGGACCGCGTCAACGGTCGACAGAGGGGGGAAAAAGAAAAAAATGAAAAATGATGTAAAAAATAGGAAAGAAAAGAAAGAGAAAAGTAAAAAAAATAAAGAATGAAAAAGAAGAAACTAAAAAATAAATCATACACATAACAAAAGTATTATTGACAATTATCCATGTCAATACCAAACATGTCATGTAGGAAGTCCGCAGTCAACGTCAGAGATTTTCAACCAAAATTTAACACATGAGGTCAATTGGCAAAACATGAAAAGGTTTAAGAAAAAATCTAGAATGAAACTGACAAAAGTGCAATAAATTTAGGACCTTTTGTATAATTTTCTCGTGCCCTAACCTTCTATTTCCTAAAGACAAGACCCGCACCATCTCAGAACAAAACATAAATAAGAATGTCGACTCTTGTATGAACATGATTGCAGGAACAAAACGCAATGCGTAAGACTCAACACCTACATACATCTCAGATTTCCTCCCAAACACTTAGTATTTTCGGCATAACTTCCTCCAGACAAATCTAAATTGCGTGAAACTTTATGCATTTGAAGCTAAACATATAGAGCTTTCCAACCAAATCTTCATGAGACTAGATTGGATTATGAAATCCTCGTCAAAATTTAGAAAGCAAGAAAAAAAACATCAACGCTTAAAATTTTGCTGATCTTCAAGCAATTTGCATTAAATGTTGGATGAGGCTTAATATTCTTGGGATGATCCTTCGTCCCTTGCATTTCGTGTCCATACGATCAACCGTCCAGATAGACTAAATTCTCATAATTTAAAAATAAAATCTTTCATACGGAAGTAAGTCTGGCGAGAATCAATCGGTATTTAACGAGTTTTAATAGCCTTTCGGGTGTATCAATTCGCCTCCAAAGAGTCCAACCACCATGGAATTATCGCCACCATAGGCATAGTCTAAGGCCAGTTCTTTATGAAAAAAAAAAAAAATTCTATTGCGACCGAAGCTTGATTGGCGCAAATTGAGCCGGAGTAACCTTCGTCGGCAACTGGAACCGCCGCCACCATGGCCAGGCGAGGCCGAGCTCCCCGGGCATGCCATGGCGAGGCAATGCCTGGTGAGCTCGACCTCTCCCGAGCATGGAGTCGCCGTCACTGGGCGAGGCCGAGCTCGCCCAGTGGCGGCTGCTCCAGTGGCAGCGAGATCGAACCTCATCAGTGCCCTAGCCTCCAACTGGTTGTCGATTGGGGGAAATATCAAATGTGCACAATCTTTTCGAGCACTTTGGGGCTTATGCTCCACAACATAGCTATGTTAGCCGATACCTTAATTCGGGAAGATGGTTAAGAGGGAGTGTTGACACCTAATTTTGGATCAGTTTTTTTTTAGCTTATTTTTAAAAAATTCATAAAAAATTCACAAAAAGTCAAAAAATTACAAAATCAACTTTGGCGTCCTTGGCCAAGCCCAAGGAACCATTTTTGACCAAAAAGTAATTTTTTATTTTTTTTTTGTATTTTTTAGTATTTTTAGAAAATAGGAAAATACATGAAAAATTCAAGAAAAATAGCATTCAAGGTCAAAAAAATATGAAAAAATAGTAAATATTTTTATTTTAAACCCTTTGTCTTTTTCACCTCATAAAAATTCCAAATTCAAATTCAATTTCATGTGTTCCTTTGTTACGCATATGATTGAATTTGGTAAAAAATGTCAATTGAGTCTTTTAATTTATATTTTTTGGCATTTTTTGGATCTTGACATCCAATATAATTGTCCCTCATTGTAGTTTAGCCCAATTATCTGTATAAATTGCTCAATTGCATGAATTGGGCAAAAATTACATACTTAATTGCATTTTAGTTCTTGAATTTGGGCATAATTGAAATTACTTTCAATTCAAGGACTAACATTACCAATTGAAGCCACTACCCAATATTTTCCATCATTCTGAATCGATTGGCATAGGTGGTTTGGTCCAATTTGATCATTTGAACCTTCAATTTCACAATTTTCCAAATTGCAATTAAATGAAAATTTGGGGCTTTTATGGAAATTGACATGAACTTTTTGGTAAAATCATATTTTTAGATAAAATTGATGTCCTCAGTTCGATTATGAGGTTTAATTGTTAAAATTTCCCACTAATTTTTCGTTAATTTTGCAAAAAAATAGAGTCGGACCGGTTCTGACTGGTCGGACCGGTCGAACCGGTCCGCTACAGTGTCATCGTCTTCCTCAGAACTCCTGCACGAATGGACAGTTCCCAGGCGAATTTTGATCGAGCAATCGACTGGACAATCGGCCATAATCGGAAGAGAGTAGGTGGGCGTTTTGTTCCTCACCTCAAGACCTTTCGATCAAGACCAGTCTCAGGACAAATGGTCGCCGGATGAGCTCCGGCGAGGTCAATCAAACCTTCAAATCTGCAAAAGTCAACAAAAACAAACTCGGAGCAAATTCGCGTCAAATTCGAGCCAAATGATACTCGACGGAAGGCTTGGCGGACTTAGACAGATACACAACGGATTCCGCCACCGTCTGATGACCAAATGGCACATGGGAGGCCCGTGGCAAAGACAAATGGGAGTTCCCCGATTCGGGGCCAAAATTTCAAACAGATATAAAGGCTAATGAGCTTTCTAGAAGGAGGAGGTTGGTTGATTCTGTTAAGGAGGAAGAACAGAATCGAGAGAGAGAAAGAAGGAGGGGAAGAGCTCGTCCTCCGACCTCCGTCGTCGAGGACTTGAGCTCGACCTGTAAGTGATCGCTGGCAACGATTCCGGCGGAATCGAGCCACCATTCCACTTCGAGAAGTTCGCTGAAGCCCTTGAGAGTCTATCGCACCTGTTCAATCGACCTGACATCGCCAGAAAAGGTAGTTACATTCTCCGAGCTTCATACTGTGCATCTATGGCGGACTTCATCTCCCACCTTGTTTCTTGCAATTATAGTAGGCATTTCATTCTTTGAACTACTCTAAGCTCGGTCGCAATCCTTTTTTGTGTCGATTTTGCATAAACCCTCGCCTCTGAGCCCCGAAAATCCTCTCGCCATTATTGATCCGGTCAAAACTTCCCTAGCTCAAGCTAGCCTAAACCAGGTCAATCGGACTTGAAGGTGAGTATTCTGAACCTTGTTCGAAGCTTCTCTGTGAATGAATTAGCCTGAAATGCCTTGCTTTGCTTGATTGAGATGCCATGCTTATGTACTGTGTAAGCTTCGTCGTTCTTAATTTTGTGGATGAAATTGTATGATTCTGCGATATGTTGTGCGCGACGTTGAGACGAGTTGATTGGCGCCAGTCTTGTGCAATTCCGTTGAGGTTTTACCGTTGGATTGTCGCCGGAGTTTTTCAGCCGTCCATTTAGTCGTAGTCGAGAGGTTGAAGACAACGCATACGTGGCAGGTCAGCGAGTCAAAGGTCTAGGTGGCAACACGTGATTGGTCCACGTGGATGCTGAGTTGGTTCGACCGTTAGTTTGTTAGGTTGAGTCAGCTTAGATCGAACGGCTAGGATAAATCAAGTCAAATAATTAGTAGCCGTTCGATTAATAATTAGGATATTAGAAATTAGCTTCAAAATCAAGAAATAAAAAGTGCAGAAACGGTGCCATTTAGGTTAGTGGTCGAGCAGCGTCGTTTAGGTTAGTAAGGATGGACGGTCTGGATTAAGTCTTGACTTTTAATCATAGCCGTAGGTTTAAGCAATCAGATCTGACGGTTGAGGAGTAGTCGGCTTCTGATCTGAGCCGTAGGCTTTAGTCAGCTAATCCTAAGACCGTGGAGTAGCCACGTGGTTCAATAGGAACCGTTGGATTAAATCCGAATAGTCGAAAATCAGAAAAACTTGACACGGCGTCGTTTTGGAGTGGCTGGTGGCGCGGGTCCTGGTCTGGGCCGGGTTCCGACCCGAGTGGATCGGGTCAACCCAGTCTGAATCATTTTTTTAATAAAAAAATTTCAAAAAATTATTTAAAAAATAAATAAAATCGGAAAAATTCTAAAAAAATGTTAGAAAATCCTAGAAAATCCAAAAAAAAATGTAGGAAAATCGTGGGGAATTCCTAAACACTCCAGAAATCCCCAAAAATTGGGGATTGACCACAGACAACTGGTCAATCCTATTTTTGGGATTTCTTATCCGTTCTTCGAAATATTGACAATACTACTCTTTAGGGGTAAACCGCCTCGGCCTTGTATACGAGATAGCTCAAGGATGCCAAGATAAAGATTAGGGTCAGTCATGTGACCAATCCTTCTGCTTGGGTTTTCGAATCTCGTCATTTTTCCAAAAATGACGATCTTACCCCTCAAAGGGTAAATCGTTGTCCCAATTCCAATCGAGTCTTGAAAATTGCTTAAAATTAGGATTTGGGTAAGGTGGTCGACCAATCCTAATGTTTGAGATTTTCACTTCTCGTCTTCGCCCGAAAATGACGATTTTACCCCTCAAAGGGTAAAGTCACTTCTAAATTCTAGAAAAATTATGGAAATTCCCGAAAAATGGGAAATGGATTGGTTTGATCACCAATCCTATTTCCATCACCTTTTGACTCCACATTTCATCCGAAATGATAATTTTTCCCTTCTAGGACAAATTATCCCAAAATCTCTCAAAATTACGATTTTGCCCCACAGGGGCGAATCATGTCAAAACCAATCCTAAGCCTTGATTGACACTTCTCTAGGCTGATAGGGTCTTATTAGGGATGCCACGTTGCTTTCATGTGATTTATCCGCATGTTTTGAATCTTTGATTTGCGCATTTATTTTTACTGATTGCGAATGATAGGGTAGCCATTCTCATCTGCTTGAACTCCTAGATTTAGGAATGGTACCCCCCTCATCTGCATGAATCTTAGGATTAGATAAATCGTTCAACTTAGCTACCGAAAGGGCGTCAACTCTGACAGTTGGCGTAACAAAGTCTTCGATCCCATTTCTCTGGTTTTCGCAGAATCGAATAGAGTGCTCCCGACTATTCGATAGGGTTTCCGATCGTACCCTCCACGAAACGATTGGTGGCGACTCCTTGGCATATACACGTATCACATGTCACATGACCGCACCGAAGGTCGACCGCATATATCCAGCCATTGCGATTTGGGTAACGGACCTTGGGAGAGGCCCGCGTCCGACGAGACCTGGACGACCCATTAGCCCTCGAGAGCCAGGCAGCCTGTCGCGACAGGGAGCCCAAGTCCGAGCCCGTCAACATATTAGTTGAACTCACCTTCACTTAAAAGTTTAAACCAATGAGTTATGGGCCAACTTGGATATATTAACTACTCAACACTACATTAATTCTCCAATGTGGGACTTCTCTAACACAACTCACAAGTGCATCCTAGCAATCTCCCCCTCACGTGTAAGCTCCAATGTTAAGTTTGCTCCCCTTAATCCAAGTATCCTCCCGCACCAACTTATCTCAACTTGAATCTTTATCAACGCCCATCGGGCCCACGTTGCTGCACCACAATATCTACCGGCCCGAAACCCGCGTTGGCCATCATATTCCTTCTTGAGATATTCACCGAAACAGATTGGAGGCACACCAACCAACCATCGGCTCTAATACCATTTGTTGGGAGCGCGCAGCAGAAGTCCGATACCTTAACTTGAGGAGATTGCCAAGAGAGAGCCCAAGTCCAAGCCCGTCAACATATTCAGTTGGACCCACCGCATCTTAACAAGCCAGTTATCTCTCTTCTCTACAACTGATTGGGACGCTCGGGAATGAAATGCTCGAAAATAATCAAGGCTAAATTCAAATGGAACGAAGTACGTGAGCTACAAATGCGAATGGAAATTTTCCAATTTGTTCCCACCACACGCGAGCTCCTCACCATCTGCACCCGGCATGATGATGGGAGGTCAAAAAGAGAATTTGCAGCAAGAAGATCTGACGCCGTGGCTCGGCGGAAGAAGATGAACAAAAACTTTTTTAAAAAAATCCCGTGATGATGGGAGGTCAAAGAGAAGCAGCAAGAAGAAGATCAACAAAAATAAAATACAAAATAAAAAAATTGAAAAAATATTATTAAATATTACCTCGTTAGTGTTGGCCAGCAGCCATATCAACGTCGGCCAGTCAAAATTGACTGGATGGACTGAATTGGTATAAATACAAAATTTTTAGGACTGAATTAGCAAAATTCAAAGGTTTATGACTGAATTGACAAAAATGCAATAGTTTTTGACAATTTTCCCTCGAATGATGTAAGCGAGAGAGTATCCACTCGCAACCCCGTGGTATTTGTCAACGTCAACCCCTCCAATGTGAAGATCTACAAACGTCAGAAGGTTGTTGAGGTTGTCGAGAGAAAATGTTATTGAAATGGCAAAAGGACAGCAAAAGTGCCAATATTTGTATACGGCGCTCACTTTAGTGCCAATATTATTTTTCGAATCACTTAAGCGTCAATTTTTATGAAAAATGGTTATTTCAGTGCCAAGTCCGACGTGGCTTGCCGGAAATTACGCGTACCGCATACGTGGCTCGCCGGAAGCTTGCCGAAGCTTCCACGTGAAAAAAAAAATTGAAAATCAGTGAAAAAACCACTTAATATTAAAAAACTTAAAAGTAAACTGAAAAAGTTTAAAAAAAAATACCAAAAAAAAAAAGGTTTGGAGCGACGGCCTCCCATCTGCACCACCATCTTCTTCCTCCCTGTGTAAACTCTTGGAGCCCCCATCTGTGCAGCCCCCATTGCAATTGGTCGCTAAGCTCTTGCAGGCTTGCAGCCCCCATCTGCACCGGTTTCATCTTTCGCCCAATCACACCGTCGCACCACCATTCGGCCAATGAGGCCCCATCAAATCCCCAACCACGCTGGACGACCTCCACCCTTCGTACCTCGATTTCTCGTCGCCTCACCTCACCACCGCTATATCTCGTCACCGTATCAACCTGATGCCGCTGCTCGATCGCCAATCTGTCTAAACCGAGCCCCTCTTCCACGCTCGAGAAACCCAACCGCGACCCATTGCGCCGTCGTTGAACTGCGCTAGGGACCCCCGCCGAGGCCTTGCTTGGGTTGGCCAGGCCCGGCCGCAGTCGAGCTCGCAAACCCACGACGAGGCCGACATCACCCAGATCTAGGCGAGGTTGAGCCTTGCCATGGCGGGGCCTAACCAGCCTCACCCAACGGCAGCCAAACCTCGCGGCACCTTCATCCTCAAGGCTAAGTCCCACTTGTCCCTCTCCCTCTCTGCGACCTCGTCTTCAACCTCCAAGACACCCTCTTCTCCATCCTCTTCTGCTCTTGATCTCAACCCATTTCAGGAAGACCCATCACCCTCCACTACTCTCTCTTCATCCCCTCCTTGAGAACCACGAAAATCGAAGATCCAGTGAAGCCTCCAAGTAAAATTGAGCTCGCTTACCTGATGCGTGGCTACTCCTTCAAGCTTCGTCAAGTACGAAGGAGCAGTAGAAGGAAGAAGAACAACAACAACAGCGAAATTTGTTCTAGTACGGCCAAGCGCCAAGCCGTTGCTCACTCCCCTCGGCGACCCATGAGAGGCCGCGGCCATCCCCCACCACCGCTTCCCCCCGTGGTCGGGGCTGGGCGATTCTGGGGCCTCGGCCAGCCACGGTCGAGCTCGCCAACCCCCGACGACTCACAAGCTGAGTCTTTCCGGTTTGGGTGGAGGCCGTGCCTGTACTTCACAAGGGGTTCTGCAAGAACGGCACTAGCTGTAGGTTTCTCCACGACTCCTTCAACCTTTTCTCGCTGGTCGTCCGTGACGGCACCGCACCCAAACCCCGACTTCGCGATCCTGTCCGAGGACTGCAAATTGGGAAGCCTTCATCTTTCTAGGGTTTCGCAGAAGAGGAAGAGGAAGAAGATCAAATGGTGGCGATTCTGCAATTGGGAATTCGGTTTCAACCAAAACCGAATATTGAAAATTGTTTTGATTTCAAGTTGGAATCGGGAAAAGATTTTTGTGGGGGATTGAATTAGGATGAAGAAGAAGAAGAGGGATCATCGCGGAGAAGAATGCGCCAAATTCTGGGAGTTTCCAACCTTGATTTTTTTTTTTCATTTTTTATATTTTTAGGCTATTTTTAGTTTAATTTTATTTTTAATATTGAAACGTCCACGTGGACGCCATCTGGACAAAAAAATTAATAAAAAATGCCACGTGTATTGTTTGGCCGGAATTAACACTTAACGAATCGTTTTTTGCCGGAATTGGCACTAAAGTGATCGCCGAATACAAATATTGACACTTAAGTGAGCTGGCGAAAAAATTGATACTAAAGTGAGCGCCGTACACAAATATTGACACTTCTTGTGTTCTTCTGCCTTATTGAAATGATGATCTCGTGTAGTGTAAGCTTCACTCGATTGCTTTTGTAACAACGATTTGGTACTTTTCTACATTGAAACGCAACGTCGTCGTTGATCCACGTGAGAAACGACATATATGTCATCGGGTAAAGTATGGATTAAAAACAGATGGGTATGGAGATCTTGTGCTTTGACATCACCAAAGATTTATAGTGTGCGGACGTATGACCCATGAGCAAACAAAAAAGAATATGGCCTCATTCGGCTATGGTGTCATAACACCTTAACACGAGACATCCTACTAAATTGTATCCGATATAGGCGACCATAGACTTAACAAAAGTGCAAAATGTATCTAGCATCGTGGCTCGACAATTGCGATGATTATAACGAGAGGAGACGAAGCTAGCCGTCACCATGCTCGATGGAGCCAGATCTGGCCACGACGTCCTCGACAACGCCAGATAATCTATGTCGACTTAGTCGTCACTACTTTTGTAATAACAATTGAGTGGGCTTTTTTCCAAACTAGGGGTAAAAAAAAGTATTCACCATTTCAGGGGTGTTTTATTTTTTATTTACCAAACTAAGGGCTACTCGACAGTCTTAGTGCCGAGCGGCCCCTGGCTCGGCAGTAAGACTGCCGAGCGGGTCTCGCGTAGCCCGCTTTGCAGTAAGGATGCCGAGCAGCACTGTGAACTTGGGGCTGCTCGGCAGTCTTAGTGCCGAGCGGCCACTTAGCCCTTTTTTTTTTTTTTTACTTCAAACAATTGAGCCAATCCCGAATCCTCTGTTAGATACAGAAACTGGTGAAAAGGGGCCCATATCTGCTTTGATCTGATATGCAAGATCAAGAGTCAGGAATGGACTAAAAATACAAACCTAGTCAATCTAATCCTCTTCCTAATCGATGATTTTCGTTTTCCCTTTTCTGGATAAGCCTTTCATTTGCCAAAAAAAATTTAGTGGTATCACAGTTCGTGGGCCCGAAACGGATTTTTTAACGGGACTTTGTCAAAATATTCATGGCAGTAAGACTGCCAAGCGACCCCTAATTATGTAAATAATTTTTTTAGTCCTGATTTGGTAAATACTTTTTTTTTGCCCTACTTTGGAAAAAAGCCCAAGGGGGGCTTTTTGTAGTAGCTGGTCGAAGCGAGCGATGTAAGTTACAGCTATGAATTCGGAATACTTGGGTACCATTGGGGCGACCCAAAGGTTGAAGACGAGCGAACGATCGAGGCCGCAGAGCGAGCGAGCGAGCAAACGATCGAGGCCGCGGAGCGAGTGAACAAACGAGCGAGCGAACGAATGATCGAGGCCGTGAGAAAATGAACGAGCTAACGAGCGAGCGAGCGAACGAACGATCGAGACCGTGAGCAAACGAATGAGCGAAGGAACGAGCAAGCGGACGATCGAGGCCGCAAGCAAATGAACGATCGTAGATCGTTCATTTGCTCGCGGCCTCGATCGTCCGCTTGGTCGCTCATTCGCTCGCGGCATCGATCGATCGATCGCTTGTTCGTTTGCTCACGGCCTCGATCGTTCATTCGCTCGCTCGCTCGCTCCGTGGCCTCGATTGTTTGTTTGACCAGCTACTACGAAAAGCCCCCATTGGGCTTTTTTCCAAAGCAGGGCAAAAAAAAAGTATTTACCAAATCATGGTTAAAAAAATTATTTACTTAATCAGGGCCCGTTCGGCAGTCTTACTGCCGTGAACATTTTGACAAAGCTCCGTTATAAAATCCGTATCGAGCCCACTAACTGTGATACCCTAAGTAGCACCGACACCGACACTAACACGCGGACACGACACGCCGACACGCCATTTCTCAAAAACAAAAAAATTCGACACGTCGGGGACACGTAGTATTAAATATATATTTTTAAATATATATAAAATATAAAGCCAAAACAAGTGTAAAGCAACAATTTATTGATTTTGTCATCATTTACATTTTGAATCATAAACCTATAATTGATCCCACATTAGTAATGAGGGAGAGAGAGACAAACATGAAGTCACTTACCTCTTGAAGAAAACAGTCTCACATTAGTTGCCTAATAAGGATAATAAGTGGGATGTCTTTTTAAAATGCCAATAAATGGACAATGAGGCTTATATCTCTGGGTTTTTTTGGCTAAGTTGATATGTAGTTAAAATTAAATTTTTAGTGAAAAGGCCCACTATTATAGTTGGGCCCTTTCAAGTGCCTCCCTGGACCGACTCGCGTGTCTGAGTTCTGAATCGATTTTAGGGTTTGAAATGAAACTTTTATTTTTTTAAATTTTTAAGGAATCAACGGGTTTGAAATGAAATTTTTTTTAAGGGATCAACGTGTCCGACACGCGTGTCGATGGCTTGTCGGACGCTCTGACCGTGTGTCGGACGCATGTCGGGAGCGTGTCCGAGCATGTCAGTGTCCGACACGTGTTCGACACCGACACGCACACTCCCAACAGGTGTCAGTGCTTCATAGGTGATACCACTAAAAAATTTTGGCAAATGAAAGGCTCATCCAGCAAAGGAAAAACGAAAATCATCAATTGGGAAGAGGATTAGATTGACTAGGTTTGTATTTTTAGTCCATTCCTGACTCTTGATCTTGCATATCATATCAAAGCAGAGGATGTGGGCCCTTTTCACCAGTTTCTGTATCTAACAGTGGATTCGGGATTAGCTCAATTGTTACACGACAGGGCTTTTTTATTATATAAAAAAGAGCTCATCTTGCTCGGCAATCTAAGTGCCGAGCAAGAATAAAAGATTAAATAACAAAAGGGGCTAAGTGCCCGCTCGGTAGTTATATTGCCGAGAAAGCACTGTTCATTCCCGCTCGGTAGTTTGGGTGCCGAGCGGGCACTGTTCACAGTGCTGCTTGGCATCCTTACTGCCGAGCGGGCAACGCGAGACCCGCTCGGCAGTAAGACTACCGAGCACCCCTATTTTAGTAAATAAAAAAAATTACCCCTGAAATGGTAAATACTTTTTTTTACCCCTGATTTGAAAAAAAGCCCCAACTAAGTCGACTACGATAACGATCGATTTATCCTTAGGCGCCTTAGCTAAAGGGTTCATCTCTCGTCATTCATAACCTTTAGGAGGACCTCGCTTGCCAGTAATCTCCATCCAAAAGTGTAACAATGCAATGAAATCCTAGACATTTTTCGTTGGTCGATATAGACTTTGTGCTTTCACTCAAAATTGCTATTTGTGCGGAGAACATTTCTATTTCTATTGGTGCAATCAAGTGCCAAAACATTTACAAAAAGTGCAAGTAACTCCAAAAACTTATACTGCAAATAGATTTTGAGGCTACCACATGGCACATATGTAATCTTTCAGTCTCCCGTAGGCTACCAGTGCTTGCACTTTTTGAAAAGATGTAGAATTCGAACCCTCCAATTAAAAGATTTAATACTCGAATACAATCTTTACGCATGATTTAGGACTTAATACTTCCTACTAATTAGTAATTAGGACAACATAGGAGAGTCGAGCATCTAATGACAAGCACGAATCCACCACCAGAAAGTATCCAAGCACAAAGGGACAACGAATGCGGAACATTTTAAAACACCATGGCCACCTACTTCTTCTCCCATTAAACTCTGGACCTTCTCGCCAAGACCTTCAACTTCGACTTGCTTCCCACGATACAAAACCGAAAAAAAAAAAATGACTCGCCTTCTTCTTTCGATCTCTCTGTTCTTAGGCCTCGCCCACTGCATTGCCTCTTGGGAACCCGTCGATCCGACGAAAGGGTTCGTGTCTCTTCCCTTGAATCGATCCAACTTCGTCGTTCAACGACCCTACGACGTACCTGAAGCCCAGCGATATTCCTTCGAACATGGTGTTCACAAGCTCTGGGTGCTTTCCAGCGACAAGCCTCACACGCCGACAAGCCGAACCAACCCTCGCACGGAGATCCGCATCACCGTAAGCTCTCACTACTCTCGAACTCGCAACGGTTAGCGATTTTGCCCATAAGTCCGTGCCCCGGTTTCGAAAGGCTTGACAATAGCACAGATCCGCGAGGTTATTATTCATGTTTCATTATAGTGGCATTTCCTAAGTGATTCATTGCATCACAAGCTGCATAGTGACGTAGGGACCAGACAATTTGCAACGACATTTGAAGACAGACAAAGTACGATGTTGTTTAGTCGTGATCGAATCTCTATCCTATAGTATCAAAAACTCTTAATGTATCCAAATACTACGGTCCCGCTCACATCAAGAAAACGTTGTTTATAACATATGCTTTTCACCAGCTAATAATGCTTGATTAAACTGAATTACAGGGATATGACTATTCCTCCGGAGTTTGGCAATTCGAAGGATACGGGTACGTGCCGTGCGGGACGTCGGGCGTGTGCATCATGCAAGTCTTCGGGGCAAGCCCTCACGCCACAACCCTAATGCTCCGAGTCTATAACGGCTCGTTGTGCTATTACAGGAGCCCGGTCTTGGTCGAGAACGTATACGACAGGTGGTTCAAGCTGAACGTGATACACGACGTGAATGCCTCCACCGTGACGATCTACATAGACGGACAGCTCAAGATGGTGGCTCCCGGTCGCGGCGGGGCTTCACATTACTTCAAGTGCGGGGTGTACGCGCAAGATGATGCTTCCTATTATCTGGAGTCGCGTTGGAAGGGAATCAAGGTCCTCAAGATATGTGATTGACGAGCCCTTTTTGTTTCCATTAGTCACATCAACTTTGTCGTCGCTACTTTTATAATAATGACCGAATCGATTACATAAAATTCAACGCGCTACGCGGCACGTTTTTCTATATGGTAACATGTGCCTTGACCCTTGTACTTTAGGTACATTGGAAAGTAAAATGGAAAGATAATGCGAAATGTGCAAACCTTGTAAATCCTTAGGTGCCTCGCTATAGGGTTGCTCCGGAATCGTTCATTAACGTCCTATAAAGACGTAATCTTGAAAGTTCTAAACTTTCCACCAAGTACTAAACCTTTCGATCCATATAATATCAAATCCTAAGCTTCTATTCAAAGCCGCAATTGAGCACTAAACATTTCAATTGGCGCAATCAAATGGAAAGTGCAGACAAGTCCTATGCTTATACTGAAAAAACAAATCTCCAGGCAACTTTCAATACTATGTATCAGAAAGAATTTAACAGTCTGATTGCATTCTTTACATGATGTTTAAGATTTCGTACCTACTTTTAATTGTGAATTAGACATAAGAGAGTGGAGTAGATAGTCTTCTTGTACTTTTTCTTTACTCGGCATTTAGCTGCCGATCGTTCATGATTCGCGATTAACAAACAACCTCTCCAGAAGAAGACAGAGAGAAAACCTAACAAGACAATTAGTGAAAAAATAATAATAATCTTTCGTAAATATTGAACTCAAGCTGACCGTCACGGGTACATCACTTCCATCGCCGGCTTGTCTACATTATTACTTAATTATTATTATTTTTTTCTGGGTCCTTGTATATATCATAAATTAATTTTGCCTCAACACCTTTTGTAAAAGAAGCTACTAGCTTGATAGTCTGACAATATTGTCGATCATTTCTGACCACACGATCTCCCAATCAATGAGTTTTTTATGCAAAACACGCAGTGATGATGTGTGCATTTACAGTTGAGACTGTACAGTCCTTTAGGGGTGTGCAAACTGGACCGGGACCAAGACCGGACCGGATCGGACCGCTGGTCCTGGTCCGATCCCTGATCCTGAAAATATGGGGATCGGAGCTACTGGTCCGGTCCTCGGTTCCATGCCGGGACCGGACCGGCCTATGCACACCTCTAAGTCCTTGACAATAGTGTTAGGAAAGCATTTTCCTTTTGCAATCGTTAATGGACAAATTATCCGGGTGTTCCGTTAGCATAACGAGTCTCCTTATTTTATTGAAAAGATAACATAAGATAATATGGGCAATTGGTTTGGGTAGACGCGATTAAAGTCTCGAGCTCGTGTTATCTTTATTCATTTTCCTTACGTTTGGTTTTTCAGAGTGTATTAATTATGACCATCTTTTTTAGGCTTCGCATCCTCTGGTGTCGCGAAAACTGTCCAAAAAGTACTAAACATATTGTATTGGTGTTAATTCAGTTTTAAATCTTTCAATTTTGCTAATTTAATCTTAAATATTTGATATTTACGCCAGTTGAGTCCATCCATTCAATTTTAACCGGAAATCGTTCACGTTGACGCCAATCATTCTACATGGCACGATCGGCATTGACATGAACATGTTTTAATATTATTTTAAATTTTTAATAACTTTTTTGGTCTTTTCTTCTTCTTTTTCATTCTTGTTTGTTTTGGACGGCGAGGGTCGCCAGTCCTCAGTCCAAAAACAAACAAAAAAGTAAAGAAGAAACTGAAATAATTATTAATATATATATATATATAAATTAAAAAATGCTCACGTTAGCGCCACGCATGCAACATAAGACAATCGGCATTCATGTCAGCGGTTTGCGGTGAAAATTGACCGAATGGACTCAATTGGCACAAATGCAAAAAGTTTAGGATTGAAAAATCATCATAATTAAAAGGTTTATGACTAAATTGACATCAATACAAGATAATCTTCCCCTCTTGTTTTGCCAAAGTGGCCATCCAAATTCAACCCTACAATGTAAAATTTCCCGAATCTTTTGGGAATATTTCAAGATGCTTTATTGAACAGGATGAGCACCAGTACCGCTTTGGTTGTTACCACAATGTATAAACTAATTAAGGAAGATTCCATTCGAATATATGAAGTACATACTCATACATTAAGGATTTATTCCTCAAATAAATCGATTGACATTACATTCATGGGCTTTTTGCAAGGTCGGCAGGGCCGGCTGGCGCATCGAGAAATTTTTGTAGAAGCTAGTTTAATCCCGACCAAACATGAAAGTCTCCACCAATCTATTAACTCCACGTGTCGCTGTAACAAATGTATTCATATACCATAATAGCCTTCATTTAAAGAGCTTTTCTAAATTAACCGCAATTATCATATACCCTTTTTTTTAAGATTAGGGCATGAAACTCTATGCTCAAATTTCACACATATGAAAACAACTATTTATTTCTTTAACACAAGACAACGAAAACATATATGAATATATTTTAGGCCAACTTAATTACACTAATTAACTTACTCGCTTCATCGCAATCGCAATCGACATCGACTCCGAATTATTGTTGTTTTTAATCTCCCGGCACCAATCTTGGACCTAAATTAAATCTCTATATGTAATAATGTTTTTACATGGTGCGTCATTGGCAACATTTTCAGACCAGTCCAGGCACTGCTGCTTTAGTTTGGAAGTCTCTAATGGATGCTGGTGATGGCCCTCTTCACCAACAATTTCTCCCACCCACCATCTCAAAACTCACCATCTTCCTTCTTCTTCCATTGATCTTGTCTTCGACTCCCTCGTCGTCAAGCTTGTGGCCGTCGGACCCGGCCTTCGGCTTCGAAGAGCTGCCGCTGAACCAGTCCAACTTGCACATACAGAAGCCATACGACCTGCCGGTGAGCGACCGGTACAGCTTCGTCGACGGAGTCCACAAGCTCTGGGTTTACTCCACCGACCACCCTCTCTCCAAGGGAAGCCCCACCCGGCCTCGCTCCGAGATCATGCTCAATGTTTGCTTCCTCCTCCTCAAATCTTGATTATGTTCCATGTTGATGTGTGAATTGCTTATACCTCACTGAAAAGGGATCGTTTCCGGCCGAACCGCAGCAATACGTTTACTACTCCGGAGTGTGGCAGTTCGAGGCGCACGGATACGTGCCGTGCGGCACCTCCGGCGTGTGCATCACGCAAGTCTTCGGAGCGCAGTTCCCTCGGAACACGACCCTGATGCTCAGGGTCTACAACGGTTCCTTGTACTACTACCACGACACGGTCTTGGTTCCGAACATCTACGACCGGTGGTTCAGGGTCAACATCATCCACGATGTGGCGGCTTCGAACCTGAAGGTCTACATCGACGGCGAGTACAAGTTCGAGACGATCGGTTATGGAGGGAACTTCCATTACTTCAAATGCGGAGTCTATGCACAGGACAACGCTTCCAACTACATGGAGTCCCGTTGGAAGGGAATTAGGGTTTTGAAGAAGAGTGACTGATGATGATTATGGTGTTCCCCTAGGACTGCGATGAGAAGTGAACAATCCTATGTTGCAATAAAAATCATTACGTTTTGTCGAAAACTATTGCTTGTACTGCTTAAAATAAGTAGTTAATAAAAAATTTATTTTAATCGTAACCAACAATTTATGTCTAAACATTTTTGTGGACAATGAAATATATTTTTCATTCATTCCTCTTTGTAAACGACACAGACAATTGTTTTTGGGAAAATGTGTTTCAAATTATTCTTTTTCGCGAAACAAACAAAGTCTTACAGTTTCCACATTTCGTCCTTAGGACGAGCCCCGCTGTCAAATGTTGAAAAAGTTTCGAAAAATGCTCTCAAGTCTTAAACACTACACACGCTTTGTCGAACAATCGATTTGGGGTGGGACAACTTGGCACCGAGGTAGTACCAGTGGCCGCACTTCTCACTTGGGAAGGGGGAGGTGGGGAGTTCGATTCCCCACCTTCTCAAAGGGGATTTAGGGAAGGGACGCCTGAGTGAGTGAGCAGGATTTCAAAACCTGCACAGAACACATAATGCACACAGCGTGACTTGTAAAATAAGATAGAATCAGACAAAAAAATAAAAAATAAACTTGGCAACAGTAGACCTAAACTGTTCCCTCAATAGAGTGCGCTCCTGAATTTTAAAAATCATGTTATCGTAGCGTTGTTGCATTGAAAACTGCGTACATGAACGGCAATAATAGAACTCGGAGACGATTCATCTCGAACGGAGCCATAAACATTAGTCCCTGAATCGGTTCTCTGCAAAAGGCAGGTCCAAACTGCAAAAACCGATTTGGTTCAATCAGATTTGGCGGTCTCGGACTGTTTTAGCTCGTGCATCAGACTCGCAAGCAAAAGAAAAGTAAGATGATAGATGATTGGACCGGCTGCACGAGCATCACGCCTGCAGAGCAGAGAACACAGAATTTGAGGACAACATCCGATTCTGAACTACAACACTACTTCACATGATGTCCCGAACAATCGATGTTTTGCTGCGATACACGAGTCATATCTCCATCAATAACTACCACCAATGATTGAAGACATAGGAAAAACTACCCTGATACAAGATAAAACCAGCAAGACAATGCTGCATCGCCAAAATATGACTAAATCCGTGTGATTGCATTCCCCTTTACAGGAGCCAAGATGGAAACAGCTTTTGGCTTTATCTGCAAGTACACAAGAATTAACTCCGAGTGTTCAGCTTTGTTAGACCTATGAATGAAATAATCAAGATGCCCCGTCTGCCGCACAGAAATCGGCAATATTTGCTCATTGTGTGCCCTGTACATAAAACTTCTGAACAAGAACATTAGTATGACCATTGAAGTTCACTTTTTGAAGGCAATTACTTCCAGAATGCCATCTTGACGGAAATTGGCAAGAGTAAAACGGGTATCTACAGGTCCAGGCAGGTTAAAATAAACAGAGAACGGCCCCGTTGGACTCAGTTGCTGGGTTATCATCCGGTACACGTCTGATGAGCTGCTCAATACGCCTCTATCTGTGATCTCGCCCTGTATTTCAACCCTCCCATTGGCTCCAACAGAACATCTCAGCTTACCTTCTCAATAAAAACAACAATCCTTTAAATGACAAGCTAGAAGAAAATCACAGCTTGAAGCTGAACAAAATTAAATTAGCCATGCTTTAGTGAAGACACCATAGCAACATCGTGCAGGTTCCGCTGCATGGGCAGAAGAGATCCAACATGCAGCAAAACGTTATAATTTAACAAGCAATCCACATGCAACATCATGTCACTCTTTTCCACTCACCTAAAACACAATAGGGGCAACCTCAATCTTATTCAGTTAAGTTGATAAAGCAAGATGCTTGGACTTAACTAGCTCAGAAGGTCTTCGTTCAAGAAACTCAACTAAATTTTTTTTCACTTCCTTGCTAATATAATCAACGAACTCAAGATCAACTTGACCTCATTTGCTTCTCGCAAAAAAAAAAAAGCCAAGCTCATCTCTCTGAAAACAGTGCATAGCATAATCTAATATAGAAAATTTGATGTGGATAAATCAACGGATATAAGGAAAACATCACAAAAATCTTGTAAAAACACTTGAAAATGATCATGCTCTCTGCCTCACAGTGGTGACCAATTGTGCATTCTTTCCTGAGGAACATCATGCTATATCTTTTCCTGATAAGCGTACAAAAAGAACAGAGTCAAAAAGGGAAAAAAAAATTGGTGAATACCTGGTTCCTTGTCAACACCAGGCACAGCAACCCGAAATAGATAGGCTTTCTCAGCCTCCCCGATATCGACAACACCAACGGGTGGTCCAGGTTTTCCATCTTTGGCAGTCCCTCTAAGAACAATAGCTGACTTCATCTGTGGATTGTCTGAACATGCTTGTGCATCCATATTTTCTACTTAACTGTTAATTGACATTAAATAAGCAGAATTAGGAAAAAACTTTACAAGGTAAAAGACGTTTTATTTTCTATGAGTTATAACGCAGGTAATTTTCCTTCATTTGTCAACTTCTCAAAGTTAAATTTTCCAGAAGCACAATTGTTCTAGCTGCAGAGAATAAGAACTAACAAGGAACAATAGGACATATAAATGAACAAGGAAAGTAACATCAATCTTCAGTGTTGCTTAGCAGTTTCTGAGGGAAATGATAAGAGTCGTTAACTACTCACACTCATCAACATCAACAACATCTTTATCCCAAACTAGTTGGAGTCGACGGTCGATGAACCCCCATAGATACATAAAATAAAAGCAAGACCGATCGAGGGTAACTACTCACACTATATACATATATTTGACATTGAGGTGAGCGCTAGTCTTCTTCTGATATTTAGATATGTGTAATTGATGGAAAAGCAATATGAAATACATCGATCTTAGAATTTTAAATACCGGAGCTTAACTTTGAAGAACAGGAGCTAGCGTCTTAGCTCAAAGAAGACCCGGGCAATGCCATTCTCGATTCAAAAGCAACTACATCAAAAAGACAGCTTTCCCTACTACCGGCTAGAGAGCACTGAACGATTCCTGCCCTCGGACCGCCAAAAGAAAGATGCAGAAAGAAGAAAAATCAACCGTTTCTGCCTCAGCGATCTAGTCGCAC
Organism: Rhodomyrtus psidioides; assembly: GCA_021437785.1. Taxonomy (NCBI): domain Eukaryota; kingdom Viridiplantae; phylum Streptophyta; class Magnoliopsida; order Myrtales; family Myrtaceae; genus Rhodomyrtus; species Rhodomyrtus psidioides. The sequence goes on along the minus strand of JAILYB010000077.1, from coordinate 1,913,735 downwards.
CAACTAGACCAACCATCTAGTGGATAAAGTCACAATTCTCCTGTTGATTTTAAGTAACAGCCATGAGTTGCTTCATTGCAGGGAGGGTTCCGCAATGGCAGAAGCAAGAATAGATGTCCAAATGGAAACGCCGAGAACTTAAGACGCCAAAATTACATGCACAAATTATCAAAAACCAAGCCATTTTTTTATACCTCTTAGAAATCCTCCTTAGTCTATCAGAAATTTCACTTGTCTGCCTTATTACATCAACCTCAAATGGTAGCGCTTGATCTACCTCATCTTAACAACGGCTCTAAACAGAAGGTTCATATCTTACGATAGAAAACCTGGACATACCGCTAGAGTCAATTGAGACATGAGCACATGGCATTCAGCCAAAACATGCAGAGAACCTTCAACATGGGGCAACAGCATCACAAAAAGAATCTCATAACAGACCAGAACAAACCCAAGAAACTTCACCAAACCCACAAGATCGGCACCATTTCCAAGTATATGGCCTGCCAATTCATGTCATGTGATGTATCCCTGCCAGCTATTCATGCCATTTCGTGACATTACCAAAACAGTGATGACCCTAACTGCTTTTCTCGCAAATGGGTCAGAACGCTTCAGTGTGGCAGTTTCAACTTTAGTCGTTTCCATGCTGTCGTGCTCTCGCATTGTATCAAGAATCGACACCCCTAGCAAAACACATCTATCCGCTAAAGAACTGTGAAAGGACCGAGGAAACAGAGAGACTAGGCAAAACACTGATAAGCTTGCTCAGCACCGTGCAAAGGCTAGAAAAACAAGATCATTGGCAAAGTCCCGCAATTAAAACAGATCCAGGAACCCACGAATCGAACAGGAGTTCGCCGCATCAGTTACGGAAACCGAGAGGAAGTTCGAGAAAACACAAACCTACACCCACTTGGCCTCGAACGACAGTCGATATCGGCGACGAGAGAGATGCAACAGCCGTGGCCTTCAGGCAGTCCGGTGACCTCGTCGACGGCGGCGCGAGGGGCCGTGAGGAGTGAAAAGAGAGAAATGGAGGGAGCGGAAGGAGTCGAGGGACGACCGACGAGCGAGAGAGAGAGAGGGGAGAGAAAATAGTTGTTTGAGGAAATTACAAGAGAAGACCTCCAACTCTTGTCCCTCTTCGATTTTGGCCCAATACCTCAAGAAAAACAATACAATTTTTTACCATTATGATGAATTTAACATGTTTCACGAAAATAAATAGCAAAAATAATTATTTGTGTCCCTTGCAAAAATAAATAAACGAAAAATATTTTTAATCGTAGACGAAAATTTTTAAACATATAATTGTTTGTTGATGGTGAAAATATTTTTGTTGACTAATTATTCCAAGCGATATTAGCTATCATATTTTTTAAAAAAATTCAAATCATCTATTTTTTACGAAATAAATAGAGCCTAATATTTTGTTCATTTTCTCTATATATATATATATATATATATATATATATATATATATATATATATATATATATATATATATATATATATATATTCAGCTCATCTGGCTCTCGCTACTTCAATAATTAGTAACGATCGATGTCACGTTCTTACTCCCTCGGTCCTCAATTACAGCCCACCTTCATCTATATTGATTTCATGGTGTCTTCTAAAAACTAAAATCACATCATTTTCATTAAACATGCATCAACAATTTCTCTCTCCCTAAGACAAGCACTTGAAGATGTTTTTCCAGAGGAAGGTCGTGCACTGAACGTTGCCATATTTTTTTTTTTTTACGCACAGCAAAAAGTTGAGCATTTTTGTAATAAGTTTGAGGCTTAATACCCTAAAAAATCCTCCCACAACTTTAATTTCAGATTCGATTCTATCATGAACTTTTTTGTCTCATAAAAGACCCTCAACTCTTGGTCTAGTTCCAATTCTACTACAATTTTTTTAATTGTCTTATCAAAAACCGTCAACTTTATGTTGACTCCTAATTTCATCCCGAATTTCTTTTCTCTAGTAAAACATCACCAAATTTTACTTGAGTGTCCTATATCTGCCTACGCTAACCCTCCGTCTAAAACCGCCCTAAGTGATATGTCATTTTCATGGCATTGCTCTAGTTTTTTTTTTCCCAAATTTCATATCCAAATAGACGTCTTTTGGAGATGGATTTTCATACGTCTTACTGGATCTGAAATTCTGGTAAAAATTAGAGCAATTAGGGATGGTTTTCTTCAATTGATCTTTTTCATTTCGCTCGAGAATCTTCGATTTTGCGCTCAATCTTCAATCTCTCATGCTCGAGAGTCTTCCACATCTCGCTATCGGAGAGCTTGCACTCAAGATGCTTGAACAACTTACGCTCGGGAGTTTTCTGCCTCTCGATTGTCAAGAGAAATTATTGACGGAGGGTTAACGAGTGTAGATTTGAGACTCTAGTAGTTTTTATGAGACCAACAAAAAAATGTTGACGATAGAATCAAGAGTAGACTTAAAGGGACATGATTTGAATAGACACCCCTAGACCCCCACACACACGCGTCGCCGCCGCCTGCAGGCCGGCTCGGTTCGGGCTGGGATCCGAACCATCATTTTTTTATTATTCTTTTTAAATTGAAGGGACATGATTTGAATAGACATGTCCGAAAAGTTCTAAACATTCTTTTTCGTCCGAACATATATGTCTACTCGGCGTTGAGCGAACATGAAAGTTCAACCGTCGAACATACATGTTCATTCGGAATAAAGCGAACGAACATATTTGTTCGAACAGAACTGTTTTTGGTTCGCATTCCTTCATCAACAGAAATGTTCTGCTTCGCGACTCTTCACATCACCGTCTATAAATACAAACTCCGACCGTCACATTTTAACTACCGAAATTTGTTTTTTCACCAGTCATTACTTATCTTCATCATTTGTGCGATTGTTCTGCAAACTTGCGTTCGAATGGGTCCTTTGAAGACATACCACTTCAGAGGAACGCAATCCATTCTATCCTGGGAGACATTTGTCTAACGTCCTCGGGTACTGATTGAGGGGGCAAATTTGTCTTAAGGACACATTGTCATTTCGTTGGACTCGGATCAACATTCTGCTTATCTATTTGCATTGGCTTCAAGTTAATTGTCCTATCGAAATTCTATTTATACGAACTTAGACATTAACAATCTTAAGACGAAATTTCTATTGACATTCCTCGTGCCCAGTTCGTGTGATATTTTCATTAGAAGTATTCTGTACCATCGTTCACATATCACGTCTATTTCGAATCAGTCTTTTCTCGAAACTCTATAACGTCGTTCGAATAGTCCTTTGTCGAATTCCTATTGCCGTCGTGCTTATAGTTCTTTTGAAAAAAAAAATCTATGACTTCGTTTATATAATTGTTTGATATTATATACGTTCTGTTTTATCATTTTTGCAATAGAAATTACTTCGACTTCGACTCCAATTACTCTTATTCCGAATCATGTAGAAAAGCCAGAAAAGTTCAATGGTTCTGATTTCAAGAGATGAAAATAAAAGATGTTGTTCTATCTCACGACCTTGAACTTGGCAAGATTCCTCAATGAGGATGGTCATAAATTGGATGTTGGAGAGACAAACAAGGAAAAGGTTGTTGCTATGGATACATGGAAGCATTCTGACTTCCTATGTCGCAACTATGTCCTCAACGGTCTGGACAATACCCTTTATAACATTTATAGTTCGCTGAAAACGGCTAAGGAGTTATGGGATAGTCTAGACAAGAAATACAAAACAGAAGATACTGGATTGAAGAAATTCATTGTCGGTAAATTTCTAGATTTTAAGATGGTCGATTCTAAAACTATCTTAAGTCAAATTCAAGAGCTTCAAGTGATCATGCATGATATTCATGCTGAAGGAATGACACTAAGTGAGTCATTTCAAGTGGCTGTCTTCATTGAAAATTTCCACCGTCTTGGAGAGATTTCAAAAATTATCTCAAACACAAGAGTAAGGAGTTATCACTTGAAGACTTGATTGTTCAATTGAGGATTGAGGAAGACAATAGCCTTTTTGAGAAGAAAGTTGGCAAGAATCTAGAGGTCTCAATGGCCAATGTTGTTGAAGAATGATTGAAACCCAACAAGAAGAGAAAAATGCCTAGCAAATCTGGAGAGGGATTCACCCAAAGCCTGAAGAAGTTCGTTGGTAAATGCTTCAACTGTGGAAAGTCTGGACATCGAGCCAAAGACTGCAGAACCAAGAAAAGACAGAAAACTCAGGCAAAGATGGCGGAACAAATTTCCAATGGTGTTGATGATATCAATCTTACTGCTATGATATCCGAATGTAACATGGTGGGAAACCTCAAGGAGTGGTGGATTGATACTGGAGCAACTCGTCTTATCTGCGCAAACAGATCGATGTTCTCGTCCTATACTATTGTGGGGGGTGATGAAAAACTCTATATGGGTAATTCATCGACCTCTAAGATTGAAGGTATTGGAAAGATTGCTCTAAAGATGACATCTGGAAAAATCAGGGAAAAGTACACCTGGAGTGCCTTAACTTTCGTACGGTGTGCACTTAAGTGCCTTAATTTTCAAAGTGTGCACTTGAGTGCCTAATCGGAGTAAAAGTGTGCAGATGAGTGCTATTTCCGGCCAGTCATCCTACGTGTAATTTTGGATTATTTTTTAATTTCTAACGTGTATTACGTGGAAAAGGCCTGATTTGCCAACGTGGAAAATGTTATCCACGTCGATTTAAAAGAGGCCATGTCGTTTCTTTGTGTAATGAGACGTCGTCGTTTGAGCAATAGATTTAGGGTAAAATGAGATCGTGGGAGAGAATTAGGGCAAATCTGTTCCTCTCTTGCACATCTGTTCCTCTCTCTCACGAATTGGGGCTTCGATTCTAACACTGAAAGCGAAGGTCTCTCAATCGCTCTGGTGGGTCGTGTGTTTGAATTGACATCAGTGTTTGAAGCTTTGAAGCATCGGGGCCTCTCACAAATTGGGGCTTCGATTCTAACACTAAAAGTAAGGTCTCTCAATAGCTCTGGTGGATCGTCTGTTTGAATTGACGTCGGTGTTTGAAGTGGTGAAGCATCGGGGCCTCCATCGGGGCGTCTCTCGCGAACCAATCTCGTTTAATCGAGGTAATGTTTAGTCATTTGTTGTTTTTTATCCATGGACGACAAAACAATTGAAATCTTTTTCAATGTGGTGTTGTTAAGAGAGTGTGAAAGCGGGGAAAACGACATCGTTTCTCTATACATTGAGAGCGAATGTTAGGATGTGAAGGGTAGTGAAGTTATTTCTGTTCGATGGAGAAATGAGTGAAATTTTTATTCAATATCGGGTGAAAGAGTGCAAAAGCGGCAAAACGGCATTGACCAGAATAGGGGTTGCTGCTAGTGTGTTGTGAATTTCAAGTTGTCCATATTGCAGAATGTGTGCAAGTTGAATGTGTTGAATCGGACAACTCCTTTATGATACTGGTGATATTCTTTTTGGTCAGTGCTGCATTACTTTAATGATGCAACGTTATTTGCAGGTAAAAAGAAACCAGAGTCAACTGCAATGGCGAATGAGGGCACTGAACTTGAAGAAAAAAAAACATGACTGAACTGGGTCATTTGTGCTGCTGGGTAGGTACATTGAACTAGGTGATATTGCCGGCTCGAAGTGATAACACTAGTGTTCATGTCAATATAACTCGCGATGATGGAGACACTGAACACGATCGCATCCTTGTCAATGAGCTCAAACACGCCGACATCCCTGTCAATGAGCTCAGACGTGTTGATATATCGAGGACACCGTCCAGAGAATATGCTCCATCTACAACTAGATGATTTTTTTTGTAAGGGAGGTTTGGCTGGTTTTGATTTTTATCTGGGGGTTGGCTGTTTGAAAAGTAGTTGGTACACACATTGTAGATGACTACAAGGGAATGGTGTTTTTTTTTATCACCAGGGTTTGGCTGATTTTTGTTCTTATCAGGCTGTTTCAAACCATGTTTGTACAGACATTGTTAGATGACTATTGATTGTTTATGTGTCATAGCGTGCTATTTATACATCTACAGCAAACAGGTTTTAATTTAATAATGGACCGTTGCAGTGTTTTCCATGGCACTTATCTGTCCACTTTTACAAAGTTAATGAACTTAAGTGTTCGCTTTGATGAAGTTCATGCACTTAAGTGTTCACTTAAAAAAAATTGGCACTTAAGTGTTTCAATTGACGAGGTCTAAAAAAAATGAAATAATTTGAAAAAAATGAAATGATTCGAACTCTACAAGAAACACATCAAATATCGACAAGGTCTAAAAAAATTTAAATGATTCGAAAAAAATTTGACAACGTAAAAAATAAATAAAAAAAATTAGAATTAGTTTATTTATGTAAAAATATTACGCAGGGCCTCTCGTATTTGTTAAATATGTCTTGAATTTTATGCACTCGGTCCGGTTCATCACCTGACCCGACATATTTTTTGTGCGGCTAAAAAATTAGAGAGAAAATTGAAATTCGGTTCGTGACGCGGAGAGTTGGGCCGATAGACCCAACTCGGAGCAAGCGAACAAATCTCTATAGGGGTGCGAATAGATCTCTATGGGGGTTCGGGGGCAACGCCCCCAAGAAATTTTTTTTTTTGGGCTTTATTATATTGCGGCTATGGTTTATTTAGTTGTACGGCAATTTTTTGTCATCTGAGAGTTTTTTAGCGAGTCGTGTGCTTTTGTCCAGTCGCTAAGAACGACTTTTGTAATCTTTACTCTCTTTGATCATAGTGGAATCTCATTTTGCCTCGCCCGTGGATGTAGATCGCCTTGATCGAACCATGTAAATTCTTGTGTTATGTGTTTGTTTTCCGCATTTGTTACAACAGTATTTGTGTCAAATCTAATATGATCGTAAGGATGTCTTAAGGACGGCCTTTATTAACAATTCTGAAACAACAAACGTCTTAGAATCACATCGTGCTTGTTTGGCACTTAGATGTTCGCTTTTACAAAGTTAGTGCATTTAAGTGTTCGCTTTTACAAAGTTAGTGCACTTAAGTGTGCAGTTGCACAAAGTTAAGTGCACTTAAGTGTTCGCTTTTACAAAGTTAGTGCACTTAAGTGTTCACTTGCACAAAGTTAGAGCACTTAAGTGTTCACTTAAAAGTTTTTTTGGGGCTTAAGTGGTTCACTTAAAAGATTTTTTTGCCACATAAGGTGTTGACTTTTGCAAATTTTATTCTATTTTTAAAGGTCACTTAAAAGCCCATAGGGTATTTTTAAAATTATTTTAAACTTGAAAAATGGTAAAGGAAATTAGGACAAAAAAATATTGACCCACGGTCACGGCTTCAACCCCACTTTATATTTGTCTCAAATGTGACGATTTTGTAAATAATTGGAAAAAGGTAAAAAAAAAATATGAAATTACCTATGGAAATTACCATTGACAAATAGTTTGTCGCGAATTCGTACATTTCGTGGAAAATTACATTATCAGTAAGCCATTTATCGCAGAATTTGACGCTTGTCGCAAATTGGGGACAAATGCTAAAAAGGAAAAAAAAAAGGGGGGGGGGGGGGGGGAGGTCTGCGAAGTTTCAAGCACAGTTCGTGCAGGGCCAATTTAAGACATTACTTTTTTTAATCTAAAATTATGAAAATTTTAAATGAAATAATTTAAAAAATCGTACAAAATTAAAACATTTGTAAATTACACAAAATTTTAAAAACAAATCGTTTGTGCGGTCATATGCAGTACGTGCACTTGCAGGCAGACCTCACCCAAACGATGCCGTATCTTTAAATAACTTGGTACGACGTCGTGGGCAGAGCTCGGTTTAAGACCTGAAGGAGATGCGGGGCAACTTTCATTTTGCCCCAAATCGCATTAGGGCTTCATTTTCGCTTCTCATCGAGCTCTCTATCGAGCGGTTTACCAAGTTCAGTCGAACCTCTGAAGCAAAGAGGGTTTGTGAGCGGAACGAATCGCGACTCTACACTGGTGAAGGTTAGTCCTTTTTGTAATTTTTTTTTTGTATAACGAAAATAGTGAGCGACATTGACCGAACACCCAGTGAGTGACAGATTATGTTCGCTATTAAAGTTTCTCCTTTTTGGTACACTCAGGGGCCGAATGTTAAAGCTATCGTCTTTAACTAAGGGGGCCTAACGTGGAGACCGAATGTTAAAGTTGTCGTTTTTATTTAAAGTGGATTGTGGGGGACAGATTAGAAGTTGTTTGTCTATATTGTCACTGAAAGTGCTGCCGTTATGTATTGTTAAAGTTGACAATGATGTTTATTTGTCCTGCTCGCTATTAACTTGAATTATTTTTCCTTATGTGCAGTGTCCATATGGGTGATACATCAGCTGCCTTTAGAGTTTGGACAGGGGGTAAGTTTATTTTTGGAGATGTATGCGATTATGTAGGGGGAAATATGGATTCTGTCCTCGTCGACATCAGTAGGATGTCGTATGAAGATCTTGTCAAGGCTATAGCTGAACAGGCCAATTGCACAATAGGAAAAGTTTACTATCAAATGCCTAGTAAAAGTCTTAGGGATGGTGTCAGACATGTGTTTGATGATCATGGTATGAGGGATATTGTCTACCATCGCATGCATGGTCATGAAATTTTTATGTATGTTGAACACAATGGTGATGAACATCAGGAAGCAGTGTCGCAGCCTCGTACTGAAAGCGAAGTAGCTGACGAAGCATTTCATAGAGATCTGAGAGGGCAGGAAGCTGAGCCTTCTCACGTAGCTCATGTGATAGAGTTATGTGGGCAAGCTCAACCAAGTGGTGGTGGCATTGATGACGGCTCTGGATTTGTACTTGATGAAGAGACTAGAAGAAATCTCTCATTCTGGGATGTTGACGATGAAGATGATGAAGATGAGGAAACACTTGTGCATACACTTTGCACAAGTGATGGTGATGATGAGGATATGAAACTGGCCAGGGCAGAAGTGAGGGAATATCACGAAAAGATCAAACAATCGTTTCGGGTGGTTGGTGAGAGCTCTTCAGTAGACCACGATGGACTTCAAACGGATGGTGATGATGGTGAATATGCTGAGAGCAGCTCAGAAGATGAGGATGATGAATCAGTTCAGCCACGAAGGAAAAGTAAGTTTCCCTTTTATGATGCAACTAGTGAAAGTCCAGTATTATGTGTGTCGATGAAGTTTGATGATTCGAAGCAATTTAGAGATGCTATCGTAAGGCACTCAATCACTGAACAGAGGAACATTAAATTCATTAGAAATACCAAAGAAGTTGTTCGAGCAAAGTGTGCACATGGTAGTTGCCCTTGGCATATATATGCTGCAATGAACAAGAGGGCTCGTTCATTTCAAATTTGGTCACTACAGGAGGAGCACACTTGTAGTATTGCTTTCGATAATAATAGAGTGACTAGTGCATGGCTGGCCAAGCATTTCTTTAGCACCATTAAGGCCATGCTAGATATTAAAGGTCCTCAGTTGAAACAGCTAGTGAGAGAGCAAATAGGTGTGAATGTTTCCAGCACTCAATGCAAAAGGGCCAAGTACAAAGTGATGCGTACATTAATGGGACAGTACAAAGAAGAGTATGCACAGTCTGGGAGTATGCTAGGGAATGTAGGTTCCAGAATCTTCCTAGTAGAATTCATGTTAAAGTTGTGGAGAGGCCATTGCCTGGTGATGGAACGCAATTTGATCGGATGTATGTATGTTTCGAGGCATATAGAAAAGGGTTCCTCGCTAGTTGTAGGAAAATCATTGGTTTGGATGGGTGTTTTCTTAAGGGGTTATGCAAAGGGGAGGTCTTGGCTGCAATTGGGAGAGATGGAAACAATCAAATATTTCCAATAGCATGGGCGGTGGTGAAGGTGGAGAACAAAGACATTTGGACCTGGTTTTTAAAAAATATTTTGGCTGACCTTGAAATAACCGATGGAAGCAGCTGGGCATTCCTGAGTGACCAACAAAATGTACTTTTTCTTTAACATTGAGTGCATTTCTATTATTGGATACCAAATGTTGCTTATGCATTCTTGTTTAATGTGTGGGGGCTTGTGCCAGCAATTGCTGATTTGATGCCATGTGTGCTCGGCATATATATGCCGAGCACAGACTGTGTGCTCGGCACATATATGCTAATTGGGCAAAGAAGAATAGAGGATAGCAATTGCAGAGGCAATTCTGGCTGATTGCCAAAAGCACAAATATGGCAGATTTTCGAATTTAAAAAACAAGCCCTACATGCATTGTCACCGGAAGCTTTTAACGCATTGTTCGAAATTGACCCACAATATTGGTGTAGAGCCTTCTTCGCTGAAGAATTCAAGTGTGACGCCATCGACAACAACATGTGCGAGGCATTTAATGGCAGGATTATAGGAGCCAGGTGCAAGTCGATCATTAGTGTGTGTTCCCTTTATTAGCAACGCAAGTGTACGTATCGAACAAGTAATAAAGTGATGAATAAAAGTATCGTTCCCACAGAGATTGTAGACAAATCAATCTAATTACTTACTAAACGTGAACAATTCTCAAATTTATCTAACTAATTAAAGATCCAATAAAGCACTCGAAAATTCTAAAGAAAAATAAATTAGCCAATGCAGCAAACCAAAATAGAAATTAGAAATTTCGAATATAAAGAAGCAACGAATAATGGATTTCTATCAAGAATGAAAAAATGTTAGAGCATCCGATTTCACTTAACCAATCAAGATTAATTAACCAATCTCATCATGCAATTAAATTGAATTCATAGTGTGATGGTAGAACTTCCTAATGTAAATTACTATCGTTGGTCTGGTATAACAACCCTAATTAGATTTAGCAACCCACACTTGATCCATGTGAATTTAAGTAAATCCAAACGCATTAAGATCTATGAACGTTCCCGGATTCAATAAACCACCCTCGATTTACCTACTACTGAAACCACACAAAAATCATAAGATATCTCTATCTATGATGAATTCATGGCTATATATCATAAAACACTTGCACGTAATCTCCTTTCGGTCTCATACATACAACAAATTTCATTCAAGTGGTGATCAAGCACTTAAAAGCATTAAGAACATGATATAAAACTCACACGTATGAATTCTAGAATTGCATAAACGAGTATGAAAAATTAATCCATCATAGTTAAGTTATATCGTAGCTCTAACAAAAAGTAGTCTAGAACATAATGAAAATTAAACAAAAAAGAATGATTAAACTAAACATGATGAAGAACTAGAACAAGTGCACCAAGAATAATCGAGGATTGACTTTGAATTCGCCTTCTTCTTCCTCACTTCGCATCCGGCATTGAAAGGAAGAATAGCAGAAAAAAATGAACGTCGTCTTCAGGGCATCTTCTCCAAAAGTGACTTTTCAAAAGTGGCTTCTCCCCCCTCTCTAAAAATCTCACGTTACTTTCTTTTTCTTCCTTCATATCGATATCTTTTTGATTTCAAGAAAAAGAAATCTGAATCACATTCCTAATTTAGCTTTGGATTTTGAATATTTCCCCAAGATAGCTTAATTCTCCTTGATTTCAAATTTGCATATCTAAAGATTGTGTTACCTACAAAATCAATTAAAATCAATAAGTAGATATCGAATTCAATTAAAACTAAGCAAATATTAAGTCTAAAATAATAAATAAACTCTATATAAAATAGAGTTATCAAATACCCCCAAACTTAACATTTTGCTAGTCCTCGAGCAAAACCACAACTAAATTTTTTTTTATCAACCATAGTTGCTTGAATTCTCAACGAAAAAAACATCAGAATCAATGACAAGTTAAGTCTAATCCTAAACATGCAATTCGTGTGTGTGTGAAATCCTCAATTCTCAACTCACATGCAACTTAGATAAATCCACGTTGATATGAAAACTCATAAACTCAAAATCCACGTGACCATATCTCATAAGTTTGTCGTTTATTCCTCTCTCCACTAATGTAGGCCATAAACTCAACCAAGAATCAATAGGTCTTAATAAGCTTGTAACGTGGCTTGGTTAAGGGTTTGACAAAGATATGTTTAAGTTCAGATTACCCTACAGACACATCAATTCCATAGCTTAGTTGGTTCTCTGGATTCAACAACAGTCAGCATTTTTTTCAACTTGTCTTTTTTCAACTTCTTTCTTTTTCATTGCTTCTCTTTCCACGCTTTACGGCGAAGTTTCTTCCTGAGTCCCTCCTTAAATAGTGCAATTCCAACCCATTGAGTATCCAAAAGGCTCACTCAAGTTGAAAGTTGGATATAGGAATCCGTATAAGCAGTACTGAAAAAACAATATCCATATATTTCTTCTTCTTCTTTTTCTTTTTCATTTTTTTGTCAAACATGTCAAGAATCCAAAGTTTATGATATCATAAAGAATTACATGTGTCCATAGGGTATAGGGAAAATTGATATCAATAAGCTCAGGCTACATTATAAGGGTATCCAAAGAAATTAGGCAATATTAGGCTCAATGGGGTGACTAAGGATAAATAAACAAGGTTAGCTTGAAAGGCTCAAACGATCCAATAAATGCCTAAATCATTTTCTTAATTGAGTTTAGCCTAGAATTTCGCCTCGAGAGAAAATCAGAAAAATTTTAAGATCTGGTGAGTTCTATGAAAATTACATACTTCACATAAATCTTTTCTAGATACACATGACTCAAAAATAAGGATTAGTGCTCAAAATATGGATTACATGTTCAAGATCGAGACTAACTCACACATCTTTCCTGATTTTGGAATTTTTTTTCTCGAAAATTGCATCCAAATTAAGCAAAGATTGCATGAAAATTTTTTAGGGAAAATTTTAACTTCCACCCCCAAACTAAATTGCAGCAGTGTCCTGAATGCTGAAAAGCAAAGAAAAAAAATAATAAGGACAGAGAAACTCCCCTGGAATATGATGAACGCGTGTCATGGGGGTAGTTGGGGTAGAAAGCATGAAGAAAACTTAGAGAAAAGTCCCTAAAAATAAATCAAGTAATTAGGAAAAATTATTATGAGGAGGATTCAATTTTTTTTTTTTTTGTGAATAGAAAAAAATAAAGCTAAAATGCAAAAAATTAAAATGCTTAGGTTGCCTCCCAAGAAGCGCTTGCTTTATAGTTTGCAGCCAAACTATTCAAACTCTTCTAAGCAGGTGAAAGTAAGGCAATTGTGGCTGCCTGTGAGTCGAAACCACATCCAAAGTAGGGCTTGAGACGTTGCCTATTCACTTTAAAGGTTCTCTCCTTGTCATTAGTAACTTCAACTGTTCCATAAGGGAAAACCTTAGTGATGGTAAAAGGTCCAGACCATCTTAACTTCAACTTACCTGGAAATAGACGAAGACGTGAGTTATATAATAAAACTCTTTGACCTATATGAAACTCCCTTCTTAAGATGTGTCTATCATGCCATCTCTTCGTCCTCTCCTTATAGATCTTGGCATTCTCATATGCTTCATTGCGAAACTCATCCAACTCATTCAATTGCAACAATCTCTTCTCACCAGCTGCTTGCATATCAAAGTTGAGAAAACGCAATGCCCAATATGCTTTATGCTCTAACTCAATAGGCAAATGACATGATTTTCCATAAACAAGCCGAAAAGGTGACATACCAATATGAGTTTTATAAGCAGTCCTATAAGCCCACAATGCATCATCAAGTTTAATTGCCCAATCCTTCCTATTATGATTCACCGTCTTTTCCAATATTCTCTTTATCTCCCTATTAGAAATTTCAGCTTGACCACTAGTTTGAGGGTGATAAGCGGCGGCTACTTTATGTGTAACACCATATTTATGCAAAAGTGACTCAACTTGCTTATTCAAAAAGTGGGTGCCTTGATCACTTATAATCACCATAGCATAGGCGTACCAAACCTGGTGAAGATATTCTTTTTCAAAAATTTAACCACCACTAGAGCATCATTGGAAGGCAAAGCTACAGCCTCAACCCATTTAGAAACATACTCCACAGCAACCAAGATGTAAGTATTACCATAAGAAGATGGAAAGGGTCACATGAAGTCCATACCCCAAACATCAAACAATTCACATATTAAAATATTGTTTAGAGGCATTTCATGTCTCCTAGATATATTACTAGTTCTTTGACACATATCACATGCAGCAACATAAGAATATGCATCTCTGAATAGTGTAGGCCAATAAAAACCAGACTGTAAAACCTTAGCTGCAGTCTTTGTGGCACCAAAATGACCTCCTGCCTAACCATCATGGCAATGAAAAAGAATGTCAGATACTTCTTCATTAGGAACACATCGCCTAATGACTCGATCAGCATATACCTTAAACAAGAAAGGATCCTCCCAAAGATAGTGTTTAACATCAGAAAAGAATTTCTTCTTTTGTTGATAAGTTAATTCAGGAGGGATAATCTTACTTACCAAGAAATTAACATAATCATCATACCAAGGGGTTTCGAATTTTACAAAGAAGAGTGACTCATCAGGAAATTCAACCAAGATTGGTCTTTCTTCCACAGGGGCATTCGATAATCTAGAGAGATGGTCAGCCACTAAATTTCCTATCCCTTTCTTGTCTTTAATTTCCAAGTCGAACTCTTGCAGCAGTAAGATCCACCTAATCAACCTAGGTTTTGAATCTTTCTTTTCAAGCAAATACTTAAGAGCAGAGTGGTCAGTGTAAACGATAACTTTGGAACCAATCAAATAAGAGCGAAATTTATCAAAAGCAAATACTACCGCTAAAAGTTCTTTTTCAGTTTTGGTATAATTCAATTGAGCTTCAGGCAGGGTACGACTTGCATAGTATATTGTTCGAAAAATTCCATCATTTCTTTGTCCAAGTACGGCTCCACAAGCCGAGTCACTAGCATCGCACATCAATTCAAACAGCAAATTCCAATTAGGTACAGTCATGATAGGAGCCGAAACTAACTTCTCCTTCAATGTGTTGAATGCCTGAAAACAATCATCAGAAAATTCAAATTTAGCATCTTTTTTCAATAATTTACAAAGGGGTCTAGCAATCTTAGAAAAATCTTTAATGAAACGCCTATAAAATCCTACATGTCCCAAAAATCCTTGAACAAGCTTCACAGAGGTAGGAGGCAGCAATTTTGAAATAACTTCAATCTTAGCTCGATCCACCTCAATTCCTGTGACAGAGATCTTATGGCCTAGCACAATCCCTACCTGCACCATAAAGTGACACTTCTCCCAATTCAAGACAAGGTTAGTCTCCTCACACCTTTGTAACACTAAAGCTAAGTTATTCAAGCATGAATCAAAAGATGAGTCAAAAACAGAAAAATCATCCATAAATATCTCAATAAATTTTTCGATCATGTCAGAAAAAATAACCATCATACATCTTTGAAAAGTAGCAGGTGCATTACAAAGACCAAAAGGCATCCTCCTAAAGGCAAAAGTATCATAGGGACAAGTAAAAGTGGTCTTTTTTGATCTTCAGGTGCAATAGAGATTTGATTATAACCAGAATATCCATCTAAAAAATAGTAAAACCCATGCCCTGCAAGTCTCTCTAACATTTGATCAATAAAAGGCAAAGGAAAGTGATCCTTACGGGTGGCATCATTTAATTTTCTATAATCCATGCAAACACGCCACCCAGTAATTGTCCTAGTAGGAATCAATTCATTATCATCATTAGGTTGAACAGTCATACCTCCTTTTTTTTGGAACAACTTGTACAGGACTTACCCAAGCACTGTCAGAGATAGGATAAATAATCTCTGTATCAAGTAGCTTAATTACCTCGGCCTTCACCACCTCCTGCATTTTCGGATTGAGCCCCCTTTGAGGTTGGATGACCGTTTTGAATTGCTCCTCCATCAATATTTTATGCATGTATATTGAGGGGCTTATTCCTTTAATATCTGCAATAGTCCATCATATTGCTCTTTTATGGTCTCTCAGAACTCGAAGTAACTTCTCCTCCATCACACCTGTTAAAGAAGAAGAAATAATTACTGGAAGAGAAGAAACTCCATTAAGAAAAGCATATTTAAGGTGCGATGGCAAAGGTTTGAGTTCTAAAATTGGTGGTTCTTCAATAGAGGATTTCCTCTTCTTCAAATTCGACCCTAATTCTTCGAATTTTGGTGGCCTAAATCTCGAAAGAGGTGGATTTGCTTCCAAAAAATTCGCGTACTGCTCGACTTCTTCAATTCGGCTTCTCCTTTGCTTGGACGAACTAAGCATGCCTCCAACGGGTCTTTAATTGTGGCTTTACAAAAAGTCAATTCACAAGTTTATCAACTGCATCAACTCTCAAACAATCATTTGGCTCAGCAGCATATTTCATGGCTTTGAACACATCGAAGGTGACTCGATCATCTTGAACTCTGAGAATTAATTTTTCTTGTTGCACATCAATTAAAGCTCTCCATGTTGCTAGAAAAGGTCGGCCTAGAATGATCGGCACCTCGAAATCTTCCTCCATCTCTAAGACAATGAAATCTGCAGGAAAAATAAACTTGTCAACCTTAATTAAAACATCCTCCACTATTCCTCTTGGGTATTTGATCGATCGATCTGCTAACTGAAGAGATACGGTGGTAGCTTTTACTTTTCCCAAACCTAATTTCCTGAAAACAGAGTAAGGCATTAAATTAATACTTGCACCTAAATCACACAATGCCTTATCAAAATAAGAATTACCAATAGTACAATGAATAGTAAAACTCCCTGGATCTTTCAACTTTGGTGGTAATTTATTCTGCAAAATAGCTGAACACTCCTCATCAAGCTTCACAGTCTCATAATCTTCTAATTTCCTTTTGTTTGCCAAAATTTCCTTCAAAAATTTCGCATAACTAGGCATTTGGGCTAAGGCATCAGCAAAAGGAATATTAATGTGCAATTTCTTAAAAACATCAAGGAATTTAGAGAATTGCTTATCTATTTTGTGTTACTGAAGTCTTTCCGGATATGGGACTGACGGCACATATGGCTTCGGATTGTCATGAAATAACTTGCTTTGAGGTGGATCGACTTTTGAGGTTTCGATTTCAGGGGCTTCAACTTCTCTCCTTTTTTCTACTGCTTCATTAGATAAATTTCTGCCAACTTCTTTTCCACTCCTCAAGGTGATTGCTTTTGCATTCTCAACTGGATTCTTCTCAGTATTGCTTGGAAGGGTACCATACGATCTTTCAGACAAATGATTCGCTAACTGGCCAACCTGCTTCTTTAGATTTCAAATGGATGCCTCCTGATTTTGGAACCTCACATCAGCACTTTTAATAAAGTCCTGAGTTGTTTGAGCTAGTTTAGTAACCATCTCCTCAAGATGATTGTGTTGTTTCTCCTCAGGAGGACTAAATGATGGTGGTTGTCTCATCCCTTGCTGATTTTGGTTGCTCCAAGAGAAATTCAGGTGATTTCGCCATCCAGGATTGTAGGTGTTTGAGTAAGGATTGTTCTGGGGAGGCCTGCTAAAATTTCCAATAAAGTTATGTCGCGACCCGTCCGGAAGCGGACGCGGCTAATGGATTACCGATCACGGGTCTTGGATCGGCGCGAGCCCTCCCAGGCCCATACCAAATCGCGGCGGGAGTATTCTTCGACGATAAGAGTCGATCGCTTTCGACCTTCAGTGTGGTCATGGTGGCATGTGCAAATTGTGCATGCATTTGGAGTCGCCACCGGTCTTTCTTGGAGGGTAGACCGGAAACCTTACCGATCGATTGGGAGAGATCGATCAGTTCTACGGAACCAGAGATTTTGGGTTCGGGGACTTGGTTACGCTGGTGTCGTTACCAACGCCCTTTCGGTACCTAATGCGAGTGATTTTCCTAACTAGGATTTCATGCAGGCACAATTTTGGGTGAGGTAAGTCTGACTTTGCACATTAACCAGTTTAACATGCTCACGTAATCATAATAAATAAATAGATGTCAATCACATAAATATCTATCCTACGTGGTGATCATGGAATTATGATTTAATGGGTCTCGAGCCAATGAGACCACATATAATCATTTTAATATTTTAATAACGGAGAGCCGCTCTTCGCTTCTTCTTGGTTTCTTGAACTCTTCAAGAATTGGGCCCCAAAGAGCTCGCCGACTTAAAAGGCTCCTCCACGTAATCCTCGTAGCATTTACATCAACAATTGACTATGCTAAAAATAAAGATTACATGAAAAATAAAAGGAGTACGCAGCCTCCATTTAATAATTACAACCCCAAATATATAAATAATCATCATACATTCATATATACATCAATCACATTGATTAGGGATTTTTCCATGATCACCACCCTTTCACGTAAGTAATAAATTCACAATTTAAAACTTAGGAAGGCACAATAAAAATTCTACGTTGAATCATATTCAGAATTTTTACGTAAAATAAGATAGCCATAAATTTTCGATTCAAAATTGATTTAGTCTCAATTTTTGCTACGTTGATTAATTTATCATATAAAATAATCAATCTCCATTAGCCATGTAAGACGAACAATTCGTTAATACATATTGGCCATAGTATTGCAAAAATTGCAAAAAATCAATTAAATGCACGAAAACACCTAAGGATTGGCTCTGATCCCACTGTTGGGATCCACGTAACACGTAGCGGAAATAAATAACAACCCACACATGTATCTCCAGAGGCGTACTTCGTGCATTTCAATCGAAAAAATCACAAAGTCTCAAAGGGAGTAAATAGATTACCTCTCGTAGCGTGCTTGAACGGAGGTGTCGGTTCGATGTTCTTCGATCTCAGCCTCCACAAGTGTTAGGCATCTAGTTCGGACGCACCACCAATTGACGAACGGGGAGACGACTAATAACTCCACAACAATTGTGCTAGCAATATGCGGAATCAATATTCCGAACTTAGTATATTTTGCTCGCTCAAGATTATGAGAATATAGAGAGTGTTTGTGTTCTTCTCTCTAAGCTCTCAAAAATTTGCACACTCTACAAAATGTCTCTCCCCTTCAACCTCAAAACTCTTGCCATCCTTTTATAGCCAAAAATACCTTCCAATAAATTGTATTTAAAAATAGCACTAACAATTATAAATTCTATCTAAAAATAGCACTCACAAATAAATGACATTTAAAAATAGCACTAACAATAGCACTCACAATTTATAATACAAAAATGCTATTTAAAAATAGCACTAACAATAGCACTCACAATTTATAATACAAAAATTCTATTTAAAAATAGCACTAACAATTATAAATTCTATCTAATAATAGCACTCACAAATAAATGACATTTAAAAATAGCACTAACAATAGCACTCATAATTTATAATACAAAAATGCTATTTAAAAATAGCACTAACAATAGCACTCACAATTTATAATACAAAAATTCTATTTAAAAATAGCACTAACAATTATAAATTCTATCTAATAATAGCACTCACAATTTATGATAAATAAATGCCATTTAAAAATAGCACTAACAATAGCACTCACAATTTATGATAAATAAATGTCATTTAAAAATAGCACTAACAATAGCACTCACAATTTATAATACAAAAAATGCTATTTAAAAATAGCACTCACAATACAAAAATGCTAAAAAAAGGCACTAACAAAGGTGTTAAAAATAATAACCATTATTATTATTACAAGAGTTAAAGAGGTTACCAAACAATATAAATATGCATAATGTATAAATACGTATGATGTATAAATACGTAGAGCATACGTATACATCCGTGAAACCGGGGACTAATTGAAAGAAAAATGTGCAATTAAGCCCTTTTGGTAAAAATTGATTAAATTGGAGGGCAAATTGACCTAATTGCACTTTAAGACTTTAGAATCCAATGTCATAGCTTATAAAAAGTGAGAATTGAAAACTAAAAGACTCGAAAATGATTTTTTTTTAGGCTCGGTTCGGGTTTATGTTTGTGAAGGAACATAGTGACCCGAGCCGAATTTTTGAGATTTAAAGTGACACACTTGAAGAGGAAATTAAAACAAAATTATCGAATATTTTTGGGTATTTTTCTGACCACGAATGGTATTTTTCTGATTTTTTGGGTATTTTTATAATTAAATAAACTCGAAAAATATTAAAAATACCGAAAAATATTTTTTGTTCAAAATTGGTTCCTAAGGTTAAACCAAGGCTTCCAAAGTTGATTTTGTGATTTTATGACCTTTTTTGATATTTTTAATTAATTTTAAAGAATAAAAATCACAATAATAAATGGTAAAAAAAATCAGGTGTCAACAGCTGCCCCTCTTTGAAAGGAATCTCGTTAGAGGTTTCTCTCAAAGATAAGGTGGCACCTGATTCCTAACCGACTCAACTGGGAAAATAAGAGAAGAAATGTTATGACATCGGATCCTTAAGCCTATTGATAAAAGCTCAAATCAATCTCCGGTTTGCTCTAACAATTTGAACATGGGCCGAAGTGAGAGAGGCTTACCTGAAGTTCACCTGTCGGATGCTGCCGGTTGCGACGACTTTCAAGAAGATGCCTAGGACTCGTCATTCAGAATATCCCAGGGAGATTAAGCTCTGACCTGTATGGTAGGTCATACCATGATGGGATTCCTAACTTGTAGGAACCTAAGGAAGGCGTATCCCACGCTTTGGGATTTGCCAAGAATTTTGATCCGTATGGTGGATCAGACCTTTGTGTTGATCCTTACTGCGATATTTATCAATGAGTGGACCCTTATGCGGTTTCTACCATATGTGACCCTTCAGGCGGTTTCTACCATTAATGTGATCCCTCAGGCGGTTTCTACCTTGGTTTGACCATTCAGGCGGTTTCTACCTTGAGTTGACCCTTCAGGCGGTTTCTACCTTTGATTTGACCCTTCAGGCGGTTTCTACCTTGTGTTGACCCTTCAGGCGGTATCTACCATGTGTTGACCCTTCAGGCGGTATCTACCTTGTGTTGACCCTTCAAGCGGTATCTACCTTTGATTTTGACCATTCAGGCGGTATCTACCTTTGATTTGACCCTTCAGGCGGTATCTACCATGAGTTGACCCTTCAGGCGGTATCTACCATGTGTTGACCCTTCAGGCGGTATCTACCTTGTGTTGACCCTTCAGGCGGTTTCTACCTTGTGTTGACCCTTCAGGCGGTATCTACCATGTTTGAAAAGGGGTCTCATGACGAGGGTTCTCCACGTCCGATGAGACTGTTTGATATTTTGAAAATGGGTCCTGGGACGAGGGTTCTCCACGTCTGATAGGACTTTTTCTTTTAAAAGGATTTTTCTTCCCCTTTTTTTGAGACCCCGAAGTTTGTCGGGAATTCAGTTTTTTGAAGCAGTGAAAGATTTTATTTTGACAAAACTTCACTTGAGTCTGTTGAGGCGACATTCTGGGAGTTGGGTTCTCCAAGTATCCTGCATAAGTTTGAGCCTGAAAGATTTTTCTTCACCAAGAAAACGTTAGTAATCTTTGGGAAGACCACGGCTGTCCATTTTGACAAAACCGTATGATTTAAGTTTTAATCATGAAATGTGCATTTTGATGCTGGGGGTTATCCAAAGCATTCTTGCAACATGCAAATGTGATCACAAATCCCATGCACGGAAAATCTGGATCAACAGTTTGAAAATTCCAAAAAGAGTTTGTTCAAAACATCAATTGGAATATTTCTCGACAATGAGGTCTTCTCACCTGTTTTGCGATCGTGTTTTTTTATAGGGGATACACTCGATTCCCTACTAACCCGTGCCTAGGTTTTAGGCTCATTCGCAGCGCATACATTTTGATCGGTCGGGAGGTCTTCCACGGGACCGTAATGTTGGGCTTGGATATTGGTCTTCAAGGGGGACTCACTTTTGAGTCAAGGTCATTGAATGAAAGTTTTCACCATCTGCTCCGGGTTTACAAGTCAAGAACCCTGCAAAATGAGAAAGAAATAGTCTTGCTCGTACTTCTTCGAGCTGAGCTGTATGTTAACCCAAGTGTCTTAGTCAGAGAAGACTGTTTCAGGGTTATGATGTTGGTAGGATTGGGGACCGAAAAAGGCTTGTTTTTGGCCCAGAATTCATGACGAGTTTGACATTGGTGATCATTGCTGATTTACCTCCTGTCTTTTCCTTTCTGCATCTTTAGTTTTTGAGGTGTACAACCGATTTTGAGGTGTGCACCAGCTCTTTAGAGAGCGTCCCTTGTTGCATTCAGAGACCGACTCTCTCCATGTCTTTGTTCTGTGCTTGGCAGCATTTGGGGAGCAGCTTTTTTTATTTGACTCCTTTAAGAATTTTTTTTTTTTTCATCCAAGTTTCACTGGGGATCAAGCAAACAGCTTTCATGAGCATCGGCCTTGCTTTTACCAGGCACTTTGCTTTTTCTCGATGCCGTGGATTTTTCTCATTCATTTTTGAAATCCCACTTTTTCTCATCTTCATAGGATCGCGTTAGACCTATGATCAAAGGTCTAACAAGGTTAAACATTAACTTAGGAATTCTTTTGCAAACCCTAAGTCTTGAACTTCTTCGTTTCTGAAGTGATGCTGCATCCGTCTTGGAATGTGCAATGATCACCAACGGGTTTATGAAATGATTCTGCAGGCTCAACTTGGCTATGCAAAGGATTCGGTGTGTGGGATAGAGAAATGAATGCTTCTCATCATCCTATGGCACTTGGATTACCATATAAACAACACACAAAGATTAATGTTAGTCCGAGCAAGAAAATTTCTAACCATTTTCTCCTGATGCTGCTGGACTCACCTCCATTTTGCCCCGATGTGGGGTGGTTCTTGACAGGGTTAAGAATGAAAACCGCCGTTCAAAGGGGTTATCAACGGTCACCTGTAGTGTTTGGGGGATATGAAACGAATGCCTCCGTCGTCCCAACCCATGTAATCGCTGCGAATGGTCCCTACTTCCGTAGGTCCAGATTCTGCTGTCTTATCCGCTCCATTTCTCTCTTAAGTGTGTATAGGACGTGTTTGGACTAGGCTTTGCCTCTCGTCTTTTGAGAAAACGTCCTTTTGAAAGTTTTGAACAACTTTTGATTGGAAAAATCTCTTTCGTTTTCTCCAAAAATTTTACCCGTCAATGGGATTTTATGATGCCCAATGCATGTTCAGATAACCTCATGTTTCAAAACATGAATGCCAATGAAGTTAGAATCCTATGTCTTTTCTAGACATCAGATTCTAAAAGCTTTTCTTTTCTTCTCTATTTTTTATTCAACATTTTCAATGGATTGGGGAAAGGGATACTTACCTGTCCCCCGCGGCTGGAGATCTCTGAAAATGCGGAAGAAACATGTTATTGTTCGTTCATGAATTTTTCAAAAAATTAGAACGATACATCTTACCCTCGGTCGTGTGCCCCTGCGAGTGCACACAGGTTGTCAAAATTTGTCCTCCTTGATGGTGAGTCCCTATCAAGGATAAATAGCAAGTGTTAACTCATATTCCCAAATTGAAGACAAATTGGGACAATACAACTTTACTCTTGGTTCTCATCCCGTTCTGACGTCGCGTATTGATATGAACCACGTCTATCAAATCCGCTTATCCATGCTTGGAATATTTGCAATATCAATGGTTCAGCTGCCCCCGGTTGGGCAACGTCTGTTTTGTTATTTGAACAGATGGCTCCTTGGGTGATTTATCCACGTTTAATACCTGAGAAGGGAAAGAAATGAGACATTACTTTGGTATTCGGTTGAAGATCGTTTAGGAACGATACATCGTTTTACCAAATGGGAGGCTTCGTGACCAAACGTATTTCGTGCTGAATGGGGGTAGATCCCATTATGCTCCGCGGGTGATAGTCATCGTTCATGGAATTTGCTCCACGGATTAAGTGATTAATCCATGGCCCTTGGCTCGAAGACGTTCAAAGGGTAATGTTGACACTCAGAGCGGTTAGTTTTCAGCGTTAATTACAATGTTCCCGCGGGAACTTTACAACGAAATCCGTAACACATTCATTCGATGTATTCACCTCTCACTCTCCTGAGCCTTCTAATGATTTAGCACACGAGCTTCGAACCAGATGTCCGGTCGCCGGTACCGGTCACGACTGCGAAGATGCACTTGTTCCAAAATGCTTGACCCATAGGCTGAGTTGCTCATTCAGGAGATCGTCCGACCGCTCGGGTCGTCCAAGTTGAGCATCCTTAATTGCTGGTGACGGACTTCTCCCATTTTCGGCATGAACAACCTGGTTTCTCGGTTTATGCGTGATCCACACGCCGAGTTGCTCACTGAGGGACTCGCTTGAAATTTCAAGCCATTGACGCCCAAGTCGGGCATCCTCAACCGTTGGCGATGGGTTCCTCACACTACTTTCGACATGAACAACCTCACTTCTCGAGTTGGTATTTTCATCGTTGTCCAGTAGGTTTGTACCCGATGCTGGATTCGCCGTAGGAATAACACTAACGATCGGTTGGTGCTCAAATTGGGGAGTCCATACCTGCTGAAATTGTTGTACATACTCTTGGGGAGTACCAGGGTAACTCAGGGGGGAATTCAGCCGATCGAACCAAGAATAGATGTTTTCAAGGAGATCGTCTGAACCATCGAGCGACTGACACTCAGGTTGAGTATTGTCGACTACTGGAGAAGGAATCTTTTTGCCATTTTCGTCATGGACCACCTGATTCTTCGAGCCGGAATCTCCGTAATCGTCTCGCAAGATTGTATGTGCATCTCCTGCCAGTGTTAGATCCGCTGTAGGACTAGTATTAACGGCCAGTCGGTGCTCAGACTGGGGAGTCCCGATTTGCTGAAATTGCGGTACATACTCCTGAGGAGTACTGGGATAACCCATGGGAGTACTCTGATTGATGCCTGAACAATCGACCGTGTAATTGTCAGTCCCATCGGTGTTAAGAGGTGATTGGATGCTTCCTGCTTCATGAGGATTGCGATCACAGCCATGCTCATCGTTTAAACTTGAACTGCCTCTCTCTTGGTCTAGCGCCACTCGTCCATCTCTCAGTAGTCTTTTGTAGCACCAAAGGTGGTTCCTGACTTTATTTCTATCCAATTCCGGCATGTTCATGATCTTGAGTATGCGCGATGGGCGAGCCAAACTGATCCCTAACTGTTGAACTGCATCAACAAATTTGCTATGAAGCTCCGAGGTCCAATAAAACCTTGTTTTCTTGCTAGCCGAAGTAGGGTTGGCAACTCGGCGGCTACTCTTCGTGGAATCTGGTCGTGTTGAACCGCCTCTATCTTGGTCTAGCGACGCTCGTCCATCTCTCAGTAGTTTCTTGTAGCGCCAAAGGTGATTCTTGACCATATTTTTAGTCAGTCCCGGCACGTTCATGATTTCGAGTATGCGCAATGGGCAAGCAAAACTGATCCCCAACTGTTGAACTGCATCAACAAATTTGCTATGAAACTCCGGGGTCCAACGAAATCTTATTTTCTTGCTAGCCGAAGTGGTGTCAGCAACTTGGCGGTTACTCTTCTCGGAATCTGGTCGTGTTGGAGGTTGCTCTGGAGGGGATTTAGTGGTCTCAGATCGGCTGGTCATGATGGTGAGTTCATCATCGAGCGGACCCGACTTGTCATGACGCATGTTCCCTTCCACAATGGGCGTCGACTTTGACCTTATAGCACTAGTTTCCTCTTGTAGATCCTCGGCGGTACCCGCCTGTTCCGAAAGATGTTGCGAAGGGCATTGCAACAAATGAGCATTATAAACCCCCAGATCTGGCTCTTCAGTGAATACTCCGTCCGTGGGAACAGGGTTACCGCACTCCAGGCAAATAGCGATGCTTAGAGCTTTTTTGTACTGAGTGTTTTTTATTCGAAGCTTTTCATTTTCCTCCCTTACAACCGCTAACTCGTGCCGATCGCGTTGCTCCTTCAGCCGGGTTCGTTTGTTTTCAAACCAGCACTTGACCTTCCGAGGCTCCCACCCTATCTCCTGGCCCATTTTGATTTTCTGTTCCATGTCCGGATAGGGGTATTCCCTGAAAAACAATTCGAGTTTATGGACTTGACCTGAAGTGTTGCGTTTGAGATATTCCCCTTTCTGACGCTGATAACCGTCGCGGGTACTGTTCTCGTTAACCAAGCCGCGGGTTTCATCATTAGAAGGATCGGTCTCCATGGCCCTCGTGTCAGGTTCGGTCCTGAGATCTTCAAACTCTTCCAGCAGCTCAAGCTCGGAGACCTCCAAGTCTGGTGCTTCCAGTAAATGACAGAATCCCTTGAACATTTTGACCGGGATATCACTGTTTGATTTTCCGTTAACTCAGCTTTCTTTGTTCCTCCTTGGATCTTCACTTTCTCTGCAAATTCTGAGAGGTTAAAGGAGCCGGATCACCGTTCTTCGATCAAAGGTGATGGCTACCCGACGAGCGCTCTTCTCAATGTTTCGAGATTCCCACTTCGTCCTTTTGTGATGGCTACTTGACGAGCGTTTTTCTCAAGGCTTCGTAATTCCCACTTTGTCCTTTTTTGCTCTTTTCTACGTGAACGGAGCCTGAAGATCTCTTGCGTTGATTTCGCTTTGTCGAGCACTACGCTTGTCCCCCTAGCCCAGTCTCTAGAGTAACAAGCCTGCCCACCTTTCGGCGCCATTATGTTTCGTAAAACCCGAGATCACAGGACGGTGGTGGATTCGTGACTCATCGGGGATGCATTAACGAAACCCGCTTGGCTCTACTGCACATAAAATATTATTACCACTTCTCCCTGTACTCGAGCATTTATAAGGTGATAGATTGATGTCAAGAAGATTAACACTTTAGCCTTATCAGACTCAGCCTCTCAAACACTCTTCACATTCTCACTCTCTTCTCCGTCATTCCATCGCATATGGATTCCTCATCTATGCCTGTTGCCTTACCTGAAGCTTCGACCCAATGGGAGAGATTTTACCACCTCTTGGGTAGGGGTTATGGCTACATAAACAATCATCCTGAAGCTGAGGTTGAAGTTCGTACTCTGATTCCGGCCCTGGATACTGCGTGTATTGAAGGTACGAAACTGCAAAGGGAGTTTGTGATCTTCCCAACTCTCTTTAACAATTTCATGCAGGCTTACGAAGTTGCTAGCCGGGAGGTCACTTTGGCTGGTATCGTGCGAGCCCGTTATCAGGACCGAACTGAGTCCCTGATGTTGGCCATGCTGACGGCCGATAACCATAAAAGGGCTGTTGAATACGCCCACGCCCAGGTTTCGATGCTGGTCCGTGAGAGGGACAACTTGGTGGAGCGTCTGGCTCTTTTTGACACCGCCTTTGAGCAAGACCAGCACAACTTCGTGCTGAGGTTCCAGTGTGCCTGGTTGGAGGAAAGGCTTGAAGACCTGAGCATGGATATAGCTCGCGGGAGGGTGCTGGCTCATGACTTAGAGCTTGAGTTCGAGTACTATGACACCAAGGTGAACGAACTTAAGGAGAAATGTCGTCTCCTTTTCTTCAAGCTTGTAGACCTCGATTCCCGGAGTGTGGGTTGTAAGCAAGGCATGGATAGCATGGAGAGTCAGTTAAGCTTTTTTGTGATGCTTGTCAGAACTCATTTTGGGTTTACTGCTCCCCCTCAGTGATCCACTTGTAAACTTTCCTGCTGAATGAAATAAATGCGAGTTTGTTTATATATGCTCTTTCATTCTGCATTGTTGACTAGCCAAGAAAGGTTTTTGCTTTCGGATCTACGCGACTCCTTTTTCGCCTGTGTCAACAGATTGACTACGCATCATTCTCACAGCCCGACGCTTTATATTTGATTAACCTGAATGCCTCGTGAGAAATAGATTTGTAGTTGCTCGAAACTTAAAGATTGCCCCTGATTTTGCGGTCATTGCGTTTGGGGCCGCTAGTAATCTTTCACTTTCGAGCTCGATCACATTCTGCTAGTAACTCATGCTATCAATTCTGCCTTCACGCGTCGGGGCTGATTTTACCTTGAACTTAATAACAAGGAATTACCGTATACACACGAGATGACGTTTGCGAAAAACATTATGCAGAATCAACTCTAGCTATTGAAGAAACAAACGCATGCACCGATGAGAACTTTACAATAGGAGATACATCCTTCTCGCGTACATCCCCTTCTTTCTTGGGGCATGTCCAATGACTAACCAGTCTGGCCTCAGCTTAGGTGTGCTATTACCAAGTGCAGATCATGGTTGCCAACCTTTAATAGCTTCCAACTGATCGAACCAAGTATCAAGTCCTTCATCGAAGAAATCACCCGACCCCTCGAACGATTGATGTGTAGGTTGAGCTGCATCGCCCGACGGGTTCTTCGAACTGGAACCTCCATCTTTGTCTGGGATTATAAGAGGAGATTTGATCGATTGACTACCACAAGCATCTCCCACTTGGGGATTAGGGAAATAAGAGTGCTCCAAGCTTTCTCCCATTAGATCATCTGAAGCCATATGCTCTGATTGGACAAACCCTTGAGCACTGGGCGTGGTGGGCTGATCTGCGACAGGATGAACACTGACTAGCTGCTGCTCGGACGGAGGAGTGCTTACTCGTTGCACTTGTGATGCGTGTTCTTGAGGAATATTGAAATGACTCGCGAGGATATCCTGATCAAATCCCCAATAGTCGTCCAGGTTCGACCGGGCCTCATTTGTCATAAGGGTGCTGGGTTCGCAGCCGAGTCTATTGCTCGGATTCAGTTCTGCATAACGCTGTCCTAACGCCCTTCTGTAGCAACCAAGGTGATTCGCGACTAATTGCTTGGTAAGTCCCGGTACGTTCATGACCCTAAGTATGCTTGTCGGACCTATGAAGTCGAGTCCTATCTGTCGAACTGCGTCCAAGAACTTGAGATGAAGCTCCGGGGGCCAAGTGAATTTCTTCTTCTCGTCGTCCAGAGTGGCGTAGATAGCCTGCCGACTAACCTCTAACTCCTCTTGAACCGTATCTGATCTTACCGGAAGCTGTTGTGGAGGAGATTCATGGGCTTCGATGAGGTGACTCCGATCATAACGACACGTATCTTCTTCCTCCGAAGACACTGGTATAATTTCTGTAGGATCGATCTGCTCATGCGCGCCATTAGCAGGATCTGATTGTACCGGAGATGGCTCAAGGGAGCAGGGGGATAAATGAGCACCTTCCATCTTCGTAGAAGGCTTACTGGGGAACAATTTACTGAGGGTGGTAGGGCCACCGCAGTCAGGGCAGGTAATAGTACTGAGAATTTTCTCATACCACATGTTTTCCATTTGAAGGTTTTGGTTCTGCTCTTTTAGGGCCGTGATCTCCTTACGCCTGTGTTGGACACCTAGTCTGAAACGTCTATTCTGAAACCAAAAATGGATTCTCATAGGATTCATTCCCAGCTTCTGGCCCAATTCAATCTTTTGTTCCTCGTTTGGGCAAGGGCATTCATCGAAGAAAGCTTCAAGCTCCTGGATTTCTTTCCGAGCGTAGCGCTGGCGACTTTTTCTTTTCCGGGGTTGAGCGTCGTGGCCACTGCCGTCGTCACCACTGCGATCTTGATGTTCGTCACCGGCGATGTTGAGTTCCATGGCTTCGATGTCGAATCTGATTCTAGAGAATTTGAGGTCTTTCAACGAACTCGTCACTCGGGGTTCTCTGTTCTCTTTTGTATACTCGCTCTTTCGATTTGTTGCCTCCTTTTCCTCGAAAGCTAGGTCTGTTCAGCGTTCTGTTTTTGAAACGACGGAACTGTTTACCTCCTGCTCAGCTTTCCGACACGAAGGGGTAACCAAATCCTTCCGCGGCTTCTTCGATAGTAGCGCTCGCCTTTCACTTTTCCTCGATAGTCATGCCTGTTCAGTACTGTCTTCTCTTTTTAAGTGGCAGAGCTGTTCACTCGCCGCCCAGCTTCATGCGTGATGGAACAACACAATCCTTTCGCGGCTTCTTCGATAGTTGCGCTCGCCTTTCACTTTTCCTCAATAGTCATGCCTGTTCAGCACTGTCTTCTCTTTTTAAGTGGCAGAGCTGTTCACTCGCCGCCCAGCTTCATGCGTGATGGAACAACACAATCCTTTCGCGGCTTCTTCGATAGTTGTGCTCGCCTCCCTCCCAGCTTTAATAATGGCGAGACCGAATTTGTCAGGCCTGAAATTGCGGATCAGGACATGTCTGATGATTCACGGGAGGAGCATCCCTCGCTTTACATTAATTAACCCGGCTCCACAAGCATTATTGCTGCAACTTTTCTCCACTCTCGAGACGCTATAAAATGCGGAGTTGGTGTTTGGGAGATTAACGCTCTCATATAATTTGCTTCCATCCTCTAATCGCTCCACTACACACATCTCCGTCGAAAATGGCTTCTTCCCAAGTTCACACTTTCTCAGCCGAAGCTTTGACTCGATGGAAAGAGTTCTATAACCTCTTGGGTCGAGGCTACGCTCACATAGCCGATCATCCCGAAACCGAGGATGAGATCAGAGTCATGTTCGGGGACCTGGACATCACCTCCCTCGAGGGTACCGCGTTGGGGAGGGAATACAATATTTTTCCAACGCTCTTTACGAACTCCTTGGAGGTCTACCGCGCTGCTCATCGGGGAGTTACCGTGGCTCGTGTCTTGCGAGCCCGTTATGAGGATCAGTCCGACCGCCTAGCGTTGGCTGACTACCTGGCCGATAGTCACAAAAAGGCTGTTGAGTTCGCCAAAGAGCGGGTTTCGACATTGCTACGCGAGAGGAGGAATCTGGTGGAGGACTTAGCTCTATCTCTGGCTACCTATGAGCGCGATCGACGTAATGCCCTGCTAAGGAATCGGAGCGAGTGGCTGGAAGAAAGGCTCAACGGCATAAACGAGGATATAACTCGTGAGAATGGACTTGTTCGGGACTTGGAAGCAGTCGCCGAAGATCACGAGACTCAGGTTGTTGCAGTCAATGATGAACGCAAACGCCTCCACCTCAGGCTTGCGGACCATGATACGCGGAGTGGTGCGTATAAACAAAGCATCCATAACCTGGAGGGCCAGCTGGGCTCCTTTGTGTCGTTGATTAGGGCTCACTTCTGCTTTACTTTTCCACCCCAATGAATTGTATGATCTGGTTTGGGCAAGAATGAATGAAAGCCCCTGTGTTTGTTTTAGCTTTTATATGATCCATTTCTTCGAGCATCCGGACATCTTAGACTTGGATGAGCCGATCCATAATAAGTCGAGTAGATGTGTTCTGATTTTCTAACGCACTCATGGTCAGATGAAAGAATAGCCTCAGACTTATCCAAGAAAAGATTTCTTTATGCTACTTGTTTTTCACCTGCAAATGAAAAGACCGAGTCAAAAGGAATAATCTGAAAAAGAAAGCATAGACCCCTTTCAATCTTATGCTTGCTCGTAATTAATAATGACAAGAACTTTTACAAGGGTTTTAATCTTGTGCGAAAAGTTTTTATCAATATTCCTCGAAAGAAAGCATACTATTGAAAGGAATGTAATTCACGATAATTGCTTTTGACCAATATTCAGAAGAGCGAATTAGTCAAAAATGCAAGGCATAACGACGTGTTTTTAAATTTAATTGAAGATACGGCATCCAAATCAAGGCCGTTTTGTTAAGAACGAGAGCAATTTGGACATCTATCTCGTCATTAAATTCGAAATAACGTCAATACTCTTGATCAATTATCGTGGATTACTTAGTGACGTATGACATGCATGGACCAATTCAAGTGTATAATTCCTTCTAGCGAAATTGGGGTTGGATTACCCTGTACGACCAAAAAGGTCGTGTAAGATTTTCAACTTTAGTTTCCTCTAAAGGAATTATAAACTTGACTTGGGAGTATTCGGATGATTAGAGAAAATGCCACTATCACATTCCCATGACCCGTCAAAAGAAATACAACCGAGTTCCATCTGA
Source organism: Rhodomyrtus psidioides (assembly GCA_021437785.1). Taxonomy (NCBI): domain Eukaryota; kingdom Viridiplantae; phylum Streptophyta; class Magnoliopsida; order Myrtales; family Myrtaceae; genus Rhodomyrtus; species Rhodomyrtus psidioides. Next base: position 1,882,011 of record JAILYB010000077.1, on the reverse strand, counting down.
ATGTATACACCAATAGATCCCTAATACAATCACTCTAAGGGGTGAGATAGAGAAAGCCTCGATAAAAATAAACCCTATACAAGAGGACTAGTAATGGAAAATGAAACCAAGGAATGTGATCCTAACGTTTAAGGATGCCCCAAGTTCGATCTGTGACTTCCGGATCACTTGCCCCAACTCGTCATCTTCATTGGACGATATCTCAATAATGTCCATAGTAGGCTCCTTTGTTGCTCACTCGGTGTTCGCCATGGGATATCATCCTCCTCGTCTTCTATCAAGGACGTTTGGGAAAAACACATGCATCTATCCTTGAAATGGCATTTAATCTAATCACCAGAATGCAATGAATGAAATGCCTATATTTATATGAACTGTAATAGTTTTGAGGGATAGAGAGTCTTACCAACCCAACTCGTCGACTTATGTGCGATTTTAGGTGTACCAACCGCCCAAAGACATGCGCATGAGACAAGTGATGGTGAACTTCTAAAAATCAGAGGGTTTGGCACCTAAGGTTAAGGTTCCCACCTCGAGTTCTAGAAAGAGCCGATTCCATTGCACAACTATCGTTGCATTGGGACTCAATCCATAGTTCGAAGCGAGCGGAATTGAGAAGTGGATTACCCCGTGTTTTTCCTCACGGAGATTCCATTTTCAATTCCTTCTATTGTGTTCCTAAAGGCGGCGCCTGGGGTTTTAGGCGCGGTTGTGTGTGTCCATGTGTCGTGATCATCACAATGCAAGTCATGCACAACAATTTATCAATCAGCACTTCAAATCATCCACACAACATACATTCCTACGCCACACCTGCGTAAAATAAAGTTAATCACAGACTACACCCCTTATTACTCCAATCTGCAAAAACATATAACACCTATCGTGAGCGGACTTACCTCACCTTCAAGAGCGCCTGTAGGGTTAGAAAAATCACTCAATTTTTATTACGGCCTAAGTCCACTTGAGGTCTAGAACCATAGTTTCTAGAACAAGTCCCCAGCGGAGTCGCCAGCTGTCGCGACCCGTCCGGAAGCGGACGCGGCTAATGGATTACCGATCACGGGTCTTGGATCGGCGCGAGCCCTCCCAGGCCCATACCAAATCGCGGCGGGAGTATTCTTCGACGATAAGAGTCGATCGCTTTCGACCTTCAGTGTGGTCGTGGTGGCATGTGCAAATTGTGCATGCATTTGGAGTCGCCACCGGTCTTTCTTGGAGGGTAGACCGGAAACCTTACCGATCGATTGGGAGAGATCGATCAGTTCTACGGAACCAGAGATTTTGGGTTCGGGGACTTGGTTACGCTGGTGTCGTTACCAACGCCCTTTCGGTACCTAATGCGAGTGATTTTCCTAACTAGGATTTCATGCAGGCACAATTTTGGGTGAGGTAAGTCTGACTTTGCACATTAACCAGTTTAACATGCTCACGTAATCATAATAAATAAATAGATGTCAATCACATAAATATCTATCCTACGTGGTGATCATGGAATTATGATTTAATGGGTCTCGAGCCAATGAGACCACATATAATCATTTTAATATTTTAATAACGGAGAGCCGCTCTTCGCTTCTTCTTGGTTTCTTGAACTCTTCAAGAATTGGGCCCCAAAGAGCTCGCCGACTTAAAAGGCTCCTCCACGTAATCCTCGTAGCATTTACATCAACAATTGACTATGCTAAAAATAAAGATTACATGAAAAATAAAAGGAGTACGCAGCCTCCATTTAATAATTACAACCCCAAATATATAAATAATCATCATACATTCATATATACATCAATCACATTGATTAGGGATTTTTCCATGATCACCACCCTTTCACGTAAGTAATAAATTCACAATTTAAAACTTAGGAAGGCACAATAAAAATTCTACGTTGAATCATATTCAGAATTTTTACGTAAAATAAGATAGCCATAAATTTTCGATTCAAAATTGATTTAGTCTCAATTTTTGCTACGTTGATTAATTTATCATATAAAATAATCAATCTCCATTAGCCATGTAAGACGAACAATTCGTTAATACATATTGGCCATAGTATTGCAAAAATTGCAAAAAATCAATTAAATGCACGAAAACACCTAAGGATTGGCTCTGATCCCACTGTTGGGATCCACGTAACACGTAGCGGAAATAAATAACAACCCACACATGTATCTCCAGAGGCGTACTTCGTGCATTTCAATCGAAAAAATCACAAAGTCTCAAAGGGAGTAAATAGATTACCTCTCGTAGCGTGCTTGAACGGAGGTGTCGGTTCGATGTTCTTCGATCTCAGCCTCCACAAGTGTTAGGCATCTAGTTCGGACGCACCACCAATTGACGAACGGGGAGACGACTAATAACTCCACAACAATTGTGCTAGCAATATGCGGAATCAATATTCCGAACTTAGTATATTTTGCTCGCTCAAGATTATGAGAATATAGAGAGTGTTTGTGTTCTTCTCTCTAAGCTCTCAAAAATTTGCACACTCTACAAAATGTCTCTCCCCTTCAACCTCAAAACTCTTGCCATCCTTTTATAGCCAAAAATACCTTCCAATAAATTGTATTTAAAAATAGCACTAACAATTATAAATTCTATCTAAAAATAGCACTCACAAATAAATGACATTTAAAAATAGCACTAACAATAGCACTCACAATTTATAATACAAAAATGCTATTTAAAAATAGCACTAACAATAGCACTCACAATTTATAATACAAAAATTCTATTTAAAAATAGCACTAACAATTATAAATTCTATCTAATAATAGCACTCACAAATAAATGACATTTAAAAATAGCACTAACAATAGCACTCACAATTTATAATACAAAAATGCTATTTAAAAATAGCACTAACAATAGCACTCACAATTTATAATACAAAAATTCTATTTAAAAATAGCACTAACAATTATAAATTCTATCTAATAATAGCACTCACAATTTATGATAAATAAATGCCATTTAAAAATAGCACTAACAATAGCACTCACAATTTATGATAAATAAATGTCATTTAAAAATAGCACTAACAATAGCACTCACAATTTATAATACAAAAAATGCTATTTAAAAATAGCACTCACAATACAAAAATGCTAAAAAAAGGCACTAACAAAGGTGTTAAAAATAATAACCATTATTATTATTACAAGAGTTAAAGAGGTTACCAAACAATACAAATATGCATAATGTATAAATACGTATGATGTATAAATACGTAGAGCATACGTATACATCCGTGAAACCGGGGACTAATTGAAAGAAAAATGTGCAATTAAGCCCTTTTGGTAAAAATTGATTAAATTGGAGGGCAAATTGACCTAATTGCACTTTAAGACTTTAGAATCCAATGTCATAGCTTATAAAAAGTGAGAATTGAAAACTAAAAGACTCGAAAATGATTTTTTTTTAGGCTCGGTTCGGGTTTATGTTTGTGAAGGAACATAGTGACCCGAGCCGAATTTTTGAGATTTAAAGTGACACACTTGAAGAGGAAATTAAAACAAAATTATCGAATATTTTTGGGTATTTTTCTGACCACGAATGGTATTTTTCTGATTTTTTGGGTATTTTTATAATTAAATAAACTCGAAAAATATTAAAAATACCGAAAAATATTTTTTGTTCAAAATTGGTTCCTAAGGTTAAACCAAGGCTTCCAAAGTTGATTTTGTGATTTTATGACCTTTTTTGATATTTTTAATTAATTTTAAAGAATAAAAATCACAATAATAAATGGTAAAAAAAATCAGGTGTCAACAAGTTAGTATGTTCATAAGGAAGTGCAAAAGGATTACCTACCTGACATTCGGTGCTAGCATGGCTTCCATTGCAAAATTCACAAATCGGGTTTTGAATCTTTAAAACCGAGTCGATCTTTTTGTTTAAAGTAGCGAACTGTGCGGCAATGGCATTATTGTCACCGACTTCATAAATTCCACTTGACTTTCTAGCAGATAGCCTCTCAGTCGGCCATTGGTAGCTATTAGACGTCATCTCCTCTAAAAGATCAAAAGCTTCCTTAGGTGATTTGTTGTTCAACGTCCCTCCAGCTGCAGCATCAATGGTAGACCTCAAATTCGGCATCACTCCATTATAGAAAGTATACACTTGCATCCAAACTGGTAGACCATGATGCGGACAACGCCTTAGTAATTCTTTAAATCTCTCCCACGTTTCATATAGAGATTCACCATCCATCTGCACAAAAATAGAAATTTCGTTACGCATCTTGGCAGATTTAGCAGGAGGAAAATACTTACTAAGGAATTTTTTAGCCAAGTCATCCCACGTCGTGATAGATCCTGCAGGAAGGGAAGTTAACCACGATTTAGCTTTGTCACGCGAGGAAAAAGGGAATAATCTCAATTTGATGACATCATCAGTAACACCATGTCGCGACCCGTCCTCGATTTTTCTTGTCGGTCGGACGGGCGAATGGATTACCGATCGGGCCCTCCCACTCTGTGATGTGGATCGCGGGCTTTCTCGGCGCGGGCCCTCCTAGGCCCATACCAAATCGCGACGGGAGTTAATTTTTACGATTTCTCGACGGTAAGAGTCGATCGCTTTCGACCTTTGTGTGGTCGTGGTGGCATGTGCAACGTGTGCATGAATTTGGAGTCGCCACCGGTCCTTCTTGGAAGGTGGACCGGAAACCTCACTAATCGATTGGGAGAGATCGATAAGTTCTACGGAGCCAGAGATTTTGGGTTCGGGGACTTGGTTACGTTGGTGTAATTACCAACGCCCTTTCGGTACCTAACCCGAGTGATTTTCCTAACTAAGATTTCATGCAGGTGCAATTTTGGGGTGAGGTGAGTCTGATTTAGGGTTTCATGCAGATTGGAAGACTAGTCCTATCAATCACAATCAATTTAATGAAAGCGCAATCAAGTGCATAAATAAGCCATGTCGATGCACGCCAATTCAAATCAATGGCTTCCTAGTATAGCCCTATTGGCTTAGAGAATGGACATTTGAAGTACGGAAGGAGTTCAAGAATGATTTGAAGGCAATTTACTCATGAAGGACAAAATCGTCATTTAGAAAAATATATGAGAATTTCACCATAAGGGGCAAAATTGTCATTTTGGAAAGGGATAGGAACCCAAGAGCGTTAGAAAAAGGATTGACCAGTCGAAATGGCCCATTTCCTATTTCCTAACATTTTTGGAATGATCTTCTCATGAGGGGCGAAATCGTCATTTTGGGAAAATAAAGGCGATTTACCCATGAGGGGTAAAATTGTCATTTTTAAGGGATTAGGAACCCAAAGAGTCAGAAAAAGGACTGGCCAGTTGAAATGGCTCATTTCTTATTTCCTGACATTTTTGGAATGATCTTCCCATGAGGGGCGAAATCATCATTTTGGGAAAATAAAGGCAATTTACCCATGAGGGGTAAAATCGTCATTTTTAAGGGATTAGGAACCCAAAGAGTCAGAAAAAGGACTGGCCAATTGAAATGACATGTTTCCTACTTTATGACATTTTTCAGATCTTTTCTTGATTTTCAAAGCAATTTACCCATGAGGGGTGAAATCGTCATTTTTTTGGAGGGATTAGGAACTCAAAGCTTCGGATATAGGATTGGCCAGTTGAATGTGCCCATTTCCTATTTTCTGGCATTTTTTGAAATTTTCAGAATTTCTTCAAAGTTTGGAAGACGATTTGCCCAAAAGGGCAAAATCGTCATTTTGAAAAGATTGGGGTTCGAAAGACCCAAAATAGGTCATGGCCAGTTGGTTGTGGTCATTTCCTATTTTCTGAAATTTTTGGGAATTTTCTGAATTTCTTCGATTTTTTTGGAGACGATTTGCTTAAAGGGAAAAATCGTCATTTCGGAAGATTGGGGTTCGAAAGACCCAAAATAGGTCATGGCCAGTTGATTGTGGCCATTTCCTATTTTCTAGATTTTTTTTTTTTGGAATTTTTGGAATTTCTCCAATTTTTTCTGAATTTTTTTTAATGATTTTTTCATTTTTTTAATTAATTTTCGAATTTCATAATTTTTTATACTTTATAATTCTGAAAATGGTGATCCGGATTGGGCTTCTGAGCCCAACCCTTCTAAAGCCGCGGGCTAGGAAGGGACACGAAGCCCACACGAAATTTAAAACAAGAAAGGCCCACTTTTATTGTAAAACCCAATATGACTCCAATCTAAACCAGGCCCAATCTTCTTTCTGAATTCTCTTCCAAAAGCCCAATATCTGCAGATTTTAAAATGAGCCTATGCGCCAGCTGTCGCGACCCTCTTGAGATTGTCGGGCTCTCGAGGGCTAATGGGCCGTCCTGTCTGGTCGGACGCAAGCCTCTCCCAAGGCCCATTACCCAAATCGCAACGGAGGTATGCGTGATCGACTTTCAGTGTGGTCTAGTGACATGTGCTAAGTGTGCATGCCATGGAGTCGCCACCAATCATTTTTTTTAGGGTATGATTGGACAACCCAATTGAATAGTTGGGAGTTTCTATTCAATTCTGCGAGAACCAGAGAAATGGTTTCGGGGACTTAGTTACACCAACTATTAGAGTTGACGCCCTTTCGGTACCTAAGTTGACTGAATTTTCTAGCCTGAGATTCATGCGGATGAGTAAGGTATGAACCCTAAATCTAGAAATTCATGCAGATAAGAGTGATTATCCTAGCAATCACAATCAGTAATAAAATGCCCAACTCAAGGAATCTAGATATGCAAATAAATCACATGGCATTCCTAGTAAGGCCATATTTATCAATCACAGCTCAAGAATGATTTAGCTGTCCTAGCCATTCTACACACGATCTAACCTAAGAAAAGCATTAGGAAGCATCGAAGGAGTTCGAGGGTACTCACATGGGGTTCGTCGTGCCCTGGTTTGGTCTTGGACGAGCTATCGAGCCCATGCCGACCCGATTATATTTGGGGATTCACTCGGCGTTTTACACCATGAAATCATGTGAAACAAAAACGAAAATATTCAGCAAGGGGAATTTATTGTAGATGGTGGTCGATCTAATTGGACGTCAAGACTAAAAAATATGTAGAAATTTACAAATTAAAATACTCGAATGACATTTTTTTGCCAAATTCAATTCTATGCGTCGTGAAGAAACACATGCAATTGAAGTTGAATTTTGACTATTTATGAGTTCAAAATGAAAAGGAAATTAAAATAAAAATATTGACTATTTTCTATATTTTTACGACATCGAACGCTATTTTTCTTCATTTTTCATGTATTTTTCTATTTTTGGAAAATATTAAAAAATATGAAAAATTATTTTTTTATCAAAAATGGTTCATTTAGCTTGGTCAAGGCTACCAAAGATGATTTTTTAATTTTTTTAACTTTTTATAGATTTTTTTATGAATTTTTAAAAAATAAACTATGAAAGACTGATCAAAAATCAGGTGTCAACAGCTGCCCCTCTTTGAGAGGAATTTCGTCAGAGGTTTCTCTCAAAGACAAGGTGACACCTGTGTTCCGATCGACTCGACTGGGAAAAGAAAAGAAATCATGACATCAAATTTTCATGCCCATCAATGTGTGCTTTTCCTTAAAAAGAGATGTGCTCATTCAATTCCCTGATATGATGTAAGAAAGTTAAGGAGTAGATAGACTTCCCTGCCCCTTACCTGTCGAATGCTTGCGGCATTTGCTGTGTCTGATGGGTTCAAGTAGATTCCTAAGGACTTGTCATCGGAGTGTCCTGGGGATGTTAAGCTCTGACCTGTATGGTAGGTCAAACCATAATGGGATTCCTAACTGATAGGAACCTAAGGAAGACGCTTCCCACATTTGGGAATTTGCCAAGGGTTTTGATCCGTGTGGTGGACTAAACTAGAAATGGCTTGCCTAATGTAAGGCTTATTAGGGAAAACGAATCCTCCCGCGTTCGGGATTCATCAAGGTTTTGATCCGTATGGTGGATCGGACCATTGGGTTGATCCTTCAGGCGGTCTCTACCAGTCCTTTGACCCTTCAGGCGGTTTCTACCATTCATTGACCCTTCATGCGGTTTCTACCATTGGTTGACCCTTCAGGCGGTTTCTACCATACATTGACCCTTCAGGCGGTTTCTACCATTGTTTTGACCCTTCAGGCGGTTTCTACCATTGGTTGACCCTTCAGGCGGTTTCTACCATACATTGACCCTTCAGGCGGTTTCTACCATTGTGTTGACCCTTCAGGCGGTTTCTACCATTGATTGACCCTTCGGGCGGTTTCTACCATTGAGTTGACCCTTCAGGCGGTTTCTACCATTTATGAGATTCCAAATTGATATGAATCAAAGGATGACGTACCCGCTCTTCGGGGCTAGTCGGAGACTCGATCATTCTGTGGATCGGTCTTAGAAAAGATTTGCCTACTAAAAGGCTTCACCTAAGGATGACGCACCCAGTCTTTGGGGCGGCCAAAAGTCCTGCAGAAAGCTTAGACCTGAAAAAATTTTCCTCGCCAAGAAGATATTAGTAATCTTTGGGAAGACAATAATTGTCTAACTGACAAAATTCTACGACTTAAGTTTTAGTCATGAAATGTGCATTTTGATTGCTGGAGGTTATCCAAAACATTCCTACCATATACAGATGTGATCATAAATTCCTTGCACGGAAACTCTAGATCAAACAATTTGAAAATTTCAAAAAAAGTTTGCTCAAAACATCCATTGGAGTATTTCTCATCCAAGAAGGCTCCTCACTGCTCTGTGATAATGATCTTTAATAGGGAAAGTGCTCAATTTCCTACCGACCTGTGCCTGGGTTTCAGGATCATTCGCAACGCATACATTTCGACCGATCAGGAGGTCTTTCACGGGACCGTAGTGTTAGGCTTGGATATCGGTTTCCAAGGGGGACTCACTTTTGAGTCAAGGCCGTTGAACGAAATTTTTCACTATCTGCTCCGGGTTTACAAGTCAAGAACCCTGTAAAATGAGAAAGAAATAGTCTTGCTCGTACTTCTTTGAGCTAAGTTATACATTAACCCAAGTGTCTTAGTCAGATAAGACTGTTTCAGGGTTGTAACATTGGAAGGATTGGGGACCGAAAAAGGCTTATTTTTTGCCCAGAAATTGTGAAGGGTTTGGCATTGGTGATCATTGCAAATTTGCCACATGTCCTTCGAAGAACATCTCCATTTCTTGAAGTGTACACTCCTCTTTTAGAGCGCACAAGGATGTTTAAAAGCGTCTCTTGTTACATTAAGAGACCGTCTGTTTGTGTGTTTGCAATTTGAGCACGACATCATTTGGAGAGTAGTCATCTTGATCTGACTCCTTTGCAGGGTCTTTTCATCGTATATCTAGACTTTACTGGGGATATTTTGAATAGACATCAGCCTTGCTTTTTACCAGGCACTTTGCTTTTTCTTGATGTCTAGGGATTTTTCTTTTCCCCCTTTTTTTAATCCCGTGTTTTTCTTTTCTTTTGGAGCTAGGATTTTCGGCAATCATGCTAGATATGCAACTTAAACTTTGGCACGCTTCCATTCCTAGAGTGATGTTGCCTTTGCTTTGGAATATGCAAAGATCACCAATAGGTTGATGAAATGAATTTGCTGGCTCAACTTGGTCGTGCAAAGGATAACAGTGTGTAGGATAGAGAAATGAATTATTCTCGTCATCCTATGACACTTGGATTATCATATAAACAACACACAAAGATTTATGTTAGTCCGAGCAAGAAAATTTCAAACCGTTTACTTTCTGATACTGTTGGACTAACCTTCATTTGCCCCAATGTGGGGTGGTTCTTGACAGGGTTGAGAATGAAAATCGCCGTTCAATGGGGTTCTCAATGGGCATCTGTAGTGTTTGGAATGAAGAAATAAATGCCTCTGTCATCTCGATCCATGTAATCGTTGCGAATGACCCTTATATCCATAGGTTAAGGTTTCGCTATCATTTCCAATCTCCTCATCTCTCAAGTGTGTATGGGACGTGTTTGGATTAGGCTCGCTTCTCTTATGAGAAAATACCCTTTTGAACAGTTCAAACGACTCTTGTTGGAAAAATTCATTTCATTTCATCAAGATTTATCCTTCAAAGGGATTTTGTGATGCACCATACATGTGTAATTCATGTTCAGACAATCTCATGTTTTAAAACATGAATGTCAATGAAGTAAGAATTCTATGTCTTTTTAGATGTGAGAATCGAATTAATTCTGAAAGTTTTTAATCTCCAATGAATTGGGAAAAGGGATACTTACCTGCCCATCGAGGCTGGAGATCCTGGAGATATAAAAGGGATATGTCATCGTATATTCTAAAACTTTACAAAAATTGGAACGATACATCTTACCCTTGGTCATATGCTCCAACGAGTGTACAAGGGTTGTGAAAATCTGCAATGTCTGCCCTGATGGCGAGCTCCTGCCAAGGATAAATATTAAGCATTATTTTGGGTTTCCAAATTCAAAACAAATTGGGACGATACTACTTTACTCTTGATTTGAATTCCATTCTGCATGCCAATGTGCAGATTGTAGAAGCCGGCCCTCAAGCTTGTGGCCATGATTTCTTCGTCTGGTTGGGCAACGAATCCACCTCGAGGATTTACGTCGGAGGAGATTCATTCATCTTTTTGGGCGTGTTTCATGCACTGTTATGTTATTTGAATGCATGGCTTCTTGGGTGCCTCGTCTCTGTTCATCACCTGAGAGGAAAATGAGAGAACATTATCCCCGCATCTGATTGAAAATCATTTAGGAACGATACGTTCTTTTTACCAAATGGGTGGCTCCGCGGCCAAATGTTTTTTACATTGAAAGGATGGATTCCATTACGCTCTGCGGATGATAACTATCGCTTTAGGGACTTGCCCCACGGATTAAACGATGAATTTGATGTCTTTGGCTTCGACATGCTTTCCGGATGTAGGAATGGTTTGCCCCCATTTTCAGTGGAGATGGGTTTTGTGGAGTGGGCAAGATCAAAAACTCATCCTAGATTTGGCTTTAGTCGAAGGTTGAAATCCCGACCTTGGATAAGCGAATCATGATTCATCTCCTTCTGCTTCGGATTTGTCATTTGCATGCTTCACATTTTATAATACCAACTTCGCCGCTTGATGAAAATGAATCGATGATTTTCGAATTGCCCCAAGTTCTATAGTCATCTGCGTCGAATCTCTTTGAACTTCATCGGGTGATAGACCAACTGATAAAATGATTTTTCAATCCCGAGATCGAACTCCTGACGTTTCGTACCACTTCCATTTCACTGACTACCAGGACACAGCACTATTGGCGTCCCTAACTGGTTCGTTTTTTGTTATAAAATTCTTGAAGCAGTTAGCGACCCCCATCGAGAATGAAACAAGCTCAATTTAGAGTTCATAACGACTAAAGGTCCCTTAGAACGATACAGAGCTAACCGTCTTTGAGCTCACTCGGGCTTTTGCTCGCATTTTCCTATGTGAAGCCTTTAAATGTTTTTCTTCGTGGCGTTCAATTGATTCGCCTCGACTCTAATCTAACAAGGGATTGTCGCACTCAAGCATGATGATGCTCGCAGGTAGTACTGATTGCTGCCCCAGATTAACTCTAGGCATTAAGGAAGATTATCTTGCATGGAAGACTTTATGACAGAAAGATTAGTGATACATCCAGTCACATGTGCCTAGTTCCCTTGAGGATTCTCGGTGATCAGCCAGTTACACCATGAATCAGACATATAATCGTCATTTTGGATCATAACTTCATAAGTCCATCAGTTTTAAACCGATCGATCCAGATATGGAGCTCCTCATCAAGGAAATCTTTTGATCTTCGAGCAACTGATATTCGGGTTGACCATCATCGCTTGGCGTTGAAGGATTCCTGTTTCTATTGTGAGCGATCTGATTCTTCGAGCTAGAACCTTCGTCGTTGCTTGAGATTATAAGAGGATGATTGATCGGTTCACTATCAAAAGCACCTTCCATTTGGGAATGGAAGAAACAAAAATCCTCAGAGCATCCGCCCGCTTGATCTTCCGAAATCATATGCCCAAGCCGGGCAGATCTTTGAACACTAGGCGCAATATGTTGATCGGGGATAGGAAGAGCACTAGCGAAAAGTTGCTGCTCAAACCAAGGAGTTCGTACCTGCTGCACTTGTGGCATATACTCTTGAGGGGTGCTGAGATGATTCGGGGGAATATTCTGATTAGCGCCCAAGTAGTCGATGGTGCTGCTACCAGCTTGGTCGGTGCCTAGATTCGGCAGGGTATTTCTTACTTCAGGGGCATTGTAGTTATAGCCATGCCTAGTGTTTAGGCACAAGTTGAGTTCTTTCAGGTTCAGTGCTGTGTGGCGCTGTCTTAGCGCCCTTCTGTAGCTCTTGAGGTGACTCGCGACTCCATCTTTAGTGAGTCCTGGTATGTTCATGATCTCAAGTATGCGCGTTGGATATGCTGAGTTGATCCCTAGTTGCTGAACCGCACTAAGGAACTTGAGATGAAGCTCGGGGGACCAATTGACCATCGTCTTCTTGCGACCCGGAACAGTGTTGACAACTTGGCTATTGCTCTCTGGCCTATTTCCAGTAGGATTTGATCGAGCCGGAAATTGTTGTGGAGGGAATTCATCAGCTTTGGATTGGTCGGTCGTGATAGTAAGCTCATCGTTAAGGAAACTCCAATCATGGTGACGCATATCACATCCTTTAGAAGGCATCGGTATTGACTTCGTAGAATTGATTTGTTCATGCATATCTCCAACAAAATCCGATTGTATCGAAGATGGTTCGAGGGAGTGGGGTGGTGAATGAGCATTTTCAATCCTCATATAAGGCTTATCAAGGAACATTTCGCCGAGAGTGATAGGGCCACCGCAATTAAGGCAAGCGATAGTGCTGGGAGCTTTCTTATACCTCATGTTCTCCGCTCGAAGCTTTTCGTTTTCCTCCTTTAGAATCGCAAGTTCTTGACGTCTGTGTTGAGCCCTCAATTTGGCTCGCTTATTTTGAAACCAAAACTTGACCCTCAAAGGTTTCATCCCTAGCTTCTGGCCCAATTCATTTCTTTGTTTCATGTTCGGGAGAGGGCATTCACTAAAGAAAGCTTCAAGCTCTTGGATTTCATTCTGAGTGTGGCACTGGCGACGTTTCCTTTTCCGGGATTGACCATCGCTGCTGCTGTTGTCGTCGCTGCTGAGATCCTGAACTTCGTTGCCGAAAGGGTTGGGTTCTGTGGTTCTGGTACCAGACGCCATCCTGGAATCTTCGAGATCTCTCAGTAGTTCATTTTCTGAGATTTTTGGATCAGTCGCCTCTAGCAACTGATGGTAACCCTCAAACATGTTGGATCGAAAAATGTTCGATCAATTTTTGCTCACTCAGGGTTCTCTACTCTCTCATGTATGCTCACACTCTCTAAATTTTCTTTTGAGTGGTTCTGTATGCCCATGAAACGTTCTTTAAACATGGATGAAGATCATCAGGCAAGCGTTGCTCCCAAGATTTCGTATTTCCCGCTTTGTCGTCTTCTTTCTTCTTTTCAACGTGGAGGGACACCAAATCGATTTCCTTTTCTCGATATCCATGTCTGTCTCCCACTTATTTTCAAAAAGGTGGAACTACGCTCGCCTCCCGCTCAGTTTTTTATTATGATGGGACCGCCAAATCCTTTCGCAACTTTTTTTGATAGTTGCGCTTAACTCCCGCTCAATTTTAATATGGTGACACCGACATATCTTTTTACAACTTTTTTAGGTTTATCAAGCCTGAAATCGCGGATTGGGACAGATCTGATGGTTCACCGAAAGAGCCACCACTGCTTTACCCAATTAACTTGGCTCCACGAGCATTATTGCTGTGCCTTTCTTCATTCTCGAGTTGCTATAAAATGAGGAGTTAATGCAGAGAAGATTAACACTCTTACATAATTGCCTTTTCGTATTTTAATCACTCTACCACACTCATCTTCTTCTCCCTCACTCCAACGAAAATGACCTCCTCTCCTATTCGCGCTTTCTCGGCCGAAATTTTGGCCCAGTGGGAAAAACTCTATAACCTCCTCGGTCGAGGCTATGCTCATATAGCCGATCACCCAGAAACTGAAGATGAAATCCGCATTTTGCTCGTGGAAATAGACACCACCTCCATCGAGGGCACTAATTTAGAGAGGGAATATAGAATCTTCCCAACCCTCTTTATAAACTTTTTAGAGACTTACCGTGTCGCTCATCGAAAAGCTACTGTGGCTCACGTTTTGCGAGCTCGCTATGAGGATCGGTCCAACTGCTTGGTGTTGGCCAACCTTGTGGCCGATAGTCACAGAAAGGCTGTTGAGTTCGCCAACAAGCGAGTCTCGATGTTGCTTCGCGAGAGGGGAAATTTGGTGGAGCGCTTGGCCTTATCCCTGACCACCTATGAGCACGACCGTCGTAATGTCGTGTTGAAGTTTCAATGTGAGTGGCAGGAAGAAAGGCTTGACAGCATTACCGCGGATATAGCCCATGGGAGAGGACTAGTTCGGGACCTGGAAATAGCCGCCGAAGATCACGGGACCAAGGTTGACGATCTTAAAGGGGAATGTAAACGCCTTCTTCTTAAGCTTGCAGATCTCGAGTCTCGAGGTGGTGAGTATAAGCAAAGCATCAATAATATGGAGGGCCAACTAGGTTCCTTTGTGATGCTAATTAGGGCTCATTGCGGTTTTATGTTTCCACCCCGATGATTTGTATGATCTGCTTTTAAGGTCCCTCGATTGAGCGAAATGAATGAAAGCTCTAATGTGTGTGTCTCAACTTCTGTATGGCTGACTTTCTCGAACACCTGACCACTCTCAACCTAGGCAAGCTGCGCTTTGACATTGATGATTCGAGCGTGTACAACTTGATTTTTTAATCTTGCTTATGATCGGATAAAGGAACCTCCCACCGCGATTATCCACAAAAAGACTTCTCTTCTCTACTTGTTTTTAACCTGTTTCAAATGAAAAGGCAGAATCAGAAGAAAGAATTTGAAAAATAAAGCATAAATCCTTTCAATTTTATGCTTACTTGTGATTAATAGGGATAAGAGCTTTTACAAGGGTTTTGGCCTTGTGCAAAAGCTTTTATCAATATTCCTCAAAGGAAAGCATATCATTGAAAGGAATGTAATTCACGATAATCGCCTTTGATCAATTCCAAGAAAATCAATGGAATGTTCAAAAGTACACAATTACGATGTGTTTTAAATTCAATTGAAGATACGTTAGCCAAATTAAATCCGTTTGCTAAGAACGAGAGTAATTTGGATATCTATCTTTTCATTAAATTTGAAAAACACGAATACTCTTGATCAATTATTGTGGATTACCAATGATGCAAAACATGCATGAACCAATTCAAGTTTGTAGTTCCTTCTGGCGAAATTGAGATTGTATTGCCCTATACGGCCAAAAGGTTGTATAAGACTTCCAATTTCAATTTCATCCAAAGGAATTATAAAATTGATTTTGGAGTATTCGAGTGATTAGAAGAAATGCCACTATCACATTCCAATGACAAGTCAATAGAAATACAACAAATTTCAATCTGAATGTATATAAACACAAATAGATCCCTAATACAATCAATCTAAGGGATCAGAAAGAGAGGATCTCAGCAAAATAAATCCTATACAAGAAGGCTAGAAATGAAAAATAAAACAAAGGAATGTGATCTTAATACTTAGAGATGCCCCAGTTTCGATCTTTGAGACGTGACTTCAGGATCACATATTCCAAATCGTCATCTTCATTAGATGATACCTCAATGATGTCCATAGCAGGCTCTTCTTGTCCATTTGGCGCTCGTAATGGGATGACACCATCTTCATCTTCCATCAAGAACATTGGGAGGAAAACACACATATCTATCCTCAAAATGGCATTTAATCCAATCACTGGAATTATGCAATGAATATAATGATTAAGAGCTGTAACAAGTTCGAGGGATAGAAAAGTCTTACCAACCAAACTTAAGAGAAAATCAAGCTTCTCTGTATTTTTTGCAGTGTTAGGTATACTAACCTTCCATAGACAAACGCATGAGACAAGTGAGGGAAAACTCCTAAAAATCAAAAGATAGGGCTTGGTACCTAAAGCCAAGGTTCTCACCTCGAATTCTGGGAAGAGCCGATTCCATTGCACAACTATCGTTGCATTGGGACTCAATCCATAGTTCGAAGTGAGCGGAATTGAAAAGTGGATTACCCCATGTTTTTCCTCACGGAGATTCCATTTTCAATTCCTTCTATTGTGTTCCTAAAGAGGGCGCCTGGGGTTTTAGGCGCAATTGTGTGTATTCATTGTGTCGTGCTAAAGCAATAGACATGCATTTTATTTAACAATCATCGCTTCAATATAAACATCCACACAATCATACATCCAAAACTCCTGCCTGCATAAAACAAAGTTAACAAGCACTTCACCCCTTATTTCTCCCGTCTACAAAAACATCTAACACATTCGTTAGCATATACACCTCACTTTCGAGAGCATCTGCATAAAATTAGGTTAGAAGAATCAATCAACTTTTTAATCGGCTCAAGTCCACTAAATGGTTAAGAACCAGTCCCCAGTGGAGTCGCCAGTCTGTCGCGACCCTCTTGAGATTGTCGGGCTCTCGAGGGCTAATGGGCCGTCCTGTCTGGTCGGACGCAAGCCTCTCCCAAGGCCCATTACCCAAATCGCAACGGAGGTATGCGTGATCGACTTTCAGTGTGGTCTAGTGACATGTGCTAAGTGTGCATGCCATGGAGTCGCCACCAATCATTTTTTTAGGGTATGATTGGACAACCCAATTGAATAGTTGGGAGTTTCTATTCAATTCTGCGAGAACCAGAGAAATGGTTTCGGGGACTTAGTTACACCAACTATTAGAGTTGACGCCCTTTCGGTACCTAAGTTGACTGAATTTTCTAGCCTGAGATTCATGCGGATGAGTAAGGTATGAACCCTAAATCTAGAAATTCATGCAGATAAGAGTGATTATCCTAGCAATCACAATCAGTAATAAAATGCCCAACTCAAGGAATCTAGATATGCAAATAAATCACATGGCATTCCTAGTAAGGCCATATTTATCAATCACAGCTCAAGAATGATTTAGCTGTCCTAGCCATTCTACACACGATCTAACCTAAGAAAAGCATTAGGAAGCATCGAAGGAGTTCGAGGGTACTCACATGGGGTTCGTCGTGCCCTGGTTTGGTCTTGGACGAGCTATCGAGCCCATGCCGACCCGATTATATTTGGGGATTCACTCGGCGTTTTACACCATGAAATCATGTGAAACAAAAACGAAAATATTCAGCAAGGGGAATTTATTGTAGATGGTGGTCGATCTAATTGGACGTCAAGACTAAAAAATATGTAGAAATTTACAAATTAAAATACTCGAATGACATTTTTTTGCCAAATTCAATTCTATGCGTCGTGAAGAAACACATGCAATTGAAGTTGAATTTTGACTATTTATGAGTTCAAAATGAAAAGGAAATTAAAATAAAAATATTGACTATTTTCTATATTTTTACGACATCGAACGCTATTTTTCTTCATTTTTCATGTATTTTTCTATTTTTGGAAAATATTAAAAAATATGACAAATTATTTTTTTATCAAAAATGGTTCATTTAGCTTGGTCAAGGCTACCAAAGATGATTTTTTAATTTTTTTAACTTTTTATAGATTTTTTTATGAATTTTTAAAAAATAAACTATGAAAGACTGATCAAAAATCAGGTGTCAACACCAGCCCAATAGCAATTTAGACTGAAATCCACGCACACCTAATCTGCACATCCACTTTGTTTATTTTTGTTCTTTCTTTTAGTTATTTTATTTTATTCTTTTTTATCTCTTTTCTCTACGTCATCTTCTTTGCAAGCTTCTTTTTTCACGACATCCTTGCAGGGCTCCATCGTGGCTTCCATCGGCATCGACTTTGCCGTGAGCCATCGATTCCTACCACCGAAAATCGACGAAACACTATCGGTAATAGCTTCCTACCCGCGAGGACTCTTCAACGCCGCCACCTGTTAATAGAGGCCATTAACGGCCGCCGTCCTCAACCTTCGTCGACCCCGCCCACCGCCTTCGTTCGCCTTACGTCTCACCACAAAACACCGATGTCGACCACCATCGACTACCGCGAACACCGAACGCCCGATGCCGACCTTGCAGCTGACCAAGCCTGACCGAAAGCCTTGAACGAACTCGCACGAGCCTCCACCGAGCTCTCTTTTTCTTTTTTTCTTTTTCTTTTTTATACTTTCATTTATCTGCACCATCTTCTTTGTGGAAATTTTTTTACAAAGCCATACTAATGGCCAAACATAGAGTTCACCATGACCAAAACCTTCCACCATTTTTGGCTTGACTGAGCTAAGTTGCCCAAAATAATGTTCCAATGAAAACTGTATCAAAGCGACACCGTCGAAAACTCCCAAACAACAAAGGCCGAGAGCTAAACTCCGGCGAAACTTGGACCGAACGATTTTTTTTTGTCTAAGCTTTGATATAATCAACCTAGCAGCATTAAGGAAGGGTAAGAATGCTTACCTGTCCACCGAATGGCTTCGGTTTCGAATGTGCGGAGCTCATGAGCTCTAGAGAGCTTTTCGGGTTTGGGGGCGACTCGGAGGATTTCACATGAAAACAAGGGAAAAGAAACATGGGAACGAGGTCAGTGATGCACAAAGAGCGTTTTGGAACAAAAAATGCAAAGAATGGCGCTCGGTACCCCGAGCTACCATTATCGACGCTTGAAACAGGGGGCTGCGCTCACCTTTTGTTTCGGCGACGAGCGGCATCCGATGGGGTTCAACCTCTTCATCTGGACCTCATGAAGCTCCTAGGATTGATTAGAGCATCTAACGGCACCGGGATCGTCCGGGACACTGACTGGAAACTCTCGGCTTTTCTCTCCAACAATGGCGTTTGTTCTCTTTTTTTAGCTGCTCTGTGTTGTACAATATGAGCTTTCCTTTCTAAAAGCCATGGACGACCCCCATTACTCACCAGCCCTTTCGCGCTCTTTGTCTTGCTTCTCTCTATCTCTGTGCTTTTTTTTTAACCGAAGGTCCCCTGACTCTCCTTCTCTGTGGAACTCTCCTCCACTCCTCTCACTCTCTTTTCAATAACGAGACAATCCCCCTCACGAGCTCCTCTCTCTCGTGTTCTCTCTCGGTTTCCTCTCTCTCTCTTTTTTATCCCCCTCACTGTGTGTTTCGTTTTCTTGAACCGGAGGACCCCCAACTCTCCTCCTCTGGGGAACCCCCTCAAAAATTCCCCCTTGAGCGCTCCTTTGTATCCCATGATGAAGAGGACCTTCACGCGTTTGATCTGCCCTGAAAAGGGACTGCTTTCTCAGTTTTTGTTGCGCCAATCCCCCCTCCCGTTTTCTTATGTGCTCTGTTTCTTGTACGTGAGGGAGCAGGTTTGGTCTCTTTGTTGCAGACCCCATTTGCATTTTCTTGCTGTCCTCTTGCTTTTTCTTCTTCTTTTTTGTCTTCACTCTTCCTGTCCTTTAAAAAATCGCTGGAGATGCAGGCATTTGGGGAGAGTTGGACAATTTGTCCATTTTAGCTGTTGAAATCTCCTGGAAACGTGAAAGGGAAGGAGAAGAAGTGCCATTTTTGTCTTCTCTCTATTTTTTCCTTCTTTTTTTTGGTTCCTCTCGCATGCTAAAGGAGATGGACAGGGAAAAATCCTCCTCTGTGCCTGAAGGAAAAAGCACCAATAATGGTCCTGGGTGTGCTTCTATGTTGACTTGGTCAACTCTCTCCTTCTCTCTTTTTTAAATTCAACATGGGCTTGACTCGTCTAGGTACTTGATCAATTAAGGAGTTTAATGACCAAACTGAGCCGTGCTGAGTTTACCGCTGTGTTCAAAGAGGCACAAGCCTATGGGAAAAGACTTAGATTTTGATAGAAGCGCTCGACAGTGATCAATTTCAACTTATTTGAAAATCGAGGATTAAATCGGAAATGCGAATAAGTTCGTTTTTGCAATCAGCTTTCAGGTCGAAATCGATTGGACCAACATGCAATTAAAGGTATAAGAATCAAATGTCAAAACTCGGATGAAGTGAGAAAAAGACTAGAAGCGCCTCAAATGAATTTTTTGGCTCAAATTGGGTTCACATTTGTGAAGACTCGTGTGATCCCAATTTGAATTTTTCACGTTTTAAATTCTCCAGATAAAAAATAGAGTTAAAACAAAAACATTGACTTTTTTGTTTTTTTTTATGACCACGAATACTATTTTTATTTTTTTTTCTTTTTGGATATTTTTATAATAAAAATAAAATTCAAAAATTTCGAAAAATATTTTTGTTCAAAGATGGAACCTTAAGCTTGGCAAAGCTTCCAAAGCTGATTTGTCAATTTTATGAATTTTTATGGATTTTTTTTTAAAGATTTGTTCAAAGAAAAACTGATTAAAAATTAGGTGTTAACACACCATTAAATTTTATGGTGTCACAAATTTCAAGAAAAGCATCTAAATGGATATTAGGATCATCATTCGGCAATCCACCAAATTGGACTGCATTTTGAAGCATCTGAATCAGGGAAGGCTTGATTTCAAAGTTGTTAGCTTGTATGGTTGGCCTTCTAATGCTCGATGTTGATCCTTGGACCATAGGTGCAGCATAATCCTTTAAAGTTCTTCTTTGTTCTCCATTTTCGTCAGCCATGATCTTGTTGTTTTGCTCTCGTCTTCGCCGTAAGAAAGTGCGCGCAATTTCAGGATCAAACTTCTCAAGTTCTCCCTGTTGGCTTCGAGTGACGGGAGTTTGCAGTCGATGCTAAACCCTTGTCCTCTCTATTTCTTTTCTACTATTTTTTTTCCTGCAAAATCAAACAAAAAAATATATCGGATAAAATAAAAATAAAATGAATTTAGACTAAACCAAAAATTGTTCGATATTAATAGTAATTGTCAATTATCAAACAATCCTCGGCAACGGCGCCAAAAACTTGTTCTCTTGATTAGCAACGCAAGTGTACGTATCGAACAAGTAATAAAGTGATGAATAAAAGTATCGTTCCCACAGAGATTGTAGACAAATCAATCTAATTACTTACTAAACGTGAACAATTCTCAAATTTATCTAACTAATTAAAGATCCAATAAAGCACTCGAAAATTCTAAAGAAAAATAAATTAGCCAATCCAGCAAACCAGAATAGAAATTTCAAATTTCAAATATAAAGAAGCAACAAATAATGGATTTCTATCAAGAATGAAAAAATGTTAGAGCATCCGATTTCACTTAACCAATCAAGATTAATTAATCAATCTCATCATGCAATTAAATTGAATTCATAGTGTGATGGTAGAACTTCCTAATGTAAATTACTATCCTTGGTCTGGTATAACAACCCTAATTAGATTTAGCAACCCACACTTGATCCATGTGAATTTAAGTAAATCCAAACGCATTAAGATCTATGAACGTTCCCGGATTCAATAAACCACCCTCGATTTACCTACTATCGAAACCACACAAAAATCATAAGATATCTCTATCTATGATGAATTCATGGCTATATATCATAAAACACTTGCACGTAATCTCCTTTCGGTCTCATGCATACAACAAATTTCATTCAAGTGGTGATCAAGCACTTAAAAGCATTAAGAATATGATATAAAACTCACACGTATGAATTCTAGAATTGCCTAAACGAGTATGAAAAATTAATCCATCATAGTTAAGTTACATCGTAGCTCTAACAAAAAGTAGTCTAGAACATAATGAAAATTAAACAAAAAAGAATGATTAAACTAAACATGATGAAGAACTAGAACAAGTGCACCAAGAATAATCGAGGATTGACTTTGAATTCGCCTTCTTCTTCCTCACTTCGCATCCGGCATTGAAAGGAAGAATAGCAGAAAAAAATGAACGTCGTCTTCAGGGCGTCTTCTCCAAAAGTGACTTTTCAAAAGTGGCTTCTCCCCCCTCTCTAAAAATCTCACGTTACTTTCTTTTTCTTCCTTCATATCGATATCTTTTTGATTTCAAGAAAAAGAAATCTGAATCACATTCCTAATTTAGCTTTGGATTTTGAATATTTCCCCAAGATAGGCTTGATTCTCCTTGATTTCAAATTTGCATATCTGAATATTGTGTTACCTACAAAATCAATTAAAATCAATAAGTAGATATCGAATTCAATTAAAACTAAGCAAATATTAAGTCTAAAATAATAATAAAAAACTCTATATAAAATAGAGTTATCAGTATGCTGGAGGACATTCGATTGATGGTGATGACTAGGTTACAAAGGCTGCGGGATGAATGTGCAAAATGGCCTACACAATGTGAGCCTAGGATTCTGAAAAAAATGGAACGGAGCATTGCTGACAATAGATTTTGTCATTCAACTTGGAATGGAGACGATGGACATGAGGTATTGAATGATGGTGAAAAATATGTAGTCCATTTGGATAGAAGGAAATGTTCTTGTCGAGCATGGCAATTGACTGGAATACCTTGCCGCCATGCCATTTGTGCCATACAAAGGTAGCGACTAAATGCAGAGGATTATGTGGACGAATGTTAGAAGAAAAGCAAGTATCTTGCCTCATATGGATTTATGATAGCCTCTACGAAGTAGCAAGTTTTGGGAGAAAACAAATCATCAACCCCCAGAACCCCTCCCAATGAAGAAGCAAGTTGGCAGACTTAAGAAGAAAAGACGACTGGAGGATATTGAGCTCTCTGCTCACAGAATGACCAGGGCTAGTGTGCCAATTCACTGCTCATTATGCCATGAGGAAGGGCATAATAAGACCGGTTGTCCAACAAAGAAGGTCCAACAAGGACAGCAAGTCAACACATAGTCGAGTACTGATGCAGCGCAAGATGACATGACGAGGGGAAGTGGTGGTGGAGGAGGAAGTCCCGAGACAACTCATTCGACTCAAAGAAGCAAACTTCAAGTAAGATGTTTCAAAGCTTATGAATCGAATCCTTTGTTTGTTGAAGTTGTTGAAATACATTAATCATCATTTGCAGGTTAAAAGAAGACGGGGTCAGCCTACAAGTGCGGCTGAGGACAACATAAGAAGCAATGTTGACTATTTGATTGGTGATTTGTCTTTTTTTATGTATGTGTTGTTGCATTGCATTAAATATGTTATGTCATTTTGCAGGTTCAAGAAAAAACAACTCAGGTTGCAGAGGTAAGCGAGGGCACAAGAGGAAGTAACGATGGAGGACAAAGCGCGGGGAAGAAACACTCGATACAGAGGACCAACATTGAGGTGAGTCTTGCCATTGTTTGTCTAGTTTTTTTATGTAGTTGTTGCTACACCTGTTTAATTGGGCTAAGTCCTTTTGCAGGTCACCAAAGGAAAAAAAAAAAAAAAACAAGTTGTAGGGGCAAAGGCTGGTCTGTCGGTACGGCAGAGCAAAATTGAAGTATTTTCCTGGAGTTGGTCATTTGACTTGTTGATATATTATTTTTTTTCAATTATTTTAATTATGTTGTGTCTGTTTTCCAGGTTAAACGAAAATAATGTCAACCTGCTGAGGTAGTTGAGGGCACTATAAGGAGTAGTGATGCGGGACAAACCACGGGGACACCTCAGTCGACGGAAAGGAGCAACATTCAGACAGTGTACAACAGACGGGGTAAAAGAACACCAACTGAGCCATCACAAGCTTGTGAGGGAATCGTTGAAAGCAATCATGCCGAACAAAGCACGGGGCCAACTGAGTCGGACAGTGTACAACAGACAGTAGTTGATCAAGTACAATAAAAATTAAATTCAAAACAATGCATGGTGCAATAGAAATTGACTTCAAAACTGTGTCATTAGTGATTGTGCGTGCCTTATGTAGGTTAAAAAAACTCAAGCGATTTTAGAAAAAGAGGCACCAAGACGAACACATGGTCTAATTGGGAAAAGGTTACGGGAGCATGGCTATGGATTATTTACACACGAGAAAACGGGCATGGTTATTTTTAATGTAAGGGGAACTAGGTGTATGGTATGCATTTCTAAGTTATTTCATAACATGGTAACTAATAATTATGGTTGTATTGCAGCCTGGGAGGAGTACAGAGGTGCTAATATCTGAAGGACACTCAGTTGGACAAGCTACTGCAGCACGGACAAGAAGTCAAGTGCATGCACGCATAATGAATTCAACAATAACAACTCGTACACAATCGAAAAAGCTGCCAATGGCAGCTCCAAAACCGAGGGTGCCAAGGCCACCTCGAAAGGAGGCACCAAAGAAGGCCTCAGCCCCAACATCAGCTCCATCTGCATCGAATGATCCTCCAGCAGATAAGAGAGTTGAAGAACAAGCTCCATCTGCATCAAGACAGTTCAATCTGATCGCGTTATTCATCTTGGGTAGTTGGGATGATTTTGGAGAGTTGGCAATTTAAACTGCTTCTGTTTTTTGTCGTAGGAGGGGTTGGGTTTGTTTTTTGATGTGCGCGGGTTTCTATTTATGTGAGCTGGCACCTATCTGTTTGTTAGTCCCAAATATGGGGGTTTGTGTTTTTTTTTTCATGTTGAGGTAAGCATGCAGGTTTCTATTGTTTGTTGCCTAGGCTGTTTTAATGTTGGTACAAGATTGTTAAGGAATGTTGCAGCAACATTGATGTATGTAAGCTACTTTGAGCAATTTGAGACATTTTTTTTGCCTATTGTAAGCTGTAGCAACTTTGTTGCTTTTAATTTAATGAAGCACGAATTTAGTTTGTCCTTTTTGTGCAATTTAGTTTGATGCAAATGCAGCTCATTTGGTGAAGCTTGTTCCTTTCAATTTAATGAATCACGATTACTGGGTCCTTTTTGTGATGATAGCATATCAATTTACTTGTTTTTTAGGTGTTTTTGAATAAGAACAAATCAAGAAGTTCTGTTCAAATTTTACAAAGATTTTGGAGCTTAAGTGTTCACTTTTACAAAGATTTTAGCAGCTAAGTGTTCACTTTTACAAAAAATTGGCACTTAAGTGTTCAGTTTTATAAGTTAATGAACTCAAGGGTTCACTTTTACAAAGTCTAGCCACTTAGGTGTTCACTTAAAAAAATATTTAGCACTCATATGACCAGTCGCAAATTTATTTGTAACTTGTACTGCACAACACATCAACGAAATTTCCACCATCACCACACTTCCATTTCTCATCCACCAAATTTATTAACATGCTCAGTCAGTAAAATCAATGAGCAAGCACAACACATTTTTAGACAATATTGCTATAAGTCAAAATTTATGCACAATGCATCATCAATAATCAGCAATAATCAGCTAACATCCAAACCAGCCATGTTCATTCATTCGAGAACATCAAACCACAACATCGAGCACCACGCTATCTACTCAACTAACACTCCAAAATAGGCCACTGTCATTAGCCAGTTTAGGAAGCAATATCCAAAAATTTACAGTCGATGCCTTGAATACTAAAATTCATTATGGAAGACTAAGTTGGTTCTTCTTCTGAGAACCGATCTTCCTTACAAACACAAACCACACCACAGTCGTTACCAACAACACAACCAATACTCGATAAGTATCCCTTTGAATTTTCATCCTTGAAACTTGTTCTTTCAAATGGTTGATCAAAGATTCGAGACCCTTCATTTCTGCTTGCATTGAGTCAGCATCGTCCACCTCATCTGGCAACACGGCTCGAGCTTCGACACGTCCTTCCATTAGCTACAAGATCACCTTGGTAGCTTGGTTTGGAAATTTTCCGTCCACCCACCTGAAATACCCACAATTGAAGCCATCCATATAACTACCGCATCCAACAAACCTCCGCTCGGGATTGTCGCGCGTCCACGATGTTCTTGTAGGACTTCGCAGCCCACAGTAGCAGCAACTTCGACTTTCTTCTTTTCTTTGCTCGTAAATCCTTGACCCGCTTCGCCTACTTCGGCTCGCCATTGCGAATATGGGGTGAAAGGCTCCCAATCTAGAAGAATTTCAAACCGCAGGGACAATTACGATTACTGTTGACCCGCTTCTCCTACTTCGGCTTCCCATTGCGATTATAATGACGTGAAAAGCTCCCAATTGGAAGAATTTCAAACCTGTGAAGCAATTTAGGGTTAGGGTTCTTCTTTCAATTTGGCCCCAATCTGTTAAAATAAGTCAATTTGTTAGATCAGTTGAGTAGACGACGTCGTTTTCCATCACTAATACTGACTTCATTTTTTCGGCGAACCATGGTGGCAGGTTTAATGTTAAAATAAGTCCACGTAGGTTTTCGACGAGCCAAATCAGCGGATGGCACTTAAGCGCACACTTTTTCAAATTTTAGGCACTCAAGTACACACTTTGAAAGTTAAGGCACTTAAGTGCACGCCGTACGAAAGTTAAAGCACTCCAGGTGTACTTTTCTCGAAAAAATCACGACACTAAATAATGTTCTACATGTGCTAGACGTTCGCAAAAATTTAGTGTCCGAATCTCTCCTTAGCAAGAATGGCTTCAAGTGGTTTTTGTATCTGAAAAGTTTGTACTCTCCAAGAATGAGATGTATGTAGGAAAGGGATATCTGAGTGATGGTTTGTTCAAGTTGAATGTAATGACTGTTGTATCCAAAGATGATATGAATATAGTTGCGTCTACTTATGTGCTTGAGTCTCCTAATATTTGGCATGCTAGACTAGGACATGTTAATTATAAATCGACAAAGAAATTAATGAATATGAGATTATTGCCGAAATTTGACTGTTCAAGTGAAAAATGACAAGTGTGTGTTGAATCTAAGTTCTCTAAGCCTTCTTTTCATTTTGTAGATAACAAAATAACAGAACCTTTAGATTTAATACACTCAGACATTTGTGATATGAAAGCAATACCTTCTGCCACGCCCCGAACCCGACAGCCACGCGAACATTCCTCCGGGACCCTTTTGCTTTAGATGATTCCCAAGATTCATCGGCTACGACATCAGTGACCTCTAAAGTTTTTAAGCATGCGGAAGCGATAAAACATCTCCTTACGTATATACAATCAGGATGACTTAGGACGGAAAAGTACACTTCTTGCATCTATAAAAATACACCTCAAATCGTTTCAATGGTCAAATACTAATGGTTCAATTTCTACATCCACAAAATAAAAATACAATCCCTAATAACACAATTTGTGAATCCATATTCTACAATTTCTTCTTCGAATATCAAATTTTGACAAACTTGGTGTACCATCGCTTGGCACCTGAAAAATGTTAATCCCCAACGGGGTGAGATATAAATCTCAACAAGCTCACCCTAAACCTAGACTAGGCCATTAGTCCCCCCAGACAACACTTAAAACAGCCCACAATAGCTCATCAGGCAGAAAGGCACATGGCACATAATGCATCACCACAAGTCATAACAATTGGCATAGAACAGTCATAATTCAAAGGCATTCATGAAAAATAATTTCAGTCTCATCATTCAAGGGCTCACTATCCACGATGTGTTTCTCGAGAGCACTCTAGCCATTTCATTTGCATAAGGGCACAATAGCCATGCAATCACACAAGGGCACTCTGGCCATTCATTTGTATAAGGGCACAATAGCCATGCAATCATATAAGGGCACTATAGCCATTTCAATCTCATAGGGCACTATAGTCATTTCAATCTCATAGGGAACTATAGCCATTTCATTTGCATAAGGGCACTCTAGCCATGCATTCACAATATGGCACTCTGGCCATTTCAAAAGTACATACCAACTGAATGCTTAGATCAATAATTCAGCCATAACAATTATAATTTCACATCGAAACAAGCATACGAAGCTCAATCCACCACTCTCACATTCGGCCATCATCAATCAAGCTCAATCAATCCACCAATTGATCAATTCATCGGTCAAATACATCCAGCAGTGTCCTAAAATCCTAGTAGAGGTTTAAGGGTCACTTATCTCCCCAATCAAGCTAGCAATTTCCAAGCAAAATCTCCCACCAAGTTCAGTCTCCAACCGACCAAAATAGGGCAAATGCACGGCCCTAAGAAATCCCACAAATCGTCCATTAAAATTCTTCCAACTTCAATACACACACAGCACCTTATTTTCAAGTCATCACAGTGCTAATTTAATGTTTCCTAAGTATGAAAATATGGTACTCAATCAAGGTTAGGTCAACAAAATCTCACTTCACAAAAGCTGTCCACTCTGGCCCTCCACGACCAGGTTCAATCACAAATAAATTGACATCTCTCTACTAATTTTTTGAGGAAACAAATTTCAAAATCTTGTACTTCGAGGTCTTATGGACGCGTGGGCGAAAACGGAGCTCAATTTGAGTACCGGACGACTTAGAACGACTCATTTTAAAACCGGTACGCGTTAAGGACAAACTGGTCGGCGTCTCAAATCACTAACGTTTTTCACCTCAAATAGCCATTAATCACTTCTAAACTCCAATTCTTAGCAAAACCTCCTTGCCAACACATCATACAACATCAATAGAGGTCGTACCAAAAGTTTCAAGGCACGGCGACGCTCCAAAGTTCCTCAAATGGCTCGGTTTACTCAGTTGGTGCAGGGGACAGAACTGGTCCTAGTTCAATCACATCAAACAGCCCACAAATCAACCTCTAAGTTTTAATTCTTTGCAAAACCTCTTCACCAACATCTCATACAACAACCCCAGGTGCCTTACCGAAAGTTCCAGGGCACGGTGATGACCCAAAGCCCCTCAACCAGTCTCGATTTCACACGCCCAACAGCAGGACAGAAACTGACCTTGAAATATCATACAAAACTAACTTCATAATCCATTCTAACTCTAACAAATCCTCAAAACCAACTTTCTCAACTCTTATACTAGAAATCAAGAGGATCTCATCGAAAATTTGGAGCCAAACGAAGTCTTGAAGCCAACGAAAGAAGGCCTTCTCCTAGCTGAGTCCGATTCTAACCTCACGGCGGTCTTGGGGCTGAACGGGGCGAACGGCACCTCCAATGGCCGAATTACCACCGGGAATTTGTAGATGAGAGGTTAAGGAAGGTCGAGGTGGTCGGCAATCAGGCTAGTGGTCGTCAGAAGTGGCGGTTGAAGTCGGCGAAGTGGCGGGCAGTAAGCCGGTCGGCGGTGGTTATCTCGGCTGAAGGAGGAAAACGAAGAAAAGAAGAAGGAGGAGGAGAGGCCAACGTGAAAAAGATGAAGGAGAGAGAGAGAAAATGTAGCTTAATCCACTTGAGTCAAAGCATGTTGAATGGTTGGTGGGGGAGGATTAGACAAGCCAATTAATGCTCCTCACCCAAATCATGACACTTGTCATCACCCATATAATATCTTTGTTTCCTTTGACTATATTGCCCTTCTAATTTCGGCAGCCTTGGGGAGTCCAAATGACCAAAATGTCCTTCAATAATTCTTAAGGCAAGGGTAAGGCTCGAGGGGCAAAATGGTAATTTTGCACTTGCCGTCCGAACTTCACTTTTCCAATTTAAATTACCTTCAATGAGGCGACGCCCAATTCCTTTCAAATGTTACAATTCTTCATTGCCCGATATCACACTTAAAGATTCCATTCCCTGTCAATGGCCTCGAGGAGAGTCGGAATCCGGAATGCCACACCTTCTAGAGATGGGAAGAAGTATTTTATCACGTTTATAGATGATTGTTCGAGGTATTGTTATATTTATTTACTTAGTAGTAAAGATGAAGCTGTGAATGCTTTTAGAATTTATAAGTCTGAAGTTGAAAATTAGTTAAATAAGAAAATAAAAGTGATAAGAAGTGATAGATGAGGTGAATATGACTTTCCTTTTGAGGAAATTTGTACTGAGTTCGGTATCATTCGCCAAATCACCACTCCTTATACACCACAATCGAATTGTTTGTGGAAAGGAAAAATCGATCTTTGAAGGAAACAATGAATACAATGTTGAATAGTTCAGGTTTACCGCAATATTTGTGGGGGGAAGCTGTCTTGACATCTAATTTCATTTTAAATAGAGTACCCCACAAAAAGACACAACAAACTCCATATAAGAAGTGGAAAAGCATAATGCCTAATTTGAATTATCTCAAAGTGTGGGGGTGTTTAGCTAAGACTGCTGTTCCTAAACCTAAAAAGATTAAAATAGAACCAAAAATCGTTGACTGTGTTTTTATTGGATATGCTCTGAATAGCAATGCATATCGTTTTCTTGTTCATAAGTCTGAGATCCAAGATATGCATGTTAATAAAATCATTGAATCAAGGGACGCTTCGTTCTTTGAAAATATATTTCCGTATAACATAGTATATGAGCCAATTGACAATGATAAGAGGCCTCGAGACATTACATCTAGAAGCGATCCAATAGAGGATGAACCTAGATTTCTCAATTAATTTTAATTTTGAAAAAACAAAAAAGAAAGAAAATAAAAAATAATTTAGCTCGGGCCGGTCCGAACTCGGTACTGTTTACCTTCGGGCCGGGCCGGGCCGGCATGGACACCCCTACCCGTGACCCTATCTTCAAAGATATGTTGTCATGATTTAGGCTGCTCTTATTTCGCTCGCTACTACAGGAATCGCTTTTTGCTTTCTTTTCCTCTGGGTACTAAGATGTTTCAATTCCCCAAATTATCCCTTGCCTATGAATAAGGCGAATTCAGCTTAGTTACTTCCGAAAACTATGACCTAAAGTCATATCCGATTATGCTTTTCCAACAGTCACTAGCATGTAATTTGAGTTGAGAAAATCCTGGTGATGCCCTAAATTTCCCAAGGACACTAGTCGGCTGCTTTGAAAATGTTATATATAAGCAGAGGTATGCAATTAATATTTATTAAATGTTCACAATTATTTTTTAGGAAAATATCAAGAACTGTCCATAAATTTTCGTTCAATGTGCAATGTCGTAGATGACCTTTTAATTTGTTCCGTCCATATACTATTGGCAATGTTCAATGTCATCTTCGAACTTTTAATTTATTCAATGTGGTCTCCTAATATATTAGTAAATATTGATTGTAGCACTCCGTTTGTTCAACCAATGTATCGGAAGATTATTTGATGACATGGATTATTACGTGTTGAATTAGATTCTGAAAGACGATGAATCAGCGTGTCCCTCTTTTTATCCATCTCCTTATGAAAAGAAAATAAATAAATCATGGATTTGAAATATTTCACATGAAAATTTCTTACATTGATTTGAGATGAATATCTTACATGGACAATTCACATGTAGCTTTTTATTTTTGGGTCCACCATCCAAACTTTTTGAATTTGAAGTGATATCAACATATTTCATTAACTTAAATTGACAAAAGGACGTCATTAAACATTTCCATATAACTTAAAGACCATATTGAATAGATTAAAATGCATGGACTATATTATATTTTTATCGATAATTTATGGATCGCATTGCACATTGAACAAAAATTTATGAAACATTTGTATCATGTTTTCCAAGTTCTTCAACTTTGCATTGTACTGCAAGCTTCAAACAATCTAGAAGAGACCATGATTAAGATGCATTCTGTTGGGTTTCCTAGTTGTTAAAAACGCAGCGGAATATCGAAACCCTATACAGGATCCATGCGTATATTGAAATCAATGGGAGTTCGAGACGTACCTTTTGCAAATCGAAAATCTATTGACAATTGGTTGTGTCTGGATTAGCGCCCCAAGTGTTGCGCCTCTACCAATATCCACACACACGAACTGAAATCTCCAACGATCCAAGTGCTAGCTTACAATCTTGGAGCTCCTCTTTCTTGATTGTCTTTGATCTTTGAGACTCTCTCGAAAACCGACGAACAGAGAACGATTTTCTATGTTTTCTCCTTTAAAATAAGACTCTATATAAGTTTGAGGCGTCTCGAGGGTTTTACTCGTAACCCCACGTTTCACGGTTTGGGCCCACGATGTAATGGCCTGGACCCACGACGTTCGCCAAACCGTCCACCTCCAATTGTGTGTTTAGTCATTATCTCATAACGCGCACGATCGCGTAGATATTAGGAACATGAGAATAAAATAAATTTACTTCTTAAGTAAATTAAGGCGTAGATAAAAAAAAATATGAATTCAGTTCGCTATTGTGTGCGACCCTATAGGTTCACTAAACATTAGCAGTGTGCTTAAAACTCTTTTGGTCCACAAGTCATAAGTGATCTCTAGCAAAATATTATGACTACCTAAGTATAGTGAAGGTCGATTTGCGACACAACTTAAATCACAACTCATGTTTAGAGTATCAACCTTGATTGGTTCCTAGGGCAAACCACTAACACATTCGATGACTTCTCTCGCGCGCAAATTGGTAAAATATTTAAAATTGCAAGTCGAATCAAAAACTCGTTAAGGGCATGTTTGATAACTTTTTTGTTCTTATGATTCTATTCCTCAAAATAAAAAAAGAATTAAAAACATGTTTGGTAACGCAATGATTCTGATTCTGCTCCCGAAAATATTTTTGGACAGAAAATAAGAATAAAAAAAGTTAATTCTCCAAAAAAAAAAAAACACTTTTGAGAGTCAAAAAGGCAACGATAGTCTTCTCTCACTTTTGTCGGGTGCCCATGAGGCATGGGCCGGGTTAACTTGACCCTGTTCAGATAAATTTTTTTAATAAAATTTCATAAATTAATTAAAAATCAGAAAATGATTAAAAATAAAAAATGGAAAATGCATAAAAATTCTAAAAAAAATGGAAAAATCCAAAAAATCCAAAAAAAAAATCTCAACAATTAGGAGCTGGGTCATTTCAACTGACCAATCCTATTTTTGATAATTTTTCCTTTCGACTTCTCCCAAATGACGATTTCCCCTTATGGGCAAATCGTTCCGAAATATCCCGAATTTTTTTTTAAAAAAAAAATCTCAAAAAGTATGAAATTAGTTGTTTTTGGCGATTTTACCTTTCGAATTTTTCCAAGCCATGCCTGATTTGTTGTCGGTGTACCATGTCACATTAGTAACAATTCGCATGGTATCCAAAGATTAAACTGAGCCGCCTATGTGGTAGAGATGGATTTTATCATTTTGAGTAATAAAAAATAATTAGAGTCACCTCTGAAATATGCATAGCTTCAAGAGAAGCATAGAAAAATAACAATTTTAGCGTGTCTTCCTTTCAAGGAACAAATCTGAAGCATCCCTATTTTGGCGAAGAATGATGTCATGGTACAAGAAAATCGCAATTATGGGGTTTGAGGGAAGTCATCAAATATGATGAATGACAAATTAGGAAGAGAAATTATTTTCCAGAACAGAAATTTTGTGCAGTTACTTAACGCGTTTCTGTTCCAGGAACAAAAATTTTATGCAGTTGCCAAACGCATTCTAATTCTCTAAAACTCATTTAGGGAACAAAACCAAAAAGACTGATTCTAATCAGAATCACTTTTTTGGATTAAAAACATTACCAAACAAGCCATAATCTTGCAACAAGATTGATTTTATATGGGAAAATTTTGTGAAATCAAATGAAATATTTGCAGCCTTGATGAAGATGTGGAAAAAAAAAACCCAACTATAGTCGGTTATTTTATGTGTTTTTGGTGTTAATATGTTAAAAGTGTAATTGATTATTTTATATTCTCATTGGCTACGTTTGGCAGTCAGGATATAAGTCAGGATAGGATAAAATTTATCATATCATGTATTTGTTCCTACTCAGGATAGGATAGAGCAAGATATAAGGGGATATAGTCTGGATATAATTATCCTAGGGGAAGAGGTAGGATAAAGATGAATAGGATTTCTTTTGTTTATAGTATAAAAACTATTTTTTTAATAACAAACTTCTTATATAATAAAATTAAAATAGTAATTATTCTTAAATAAATTTGAATTCTAATGTTAGAAAAAAAATCAAAACAAAAAATAATTTTTATTTTTTTATAAATCATATTTATAATTTGATTTCTTTCTTCATTATAATATATAGTACACACACACATTTAGTATCTATATCATTAAATATTTTAAGTATAATAGTACAATTTGTTATTTAATGAAAATTTTTATTAAGAAATGATGGAAGGGAGTCAAAATAATAAAAAAAAGATTTGTAATTAAAAAATTATAAAAATGAAGTAGAAGAAACTAGATTTTAAGTAAATATATTCAAACTTGAAAATGATTTTTCTAATTCTTGAAGAGAATGAGTAATGAAATTTCTAAAAAAATAGCATCTCCATCTCCGTCTCTTTAACTTTAATTCATGTGGAAGTTTCATGATTGTTTTGTAACTTTATAGTTTATTATAAAACTTTACGAAAATAACGAGATTGTTGAAACTTACTCTCCTTCTTAGCTTTTCGATTCACATCAAAAGTCTAACAAAAGCAAAAAGAGAGTCAAACATCTTTCTCCTCCATGACCTTGTGTTTCATATTGAGGTTTAACGAATGTCGCGAAAAAAATAAAACTTTTCAGCAAAAGTTGAATGTTTATATTTTCTTTCTTTTACTAAACTCAGCAGTGAATTACAAGAGATTTTTATATTTTTCGTTTGTGCTTTTTCAAATTCATTTTACATTGATATATCGTATATATCAAATAATGAATATGATATGATATAAACATATCTGACTCTATTACTGCGATTCACCAAACATGTGATAAGATATGGCAAAATCCCTAAATTTCATATCATATCCTATCCAATCCTATCATGACCAAAAATCCGAACGACCAAACGCAGCCATTGGATTTTTCCCTGATTGATATATTTGAATTGGGTTTACATTATAGTTGGCTATTATATTCACCGCTTATTCCAATAATGCCTAAAATATTTAAAACTCTAAATGAAAGTGATGACATTTCTCAGTGTTATTTCTACCAATTGCTAAGATCTTATGATTTTACGATATTATTCATTGGACCCTTAGCGGTTTTACCTAAAACCCCGATTTCAACTACTTCGTTTCCAATATTTCTAGTACCATCCGGAGACCCAATTTTCCGAATGGTCTCGAAATATACCATCGCCCTGCCCTCGCCGGGGGCGAAAGATTGCTATGAAAACTTAATTCAGCAAAAAATAAAGCATTTATTTGAGTTTAAATAATGAAAACATGACCAACTTTAATATTCTCAAATGATATTTTCCTTTTAAGTAAACCAATTATGATTTTTTTCGGTTGATTATCAACACCTTAAACATAATATTAACTTAACTATCATATTTAACAATAACATCACGTAGGCACACATGCTCATTTGGAACCTAGATTTACTTTTTAGAGTCCGTTTGTTTTGGGGAGAAAGAATAATATGTAAAATCATTTCCAAAAATCGACTGATCATATCTCTTGAAAAAATTAGCCAATAAAAATTGATTTTGTTGTCGACAATAATTTATGCCTAAATAATTTCATAGATTGAAACAACACTTCTCAATCATCCATTTGTATAAGTGATATAATTAGTCATTTTGCAAACAATATTTTTAAAATCATGATTTTTTTGCGAAACAAGCACACCATTAACAATTAACATGATAAAATGATATACATACAATTCTCCACAAAATAGTTGAAAGAGAAAGGGGGGAAATTTGGAAGAGAGAGAGAGAGAGAGAATTTAAGAAATGGGCTTAGGGCTTAACAACCGTGGAGCCACATGTTCTTTCTCTTGACTGAGATTCATGGGCCAATACAAGAATCAACGACCGCTCCAAAGGAGAGAGCCCAATCACAAGTCACGACTTATCTTCGTTGCCCTGTTTTTGAAAGAGGATATGCAATTGGGAAAATAGGTTTAATCTCATTGGTGATGGATACGTTTTGCGATCGTCCACCAAAGCCCTTATAAAACCTTTTCCTCAGAGCGCAATTCAATTTCAAAAAAAGCCCTTTTTGATTTGTGAAAACGGAGTTCTAAAACTTGCGAAATCGATGCGACACGAAGTGTATTCGTTAAGTTTCTTAATTTTGCATCGCGAGAAATATGACGTAGCGCTTGACTGATTTGTTGATTGGCCGCTCTTTGCCCGTTTATGTATTATAATTCATTTTGTTTTTTTTCCCTTTGTTCCCTACTAACTTGAAATACTAATTCAAATAAAGTTATGTCGTTGCCGTCCCGTTGATTCCTTACCTCTAGCCATTGTTGTTGTTGTTACTACTGATCCTCTGACATTTGGCCACCACCACTTAAAGATTCCAAATTAGTATCTAGAACACATTTACCCTACGTTAATTTTTGTCTCGCAAAAATCTTGAACCAATATCCCATTCTAAATTTACCCAAAGTAATTTTTCTCATAAAAAATACTAAACAAGTACTCCTGATCAATATATACCTTGTGTTAAAACGAATACGTGTCAACGCATGTGGACTTTCCATATCTGATCTGTCATTCTTCACATTAAATTCGTCGTGTAGCTGCCCACCACGTGTGTAGACATGTATGCATTCTAATGGGATATTGATCATAATGCTAAAAGTACAGTAGATTTGGATTAGGGGCATAAGTTTGGATTTTTTGAAAGAAAAAAAATGAATTTTGAGTAAGTGTGTCACGGAGTACCAATGGAGAAATTACCAAAAAAGTCATAAACCTATTGCAAGTGTATTGATTCAGTCATAAACTTTTTTTTACCGATTCAGTCTTAAACCTTTTAAAATTGTGTTATTTCAGTCTATTCGGGTATTTTGATCGGTCGGCGACTGAATATTTTTTTTTTCTCTTTTTTTCTTTCCCCCTTCCCTTCCCTCCCCTCCTCACCTCCAGCCGGTTGCCATAGTCCAGCGACCGGCCACGCTACGGCT
Source organism: Rhodomyrtus psidioides (assembly GCA_021437785.1). Lineage (NCBI taxonomy): Eukaryota > Viridiplantae > Streptophyta > Magnoliopsida > Myrtales > Myrtaceae > Rhodomyrtus > Rhodomyrtus psidioides. The sequence continues at coordinate 1,845,334 of JAILYB010000077.1, read as the reverse complement.
AAGCGAGTGGTGGCAAGGACCTCACCATTGCTGCCTTGCCCGGTGACGGCGAGGTCAACCCCCGTCGTGGCAAGGCGAGTCGGCCTCTTCGGCCGCCCCTCTGGCCAGTTGTCGGACTATGGTAACCAACTGGAGGTGGGGAGAGGAGGGGAGGAGAAAGAAGAAGAATAATAATAAATAATAATAAATTATTTAAAAACTATAATTTTTTTTTTAAAAAAATATTAAAATATCCGATTGCCGGCTGATCGGCATCTGCGTCAGCGCCGGCTGGCCAAAATTCACTGGATGGACTGAAGTGACATAATTGCAAAAAGATTTAGGACTAAATCGACAAAAAAAATTAGAACTGAATTGACACAATTGCAATAAATTTAGGATTTGACTAAAAAATATAGATTTAAGACTTTTTTGGTAATTTCTTTGGGTACCATTTTGAGAATTTTGTGTGCTAATTATTGTTTTTAGTGTAATCTTAAATAATATATTAAAGTTAAATATAAATATTTCATATGACAATTTGTATGTCTAATACTATACATGTGGTTTTAAATTCACGACTCACGAGTAATCACAATTGACTATTAAATTGATCATCATTACATTAATAATAATACTAGGATATTCGAGAATCTCGATGTTTTTCCAACATATTGCATGTGTTATTCATAAAAAAAAATAACGTAATAGTTATTATATTACTTAAGCTAAGCAGCGTGGTAATTATTACAGCTATGCGACACTACAGAAGTTATTACACTACAATCTTATTTATTGTTACAATCAAACATACTGCAAACTACCTTCAAGAATAAAAACAATTGATGCGAGCTACTCTTCTACTTACAATTAGATTTAAACGGAAAAAATAACTTTTTCCTTCTTGATAAAAATTAATTTTAAAAGTCGCAAAGAAATAATTATTAATATCGGTATATTGGGAAATTTTCATCTTATCTAGGATAAAATACAACCAAAACGAGCGCGTCATCAAATTTAAATTAAGCAAACAGAAAAAACGTAAGAATCTATTCAAGCAGCATGACATGCCTATCTCTATATGCACATGTATTTTCTCAAATTCGCTTTCATTTTTTCGGCTTCGATTTGAACACTCGAATGTTGAATTCCATGCATCACTAATTAACACGAGGAAAATTCTATAAGTAAAACTCAATAGATTGTCAAGATTTAGAGGGCTCTTGCAAATTGCAACGATGGGCAGAGAGAAGTCGGAAAATGTCGCCTTACCATTTCGTTGACTTTGTGAAGCCCTAAAGTCAAACGGCTTCTGGCGTGGTCTCTTCTCACGCTGCGCAAGTGTGTGACATGTACAGTATTTTTAGAGTTTATTTAACTCGATTAGGTAAAAAATATAAATCGTGGCTACTGAGAAAAACAAAAGCTGGCGCTGAGCTGTCCACCTGCCCGAGGGTCCCACCCATCATATCAAAAGAGGGAATCGGGCAGGTCCACACTCTGCCCGCCAGACTGCCCCGGACAATGATTTATTCTCCCGATTTTCCCTTTTTTAAATTTTTTTCTCTCGTGCGTGGTTCACAGTTCACTTTCCATCCAAGTAAAGCACACCCCCCCCCCCTGGGGCCAAAAACCCTGCGCCAGCTGTACCCGCGACAAGGTCCAGTCATCAACTCAATCAATCGCCATCAATCCCCTCCTCCCCGGCGGGCCCCACTCCCACCATACATTGAAACCTGGTCCTACCCCGTACCGGATCACTGCTCACCGTCACATGACTCCCCACGTGGCGCGTCTCCATTCGAGGGACCGCGTGGGGTAGGGGCTGGGGCCGGGCCGGGGGGGGCCTCGTAATGATCCCCAACCCCGGTTTCGAGTTAGCCATGATTTAATGAAGGTGATAAGGCGGGGAAACGTGCCACGTGGCAAGATATTACTGGACTGTGAGGGAGAAAAGGGACACGGTACGATGATTAGTGTGGGTTTTTGGTGAGCTTCGGGTTCACGTTGTCGTGGCTGCTGCCGGTGTGTGCGTAGCTGTAGAGAGCATTGGACGCGAAGCTTCTTTCTTTATTCTTACAAGGAAAGGAGGAATCATGGCTGGGAAAAGCCTGCCTCTTGCGTACACGTGTTTCGGAGACCCTCATGATTTTCTCTTCTCGGTGGCTGCTTTTTCGTGATTCCTTTTTTGTTTTTTTTTTTCATTTTTTTGGGTCAAATTTATAAGGTTTTGATGAAAACAATTGGACGGCTGAATTTATTGGATTAGGTCTGTTAAAATCGACTGTCCATGATGTTTTTTATGATGATGTCGGCATTTTTAGATCAATCGAGGAAAGAATAGATACTTGTCTCAAATCGAGCGCACGTTTTGCTCAATTAGGAACACAAAATTGGGGTAACGACATAAGCAATATGCCTCGTGTGTGTGTGCGCGCGCGCGCGCGTGCCGAATGCCGATTTAGGCTATCTCGACAATTCAATCTATTCTCGCCGGCGTGACATCATTCACCGATGCGGGCAATTAAAATCTGATCACATTTTTTTTTGCAATTTCGAATGGTGGTCTTGCCAGGCCCTTACGCGAAATGTTCAGGTACTTGAATCGAAAAAAAAAAATGGATGCCCGACTGTGAAACGGGCAAAAAAAATTCAAGGTCTTGCAGTGTTATTACTCTCGAGAAATAACAAGGGTTTTGCTTCCTCTCGCCAAGCGGGGGAAGATTGGATTATGTTTGCAATTTATGTTAAGCCTAGGGCTTGAAGAAGAATAGCCAAAATTGGGATACAAGCTTGACCACCCTCTTTTTCTCACCGGTCTAGATTAAAGAGCCTTAATTAATTAGATAGGCAATTATTGACAATCTCTTTTTAAAGTTGTAGAGAAAGGAGGAGGAGTTCTTACGTCGCAATCATCCCAAGAATTATCTTAAACTAAAAGATTAAAAAAAAAAAAGGAAAATCGTCATCAAAAGTAATCACAAGCCCTAGGTCAAATTAATAATTGCATGTGAGTGGTGGAGGCCGAGGGCCCCACATTCTATATACATTTTAGTAATTAAAGGAAATAGGGGTGGCCATTTTTGAGTTTCCACTCGTTTGACCCACCGACAGTTTCTGGGCACGTGGATTGACGAAATTGCCCTTCGCCGGACGCGAGATCGCCGCGCCGGGGGGGTGCCAATTCCTGTCCACTCGAGATCGCAATTTAAATTAGAGATATGGTTTTGTTCATGAAGGCCAGGTCGTGGTAGGCATGTTTAGTTGCCAAAAATATGATAATCGGTGTCGAAATAAGTCAATTTAGCCCATCATACCCACGAGAAAAATTGACTCAATGCCTATGATGGGTTGTCCATGGTCTCAATGTAGATACGTGACCGCAATCTTTTAATTGGAGTATATTTCGGGGGTACCGACATCGCGTTAGGATTGCGAAGTCCGAATTTAGAGCACCTTAAACACGGTATCATCCGCATTAATGGCCGAATAAGACATTGCTTGATAATGGCGAAAATGGTATCGAAACCTTCCCATGTAAAGTCAGTCTACATGTCCACAACGGTCATCGAACAACGTTGTGGACATTGATAATCATTATTAGAATGCACCGGCCGGCGCAAACGATGGCTTATATTTCGATGGACACGCGCTCATTCGGAGTCGAGGTTTCTAATCGAATCCTTTTGCGGTGCCGGTCATTCCTTGCGCGAGCATCGATCTCAATTTTGGTGGAGTGCAAGAGCAACATCATCGTGTTTTTTTTTTTTCATTGGGTTCCGGCAAAATCAACTCAAGAGAGAGATATTTAAGAACAGTAACTTCGAACTTGTGCATGCTATGCCACGAAAAAACTCAAAATTGGTATGCATGCGACAGACAAAAAGCAAAATCCAGGCTGGTACACCCCCGTCAATGGCCATGCATCATCTTTTCTAACCGGGCGATTTCACGATAAAATTTTCATGTGTACATGTATGGGATTTTTAGCGGTATAAAATTAATTTGAAATAAATTTGTCATATCTATATTAATTAGAAATTAATGAAACCGAGTTTTTATTGATACGCGCGACGTGGACACGTGATCGAGAAAAATTAATCAACCAAGCGTCCCGGGATCTCTAATTTCCGAAATAAAAGATAATGTCTCCAGGTGTGAAATTACGAGAACGAAGCGCGAACCGCCCCGAAAATAAAATAAAAAAAACAATAATTTACTGCCCCCACATGATTTTAGACAAAGAATAATTAAGGTGGTCCGGTTCATTTAACACGAGGCGCCAGGCCGAGGCCGACCACTCGGGGGATCTCGAAACCGAAACCGAAACCCCCGGAAACGAAACGAAACGAAACGAAACGGCGGGAGAGGGAGCGTACTTTTTGGTTTCAGTCAACGGCCAACTTAACAGTCAAAACCCAGCCGTGTTACGAAACGAGACGGGTCCGGGGACTCGGCAGGAACGTATCGTGTCGCGAGAAAATCGAGCAGAACAAAAAAAACACGTACGTTACGTTCGTGCACTTGCGGTGTCCGCGTGAGCGGGATCCTGCTTGCCAGGACTTTCTCTCTCTATCTCTAGAAAAGGTGTCGGGTACGCGTTTTCTCGCTCCTAACCCCTGTCGAGCTGTTCTCTTCTCATCTCCGACTGAAGGAAGAAGAAGATAGATAGATAGATAGATCCCCCCACCCCCACCCCCACCCCCACCCCCACCGCTTTTTTCACTTAATTAAGTTGGGGAAAAAAAATCGAAAAAGGAAAAAGGAAAAAAAAAAGGAAAGCCGAGCCAAAATCCCAGCTCAGAATCGCTCGACAATCGCCATTAAAGCACCCCCCTTTAATTTAATTCCATTTCAGCAAAACTGAAGCAGCTCTCTCTCTCTCTCTTTCTCTCTCTAGAACCACAGTCTCTCTTTCTCTCTCTACTTTCTCCGTGGGTAAAAGGAGAGAGAAGCGGTGCTGTTGATCACCACCACCACCACCACCTCCCACCTCCCACCTCCTCCTCCGCCTTTTCCCCCTCTCTTTTCCTTGCCGGTGGGGGCACCGCCCCAGCGCCACCACCACATTGTGGTCCCCACTCCCCCTCTCCCTCTCTCTCTCTCTCTCTGTTACTGACTTTCTCGTTCTCTCTCTACCGCAGGACGAGACTCGATTAGATTGGGTTCACTCGCCTACACAAACGCATCTGCATCTGCTTCCCTTCTTCTTCTCACTCCCCACACTTCCCTTCTCTGTCACGCCTCCACATCTCTCTCTAAAAGCGCTCACATACGCAGGCACGACCCATTTCCCCTCTCTCCTTGTGTGAATCTATCTGTCTGAAAGGCTGTTCGTCGCGCGCTGATCGAGATCGAGAGACCCCCCGAGCAGAGCATACCTCGCTCGACAAGCATTCTCTCCAGATCGGCCGCTTCACTTCTCGTGGAGGGGCCCCCCTTTTTGGGTTCCTTGTCGTGGGAGTTTAGCAGGGGGCAGTGGACTGAGTCGAGGCTTTGAGGGGCCTGTAGAAACCTCACTTCTTCTTCTCCGAGCGGCAATGCAGAGATCCGGGTAGATTTTGTAGAGCTGAGACTGCTTGACTCTTCTTCTTTTTTCTTTTGGACCTCCATTTTTGTCGGTGGTGGGTGAGTTGGGTTTTGTTCTAAGTCCCACCATGAACACTGGAGGGAGACTCATTGCTGGGTCTCACAACCGGAACGAGTTCGTGCTCATCAATGCCGATGAGGCTTCACGGGTAATGTCCCCTTCTTCTTTTCTTTCTCGTGTCGGTGTCAGATCGATTTATCGTTCTTTCTTTTTTCTTTCGATTTTTTGGGCTTACCAAACTGTGATTCAGAGGACTGTGAGATAAATCAGGAGATTCATCTTGCATGGAAATCTGGTGCTCTATTTGCTAACAGGGTTTTTCTTAAAGATCTCGTGCTCCCAGTTGCGAATCTGTCTATTTTTGTTGCATTATTTGGGGTTTCTCTCTTTCTAAGGAGTTCTGATATCATAATGTGCTCTGTTGCGAGAGTCAGTTTCGTTTTAGGGAGATAAATTACTGGCGACGAAGTTGCTTTCTTCTGATTCGACTTTCTGGCTTTGTGGACGAGGGAGGAGGACTCCCTCTCAGTTCAGATGGTTTTGCTTCGGTTACTTTCATGTTTTAGCACAATCAATTATGTGCATTGTGCCGTTCTTGTTTTCAGTTGACCACTTTCCTCGCCGCGGCATACGGATTTTCATGTGCAGTTGAAAATTCGGATTGCTTGCTTTGGTCGGTCAGCAGTCGTGTGCTGGATTCTTCCTTTATTCATGGGCATGACAGTTCTACTCTCTCATCTTTTTATTTTGTTTAGTTGTGTGATGTGGAGCTTACTGAAATCAAGAATGTTGGTTGTTATATGTTCCTGCTAGTTCTCTCATCTTAACTGATTCTTTTGAGTTAGTGTGGTGTTTGTGTGCATGACGTTCAGCCGTTTTAGTCTTGCATTATCGACTTGATGAGATAGGAGGATCAGCTTCTGGATGTGGTTTTCTTTGAAAACCCAGGCACTAATGCGATGTTTGTGTTTTTCCAGATCAAATCTGTGAAGGAACTGAGTGGGCAGATATGTCAGATATGTGGGGATGAAGTGGAGATAGCAGATGGCGAGCTCTTCGTTGCCTGTAATGAATGTGCTTTTCCAGTTTGTCGGCCTTGCTATGAGTATGAGAGAAGAGAAGGAAATCAGGCCTGCCCGCAATGTAAAACTAGATACAAGCGCATCAAAGGTGAGATATTCTTCCTCATTCCTCAATAAACAATCCCCCTGAAGTATGGTTGACGAAGTGATCTCGATTTGGTAATTTGATTTTCAGGCAGTCCGAGGGTCGAAGGTGATGAGGAAGAAGATGACACTGATGATTTGGACAATGAGTTTGATTATGAACCTTCAGAATCCCAGCATTTCCCAGAGAAAATGTTGTCCTCGCGGCTTAATAATGGCCGTGGTGCCCATCCAAATGCATCTGGCGTGCCCACTGAAGTTGATTCCTCTCCGCCCACTTCACAAATTCCTCTATTGACATATCGCCAAGAGGTCTCTCTCTCACATACACACAGAGTCACACACAGAAGAAAAGGGATCTGCTGTCTTGCATAATGTTAGGTCTGTTATAGATAATTCATGGTGATGATCTCTTTTACTTGTTCTAGGATGCTGAGATTTCTCCCGATCAACATGCTCTTATTGTTCCCCCTGCCACGGCTCATGCATATGGAGTTCCTCCGATGCCATATTCGGATTCTTCTAATCCTCGTGAGTCATTTTCTGACCACTTGTCTTGTGGATGGTTCTAATTAACTCAAGACTGAATCGAGCGCTTCTCTTTTTATAGTTCAACCCAGACCAATGGCCCCTGAGAAAGACATCACCCACTATGGGTATGGAAGTGTGGCATGGAAGGATAAAATTGAGAAGTGGAGGAAAAAGCAAAACGAGAAACTTCAGGTTGTTAAACATCAAGGAGCAAGTGATGGTGGAGACTTTGGCGGTGACGAATTGGATGATACCGACTTGCCCATGTACTCTTCTCTTTTCAGTATCTTTGGGACTTGATTTTCTGTTTGGAATAGTTTCAATTGGTTTATCTGTTGTTTTCTTTGCTGTGTTTACGTTCTTTGTAGCCAAAAATTAGGGTTACAATAGAGATCGACTGTGCACCCCTTATTTAGTCTATTGTGCGACTTACAAGAAATTGAATATGAGACCTGCCAGGGTGCAATACACATACTATGCCACTGAAAAAGATACGTTATTATATACAAAATCATTGGCATTTGCAATGGGTAACTATGAGATTGCTGTTCTTGTAACGAATTATTATACAATCTTGGAAGTATTCCTTCAGGTTGCCTAGAATTTGTCTTCTTGAAGGAAGACATAAATGTAAATATGATATGATGCTGCAGTTTTGGGACATGAGCGTCGATTATCATTTTTTGTTTGTAACTTTTTTATTTCGTAATAGTTTACAAGCTTTTCCCTTTTGCACATTATCAGGATGGATGAAGGGAGGCAGCCTCTTTCAAGGAAGTTACCCATTCCTTCGAGCAAGATAAACCCATACAGATTAATAATTGCCCTCCGTCTTGTGATTCTCGGACTATTTTTCCATTATAGAATTCTCCATCCAGTTAATGATGCGTATGGATTGTGGTTGACATCGGTTATATGTGAAATATGGTTTGCTGTGTCGTGGATATTGGATCAGTTTCCTAAATGGTACCCTATAGAGAGAGAAACGTATCTCGATCGTCTATCTCTGAGGTATGAGTAGACAAATTCAAATTATATTGCACTTTTATTTGAACTTGTTGCCTTATGCATGGTAGTGCATTTTAAATTGCAGGTATGAAAGAGAAGGTAAGCCATCGGAATTGGCTCCTGTCGACGTCTTTGTGAGTACAGTCGATCCAATGAAGGAACCTCCATTAATCACTGCCAACACGGTTCTTTCGATCCTTGCGGTGGATTATCCAGTTGATAAAGTTGCATGCTATGTCTCAGACGATGGTGCTGCAATGCTTACTTTTGAAGCACTGTCTGAGACATCTGAGTTTGCGAAGAAATGGGTCCCTTTCTGTAAGAGATTTAGTATCGAGCCCCGAGCACCAGAATGGTACTTTTCTCAGAAGATTGACTATTTGAAGAACAAAGTTCACCCAGATTTTGTGAGGGAGAGGCGTGCAATGAAGGTTTGTGGTTTCTGATATGCAATTCCCACACATGTTATGTTTATGACTTCCCGAGCAAGTTCTTTTAGCCAATATGAAATCAGATCTCTTAGGACTTTTGACCGATATCTGTGTGGGTTTGTTTGACCAGAGAGAATATGAAGAATTCAAGGTCAGGATAAATGCATTAGTTGCGATGGCACAAAAGGTTCCGGAAGAAGGTTGGACGATGCAGGATGGAACCCCCTGGCCCGGAAACAATGTCCGCGATCATCCTGGCATGATTCAGGTCAGTTGATGTTCCTCAGATTTTATGTCGTCTTACATTGCTAATTGGAGTCATACTTTGGTAGGTGCTTGACAGAAACATAGTATCCCAGTTCAAATTGAAAGTAAAGAAATTGACACAAGAAACCGAGATATCGCCGTTTCAAGCAGATACCGATACGATAGTGAGGCGCTTGTATTGCATATCCCATTGCCGTGAGGAGCAATGTTCTCTCACTTAATTCAAACCTGTCCAACGATGTCATCATTGAACCCCCGAAATAAGTTATTGACTATATTGATTAGTCCAATGCATTTCAGCTGGCAAATTACTTGCGTTCTCATCACTGCAAGTTTCTACTTCCATTTACATATAAAGATCCTGGGCATTCTTTTTGCAGGTCTTTCTTGGTCATAGTGGTGACTGCGATGATGCTAAAAATGAGCTGCCTCGATTGGTTTATGTTTCTCGTGAGAAAAGACCAGGTTTTGAGCACCACAAGAAGGCTGGTGCCATGAATGCCTTGGTAAGTCAATTCTGTTTTTCTTTGCATATGGCTGGGTGTCACGTATGCTATTGCCGGGAAGTCTTGTTTAATATGATTCTTGTGACGAATGATCCTGTTTTGAAACACCATAAGAAGAATGATGCCATGAGTGATCATTTTTCTCTCTTGGTGCTGATGTGCAAATGATACAGATTCGGGTCTCTGCTGTCATCTCAAATGCCCCTTACCTTTTGAATGTTGACTGCGATCACTACATCAACAACAGCAAGGCTCTCAGGGAAGCTATGTGTTTCATGATGGATCCGACATCGGGGAAGAAAGTTTGCTATGTGCAGTTTCCTCAAAGATTTGATGGGATTGATCGTCACGATAGATACTCCAACAGAAACGTCGTATTCTTTGATGTAAGTATATTTCTCCTTTCTTATTGGCATTTTGTTGTATTATGCTCTTCGTGCTTGAGGAATCCTATTCCTGATTTTTTCCTTGTGTAGATCAACATGAAAGGACTTGACGGTCTCCAAGGACCAATTTATGTTGGTACCGGGTGCGTCTTCAGAAGGCAGGCCCTTTATGGACATGATGCTCCTTCCAAGAAGAAACCTCCTAGCAAGACATGCAACTGTTGGCCGAAATGGTGCTGCCTCTGCTGTGGAGGTAGAAAGAACAAGAAAGGGAAGACAAAGAAGGAGAAGAGCAAGAAAACTAAGAACAGGGAAACGTCCAAGCAGATACATGCACTTGAAAATATTGAAGAGGGAGTGTCAGGTACATCTTACTTTATTTCTGATAATCGCTCAACTATGTAGTCTCTTGTTAGTCAAATTTAAAAGTAGATAAATATGGGATTTTCCATGGCAGAGGTGAGCAACGAGAAGTCGTCTGAGATGACTCGGATAAAGTTGGAGAAGAAATTTGGTCAATCCCCCGTTTTTGTTGCTTCCGCGATTTTGGAAGATGGTGGTGTTCCGCCAGATGCTAGTCCTGCGTCGCTACTAAAAGAAGCCATCCAAGTCATCAGTTGCGGTTACGAGGACAAGACAGAATGGGGAAAAGAAGTGAGTGCAATAAGTCAGACAAATGGTCAAGATGGGCTTTGAAATTGGCATTGCAGCAAGTTTCGTTTTTGCAAACTAAATTTAGTTTTCAATCTGCTGCAGGTTGGCTGGATATACGGTTCGGTGACTGAGGATATATTGACCGGGTTCAAAATGCACTGCCATGGCTGGAGGTCGGTGTACTGCATACCGAAGAGGCCTGCATTCAAGGGTTCGGCACCAATCAACCTTTCGGATCGTCTGCACCAGGTTCTTCGGTGGGCTCTTGGGTCGGTCGAGATTTTCTTGAGCAGACATTGTCCGATCTGGTATGGCTATGGGGGGGGTTTGAAGTGGCTGGAACGATTTTCTTACATCAATTCGGTTGTTTACCCCTGGACCTCTATCCCCTTGATTGTTTACTGTACACTCCCGGCTATCTGCCTTCTCACGGGGAAATTCATTGTGCCTGAGGTAAGGGCTTTTATGTTGTCATTCTTGTCGATTTATTAGCAAATGGTCCTGCCGAATGATTTTTTTTTGTTTTTATTTTTTGGTTGGATCTGCGGAATGATGGTGTGAAGCCTTTTTTTTCAGTTTTATCTTCGTCGCAGCCTCTGGAATTGTTCGATATTGCTTGATTACCTACTTGATACTGTAGTGTTACTTGTTCACTTACACATGCTAACCTTATGAGTGGCTCACAAAATGGCTTATTACAAACGTCAGCATTATGTATGTGAATAAGCAAGTATATACCTTTTGGAGCGGCCAGTTAGATGGTTCGATTTTAACCAGGATACTATTGAGATTTGGCCTTACTGTTGTGGGTCGTGCACAAATTACTAGCCTTCATGAAGAAAATGGAAGAAAATGAAAGATCTGCACCAAGGAACTGACAGCACAAGACGACTGGTCTCATGACTCATTTCTGATTGAGTGCTTTTTCTAATATGAGATATTCTTGCCTTTTCTGATACTTCTGTGCATCAACTTCAAGCGGTGATTATCCTAATAATTTGATTTTTGTCTGCAGATTAGCAATTACGCAAGTCTTGTCTTTATGGCACTTTTCATCTCGATTGCTGCGACTGGTATTCTTGAGATGCAATGGGGCGGCGTTGGAATCGATGACTGGTGGAGAAACGAGCAGTTTTGGGTGATTGGAGGCGTTTCGTCGCATCTTTTTGCTCTCGTCCAGGGTTTACTCAAGGTTTTAGGTGGAGTCAACACGAACTTCACCGTCACCTCAAAAGCAGCGGACGATGGAGCATTTTCGGAACTCTATCTCTTTAAATGGACATCGCTATTGATACCCCCCATGACTCTCCTGATCATGAACATTGTCGGGGTTGTTGTCGGGATCTCTGATGCCATCAACAACGGGTACGATTCGTGGGGTCCGCTCTTCGGTAGGCTATTTTTCGCCTTCTGGGTCATCGTCCATCTCTACCCATTCCTAAAGGGATTGCTCGGGAAGCAAGACCGGATGCCGACAATCATCGTGGTCTGGTCAATATTGCTCGCCTCCATATTGACCCTCATGTGGGTCAGGATCAACCCATTCGTGTCGAGGGACGGCCCCGTGCTGGAAGTTTGTGGATTGAACTGTGATTGAAGGGTGCAATGAAAGTTTTAAATTAGATAGTCATTAGGTCACAACATTAAGGAGGAGATGAGATGGTCATGGAGTTTGTGGGAGAATCTTTGAATGCTTCCTGGGATTATCTGCACAATGAAATAAGAAAAACAATTGATGGGCAAGGCCCAAAAAGAAAAAGAAGGGGAATTCTTGGAGGAAGCTATTATATCTGTAATTTGGGTTGATGCTGTAGATACAAGAGGCTGGGGCTGACACATTGTCATTTGTTCTTACAGGCACAGGGTTTCATCAAATTCTTTTATTAAATTTAGGGTTTGTATGTCTTTTTTTGGGGGGGTTCCTATGTACTTTAAAAAAGTGATGGGGGATTGAATTTACATGGTACTGACTCCCCCTCTGTGAAACATTGGCTTTTCTGTACGTGTCTGGGTGAAGTAGTATTCGTATCATGTTGCATTGGTTTTGTAATCGTTCAATGTGGACATGGCATGTAATCTTGTACTTTTGAAGACGAGAAAACGTCGGATTCTTATTTGTTGTCTTCTTGAGCAATTTGTTGTTTTGTTTTGTTTGATGCTAATGCTTGGTTGGTGAACATTTGCATGGCTCTTAAGAGAATATCTCATCTATGATGAACGTGACTATCTTTGATGAACGTGACTATCATGTAGCAAATGTCGTTAGCATGTTGGGATGATTGGTCACAAGATGAATAAGTTTCAGATCTTTCCTCGTGTTATGTTATTAATGGTTCTAAGTTTTTGGAATCTAGAATATACTCAATTTTTATGAATCGATTTGGCCTAATTCCAAGAAAAACCTCAAACTTTGACGTTTGTCCAAAAAATATCCATAACTTTTTTTTGTCTCATAAAAAACCTTCAACTTTTGGTTTTGTCCCAAAAAAAACCTCAAACTTTGGTTTTTGTCCCAAATATACCCACAACTTTTTTTATCTCATAAAAAACCTCCAACTTTTGATTTTGTCCCAAATTTACCACAGTTATTAAAAAAAAGGAGTGTTTCGCGCCCAGTTGAACAGAACCCATGATTGTTCGACAAAGATCAAAATGTACTTCCAATTGTTTCAAGGAAGAATGTTTGACACATTGCAGTCGCATTAATTCATTTCTAGACATAATTGAGTTACCCGAGATTCACATACAAATTTCAGTGGGAACAAGATATTAACAAATATTCTTCTTATACTTCAAATTTTTACCGAAATGATGATCACAAGAAAGCATTGGGGGCAGCAATTTTTCGTCACAGAGGCAGGGTTGGCAGCAGCTTGTTGTCACAGATGCAGGGTCGGCAACAGCTTGTTGTCACAAATGCAGGGTCGGCACGATGGTCCTCGGTGGAAGGCTCGATTGGCATCGATGACTATAAGAAGTCGATGACGAGGGTTGCTATTGTCTCGGGATAAGGCCACACCATCGGGCGACGGTTGAGAATCACTTGGAGTTTCGACAGAAGCTAAACGGCCGACGTCGGGTAGTCGGGAATTCTACGAGATGGGTTTTGAGGGTTTTTTTGTGATTAGACTGGTAGATTTGGGACAAATTCAAAAGTTGAAAGTTTTTTAGGAGACAAAAAAAAGTTGTGGATATTTTTGGGACAAATGCCAAAGTTTGAGATATTTTTGGGATTGGATTGGTAGATTTGAGACAAAATCAAAAGTTGGAGGTTTTTTATGAGACAAAAAAAAGTTGTGGATATTTTTGGGACAAAGGTTAAAGTTTGGGGTTTTTTTTGGGATTGGGCTGAATCGATTTTAGAACCTACCCTGTCTGCTTCGATTTCAAGGTCTACTTGAGATTTTTTTTTTTTTTTTTTTTTTTGCATTTCATGTTTTAGAACAAAATAGTATGAGCAACAAATCCAGGACCAACACATGTATGACTATAAATGATGAAAATTTTAAACACGTAGTCACGTACAATTATAAATAATAAAACTATGGCTGAGAAGCGGTTCCAAAGCCAACTTGATTTCCTGGTGGGTCTTCATTTGAAACCGACCGAAAATCAGACCTGTTCAAACTTGTTCACTTTAGAACCTGAAATCAGATTGATTTTTCGGGCTGTCCGATCCAATTCTCTATTCTATCCAGTCGAGTTGCACACGTGCACCTAACAAATTTCCCCCTCAATTTGAGTATGTCACATCGGGCCAATGATTCCTCAACCAAAATCAAAACATTCTTTTTTTTTTTTTATCGATGAGCAAATCTAAAATTTCAATGACCGACATCTCGTGAACTGAATGCCAATTGGATTAGTGCGATTGGTTGAAGCGTCAGGAAAATTCTAACTCGAGAATTAGAGGTCAAATAATCAAAACGTATTAAGTACACCACAAGTGCCATAAATTATATACGGCGCTCACTTCAGTGCCAAAACTTTCAAAGTGATCACTTTAATGCTAAGTTTTTGTAACTTTGATCACTTAAGTGCCAACTTTTTTTTTAATAAAAAGATCACTTTAGTGCAAACCCCGATTTAAGCTGACGTGACTTGCCGAAAATCCAACACTTGTATTTTTTATTATTATTTGAGCTGATGTGGCTTATCAGACTATGCACTGAAGTGATGGTTTTTAAAAGAAGTTGACATTTAAATGATCGAAATTACAAAAACTTAGCACTAAAGTGATCAATTTGAAAGTTTTGGCACTAAAGTGATCGAAGTTACAAAAACTCAGTACTAAGAGTGCGTTTGTTTTGGGGAAAGTATTTTCAGGGAAAGTGTTTTCTGGACTTTCGTCTGTTTGGTTTGCGAAAAATGATTTGGTCAACGGAAAGTACTTTTCAGTCAACAAAGATTTTATTCATTAAAATAGGAAAGTGAATTCCCCAAAATAAAAAGGTGAAAACATTTTTCCAAATTTAAGTCTCTCACTTTCTTTGAAAATAGGGCTGGGCCGATCCTGGGGACCGATCTAGGAGCCGAGGCCGGGGTTGGGGATCGAGACCAGGGCCTGGGATCGGGACCGAGGTTGGTGACCGAGGATCAGGGCCGGGACGGGGATTGGGGCCGGAGTCGGGGACCCGGGTCAGGGCCCTGGCTGGAGACTGGGGACCGAGGCCGGGGCCGAGGCAGGGGCCGGTGCCGGGACCACGGCCGGGTTCGGGTCCGGGGCCGGGACCGAGGCCGGGACAGCGGCCAGGTTAGGGTCCGGGGCCGGGACAACGGCCGGGTCCAATGCAGGGACCGAGGACCGAGGCTGGTGACCGAGGATCAGGGTCGAGACGGGGACCGGGGCCGGGGATCGAGACAGGGGCGGGGCCAGGGCCGGTGCACTGACTGAGACCGGGGTCGGGACCAGAACTTGGACTGGGGAACGGGGACCAGGCCGGGACCTGTATAGGGGCCTGGCCGAGTCAGTTCACGTCAGCTCTCTCGACCATCTGTCTCTCTTCAGTATCAATGACAGTCCCTTTGATGAGATTGAAATTATTTTCCAAATGAGAACCAAACATCGAAAAATACTTTCGGTAACATATTACCAAATAAAGGAAAACAAATCGTTTTCCGAGAAAGTGATTTTCAGGAAACCACTTTCCAGAAAACGAATTCCTGAAAATCACTTTCATGAAACAAATACACCATAAAGTGATCGATTCGAAAGTTTTGGCACTAAAGTGAGCGCGATAAACAACTTATGGCACTTGAGGAGTAATTAACCCTTTTTTGTTATTTGACCTCTAAGTCCCGAGTTAGAATTTTCCTGATGCTTCAACCAATCGCACTAATCCAATTGGCATTTCGGTTTAGATTTGCTCATCGATTAAAAAGAAATGTTTTGATTTTGGTTGAGGAATCATTGGCCCGACGTGACATACTGCCAACACCTCGACAGGAGGGCTTTCCAAAATCCCGCACTCTTCTTTAATCTTTTTCTATTTACTCAGAGTAATCGGCGCATACGAAAGCTCTAAATAATCAAGACGGCCAAAGAAGCACAAGTGCACAGAATTCAAAAAACTCAACTGGCTGGCATGCCTATTCAAAAGTGGTACGGCCATATATGGTTCCACTAATCAGATTATACACGCATATCTCAAACAACAGCTTTTTATTCACATCCCAGACATTTCAAGTAAGATTCCTTCCCAAAATTCGTGAATTTGTATGCAATGCAATCTCCGGCTTCTTCGCAGATAAACCTCACGTGGGTGTGCCATCCTCGGGGATGGACTCACCCCGCATCTCACTCTAAAGGTATCTCAAGCTTTAAAGATGGAGACATCTTCGATTATCAAAAAGCGTTGAAGGACATCGCGAATTCCGTCCGGTTCCCATGGGTCATTGCCAAATAAACCTCGTGGCGGTATAACGTCGGATAGACTCATGACGAATGTATCACTTGTTTCATCATGAAATGCCATACCATGCATACATATTGAAATCTTGCTGTCATCGGCATTCAGAAGTTTCATAAAATGAATAAATCATTCATATACATGATCATATTCTTTTCAAGAAACCCAACGATGCCGGAATCAAGCATAACAAGCGAAAGACAATTTGAATTGTCAAAGCCAATCGATGTGACAGATCTGTCCTCAACATGAAAGCTGGGGGAGACTAAGACAAACAAAAGACACCGTCGGAGTCATTCCTACGCCGGTCAACGCTCGTCTTGGTTGACCGGTCCTTGCCCTTTCTCTGCTCCCTAGTCACGTTGAACGGAGAAATTCCTATTTTTAATTCGCTAGGGCAGCCCCAGGCAGTTTAAACATATAGTTTGAAAGACACAAACCCTAATCACAAGTAAAACCAAGACGAAGATGTTGTAAGAAATTGACCATTTTATTGGGTCTCTCTCTCTCTCTCTCCTGGACTTGATCAATTCTAAGTAAGGGGTCAAAATCTATGGTAATGCTAGATGTACAAACATTGACTTATGAAACTGGTTATATGTAAGTAAACATTCGAATAAGCGAACTATATACACGAACTCGAGAAAATCCTAGGACATCATATCGGCTTACGAACCGAAATTGTTAATCTGTTCGTGCATCTCCAGCATCAATTCATATAAATAGCCTGCACAACAACATAAAAACTCTTTTGGTGGAGCATCTCGATTGTTGAATAGAATCGTGAAAGGCGATTGAATGATTTGAGCGCTGTCTTCTATCTATTTCGGAATATAGTCCTCGACCCAAACGTAAATTTCGTTTGTAATTTACAAGCAAATGAATTGACCAAATTCTTTTTTAAAAAAATTTGACCAAATTAGATAGAGGCTAATTACTTGCTTTGGTTGGTTAGGTTTATTTTTATCTTTGGCATTAAGGACCTAAGTCAAAAGCGTTTTCGAGGTCTAACTAAAAGGGTGCTAACATTAAGCAAAGAAAAGACATACATAGTTGTAAAATGACATTTTAGCCCCAAAAATATGTGATGTCATGAATGGATTTGCATGTTTTTTAGGTTTAGAAATTGTGGCTAAATCAGGCTCAAAATGATTTCCACCATATCATCTTGTGGGTAAAATTACCAAAAAATTTATAAAATCTATTAGGTCTATGTTAATTTAGTTCTAAATATTTCAATTTGACCAATTTAGTCCTAAACCTTTTGAAGTTTTGCCAATTCATTCCTAAACCTTCAATTATACAAGATTGAGTGCTAATTTTTTTTTTACCATAGCCAATTTAGTCCTTTTGGACATTTTTTACCAGAAGCTGCTGACGCGACAGTCTAGTCAGCGTCATTCGTCCTACATGGCACGACCGGTGACAGCTAGCGCTGATGTGGACAATTGTTTAATTTTTGTCAATTTTTTTTAATCATATTTTGTTTTACCTTTTCTAATTTTTCATAACCCTAGGCTTGAGGCACTCACTGCCCACAGGCGAGGGCATCGACCATCACCTAGATCCAAGAGAGGGCTACGACACCCTTGCTTGGACCAGTCGAGGTCGTTGGCCCAAGGTTAGAAAAAAAAAGAAAAAAAAAAGAAAAGAGAAAAAAATAATAACTAATTCAAAAATATTTAAGAATCTGTTTTAAAAAAAATTATCCACGTTAGCGTCGGCAGTGCAACGTAGGACAATGGCGTTGATTGGACCCCGGAATCGCGATGACCCAATTGGAAGAGCTCCAAATCAGCAAATTTCGAAATGAACAAACTGACAAATCATCTAAAGGTTTAGGACTAAATTGACAAATCGTCAAAAGGTTTATGGCTGAATTGACAAATCGTCAAAATGTTTATGACTAAGTTTGCGCAGTTGATAGGTTTAGGATTGAATTGGGAAATCGTCGAAAAGGTTTAGAACTAAACCGATATAAGTTGAAAGGATTATGATCAAACTGATATAAGCGTAATACATTTAAGATTTTCTTTGGTAATTTTTTTCGGGACTTGTGAGACAGAGAATACGAATAGGCAGAACCTAGAGACCACTTACAATTCCTCCAAAATCACGTGGAACGTGTTGAGTTGAGCGTGACTCACACTGTGTGACATGAAACACATTTTCCATATGTATGACATTCAACGAGGGCCATGTCTGATTGAAAAGAGAAAGCAACAATAAGATAAATCTCTTACCAGAACAAATGGGGATATTTGTAATAAATACCAAAAAATAGTTTGGAAGGGATTCTATTTTGCTCACAAGATTAATTTCCTTTTCTACCCCTTTAAGAATCCTAAGTGATTTACATTATGATTAGGTACTCAAAGTGAAGGCTGCTGTAGTCATTTTGATATGAGCAATGGATTTTTCTCTTATCTAATATCTCTTCAAATTCCAATTTATCCTCTCTCGCCAAAACTTAATAATAAATCTCTCTCTCTCTCTGTTGAGTTTGTTCACGCCTTTGATCAAATAATATTGGGGAAACTTAACTTTTAAAGGAAATTGTCCAAAAATTCGTAAAATATTACACTTTTGCCAATTTAATTCTAAATCTTTTAAATTTGGTGGTTGACTCCCCAAATCTTTTTACGTTTTTCCAATTGAGTCCATCCTGTTAGTTTTGATCGAAAATTGCTAATGTGGATATTGGCCGTCTTATTTGGCACCCCCGGCGTTGACGTGGACAAACTTTGCTAATATTTTAATAATTTTTTATTGGCTGGCGAGGCCATCGCGGCCATGGACGAGGATCTGGGAAAGGCTGCCTTGCCTGCGGTCGGCGACCCTCCCCCAGTTTAGAAAAAGTAAGGAAAAAAAGAGAGAGAAAAAGAAAAAAAATTGATATAAAAAACACCATGAAAATATTAATAAAAATTGTCGTATAAGACGGCTGGCATCCAAGTGAGTGACTTACAATCAATATTGGCAAAATATAAAAATATTCAAGATTTAATTGATAAAATTAAAAAATTCAGGACTGAATTAGTAAAAATGGAGGAAATTCTTCTCTTCACGACCATCCTTGATTGCCCTTGTCATGTCATTCACAGTAATCAAATCTCTGAAGCATCACGCAGCCGAAGAAGTAAAGATCTAATAGAAATTTACAAACCCAGTCAAAGTAAGCCTATCGGTCGGCGGTGAGATGTCCACGTAATATGCTAATATAGAAACGGCCACAGGAGATCAAGAAATCGTTGAAGGGGAAGCAACTTCGATCTTCCCTGTCATCTTCATGGAACCAACGCTGCATTTTCTCTCTTCTTCCAAAAACTCGAGCACTTATCCCCAAAACGCGGTCGCCATAGCCCAGAAAAAGAGAGAATTCATCGTCTCTCCGCCCTCAGTCATCACCAAAGAAATGGCAGATAGCATGTTTCCTCCTCCTCCTTCGCACAAAGGCAGAAAAATTCACCGCCACCGCCGCCATCGCGAGGGCTTAGGCTTCACGGACTCGGACATGGCGGCGGCTCGCCAGCTCATGCAGTTGAGCGACGACAGCGACGAGGACAGGAGAAAATCAGCGGAGGAGGACGGGCCGTCGGGTCGCCAAGTTACCTCGGCCAGGATCGAAGCGATCTTCGGTAGAGAGAGCGGGGATCGTGGCGGTCGAGAGGGTCTTCGCCGGCCCAGTAAGAAGAGGTACAGAAGCCTCGCCGAGATTTACGCGGACACGGGGCCGATCGAGTCGAGAAGAACGGATGGTCATAGTAATGTGAGCAGATGAGCACACGAGTCACGAATCTTTCCTGGGTAAACGATGATTATCGGCATAGTCTTTGTAGCAAGCTTTTCTGCTGGTGCTAGAGATGTTTTCTCTGATTACTGTTCGAATTTCAATTTCGAGACTTTGATGAAGAAAACTTTGTGTTTATATACTCTTTCTTCTCTTACCCAGGATTTGATTCTTTGCTTCTTCGTCTTCCTTGCCCTCCATCGTTCTGGCACGCTTCACATTCTCTTCTCCAACTCTAGATGCAGAATAATGGTTATAACTGGAGCAAGTGCAGAGCTATGTTCCCAACTTCTCAATGCATAGACAGAATCGCGGTCTCAGCCTTCTGTAAATAGTAACTTTCTTAACTTTCCGACCGAGGAATTCGCCGGGGAGTTCGTTTCAGGAGAACTTGTTAAGCAAGTAGTTGAGGAATGTTTTACGCAGTTTTCGGCGGATCGGTGTTTTCTCGTCCCGTGTAATCGTCATCAATTCGCGAATTAAGACGTTCCTCAAAAACACTCTTTAATAAGAATTCTTATATCAAACATCATCGGTCTCCATATGGGCACTGCAAGCGCATGAAGAAATAACGAAGGCACAGTCAAAATTTTGGATGTAGACTAGCAGTACGCGAATGGGATGAAGAAGCACTTGAGATGGTTCAATGTCACCTTTGTGTTTCCAAATGTATACTCTTGCTATTTAGGATGAGCATGATCCGGGTGGGCGGTTCCCACCCTAGAACTAGGAACCGCCCACTAAGGACCGATTTCAAAAACTTGAAATTGAGAATTGCCCGTTTATTCCATGGATCCACCCAGGAATCAGACTGCCGGTTCGGTTCGACTCCTAGGTGAGTCAATGGAACTGGTCCCACCAAACTTCACCGATCAAATGGAGATTAAAAATTATAGATTTGGCGAGTTGATTGAAGATTAAGGATTAAAACTTATAGTAAATGGAGGCGACCAAGAGCGAGAGAGGGAGGTGATGAACGGCCGGAGCTGTAGCTGTGAGTTGATGGGAGTCAAGAGATGAAGAGACCGAGGTGAGAGTAAGGCATAGAGAGTTTGAGACAAGACAAAGCAGAGATTGAGATAAGAGTGAGAGCTTGAGAGTAGATGAGCGAGTTTCAAATTATGGATTTAGCTTTTTTAATTTTTTAAAAAGCCTATAAATTGTATATACTATAATCGGTCTCGCCCAGGTGGACGGGTGGGCGATTCCACACCTGGAACCGAGAACCGAACCGGTACTTAGGTTTCAATAATTGGAATCGGGAACCAAACCGATACTCATTGGTTCTAGGCCAGTCTTGTGTGGTTTCAGGCGATTCTCTGTTCTTTCGCACACCCTACTATCTAGGGGTGAGTAGAAAAACCATGATCCAACCAAACCGGACCGAACCGTACCCAACCGGTTGATTTTGGATAGTTTTTGGCGAGTACGGTTCGGTTCTCGGTTTCAATTTTTCAGAATCGGTTTTATCGGTTCAGTTTATGGATTTGAATGCGAACCATCCAACCAGCCCATGAACCGGCCCTCTTATATAATCTGAATGTATATTATTTTATCGATTCGGTTCTCATTATTCTGCAGGTGCTACATACCATATTTTACTGAGTTCCTTTATTTTGTTCTTTTATTTTGTCCTTATGCTTCCTTGGAGCATAATCCTATGGCTACTTGCGATGGAACAAGGCGAATTTGTTTCCTCGCCTGTTTTCTTTTTTTCATTTTTTGCTTGGTAGAAACGTAACCGAAATCCAACCAAAAACCGGACCGGACCGATGGTTCGGTTGGTTCACGGTTCATAGAAAAAACGGTTGGTTCACGGTTCGTATTTTGCCGAATCGATTTCTAGCGGATGGTTCTCGGTTCTAGGGTAAAACCACACATCCTGTGAACCGATCACCCCTACTACTATCTAATATCTTTTAACGTTCTCCATTTTTAGTTATACACACATATAAAAATCACCTCAGATTCAGTTAATCATTTCCTTTTGTGATTTTTTTTTTGCCATACTGTTTGTGCTGTTTGTCATGTGCAGGGTACTCCTTCCTCACGCGTCCCCACCCCATTTCCTGCGAAGGTGGGGATTCGAACCCCCTACATCCAAATGGAAAGAGTGGTCATTGGGGCAATCCTTCATGGTTCCTTCTGTTACGCCATTTTCTTTTTCATCTTTTGATTATATTTTTAGCAATCAATCATTAACTCTTTACCTGTATAATAAGTTACCAATTTATGTCACTTACATTTTTGTTATTGAGACATTTTTCCTTTATCATTTGATTTGTGTTTTTTCTTTATATTAAAATATCTTATTTCTTTTTATTAACTTGGCTGAAATTATCAAATTTAAAAAATATTTATTTAGTATTTTTACTGATATTTTGTTTTATATTATCATATTTTTCTGTTAATTTAATTTTCTTCCATATTTGATATACATTGATTTTTTATTTTTTACAGCAAAGTCTCTTCAACTTATCTATTTCACTAATTAAATGGATCATCCCGATAAATCTTGGGTGCAGCCCTAAAGGTGAGCGTTGAACTCCTTACATTTTTTTAGGGCGAAATGTCAGGATCGAGATTGTCAATGGTGACTATATTGCGAAACGAAAAATTACAATATCGGGGAGACGTACCTGACGGTAATTCCTAACACCACTTGAGAATATGACTTGAAGTCCAATACATTCACCTGGAAAGATGATAAAGTTGTTTATGTTAAGATTTTGTATACTCTATTAACAGTTAAGCCTTAAATATGCTCGACAACGTGAAAAAGAACTAGGTTGCTTGGAAAAAAAAAATTGTTTTTGAAAAACGTAATTTCACCATAGGTAAACCCTAACAAAAAAAAATAAAATAAAAGAAGAAACCACAGTGCCTGTGATATATAAATGGTTGATACCCACTTGAAACACAAGCAAAACAGAACCAAGTGATATATTCTTAATTAAGGCAAATCGGACTTCAGATTTTTTTTTTTTTAATATTTAAAGAGGAAGGAAAGTAAATAAATCTGAGGCCACTACTTGAAATTGCAATTGAATTAACTAAGCGCAACTCGTATTTGTGGTGGAAGTAGTTACATTTTAAATGTAACAAGAAATCCGACCAAAAAAGAAAAATGGAACAGGAAAGGACGCAAAAAAAAAAATGCAAAAGTCTATTTCAAAACGCGCCAGGTAGGGGTCGAACCTACGACTTTCTGCTTAGGAAACAGACGCTCTATCCACTGAGCTACAGGCGCAACTCGGTCATGAGTGTGACATCAAAGATATATATTGTCTCTATAACAGAACAGGAACCTCGTACCATCTTTCTCTCCCCTTTGCCTGTTCGTCCATATTTCGAATCCAGCATTCAATTCCAAAAAGCAGACCTCACTACCCTCGAGCGAGGTCGAACTTGTAGCCACTCGGTGCGCTGACAACGTAAAAAGTATTTTGAGCACGGACCAGGCGGTCGAAACAGTATTAACCGGAGTCGAATTATCCGCGTGAAATGCGTCCTGATCGATGTGATGCTTGAAATTTCGAACTTCGATTTCCTGCCAATCTACTTCTCTACCGGATATTGGTAATTTGGTATGACCGCCTACCCAAAAACCCACCCACAGGCCATTCCATTCGCATGTCGTATTCCAAACTTTGCCTGGACTTCCCCATTTATCCCCCTCAAAAGGCTGCGGAATCTAAGTTTAATACCACGATACGACGTCCAACACCAAAACTTTTTTAAGTCGTTAAAGGGAAACATCAGAAAGAGTCACGACCACAATCACTAGACAACTGCCCCACATCAGCATGTATAACTACTACACCAAGTTTAGTATCGACAGATCGAGCAAGCCTAAAAGAACTCCGATTCAGATTGCAGCCGACATGAGCCTTTAAGAGTAAGCAAAATGATTAAGATAGATAGTAACCACGGAAGGCTGACAATAAGAACAAGAATTACATACCGCTCGCCGCTTCATCAAATTATTTTCCATGTTGATAATACACAATGAGACAATCGGTACATATCCGAGCGTACCATCCTAGAGCCAAGAGACTGATAAAAGTTACAGATCCCTCCAAACACAAATTTTCAAAACACGAGACCATCAAGCGCAAAGCAAAACTGTTCCTAAGAAAAATCCTTCATCCAATCCGGATCAGGCTACACCATTGAATTTTGCTTCATACTCATGGGGTGGCTGCGCAAAAAAAAAGAGGTAACATCAAATAAGGAGACGGTGCTAATAGAATCATCTGCAACACCTAAATGGAAGCCCTTCGTAATGAAAATGTGGAGAAATGCGCTTGCTGAAAGTGTTTCTAATTAACGCTGCGGTGGGATGATTTAACAATTGGTGGAGATGCAGAAGTAGAAGTGCATTTCCATGCTGTGCTACAATGATCAATCGGAAGTAGAGGAAAAAAAAAAGTGGAATGACATTTGTTCGTTCAATCTGTTAATCTCATCATGGCATGTATCTTGATTACTCTAGTAGCTTTACAGTCTCAGAATAAAAATATCCTCTCTAGCTAAGTTGCCAGGAGTTTAATCAGTTTTAGATTCTCGAGGGTCCAATATACAAAGGGGTAATTTGAATATTATGTTTATGCGTACAGCTATCATGTGTGGGTGTGTCAAAGCCTATGCCTAGTACAACTCAAAGATGAAATGCATACCATAAATATTGCCGATATTGACCTCCCTGCGAACCATCTCAGATGCATTGCGCGCTGAGCATTCATTGCTGCTGGTACATTTTCAAACCTTAAATACACCCAACCAGCACTATTTCTGCAAAAACAAAACGTATAACAGGGTTTGTTCAGAATATGTGAGTACAGTTCAACTGAGAACAAACACATTAAACATGTCATGAAAGAGTACTCATCTAATAATTGCTTAGGCAAATGCCAAAATATTCTTCAGCAGCACCATCGTAAAAGTAACCACTTTTGCACAGAAAGAAAAATCCTCTAGAGGTCATATTAAGATAAGTTTGGCAAGACGTGTCCCATGAGAGTTCAGATTGTTCTTTTGTGACAATTAACTTGCTCCTAATGATGAGCAGCATCTTCTGAAACCCCCCAATATTGTCTATCTATATTTACTGACAGAAAAAAAAAAAAAAAAGTTGAGAACCACTGCAGCAGGATCCATGATGAAATCATCCTTTCAGCTTCCAATGAAGCTACTTTATCAATTTAACTCCAGGATATTCCAACTTGGTGCCTTACATGGGCACAGTGAACTTTTGATGTTACCGACATTTAAAAAACTGGAACCAATAATCAGCGGTACCAAGGAAAAGAGAATTTTAACATCATCCCAAACTTTGTAGAGGTACTTCACATATCGGGTCACAATACATACTTTTCCACGTAGCTATGCTTCACCCGGCCAAATTTGGAACATTCTTCTTCCACGTCCTCCTTTATGTCCAAATCAAAATCAGGTTCAGTCTGCAGAAAGAATTTCCTATGGGTGAACATCCAGAAAAGAAATGGCAAAAAAAAAGAAAAAAGAAAAAAAAATGTATCATGAAAGTGAATATCACTTGAAAGGAACAAAAAGATCAAAGCTCGATACCGACCTCAGTGGCTGGATCAAACAAGTTCTTCAGGAGCAAGCACTCAGTCGGGCTTCCAACAGCTTCAGTGGCTGCAGAAATAACTTGTGCAGGAAGCATAGGCATAGAAACAGCAGCTTGCTTGTTGAGAGGAAGGTTGACGGCTTGTTGATTTGGAGCTCCATTTAGTGCAGGAACTCCAAGTGAACCCGCAATACTGTTAACGTGGTGACACGTGGTTAAAAGAAATACTCCTCTATCTGGATAACAAAAAGTACTGCCAGTGCAACAAACCTGGTGGCAATTCCAGTTCGATCCAGCTTCTGCATTAGTAATGCTCGTGACTGAGCATTCAAAGCCTGCATGAAGCACATACCACAGAGAATATATCATCCACCAATCTGAAGCAGGGGCATATCCGGAGCAAGCAATTCTTGAAAACTGTGGTAAAAAGAACTCGCATGCAGCAGATACCGAAAATATTACCCTAATTGTCAAGCACAACCTCCACAACTAAATTCTAGCCAAAAAAAACTCCACAACTAAAAGCAAAGACATAAACAACAATTATCCTTTTCATTAAGAGCAAGGATAAATAAGTCAGCACCAGCCTTTGTGCACATTCAGAATTGTGTCAACTTCAGCTTAAAGCCAAAGCATCTCAGCCTTGCATGTTTAGGACGGCTTTGCTTTAAAATATTTGCCTGTCTTCTCTAATGGTGTTGAAAGACTAGACTTCTATTCAATATTGAACACCCCGTATCTTCAACAAGGTAAAGGCCACAAAACAATCAACAAAGTACAGGTATTGATGCGGCCATTTCAACTCCTCACAATTTCTTAGAAATTAAGACAGTGCCCTTGTTTTGGCAAGGGGAAAAAAAGAGTATTATTTTCCTAAGCCAATCTACACGCTGTAATACTTCAAGAGTTGAACTAAGCTGTGCCAAGCAGGTTCATATAAATCTTTCAACAACATCAGATTATGGTTCTCTCTGCATTTCTGCTGAGTTTGAGCCAACATATTTTTACATTATCCCATGAAACAAAACCACACTTGCAATATTTCAAGAGTTGAACTAAGCCGTGCCAAAGCAGGTTCATATAAATCTTTCAACCACATCAGATTATGGTTCTCTCTGCATTTCTGCTGAGTTTGAGCCAACATATTTTTACATTATCCCATGAAACAAAACCACACTAGTAATATTTCAAGAGTTGAACTAAGCTGTGCCAAAGCAGGTCCATATAAATCTTTCAACCACATCAGATTATGGCTCTCTCTGAATTTCTGCTGAGTTTGAGCCAACATATTTTTACACTATCCCACGAACCAAAACCACTTGTCAAGCTTCTCATTTTGCATTCTTCAGGGATCTCAGATGTACTGGCACACAATAATGCCATCAAGAATAACATTTCAGGCTGCTATGCTTTTAGGCAATATTTTAACAGAGTGTATTCCCTTTCCCTGTGAACAAGCAAATCCTTTTCTGCTAGCTCAGCACAGAGGAAGAGCTGCTCCATTATGAGCTAGAGGACACAAGTTCAAGTAACAATAAAGCATTTCTTTAATGCCATAGCAAGCGTACTTTATATTCACAAGCCTCCCCAGACACTTGAACACAGGAGCAAGCTCCGTGATCTTTTACTTAACTTTCTATAGAAGACATGATACCTTTTTTCCCTTGAAGAAGCTGTCATAAATTCAACTTCTTGTAACCAACTATGCTCACCTATAATATTTTGGATCAGATGATAGCTATTTCTTGCATGAAGATACTAGTCATCATTATGACAAATTCTCATGCATGTTTGACTGCGCCAAGGTGCTCCTATTAAGTATACATTACAACACCCAAAGGGCCAAACTTTTGTACCTCAAATATCTTTTATAACTAAGATATAAGATGAAGCTATCACTTACCAATCCACCCTCATCATCATCCAAATCTGCAGTTTTTGCTGTAGTATCTTGCGCTCCAACATGATCGGTGACAGAAGAAATCTGTACAGAAGAATTAAGAATCCACAACATTAGCAGAACTCCAGAAGAGAGGAAAACAAAAATCAATGAACAGTGAACAAAACAAAAGAAAACTGTTTAAGCACATAATGGATGAAAAAAGCTCACCTTGAGAAAACGACCAGCAATTTCCAACTTCCCATTTACACTTTGAGCAGCCTTAGCATGTTCAAGCTGAGCAAACTGCAACGGATAATCAATTAACACACCAAGAATCTAAAAAAAGGGGAACAACCACTAATTCAACCAGAAACATTTACAGACTTGAACAAACCCAAAGCCTTTGCAGTGTCCAGTCTCTGGATCAAGGGGAAGTTGCACCAGCTCAACAGGACCAAAAGCCTCAAAAATCTAATTCCCAACAGCAAGGTACATATGTTAATTAAACTTGCAGAATGAAATCTTCAAAAGGCTGGTGCCAAGAACAAAGGCAACCAAGGAAATGAATATCCTACATTCCCACATATGATGCATTCCAATAAGTTGCCCACAACAAAATTAAATTGGATAACCCAAACAACCTGCCCCACCCCCTAATTCTCTTATAATAGAAGTCCAAATGCGAAAGCACAGTGTTTTAAACAAGCAATGATGATCGACAAAGGAAAACTTACACTTTTCAGATGACTTTCTGTCATATTAAAATGTAAATTCCCCACGTAGAGTTTCCTGTCTGTGGCTCCATATACTCCGGCAGTACCTGCAGCACCAGTGGCGGTAGACTGAACAAGATTCTTCTCAGCCTCCGAAGGTTTAACCATCACAGGTTGCCCAAGAAGTAGTTGACCAGAGAGCGCTATTGCCATTGGGACTGACATTGCATCATAAAATTCAATATACCTGCAGCATCACGAGGCTCCTATAAGTTGGTCAGGACATGTATGCCACCAGAAATTGTACTAAAAACTTACAAAGCATAGCAAATTGAAGCAGGGAAACAAAAACTCTAGTGAAGTGAGCTCAAGCTGAGGTTCGTTTGATGAATCTGACGCCTCATATGAAAAGAAAAAGTTAGCTCATCGCAGTGAAGATATAAGAAGGGAATGACTAAAGGTAATTATAGAAGAGAAAAAGAACAAAAATGATAGAATACCAGGCAATAATACAGCTGTGCCTTATGTTCACTTCACGAGTATCTAGTACCAGCACCAATATTTCAAAAGAGAACGAAACAGAAGTGAATTAAGTTGTCAAACCACCACCTATAGGCAATTCAATTATATTAACCACCCGTAGTTATTTTGATTGGATCAGAATCGGCCAAAGACCAATAAGCGTCCACGCAAGAAAATGCGTATACCTGGTTTATCCCTACACGAAACAACCATCACTCACTAAGTACAGGGTGCAATATTCAATCCAACAATTTAATAGCTTCCACAGGTGTTCCGCTGCTCTGTGTAACAAGAAGTAGACATGGCGAAAATAAAAGGAACTCAGGGTCATGTCATCTACCTTGGCAACGCAGCATGAATTGATAAAACATGAGTGCAAGGTATTCCCATCATCCCTCATCATTATCGCATTGCTAGTGAATTTAAGAATACAGTTAAACTTGATCCTTCGAATAAGATATGCTTAAGATACTCTACAGGCATGTAAATGTCATAAAGCTTTTTCTATGGCGAAGCACATACCCAACACCTTTTGAACGTCTTGAATTCCTGTCCATTATCAACCTGACGTCCCTTACCTATAGACAAGGAAATTACAAGTTATGAAACCAGAATCCATATGTGCCATCAAGAAACAGAAAAAGCACACTCCTTTTGATGCTGATAAGAGCAAATAGTCCAACAAGGCAGATTAATCAAAATGATCAGGAATCTCATTCCAATATGCATTGTACCAAAATATGCTTATGTGGTTCCTGCCATTAGTAATTAATAAAATTTGGTCCACAACCTTACAGCATTGGTACAGGAGGGAGGGGGAGGGTGGGAACTGTTGGAATATATAAATATTAAACCACGCCTTCTTCTAATAGCTTAAGCTTTTAGAGCAGTTGGTTGTAGTCCCATAAAATCTTTCATGGTATCAGAGCAGGAGGTCCTGAGTTCAAATCTTTCCAGGCCCCTATTTGCCTCCCCAATTAAATATGTCCACGCTTAGTACTAGGCAAGAAGATCAGACTAAGCGTGAGGGGGAGTGTTGGAATATATAAATATTAAACCACGCCTTCTTCTAATAGCTTTTAGAGCAGTTGGTTGTGGTCCCATAAAATCTTTCAGGAACTATTCATAGATGTTGATACATTTAATCTGCGACACAGATTCCTTTGCAAATGTGCTATCAGAGCTCTTTTGGTGAATACTTTTGCCTTTCATCGATGCCCCAAGTATTTTTCTCTTAAATGTCCCATAAAGAAAGGACAGATGAATCCATAACATAGAATCAGAACAACCAGAATAGCGGAACATGCAGAGCTAACATCCACAAAGCAGAAGATTGGCTGAAACAACAATAGCAGCACCAAACGAAGTAATAAGACAAGTACTCAGCCTTCAAACAGAGAACATTCAGTGGCTCATATAAATGGGTGTTTGACCCTAACCTTGCCAGCTTTTGAGAAAAATTCATACACGTCTCTCTCATTTGCTTTCAGAGGCATCTGTAAAATCAACACCAAAAAGAAAATTAAACCATGACCATTTTACCAAATCTAAGCTGGCTAAAGCAAATAATACAAATTGCACCTGGTAAGCAAAAACAGTTCTCTGGTCCCTTTCTGGATCAGCTTCAGGTTCCACCGCCTCTTTCTTGTCCTTAAATCTCCTGCACATTACATTTTGCATAATAACACAAATGTGCAAGGAAACGACGATAATACAGTCCGATACTATCACAATTTAAAGCACTTAAAAATGATACTCGTGCAGATGAAAACTTCCCTGGGCAATTATTATTTTTATCCAAGAGGAAGGCCATAATGTTATAGAAGCTTATATTATCAATGAACACCATCTTTCTTTATACAGCATTTTATATGTTATTAGGTCAGAAGCGAAAAAGAACATCAACTTAAGTTAGAAGATTAGAAACACAGAGGTTTATGTCAAAAAAAAGTAATTAATAGCACTCCCCATTCATGCTAAAACAAACACCAAAGTTCGAAATGCCAAGTTCCTTATGTCTCTATCAAAGCAGCAGATAATTAGGTATTACTCATTGTTTCAGATTTCTTTCTTATCGGGTGACAGATGGTTCCACGAGAAAACGTTGAATACATAAAAGATACTCCAAGTCAACTAAGTACAAATGTGCATGAAGCAGAGATTGTTTCATCCCACAGTTACTGCAATTTCAATATTACATTAAATATCTGACATCTTTGCATTACTGGTCTACTTCTGTGTTTAAATTACATAGCTAGAGCACAATTGTTAAAGAAGACGTTTTCCTAGCATGGAGCTTCCCTACAATCACTGAACTTCATTTCGAGTTAAATTTGCAAGAAACGAAGCTCGAAAATTAAACATAGATTCAGCAAGCAACTGCTGTTGCCTGTGACATCGTGGTCCGCTGGTCTGGTAGTGAATCATCTTTTGCATTCACTATCTAGTGTAAGGTAGACCAAGTCAAAATCCTCTTGTTCCACAAACCAATGATTAGGACCAACAGCTTGAGAAGGCGAATCTAGTGGCTAATGGTCTGTAGAGTAAAAGGGCCACGTGGGAAAAAGGAGAAAATGATTTTGCAGCAATAAATTATATAGCCTACTTTGCTATATT
Source organism: Rhodomyrtus psidioides (assembly GCA_021437785.1). Classification (NCBI taxonomy): domain Eukaryota; kingdom Viridiplantae; phylum Streptophyta; class Magnoliopsida; order Myrtales; family Myrtaceae; genus Rhodomyrtus; species Rhodomyrtus psidioides. The sequence goes on along the minus strand of JAILYB010000077.1, from coordinate 1,813,791 downwards.
ATACTTGTATAGATCCAGCCTTTAGTTTTTTCTCCAGAATCCTGCTAGAGTCTTGCATTTAGGTCCTCCAAACAGAATCAGATGCAACACTATGTAGTTCATAACAGATTTATCGCTATTAACAAACATGTAGAGGGAATACAACATAAGTAGCTATACGTTATAAAAATCATGTAGAGGAAATACAACATAAGTAACTATACATTCAAAAGAATAAAAGCATCGTGCTGGTTTTAGACCAGTATCACAATATCAATGGTACAAAGAGAGAGAGCAGCAGCTACATAAAGTCTAACAAGGAGTGCACAAAACTATTGAGGCCGCAACCTCTAGAGCTTGCAGACAATATGAATTCATACTAACAATAGATAAGCCATAACAAAAGGCACTATCATATCTGAAACTTAATACTAACTATCCTAAAAGCTAAAAATTCAAAATTCACTCCAGAAAGATCAGTCAGAAAAGTTTATGCCCAAAATCCTATAAGCTTTCTCCTGGTGATCCACAACAGCAAGCCTATAGTGCAGCCAAATTCTCAGTGGCAAGCCACCATACTAGGCGGTAATTTGCGTTATTTCAACAAGCAGCACGATCTCAACTACATGATCTGCAAAGGACATTGAAGAAGCAATACAAACCTGTTATCGCGAAACTCAATCTCTCTTTCCCTATCGAAATCATCATCATGCTTCCGTGGGTGGCTGCTACTCCTCTGCGGCCGGCTGGGGCTCCGGCTCCTCCGTGAACTGCTCCTCCTCGCCCTCTCCTTCTCCTTCTCCTTCTCCTTATCCCTCTCTCTCCTCTCCCTCTCCTTCTCCTTCTCCCTCTCCCTCCGCTCCCTCTCCTTCTCCTTCTCCTTCTCCTTCTCTCTCTCCTTCTCCTTCTCCTTCTCCTTCTCTTTCTCTCTATCTCTATCTTTCTCCCTCTCCTTCTCCTTCTCTCTACTTCTCCGTTCTCGCTCGCGATCCTTTTCTCTCTCCCCATCCCTATCCCTGTCGCCCTCCCTGCCACTCCTATGCCGGTCCTTGTCCCTGCGGGAAACCCTGTCTTTCTCGTCGCGGTCGCGGTCTCTCCTGGAGCCGTTCTCCTCTTCCCCATTTCTCGACCTCTTGCTCCTCCGCTCCTCGCCGTCCACGTCCTCGTCCACATCGCGCTTCCTGTAGCTCTTCTCCGAAGCTCCGTCCTTGCTCCTCTTCGGCTTGGAGGAGTTCTCGCGGTCGTCTTGGTTCTCGACCGTCTTCTCCAGATACTCGTACTCGTCGAAGTCCATCGAATCAGACCGAGCCGAGCGAGGTCCGCCGCAGAGATTGAAACCCTAGGTCCGCCGCGACGATGGTGGCGACAAGGCAAGGCAAGGAAAGAAGGGCGGTTCTCGGTTTCTAGGGTTTTTCCCCCCCGAGAGCGACGACCAAGAAATCGCGAGGTGGTTCGGTTCGATCTTTTTCGGTCCGGCCTCGATTTGACGAAGATCGAATTTGGGTCCGTTGGGAAAATTATTTATGAGATTAGATCACTGCTGAAAATTGTGAACGAAATCAAAAAGGAAAATCGTAAAAAAATATATCTTATTTTTAAGCGTTGAAAATGGAAAATATCGAAAATATTTCTCAATTTCTATTCGAGGAATAGACATCATTCACATATTTTTAAGCATAGTAGCTCTATATTGAAACAAAATCAAATCATCCCTAATCTCTTACTGATCATATTATTTTGAGCGAGTATCTGAATTTATGAGCTTTGCAAATGTGTAGAATCCATCAATGTTCTTGACATGTTCAGAAACAGAGGTATGTAAGTAATCGTTGGCCGAAACATGATATATAATTTTGATATTTCTCTTTAAAAGAATTCATCCTCCCTAGCCAAACACGGGGTTAAAAAAGAAATTTGGGGTGACAAAATTTTCAATTAATTTAATTAATTCTCTGAATTACATGTGGTTTTTTTTTTCTTCCAAATTTGACCCTTCTGTCAAAATATTTAACGGGCGCGAAGGGATCGCCTGCCATTCTCTTAGAAGGGCAGGCCCTGCCTTTTGAATCCGGATCATCCGTGTTATGCATGGATGGCCCGGATTATTACTAAAAAAATAAAAAAATCTAAAATCTAAAAAGTTGCTCCTTAAAAATAGGAGATCTGGGTCGTCCGTTTAAAAACGGATGGCCCAGATCGCAAGGGAAGACGATCCGGATCCTTAACAGACATGCTTCCGCGGCCATCAAGTGTTATGCTAGCTCTTGCGTGCCTACATGGCCACGAAACAACGGAAAACACAAAAAAAGAAAAAAAGGAAAAACCCCAAGGAAAAGAAGAATTTGGCCCCAAAAAAAAAGGAAAAATGCGTCATTAGTTTGATTATGAAAATCAAATTATATTTTTGATATTACAACTTAACCATATTTGGAATATTCAATTTAACTCTAATATTGTGATCTTCTATTGTCCCCCATAAGGTATTGGATTATCAGATTATGCAATTCATCAAGTGTTTTCTAGATCTCTAACATGTGCGACAGGTACGACAAATTGGAGATCAGCATGGAGCGATCATAATTTTGATCTTCTCTTATTTTCTTTTTTCGTCCTTTTTGAAGCTTCATAAAAAAAATAATTAACGTTAACTTGTGCAATTAAGGGGTATTTATGAATTAAATCCGTCCAACTTAACTAACGGAAAATTTCGACACGGCTTCTTTAAATATTTTCTCTATTTTATGTGGCGATGATGTGGCTAACACATGAAATTTAAGGTTAAAATGCCTTTTTAGTTCAAATATTATTTATAATACATTTTTTCTTAAATTGAATTGAGAAAACTCCAAAATCAAAGAAGAAGAAGCTGATATCAGGCGCAACGTCGCCTCACCACCGCAGGCGAGGGTCCGACCCTCACCCAGATTGGGCGAGGGCCAGAGACCCTCGCCACCTGGTATCAACCTCTCTCTTTTTTTATTATTTAATTTTTTTAAAATAAATTAATTTATGTAGAAATTGTATCATGAATCATATTTAGATCAAAACGACGTTGTATTAGTCTTAAATTTTGTGTTTTTAGCCACGTAAGAGAGAGAATTTCTTTTAAGAAAAATGTTACGTCGGTACTTTCCATTAGTCTAAATTGACGGAGTTAACGGAATAACTCGATTACATCAATTTGATAAGTTTTAATACTTGATTGCATTTTTTATAAGTTTTAAAATTCAATTGCACTTTCCGTAAGTTTTAAAACTCAATTGCACTTTTGAGATAAATTTCTTGCTTCTTGTGAACATATCCCAAAATAAATTAGTATCCAAAGTGCAATTGAGTCATCAAGCATCTCCAATCTAACTAAATGGAAAATGCTAACTTGCCATTTTTTTTTATTACTTTCTTGCCACACGTGGCGCTAACGTGGCGCCACATCAGGAAAAAAATTTGATAATTTAAAAAACTGATAACACAGAACAACCATGCGTTCTTCTCTCTTTTTTTTTTTTTTTTTTTTCTGCCGCCCATCTTCTTCCTTCTTTCATTGGTGCATACTCCATCTTCCTCGCTCTCTATTTTGGTTCATCAGCCAAGCTTCGACAGCCAGTCGCCGCCTCTCCGTCTTCTCTCCGTCCGGGCCCTTTCCCACTCTTGGAGCTCGACCCCCAAATCGAAGTTCGAGCTCTCCGCCGTGAGTAGAGGTCCATGTCCAGATTGGAGGTTGACCTTGAAGCCGCGAGCAGAGCCCGGCCTAGACGGCATCGAGCTAGAGCGGCGCGATGGAGTTTGGTCGCCACGAGCTTCGCCAGGGCAGCGCAAGCATTCTTGTGAACAAAATCAATTATGCACAACGCACAATCATCAATTAATGTGATGTCAATGGATAAACTCCAAAGCTATGTTTCACAGAAAATAATAACTTTAAAAAAAGAAACCGAATTTTTCGGCTTTTAGTTCACGGAAAATAAATTCACCCACAGAAAAAGACATCTTCATGTGAAAATGAGTTACATCTTTTCATAAAAACATTTTCCTTGACTATGAAAAATAAACTTCAAACTGTCGAACTTGAATTGAGGCTTAGCTTTCAAAGGGAGACGATGGTTAATTTCGTTTGGAGGGAGAGGGACGACGTTGAGTTTGAGCTTAGGGTCCAGAGGACTTCATTTTGAGAAGAAGAAGAAGAAGAAGAAGAAGAGGAGATGTTCTAGAGACGGCTTAGGGTTCAGTAAGAGTTCGTTTAGGGAAGAAGAAGAGATGTTCCGGCCGCGGACTTGGAATTCAGACTCGACTGGGGATGGGGAAGGAAGGAGACGACGCTCGATCATAAAGAGGGAGAGACATCATTCTGCAGACGTGAACATTTTTCACTTAGAATATTCCTCGCGTAGGAGAGAGAAATTATTAAAATAAATCAAGTCGGCATTTTTCATTAGGCAAATTTGCCAAAGTTATCAAGTGGATTCAATTGCATCAATTTGACAAGTTTTAGGGCTTGATTACGCTTTTTGCAAGTTTTAGGACTCAATTGCACTTTCATGACAAGTTTTAGGTCCTTCAATGAACATATTCCTTAAAAACATAAATACAAGTTATACAAGTTTCGTTTTGGAATAGGCAACCCTTTTAAACCCAAATGTGAAGATGAGATGTAAAGCCAATGAAAGGTTAAACCTGACTGAACTTACAGGCAGAATCAGTTGCCCAACACATGAATTAGAAATATAGGGCGAGACCGGAGAATGAAGTCAGGAAATCGCAGAATGAGAGTTCAAAATAAGAACTAGAAGCAAACACGGGGAAATTCTCCGTCGTCGGCGGCGACGAGAGCTTTATATATCACTACTTACAGATACTTTCGTTACTCCCAAGAGAAATGAAACAGCAAAGTAGAATCATACACAAAATTAAGGTTACAAAACAATAAACATCCGAAAGAATGCAGCCAAACCCATCAAGACATTCCTTGTCTTCATAAAATCATATGATTCTGTCAAGAGGTACAATTTCACCTTTTCTTGTGACTTTTTCCTGGGGCGAAATAGTTTGCGGCATCGTCATACCCCCCGATACGATGATCTCTGCAAAATGGAAATTCTCAACTAGGTAAAAATGCTTCGGAGATGCTTCTATCTGATGCTTACAATTAAGTAGATGATGCCGGATTATTCCGACTTATAGAAGCCAAATTCACCGTATGAATGACCAGTAAACTCAGTAAAAGCGATTTTAAGAGGATGGATAAGCACGCTTTTAGTTAGCATGGATGAGAAGCCAAGAGGAAAACAACTGCTTCAATCGCAGCAAGTGAACGGTTACCGTTGTTAAAGGAACCCTATTGATCTCAAAGATGATGACCAATCGGGCCCCTTAGAGCTTGGATATCACTGACATCAATAAGCTTAACAAAGTGTAGCTAGCTTTTGGAATGACACCAAGGGATGATTTCTATGCACCCAGATGATAGATAGACATGAGATGCATCCCTTGCCCCACTAGAGAATGAGAGATCTCTCATCTGAAATTAGTAATCTAAGTTCACAGAAAAGGGGACTTGCAATATTTCTTTTCCAATTGAAGCGTGAAAAATAGCAAAAAGTATAGAGCATCCAGAAAGAATTCATACAGAAAGAATTCAATCATAATAAAAGCAACACCATTCATCAGCACATAAATAGGAATTCATACCTATGCCTTCTCGGATTGAGAGATTCGGTCTTATGATGTCTTTGGAATTAACAAGAAATATGTCGCCTATATATAGATGGTTTGTCGGGACAAAAACACTACACAACTCCTCATCTTCATTGTCTTTCTGCATAACAAAAACCATAATAGGTAATAGACATACGGAAGAATAAGCAAATATCAAAACAGGACCACCTTTGGATTAAGTACTCTGCCCATTACATTCTGGCTCAGGCATCAATAGCTAACAGCAATAAGAAACCCCTGCGGGATTCACCTGGTCCATTATAGGACTATGTTGGAATATATAAATATTAAACCACGTCTTCTTCTAACAGCTTAAGCTTTTAGAGCAGTTGGTTGTGGTCCCACAAAATCTTACATGGTATCAGAGCAGGAGGTCCCGAGTTCAAATTTTTCCAGACCCCTATTTGCCTCTATTTGCCTCCCCAATGAATTTGTCCACGCTTAGTACTAGGCAAAAGACCAGACTAAGCGTGAGGGGGAGTGTTGGAATATATAAATATTAAACCACGCCTTCTTCTAACAGCTTAAGCTTTTAGAGCAGTTGGTTGTGGTCCCACAAAATCTTACAGACTATAATAGTAAACAGTGCATTAATGAAAGTTCCTATTTCTATACCTATTGTTTTAGGGCCCGAACAACCCCTTTGTTTGCCTTTTCTCATTATGCGTGACTCTTGTTTTCTTATTAAAATAAAATCCAATCAATCACCATGACTTGCATACAATGCACTACCTTAGATTCTCTGACAATTTGACTTATCTATAACTTAGATCAATTAGAAGCATGCTGAACTCAAACTTTTTGTTCTGGTTTACAGTGGATCTTCAAGTTTCTAATATGAATACTTCCTTTACGCTCTGTTTCTATTGTCTATTAACGTCAAAGAAAGATTTTTTTTTTTTTGGGCTTTTCCTTGGTAGGGAAAAAGATCATTACTCTCAAATGGTAAGAAGCATAGAGATGGCAAGAGAAAAAGACCAGTAATTTTGCTCTTGAATTCTCAGTATAGGGACGGTGAATAGTTAGACAAGAGAAGCACCTGAAGGATGACCGTTGATGTGATGAAACCAAATGCATATTCACCAATACGTGGATGGCGAATGATTGCAACCTCTTTGAAGGCTGTTGTGTTTTGGTCTGTAGGGAAAAAAACCACCCAGTTCAAGCATGCATGCCATTGTTGACTTCACAAAAGGTGACCAAAAAAAAAAAGGAAAACGGCTAATCAACCATAAGAAACATGAACAGTGAGAGGAAGCTCATGTCCAAGGCAAAGTTAATGTCGCATTTCTTTTCTTCCTTCTTCGAAGCTATTCTACTACAAATTTACAGCAACCAGTTTTAATGATTGGAAAGAAAGAAATCATCATGCACTTGGAAAAGGTAAGACGATATTATGTGTCGCCCCCCATTCTACTACAAATTTACAGCAACCAGTTTTAATGATTGGAAGGAAAGAAATCATCCCGCACTCGGAAAAGGTAAGATGGTATTATGCGCCCCACTCCCCCCAAAGAAAAAGAAAAAGAAAAAGAAAATCTGCTCGGAGCTATAGCACTTGTGGCTGTTGGACCATCTCAAAAGCACACAAGATAGTTAAAGACCAGTACAATTGCAACCAGGGTCTTCAACAGAAGTTGTAAGTATACACCAACAACGTTTCTTTAGCCCCATCATCCTTGAATTCTCCCAGACATCAAAACCACCACTGAAGAAACTAAACTGTAGTAGAAATCCATCAATGGAACCTGCTGTGACACCAATTTGTATGCACTTGACAGTCCCTCTTGCTTGAGACAAAAGCTTACACTTACACAAAATCACCTATGTTTAAAAATACAAGCATTCAATTAATACCAAAATCTATATTTACGTAATTCACAACTTCACAAGAAAAGACATTGTTCGATATTGTTCAATGTCAAAAACAAACATGGATGCAATCACAGATCAAATTGATACACGATGAGAGACATTGAACTTCGTGAATCCAAAAGAGTATAGTGCTTCGACTCTCTCGCTGCTTTTGACGTGAACCAGACAACTATGGAGGAGGAGGAAGAAGGAGGAGATGGTAGTATTATCAGAATATAGTTTTTATATCATGGACATAAAGAATCCTATCCACCTTTATCCCACCATCCATGTGGGACATTTTTATCCGAGCTAAATACCTCTTTTATCCAGGTTTATCCTATCTTGGACAGCAACCAAACACCAGAAGGTTATAATTTATACTATCCTGATTTGAATCCTGGTTACCAAATGTAGACTAAGTGTCTTAATCGAATAAATAAGACTATTATCATGGACAAGCATAGAACATACACGAAGTCATCGACAGTGTCTTTACATTCAGAAATGGACCAAAAGCAAAATGCCCAACTTGGCAGGACAGCAAACTAATCAACTTAAATTGCATACAGTACATCTGCCTTGCTGAACTCCTTGTTAGGAACAAAATTTGTATTTCCAAATCTTCATTAAAAACTGGGATGCACAAAGCACATGCCACAGAGAGTACTACTCACAATGATTAGTATGCGAGGATATAACTGGTTTTGCAGTAGTTGACTATGCAGAACAAAGAACTAATAATCTTTACCTGGAGAAATTGCGGCACTAATTTGCTTAGAGGCTGAGTATATATGCTTAATGAATGGCATTCGCTTGATAAACCACTCTCCAATCCAGAAGATAGTGGAACCCAGCCATGATGAAACAAAAACCCCAACAAGGAATACAAAAATGAGAGATGTGACAAAGCCCAGTCCTGGAAAGTAAAAGATCCAGCGCTTTGTGAATCAATAATGTTACAAGTAAGAGAACAAGGTATCAGTAAGAAGATGGTTTCATCAGACTAAGTTTAAAAAGATGCAGCATAAAGTATATGAGACTACTTTGTATCTACATAGAATAAACAGTTCACGGCGCGTGCCTTCAGAAAACCACATTCATGTCAAGCAGCCATCAGTGAATTAAGGCCTTATTAAGACGTTGGAGAAGGGAGTGAGAGTACATGGAGAAAGAAGCTTCCAAGCAAAAAGGGTTACCAGAGATTAAGACATGTAAAGGAAGAAGAGGATAGATTCCCCTTCTTACTAAGTTATCAAGGAAAGTTAATTCTTTCTTTACTGGAATAACAAAGACAAAAATCAGGTCATTGAGGTGCCCACGTGTCTAGAATGAAAATTGATAGGAAAGATCCAAGGAAAGAGGAATGCAAAAGCCTAATGTTCCATACATGAATCAAATGGAAACAATCCTCAAGTCAAAGATTATGTTTAAGCAAACATAAGTCTAATATAGCAGTTTGTCATGAATCAGCCTTATTGACAGCAAAATCATTTTTTTATGTTTATCCTCCCACAAGCATCTAACTCCGGCAGTATGAAATGCATGAACAGTTTATAGTGTATTCATTAAGGCCTACAGAATTGTCCAGACAACAAATATGGCTTCACTCATATGGCCAATGACTGTGCTACGTCAGACAACAAATATTCACAGAATCCACCAAGGGGTCGCTACTTACCAAATATGTCTATCCCTAGCTGGGCATAGATGGGACTGAAAAAACCATCAACAAACTCAATAAACCACCATGTGATAAAAAATGTGACTGCAACAGGGAACAGGACAACACTGCAATAAAGCATAAATTATATCAGTCTTCCAAAAGTAGTAAGCAACCAATTGTTGCATATGAACAAGTAGCTAAACATGTTACCATCCAGTCATAAACTTCTTTGAGATCCAACTCTGAAGCACATAACAGCAAGCCTGCCAAAATAAGTGATAAAAAAATATAGCCCTTGCAAACAGATCGAATTCATTTGTCACAACCTTCACTTGACAGAATTCCTACAATAGTAGAATCTCCTTTACCATCACTTAGAATTTTACTACACTTGAAGGTACTTCACAAAAAAACTACATTTCTTTTTCTGAATGAGCGTGTTTTGCCAAGTACAATATTTTTTTAACTAATAGTTTATCATGTAACTCACTGCATATTTTTTCATAAGAAATTAAATTCTTTACAATATATTAGGACGGTTTACTACAAGATATAAACTATTGCTCCAAAAGAGCAAGTTTTACAACCACCGAACTGAACAATTTACCGCACTTCCACTTATTTTATTGCAAGATGATTACGTTTACCATGATTAAGCACATTTTATCAAACCAAATACTAGTATATTTATATCTACCTTTCTGGCTCAAAAATCAATATGAGCTAGTGGCAAAAAGAAAAAAGAACATGAACTCGATGTAGTAATTACACATCCCACTCTAGAATCTATCATGGATAATTTTTTCTTTTTGGATACACACAATGGACTATATGAAAAAACTTGACAATTTTTGGTATTCAGGAGATATCACAATCACATAGTAGTTGTAAAAGAAGATGTTTTATCATGAACTAGACTAAAAGTTCCTTGTTAATCAAAAGAAAAGATGGCAAATATATTGGACGCAAATTTAATCCATAAGATTCCAGCAGTTACCCCCCTCCAGTCTCCATAAGTAGGTATTGATTAATTCCTATCTCGAACCACTCTCTCCATGTCTTATATTCATTCCTCTAATTATTACTTCTGCTTTCACTTAGGTTCATACATTTCATGGATTTGGTGTTTCTAGGTAAGACATGGTTTCTCTTTTCATAGCCACTATACAAATTAATTATGTACTTTTTGCACAGCCATCACGCGTGCATCCATAAGAGTAACTATAAATGAGTTTTATCATAGCCAGCAGCAAGATTCGCGCTGCATCTAGTCATTAATGACAACACATGAAGAGGGGAAAAAAAAAAGCTCTTTGAGACTTTCATTTGGTCTTCTGTGTGGAACGGGAAGGTCTCAATCTTTTCATCATTTTTACAATTCATGTTGCTGGTGTTGATGTTGGATAAGGTATGAGAAGGCGTATGGGACAGTGGAGGGGATGAAGATGAGATACGAGATTTCCACGGAGAAACTCAAGCTGGTTAATGATTATATCCACTAACAAAGGGCTTGGCATGCCTTCTTCGCCTGTGATGATTGGAAGACGGTAGAGATGTTAAGCATAACGGCCTAGTTCACTAGTCTTTTCCTCAACAACCTGATCGTGGGATCAGGTTAACAAGAAAGTCTTGAGCATATGATATATATAACCATTAAAGGCGGAAAAAATCAGCTGTTCAGTATGGGTAATACAGACTTGTGTTCATGCTAACCACTTGAGCAGGTGAAAATGCGATGTTGAGGTAGTAGACCAAGATTATATCAATTGTAAAAATGTTGCTTATAAATTGGATTGAATTACAGCATTGTCATGAACCTAGCTTTACCCAAGCCCATGGAAGAATCAAAACTCAACAGAGCTAATGAAGCCATACTGCAGTAATGGAGGTAAAATTGACAAGTTACAAATGATCCCCAGGAATAGCTCGGTTGGATACTTAAGTGCATTAGGATTCACAGACTAGAAATATTTTTTCGCTACACTGAATCACACGCTGACTGATGTGCTTGTGAAGCTCAGCCATCACCAATGTAAGGATTGTGACAAAGAATTTAAAACTACTCATTATTCTCCCACTTCCTTTCATCTCTCGTCCTTTCCCTTCCTTTACCGGCGTCCTTATCAACTTGGCTCTTCCCACTTGCCTCCTCTATCCAAGACAGAGACATACAAAGAGACCAAAGAATCCATCTTCGCCTTAATTTCCACCTTCAGGAACGATTTCCCACTAGTTGGCTCTCCAAAACGCCCATAAAGGATCCGAAATGTCGAAAGTCAACTAACAGCACACAGAATCAAGAACCCAGATACGAGAACCCAATAAGCACAGGGGTCCGCCCGAACCCGGGGCGGTCACGACGATAATGCGGGTCAGATGACAAGAACAAATCAACAGCGATTTTCGAAAAAGTCAGCGAGCCGCGAACGGACCTGGCGAGTGGAGGAATTTGAGGGAGAGGGCGGGCGGGCCTTGACTGGATCCTCGGGATCTCCTCCTCCTTCGCCGACCTCGTCGATGTCGCGCTGGCCGCTGCTGCTCAGTGGGACTGACGTCGACTCCTTCTCGTCCGCCATTGTTGTCGCTGGCCCTTTTACTCGTCCAACTCGGCGAGACTGGAGCAGAAATCTTAGCGATGAGCGGGTGAACTGAAAGATCTCGTGAAATCGAGAGAGAGAGAGAGAGACTGCGGCGGTGTTTAGCCAAAAAAAAAAAATGTAGTGGTAGTTGGATGACGACGACGTCTTTTCTTTTTCTTGCCGGATCTGCAAGACATGTTTTTTTTAATGTTGTTTTTGTCAGAATGTTTTTTTAATGATGATTAACAGATTATTAAGTGAAAATTGCAATTTGCATTTCACAAAATTGGAAATGTTGATTATAATGATAGGTATAAATATGTTCCGTATCGTAATCCAACAAAAATCCCAGAATGCTTAGGCAATTTTTTTTTTCCATAAACTTCGAGATGGGAATTGGATGGCATTCGTTTGTTACAAGCATGCTTTTGCAAATTGTTCGTGTTTAGCGGTGAGCTTTGCGCTCATCTTGTAACGGCCCCGTTTCGGCGGCGGCAAAGAATGATCATCAAGCCCTGGACAACGAGCCACTGTCGACGAACTTTTGGGATGGCAAGGAGAGCAGGAATGAGCAAGAGGGGGGAGTGCGTTCACAAATTATATATTTAGTAGTGCTTTCAAGAAAGCAAGGCATGCGACTGTGAAATTGAAATTAACTCACAAGAGACATGTCTTTCGACGTGATGCAACATTCTCTTGGGAAAGCGCCTAAAAGACAAAATTGTGAGACTTGATACGATACGGGCTAAAACAGACAATTTCCCGAGTAAGTTAATTCAGGTCAACGATCCACAACATTGGCGATGGACGTGGCTTAATGACAAAAAAAAAAAAAACAGTGTACACAAGATTATGTATCATATACGATAGCTTAAATTATATAGGACAGTAAAAATCATATAATTAATTAGCTTGTCATAACTATTGAAGTAAGTAAGGAAACTAATCAGTTTGCCACAACTGGATTTTTATACCTAAACAAGAAGAGACCAATTCATAATCTCTTGCAACATTCTTGAGTACTCCCAAGTAAACTTTCAAGAGCTGAACTCGAAGATCATCTCACGCACAGAGCTGATTACACCACGTTATATTGCAGAATGCCGATCAGACAACCCTTCTTCTGTACCTCCGTCTTCTCTGCTTTCCTCGGCAAAACTTGTCGACGAACCAATGTTGGATTCTTGTGGTGTAGTTGAGCCCCATAACCGCGCCGACGACCGACCCGCTCGCAAAGCCCATCAGCACGATTTTCCAGTCCAGCTCTTCGATCCACGACGTCCTCGAGCCCTCCGGGACAAGCGCATTGTCGGACGGTGGAGGTGGCGATGCTTCGGGATCGCCGCATTTCTTTGTCAGAGGAGCTCCGCAGAGTCCCGAGTTTCCCCCGTAGGAGCTGTTCTCGAACGTGTTGAACTGCTTCTCTCGAGGTATAGGCCCGGAAAGACGGTTGCGTGACGCGTTGAAGAAGGCGAGGGAAGTGAGTTGGGTCAGCTCCGGAGGGATCTTTCCGGTGAGCTCGTTCGTTGACAGGTCGAGGGCTTCCAAATTGGTCAAGTCTCCCAGGGACGAAGGGATGGGGCCGGCGATGGCGTTGTTGGAGAGATTGAGCAAATGGAGCTCCTTCAAACTTCCGATGGAACTCGGGATTTCTCCGACGAAGCCATTGCTCGAAAGGTCGATCACGGTCAGGTACTCCAAGATCTTCTTGTACTCCATCTCGATTCCTTTGTTGACTATAGTGAACGAGTAATCGTAATCTCCGTACGAACTCGTGAACCAGGCGTCCTGCTCCATCCGGTCTGCATAGTAGACCACCTCATCTGTTTCATCGAATTTCATGGCGTGCCAGGAATCGAAATACTTCGACGGCAGGCCACCAGAGAAGTTGTTCATGGACAGGTCGATGATGTGAAGCTTAGGAAAGTGATGATGATTGCTCTGCGGCTCCGTTATAGCACCATGAAATCTATTGGAATGCAAGATGAGGACCTTCAGATTAGGAAGAGAGCCTAAACCAGAAGGAAATGTATCCACAATCCGATTGTTACCCAAATTGAGAAACTCGAGCCCGACACATTTCCCGAGTCCCCTAGGCAACGGCCCTTGCAATCGGTTGTCGCTCAGATCAACCATTTTCAATTCGCACGCCCCATTCTGTAGCCGAGGGATTCTTCCGTGAAACTCGTTGCCATGCAAGCTCAACGTCAAAAGGGTGCCGCTCAAATTTCTTAGACAAGAAGGGAGGACTCCCGAGAGCTCGTTCTTGGCCCAATCGAGTATTTGAATCGAGCTCAGCTGGCACATCACCGGCGGTATCTCTCCTGTCAGTTTGTTATTTGAGGCGAGATAGAACAAGATGGCTCTTGGTGGAAGCGGAAGCGGTCCTTCCATTCCGTTGTATCGGAGGTCCAAAGTCTGGAGATTGGCCCATTTGAATTCGACCGGGTACGATGGAAATCCCGTCAGGGAGTTCTTAGAAAGATTAAGGTGTGCCAAGTTTACCGTACTCACGTTTAGCAGCCACCGAGGTACTTGCCCAGAAATTTCGTTGTATGACAGGTCGATCCATTCCAACGTATCGAGCTTCGTCAGGAACTTGGGGAACTCCCTCAAGCTGCAAGAAGCCAACCCGAGGACAACTATCTTCGAAAGGCTAACATTCAGGGCCTGGGTGACCAGAGAGAAATTGTTGAACGACAAGTAAAGTGCCTGGAGGCTTTGATGCTTCATCAGCATGTCGAATTGTGCGGTGCCGTTCAAGTTGTTCGAAACCACGGCGAACTTATTCAGATTCTTGAGCTCAGAGATTGTCCTCGGCATCGGGCCCTCCAGTCTGTTATAGGAGAGATCAAGATTAAGTACATTAGTGAGGCCTGAGATCCGGGATGGGATTTGCCCGGTCAATCGGTTGTAGCTAAGATCGAAAAGAGTGACCTCGGCGAGATTCATCAAAGAAGACGGGATTTCCCTGGAGAGTTGATTGGAGCTAAGATCGAGATAGGTAAGTCCGACGAGCTTCCCGAGAGAAGGCGGGATTTCGCCCGTCAACTGGTTCCCGCTCAAGTCCAACGTATAAAGCTGAGCCAACTTGCCCACCGAAGATGGAATGACCCCTGATAACTCACAGCTTGCGATGTTCAACGCAATTAGAGAACTCAGGTTGCCAAGTGAACTTGGAAGCGGACCGGAACACCTAGTCCAGGAAAGCGACAATGACTTTAGAGGGCTGCTCCGATGAAACTCTGGCACCCGAACGGAGAGATTCACGTTGAGGCTCACGTCGAGAGTTTCGAGCCTGGGCAGCTCGAAGGTGTCCATAGGGAGCTCACCTCGCAAACTGCAGTTCGCAAGCACCAGGGAGGTCAGATTGGACAAATCCGCGAGCTCTTCAGGAAGCGGACCCGACGTGAGCACTTGAGAGAGGTTGAGTCCCTCCATTTTGGTTAGACTCCGGACTAGGTTCTCTATACTAGGAGTCTTCAGCTCCAGTGCATTATAAGAAAGATCAAGGAAGGACAAGTTGGTCAAGTTCAGGACTTCCCACGGGATCTGTCCACGAAACGAAGAATCGAAGAGGACTAAGCTCGTCAGCTCCCGCAGATTGCCTATCGCGGACGGTATTTGGGATGATTTGAAGTCGTTGGCGGCAAGGTTTAGCCTCTGCAAGCGAGCAAGACGGAAGAGGCTGGCATGGGAGCCGATAGGACCATGGAGGCAGCTATTCTCGAGGTCGAGGCCAACCACACGACCCGTCTCCTCATCGCACTCGACGCCATCCCAAGCGCAGCAGTCCCCGGCCTCTCCCTCCGCCGCCCGCCACGATTCCAGCTTCGTGGCCATGAGATCGTCGTAGGACGCGCACAGGCTCTTGCGGAAGAAGGCCCTCTTGAACTCCAGCAAGGCGGACCTCTCGTCTTCGCGGCATTTGGGCTTCCTCGAGGTCGCCCTCGTGTCGGCGGAGGAAACGGAGCGGGCTAGGATCAGCGAAACCACCATGAGAAGTGATGTTCCTAGTTTCATGATATGACTGCTCAGTGTCCCACTCTTGGGTCCTAGGTTTTTTGCTGGCAAGTGATGCTGAAGATTGAATTATGATCTCTTAGTCTCTGTATTTCATATAAATACGCGTTATAGATATCAATCAATCAAATCGAGTCGAGTACGAATTGAGCATCGAGCCTTAGAGTATGTTCTAGTTGTAGTGGAGTCAAGCTCGAGCACTGAGTTGACTTTGACTCGGTTACCCTTTTAACACTCACAAAGTGGAGTGGGATTGAGTTCCATGGCTATCAATACTCAAGAGGAAGACTTAAGCAGTATGGGCCGAGTGACTTGTGAGTCAAGCACAATACATCCACGTCTTGTCTAGTTTGGCAATTCCTTAGTGCTTGGTAATCAATTATGGAGATTATCTCAAACATGCAAATATCGCCACTAATTTATTGAAAATTAAATTAGGACCAGTTAGAGGTTCATTATCCAAGTTGAATCTTAATCAATACCTTCATATTCATATGGAACAATAGCACCCCCCTAATTTGACGATCTTAGCGAAATTAATGACGATTTTTGGACACGTTAGAAGATTTATAACTAGAATGAAAGTGAGTAATTTTTTTATGAGACAAAAAAAATTTAGGGCCCTTACCAAAAAAAAGAAAAATTAGGGCAAAATTGAGACTAGAGCTAAAATTGCGATTTTTTTAGGGAACTAGACCTTTACTTTATAGATATTGTTTAAATTTTTTACTATCCAACCCTTACGATTAGTCTGCCAAAATAGCTCATAAGCTCATTTCTTAACTCGTATAAGATTTGTTGAGTTGTTATATGGGTTAATTATATCTTATGACTCTCGCTTCATTCTCTTCGCTCTCATTCGATCTCGTGTTCACTCATGCTGCATTCTTACCTCAACATGGGCGTGAGTTTCCTAAATTGAGTTAAATATAAAAATGTTTTGGGAATATAGAGTCGAATATGAGTAACTAAATTTGCATTGTATTGAAATGGATCAAAACATGTTAGAGGGGTCTATTTATATTGAGAAAATATCCAGTGGTTTACAAGCTCCACGTCGAATGCTGGCGTGGCATGAGATTTTTTACCTTGAACCAATTAAGAGTTGACACATACGTATTGACATGGATTTATTTAAGTAAAATAGAAAATCCTAATCCACCTCAGTTTTCCATCCCCTCTTACCTTTCCTCCTCCATCTCCGGCCACGTGAACCTAACCTCCCCATCTCCTCCACCGTTGCCAATGGCGGAGTTGCCGGTGGCGCGTCCAAGGCAACAGTGCCGGGTGTCCAACCCTCTCTGTCAACCACCGTCGTCGTGGCCATGGTCGAGCGGCTGTCGCTGGAGCCATGGTCGCAAATCTGGAACACGTCGCGAGGAACGACTCGTGGATTGTCAAACTTCCCTCCATCGTGCTTTCGGTTGGCTCCGTCTTCCTCTGTCATCGCCCGACCTCGGCTCATGGTCGGCCCCGTCCATGGTATGGCGGCTCGTGGTTGTTGCCCGCACAGATCTGGAATGGAGTTGAACCTCCAGATCTATTCCCGGTCATGGCCACAAGCCATGGATGACGCCCTTAAACAAGGAAAGAAAAACATAGGAATAAGGTAGACAACGAGAGCTTGAATGCAGTCCACGGCCGACGACGCCGCTGGTGGAGTTCAATCTAATCACGAAGCCGGCAACTTCACCGGCGGCGGCGACGGGGGAATAGCGAGCGGGCAGCTATGGGACTCCGGCTAGATCTGAACCCTAGCAAAATTTCAGAAGGGGGAGGAGGGAAGCGGCGAAGGAGAGGGGAGGAAGAGAGATTTTTTTTTTTGTATTTCTTTTAATTCCAAGTCGTATCCATGTGTCAAGCTATGATTGAATATTAATAAAAATCTCATGCCATGTCAGCATTCGACGTGGAGCTTGTAAACCACTGAATATTTTCTCATTTGTATTAGACCATCTCCAACCCTACTCAAACCCGATCCAAATCTGACTTGACGCACCCATTTGACGGGTTAACTTATGATTCTCATATCAAAGGTCAAGTTAATGATTGTTGGGATAAATGTACTGGAAGTTTTAAAATTTGTATCAAAATGCAATTGAGTCCTACTATTTCAAAAAGTGCAACAAGTTTTGAACTTGTCATGAAAATGCAATTGAGTCCTAAAACTTTCAAAATGTGCAATTAAGTCGTAAAACTTGCCATGAAGTGTAATCGATTCCTAAATATTTTAAAAAATACAATTAAAGGAAGGGCTTAATTTCACCAATTTGACAAGTTTTTGAATTTGATTGTACTTTTTAAAAGTTTTAGGACTTACTTGTATTTTTTTTTTACAGTTTGAGTACTTAATTGAACTTTTTGAAAGTTTTATGATTCATTGTACTTTATTGATAAGTTTTAGGACTTCCAATATACTTATCTCGTAATTACTTGGACGATAGATGGAACAAACTGAAACTTGTCTTAGACTCATACAAACTTGATTTTTGAAATGCTAACATACTTGACAGTGTTTGATTCATCATTTGGCCAATGGACTTTGAGTAAATGCAAATACCTTTAGGCTAAAGGCTTTTTTCAAAATGCAAGTAGTGTTTGACAAAGTATTTTTTTTAAAACGCATTTGAAAGTAACTTTGTCGTAAATACCGTTTGGTGAAAAATATACATTATAAAGTATTTTTACTATTTTTATATAAAAAAAAGTGGCAGCAGGGAAACCGGCGACGACGGCGATTGGCAAACGGTGGCAGGCGGCGATCAGCAACTGGCGACGGGCGGCGGGGAAATCGGCGATGGCGGCCATCGGCAACCGGTGGCGGGCGGCAATCGGCAAATGACGGCAGGCGGCGACCGGCAGCGGGAGGCGACTAGTGACCGGTGGCAGTGACGACCTCCCGGCGATGACGGCGACAGGCGGCGACCGGCAGCGGTGACCGGCGGCGGTGACGACGGCGACGGCGACGGGTGGTAATTGGCGACAGTCGCGGACGTGAGGCGACAGGTGAATGTGATAAAGTTAAAAAAAAAATTGGTTGCGTTTGAGATGCAACTTCCCAAAGTACCTACAAAGGTACTTTGACCTAAAGGCCTTTGGAGAGCATTTAAGATGTAATTGCATCTCCTCAAAGTGAGTAAAAAATAAACCAAACAGCATTTGCATTTGGCCAAGGGACTTTAGAGCCCCAATGCTCATATCAAATGCTGAACCAAACAGGGCCAGAGTATTCAAGGTACTCAATGCTTGGATCGATTCGACTAGCTTTGCTGAGCTCATCTTGACTAGAAATTTCAACTTCTTTCTTTAATTGTGTATGCTATTTAATGTAATCTATCTGCTAAAATTCGAGAGAAAAGTGAGGGTAACTTTTATTTTTGACTTTTTGACAATCCGTCATAATGTTATTTTTATTTTTTGAACTTCGAGAAAAGAAAGCAAGAAGTAAGATCAGAAATGTCAGCAAAAAATGGGGGTTTTTTTTTTTTCAAAATATGCGAAAAAAAATTAAAAAAATATTTACCAAACCAGGGGCGGCTCGGCAGTCTTACTGTCGAGTGGGCTACGATGGGCACGTACAGTGCCCGCTCCGCAGTTATACTGCCGAGCGGGTGGTTGCTCTTTTTTTTTAAGACTCTTTTTTCTTACTCAAGTTGAAATCTCGTGAATTTGTGGGGTCAACTGAACTGTTAGAATAGGTTATGTCCCCAACAGCCTGCTTCGACCACACGGCAAGGATAAGTTACGGATTTGTATAGGTCGTGGCAAGGAAAGCGAAAAACCAGTATTCATGGAAAGGTTTCAGAGCGATCCCCAAGGCCTTGGAGGAGCTTAAGGTGAATTTATCTCCTAGACACATACTGCAATACTAGTTTTACCTAGAGGTGGCAAATGGGTGGGTTGGGTCGGGTCGAATATGGTCCGACCCATATTGAATGACCCAAACCCAACCCGACCCGACCCGTGACTGACCCATACCCGACCCGACCCGTTTTGACCCATATTATCAAAACACAACAATATTTTAAGAAAATAATATTATTAAAATACTTCCCGACCCCGGTCCCTACATTGGCCCCATCCCTAACCCTTGCCCCGGCCACGTCCTCGGCCCTTGCCCCAGCCCCGTCCCCGGCCCTAGCCCTTGTCCCAGCCCCGGCTCCGACCCCTGCCCCAGCCCCGGCCTTGGTCTCGGCCCCGGCCCCGGGACATGGCCCCGGCCTCGGCCTCGGTCTCGGCCCCGGCCTCGACCCCGGGACACGGCCCTGGCCTCGGCCCCGACCTCGGGACCCGGCCCCGGGACACGACCCCTTCCCCGATCCCGTCCACGGGACCCAGCCCCGGGACACGGTCCCATTCACGGGACCAGGCCCTGGTCACGGCCTTGGCCCCGGCCCCGACACCGGCCCAGTTCTCGGGACACGGCCTTGGCCTCGGTCCCGGGACCCGACCGCGGAGACTCGGACACGGCCCCGGCCCAGGGACCCGGCCGTGGGGACGCGGACCAGGCCCCGGGACCCAGTCGCGGGGACCCGGACCCTGCCTCGAGACTCGGCCCGGGGGACCCGGCACTGGCCTCGGCCCCGGACCCTGTCCCGACCCCGGACCCTGTCCCGACCCCGAATCCAGCCATAGCCCCGGCCTCGGACCCCGGACACGGCCCCGGCCCCAAGACCCGATTTCGGCCCCGGCCGGGGACCCTGCCCCGGGACATCGCCCCCGCCCCCGCCCCTGCCCCGGACCCGGGACACGGCCCCGACCCCGGCCCCTGGCCCGGGGAAACGGCCCCGGCCTCAGTCCCAGCCCTGGCCCCGAGACCCGATCCCGGCCTCGGGACTCGGCCCCTGCCTCGGCCCCGGCCCCGGACCCGGGACTCGGCCCTGGCCCCGCCCCAGCCTCGGGACCCGGCCCCGGACCCGGGACTCAGCCCTGGCCCCGGTCCCGACCCGGCTCCGGCCTCGAGACCCGATCCCAGCCCCAGCCCCCAGCCTCGGTCCCGATCCCGGCCCAGGCCCCGAGACTAGATCCCAGGACCCGGCCCCGGTCCCGGAGCCCGAGACCCGATCCCGGGACCCGGCCCCCCGGCCCCGCCCCCAGAACCCGGCCCCAGCTTCAGTCCCGGTCATGGCCCCGGGACCGGGCCCCAACCCCGGTCACGGCCTCGGCTGCGCCCTCGGGACCTGGCCCTGGTCCCGGTCACGGCCCCGGGACCAGACCCCTGCCTCGGCCTCCGGCTCTAGGACCCGGCCCTGGCCCCCGGCGTCGGGCCCCGACCCCGGTCCCAGCACCATTTGTAACTTGTGAAAGGATGTTGTCCTTATAGATCGAAAGTGGGTTAATATGGGTTGAAAGTGGGTCAATATGGGTCGAAAATTGATTTAAGTGTGACCCATTGTTCACCCATTTTTAGTGAACCATTTAAAATTTAATAACCCATATTTGACCCATTTTATACAAATATGGGTCAAATATGGGTTTGTGACCCATATTGCCACCTCTAGTTTTACCCTGTAAGAAGTCAGATTGATGGCTGTACTGTGGTTACTAGTTTGCTCGCTCGCTCCACGGCCTCAATCGCTCGTTCGCTCGTTCGTTCGTTCGCTCTGCGACATTATTTTATTGTTCTCCTTCATAAGCTTTCGTTTTTCATATTGATCTCGTTCTTTCATTTTAAATATTCATAGGAATATCTAAGCTTTATATTTTTCATTCAGGGTTACGACGAGGCGGCTCAGCTGGAAATTGCAGGGGACACATTTACTGACAATGATTAAGAGAGGGGCAAATCAACTATTATTTTATAGAGGTTGATGAATGTGCAACAAAGAAATAAAATAATGTCGCAGAGCGAGCGAACGAATGAGTGAATGAACGATCGAGGCTGCGGAGCGAGCGAGCGAACTAGCGAACGAACGAGACCGCATTGTGGAAGTATGCAAAGCAGATGGCCTTCCTCAGGACATCGGAGATGGCCTTCTTCCGCGGCCTCGTTCGCTCGCTCGCTCGCTCATTCGTTCGCTCGCTCCGCGGCCTCGATCGTTCATTCGCTTGTTTGTTCGCTCGCTCCGTCTCGTTGTAAGCCCGAATGAAAAATATAAAGCTTAGATATTCCTATGAATATTTAAAATGAAAGAACGAGATGAATATGAAAAACGGAAGCTTATGAAGGAGAACAATAAAATAAGGAGTAAAATCTCACGCCAACGCTTTCCAACATGTTCACCACATCATAAATTTTCCTTCGCTCCACTCCTGCTCCTTCAGAATCAACTTTTTAGTCGGTACTAAATCAGTGTTTTCTCGGTTATATGGCGGAACCCTCCTTTTTTTATAAATAAAAATAAAAAAAATATTTATAATATTAGATTAAAAAATAAATTATTTAAAATTTTGGGTCTTGTATTTTTAATTTATTTGCTTTGCTCGGCAGTTGGACTGTTGAGCAAAGCATTTTAATTTTTTTAATTTACGTAAATATTATTTCGACGCCGTCTCATCGCTTCGAGATCCCGTCGTAAAAAAATATTTACGCACCTCGACTCCAAAAAAAAATTAGCGAGGCGACGGAGTTTGCTCACGGACCGATCATATTTATGTAAAAAAAATATTTATGTGCCTCGAGCGAACGAGCTAGGCGATCGTGTTTGCTCGTGGGTCGCGGAGCGATCATATTTACGTAAAAAAAAATTTACCTGTCTTGACTACGAGAAAAGCGAGCCGTGAGGACGTTTGCTCACGAGACCACGAAGCGATCATATTTATGTAAAAAAAAAATATTTGCGCGCCTCGACTCCGAGAAAAGCGAACAAACGAGCGAAGCGATGACGTTCGCTCATGGGGCCAAGGAACGATCATATTTACGTAAAAAAATATTTTCGCGCCTCGATTCCGATAAAAGCAAGTGAACGAGCGAGGCGACGACGTTCGTTCGCAGGGCGGCGAAGCGATTATGTTTAGGTAAAAAAAATATTTACGCGCCTTGACTTTGAGAAAAGCGAGCGAATGAGCGAGGCGACGACGTTCGCTCGTGGGGCTACGAAGTGATAATATTTACGTAACAAAAATATTTATACGGAAGTAAGCGAACGAGCGAGATGACAGCGTTGCCGTTCGCTCTAGGGCCGCGGAGCGATCACACCTCGCTCAGAGAAAAGCGAGGCGGGTAAATATTTTTTTTACGTAAATATGATCACAAAGGCCGTTGCCTCACTCGTTCGCTCATTTTTTTTAGAGTCGAAGCGCGTAAATATTTTTTTTACGACGGGACCATGAAACGACGAGGCGACGTCGAAAAAATATTTACGTAAATTAAAAAATTAAAATGTTTTGCTCGACAGTCCAACTGCCGAGCAAAGCAAACAAATTAAAGTGCAAAACCCAAAATTTTAAATAATTTTATTTTTAATCTAATATCGTAAATATTTTTTATTTTTATATTATTTTAAAAAGAAAAAAAAAGCTTAGGGAGGGAGGAAAAGGAGGGAAGAAGAAGGGGGGGGTGTTTGGGGAGGTGGGAGGTTGCGGCCCCACGTGGGGGGCCTGCTACTCCTCCTCTCCCAGGGAGAGGGGCCCACGAGTGGGCCCCCTTCCTTTCCCTCGACAGTTGAATTGCCGAGGAAAAGGGAGGGGGGCCCGCCCGTGGGCCCCTAGGTCTCCCTCGGCATTTGAATTGCCGGGGGAGACCTAAAATTGTGAATATTATTATTTTTATATTAATTTTGTAAATATTAATTTTGTAAATATTATTTTGAAAAAAAACTCACAAAAGTCACATTTTCTTCGAGAGTAGGCAAAAGTCAATTTGAATTGGGGGGGAACCGTTCCGTAACTTATCCTTGCCGTGTGGTCGAAGCAGGCTGTTGGGGACATAACCTATTCTAACAGTCTAGTTGGCCCCACAAATCCACGAAATTCCAACTTGAGTAAGAAACAAGAGTTTTAAAGAGAACAAAAAAGAAAAAAAGAAAAAGAGCAAACATCCGCTCGGCAGTAAGACTGTCGAGCCGAGGGCCGCTTGGCAAGAAGACTGCCGAGCGTTCTCTAGTTTGGTAAATATTTTTTTTAATATATCATTTGGTAAATTTTTCTTTTTTTTTTTTGAATGTTTTGAAAAAAAAAGGCCCGCAAAAAAGCCCTTGCATGATTGAATAATTATTGTCTCTGTATTTCATATAAATACGCATTATAGATATCAATCAATCAAGTCGAGTCCAGTCGAGTACGAGTTTTATT
The DNA here is from genome assembly GCA_021437785.1 of Rhodomyrtus psidioides. Taxonomy (NCBI): domain Eukaryota; kingdom Viridiplantae; phylum Streptophyta; class Magnoliopsida; order Myrtales; family Myrtaceae; genus Rhodomyrtus; species Rhodomyrtus psidioides. Next base: position 1,789,746 of record JAILYB010000077.1, on the reverse strand, counting down.
GAATGCTTATCTGAACGGAGCTCGAAGTTTCGAAATCAAGCTCAGTCGAGTACGAATTGAGCATCGAGCCTTAGAAGTATGTTCTAGTTGTAGTGGAGTCAAGCTCGAGCACTGAGTTGACTTTGACTCGGTTACCCTTTTAACACTCACAAAGTGGAGTGGGATTGAGTTCCATGGCTATCAATACTCAAGAGGAAGACATAAGCAGTATGGGCCGAGTGACTTGTGAGTCAAGCACAATACATCCACGTCTTGTCTAGTTTGGCAATTCCTTAGTGCTTGGTAATCAATTATGGAGATTATCTCAAACATGCAAATATCGCCACTAATTTATTGAAAATTAAATTAGGACCAGTTAGAGGTTCATTATCCAAGTTGAATCTTAATCAATACCTTCATATTCATATGGAACAATAGCACCCCCCCTAATTTGACGATCTTAGCGAAATTAATGACGATTTTTGGACACGTTGGAAGATCTATAACTAGAATGAAAGTAAGGAATTTTTTATGAGACAAAAAAAATTTACGGCCCTTACCAAAAAAAAAAATTAGGGCAAAATTGAGACTGGAGCTAAAATTGCAATTTTTTAGGGAATTAGACCTTTACTTTATAGATATTGTTTAAATTTTTTACTATCCAACCCTTATGATTAGCCTGCCAAAATAGCTCATAAGCTCATTTCTTAACTCGTATAAGATTTGTTGAGTTGTTATATGGGTTAATTATATCTTATGACTCTCGCTTCATTCTCTTCGCTCTCGTTCGATCTCGTGTTCACTCATGTTGCACTCTTACCTCAACATGGGCATGAGTTTCCTAAATTGAGTTAAATATAAAAATGTTTTGGGAATATAGAGTCAAATATGAGTAACTAAATTTGCATTGTATTGAAATGGATCAGAACATGTTAGAGGGGTCTATTTATATTGAGAAAATATTCAGTGGTTTACAAGCTCCACGCCGGATGCTAGCGTGGCATGAGATTTTTTACCTTGAACCAATTAAGAGTTGACACATACGTATTGACGTGGATTTATTTAAGTAAAATAGAAAATCCTAATCTACGTCAATTTTCAAAATAGAAAATCCTAATCCACGTCAGTTTTCCATCCCCTCTTACCTTTCCTCCTCCATCTCTGGCCGCTTGAACCTAACCTCCCCATCTTCTCCACCGTTGCCAATGGCGGAGTTGTCGGTGGCTCGTCCAAGGCAACAATGCCAAGTGTCCAACCCTCTCTGTCAACCACCGTCGTTGCGGCCATGGACGAGCGGCTATCGCTGGAGCCATGGTCGCAAATCTGGAACACGTCGCGAGGAACGACTCGTGGATTGTTAAGCTTCCCTTCGTCGTGCTTTCGGTCGGCTCCGTCTTCCTCTGTCGTCGCCCGACCTCAGCTCATGGTCAGCCTCGTCCATTGCCGAGCCACCCCTCCATGTCATGGCGGCCCGTGGTTGTTGCCCGTACAGATCTGGAATGGAGTTGAACCTCCTGATCTATTCCCAGTCATGGCCACAAGCCATGGACAATGCCCTTAAATAAGGAAGGAAAAATAGAGGAACAAGGTAGACAACGAGAGCTTGAATGCAGTCCACGGCCGGCGACGCCGCTGATGGAGGTCAGTCTAATCACGGCGCCTGCGGGGGAAGAGCGAGCGGGCAGCTGTGGGACTCCGGCTAGATCTGAACCCTAGCAAAATTGCAGAAGGGGAAGGAGGGAAGTGGCGAAGGAAAGGGGAGGAAAAGAGATTTTTTTTTGTATTTCTTTTAATTCCAAGTCATATCCATGTGTCAAGCTATGATTGGATATTAATAAAAATCTCATGCCACGTTAGCATCCGACGTGGAGCTTGTAAACCACTGACAGAGGGCCTGTTTGGTTCAGCATTTGACCAAAGGACTTTGAGTAAATGCAAATACCTTTGGGCTAAAGGCCTTTTCTAAAATGCAAGTAGTGTTTGACAAAGTAATTTTTCCAAAACGCATTTGAAAGCAGCTTTGGCGTAAATACTGTTTGGTGAAAAATATACTTTATAAAGTATTTTTACTTTTTTATATAAAAAAAGTGGCAGCAGGGAAACCGGCGACATCGGCGACCTGCAACCGATGGCGGGCGACGATCGGCAACTGGCGACGGGCGGTGACCGGCGGCAATCGGCAACTGGCGGCGACCGACGGCGAGAGGTGACCAGTGACCGACGGAGGTGACGACCTCCCGGCGACCGGCAAAGGGCGATGGAGGCAAACGGTGGAGGCGGCGACCGACAGCGGCGGCGGCGACCGGCGATCGACGATGGCAACCGGAGATCGGCGGCGGCGGTGACCGGTGACGAGAGGCAACCGGCGACCATTGCGGACGGGAGGCGGCAGGTGAGTGTGACAAAGTTAAAAAAAAATTAGTTGCATTTGAGATGCAACTTCCCAAAGTACCTCCAGAGGTACTTTGGCCTAAAGGCATTTGAAGAGCATTTAAGATGTAATTGCATCTGCCCAAAGTGAGCAAAAAAATAAACCAAACAATATTTGCATTTGGCCAAGAGATTTTAGAGCCCCAATGCTCATCTCAAATACTGAACCAAACTGGGCCAGAGTATTCAAGGTACTCAATGCTTGGATCGATTCGACTAGCTTTGCTGAGCTCATCTTGACTATAAATTTCAGCTTCTTTCTTTAATTGCGTATGCTATTTAATGTAATCTATCTGCAAAAATTCGAGAGAAAAGTGAGGGTGACTTTTATTTTTGACAGTCCGTCATAATGTTATTTTTATTTTTTGAACTTCGAGAAAAGAAAGCAAGAAGCAATATCAGAAATGCCAGCAAAAAAGCCCTTGCCGTGGTCTCCAGAGCCAAGCCCAAGTGCCATTTGGACCGAGAAACAAGCTTGCTAAGAGTAGCGTTGATCGATGACTTAGGTTGCACACTTCACATAATATCATAGCCATTGATACGTCGCCTGAGGTCTTGGACTTTTTTTTTTCACTCAAAAATGATTTTGTAATGGGTAGGGCAGGTGAGCATCCGGGCCGGTTGAACTCTGGAATCGAATCGCATTGGCCTACACAACCGTTTCACGCGAGGGCTGGGTAGGTTTCTGCATGAAGAATTGGGGAATCGGCCTTGACCGGTACGGTTGATCATATCATATCTCCCGTTTGGTGAGCTGCAGATTTAAAGTCGGATAACTTTATATCATATCCATTGTTTGGTAGAAACTGGATATCAATATAATAATTGTTGACTTGTACCATTCGGAGGCTCTTCTCCGGAGCCGACGCGGCAGATCTCCACTTGCTTGCCAAGGCTGTCGGGTCAGAGCTCGAGGGGACGACCGCCAGGAGCTGGTGCGATTCTAAGACATAGCAGAATGAATAGCATAAAAAAAATTATTAATACGTGTGTCTATAGGCTTGTTGAGATTTCAGATGACCAAAATTGGAGAACTTGCCAAAGATGAGCAGCTGATATCGGAGCATTTATGTGTGTCTATAGAAAAGCAAAAAAAAATTTCTAGTACCTTTTGTCCAAGATTGGAAAAGCCAATGGTTGCTCAAGACAGGGGAAGAGACTGTTAAGATGAGGACAACGGAGGCTGCGAGGGGGTCGTGCTAGAGAACCAACAGAGATCACAAACAACGTCTCTACAGAGCTTGAATGGACACATGACCACCACCGGCAGCCTCACCTCCGCTAGAGAGATGCCCGCCGCCGCATCCGGAGAAGCAGTGTGCTGCCGCCGGAGAGGCGGCCCACGCAACCGGAGGGGGGGTGCCCATCGCCGGAGAGGCGGTCGGCTGTGGCGGAGAGGCGGATGAGGCGTGGAGGAGACGAGGTGACTTGAGCAATGGACATAAAAAAAGTCATATCTGGCTCTATCTCACCCGTCCTCCTAAAATTATTTTATCTCCCCTTTATTTTTCTATCCGGGTCCAAATCCAGACCACCAAACGCAGCCATATAGGACAAGATATATCCGGACGCAGCCTTAACCATTGCGCCATAGATTGGCAACATGAAGTGTTTTCCTAATATAACATTTACGTTGCTTAAAGTAAGGCTTAGTCCCAGTGTTGATCATGAAACCTGTAGCTGTAGGCTGTAGCTTTGGGTTCCAAGCCGGCTCTTAAGAGAACCAATCTCGTCGTGTGGGAAAGAAGAAGAGGATAATGAGAAAGAATAAAAGGGAAATATAAAGAAAAGAAAAAAAGACGAATTATTTCTTCGGCTCCGTTTATTTCTAAAAAAAATAAATAATTTAAAAGATATTTTCCTAAATATAACCGCTTGTATAACTTGAAACAAACGCCCAACGAAAAATATGTTCATTATAAACAACAATCTAGATCTGCACAGTTTTATGGACGGCATAAATATTTTTCGTTCATTCATTTTTATGAGCAATATAGTCGGTCAATTTTGTGATTTTGTTTTTCTGAATTAATAACTTTTCGAGAAAAAAAAAAAACAAAGCTGAATTCGTATTAATACGATAACCCCTCGAAAAGAGGAAATCAAAAATGTAAAGTTAGTCTAATGCGAAGGGATCTGAAGCTCTATAAAGATGGCTATCCAATGGTATAGGTTTTTTTTTTGGGCAAAAAAAAATGGTATAGGTCTTTTGATATTTTTATTTACTGGGACAAGTTTTGCCAACAACGGTAAGAGGGGAAAATTATCCAAAAAGTCCTTATTAAACCTTTGCCAATTCAGTTCTAAATCTATCATTTTTCCAATTAAATGTAAATCTTTTCACATTTTGTCAATTGAGTAATTCGACCAGTTTCAACCGGAAATCGCTGACACGGACGTCGGTTGTCCCACGTAGCACAGACGGCGCTAACATAGATAATTTTTTTAATATATTTTTTAAATTTTAATTTTTTTTAAATTTTCCTTTTTTTCTTTACTTCTTTTTTCTATGCTTTTTTGCTATGTCGGCGAGGGTCATCGGTGACCATTGTCGTGCCTCGCCCGATCTAGGTGAGGATCGCCTTGCCTGCGGCCGGCGGGGCCGTGAAGGCCCTGAGCGAGGCCATCGAGGCGTCGCTAGCGGTGGACGAGAGCCTTCGCGGCCAGTGACCCTCACTAGCACAGAGAGAAAAAAGAAAAGAAAAATACTAAAATACTAAAATATAAGTAAAAATAAAAAAATACTAAAATTTAAGTAAAAACGTTCACATTAGCACCGGCTAGGCCATGTAAGAAGGCCGAGAAGTTCACGTCAGTGATTTTCAATGAGCTCAATTGATAAAATATAAAAAAGGTTTAGGGCTCAATTGGTAAATACAATAAATCTATAATTTTCTGGATAATTTTCCTGGGAGCGGTCAACGGCAGATTTTCATCAACTAACAAGAAAAATAGGAGTCCATTCAACGCCCGTTGGCTTTGGCAAGTATCGTCGATTTGCAAAGTCAGATCAAAGTTTCAAAGCTCATAGTTTTCCTAGTGCTTTATTTATTTGTTTATTCATTGTTGAAAAATGAGAGTCTTCATATAATTTATACCCTAAAGTTTTAAAATTCTAAGAATGAAAAAAAGTAAAATTTCGCGCCCGGGCTGTTTAGACTGCAAAGCGCGAAGCGCGGTTTTTAGAAATATAAGGTCGCGTGACTAAAGAAATCAATTCGTATATAAAAAATTTTGTGGGATCACAGTCAATAGTTCTGTTTTAAGCGTTTAAGTCATGCTATAACGCAATGTGAGAATGTTTAACACAAAAGTTTATTTTTTTTAAATAGTCGGCATTAATGCCACATAATTTTATAGGGTGTTAAAACATGCGGTGCTGAATTCAATTCTTTTCAAAATCCCTTATTTTCCTTTCTCACCATATCTTATACCAAAATTCAGCCTGTTCATGAGAATTGTTAGGTCAGACCATTCCTCCACGTAAAAGCATAGGCCTTTTTAAGTTGGAAAAGATTATCCGATCAATCATAAACTTACTGTACGGATGTCAATTCAGTCCTAGATTTTTCGAATATGTAGATTTAGTTCTAAACCTTTACGCGAAATTTCAATGTAGCCCTTTATGTCTAATTTTGCAGAAAACTGCCGACCTGGCGATACCGTCATCGCCAACAGTCCTATGTTGGCAATCTCCGAAGGAAATTGATAGGAGGGACTAAATTGGAATTTTGCGCGAAGGTGTAAGACTAAATCGGCAAAATCGAAAAAGTCTATAACCGAATTGGTATCCATGCGATAGGTTTAGGAATGGTATGACAATTTCCCCCATTTTAAATAAGGGTTACTTACACACACAACACATGTCCTTTGACGCAATATGATTTGTCATCTCTCTCCTTTGCAAAACCGTCGTCATATTTCCAAAGTGCACCGGTCGAGGGAGACGAACTTGTTGGCTATGTTACACGGACAATGGACACGACTTGCAACACGATATACCGATACGTCAGTTCTAAAAAAATAGAGAATTCCGACACGCTGAGACACGTTATATATTATATGTATATTTTTATGTTATTCACAAAAGATAAAATTATTTAAGATTTGATTTTTAGCTAATAGGCCCAATTTTATTGCTTTCTTTCCCCTCCCCCGTTTCTTTTCTTCTTTTACTCACCTAACTAAGGAAGGGCAGGGGAATCCCAGCGGTCCCCCCTTTTTATAGGGGGGAGGTTTTAAAAAAAGAAAAGAAAATGGCAAATGGATGGTGGAGATGAAGGAAGGGCAGGAGGTCAGGGGAACAGCAGGGCAGACGATCCGTAGGCACCTAACTAAACCTCTTTCCCAAAAACTTTTTCCCTCATGTGGACCACCGTTTTTACTCTCTCTCTCTCTCTCTCTCTCTCTCTCTTCAGCCCCCAAAGTCCAAACGACGCTCCCCCCCACTCTTTTTACTCTCTCTCTCTCTCTCTCTCTCTCTCTCTCTCTTCAGCCCCCAAACGACGCGACCCACTCCCCCTCTTCTGCTTCTTCTTCCTTTCTTTTCTTGATTCTTCTTCTTTCTTTCTTCTGCAACTCCCTCCTCCGACGACCACCACAGCCATAGCCTGCATCACCACCTCACCGCACCCTATCGTCTGCTGCTTCCTCCGTTGCCAGTCGCCTCTCGCCGTTCCGCCCAGCCGTGATGATCTAGTAGCCGCGGGACCGAGCCCGTCGTGACCCCAACCGAGAGATCCGTCGAGCCCCGTCTCGAGAGCTCCAAGTCCGACCCCTTGCATCCGAGAGCCCCGACGCCGGCCAAAGCCCCAGCCGCATCGCCAGATCCGAATTAACCTCAACGTACCCCGACCTCCCTTCTCCTCTGCAGCCGCAACCCCATCTCTCTCATTCTTCTGCTCAGCTACCGAAGCACCACCGGACGGACACACGAGTCCCTCGCGTGTCCGTTGCGTTGACCGAGAGTTCGGACTCGGACACGTGTTGACCGTGTGTCCGAGAAGAGTCCGGCGGTGTCTAGCCGTGTTGGACGCGTGTCCGAGTCCGACACAGAAAGTTTTCAAAAGGTAGCGAATCCGTGTAACAGAGCTTGTTGGAAGTCAAACCTAAGCAAAAATGTATGGGCTCGAAGATTTCGTCGGATGCATCAACATCGACGATTGTCGAGGTATATCCATCGGAGCTCGAAGGCATCTTTCCAAGGGTATCTAGTCGTGACCATTGGACTCTTGAACCGACAAGGCCAATTCCTAAATCGTGTCAATAATTAATCAACGAAAAAATAATTTTCATCATTTGACAATAATTTATGTTCAAATATTTTTTTTATAACCAAGGTATACGGACCAGCTTGCGCGCATCTCGATTATTCCTCAGGGGAGACTAGCACCGCAACCAATAAAGATGGAAATATGCTAATAGCTAATTGTAATTGTGTTCATTTTGGTTGCAGCACGATAATTTGGACTTCAAAAAACCGATCAACTGATGTCCAAGCGTGGTCACCACGTGCCGTGAGGTACCATGCTTTGATATTTGAGGTTGTAGCATGTCGTACTTGTGGTAACAGTTGTATTTGCCGTAAGCTCACGAAAATTTTGGTAATAGCTTTTCGATGAACAGGTCTGTAACTGTAACACATCCCATTTTGTCGTATGACACTTTCTTACTTTGATATTTTGTACAATGTCCAAGCATTGAGAAAATTATTAATTCAGTTATAAAATTATTGAACATATGGCATTTCGATCCTAAAATTTTCAATATAGTTACAATGTAGGCTTAAACCTTGTTTTGTGCGAAAATCCAATGTAGTCCTTCTAACCAATTACCATTATGGTTAATTCCCGTTGAGAATCTCTGACGTGACTATTCATGTAGGACGTCGTCTCGAGTAAAGTTTTCCATTTTAGTATGCCACACAAGACGACCGGCGATGACTATGCACCACATTCGTATTTCTGGTGACAACTAGCAGGAAAGCCTACATTGAAATTTCGCGCAGGATTACATTAAAAAATCTAAAAATTTTAGGACTGAATTGACATGGTTTATTATCGCTGCTAGCATTTGTCGACCATTCTTAATTTTCTTGATTTGATATTGTCTTCATGACATCCGGGAATATTTGAAATTGCTCCGGTGGTTTTTTAGGTCGTATCACGTGGTAATTGCAATTGCATCATGATAGGTAAACATTCGCGCATCGGATTTGGGTGATGATACGAGTATAAAAAAAAAACTCATCTCGATGAGTAATATTGCCCTGAAAAATTGCATCTCATCGCTGGTTAGCTAGATCAATGTCGAATAAAAAATCTAGGGAGATAGATAAGCCAACCAAGGTCAAGATGTTTAAGAGCTTGAATATGATCATGAAGTGATTGCTCCGCACAAGACATTGCCACAGCTTAATTTAAAAAAAAAATGATTGACTTACTTCTTCGAACATCATTCATGTGATGGTTAATTCCAAAACTATCTCCTATACGTGGATCTTACAGAAGCACATTATGTAGCTCATTCATCTAATAACTTAAATTTTCGAACCGGAACATATGGGTTTTATTGACGGACAAGCCAGATGCCCCCAAGTCAATCCTCTAACATAGCTGGAGAGACTATAATAAAGAGGATTATTAAAATAAAATTATTTTATTTAGGTTGTGTTTATTTTTTTTTTCTCGCACATCCCACATGTCTTTTTTATTTTTTTTTATTGGACAAATTAGAAGTGGATTAGATGAAGGAAAAGGTCAAAAAACAAAAAAGAAGATCAATAGAATAAATTCAATATGCCTTTCCACATCGTGCCACGTCATCAATGAGCTCATTCATTCTCGTGCGCATTGTCGCTTCCCCGCCCCTTCACCTCACCCGTCTCTTACATGTTGCCGTTGAGTTTGAATTTGGAACCCCAAAACATTGACCGTTGACTTTCGATACGATCACGTCAACGTTTTCCTCCAGAAATATTCAATATTTTATCAAGTTGTCGCGAATAATTTATAAATATGTCGGTGTCACATAGCTCGTGTTTGTACTACGGCGGGTCTAACGCTTCTACAGTTCTTAAAACCTTATGTCGATTCTGTCGATGTTGTGGTTTGACCATGAGATATTTTAGACTCGACCATGCTTGTATATGGATGGTATACTTGAATAGTTTTGTGCTCAATCCTCGTTTTTCACAAAGGGTCACATCGATATTTTAATTTGTCGTCGGCAGAGAATCATGATAGACTTGGACCTTAAATTCTATTTGTTTCACGAAAAATAAACTTATGTTGAAAAATACTTGCAAAAGACTTTGTTTTCAAGGACAATTTTTTTTTTGTCCTGCCGTGTCTGGTTGTTTTTGCGAGTAACACGGGAGTCATTTTCGATGTTTCTTGTAGAAAAATAGTGAATACATAAGTATGTAAAGTCTCGAGTAAAGTCATAGGTTCCGAGTAGGGGCAGGCGCTAGGGTGGTCGAGGGCTTGGCTATGTGGGTCTCTCGGTCACCGGGGTCTCTAGAATGGGAATCGAGTTCCAAGGCCCAACCTTGAAGGACTTTGGCTTGGTTGCTGATAGCCAAGGACTCAAGCCTGGATACTCAAGGGCTAAGGCACGGGCGTCCCGAACCCGAGCCCATGCACATGGGTCTTAAGCATAGAAGCCAAGGGCTCGGCGACCCGAGCGCATGAGCCAAGTGTCCGAGCCCGGCAATTGGGGTCTCGAGCACTGGTACTTGTAACTTGGGCACGACCATCAAGGACCCGGGCACATGCTCTAGATACTCGGGTCAACCTAGTGGGTAAGGTCGAGTCGTATTTTGGAAAGTGCCTTCAAATTTTCAGAAAACGAAGTCATTTATTTTGAATTTGGGCATAAGTTTTCCGCTGACTGCGAAAAGATTTTTCGTTAGTTTTTTTTTTTCCCTAGATGAACCAAATATTGAAAGGATGAGGAAATTTTTTTTTTTACGACAAACACTTTGTGAAGCAAATAGACTCTTGAGATAAGCGATCCTAACGCAATCTATCTTTTAGCTTGGATCATTTTGTACGTTCGAATGTGAATCATCGTTATAGTTTATCCGATTTCGATTTGATTAGTTCATTGTCAAAACTAAGATTAATCCAGTTATCTTAAAAGGGCTTGGTCTGTAGTAGAAATTAGAATCGACACTAGTGACTAGTGGTCCTACCCTGTTAGGATCGGTTCCAAATTCAAATGTTAGATTCGACCCGTGAGGACCATGCTATTCCTAGTTTTGGCACTTATTCTACCTCCCTGATAGGTTTACCCTCGTGGGTAATGTCCTAAGTCTCACACTAAAGAAAACACAACCATGTGGAGAGACATGATTATTCTTAACCCAAAAAGATGAGCTCAAATCATGCTCGATTTAACTTTTTTTTTTATAACACGGAAAACAACGTGAGGGCTGATCTCACGCCGTTTGACTATTTGATCTTATACGTTCTCTGTATACATGCGGTCTTCCTCCACTTATCGGCTTTTCTAACACGGTACCGGAGCCAAGTTGAGAATGGAGTTGAAATATCTCACATCAGTTGACTATGAGATTATATATATATGCTTTTTTGTATACACACGTCTTTTGCTTACTTATCATCAGCTTAAAATTTTGGATTGGACTTTCGAATAGTTCCGACGAAAAATCGAAAACAACTTTTTGGAACCAAACTGGCGCACGCCATGTTGTTCCTTAAGAGTTCGCAAAGGGAAGCATCACTTCCATCTAGAGAGATGAAACGACGACGCCTCCCCCACCGAACTTCCTCGTTGCCAAACGAAACTTTCATTCCCCAATTCCGCACGTCACTCTCAACTCGAAAATTCGTCCCCACCCTAAATCCGGGGGGCTGACACCTAACAAAAAGTAAAAACCGCGTGAACCAGATATAGCCCAAAAGGATCCTAGTGGTTTGACCAAAGTCAACGCTGACCGTCGCTTTTCCTAGATTCCGACCACGCCCCCCGGCTCGTGTCCACGTCAGCACCTATCCTATCGCGTTAAAGTCCCTGTGGGCCCCTCGATATCTATGTGGGGGCCCACCACCCAAAACGCAATTTTGATTTTGCTCTGAACGTGTTTGGATCAAGCGTCGGGGGGATAGTACTGCCGACGCATGTGGAGCCCAATTTGCGTACCCTCGTATCGCTCGAATCCCGTTTAATCCGTGTGTCCGAGCGCATGCGATGATTTTCGGTGTTATATGTATAATTGGATATTTACTAAAAAGACTTTGGCCCCACCAAATATCGGAGGGGCAAAGCGTCTAAAAAAAATTTCCGAAACCCGTTGCATCAGTGCCGATTCAGTCCTGCAAAATAAAGCTCATGTTTGAGAAAGTTTGAATAGGAAATTATGAGGAAAGCTATCAAAAAAAGATATGTACCTTGCCAATGAGTTCTAAGCCTTGCAATTTGGCCGATACAGTCCTAAACTTTTTTTACGATTTGCCAATTTAGCATTTCAAACCAATTTTGATGGAAAATCACTGATGTGGACGCCGGCAGTGCCACATAAGATGCCCGGCATTCACGCCAGCGATTTCGGATCAAAATTGGGCGAAATGACTAAATTGGAAAACCCTCGCAGAGTTTATAAATTTGTCAAATTGAAAGGTTTAAGAAGCGCAAATGCAATAGGTTCAGGACCTTTCTTATAAATTACTCGGAAATTCTATCTGCTTGATCCGGCTTGATTAAACATTTACATTATCGACCCCACGGGAAAAAAAAAATATTCCTAACTCCAACCTCGACTTAAGATTTCAAAAAATCTGTCCTGCCGGTTTATATTATTCTAGCTAGTAATTTGGAGCTCGTGACTATATGCACTTCGAACCATGTTGTTTTGAAACTACATTGTCAACGATTTGAACAAAGCAAAGTCTTATGTCGAGGGATTGCCTAGTTGGCTCACGTGACACCATAAGACTGAAGAAGATTCGGCAATAGCTTACATTTTTTATTTTTTTGGTTAACCGAAACATATTATTGACAATTTAGTCTATCTAATCACGGACATGATATCAATTCTTTTGAATTTTAGAGACAACATGTACGTTGGAATTGCAATTTCAGATTAGAAAATGTAAGAACTCAGGTTCATCACGAGTAATTGGATGAGCAAGACCACCGGCATTCGCTCGCCCGACAAAATTACCCGCCCGGCAACTTTTCCGTCCAAGCGACCTAGCGTGGCGCCAGTCGACACTTTGAATGGTCCGACCTGTGCAAATTTCACGTCGTCTGAGAGAACGTTCAGGGTGTCGGCTCGTTCAGAATAGGCCGTTTTCCAACTGCCAATTGAGTTGCAATGGCTTGGTCCCGCCCCCGCGACAAACGAAACGGGCAACCCGTGCGTGTCCCCGCCCCCGAACTCCCCCCCGCCCACGAACGCAACGCCGCCGTTTGCCATGCTGGCCGCCACGTAAGCTTATTTGGACGGAAAAGCTGACGTGTCTATATCATAAAGCTTACGCTTTCGTCGGAGGAAATGATGGTGATGGTGGGCATGTCGGCGTTGAGTTGGCACCGACGTCTGGAAGGCGGATGGAAAAGGGGTCCCACATCCGACGGTTCCTTCACAGCCACAACTTGCTTTTGCCACCTTTGATTGGCCATTTGACTTTCACATCAAATCTTTGACTGAATATAAATATAATATGCATATTATAAGACCTTTCTTTTCCCCCAAATATATCCTGTAAAAGCTTTATGGAATTTTCTATTGTGGCCACGTGGTCAAGCACCCGCAGAATCCCCCATTCAAAGGAGGAACTCTACTTGGTGATCATATCTTGCCTCTCCTTTTTTGTTTTTCAATCAATGGACTTATAAAAAGAAAATGATATAAATAATTCATAAATTATGATCCCACTTGTAATATAATATTTTTTGAAATTTTTAATTTGTTCAATGTGTAGTCCTTAAATTATATGAAATATATTATTGAGCATTTCGTATAGTTTTTAGCGGCTAAATGGATCACATTGAACATATTATTATTTTGGGGATCAAATCGCACGTAGTCCATAGACCAAATTAAAACAAATTAAAAATTTAAGGATCGCAATACACATTAAATAAAAGTTCATAGATCGTTTATGTTATCATCTCATTTATGAATAGTATTAAATAATTCAGTTTCCTTAGGTTCATGAAAAATACTATTTTTAATGTCGGAAAACAAGAAAGAAAAAGGCTCTCAAAGAGTAAGGCGGCGTGCGTTGAATTGTTCGCAAAGCAACTGCTTTGATCTTCCGTCCTTATATCAGGCTTCTCAAAACTCAAGAGATTGTCACGCGAACCCGTGAAGGAATTGGCTCGGGGCAAGGGTATTTTTGCTCTTTCATGGTCTGAAGGTGGCGAATCCAAGCGGAGACGACAGCAAGAAGGACGGCATCAGCAAGGAGGAGGACGACGACGACAGAGACTTCCATGCATGGCTCAACTTCCGGCCGCCATCTCCACCACTTGAGCCCTCTCTTGCTCCCGGCCCTTTGTCGTCGCCAGCGGCGTTCAGCAGAGAGCGAGAGATGTCCGTGATGGTTTCCGCTCTGCGCCGCGTCGTGTCCGGAGAAGTATTGCCAGGCGATGATCAGCAGCAGCGGTTGGATTTGAGGGAAGGGTATTGCAGCGGCGGCAGTTCGGCGTCATTGCTCGGCCGGTCCAGCTCTTTGGATTCCGTCGGCGCCGGATGGAAGAGAGGAAGGGGAGATTCGACCTCGTCATCTGAGTTCTCGGTATCTGAGCTTCCGCGAGTTCATGGTGATCATGCGCAGGCAGGCTCGTCCGCATCAAGTGGTGCCAGAGGTAAAGCTTATTAAGAATAATAAATTGTCAAGCTCAGCTGTAATTCTATGGGAAAGTGAGGAAAGTAACGCATGCACTCTTGATCTTCTTCCTTCGCTTGCAGAAGGTCATGCAGGCTCAACAACTGTTCAGACAGCAAAAGCAGATCAACCAACACATGGTATTCCTCCAACGTATGAATACACCTACGAGGCCCCGACACCGTCGGCATTGAGATTGGACCAGACTCCGAGGAGGAAGTACAGAGGAGTGAGACAGCGCCCGTGGGGGAAGTGGGCGGCCGAGATACGAGATCCATTCAAGGCCTCGAGGGTGTGGCTCGGCACGTTCGACACGGCCGAGGCGGCTGCTCGGGCCTACGACGAGGCCGCCCTCAGGTTCAGAGCCAACAAGGCCAAGCTCAACTTCCCCGAGAACGTCCGGCTCCGGCAACAACCGACTCCTGCGGCCTCTGCGTCCGATCCCGCGGCGACCCTCTTCACTGCTTCCCGTGAGTGGCCGGCTCCCGACAATCCCAACGCCGTTGGCTCCAACGGGCAGACTCCTCCGCAGCGGTTTCCCGAAAATAATTTCCACGAGGAGTATCGCAGCAGCGATGCCGTTGTCCATCAAGAGCGAGCGCAGGGACGACCCATGAGTTTGTATGAGCAGATGCTGTGGTCCAACTCGTTGCTGGGAACGCAGCTTCAGCCATCTTTCTCGCTCTCTCCTCCTCCTCTTCCATCATCATCAAGTTCAGTGCTCGCGCCAGCACCAAGCTCTTCTCTTTCCACGTCTTCTGGGCCGATCTCGACGAGCTCCCAAGAGGGTCGGACAGGTGGTGGAGCGGCTGTTTTTCTTCTGCCTCCATGGTCAGATTCTAGCCATCGCAGCTCTTCTCCCGGATAGGATTCTTCATCCTCTTTTCTTCTGTCTTTTTTGAAATTTACAGTTTGTATTTAGTTTCCACTTTGCTGTTGTGCGAGGCGATTTTCACATTTTGATTTAGCACAGACATATCGACAGAACATTGAAAAGAACGATAGAAGCACAGATTTTTTTTTTTTTTTTTGGTTGAATCCTCCTACGACACCCATACGAGGTATGAACACGAAACCATTTTTTCCGAAGTCTTTTGCTGCTGAAGCTGTTCACTGGCATCCATCGCTTATCCAGAATTATCGTCGTCGTATGGAAAGGGGAAAGAGGCGTTTCGAATTTGAAAGGGTAAAAGCGCACGTGGTCTCCGGCTCTCGCGGATTTCAAACTCTTAGAATGTCAAAGAGATTGAATAGAGGTGGGATCTTGCGAAAGGATCATTTGCCCTTTCCTCAAAAGGGCAGGTCCTGCTTTTAAAATTCGGACCGTCCGTATTATGAATAAACGGTCCAAATTATTATTCAAAAAACAATATGATCAAAAGATGGGAGTTCTCTCGAGAAAGTCAAACCTATTGGTCAATTTGGATAAAACTGGGCTAGTATGGGAAACTGTACTACTCTCATTGAGTTTTAACTACACGATCTCTCAATCAATGAGTATTTTATGCAAAATAAGTATTGATGATGTGTTAATCTACGGTTGAGATTGTACAGTCTATTGTTAGTAAAGCAGAAAAAAGTTTTGGGGTGACTGTTAAAATAATAGCGTATTGTAGGTCACAAATGATTTTCAATTATATATTATTTTATTTTTTTTTGCGATTCATAACAAGTTGTCTATCTCACAATAAAAAAATAAAAAAATATCACGATTGCATTTTCCTTTGGATAATGCACCGTTTCCACCTCGTTGAATTGTGGAGGAGGAGTTTGACAAAAAAAAAAAGAATTCTGGCGGAGGAACACAACTATTTTTTTTTTGGGGTCAAAGAACACAACTAATTGAAGATAGAGAAATTCGGTGGAAAAGTGAGGCTCCGTTTATCTCGCTTTATTTTGAAAAAATGTCTGATTTGAAATATATTAAAAAATTATCTAACAATTATATTTTTGCCAATTCGATTTTCAACCTTTTTAATTTTACTAATTGAGTCATAAATCTTTTGATACTTTGTCAATTGAGTTCATCTAGCCAATTTTAGTCGGAGATCGCTAACATGGACATCGAATGCGTATGGTAAAAAGTGTTCCTCAAGTGTTCTGAGAACACTTTTGAGAAACAGAAACATTTTTAGAGCAGAAACAAGAAACAAAAAAAACTCGCTTCTATATTTCTAGAACATTTTTTAGAAACACGTTAAGAACATTTTTTAAAAACAATTGGGAAAAATTTTATTTTTTGAACATACTTTCTTCTCTTTTGTTCTTGCACGATGTTGACGCCCAATATTTGATCATTGTATTTTAAAAATAATTAAAAATATCAAAATAATTCATAAAATTACAAAATCAATCTTGAAAGCTTTGGCCAAGCCTTAGGAACCAATTTTGAACAAAATATTTTTCTTAATTTTTGATATTTTTTGGATTTATTTTAATTATAAAAATAGCCAAAAATAAAAAAAAAATAGTATTCGTGGTCAGAAAAATGCGCAAAAATAGTCCATATTTTTATTTTAATTCACTTTTCATTTTGGCCTTTTAAAGTTTTAAAAATTCAGTTTGGGACTACACGCCTTTTCATTGAACATAATCCTAAATTGACTAAAAAATTTCATGTTAAATCATTTTAGGCAATTTTTTTTTTTTTACTTTAGAGTCATAACGTGAGACTTTGATATCCGACATTTCATTTCAGTCCTCATGTTTGAAAATATTGCACAATTGGACTAAAAGTACCTAAATGCGCAAATATTTTTCATTTTAGTCTTCGGTTTCACTCAAAGTGCAATTTCTACGGATCCCCGCTTCAATGTAATTATATTTTTAATTATTGAAGAACATTTATGTGTGACTTATAATTGTAATTTTTTTCTATCTATAGAAAACATATTTGATGTTCTCATTGTCCAATTGCAATTTGCGTTCTCTTTCATATATATTTATAATTGATCTCGTCCATATTGTAATTTGATAAATTGTGCATAAATTACTTATACATATATTGGTCTAATTTGATCTAATAAATTGAACAAATGAGATTTAATTTGATTTAGTAAGTTAAAAAGATAAAGACATCTTAATTTTAATATATATAATCCCCTTAATTAAGTTAAAAAAATAGGAACAATTTTTTTTTTTTTTGCAATTACCAAATAAGTTTTTTTTTTCAGGAACAGAAATTTTATGTAGTTACCAAGTGCGTTTCTGTTCCAAAAAATCGTAGCCGAGAATAGAAACCCAAAAAAGTGTTTTTGTTTCAAAAAATTTCAGGAGCAGAAACATTACCATACGCAGCCTAAGTTGCCTTGCTATGTTAAAGCTATTGAGATTACGTAGAATGTCTTCATATGACACAACCATCACAATTTCTAGTAGGTAATAATTGCTAAGTCTTGAGATTTTTATGATCCATTGGCATTGAGTTCTTTCATTCTTATGTTTGAGACTTTGGAGATTTATGATGGGAGATTCGCAATGCATAAAAGTTTCGAAGAAGTGGTTACCGGAGTGAATTTGAGGTTATCCATTCTATAATGTAAAAACATCTGTTGTTTACCACAAACAAACACAATAACGGACTTTTACGAATACTTGATGGGAACAAGTTCGTCCGTCGAACATACATATTCGTTTGGAATAAAACGAACGAACATGTTTGTTCGAATAGAATTGATGGTTTGTATTCCTTCATCAACAATAATGATTCGCGACTCTTCGCATCATTGTCTATAAATACAAACCTCGACCGTCACATTCCGACTACTGACATTTTTACTTTCCACCACTCATATTCATCTGTGCGATTGTTTTGAAAGTTACATTCGTCGGAGTCCTTTGAAGAAGTACCGCTTCAGAGGAACGTGATCCGTTCTATCCTGAGAGACAATTGTCCAAGGTCCTTGGGTACTGATTGAGGGGGCAAATTCGTCTTAAGGACACAACGACATTTCGTTGGGCTCGGATCAATATTATGTTTACTTGTTTGCGTTGACTACAGGTTAGCCTTTAAATTGCAATTCTGTCTATACGAATTAGGCGATAACAGACAATGCGTGCTGCCGGCCACCACCCCGGGGGCACCTCCGTTCACTGTCCCGTCTCGAGCCGGTCTGTTGAGTTCGATTAGGAAAGCGACATCAAAATTAGGAAACTTTTCTAATTTAACAACGTGCATATGGATGGCAAATCGGCCTCAACCATGACAACCATGAGACACGTGGAAAAATTGACCATTCTATCCATCATCATTTGGGTCGATCCCCGATTTATTTTGTTTCCAAATTTGAATAATTTGAATGCGGACATTTTCTTTGTTTGTGTTGGAATTTGTTTGATTGTTGAGGAAAAATTCCAAATGAGGGTCTGAGGAAAAATTCCCCGACGAGTAGCGAGGGCCAGCAGGCCCGACCCTCTCGGCCTTGTTCGACTGGTCAATCGTCCAACTTTGTCCACCTCACAGGAGGTGATCCCTCTGAACCAGGTAAGCCGAAGTACACCAGTCGTCGTCGTTGTTTGGACCAAGCTCGTCCGGTCTATATTTATTCTTGTGATGTTTCTGGTCTGGCGTGGCCTGTGGCGGGACGTTAGTTGAAGCTGCGGTCTGGTGTCCCAAGCTTCCGGTGAAGCTCAGATGGAAGGAACGTCAAGCAAAGAAGGTTCGAAGAAGATGGAGGCCAGAGAGTTCTGGTCAACTAAGACTGAGGGGGCTCGGTCGTTTCTGAGCATAGAAAAGCAAAGAGGAAAAGGGACCGCCTCGTGTACACCCACGCCCGATCGGTCGTCTCAACCGCCACCATCCAACGACTCCCGGCCAACCGTCCTTCTCTAGCTAGCTTGACTATCGATGGTGGCGGATCGACATCACGATCCCACGTTGGGTTGATTCGTCGTGAATGCTCGCGTAGGTTAGGTGTGGTTCGGCATGGGAAGGGGTGCGCTCTGGCAGCGTCATCCATCTGGTTTGATCTGACAGTCTGCCCTACTATGGCCAGCATTGACTTAGCGATGCCCGGCAGGGGCCACGGCGGGTGGTGCCAGTAATAACGGTGCGATGCCCGATTGAGGTGGAGATCTGGCCAGTCCGAAGATGCTGAGTGTCCATGATTCTTGGCGTCCGGGCGGTTGGGCAGCAAAATCTGCAGGGGCTAGGGTCGAACGTCTCTGTTAGTCAGAAGAATGTGGCGGCACGCGACTCCGCAAGTAGAACCATACGGATTAATGGCAAGGCGAGCAAGACTTGCAGAGGATTCGCGTGTTTGTTGAAGAAGATGATGAACCTTGGTCTGATTGCGAGGTAGTCCTGGGTTATTCTGGGTTGCGAACTTGCGAGGAAGATGATGAAGAGGTTAATTTTTTTTTTATATGAATTTTGAAAAAAACAGCAAAAGAAAAAAATAAAGAAAAAAGTCAAAAGTCAAAAAGGAAAAAGAAAAAAGAAAAAAGGAAAAAAGAAAAATGACGTAAATACCCTTTAGGCCAGACCCTTTTTGTGAAATTCTATGGCCACTTTAGACCCTTATTTGAACTTGTTATACCACTCCAAGCACTTATTTGAAACAAAGTTCACTTCGGGCCTTATTTGAACTTTTCTCGATTGTTTAGAATAGATTAGGATAGATAGCGTTTGTGCGAATTCTAGAGGATTATGGTAATTTTCTAATGTAAATTAGGAATTAAAATAACCTATTTACTAGTTTAAGTTAGATATTATCGTAATCATTTAATTTCAAATTTAACAAAAAAAATATCACGTTAGAGTAGATTAGATTCTTTTCTTAAACAAAATCACATGTTTAAATTAGGCTGTTTCCGAATTTTAGATGAAAAATACAAAAAATGACATGCGATTGTATCATCCATGTTATGTCATCAACGCTATATCATAGCCTGAATGTCATTTAGGGATTATATGTAAGAGTCATTAAAGTAGAATGCATATCATGTTAAAATAAAAAGTATATACGTCATTAGAGTTAAGTCATATAGTTGAATGTAAAAAAAAAAATAAACTAAAGAATTGAATGAAAGTGCGTGTTGATTAGAAATCATATTTATATTGTGAAATGTGATTTTTTTTTAACTAACATGGCAGATGTTTAAGTTGCTAATCTCCACTCCCTTGCAATTTATTTAGTGTTTTGATTATTGAGTGTTAGATTAATGTTTGTGCATCCGCATGTTCAGCTCACATGTTAGGTTAAGATCAATCCAAGCTATATGAATAAATATTTTTATGAAAAGAAAAGGCATCGAAAGGACAATAGAGAAATTTAGTGGAATCAAGTCTCCGAACGGCACGAGACGGGATTATCAGTCATTCTTGGACCTTTGGTCCGTTACAAGCGGGGACCGGCATCCGACCAACCTAGCGTTATAGATTGACATGCAACCAATAAGTCCTTTAATTTCGGTCAACACGATACGAACTTACCAAGCATCCATCATATGACCACGCAAGCATGCCAAACAACCAGCCAATTATTATCTTTTGCATTTAGTCAAATGCCCACACGGTCGTGCTTAAAAACTCGGCCCAAGATCATTTTCATGCTCAAATATGCAATTTGACATCACACATGGTCACATGAATGCACATTTATCGACCAGACTTTGCATCTATTATTAGGTGATTAACTCTCATGCACATACATTATATACCCAACCAATGAACACAATAATCATTCAACAATCACTCAATCAAGCAGTCGATAACAACAATTAATTATAGGCAAAAGTACACTTTTAGTGCCAAACGTTGTGTACGGAGATCACTTTGGTGCCAAAATTTTCAATCGGATCACTCTAGTGTCAAAAGTTAAAAAAAGGATCACTTTGGTGCCTTTGGCCAAAATTGCCATGTGGTATTTTTAATTTTAATTTGTATTTTTTTAAGAAAATGAAGTCCACATTAGTTCCATGTGAACTTCAAAATTCATAAAAATAAAAATAAAAATTAAAAGTTAACAGAAATTTCCCTTGCTGCCGCCCCACCATCGCCGGCGACTCTCGCTGGCCTCAGGCGAGGGCCTGCAGACCCTCACCCAAATCTGGACGAGGGTCGCGGCCCTCAGCCAGATCGAGAGAGGGTCGCCGGCTTCGCCTGAGGCACTAAAGTGATCTGATTAAAACTTTTTGGCACCAAAGTGATTTCCGTTCACAACTTTTGGCACTAAAAGTATACTTTTGCCATTAATTATACTAATATCGGTTAATCAGATTAATAAGAATTAACTAATCCGATTACAATCAATTAAGCTTGCCTTAATTAATTAACTTGACAAGTAAAAGTCCAAGCATCTTAGTCAAATAACCCAGACGCGATCAAACAGTACAATCTTCTATCAACTGACCACAGTCTAATTTATATAATAAGAACTAATTTAACTAATTGCGGTCATTTAACCTAGCCATGTTGCTGACCTAAATCCCTAAATCATACGCAATTAACTAACTAATCCACAGTTAGCACTAATTAAACTATCCCTAAACACAATTAACGACTTAACCGAGGGTTAGAGGTTAAATCATTACTACGGTCCGGCGACGGCAACGTTGGTTCTCGACTCACAGCGACATGGGCTCGGGTTGGCACGGCAGGGACTCAGCGGGTGCTGCGACAACAGCTCTCGAGACGTTGGTGGTCTACGGTGGCAAGGGCAGTGCAACAACAAGTCCGGGCAACAACGGAGGGGCATCGACGGGCTGAGGGGGGGGATTTTCAGTTGGGCTCGATGGGACACGGCGGCGCGCGGCATAAGTCGTCGACGGCAGGGGGCTTACAGGGGTCCTCGGGACATGACTGTACAATGGCGGCCAAGGCGACGGAAGGTCGAAGGTAGGGGCTGACGGCTCACAGGGCTAGGGGTCCCGAAGTGTTGCGCGGAACAAGCGATCGATCGATAAAATAGACAAAACGAGCAAAGTAAATCGGACACCAGATGTACGTGGTTCGGTCGTAGAGACCTACGTCCATGGGGAGAGCAGCAACGAATTCCACTATAGAACGAGCGATACACGGAGATTACAGATCACTCGAGTTACACAAACACACTCTTGGTGTTTCCCAGCCCCAATTACATTCAATAACGCACATAATGTTTAGCTCCTAATTCCTAGCAAAATAATCTCTCAATATCGTAAAAGAATTAAAACACAAATCTAACCTCAAGATTTAATCGGCTTCGACACTTGAATTCTTGATGTAATTCCGCGAACAAAATAAAGTCCCAATGTCAAGCACTCATTGTGACAAACGGCGCTTCAATAAGTCGTCTTCCAAGCCCTCGAGATGAAACGGCGCTTCTCGATCTTCTTTGGATGAATCACGGCCTTTTATTTTACGTGAAGCCCTCTACTCACCTTTTTATCCACTAAATTGTACGAAGATTCAACCTCCCTTTATAATGGCGCCAATCAGGAGAGAGAACAAGAAGATTTGGTCAAAGAAGTCCAAGTCTTTCTTGTCCTTTTATGAATTCCTTTTGCACGCCACAACTACGAGAAGATATTGGGTGGGGCGGCCCCAATGCGCCCCACAGTCACTCTCTCTCCTCTGACGCATGTCAGAGGGAGAGGAGAGAGAGTGACTGTGGGGCGCATGGTCCGGCCCCATCCAATATTTTTCCCCACAACTACACCCTTGGATTTTATTTTACTTTTCTTCTTTTGTCCTTATCTTGGCGGATAATCACACTGGAACTTCATCTTGATACTTTTCACGTTCAAATTCCCTTTTCACCGTGGACTTCAACGTGAGATAGATATCCGTAGATCTCATACTTTATCTAATTATGCCAAAAGATATTCACTACAAGATATTATATTTTTTTCTCAATTTCGGATATCCGCAAATATTCAATTCGGAATATTTACAATTTTGCTTCGGGCTCAGATTCGAGACATAATTTTAACAATCTCAACGTCGCTAAAATCCGAACTCCATCGCTACTCTCCCAACACCTCCGATGGGCTCAATCGCCACAGATATCATTCAAGTTTAAGCCGCGCTTGAACTTCGCCATAACCGATGACCTCATCAGAGCACTAACTGTACATGCACCTTTAACTGTTCCACAAGGACTTTCTAACATAAGCTCCTTAACCACAGATAAAGTAAAACTACTGTTGCATCCATATCTGTCAGGAAATCGAATACGTACCTTGTCAATATTAGCAGTTACAGCAACCATTGGCTCTATAGGTTCCACCTTGCTATAAGCACCATCTGTGTCAATTACCACGCTAGTACCTGCTACCTTAGGAGTTTCTCGTTGTAACTCCACCTCAAGCTGAACACTGCCCAGATCCGTATTAACGCTGCCACAATCACTCCTAACCAGAAGTACTGGAGACTCGTCAAAGGTAACTTCTCTGCTGCAAACATGTAAATTTATATTTGGACACCACAACTGATCGCCACACTCACCTTGTGCATAGTCATGGAATATGCACATTGCCCTCACATCGAGCTTACCATCACTTACTCGATAATAACACGAGCAACTAAACATTATAAAAATAGAATTATCAGCAACATTACCTTACCACACTTGTTCGGGAGTCTGATAACCAATCTCTATCGATGGGGATCGATTCACCATGTAGCTCTCTATACTAAGTGCATTTGCTGGAATCCTCCCAGCCATATCAGCACCAGAGATCTTTTTACGGGCAGTCTCTAGTAACGCTCTGCTCATCAATTCTGCAAACTGTTGTGGTTTACTAGCACTAGTGTTGTGTTTCACTATGCTCTTTTCCATGCAGAATTTATTTGCCAACTTCGAGCATGACTCCATGCTACTGTCAGTTCGCACATGCTTGATCAACTTATCAGTCTCCGTTCCGATCAAAGCTCTCGACCGCGTATTCCTGACAACAACATCAAAATTGTGCTTTCGCACAAACACCCAGGCCTTCCTCAAGTAGACATTAGACTCTCGAACAGATGTCGACATCTCAGGAGCGAAACTTATCAATGTCTCACTTTGAAGTTCATACAGGCTGCCATGCTTGATTCCTTTCATTATCACCAGGGCACCTCGAACAATTTTCAGGACTCCACCTCGTGAAGAATACCTGTATCCAGCTGAATCTAATGCACCCAAGGAAATTAAGTTCTTTTTCAATTCTGGAACATGTCGCACTCCAGTCAATGTCCTCACAATACCATCATGCATTGTGATTTTAACATCACGAATACCTATAATATCGCATTCAGCGTTGTTCCCTAACTGCACTTTACTAGTATCCATGCATTTATAAGAAGTAAACCAGTTACTGTTTGGTGTAGCATGAAAAGAACAACCAGAATCCATAATCCATCCGTCAAACGACGAATTCTCAGTGACAGACAAGACACAATCGACATTATCAAAATTTTCAGCTACAGCTACAACATCATCCGCAGTTTCAACTCCAATTCCCTTAGCCCATTCGTTTTTCAGCTTAAAATAATTTCTTTTAAGATGCCTTCTCTTGCCACAGTTTCAACAGACATTACCGTAAGTCCTAAACTGATTGCGTCTATTCATGTTCATACTACTTCTACTAACACGGGCACTAGCTCTTCCTCTTTCACCTACTAAAGCAGCAGATACAAATTCGTCAAATTCTCTTCTACGGATATTCTCACTCAGAATTAAATCTCGAATCTCATCAAACGTCAAACTAGTTGACCCAAAAGAATTACTAACAGCACCCAACTGTCTGGCAATGAGGATAATAGAATCAAAGCACGTACCTCATAATCAAAGTCAATCTCAACTAAACTCAATTGACTAACAATCACATTGAATTCATTGTTATGATTAGTAACTGACACACCTTCTCTCATCTTCAAATTAAACAGACGTCGCATCAAATAGACCTTGTTGATCGCAGAGGGCTTCTCGTACATGTCCGACAAGGCTTTCATCAAACCCGCAATGGTCTTCTCCTTGACGATATTAAACGTGACGTTACGAGCCAACGTCAGCCGAATAACACACTTCGCTCGTCTATCCATCAATTCCCAATCGAGTTGCTTCATCGTTTCTGGTTTCTTCCCAAACAAGGGCTCGTGCAGTTTCATCTGATATAAATAATCTTCTATCTGCATCTTCTAGAAACCAAAGTCCTTTCCATCAAATTTGTCGATTTTCCCTTTAACTTCTTCTGTTGCATTGATTCGCTTCAACTCAAGTAGACCTGGCTCTGATACCAATTGTTGCGCGAACAAGCGATCGATTGATAAAATAGACAAAACGAGCAAAGTAAATCGGACACCAGATGTACGTGGTTCGGTCGTAGAGACCTACGTCCATGGGGAGAGCAGCAATGAATTCCACTATAGAACGAGCGATACACGGAGATCACAGATCACTCGAGTTACACAGACACACTCTTGGTGTTTCCCAACCTCAATTACATCCAAGAACGCACATAGTGTTTAGCTCCCAATTCATAACAAAATAATCTCTTAATATCGCAAAAGAATTAAAACACAAATCTAACCTCAAGATTTAATCGGCTTCGACACTTGAATTCTTGATGTAATTCCGCGAACAAAATAAAGTCCCAATGTCAAGCACTCGTTGTGACAAACGGCGCTTCAAGAAGTCGTCTTCCAAGCGCTCGAGATGAAACGGCGCTTCTCGATCTTCTTCGGATGAATCATGACCTTTTATTTTATGTGAAGCCCTCTACTCACCTTTTTATCCACTAAATTGTACGAAGACTCAGCCTCCCTTTATAATGGCGCCAATCAGGAGAGGGAACAAGAAGATTTGGTCAAAGAAGTCCAAGATTGGACTTTCCTTTTTCTTGTCCTTTTATGAATTCCTTTTGCACGCCACAACTACACCCTTGGATTTTATTTTACTTTTCTTCTTTTGTCCTTATCTTGGCAGATAATCACACTGGAACTTCATCCTGATACTTTTCACGTTCAAATTCCCTTTTCCACCATGGACTTCAACGTGAGATAGATATCCGTAGATCTCATACTTTATCTAATCTTGCCAAAAGATATTCACTACAAGATATTATATTTTTTTTCTCAATTTCGGATATCTGCAAAATATTCAATTCGGAATATTTATAATTTTGCTTCAGGCTCAGATTCGAGACATAATTTTAACACGAAGGGTGAGGCGACCGGAGGTTGACCCAGCTCGGGTTTGGGGTGCTCGAGTCGCGGGGGTGGCGAGGATGCGGCGTGACGACACCTGAGGGGTGACGGGTTGGTGGCGAGTGGTTGGCGGTGAGGGTGGCGGCAAGGGAGGACGACAGTGAGTGGTGATGGTGCAACGCGAGGAGGAGAGAGCAAGGGATGGGGGCTGCGGGGGTCTCAACTTGGGGTGAGCGTCGGGGGAGTGTCGCGACGGCATGGCAGAAGGGGCGGCGGACGGAGGCAGCACAACAGCAACTGGGGCGTCGTACGTGAAAAGGAGAGGAAAGGGGTGGGGTGTCGTCGGGTTCAAGGAAGGAGGGATGGAGTGAGAGAGTGATGTGAAAGGGTGAAAAGGTGTGATGTGATTGGTGGGTGGGTGAATGACAAGTAGGGCTCACTAAGGTCAAGTCAAAGATTTGAATTTTTTTCGTCTTCCCGTGCATAAAGGTAAGGGATAATTTGGTCATTTATATTTTAGGGCTGGTTGGTCATTTGGCACAAACGACTGAGGGTAATTTGATTCTTTCACAACTAGGGTTCGATCAGGGCTAGGCTCGGCCCGAAGGATCTCGGCCCTAGAGTCTAACGGCTTGACTACCAAGGCTTAGTCTATATCCAAATATTGTCTCTTAAATCCTCAATATTTAATATTATTATAATAGATTGGAATTCAAGATTGGCCATGTTCTGCTGACTTTTGCAAACCAGTGTTCATTCGTGACAACGTGATTGAAGTAAGTAAGTCGCTTCAAGTTACATAGTAAAATATTCAGTTTCATTTATGAAAGGCAACAATAAAAAGCAAGAGCAAACAAACTCAGCTAACAATAGGCAAAAAAACTACACAAGGTTTTGCCACAAAGTTCACAAGCTTTACTTCAAATGTATCCATAGTTTATATTACATATCACACATGAAAATGAGTTTGCCACAAGTTCGCAAGAGTAAGCAAGCAAATGAAATAAATCAACTTCTCAAGCTTTGAATGTAGAACCAAGTCTACAAAGGATTCACAAGCCATCTCCAACTTAGAACTTGAATATTAGCCATAAAAGAAAAGATCGCTATAAGACTCCAAGTGTTGCGTGGAACAAGCGATCAATCAAGTAAAATAGACAGAACGAGCAAAGTAAAACGGACACCAGATGTACGTGGTTCGGTCGTAAAGACCTACGTCCACGGGGAGAGCAGCAATAAATTCCACTATAGAACGAGCGATACACGGAGATTACAATCCACTCGAGTTACACAAACACACTCTTGTGTTTCCCAGCCCCAATTACATCCAAGAACGCACACAGTGTTTAGCCCCTAATTCCTAGCGAAATAATCTTTCAATCTCGCAAAGGAATTAAAATACAAATCTAACCTCAAGATTTAATCGGCTTCGACACTTGAACACTTGATGTAATTCCGCGAACAAAACGAAGAATATACGTCCTCTCAAGCACTCACAAGTTTGCACTTTAAGATACGTTGCATCAACTGCGGCGCTTCCTTGATCAAGTCCTTATTCGACGGGAAACGAAGACCCACGATCTTCCCGCTAACCAGAGAACCTGTACATGCCCATATATATATTGAGCAATATCTCGTGAAAGTCAAAGAAACCAACTTTGACATGGAGCGGCGAGTCTAACACCAAATAGGAAAGTGATTCCACCGAAGATAATATAAAAATTTGACTTCCAATTCTTCATTGACTTGCGTTGCACGAAGACCCAACTTCCATCTCAGAAAGAACCGTATCTCCACCGAACAAGAAATCAATATTTCCACATCCGATTTTGTTCGCGAGCTCAAATTCGAGACATATTTTCAACAATCTCCACCTTGGCTCGACGTTAGAGCTGCGTCACAATCGCTTCGCTAAAATCTGAACATAATCCACTATTCTCCCAACAGCCCCCAATTGGGCTCAACCGCCACAGACATCATCCAAGTCCAAGCCGCGCTTGAATTTCGCCATAACCGAGTACCTCATCAGAACACCAACTGCATATGCACTTTTAACTGCTCTACAAGGACTCTCTGACACAAGCTCCTTAATCACAGATAAAGCAAAACCATCGTTGCATTCATATCTGTCAGGAAACTGAAAACGCACCTTGTCAATATTAGCAGTTACAGCAACTGTTGGCTCTACAGGCTCCACCTCGCTATAAGCACCATCTGTGTCGATTACTTCGCTAGTATCTAATACCTCAGGAGTTTCTGGTTGCAACTCCACCTTAAGCTGAACACCGTCCAGATCCGTATGAACACAGCCACAATCACTCCTAGCCAGAAGTACTGGAGACTCGTCAAAGGTAACTTCTCTGCTGCAAACAGGTGAATTTATATTCGGGCACCACAACTGATAGCCCCGCTCACCTCGTGCATAACCATGGAATATGCACCTTGCCTCCACATCGAGCTTACCATCACTTACTCGATAATAACACGGGCAACTAGACATTCTAATAATAGAATCATCAGTAACATTACCCGACCACACTTCTTCGGGAGTCTGATGTCGAATCGCAGTCGATGGGGATCTATTTACCAGGTAGCTCGTCATACTAAACGCATCCGCTGGAATTCTCCCAGCCATACCAGCACTAGAGATCTTTTCACGGACCGTCTCTAGTAATACTCTGCTCATCAATTCTGTAAACTGTTGTGGTTTACTAGCACTAGTGCGGTGTTTCACTATGCTCTTTTTCATGCATAATTTATTTACCAGCTTCGAGCAGGACTCTATGCTATTGTCAGTTCGCACATGCTTGATCAACTTACCAGTCTCCGTTTCGATCAAAGCTCTCGACTGCGTATTCCTGACAACAGTATCAATCTTGTGCTTTCGCACAAACACCCAGACCTTCCTCGAGTAGCCATTAGACTCTCGAACAGATGTCGACGTCTTAGGAGCGAAACTTATCAATGTCCCATCTTGAAGTTCATACAGGCCGCCATGCTTGATTCTCTTCATTATCACCAGAGCACCTCGAACAATTTTCAAGACTCTACCTCGTGAAGAATACCTGCATCCAGCTGAATCTAGAGCACCCAAGGAAATTAAGTTCTTTTTCAATTCTGGAACATGTCGTACTCCAGTCAATGTCCTCACAATACCATCATGCATTCTGATTTTAACATCACCAATACCCACAACATCGCATTCAGCGTTGTTTCCCAACTGCACTTTACTACTATCGATGCATTGATAAGAAGTAAACCAGTTCTTATTTGGTGTAGCATGAAAAGAACAACCAGAATCCATAATCCAACCGCCAAACGACGAATTCTCAGTGACAGACAAGACACAATCGACACCATCAGAATTTTCAGCTACAGCTGTAACATCATCTCCAGATTCAACTCCAATTCCCTTAGCCCTTTCATTTTTCAACTTAAAACAATTTCTTCTAAGATGCCCCATCTTGCCACAGTTTCAACAGACATCACCGCCAGTCCTTGACTGACTGCGTCTATTCATGTTCATACTACTTCTGTTAACACGAGCACTAGCTCTTCCTCTTTCACCTACTAAAGCAGCAGATACAGATTCGCCAGATTCTCTTCTACGGATATCCTCACTTAGAATTAAATCTCGAATCCCATCAAACGACAAACTTGTCGACCTAGAAGAATTGCTAACAGCAGTAACAGTAGTATTCCAATTATCAGGCAATGAGAATAATGGAATCAAAGCACGTACCTCATCTGCAAAGTCAATCTCAATTGAACTCAATTGACTAATTATCATATTGAATTCATTGATATGATTAGCAACAGATGTACCTTCGCTCATCTTCAAGTTAAACAGACGTCGCATCAAATAGACCTTGTTAATCGCAGAGGGCTTCTCGTACATGTCCGACAGGGCTTTCATCAAACCCACAGTGGTCTTCTCCTTGACGATATTAAACGCGACGTTACGTGCCAACGTCAGCCGAATAACACCCATCGCTTGTCTATCAAGCAATTCCCAATCGGGTTGCTTCATCGTTTCTGGTTTCTTCCCAGATAAGGGCTCGTGCAGCTTCATCTGATATAAATAATCTTCTATCTACATCTTCCAGAAACCAAAGTCATTCCCCTCAAATTTGTCGATTTTCCCTTTAACTTCTTCTGTCGCCATCGATTCGCTTCAACTCAAGCAAGCCTAGCTCTGATACCAATTGTTGTGCGGAACAAGCGATCGATCAAGCAAAATAGACAGAACGAGCAAAGTAAAACGGACACCAGATGTACGTGGTTCGGTCGTAAAGACCTACGTTCACGGGGAGAGCAGCAATAAATTTCACTATAGAACGAGCGATATACGGAGATTACAATCCACTCGAGTTACACAAACACACTCTTGGTGTTTCCCAGCCCCAATTACATCCAAGAACGCACACAGTGTTTAGCCCCCAATTCCTAGCAAAATAATCTTTCAATCTCGCAAAGGAATTAAAATACAAATCTAATCTTAAGATTTAATCGGCTTCGACACTTGAACACTCGATATAATTCCGCAAACAAAACGAAGATTATACGTCCTCTCAAGCACTCGCAAGTCTGCACTTCAAGATACGTTGCATCAACTGCGGCGCTTCCTTGATCAAGTCCTTATTCGACGGGAAACGAAGACCCACGATCTTCCCGCTAACCAGAGAACCTGTGCATGCCCATATATATATTGAGCAATATCTCATGAAAGTCAAAGAAACCAACTTTGACATGGAGCGGCGAGTCTGACACCAAATAGGAAAGTGATTCCACCGAAGATAATATAAAAATTTGACTTCCAATTCTTCATTGACTTTCGTTGCACAAAGACCCAACTTCCATCTCAGAAAGAACCGTATCTCCCCCGAACAAGAAATCAATATTTCCACTTCCGATTTTGTTCGCGAGCTCAAATTCGAAACATATTTTCAACACCAAGTTCTATCCCTGAAAACAACAATAAGTATAGATGATCACTCAACATTAGTTCTAAATTATAGTTACTAGAATTGAACACAAATAACTAATAAAAAATCCTCACAACATATATTCCTTTCACTTCAACTTGTAAATTGTACGCACTGGCAATC
Source organism: Rhodomyrtus psidioides (assembly GCA_021437785.1). Classification (NCBI taxonomy): domain Eukaryota; kingdom Viridiplantae; phylum Streptophyta; class Magnoliopsida; order Myrtales; family Myrtaceae; genus Rhodomyrtus; species Rhodomyrtus psidioides. Next base: position 1,758,262 of record JAILYB010000077.1, on the reverse strand, counting down.
TCCGAATTAACATCCTCCATATCTAACAAAAAGAAGATATTAAATAGAGCATTCACTCATTAGGTATACGAAAGAATTACAAGACGAAAAGATATGGACTTACCCAACTCAAACTTTTATGCATTCTTGTTGCACTCTTCAACATTAATTTGCTCGAGAACCGCTCTTAACCAATCTCGAGTGCAAAGCAAAGCTTCCGTGACTCTAGGAGTCAAAGAACTTCGAAAGCCGTGAAACGTACCACCAGATGTACCGAAAGTCGAGTATAAAGCAAAGGTGGTTACAAGAATAGACAAAATATAGCGAACCATCAAAGATAGGATTTTAAACTTTTGGCCAGCAGTGTTCCACCACATCAAAATATCAAAATCACGAGTGTCTTCACGTTTTCAGCTTTAAGATACTCATGGAGCTCAGATAAGTTCTTGTCGAACTTTTTTTTTCTCCTTGTCAAGAAAGGCATGATATCACTCTTGCACATAGAAATCCAAATCGAAATCTTTCCCTTGGTTTCCCTAATTGAAATCAAGATCACAACTGCTAATGGTACTAGCACACTCACAAGTTCACCGCCTGGAATTTTTATCACAAGAACCAAGAGAAGATTTCTCATAAAATTTAAACCAACGTTCTAGGGCGAACTTCACCTCATCAAACGTCTCATCAACTTCCTCGCTATCATCATAAATGAGTCTATAACAACGCCTCATATAGTTCCAACTTTTTTTTTTCATGGTGTGGGTAAATGGAATCACAAGTTAGCTCCCCTACGATTTCTAGATCAGAACATAATCTGTCAGCTTCACTGGCTCCTATGCTAAAAATTAGTGAAGAACTGTTCTTAGCTTTCATTCCAAAAGAAAAGTTGGACTGGTTTTAGGTAAACAAATGAGCTCTATTAATGTCATAACAATGAAGAAGATGAGCACAAGGGGACAATGTGGAGGAGGAGCAATTCAAGAGTCATGGGCTTTTTAAATTCTGCTTCTCCATGATCATTCCCGGTTCTTTTTATTAAGGGATGCCTCCTTTTCTGCAGCAGCCATTCTGGACATTCCCTTCCATCTTCAGCCCACCAATCATGACTTTATCGACATTTTCTTTAGCCGACCATTCTGACTATTTTCGCTTTACAGCTGGTGACTTGCGAAGTAGCACATCCCATCTTCATCTTCTTCTTTATCTTCTTCTTCTTCCGGTTACAAGAAGGTCATGCAGGCTCCACAACTGTTCAGACAGCAATAGGCATTGACAATGGACCCAACTCCAACAAGAAAATACAGAGGAGTGAGGCAGAGGCCGTGGGGGAAATGGGCGGCCGAGATAAGAGACCCGCTGAAGGCCTCGAGGGTGTGGCTCGGCACGTTCCACTCGGCCGAGGCGGCCGCTCGGGCTTATGACCAGGCCGCTCTCCGGATCAGACGCAACAAGGCCAAGCTCAACTTCCCCGAGAACGTCCGGCTCCCGCCACAACTGCCTCCAGCGGCCTCTGCGGCCGATCCTGCAGCGACCCACCTCACCTTGCCCGGCGAGTTGCCGGCTTCGGGCAATTCCAACGCTGCTGACCGCGACGGGCAGACTCCTGTGAATCGGATTCTTCAAAAGAATTTCAACGAATACCACAGCGATTTTCTTCTTCTTCTTCAAGAACGAGGGCAGAGACGAGCCTCGAGTCTGTATGAGCGGATGGCGGGGTCCGACGCGTTGTTGAGGACGCAGCTTCAGTCATCTTTCTCGCCCGCCTCCTCTTCTTGTCCACCATCATCATCGAGTTCAGGGCTTGCACAAACTCCAAACTCTTGAATGTGAGGTCACAAGAGGGTCAGATAGGTGGTGGAGCAGCTGAGTTTTCTCCGCCTCCATGGACAGGTTCTAGCCATTGCAGTTCTTCTGGTTCTGGATAGGATTTTTCTTTGTTTGTTTGTTTGTTTGTTTTTTTTTTTTTCAATTGCAGTTGTATGTGGCTATTTTAAATTTTGATTAGCTCAGACTTGTTGACAAAAACTGAAAAGGATGAGGGAAGCGGAGAGATTTTCATTTGTGAGGATTTTTGGCAACGGGAGCTTGGGAAGGGAAGAGATATTTTGAAGACCACAACTAAAACAACCAAAAATAAATTCATGGGGCATTATAATTGCAAATTGCAATGACAAGATCCTAGAATATAAAATTCAAATAAAGGCCCGTACTGTCATTATTTTTTCAAATAAAGGTACAAACTTAACATTGTTTTAAATGAGAGCCTGAAGTGACTATATTAATCTAAAATAAGGGTATAAAGTGATTATGACCCTTTCAAATAAACACCTACCTCCTGTTTTAAGATTATTTGTTTTTATCTTTACTTTTTTTTTCTTTTGAAGGCGGCTGTTGGCAAGGGCCGACGAGGGCCCGGCAACCCTCGCCAGCGGCTTTGAGAGGGCCTCGCCCAAGTCGAGAGCCGGCGGCCTTCGATAGGGGCTCGCCACCGGCGAAAAAGAAAGAGAGAGAGAGAGAGAGAGAGAGAGAGAGAGAGAGAGAGAGAGAGAGAGAGAGAGAGAGAGAGAGAGAGAGGAACATGCACTTAGGTGAAATAAGATCCACTTCGGATCTTATTTGATACTAACATGGCCATTTCGGATCTTTAGTTGAAATAAAGTCCACTTTCGGCTATTATTTGAAAAAAAAAGAGGGTACTTCAATCTCTTATTTGAAACAATATCTACTTCGAGTCCTTATTTGGAAAAACCATAGTATTTCAAGCCTTTATTTAGTTTTTTTTAATAGCTTTTTTTATCCGCATTAGGGTTTAGGGTGGATTACATTTGAAACAAAATTATCCTCAGTTTTCAAATGATCCACAAAAAAAAAAAAAAGAATTATAGAAACTTGTGTTCAAGGGATGTTAACCCACCGTCCATACCTATGACCTGGTGAATTCGCTCGAAATCATCTATTTGGAACACTTAACTTTTATTTTGAGGGACAAAGAACCCGGTTCACTAAGGCAGGGCTCTTTCGATTTGGGGCTGCTAATTTCTTTTCTTTTCTTTTTTTTATAATAAAAGGAGCGAAGCCCAAAAATTACATCAAAACTCGCCTAATAAAACTGGAGCCAACCTGATCTCCTAATAACAAAGGAATGACACCTATCCGCTGCTAAGGGTGCGTATGGTAACGCTCTAGAAACGCTCCAGGAAAGTGTTTCTATTCAAAAAGTGTTCCGGAACACTTTTTGGAACAAAAACGCATATGGTTAAAAAATGTTCCAATAGTGTTCCGCGGAACACTTTTGTGCCGGGAACACTTTTGAAGAAACAAAAAAAAAACTTATTTCTGGGTTTTGGAATACTTTTTGGAACACTTTTAGGATCACCACTCTCCGCCGCTAACCGCCGCTACCCCGGTCGTCGCCACCGCCGCCGACCGCAGAAAAAAGTGTTTTTTTTTTTTTACTTACCATACGCATTTTTGTTCCCAGAAATCGTAGCCGGGAATTGAAACATAAAAAAGTATTTCTGTTCAAAAACTGTACGCATTTTTGCATTTATTTTCGCTTGAAATAAAAAATTTAAAATCTGTGTGTTTTTGCACTTACAGTGAATTTCTTTTTTCCCCTTATTTTTTTTTTTATTTTGTTGGCTTTTTTAATGTAAGAAAATCCCATTTCGTGGGTTTAGTGACATTTCTATTCTCCTATTTTTCTGTTCTTCTATTTCTTGAAACAGAAAAAGAACATGAATCTATTTACGTATATCAGTTAATTTTTCTATTCCTTGAAATACATCTGTGGCCAGAGAATAGATTTGAAAAAGAAAAGAAAATAAAATATATATACACACTCTTTTGTTCTAGAGAACAAGAAGAGAAATAATGTCATTTTGAAGAAACAAACTCAGCATAACTCGGCCCGACCCGTATCTGAGCCGGATGCACCTAAATCATCGGTTCGGGCCGGGGAGCAATTTCATGGATGATCGCAATTTCATACCTAGCTTTCAATAACCACTAGATCTTTTTTTCAATCTTATTTTTTTAGACTTAGTAGGTTTTCAATTGGAGATTTACAGAGCATAAATTTTTTAGAAAAGATTTTTGTTTGTGAATTTGAGGTTACAGATTTGTATATTTAACATAGAATTATTGTTTACACATTTGTTTGTGATTTTTGTTAGTGAGGCAAGTTTTGGGGGACCGTATCAAAACTCGGGATACGTTTGGGACGGGTCTGGGGAGTAATCGAAAAAGGTTAATGGGATGGGCTAGGGACAACCCCGAATGTCTTACACTCGTCTTGTATCCATTCCTATGTCGGTGGTAGCGCTATGCATAATTAATTTACCGAACTGAGGACCGCTCGGACTGATCGGCTTGGTCCAGTTCCCTGTTCCATAAGAGTGAAACCGAGGGAGCTGGACGGACCGAATAATATCTTTTAACAAAAATTTCCCAACTGCAAGTCTAAAGCTAAACATACGATGATTAGGATGCTTAGCATGCTTTTTAAGTTTAGCGACAACGCGATACTATTAACGAGAGGTGGCTCGGTGAATATGTTGTTAACGAGAAAAATTTGAGGACATATCAACAAACAAAAAATGCCACCGGTCCAATGATTAGAGATTCGAGAATCGGATTGGACTGGCGGTCCAGTCCGATTTTAGGATAAGATGGGATTGGATCGGGAATAGATCACCTCCAGTTGGTGCATTTAGAGTTAAGTTCGATTCGGGTCGATTGGATCCGCCTCGCGGCTGGACCACGAAGGCTATTGGGCCCAAACTTTTCCGCCCGCAACACTCCTCTAATTGCAGAGCTGGAGCATAAACCCCTGCAAGAACGGAAAGATAAACCCTAGCGAGCTCTTCTTACTTTATTTATAGCCCATCCGTTCTCTGCTCCGCCGACTCGTTCAGCAATTCACCAAGCTTTCCTCTGTTTTCCTCTTCATTCTCTCTCTCTCTCTCTCTCTCTCTCTCTCTCTCTCTCTGGAATCTGCAACTCCAGACCCCGGCCGTTGTTTTCTGCTGCTGGGTTGTGTCCGTTCTTGATGGCTCGATCTTCGTCGTGCTTGCTTGTTCAATGCCGTGCTTTCGGCACTTGTTTCGATGGGAATTAGGGCTTTTGGGCACGTCTGATGCGGTTTCAATTGAGGGAGTTCTTGATAATTTTGGGACTGCACGTCTGTCCCTCAAGCATCGATCTTGATTGTTTTCGAGGGATGAACATGTCCCTCACATTGGTTTTTGGTGTGTTATGTTATGTGGGCGTGCGGATTTGATTTGAGGATTAGGGTTTCATAAGCGTGAAAATTGGAATGAGATGTGGGTTTTTTTTTTTCCGTGTCGATGATGATACATCCGAAGGCTTGTTTCTCGGAAAACATTCGCAGTGGCCGCCTAAGAGCTTTCGCCTTCGCCGGGCTTGAGAGCTAATGCTGTTATAATCCTTCCTTGGATGTCTGAGACCTTTACTATCTTGTTCTTGCTATGTTGACCTAGATTTTAATAGCTTTGGATTAGGATTTGGTCGGTCTTGTGATGTGCATGCGATGTTACATTGGCTGTTGACATGTCATTATGGAGTTTTTGTCCTGTGGAAAATTTGTTGTGAAGACTGATTATTTTGGTATTAATGTTTGCCGATGATGACAATTTCAAGGCTTGTTTCTCGGAAAACATTCGCAGTGGCCGCCTGAGAGCTTTCGCCTTCGCCGGGCTTGAGAGCTGATGCTGCTATAATCCTTCCTTGGATGTCTGAGACCTTCTTATCTCGTGCTTGCTATGGTGACCTCGATTTAGGTTTGCATTGGATTAGGATTTGCTCAGTTCTGTCATATGCATACAATTTGTTCTAAAGGGTGATTGTTTTGTTTATAATGTTCGCCGATGATGCCATTTCGAAGGCTTGTTTCTCGGAAAACATTCGCAGTGGCCGCCTAAGAGCTTTCGCCTTCGCCGGGCTTGAGAGCTAATGCTGTTATAATCCTTCCTTGGATGTCTGAGACCTTTACTATCTTGTACTTGCTATGTTGACCTAGATTTTAATAGCTTTGGATTAGGATTTGGTCGGTCTTGTGATGTGCATGCGATGTTACATTGGCTGTTGACATGTCATTATGGAGTTTTTGCCCTGTGGAAAATTTGTTGTGAAGACTGATTATTTTGGTATTAATGTTTGCCGATGATGACAATTTCAAGGCTTGTTTCTCGGAAAACATTCGCAGTGGCCGCCTGAGAGCTTTCGCCTTCGCCGGGCTTGAGAGCTGATGCTGCTATAATCCTTCCTTGGATGTCTGAGACCTTCTTATCTCGTGCTTGCTATGGTGACCTCGATTTAGATTTGCATTGGATTAGGGATTTGCTCAGTTCTGTCATATGCATACAATTTGTTCTAAAGGGTGATTGTTTTGTTTATAATGTTCGCCGATGATGCCATTTCGAAGGCTTGTTTCTCGGAAAACATTCGCAGTGGCCGCCTAAGAGCTTTCGCCTTCGCCAGGCTTGAGAGCTAATGCTGCTATAATCCTTCATTGGTTGTCTGAGACCTTTACTATCTCGTACTTGCTATGTTGACCTAGATTTCAATAGCTTTGGATTAGGATTTGGTCGGTCTTGTGATGTGCATGCGATGTTACATTGGCCGTTGACATGTCATTATGGAGTTTTTGCCCTGTGGAAAATTTGTTGTGAAGACTGATTATTTTGGTATTAATGTTTGCCGATGATGACAATTTCAAGGCTTGTTTCTCGGAAAACATTCGCAGTGGCCGCCTGAGAGCTTTCGCCTTCGCCGGGCTTGAGAGCTGATGCTGCTATAATCCTTCCTTGGATGTCTGAGACCTTCTTATCTTGTGCTTGCTATGGTGACCTCGATTTAGATTTGCATTGGATTAGGGATTTGCTCAGTTCTGTCATATGCATACAATTTGTTCTAAAGGGTGATTGTTTTGTTTATAATGTTTGCCGATGATGCCATTTCGAAGGCTTGTTTCTCGGAAAACATTCGCAGTGGCTGCCTAAGAGCTTTTGCCTCCGCCGGGCTTGAGAGCTGATGCTGCTATGATCCTTCCTTGGATGTCTGAGGCCTTGTCATCTTGTACTTGCTATGGTGACCTCGATTTCAATAGCTTTGGATTAGGATTTTAGTCAGTCATGTGATGTGCGGACAATGTTACATTGTTAAGAGCGACTCTTTTTGGTAACAATTAACATCAATGACGACAATTTGAAGGCTTGTTTCTCAAAGAACATTCGCAGTGGCCGCCTGAGAGCTTTCGCCTTCGCCGGGCTCGAGAGCTAGTGCTGCTTCAATCCTTCCTTGGATGTCTGAGATCCCTTGTTGTGAATTCCGAACTCATATCATCATCCTTTCCGGATGCTCGCATGATAACCTGATCTGTTGCTTCATTTGTGTCCGAATAGGGGAATTTTGAAAGCTGTTGGTAGGTCCAAGGTTTCATTGGCGAAATGCAACAATTAAGATTAAGGGAGCCATTATTTAAAAAAAAAAAAAACAAAAGTTCTCAAGTACGATGTACGACTCTTATTTATTGCTATTATATATGACTTATGGAATACCAATGTGTGTACAAATGATATCATGGGAACGATTCGGATCTCCTAACATAATGTTAAGGGTGACATTGAGGGAAATTTCAAAATTTGATCCAAACGCAACCTTCTTGTGTATTCTTCGCTCACTGGCACTCTTGTATTGGACGAATCTATATTTTCTTTGATGCGAAAATCGAATTAATAGAAAGTAATTGGCCAAACTTACGCTTTGCCGGACCATGAGCCGGCGGCTTTTCAAAGCTTCGTGACCTTCCCCGCGAACATCGGCGTGGTTTAGCGGGTATGGACAATTAACTTCTTGTCCTAATCTCCAAATCAAACTCACTTTATTAACATTTTTGGCACGGTATAAGCTTGAATCTGGTCAAACTTCGGACTTTTAGGCATAGCGTTCGGTTGTTCATATGGCCGCAGGCTTAGAAGTGGCGTCCATGGTGTATTCGATTCGCATTGTAGAGAAACTAATAACAGATTCTTACTCTACAGAAGGGGAAAAAAAAACCATCTATATAATTGTAGCCGTATCGGGGGGTCACCTTTCAGTTCAATTGAAACCACTCTAGGCATATACTCTAGCACGAGGACTCTATTGCTCGACGAGTAGCTAGGTGAAGCCAAAATTGTTAACGATGTTTGTGCTAAATGGTCGATAGTAACTCTTTGCCTACAAGATTTGTATTTAGAAAATGGACTTTACTAGTATAACAATCTTTGGTGACTGTATGAATAACAATATGCAACTTGAAATGTTATCTTAGTATTTAGGTTTTGGATGGTATTGATTCTTGTATTTCATGACTGCAAGAACACTGTAGTTATCCAATAGTCCACGTTACATTTCGCGGTGCTTCCCTCGGCAAGGAAGTGTTTGAAGTTATTTTTGTGTTTGCTCAACTCGCCTTCGTTCCACATTTCCTTTTTTAGAGGACAAATTTTCACATTTAGATTATGTGCTGGATGTACTAATGCCCTATCACATCCATCTAGAAATCTTCGTTCAAACCCTTCGCTAGTAGGTGAATTGATGCGGAACAATCAACCTAATTCAATAGGACAAGTTAGATAGTGATCACCTTTTTCTTTGGGGAGGGATTTTTTGACACCACCAACTGCTTGCAATCTTGCAAATGCATGTTTCACTTTTTCTTTTTGGTGCCGAATGCACATCACTGGATATATATAAAATTCATTTGGCACTAGAACACTATCTACAATCTGTACTTAGAAAATATGGTATTGTAAGTTCGATCCGGTTTGCAAATTCTTTCTAACATTTTTGTTTACCGAACTGTAATTTTTGGATAATTGGGTCGGGAACTTTGCGTCGATGCGAAAATCGAATTAATGGAGCGTAAGATGGTATCTAATGCCGGATCATACCGCGGCCAAACTGATGCTTCCCCGGACCATGAGGTATGGATCTACCTTTTCAAAGCTTCATGACCTTCTTCGCCAACATCGACGTGGTTTAGCAGCTATGGACAAATAACTTCTTGTCATAATCTCCACATCAAGTTCGCTTTTTCCACATTTTCGGCATAGTCTAAGCTCGAATCTGGTCATGTTTCGGATTTTTAGGCATACTGTTTGGTTATTCATATGGCCGTAGGCTTAGTTGTGATTTTTTTGGTGCGTTTGATTCGTCTTGTAGAAAAATTAACATCTGATTTTAACTCTAAAAAAAAAAAGTACCATGTTTATTGATGGGCTCGGACTTGAACTCCCTCTTGGCGATCTCCTCAGGTTGAAGTATCGGACTTCCGCTGCGCGCTCCCAACACATACTCTAGGAATCATTCGAAGCAAATTCATTTGGCACCAGAACAATTTTAAAATTTGTAGTTAAAAAGTATGGTAGCGTGAGTTCGGTCCAGTTTCCAAAAATTCTTCCTAACACTTTTTCTTAATCGAATTATACTTTTTGGACAATTGGATCATGAATATTTCGTTGATGCGGAAATCGAATTAATCAAACATAAGATGGAATCTCATGCCGTATCATACTGTCTTTTTAAAAACTTCATGACCTTCCTCGCCGACATCGATGTGGTTTAACGGGTACGGACCAATAACTTCTTGTTCTACCGGAGGAGGCAATCCTGCAAAGTCGAAGGCAGAGAACACTGGGAGACAGGGCCTCTATATGCATCGGAGATCCAGCAATGTGATAGCAGAAAACGAAATAAAATGGAGAAAGAGGCAATCCTTGAAAGTCGAAGTCGAATGCAAAGAACAAGACATGGCGGGTCAAGTCATGTTCAAGATGTATGATCGAAGATAAGATTCCATCTTATGTTCCATTAATTCGATTGTCACACATACGGAAAGCCCCCCCGACTCCATTGTCCGAAAGATATAATTCGATTTAAGGGAAAAGTGAAAATTTGTGGAAATCGAGTGAAACAGCCCCTGGACAAATTTGTAGAATTTTTTTTTTTTTTTTTGGTGTGGAGAAGGAGGCCTTACTCCAAAGTTGACTGCCTCTGGCCATCCAGCCACTGGACGGCTCCCAGAAAAGTCCCCCAAGAAACGTAGAGGAAGAACATTTGGGGAGGAGTAGCCTATTCTGAGGTCGAAAAGAATAACAACATTTGTTTTCCTTAGGGGCTACACGGGTTTTCTTCCCTTCCTTCTTCTTCCAGCCGGTCACCGAGTTCTGAATATCGGCCAGAGGCCATTGGCGAGATAGGACGGGAAGACAAACGATCTGATTAACGATATTATTGCAATATTTTTTTTATTAATTTTATGACTATTGAGGGAATTTAACACGGTAAACTTGGCACCTAGGGCTTGATTTGAAGGCATCGCGTAGGTAACTACACAATAAAGTTGAAATTGGAAAAACCTCAATGATCTGCCTTGACAAACCAAACGAAAAAAGCAGAAAAAAACATTTAATTAAAGTACTGTTTTGTGGAAATTTTGTTTTGTCGAGTAATACATTTTTTTTAAACTCCTTGAAGAAAAAGTGAAAAATCACATAGAGGGCCTCAGCAGCCAATTACTTTTAACACCCTCACCATCTTATGTCATGCTCTATAAGAACCACGAAACCCTACCATATTTTTCTAGGAAGTGCTCTTGCACCATGCCCATAACAATGTATAGCCCTTCAAATGGTATCCTGCAGAGTTGATTTCTAAAAGTATATAACCCATAAGAGAATGACCAGAAATATATTTGTATTTCAATACTCTATCGATATAGAGGTATGTGTAAAAAAAAGCATTGGGCTCGAATTCATAAGCTTTTAACTCCAACACCTTCTTAAGATCGAAGAGAGTATACACAATTTGTATGCAAAAGTGTCAGAACTTTTCTTATTATATTGGTACCAATTCAGTTATAAACCTTTTAATTGGACAAATTTAGTCCTAATCTTATTATATTGGTGTCAATTTAGCCCATCCGGTGAGATTCGATCGATGGCCCTTGCTTGCACTCAGCGTACGACGAGTGTAAAGAACAGAAAACGAAAGAAGAAAAATAAAAAAACCAATAAAAAAGTTAAATATATTATTAAGAGTGACCATGTCAACACTGGCCATGCTACGTTTGATAGCCGACATCCACATCAGGGATTTTCGGCCAAAATTGGTCGGATGAATTCTATTGATACCAATGAAAAAAGGTTTAGAGTTAAATTAGTCCAATTAAAATGTTTAAAACTAAGGGTTAATATCATGAAAAACCATAAACTGGTATACCTTGTCGCGACCTAAAAATAAATTTCCAGGCTAATGGATTATTAGGTTAATTATTTAACTAACCTAACTCGAACTCTCCCAAGTCCATACCAAATCGCAACTTAAGGTTCAATTGATTAACATGCATTGTATTTTGAATTTGGAGTCGCCACTAATCATTTATGGTAGGTCGATTAGAAACCTAAATAAAACAGTGGGAGAACTATTTTATTCCTGCGAACCAGAGATTAAGAGCCCGGGGACTTGATTACGCTAGATTACTCTAACGCCCTTTCGGTACCATTTTATTTCATGAAAAATCATTTGAGAAGGCAACACTGATTGATTTTAACCTAAGTCACTAACAAAGGCTATCATGCGGGTGCACAATCAATTAATAGAACATCCAGAAATCAATATAATCAAAGGAGCATGCGCCACGCAAGTTAGTTCTTTTTTAATTTTTGATTTTTATATGAATGCATGAAAGACTATACTATATGTGATGCATGAAATTATTCTATGATGTAATGACATGAATTAAATGTAAGACTAAACTAGATGACATGCGAATTAAACTAAATGAATGCACAAGTGAGACCATGATTTAATTAAATTAACTACGTGACATATAAATTAATTAAAATCAAGACATGCAATTCTAATATGCAATTTAAGCTAAAATGCAATCTAACATGACATGGCAAAGATGAATGACATGGCATAGATGACATGGCAAAGGTGAATGATATGGCCTAGATGACATAGCATAGATGACATGGCAAGGATGACATAGTAAGGATGACGTGGCATAGATGACATGGCAAGGATGAATTTTTATTATTATTTTCGGATGAATTTATTTCCTAAAATAGAATTATGCCAAAATAATTCTCATCTTGCATATTTTAGAGTCTAAATTGTCCTAAACCCTAATATATTAAAGACGAATTATTTTAGACACGAAATTCTATTTAAACATGCAATTTCTATCCTAAAATGCAAGCTAGTCTAAATATCTTACAAGAGGGATTAGATATGCAATTGTCTACATGATGCAATTTTTTTTTTAAAAGATATGCAATTTTCAAATATTGAATGAATGTAATTTTTTTAGAATTTTCGAGATTATATCATGCAACAGATATGTTCTAAAAATATGACAATCAAAACAATTCAAATCAAATCAGGAAAGTGAATATGCCAATCAATGTCAATCAAGAAAGTGGATATATCAATCAAGTTTTGAAATATTTCGCGAATATTTGAGCCAATCTTTAATTCGTAATCCTACGATTAACGATTGAACCCAAATCCTTACCTAATCGAGTATTCCATCGATAATCTTAAAGATGGACTTTCTCGATTATACGGCAAGTTGCGGATTAGGAAATGAAATTTTCCTAATCAACTTGTATTTTTTAAAAGGTATCCACTTTGACGCAAGATGAGAGATATGCAATATATGTCAAGATATGCAAATATTTACGGAATAGGCAAGACAATATTTCTTAAGGTAAGAAAATATACCTTGTGACTCACTTTCCTAATTTGAAATTTGCTCCGAAAATTGCAGCTCGAGTTAGAACTCGTTGAACCGGTTCGGTGGGATTGATGAACGAAGATCGCCACTGCTCTTGAAAGCATGCTTCGACTCCTTGTGTACAAGGGACCTTCTGGCGTTCAAAATGGGACAAAGTTTGGATATGCAACTCTTTGGTGGACTTTTGGTCTTTTTTTTTTTTGTTCCTTTTGCTCTGCAATTATCAAGTCTTGATTAATAGTACAAAAATCTGTACGGGAAGAATGAACGTGGACTGAGCCGCCGATGGGATTGTTGGACAGATCCGGATGGCTCGTCTCATTGGTGTCACAGGTGGTGGAAGTGGCGTTGCTTAGGCGAGGCTGCGGGCTTGCTGGAGAGATCAAAACTTGCAGTCCAAGAGACGACTTCTCGGTAGACCTGCCAGATAAACAAAAGCAAAGCAAGGACAACGTAGAATGCGGACTAGTTTTGCCGAACTTGCTAGACGAAGTGTTAGCTTGCGGTTTCAAGCCTCGTCGTGCGCCTGAAACCAAGATTGATGGGCGTCGGACGGCGTTGATGTACAACGGCAAGAAGAGGTGCCAGAAGTTTCTCTTTCCTTGATGAATGGCCACGTATAATTTTTTAGTGTGGCTTCACGACTCTACTATCCTGTTTCAACAGATTTGGACAAAACAGGAAGAAGACAAGGTAGTCATATTAAACTCCTCAGCTTACCTCGATTGCTTCAACTTGCAAGGTCTTCCTTTAGCCGTGTACCTCCCTTCCAGATTCATCCGTTCCTCATTCAACCATGTGGACTGAAGTTGTCATGTGTTGAGCCTTCTTTGGTGCCTCCACATGTGCTGTCCAGAACCTACAGAGTTAACCCCAAAGCCTTCTTTCCCATCGACGCACCTTTTCGCCGAATCTCAATCCCTTCTTTCAATTTTGCCGTATAGTGCCCCCCAAAATCTGCCGTGCCTTCAATGAATGTGGCCTGCAGATCTCTTTCAGAACCTGCAAAAAGATGAAGAGTAAACTTTTCTTTCTTATCTTCTGCCGATGGCGTCCTTCTCTGGTCGTGTATTGAATATGGTGGCCTCCGATATGCAAGGAAAGGAGAAGACTCTCTCTCTCTCCACTTCCCTGCCGTGTATGTGATGTGTATGTCCTCATGCTTTGTGACCTCCATCTTTCTTTTTTTTATCGTGAATGAGAGTCATCCCCCCACGTCTTTTCTTTGGGAAGTTCTCAATTTGTGGAGAAGATTGATGATACTCGATGGAATTTCCCTTTTTCCTTCGAATCTGTCCACGTTCATTCACCATTAGCCAACTCGTTAAATGAGCATTTGATTTCACGCCAATATTCGAGTGATTTCTTCCAATCATTTCCGTGTTCTTTCCTTTCTGCATACCACTGATTGATGTGTAAAAATCATTGATTAAATATTCCCACCATATGCCTTTGACACGCCCATGATTACCATTCAGCTTCAATCATATTCAAGTTTTCCATATTTGATTGCCTCTGACGCGCACAAGATGGTGGTTCACGTATGCTGGACTTCCACTTTGGCCTTAAGATTTTTCGGCACTACTTCATCCATGCTAGTTGAATTTCAAAATGAATTCTAGCCCAATCGGTTGTCAATTTTGCTCATTTCAACATTGCCAATCCAAAACAATGCTAATGCAATGCATGAATGTTAAAAATATGAAAAATGATCTAATTATTTTTTTGGTAGGAATTAAAATTAACTCCTAATTTTATCGTAAAATAAATGACTAAGAATAAAAAAGAATAATAATAATAATAAATTAAAATTTAGGTGTCAACATACCTGTGATAATTTACCCCAAATTATTTTTTTCTTACCACGAAAAATCTCAAATTGGTATGCTTGTGACAAATTTACCTCTATCTATTTTTTTGACCACCAAAACCCTAAAGATATATCTTTGATAAATTTACCCTAAACTAATTCTTTTGGCCATGAAATATCCCAAGTTGGTACACTTGCGACAAATTTACCCTCCGTTAAATTGAGTTAATATCACGAAAAATTTCAAATTGACGAACTTGTGACAAACATAGGATAAAAATCCCAAACTGGTATATCCGTCAACCGCCACATGTCATCCAACTCAGCAATTTGACAGTTACATTTAACGAAAACTAACAGATGATAAATTTGTCACATGTATACCAGTTTGGGCTAAAATTGTCATAAGTGTACAAGTTTAGAGTTTTTTGTGGTCAAAAATATATTTCGAAGTAAATTTGTCACATCTGCACCAGTTTCGGATTTTTCGCGGTATTAATCCTAAAACTAAATTGGTATTAATATGATATGTTTTAAGACTTTTCTAGTATTTTTCCCCAATCCGTATAAACAAAGCTTTCTTAAGCGATCTAATCCACCATCGATGCAAGGGTTTCAATTGCTCAGTCTCTCATTAACCATAAAATCAATAATAGATAAAACAGCTTGTTGCCACTTTTTCTTTTTTGCCACCTACGCATGCCATAATGACTCAGATTATAATATGATGTTATGAGTGATCTGTCTAGCTATTATACCCTTCTTTTTTGCCACCTACGCATGTTATAATGACCTCGCTAAGTGATCTTTGTTCATCAATCTGCCAACGCCTAGTTTGGAGATTTTTCCTCGAGATGATTCTATCCAACGGGAAGCTTGGATGTCGAGAAGTTTATAACGAGCACAATGTAAGGTAGAGAGATCAAGAGTTCATCATCTGTATTTGGAGAGCTACAAATATTCTAAATCATCTTCTTCAAGCGAGATCAAGAGTTCATCATCCATATTTCAAGAGAGCCACAAATATTCTAAATCATCTTCTTCGAGCTTATCTTTGAGATCTTTTGAGAGGTGTTGTATAGAGTGAGAAAGCTTTGAGCAGAAGTATCACTCTCTTCTGTTGAAGTGCTTAAGCATTAGTCATCACATTTTTCTGTAATCTCTCATTTGATAGAATCCAATCAGTAGAATGTTAGTGTGAGAGAGTGGAAGAAGGCTTTAGCAAAAGCCAAACCACTATAAATAATTGTGAATTGCTATCTATTCTCTTACTTGCATCCGTCTGCAGTCTGATAAAGCATTGCACGGCTCTGTTCTTTATATTTGCTCCTATCAAACTTGGATTTTTTTTTGTATTTCCGCGTCGTTTTATCAAGTTAGATTATAATGACCCATTCACCCTCTATTTGACAGTGTTAACAAACAACATGGAATAAGTAATATTTTCCAGTTACTTAAGTTTATGAGTGAAAGTATGCCTAACTAGACATGTTGATAGACACAGAATTGGGCTCCTTTTTTGCAATCTCCTCATATGAAGGTTTTGAACTTCTATCGCGTGCTCCTAGCACCTTTTGCACTTCCTCTTACGACCAAATCATCGATGCCCTCGTCTAGACTAATGAGCACGTGTTTCAGCTATGTAGTTTGAAGCCCTTTGGCATCTAAAGAGCGTCTACGGTGATGGAGATTCATTTTGAAGCTATTAATGATTCAAATTTTCCAAGTCTTGATTCGGAATTCACTTTTCTTTTTAACTAGATTGACTTAGGTCCAGCATGATTTGCAATATAAATGAAATGGAAGAATGGGATTGTCATTAGTGAGCTTTTGCGAACATTTCCTGAAAATTATGCTTCGTGGTCTCGGACATGACTTGATATTCGGCAGGACAGCTACAAAACGATGCAGGGATGCTTGGAGCGAAGACCGCGGAAAGGGCATGGGACAAACTACGGAAGGGGTACCATGGCTTGTCATTCAGCCCGATTTTATGGTAATATTCTAGCAAAACTCTTTCATGTACAGTGTATTTAACTTAGGTACATATTTAACCTAGGTAATATTCTAGAAAATAATCGGAAAGCGTATATGGTTCAATACTTTCTAGCTACAAGGAAGAGAAAACACCTTACAAGCATTCGCCCCCCGCCACTAAAGAAAGATCCGCAAAATTTTAGTGTACATGCCCTAAGAAACTTTTCTATTCTCAGTGCTGCTAATTTTTTCCTTGGTTCCTCTCTTAACTGAATAATATCTAGCATATGGTAATGTCTTTCTATGTACATTCAAATGGGTTGTATGGTGGCTGTGGAGATGAATGATTCAGCACCAGCAAACCTTCACCCATCTCCGATAATTTCATAGGTTATGTATGGGAGGCCTCTTTCGTGCCGGAGTATAATCCATTGAAAGCAAGTCATTTGCATCGGCCGGTTGCCCTTCTTTCACCACAAGAGTTTCCTCCTGATTCGTTCCTTCTCCACCGACGCTCTCCCGCAAGTTTCGAGCTACAGAAAGAGCAAAAGAGAAACACTCAACGATCCGATCCAACATCTCCACAACAGAGAGAGAGAGAGAGAGAGAGAGAGAGAGAGAGAGATAGGGGTTACCGGTAGCCGTAATGGAGGCGAAACAAAGGAAGACGAACACGAAGAGGACGAGATGCTTGCATGGAAGTTTGGCCATGTTAGACTCTTTTCGATTTTTCTAAGATATAACACGGAATTCACCACCAGTTCATAGCTTTCTTCTTTGGGTTTTCCCTGCTTTATATGGACTTTATCAGAGGAGCGATATAAGGGTAGACAATAGACAGGTTCTTTCAGGTCGACTGAGACTTAGGTTTTTGTATGCAAATGAGAGTGTCAACATCAATGTCTGTTCATGTTTCTTGCCTGATAATGCGAGTATGGGCCTCTCCGGGCATTTGTGATGTTATTGTTATCTTCTTTCCAAGGGGCCTCTCTGTCTGTTTCCTCCTAGCAATCCACCTTTTTGTGTGTACGCATTCTCAAGAAAGAAGAAGAAACCAATGTGTTCATTCTCCCCCATCTTGAATTTCTCCTTTATCGACTAGAAAAATCGACCTAAGTCTTTTCACTCTTATCTTCGAGGTCGGTAGTACCTCCGATTCCTGATCAAGTAAATAGTACAAGTCAGAAGGAACCGACACATTCTTTTCCTAATGATGCCATTGTTATGTCGCATATAAGAGTCATATGTGGCGGACTGCAGAATGATCGCCGTTGCAAAATGTGGAACCAGAGTAGTTTCCCGTGTTCTGCAAACGAAACAGCTCAGGGAGAAAACCTCCAAGCCATCTCTTCTTTCTCCTTACATTACACCGTTCGTGGCCCATATATTTAAGCCATCGGCCTAAGTTAAGGCTGTAATGAAGACGAGAATTCTATCGAAAGCCAATCGCTTGGTGGGAAACCTTCTCTGAATTAGTTTCCTTGCGCTTCAGATTCAAACTTACTGTCAAACTCAATTAGCACAAGTGAAAAACCCTAACCCTATTACATTGTGTTCTAATTATCTACGAGACCTAGGGTTTTCAGACAGCTCATACTATTTGGACTCCATTTAACCATGAACACGTGGATAAATGTCGTTCATCAGAACAATCCGATGACGTGTCTCGCTGTGGTTGGTTGCCAGACTTGTACCGAGACAAAGAGACCACACAACAAGTTCGAACAGTGCACAAGATCTGCGGGCCTCAAAGTTGAGGATCTTGCTTAGCCGAGCATCCATGGCCCTACAATTTGCAATCCCTCATAATTGACCATGTCCCTCTTTGAACACGATGTGGTTGTCCTCACTTGGGCAATTATGAACGACTTGATTTGATCGAAAACCATGCTTTGGTTGATTAAATTAGCAACTAACCATATCTATATGCTAAGAAGAAGGCAAAGGGCGAATGGTGGGGCTACTATCGTTTTCAGACGAGGCAATCGAACAATACGCAAAGCATACTCACATGGGGCACGTCGATGATTGTCTACTAGGTGGCCCTGACCATGTCCTCAGATTATGTATAGTAGTGAGCGCGTGATTTGTCGGCGATTATAGCTTGAGATGGCGATGCTAATGGAGAGGGAGTCTTTGATTAAAGCGGCCTATCGATTCCTAGTTTTACCTTGCAAATGTGGTTTAGAAGCCGTTTGGGCACCCTGCTAAGACCAAAAAACTGATCGTCATCACCGTATTTTTTATTCTTAGTCGTGCCTTGAAGGTGATCGACACGCTCTACATGATTACTCTCGAAAAGTCATGCGAAACACAAAAAAAAAAAAAAAAAAAAATGAAAAATTGCCAGAAAAGATTACTTTTGCAAAGAAAGGATTTCTTTTCGAAGTTTTTCCTTATAAAACTTCTTGCAGCGGGAAAACTATCCGGAAAGGTGTGTTCTAATAACTTTTTTTTTAATTTCATGTAATTTACTGCATATATGAGGTTCTGCTTCTGGCGGCAACATACTATGAAGTGTTGGTCCCGCTTATGGGGTCCATTGTATTGGAATTCTTCGGCTAACTATTTGAATATACTGCTGAGATTAGAAAGAAGGATTCGAGAGAGTATCACCAGTCGATCGACCGGGTGGGCGAAACCAGACAAGTTCGGGACCCGTTATGTTACAGTTTACCCTCCAAAAAAAGACAATAGAGAGTCGAGTCAAGTGATGGTGAAGGTGGAAGGATATGATATGACTCGGTTCCAAAAGAAATTGCGCCCAGTTTTGGAGCCATGGGCTCCATGGTCGCCCTAGGATAGCCGACACGAACCAACAAACCCCACTTGCCAAAATGACTTTGGAAAGGTTCCTTCTTCTCTAAAATGAACTTTGGAAAGGCTCTTCTGCTTGTCTGAACTCCCGATTCAGCCGCGAGGTCGCCGTCCGAGCACGACCCGATCACGTGCCGGGGAGCGGGGTTGGCTTGCGCCGAGACGGCGATGCCCGGTTCGCTTCGCGTCACGTGATTCGGGTGGACTTTTTGTAATCGAAGAAAAGGAGAGATAAACCCCCCAAAAGATGGGGGCAACTCAATTATGGCTGTCTTGTCTGGTTTTACCTTCTCTGCCTGTCCTTTTGATCCTTCGTACTTACGTCGGCATGATGTGTTTTGAGTCACTACCGTCTCACATATCACGTGAAGGTGTTGGCTCTTGTAGCATGCTCATCGGACTCCGGATGGTAATGCATGTTGAATTAGTGAGCTGAGCCAAGCGCAACCACGATTTCAGAGTATCACTTGAAAATTGAAAACGTACCAATGGGAAACTTATCGGGTTCCAAGTTTCAATATTTGCATGGAAGGTTCCAGAATCCATATAGGTAAGATCTGTAACCTATAATTAGTTTTTATTTTTTATTTTTGTATAAGTTTTCACGCAATCCTAAGATGTTCCATGGCGTTCAATGATAAGTTTGTAATATGAAAACACTAGTATGAGTTTCCATTCTCGGCAATATTCATTACTAAGATTTTCACTTTGTTAATGTTTCATATTTATTTATATATCTAAATATGAATTGTGGTCACTATGGATTGTAGTAATAAATGGTGATCGTTAAAGGTGGTTCACGATAATATTTCAATTAAGATCATGTGGAACCTGGATAGATATTGAAATCGCCCTGAAACTTGTGATGAGGAAGATTTCAGGTTTAAGAGTAAGCATGGTAGGTTTCAAGCTCCCAAAAATTAGGGGAAAAAAGTTGTTTTTAGATATATGTTCAATATAAAGCAAACTTCATTTGAGATCCATTTAGGATTCCGCCGATTAATTAAGTGTAGTGATTAGAGTTTGTTACATATCATTTATCTATAGAGCATATATATATGTGTGTGTGTGTGTGCTATCCCTCCGCCTGTAAACTTAGCTTTTGGGGTAGGACATCATGACTTAGTATAAGAGCCAAGTACTGCCCGAATTTCTCTCGCACATGCGGCCTCAATCGATAGATTTCGCATGTTGCTGTTCATTATGATATTCCGCATCGTATGTCTGCAAGATCCATATGCTCTTACATGCACGTGGTCTTTGTTCATCTATTGTCTTAAGCTTATTTCGTCGAGCAACAAAAAAAAAATTGGTCTTGCTTCCAAGAACATGGTGGCCAAAAAAGACAAGTAAAATTAACACGTCCAACGAATAAAGCTCAAAAGAAGAGCCGAAAATCGATTGATAGGGGAAGAACAACCCCACACCCACAAAAGCTTTGGTGTCCAGAAAGTTGGGCAATGGCATTTACTCTTTAGCTTTGGCATTCAATTTGGAAGATGAAATTGGAGGTGCATAATATCCAGTTCACATCGAGGAGTAGCTTTAGTCGTTAGGTATATATATATATATACCCTAGGAAGCACAAGCTTGCCAAAAATATAATGGTCCTATATTAGATTATTATAAAGTTAAAAAAAAATGGAATAATTACGATAATAATAATAATTAAACAAAGAAGGAAAGGAGCAGTGCTAAGAATGGTGCTAATATCCCTTGAAGGTCAACATTATCCGGTTATAGCGAAACTGGCTTTCCCCTGTACCAATAATATTTCAGAATATGAAGCGTGCATTCTAGGCCTACAGTTAGCCATCTCCAAGAAGGTACCTAAACTGCAGGTTTGTGGAGATTCCATGCTCATTATCTTTCAGACACATGGAGAATGGAAAACAAAAGACGCAAAACTCATCCCTTATCATGAGTACCTCGAAAAGTTGACACTTAAGTTTGAATAGGTGTCATTCGAATACTTGCCAAGAACGCAGAACCAGTTCACAGACGCGTTGGCTTCAATGTTACAAATAACTGATGGATTGGAAATGGAGCTACTAAGGATTGGCATAATCAAGGACCAGCCTATTGCATGTTGTCGAGGAAGAATTCGACGGAGAACCGTGGTACCATGATATTAAGAATTATCTCTTGAAAGGAGAGTTGCCTGAAGGATGTCAAGCCGGAGACCGAAGATATATAGCCAAAGTGGCTACCAAATTCTTCCTCAATGGACAAACTTTGTACAAAAGATCATTTGACTCCACCCCGTTAAGGTGCGTAGATGCTAAAGAAGCGAATACTCTTATGAAGGAGATCCATGAGGGTATATGCGGTCTCAATGTTATTATCTCCAGTGTCTACTTCAGGATCCCTAGTGACTTTTACGTTTTTAATGACTACGAAGAAACCCTTTTTAAATTTTTTTTTTATACCACAGAACTTTTCGAGTGAAATCACATGGATTAGACTAGTGAAGAGGAATTCGTCGAAATCGATCTCCTTGGACGGGATAATAAGGTGATGGCCAATTGTAAGATGATCACTTTCTCGGCAATATTCATTACTAAGATTTTCACTGTGTTAATATTTCATATTTATTTATGTATCTAAATATGAATTGTGGTCACTATGGATTGTAGTAACAAATGGTGATCGTTAAAGGTGATTCACGATAATATTTCAATTAAGATCACGTGGAACCTGGAAAGATATTGAAATCGCCATGAAACTTGTGATAAGGAAGGTTTCAGGTTTAAGAGCATGCATGATAGGTTTCAAGCTCCCAAAAATTAGGGACACGTTGTGACGGGTAAATCCCATGTTCGAGGTTCCAAATGAAACCCGGACCGAATTGGAAAACGCTCACCCCTAAGCTGAATTAATTAATTAATCCCCGAATTAATGTTTGGATTTAATACCCTTTGATTAAACAAATTTACATTATTTTGACATGACAAAACCCGGTTCCTCTTGAGAGTTTTTTTTGGGAATTCGACCACTGAGTGAAAACCGATGGTTTCGACCCATGTAATCACCATTCCTAAAACAAAGGTTTGAGTCATTTCTAGAATACAATAGAGCCACCAAATAACGAGAAAAGAAAAACACTTGCGATTTCATTTAAAGTACATTGCACGGGGTTGAAATTGAAGCTTCGAAAACGAGTACCCTTTTTTTTAGCCATGTCGAACAAACTTACATAAAATCAACATAGCAAAACCCAGTTATTATTTACGGTTTTCTTCGTAATTCGACGAACAAATATGGGATTGATTGAGTGAAAATCGACGATTTGAAGACGTTTAATTACATAATTTTTGAAACAAGGTTAAGTAATCTTCAGGATACAACAGAGCCACTAAGTAATTACAAAACCAAAAAAAAAAATTGCTATTTCTCTTTAACATACATCACACAGGTTGAACTTTTCACTTTTGGAAGCGAAACCCCCCTTTTATTGGCCACGTCGAACAAACTTACATAAAATCACAATAGCAAAACCCGGTTATTATTTATAGTCCGACGAAAAAAAATATGAGATTGATCTATTGGGGTGTGGTTCTGCTCCCCATCGACAGCAGGTACAGGGGTTGTAGGGGAGCAGTCTCCGGATGCCAGAGAGACTTCATCGTTTGAGCTCGTATTGTATTAGTAATTTAAGCTTAGGTCCATGAATAACTAGTGTTATCTATAATCTTTTTTCATTTGTAATTAAAAGTTGTAACAGAACAATAGGATGTGCTAATTATAGTAGAACGTAGCATGCTTCTATTGTAACAAAAGATTTCACTTTAATGTGGAAAGGGTCCGTATTAACAATTATAATTTACATATGAAAAATTCCTCAATATCTTGTTCATTCGCATCAAAATATTTTCTTTATGCTGTGGTAAAAACAAATATGCTTTTTTAGAGAAATAAGCATGTCGTCAACTTGTAAGCTAATAATTATAGATCCATTATCAAAAGGGTTTTTTTTTTTTTACACTCACATCTCAGAATTGGAGATACTATTTGATTGATGATGTTGACGAAAATTGCAATACTATTAGCAATAAGTGCAATACACAATTCCATGACTGAGTAATATCATTTCATGACCATGTCATCGCATAGATAAAGTACATCATAGGACATCAATGAGGACGCAACACACACACATAAGTGATGAAAGTCAATTTACTCCAAAAGGCCAAATGTCCGCCGCCATCCGTGACAAGCCCTCTTCGTTTATGTTTCTTCTTGTTTATTCCTTAATGAAATCATGACATGTAAGTCTGAATCTATGTATTTGAATATCGCACACAAATGAAAATTAAGAGTGGGTTTGCGGATAACATAAACAACGGCTTAGGTACATCCCAAGTGCCACAATTTGTGTACAACGTTCACTTTAGTGCCAAAATTTTCAAAATGATCACTTTAGTGCCAAGTTTTTTTTTTTTAAAAAAAATTGATCACCTAAGTGCTAGGCTATGTAGCACGGACACGGCTGTTTGGAGGATTTTTGCGAGTCGAACACAGCGGCGTGTCCGACACAGCCGGACACGGGGGACCGCGTGTCCGGCTGCTCAACAGAAAAGGATAGCTGTGTCCGGCTGTGTCGCCGATAGTTAGAGGTGGCAATATGAGTCACAAACCCATATTTGTACAAAATGGGTCAATATAGGTTATTAATTTTTAAAGGGTTCACTAAAAAAAGGTCAAAAATAGGTCACACATAAATCAATTTTTGATCCATATTGACCAACTTTCGCCCATATTGACCAACTTTCGACCCATATTGACCCACTTTCAAACCATAAGGACAACATCATTCCACAAGTTACAAATGGTCCTGGGACCAAGGCCAGGTACCGGGCTCGTAACCTGGGCCCGGGCCCGGGGCAGGGGGCCGGGTCCCGGGACGGGGTCGGGGGCGGGGATCGGGTCTCGGGGCCGGGGCCGTGTCTTGGGGCAGGGGCTGGGACCGGGACCGAGGCCGGGGCCGGGGCCGTGTCCTGGGGCAGGGGCCGAGACCGGGACCGAGGCCGTGTCTGGGTCGGGGGGCCAGGGCCGGGATAGGGTCTCGGGGCTGTGTCCCAGGTTCGGGGGCCGGGATTGGGTCCTAGGGCCGAGGCCGTGTCCCAGGTCCCCGGGGCTGGGGTCGGGGCTTGGTCCAAGTCCTGGGCCGGGGCCGGGGCAGGGTCCCGGGGCCAGGTCCGGGACCTGGCCCTGGCCTCGGGACCGGGGCCGGGGCCTTGTCTCGGGTCCCGGGTCCCCGGGGCCACGACCGGGTCCCAGGGCCACCGGGGCCGGGGCCAGGGCCGGGTTCTGGGCCAGGGCAGGGTCCCGGGTCCGGGACCCGGCCCTGGCCCTGGCCTCGGGATCGGGGCCGGGGTTGGGGCCTTGTCTCGGGTCCCGGGCAGTGGCCGTATCCCGGGTCCCGGGGCTGGGGCCATGACCGGGACCTAGGGCCGGGATCGGGTCCCGGGGCCGAGGCTGGGGTCGTGTCCCGGGTCTCGAGGCCGGGGAGGGGACCGGGGCCGGGGCCGGGTCCTGGGGTCGGGTCCCGAGGTCGGAATCGGGTCTTGGGCCTCGGGCCTCGGTCCGGCACCGGGGCTGGGGTCATGTCTCGGGTCCCCGAGGTCGGGTCCCGGGACCGTGACAGGGACCTAGGGCCGGGACCAGGGCGGGGACTGTGTCCCGGGTCCGGGGCCCGAGGCCGGGGCGGGGTCCTCGGGGTCGGGTCCCGGGTCCTGGGGCCAGGTCCCGAGGTCGGAATCGGGTCTCAGGGCCCGGTCCGGCGTTGGGGCTGGGGCCGTGTCCCGGGTCCCGGTGCCGGAGCTGAGACCAAAGCCGGGATCGAGTCTTGGGGCCGGGGCTGTGTCCCGGGCCTGAGGCTGTTGCCGTGTCCCAGGGCTGGGGCAAGGGCCAGAGACCGTGGTCGGGAAGTATTTTAGTAATATTATTTTCTTAAAATATTAATGTGTTTTGATAATATGGGTCAAAACGGATCGGGTCGGGTATGGGTCAGTCGCTGGTCCGGTCGAGTCGGGTTTAGGTCATTAAATATGGGTCA
Organism: Rhodomyrtus psidioides; assembly: GCA_021437785.1. Lineage (NCBI taxonomy): Eukaryota > Viridiplantae > Streptophyta > Magnoliopsida > Myrtales > Myrtaceae > Rhodomyrtus > Rhodomyrtus psidioides. Next base: position 1,732,813 of record JAILYB010000077.1, on the reverse strand, counting down.
ATATGGGTTGGACCATATTCGACCCGACCCAACCCAGCAATTTGAAGAGCAATACGATGTCATAACTGTTGATTTCGCCCACATAAACCCTAAATCCCCAAATTGAACCCTAAATTAGAAACCCTATCGCGGCTGAAGTGAAATCCCCATTTCGATTTCGCCCCAAAATTGAAGCCTTAGGTCGAAATGGAGGGAATGAGCTTCAGTAGCAGCTCAAATTCGGTTCGACCAACTGAAGAAGACGGTGAGATTTATTGTTATTATGGGTTACTGAGACCAACAAGTATATCTTGGACTCGGTTGAATCTTGGGAGAAGATTCCATGGATGTGATAAGTATAGAGAGGGGTCGAAGTGCAAATATTTCAAATGGGTTGATAAAAAAATTCTTCGGTGAAGCCACAAATGTAATATTGGAGCTTCTTGAAAGATGGCATGAACCTCCACCAACATTTATAGAAGAGTTGGATGATGTCGATTCAAGGGAAGCTGAGATGAATGCTGTATCCCTGGCCAACCAATTGAAGAAGGAAATGTCAACAATGAAAAGACAAAGAAAGCATGATCCAGCCTTAATTATCATTTTGTTATGTTGTGTAGTCTATGTAATGTTCAAGTGTAAGGTATATAATGAGTGGAACTTTCTCAATCTACCGTAGGTGAAGTTGAGTTCGATATGTACTTCTATTCCATCATGTATAAATGATTGATGATTTTTCTATGGATGAAGGAGCTTGCTATAGTATTGTGTTGGAAATGAAAGGTTGTGATGCAGTGTTTGCTTGATTTTTGATCAATTCTTGGACTAGTAACAGTATATTTTTGCATAGTTTTTGGTTTACTTGTTTGGTTTGCTACAAAAGTGGCTGGTAGTTTACTGCAAACGGGGTGTTGATTTGCCGCTCCGTTGCTTAATTTGCTAGTTTGCTACATTAGTTGCATGGTTTGGAGTTGAAGCAAATTTCAATTGGGTTAATACCATGAAAAATCTTAAACTGATACATCTGTGATAATTTTACCCCAAACTATTTTTTTGACCACCAAAAATCATAAACTGGTATACTTGTGATAAATTTATTTCAAACTAATTTTTTAACCACCAAAAACCCTAAACTAGTACAACTATGATAAATTTACCCTAAATTAATTTTGTTACCATAAAAATCCCAAACTGATACACATATGACAAATTTATCATCTGTTAGTTTCTGTTAAATTGAGTTAATATCAAGAAAAATTTTAAATTGATACACCATTAGCAAATATAGGGTAACATGTACACCCAATAATTGTCACGTGTCATCCAATTCGGCAATTCAACCGTAAAATTTAAGGAAAAGTAATGAAGGGTAAATTTGTCACAGCTATACCAGTTTGGGGTAAATTTGTCACATGTATACTAGTTTGGAGTTTTTCATGGTAAAAAATTTTTTTGGGATAAAACTGTCACAAGTGTACCAGTTTTGGATTTTTGGTGGTATTAACCCATTTCAATTTGCTAACTGTATTGTGCACCATTTGCAAATTGGGTTTCGTGTATGGAGCTGTTTGATTTAGGTTGTAAACATTTGCAAATGTTACAAGTAATTTTGTGTGGTTTGCTACAAATGCTGGTTTTAATAGTTATAATTTAAGTGCCATAAGTTGAACATATTGATCACTTAAGTGCGAATCGGGGTTAAAAATTGATGACTTTAGTTTCAAGTTTTTCTAAAAGTGATCACTTAAACGCCAAGTTTTTCTTTAAGTGATCATTTAGTGCCAACTTATTTTGAAAGCGATCACTTAGGTGCATCATCAAAACTTGCAATGCTAATTCGTGCAAGCAGCACCTCACTAGTGCACTTGACCTGCGGATGTGTGGCATTCTGAATTTCCTACTATTTCGAGACTGTTGAATGAAAGGATATCTATCGACGTATTTTAGTTATATCTCGCTCAGATCTGATCAATCTCGAGTTAGCTGACCAAAAGGGAAAGACTAACGCAGGACTAGGTACGTGGACCTAGGAAATCGAATAAGAAACGACGCTTTGGCCATAAGGATTGTCGATGGAGTATTTAGAGCCAATAAAGGCCGATCTAAGAATGATTATGGAATCCATTGCTAACGTTATATAATTGGAGCGCGGGCGATTCCACTTAATCAACATATGATTTGCTAATCTTTCCTAAATCAAACTCTAACGATCGAGACCGTCGGAGTTAGCGATAAACCATCGCAATTATATGACAACCAAAGTCGCCGTGAGTGGAGTATCCTGAGTGTGATGAGAATGACTGAGTCGATACACGTAACGTTTGCAAAAGCCACACGTTAATTCGAGATAAGCTGAAATTACGATTGACGAAAAATCGACCATGAAATGGGATCTCGAAATTGGAAATTGGACAATGAAGAATTTCACCATTCAAAAGGAATTGGACGTCGCCTCATCGAGGGTAATTTATATTGAAAAAGTAAAATTTTGGACCGTAAGTGTGAAATTACCATTTTACCCCAAGAAATGTATGCTACCCTTAAGAGCAACCAAGGGCATTTCGATCATTTTCCCCTCTTCCCTATGGTGGCCGAAACTTTGGAGGGTATAAGAGTCAATTGGCTCAAGATATTATGAACAAAGTGCCAAGTGTCATTATAAGGAGCAATCTATCCACTTAACATTAATTACCTATCAAGTCTTAACAACCATTCTTCATGTTGACCATTTGGGATTAAGGGAAGATCACTCTCTCCCTCCTCATTTTCATTCGGCAGACCCTTTTCTCTCTCTCTCTCTCTCTCTCTCTCTCTCTCTCTCTCTCTCCTTTTCTTCTTTTTCTCACTTCTTCTTTGGCCGAGGGGAGCTCTCACCCGACCAGCCCCTGCCGCCCACTTCGCTCGTTTTGACCGCCACCTCCGGCCACCGCCGAGCCGAGCGACGACCACCCCGACGTATCCTAGCCTCTCCTCTACATCCTCCTAGTCGTTGTTCAGCCAGTCATTGCCGTGATCACCCCGTCCAACCCTAAGGACGTGCGAAGGTCAGCGCTGGACCCGGTTTGAGAGAGAGCCCTCTTTCGCCGATTTTAAGAGCTCATTTGACTTCCATTTTGTGGTAAGACTTCACTAACACCTAGCTTAAGGACCTAGTGAGCTGATATTAGAGATTTATTGGAGTTGAAATGGAGTTTAATGGAGGAATCGTATGATTTTGCAAGGGCAGATTCTGACCTCCCTACTGCCGGTTTGGAACCGAGACACTTTGAAGTACTTTGGGGTGTCGCCTTGCTTTGAAACTCACGATAAGACATCTAGAGACGTGGATTGATGTATTGGCAAGGTGTAGGTGTGGTAGAATGAAGTTTAGAGGTGTTATAATGGTTGCTTGGTGTGATTCTCTTAGGAACCGCACACTGCCCTGCATCGGACAAATTGAACCGAGCCATTTGGAGGCCTACCGAGGCGTCGCCTTGCTTCAAAATCTTCGGTAAGGTATCCTAGGATATAGTATTATGTGTTGGCAAAGTGGTGGTGCGATAGAATTGAGTTTGGAAGAGTTATAATGGTTCAATTGTTGGATTTTCCTTAGGATTGTATGCTGCCCTGTTTTGGCCGATTGATAATCGAACCTTGTTGCTGACTTTGGCGAGAATTCCTAGCTCAATTGAAGTGGTAAGCGACCCATAAACCCTTATTAGGACATTATGGTACTAATGGGCGGAACTGAGTATTAAATTGATGATTTTGTGAACCAATTATGCTTGAATTTTCCTATGCCGATCGTGATTCACGCTGGCCGAACCATGATCGTGTGCCTTGCGATGTTACGGTGGAATTTTTTATTGGAATTGACATGCGAATGTTCGGTTGGAATGTGCACTTGAATGGCCATGTGGCATGTGGTTTCTTGATTATCAAATGTGTGGAAGTTGTGCTTGAAGTGGCTAAGAATCGACTTGTGGATTGAATGCCATGATGTGCAATTTAAGCCATGAATTGTGAGTGTTCGGCTATGGTTGTTTCTCATGATAAAAGATTAGTTATTTGTTCAATTGAATTATACTCGATCATAAAGTTATTTTAAGGATGAGTACGGCATGTGAGTCTTTGATTGATGAGGAGTATGGTTTATGATATTTAGCCTTAATTGATTAAGATGAGAGTCTAATGGCATGACGGACCTTGGTGCATTAAACACGAGGTCGATTTATACCATGAGGCGTTAAACGCGGGATTGACTTGAGGCTTGATTACGTGAGTCTTGAAATGGCATGAAAACTTGAGTCGTCTTGACGCGGGTTTCTGAATTAATTTAGCCTGAGGCGTTATGATGCAGGCCTAGCCGTTGGCATTGAGATTATGATGAAATTGAGGCTACTATATATATATTTGAAGGGATTATTGTGCTAGTATGAGAAGCTCGGTCTTAATAATATGACTGCCCTTGAGTTGTGATTTATATTGTCAATTGTGATGTATTCATTTGATGTATTGAGTGCCATGTATTACTTTTCTTGGTGAACTATCGCATGCTTCCCTTTTAAAAGATGTCTGGAGGTACTAATGGCCTAGTCTAGGTTTATGGTTAGCTTGCTGAGATGTAATCTCACCCCTCGTGGGATTTGTTTTTCAGACCCTAAGCCCTGAACATGCTGCATGTATGTCTTGGTGACCCGAAGGACATGAGTGCCTCTTTTGAAGAGTTTCCAGCTAACCAGGGTAGAGTTTATGTTAGAAAATGGACTACGGTATGGGTTGACGAAGGAGGAGAACATTGGAAGCCTCATCGTTATGAGGCTTGGTTTTGTCGAGTTGGGAACACTACTACTGGACCGTTGAAACCTTCGAAGGTACCTAGAGATGTCGTTCCTAAGTGGTGTCATCCGGCCCGTGGAGAAGTCGAGGTGGAGATTTCTGTAGTGGAGTCTAGGAATATCCCTGAGAAGACCCCGACTGTGGAGGAAGAAATAGAAGTGATTGAGATATCTGCGTCTGAGGACGATGAGGAGGAGAATCCCATGGATGTCGAGTCTTAGAGTTTCTCCGAGTACGGCCCCGATGAAGACAAAGACGATGCTGATGACAGTGATGCCGATTAGAGGTCTAGGAGGTGATTGTTTTTTTTTTTGATGACCACGTAGGTTAGAGGCATGGTATTAAGACCATTGGAGATGTCTTTTGATTTGGTCCTTAGTTCACTTTGACCCCCACGATGTATTTTGTATCTCGTCCCTGTTCCTGGTCGTTTGTAAGTGAACTTTCATGTTTTATGATATGTACAGTTTGATGTTATCCCAAATCATCTTATTTATGTTTATATGGAGTTGTTGTCGTTTTCGCTTGCGCATTTCTACTCATTCATGTATCGTTAGCCATTCGGATCTTGGGTATTTCTGGACTTGATTACGGTGTTGTGGGATGTGGCGTGCTTGCAAAGGATCGCGAGGCATGTCGTCCCCGTTTGTTTGGTATCAAAGCAAGATCAGCTCGATCCAAGTTGGTTGAGGGTTGGAGTGATAAGGAGTGATTAATTTGGATGACTGGGTAGCAAGACCTTAGAAGGTTCGCTAGAGTTAGGCACGAAATGCATGTCATTTGAATTGGCGCATGTGATTGGCATATTGGATTGGCATCACCGTGGGTGATTATAGGACCATAAAGCTTCGTACTTAGTACTGAGTGTTGTTACTGGATGCCTGATTGGTGATTAGATGACTGATTCTGGTTGTGCTAAGTTGCAGATGCGTTTGGACTTGAGGTATGATTGTGAACCTATAAATGTGTGCTCTTTAATGTTGCCACTGGATTGGTTGCCTCGATTGTAACGGTTGCCTTGTTGTGTAGCGTAGAATCACTAGACTTGAGTAGATAACTTATGTCTCTAATTCTTTGGTAGAATTATAGTGGTTCAAGTGTTAAAAGACTTAGCGAGAATGAGCAACAGGGGTAGAGGTTCAAGAGGAGCTTCTAGCTCGAGGCCACAAGTGGTGGAAGACCCTAAAATGGATGGGGTCCTAAAAGTATTAGAACGAATTGGATACTTAATGGACAAGCAGGTCCAAGATAGAGATGCCGTTGTCGCTTAAGCGGTAGAGGCTGCTGTTGCTGCTGCTGCTAACCTGGCCAATATAAATAATGGGAATAATGGCCAAGGTGTTGAGGCTGGTAATGCCCAAGGAGATGGAAATGCGAATCGACAGATGGGCCAATTGGTAGAGCAATTTATGAAGTTAAAACCAGTTTAGTTTGATGGCACTAGAGACCCAGAGTTGGCGCCTAGATAGGTTGAGAAGCTAGAGAAAGGGTTTGGAGTTCTAAGGTACGCGGATGAGGAGAAAGTGCTCCTAGTGGTTTACCAACTGTAGGGTACCGCTCATGACTGGTGGAGTGCCACTAAAGATGGAGTATTTTCGGAAGGCACTGCCCTCACTTGGGCTGCCTTCACTGCTGCATTTAATGATAAGTATTTCTCGGAGACTGTGCGAGAAAGGAAGTTGGTCGAATTCCAACAGCTGCGTCAGAATCAACTGACCGTGGATCAGTACGAAGCCGAATTCGCCAGATTGTCGAGGTACGCGTCAAAATCGGTTGAGGATCTACAGGAGAAGGCGCGGAGATTCCGAGATGGGTTAAGGCCAGATCTTCGAAGTCAAATGGTGGCCATGAACTTGAGAACCTACAAGGAAATATATGAACGGAGTCAGATGATTGAGAGGGATATGAAAGAAAGAACTACCGCATCTGGATTGCAGTTTACTCCGTCTAGAGACAATCGCCAGCTTGGTAAGAGGCCGATGTCAAGCAATAGACGTTTTGTTCCTTCAATTCCAAAGAATAATGGGAAGCCGCCGCATCAATCGAACTGGAATTGTCCCCTTTGTGGAAGAAGGCATGGAAATGGGCCTTGCCCAAGCAGAACGGGTACGTGCTTCAAGTCTGGCCAGTTGGGTCACCAAATAAGGAATTGTTCAAGTCAAGCCTCGGGACCACGACCTCAAGGACAGCGACCGCAGGCAGGACCACTGGCCGCAGCTCTGCAGAATGATTTGTTCCATGTGTTCCTTGAATACTCGATGCATTAAATCCATGAAAGCAGCTGGGGCGTTAGTCAACCCAAAAGGCATGATTGTAAACTCATAATACTCATACCTCATTCTAAAAGCCGTTTTCGGTATGTCTTCCTTCTTAATTTTCAACCGATGATACCCAATCCTCAAGTTTATCTTGGAAAACACTAAGGCTCCTTGTAGCTGATCAAACAGATCATTGATCCTTGGCAACGAATACTTATTCTTGAAGGTCACTTGATTCAGTTGTCTATAGTCAATGCACAAGCGCAAAGACCCATCATTCTTCCTTACAAACAACACCAACGCTACCACGGCGACGCGCTCGGTCAAATGAATCCCTTGTCTAACAATTCTTGCATTTGAACCTTTAACTCTTTCAATTCCGACAAGGACATTCTATAGGGTGCTTTCAAGATTGGTTCCGTTCCAGGAGCTAGCTCAATTACAAACTCAATTTCCCTCTCCAGTGGCAATCCAGATAATTCTTGAGGAAAGACATTGGGAAAATCACGTACCACGGCTATATTTTTCAACTTTAGTTCCTTAACTGTCATATTGACTACTGCAGCTAGATAAGCTTGACACATTTCATCTAACAGCTTTGCCGCCTCAAGCGACGAGACTAAAGGGATCGAGGTTCCTCCTCGACTTCCCATGAACTCAAATCCAGAGTGATCATCCAGATAGAAACGGATTACCCTGCTACCACAATCAACTACGGCTTTCTGCCTACCCAACTAATCCATTCCAATAATAACATCAAAATAAAAAATAGGCAGCACAGCCAGATCTATCCGTTTCTCACTACCACCACCGACTATTTTACAATTAGTGCAACCTGGTGAAACTCAAGGGCTGAAGATTTGATTAATCTCTTGTGCATGTAAAAAAGTTCACTAATACATGTTGAACACTAATTAAAGTCCCTTGGAATATAGTCTTTCCTTCCCGAATCTCACGTGCAATTGAAGGTAAAGAGGCTCATTGACTATCGGTGCAAATCCGAATCTCCAATCCATAGTAGGACACATCCATTAAGGTCTTATTATGTTAGTTTGCTTAAATGTGAAATGATACGAAATATTGATATCCAATCCCACACAATCCAGTAGAATGTCGATTTCTCATCGTCTTTTAATTTTCCTGAAATGAAACATCTCATTGTCATATATGTACAAATTATCGACGCCATCTCAATCCACATGTAAGTACACTATCGAAGTTTATTAGGATTATGAATCACTTCCTTAAACCTGTCGAGGTCTATCCTTATGATGCAGAGAGAAGCGATAACTTGAACGATTACAGAAATTTGATTAATAGATAACATGAATATTACCAAGATAGACGTCCTTGTATATAGATAGGGCTCCAGATTTATTAAAGATAACCTAAAGCGAAATATTGAAATCAAATCTAATCAGAACTTAAAAGAATTCGATTCAAATATTACAAATATTCCAAATATTCAAAATTGCCTAAATCAGAAAAACTGCTTGAAAACCTATCTAAACGACCTCGAAATATGAAAATCCATTGCAGTTCACAGCCAAAGGAAGTGAATATTGATCAGAAGACCGCTTCAATCCGCCGAATTTGAGCGCGATCCGAGCTCATTAACCCCGAATCAGTGAAATATCCTCGATTTCCAATGATCATGATTTTCAAGGTAATTAAACGCCAACTGTTCTACATCACCTTACAAGACGGAACACGTCCAATCCAAAATGTCCAACAATCACACATTAGTTCCTCGTTCATATGATTGAGCTATCACTAATGTCCTTAGGGTTCTTGACCATTATTGACTTGACAAATAGGGAATACTCATTTCCATCGATTTGCAGTCCTTTGCCATGCTCGTCCCCAACATATACGCTATCTTCCTCCTCAATTTTACATCCATAATGCGGACTTACTCGTCATAAGTCAGCTTTCAAATCCATTTTGGTCTTCCTAGACTGTTCAGAATCTAGCAAACTTGGGATGTGACAAAAAAAAAACTCTCTTGTGTTATGTAAAGCCCTCGGAAGATTGTTTCTTGAAATTCAATTTATATTCAAATCGGCTCCATACTACTATGAATTGGAATCAAATAATGTTGGTGTTGTATTAATGGATAATAGAGTCGTTGAGAAACCGTTATAAAGCCGTTGTAAAATAATGGAAGCATTATGAAGGAATAAATTAGCCTTTACATGGCCGTTATAAAGCCATTAGAAAGTCATTAGACCGTTACAAAATAATTTAAAAAAACATTATATATTAATGGAGGACCAAAGAACGTTGCTTCTGAGACTCTCCTCATTAGAACATCGAAGCTCGCCATTAGAAAACTGTTACAAAATGAAAATATTATAGGCGATCTTAGCTATTATCAAAGCTTTTAAAAATACTTCAAAACTACTGAAATATCCAATATTCCCCCACATATTTTCAAAAAGTTTTGGAAAGTAAAAAAAAAATAATGCTTGGTTATTGGAGCGAAACACTGTCCTTAAAAATAATTTTGCTCTTTGGAGTACGAAACCTGATGTGTAAGGCAATACATTAGACATTCTTCTATACTCCGCACTAAGTATTAGAAGGAATAGGAACAACATTATGTATATAACCTAGCAATAAAATGAAAATGACTGTTGGAGGTTTTATGAAGATAAAATCAAATGCTATAAAACCTTTATACGGCTGTTATATGATCGTTAGAAAACTGTTATGACACCATTAAAAAACTTACCTTTTTAAAGATATTTCAAAATTGCTGAAATATCCAGCAATTCTAACACGATCGAGAGAAAACCGATGGCTTAGAAATGTGTAATCACCACCTTTATAAAATAAGGTTAAGTCATTTCAGGATACAATGGAGCCACGAAATTTTAAGAGAAGCAAAACACTTGTACATTTTATTTCTGATGTTGTCATGAAGAATTTCATGAATGGTTCAAATGAAAAGAACCCCGATGACAGATAAAGAGAAAGATTCAAGATTTTGTTAGATATCTTAAATTGAATCAAATGAAAGTATAGTAGAGTTGTCAATATGGGTCATAAACCCATATTTGACTCATATTTTGTAAAAAATGGGTCTTATATAGGTCATTAACTTTTAAAGAGCTAACTAAAACTGGGTTCAAAAGGTTGAAGTAAAATTAAATGGGCCAATAATGGGTTACACACTTAAATCCATTTCGACCCATATTGGACCCCATTTCGAACAACTTCCTTACAAATGAGCCTAATACATCAAAGGCTTTGTTATTATTATTATTTATTAATTTTCTATTTTTATAAGTGAAATGAAATAAATCTGAAAAGAAAAAAATATATAAAAATCGTCGGTCACCGGTCGCCACCACCGGTCGACGATTACCGGCCGTTGCCATTCGCTGCTGCCGCCTGTCGCCGCTGGAGAAAAATAAAAATAAAAAGTACTTTAAAAAAATAGCAATAAAATATTTTTAATAAAAGATATTTTTAATAATAAAGTAATTTTGAATAGTTAATATTTAATTTTTTTAAAAAAATCTAAAAAATCTAAAAAAATTTAAAAAAAGGAAAAAATTGCACAAGATTTTTTATTGTATGGAAATATTTTGGTAATATTATTTTATTATAATGTTATTGTGATTTGCTAATATGGGTCAAAATAGGTCGGGTCAGGCAAGTGTTAGTTGCGAGTCGGGTCGGGTCGGATATGGGTCATGTGACATTCTGAATTTTCGACCCCTCAGGCTAATGACATGGATGAGAAGCATGAAATCGATAAATGGAAATGAAGAATTCCAACATTGGAAAAGAGTTTGACATCGCCTCGCCAATGGTCATTCAAAATATAAAAAACGAAGTTTCGGACGAAAAGTGCCAAATGACCGTTTTACCCCTCAAACCTTAGCCTTGTTTTAAGATTAATTGAAGGACAAAATGGTCTTTTGGACCTCCCCTTGTTGCTGCCAAAAATTGAGGAAGAGTTGGTCAATGAAAGTCAATAAAGCTTGGTTAATTATTGGAGCATTGACAAGTGTCAAATGAGGATTAATTGACATTAATTGTTTAGCTTTTAACCTACCATTCAAATGATATTGACCAAGATTAGGTCAAGCTTAGTCTTCCCCTCCTCCCTCCTCCATTTCGGACGACATCATCATCTCCTTCTCTCTCTCTCATTTTTTTTCTTCTTTCGCCTGCCAGCTCGCTGCCCAGTCCCGACGCCTCCACTGTTTCGACCGTAACTTCCTCGTCCGATGACCGATTTAGGTAAAACCACCGCCAAATGAAAGCTTGTTGTCTTATATTTCCATAGACATATTATAAGCTTGATTTGGGCCAGTATTATGTCTCGTAGGCCGATTTGAGTAGACAAAGGTCAGGCTGGTCGGATTCTGACTCGGTTTGGGAAAAGGTCTTCGTTCGCCCACTTCGAGGGCTCGATTGCTTCCAAAATTTCGGTGAGATCCTCTTGACTCCTATAATAAGAACTGAGAAAGTTGATTTTGAGGATTAGATGGAGTTGGGATAGATTTTGAAGTTGGTTTTGTGTGATAATCCAAGGATAGATTCTGCCCCTTGTACACCGGCAGTAAAAATCGAGCCATTTGAGGAACTTTGGGTCATCTTCGTGCCTTGAAACTTTCAGTAAGGCACTTAGGGTTGTTGTATGATATGTTGGTGAATAGGTTTTGCAAAGAATTGAAGTTAGAGGTTGAATTATGGGCTGTTTTGTTGTGATTACTTAGGACCGGTTCTGCCCCTGCGCTGGACCGGGGAAGCTGAGAACTTTCTAAGGCTTTCGAGGTGTCGCCTTGCCGGGAAATTGTTGGTAAGGCTCTTTAAGACATAGTATTACATGTTGGTGAAGAGTGTGATGAATTAGAATGGGGTTGGGATGAGTTTTAATGGAGGGATTTCATGAAACCCCTAGGACCGACTAAATTATTTTCAGCGCGCACTGTTTTTAAATTGAGTCGTTCTAAGTCGTCCGGTACTCAAATTAAGCTCCGCTTTCGCCCACGCGTCCGTAAGACCTCGAGGGTTAATAATATGAAATTGGATTTATTAAAAAGGTAGTAGAAAAATGTCAATTTGCTTGTGATTGCAGCTGAGCGTGGAGCCTAAAATATGGCAGTTTTGGGCGGAATGATATTTATGATGACTTGCCTTGATAGAATGGCAATTGGCATACTTAGGTCCATTGAATCGGCACTGTGAGGACATGAGAATAAGGGGTGGTGTGTGCTATTGAAGTATTGACATTATGAAAATGAGAAATGACTGAGTTTAGACGTGATTTTCCTAGGTGCGCCGTGGGTGCCCTGTTCAGCCATGAAATTGCTGACCTTGAAGGGGTATTGTGAGTGGAGTTTGCTATTTGAGTACATAGGTAAGTGACTTCTAAACCTTTATTAGGACATTTTGACGTAGCTGGACAGGTTTCATTGATAAATTGATGAATTGATGAATTTATTATGCTTGAATTGGTGAGAGCCGAATAGAAATGATGAAGATCAAGCCATGAGTGCTTGTTGATATGGAATTGATGTCCTCATGGTTGAATTTGAGGAGTGTATGCTCATATAAATTGCTTGTTTATGTTGCCATATGACATGAGGTTCCTGAGCTATGGATTCGTGACAAGGTACGTTGATCTTAGCAAATAGACGAATTATACTGTCTATTGCTTGAAAGTTCTCATGATGAAAATGTGGTGAAACGCTTGTTGTGATGATTCTTGATTTGAATTGAGTTGCTTGAGGAAATGGGCTATTAAGCCATGAGAGCACGTGATTGGTGTCAAGTATCTTGATGAGATGAGGGCTTAAGGCCGATGGCACCCTGATGCGATTTGATCGCGGGGTTGCGTGATGAGGCATACCCTGATGCGATTTGATCGCGGGGTTGTAGTTAGAAGTACACCCTGATACGTTTAACGCGAGGTTATGATCTAATTATATCCTGATGCGTTAAAACGCGGGATATTATACTTGGCCAAGTAAGGATGACTGACCTGATGCGTATTACGCGGGTAGTATCCTAGCTTGATGCGTTGTTGACGCGGGCCACCTGATGCATTGTTACGCGGGCAATTGAGGAGCACGACTTCATGCGTTACGACGCGAGTTCTGCCTAGCACTTGATGACAGCCTGATGCTTGTTGACGCGGGCTTAGCCACTCAAGAAAGAGAATTTGTGATGAAATTAAGAATGAAGAATGAAGCTTTACGTGTGTAATGAATATGATCTTGCTGTTAAGATGCCTTTGTCATGATTCATTGGTGTCATGTGCCATTCTTTTAATGAGCTACCGTAGGCTTTGCCCTTAAAGATATCCGGTGGGATTGATGGCCTAGTTTAGGTTTAGGGTAAGCTTACTGAGATTTATACCTCACCCCGTCGTGGGATTAACTTTTTCAGGTTTTTGATGATGGAAACACAACCTTGAGGAGGATGAACTCTCGAGGAAGTAATTGTACTAAAGTAGATTTTCGCTTTTCGTAACCTTAGGGATTATAGCTGTTTTTGTGGATTAGAAACTGAACCCTTGGTATTTGACTATTGTAACCCGATGTACCTTTATTCGATTGAGAAGTGTACCATGTTCCTGTCCCGAGTCATTTTGTATTGAATTTGTATGGATGTGTTTTCTTGCTTCCGTTTGTTTAATGAAGTTCACTAGAAGTGGGCCTAAGGATCCTGGAAGTTTTCTTTAGGATGAACGACCTAGGTGATGTTCGCGTGTTCGCCGGGTTCGGGGCGTGACATGTCATTGAATATGTGTCAAAATGAATTAGACGGGTCAATATGGGTCGGATCATATTCGACCCGACCCAAACCCAACCTGACCCACTCATTTGACACATCTAAAGTACAGTTTACTTGATATGAGGAGATTACGAAAAATTAAAAAAGTATTCAACTCATCCAAAATTTCTAACCAATTTCTGGAGACAAAAAAAAATTTGTTCGTTAGAATTTTGACAAGATTCCACGAACCCATTTGAAGCAACCGATAATTTGGTTTTGTCGGAAATTTTAGCAATTGAAAAGGGGCCTCCGTGCGACCCTTTGTTCAACTAACCATGAGACTGTTTTTCTTTTATAGAGTTAATACCACGAAAACACCAAGTCAATATACATAGGATAATTTTACTTCAAATTAATTTTTTGACTATAAAAAATCCCACACTGGTACAACTATGATAAATTTACCCTTCGTTAGTTTTTATTAAATTTCAACATCAAATTGCTGAGTTGGATGTCACATGGCATTTGATGGGTGTATTATTTGAAATTTTTACTCTCCATTTGTCACATGTGTATTAGTTGAGTTTTTTTTGTGGCATTAACCCAATTTAATGGAAACTACTAGAGGGTACATTTGTTATAAGTGTATCGGTTTGAGATTTTCGGTGGTAAAAAAAATTAGTTTTAAGTAAATTTATCATACCAATTTGAGATTTTTTATGGAAAAAATTAATTTAAAGTAAATTGATCAAAAATATACGTGTTTGAGAATTTTCCTGGTATTAACTCTTTTCATAATGGAGAGGAACAATCACTTCCGAATTATAAAATTAATAATCGGTTAGTAAGTTTACATACAGAAGAATATGTCTCAATACATTTATGGCTATAACAACTTAGTATTTATTTTAATGCGGTAATTGTTTCATTTGTTCAGTGCGTCGAAACTAGATTTACATATTTATCCCCGGATAGCGCAGGTTATTTGCAAACTTGCCACAGCGTCTCTCTCAGCAATTTCGCGCTCGAAAGATCACTGTTCGATTTCAAGCTCTGCAATCTCAGTTCGCTTCGGTCGAAAACCCCCAAAAAATGTCCGACCCGATTCTTCTCTCCGACGAGGAAGACGACCGCGTTGTGCTCTGCACCCCCACGCCGGTCCACTCCCGGAAGCGCCGCATCGTCCAGGACGCCCGCTCAAAGCCGACGGTCCTGGTCATCGACGACGACCCGACGCCGCAGAAATTGGCCTCGGCCTCCACGCCCTCCTTCGTACCCGAGACTCCCATGTCGGACGTCGCCATCGTGAGGTGCACTGCGAAGACGAATTCCTCGGGCGACCAAGCTAGGGCTCCGGAGGCTCCTCCGAAATGCTCCGGTTAGTCCCTTAGATTGCTGAAATCGCTTCGGTGGTTGTTGTTTCCGTAGAGGATTCGTGGTTGTTGCATTGTTAAAGTTGATTACTTCTTGTTTTTGTGATGCTATTCCAGCTATGTGGGATAGATGAACAGTGATCCTTTGGAGTGATTTTTTTTTTTCGTCTGTAACTGCAAGCGGAATTGTAGTGACGTTGACATATAACGTAATCTGTTGGTGTTTTCAAATTGTAAGTTTTGTTTGATGGCCCATTTTACTGGTAAAGGTAGACCTTTTAGATCTTAATCCTATCAATGTGACCAATATGCAGTACAGACTAGCGAATCCATCTGAGTAAACTTTAAAAAGAAATTGTTATTATGAGAATGAAAGGAGGAAAATGATAGTATTAGAGGTTCTATTTGATGGTGCTGGTATTTGAAGAATTTTGATCTCATGCAACAGCTTTAGCACTTTTGGTCTGTGATAGAAGTTTCTGCATCGATATCTAGAGCACTCATGCAACTGCTTTAGCCCTCTCCTTGTGTTGACATTTCTTTATGAACTAATAATGCGCTCTCTGTCTTATTCATAATGCATTTGCATGCCAACAAAACAAGTTGCATCGAATCTGTCATTGCAACTGATGGTGGATGTGGTGTTGGTTAGTAGTCACAAAACTCCCACAGAACATGATGATAGAAATGCTTTCGGAGAAAAATTTAGATTTGTAAAAGCCATACTAACAGGATTTTGTTCTCTTATATTTGTTCGTTCTCTTTGTTTGAAGTTTGAGGAATATCACGACAGGGGTCTTTTTCTATGAAGTTGTTGAAGTTGTGTTGTTGTCCCACATCGCTTGTGAATGGGTCTTGTATGCTCTTTATATTCATGTGATCTCCCTCTACCTAAAAGCTTAAGCTTTTGGATTGGACTTTCTAACATGGTATCAGAGTCAATGTTATTTCTTTCCGCGTATATGGGCCCACCCCCCATTAGTTAATTTCCACGTGCAGATTGCTTGCACGTGAGATGGGGTGTTGAAGTTGTGTTGTTGTCCTACATCACTTGTGAATGGGTCTTGTATGCTCTTTATATTCATGTGACCTCCCTCCACCTAAGAGCTTAACGCTTTTGGGTTGGACTTTCTAACAGAAGTAATTGGTAAGTACCGTTGGAATTGATGTGAGGATGTTTATTAGAGATGCCGACTGCAAATCCTCTCCAAGCTACTTTGTCCTGGTTGCAGATTTTCTGGCTCATGAAATCGTTCATCTAGTGATGCCAATGCCAAAAGTTAATATTAAATAAGGTGCACAATATTGCAAGGGATCTACTGCAAAGTATACTTATAAAACTTGTGTCACTGTTGCTAATCTCCACTGGCGTACTAATGGTCTTCTTCTTTTGATATTATGAAATGTAAATTGGGCTACCTCTATTGACATTCTGTTGATTTGTCTTAGAATACATGGAATTGCAATGGAGAAAGTTATGATCTCTTGAGTGATGCTCAAGACCTCTCTAGGGCAACCTATGGGACAGTCTCTTTGACTCCTATAGTTGCAATTTTGAAGAGTAACCTGAGAAAGATGAGGTCTTTTGCATCATGCTCATGGGATTAAAATTTTCTTCATCGTAATTTCGTTCTATGTAAATTGACAAAATGTCATTACAAACTGTCTCCGTGACATTTTGCATCAGTAACAGAAGTACACTATTATGATATATATATAGTAGTGGATTGAATTGTACTAGATCTCCTTCCAATGTCATGCATGTTATAGACACTTGGCGCTGTCATTACTTAAAATGATTTCCTTAGCCCAGCAATCTATTACCGTGGATGGAAAAATTTTGGGACGAATATGAATTGTACCTCCTTGCGAAAGGTTATCAGAACCATTCTAATCATATAAAGCTATCACGTTTGACAAGGTCATTGTCGTAGTGTGATGAAGAACTTCAAGCAAAGAATGAAGAAGTGTGACCTTTCGTTCTTTTTGGTGCGGTCTTTTTTTTTTATGATGATTGATCCCAGTTATTGAAATCCAGACTCAAATGCTACATTGGGATAGATTTAAGATAGCATAATTTTGCACGAGGTGACCTGAACTAAAGTGACAATTATGGGTTCTTACACGCAGATAATGCTGGCATATGAATGATCATGAATTTTGTGTTTGATGGCCCATTTGACTAGTAAAATTAACCTTTTAGGTCTAAATCTTATCAAAAAAGCAATCTGCTATACTGTCTAGGGAATACATTTTACTACACCTCCAAATAAAATGTCATAATCAGAGTAAATGCCGAGAAATGACAGTATTCAAAGTTACATCTAATGATGCCTATAATCAAAGAGTTTCTCATGTAACAGCTTTAGCGCTCTCGGTGTTAGAAATTTCTGCCTCGAGACGTGAATCATTCTTTGATTGTTCTGAACACATCTTTCTCGGTGATCCTTTCAAAAGGTTGCGTTTGAATTCTAATGGCTTTGCAATAAGAATTACATCTTTGGCTCTAATTCTTCTTGTACCACAGAGAAGCTGAACTCTACATTATTTGCAAATTCAGTAGTACATAATCCTTCATTGCATGTCCGCTGGCATTGGGTGTGCATGCGCATGCTTATGATGTGTTGGCCTTAGGTTTGTCCTGTTGGCTCGTACTAAGTTTAGACTTTGGCTAGGCATTTTTAGTGGCTAATGCTAATTCCTATTTTATAAATTCTTTGTGATATCTACATATCTGTGCTCTGAAAGCCAAATTCATGTATTATAGTTGCATTTTCTTTGTTCAGTTCTGATGTCATTCTTCATGTTCTCGTTGTCTCATGCATATTTAATCTAGGTATTAGCGGACTGATTTTTTTGGAATCTGATAACGAGTCTGATGGCTTTCTCGGAAGCAAGCTATGGAAGGCAAATGGGGCCAGTTTCGCTTCTCATGCAGTAAAAGATTTTGGAAAAGGCATAAATTTTGTAGATTCTGCAGATTATCATGGTAAGTAATATTCATATTGGATGTTCTTGTTCTTTCTTATTACCCACATTTGATGTTAAGTTGCTAGTAAACTAGGAACGTCAATTCTCCTTTGTGCTAAAATGTATTGCACATGGATGAAATATGATCATTAGGGAATGACGATCTAATTCAAACATCTGAAGGTGGTGCGTGTCCAGCACAATTGCCATGTGATGTGTGCACTTACCAGGTAACTTGGTGTGAGATGGTTCAAGTTGATTTTCCTTTCCTTTTCACATTGTAGTTACTATTGGTACTGATATGCACTAAAGATTGATGTTGACTTTTCACATATTTAAGGATTTTATGGTGAGATATCACATATGGGCTGCGCTGGTTCATGATTTTGACTAATAGCTTGTTTTAGTTGCTAGATCATTGATTGTTACTCCTATCATGCCAAAACCATTATTGTCATTGTTATTAATGTTATTTTAATTGATTTGTAAAATGTAGATGGCAAAAAAAGACATAAGTTCTTGTTTACAGTAAAAATGCGTGCAAAAATAAAGGCCAAGGATTTTATTTTCTCGTTTTGATTGTCTTTGGATATTTAATTAGGTACATGATTGTCTGGACAAAGAAAATTGTGGCATGGAGCAGGTGGATGATGAGCCAAAACACCCAAGTGGAAGTAAATCATATGCTCAGGGGAAAGATAGTGCTCAGCAGATGGATTGGAAGTCAAATTGTCAAAGCAAAGCAAAACAAAATGCTCAGAAGAAGGACAATGCAAATAAAGCAAAAAACAAGAAGACTGATGAGGAGAAGATTAGGATGAAGGAAGAGAAGAAACGGAAGCAAGAGGTCAGCAAATGGTTGATTATTGCTAATTTTCTGTGTTTAAAGGCTGATTAATTGACCTCAACCAATTGTGCAGGAAGCAAAATTGCAACAAGCCATCATGAAGGCTGAAGCCGCAGAGTTGAAGAAGTTGCACAAAGAGAAGCAGAAATGGGAGAAAGGGAAATTCGCATTAAAGTCCATTGTAGCGGAAATTGATGCAAAAGTGGTTGAAATGGGTTCCATTGGAGGTAAGGTGATAAAAAAACTTCCTCATCGTCATGTTATTTTCTTTAATCATGTATAATAGTCGTAACCTCACTATCTTAATCAAACAAATTTTGGTTCCAGGTCATCTTCTTTCTGGGTTTACTGATAAAGGACTTACGTTCCGCATAAAGGCAAATCCTATTGAAAGATCAATCTTGTGGACCATGACAGTTCCAGAACATTTATCGCAGGTGAATAGTGATTAAAGCATATAAATATTCCGTGTTCCAATTTCTTACGATTTCTATATTTGAATATTTTATGATCCCTAATAGCTTCTTCTTCATTGTTGAACATGAGTTTGCATTAACCTTAAATTACTATATGGCTTAAAAAGCCTTATCCTTTAAATGTGCTAATACCATCAGCATAATATGGATACATTATAGTATAGACCTCATTTGGTGTGCTATAATTGAATTCGCTCATATGTAATGGGATTATGGAATCATGGATTCAGAATGATTTATTACATATTTCAACCCATGTGAATAAGGTGCACAATTTTGGAATCTGATTTATTGCGAAGATCACTTCTTACAGGCTTGTCACTATTGCTAATTTTCACTGGCAAACTAATGAATACAGAAACATCCAAGGTTTGTACTCTAATGACATTGTGTTGATTTGTTTTTGAATATGGGAGATGCAATGGAGGAAATTAGGATGCACAATCACCTTCTCTCTTGGGATACCTTTGGGATAGTGTTCTTAAGTGCTACAATTGTTGGAATTATGAAGAATAAGTAGATAGAAGAGGGTCTTTTGCATTCTGCTCACGAGAAAATTTTGTCATTGTAATCTCTTTTGCTGATAAATTGACACAATGTCACTAGAAACTGTCTTTGTGACATTTTGCATCAGTCTGACAAGTAGATTGTATATATATAACAATAGAGATAGCAATTGTCATGCAAGTGGAAGAGTTGAGTTAACGAATCTTCTTCCAATATCTTGCATGTCATAGACATTGGGCACAGTTGTTGCTTTGAATGATTTCTTCAGCACATCAATCTATTGCCATGGGTGGAAAAGTTCTAATTGTATGCACTATTACTATTGACAAGATAGGTGTTCTAGTTAGTTGGAGAATGCCAAGATAAAATGGAGAATGAGTTTGCCCTACATTCTTTTGTCTAACAATCTCATTTATAAAAGTCAATGATCCTGATGCTGCATCGTTAAGAGATTTCAAGTTATCATTATATTCATAGGGCACTGATTTTGTTGGTATACGATGATGTTGATTTGGAACTAGCTATCACCTGTTACTCCTTTTTCCTGTCATCTTGGCCGATGATTTGTCTTGGTTTCCATCGCCTATCGATGGTGATCTTTAGTTGTTAATGTGTTTCAATCAATTTGTCTCCCTCTACGGTTACTTTGAAACCTACGACCTAGGAAAAGGAGCAAAGTTGAGAGCAATGGTTATAAGAAACTAAATTGTAAATTACCTGTGCAACATATGTAATTTGATGTCTTTGGTGCATGGCCAGCTTCTTCGTCATTGAGGTGATCGTTACAATTTTTTTTTTTTGCAGTGGTTTTATCTTGTTATTAGGTGCTTTTCCTAACAAGAGGAGCCTATCTATTTTTGCCCTTCTTCTCATTAAATGTTATGTAAATGATTTACTTAGCCACAATATCCATTTTAAACCAAGAAAGCTGTACTTATTAGTTATTTTCCCTAAATTTTCTCTGAAGAAAGTTTACATGGAATACGACGGAACTCGTTTTCTAATACTTGTTATCAAAAAATTATGAAATAGATTTTTGAAAATAATATTAAACCACAGTTCGGAGAACCTTGTGTTGGTGCCGAAGTCCCAGTTTAGGACTGTCGGCACACCTGAGGACTGACGATGGGGTCTTGGTGTGAGCCCCAGTTTTGGGGTTCAGGGGTGAAACTGGGCCCAGTAGTCAAGATCTCAAGTAGTGGCTGTGGGATCCAAGTCCAGGTCATAAGGGACCCATATGTAGGTGCTAGAGTATCGAGTTCAGGTCTGGGGGATTGGCCAGGTCCAGTGCCGGTGGCTTGGGTGTAGGTCGTCAAAGAACCGTCACGAGCACTTAGGGCCTGCATGGCAACTATTCTGATCTGGAAAAGTGATTCTGATTAAAATGACTCTTTTTTATTCTGTTCCCTGGATAAGTTTTAGAGAATCAGAACGCGTTTGGTAACTGCATAAAATTTTTGTTACTGGAACAGAAATGTGATTGGTAAATGCACATAATTTTTGTTCCCAGGAACAATTGTTCTTCCCAATTTCATTTAAGTCAAGTAATGATGTAGTTACTTTGTGAAATTTCATCCTACGTTTTGAATTAATCGAAGATTAATTCATATTGATTCTTTTATATAATATATTGCATATTGAAATGTAAAAATAAATATTAAGAATTATCACAAGTCATTTTCGCCATTTATTATGAGGTTTCATCCAACTCTTTTGAGCGAGCGGATACCTAATATGAGCGACACTCTTGTTTCTGCAAGGAAAATGCACTGTACTATCCTTGGTGTGCGTTTTGGTTCAAGGAAATCAAATCTTAGTCTTAATTCATCTAAAACTTAAGAACGAGAGCTTGTTAAGTGTTCACGCTGGTTATTTTGTCTTTTTCCAGAATTTTCTAAAACTAGACTAAGTCTAAAGTACATAAACTTACGCAAATCACAATCAATGAAATGAAGTGCATAATCAAGGAATCATGACATTGATGAATCGCATCATAAAACCCTAACGAAGTCCTAAGAGCTTAGAAAAATGTGGTTTGGTTTTAATTTTAAAGGAGCTTATGATTTTTCTAGAAAAGAATAAAATCTATGAAATCTAGGAAATTTATGCCCAAATTTATGAAAATGAGGTCAAACTAGCCTAATCTAAGCTTCTTCTATTTTTAGGGATTTTCTAAAAAAAAAGTTGTATTTTTTAGAAAGTTTCCAATTTTTTCGAATTTTTTATTTTATTTTTATTATCTTTTTAAAAAAATAAGACCCCATTGTTCTGTTTTAGGTTGAGGGAAAAGTGACTTCATTCTGTTTCGTGATTCTCAAAAGTGATTCTTTTTTTCAGAACCAATTTTTTTTTTTTTTTTTTTGCTCTAAAACTGATTCTGGGAATAGAGTCAGAATCAAAATCATTTACATTACCAAATAGGGTTCTCTCTTTTTCTGTTCCAAGGAACAAAATCGAAGAACCAAAATGGTTGTCATGCAGGCCCTTAGTGAAAAATTGTAGCTAACCGCTCAATGAGAAATGAATCATTACATCATGAGATTCTATACCAAAAGCTATATTTCTAAATGAACTTCTAAGAGCTTGCCAAACATGTCATCCTCGACTAGGACATCAATTTCTGAATCCTAATTCGGATTGGCGTCTCAATATAAATCTACACTTCATCTTAGAGTAGATGAGAACAATTTTTTTTCCTTGGCCCTTCAAATTGGAGGAGCATTGATCAAAGTGAGTTCATCGAAGCTTAGAGCTTCAGGATGTACATGAAAAGACGTAGATTCATAGCTACGGAAGCTATTGAGGTTGCACTCCGTGGTGCTTATTTGGCAGCAAGTGAGGGAGCAATGCAGGCAAATGACGTTCAACTCAGCGGGGACACGATTGGGGTTCAAATAAGCAGAGGCGATTCGATGGAGATGACAGAGCGAGTGATGGAGAGCCCTAAAATGTCAAGGAAGGAGTAATTGATATTGTTGAGAGAGAAATCAGAGGAATTGCGATTGATGAGTGGTAGCTTGGAATGTATCTTCTGAGAGTGAAGTGTTAAGGTCTTTTTTTGCAGTTGCAGGGAGGAATATAGCTGTGAAGTGGGAGAATCGTGAACAATTGTTTCGGTCCCAGGCGGCAAGGACCTAGTTCAGAGCTTTGATGTTCTGGGTCTAGACTACAGGAACCTAAGACCAGGTCCATGCTCCGGGGTCTCAAGTCCAGGCTTCGTGATCTCTCCGTTGTGTGGTTGAGGTCTTGGTGGCAAGTGTGCGGATCCCAGTGGCCGGGGTCTTCCTGAGTCCAGGGTTCTATGTTCGGGTGCTGGTTCTCGAGTCCTAGTCGTGGTGATCCAAGTCTGGGCTGCAAGGTTGTGTTTGGGCATTGGGTCCTTGTTGGGTGCCAAGGTACCTAGTTCGGGCCTTGACAACCTGGTCGAGTCCAGCGCTTTGTCAAGGCCCGAACGGGGGTCTCAGCTGCTGGCCGCTAGGGACCCGTGTCAAGGTGAGGTCTTGAGTTCGGGAGCTGGTGTCCTAGGATTTGGTGAAAGGGACACAGGTGGGGCTGTGAGGACCCCAACCCAAGATGGTCTTATGATGCCGGAGGTCGAGTTGTATTTTGAAAAACGATTTCTGTTTTTTCAAAGGGTAAGTCATATTTGTGAAATGAAGTATAGATTTTCCGTTGATTACGAACAGAAATTTCCTTGACTCATTTTCCTAGCCGATTCAAATGCAGATAAATGGGGAAAATGTTTCCTGATAGTCAATTTTCTGCGATACAAACGGTGTTGTAATGTGTTAAGTAAGAAAGGGGTGAATTTGTTCAGTATAAGTAATTAGGTGGAATTGTCTGAAAGAAAAGGTATTTAACGGAATTTGGAATACTATTTACTATATTATTAATGGGTTTCGGTGCACAATTATCAACTATTATCAAACGGCTTTTATTTTTAAACTCAGCACTTAAGGCGGTCCACATGTAAAACTCAGTCGCCGATTTTTTATTTTTATTAAACAAATGTATTGCTAGCACTTCTATCTTATCCAATATTCCCATTTCAGTTATCTATTTAGCGTCTGATGTAGACATAAAAGTTGCTGGATAAGAAACTTTGGTGTCGTCAACGTTCTTCGAAATTACTAAAAACTCCAACTTATGTATACCAAAGAGCGACTAGTTAAAATACATCACTTAAACTTAAGACTTAGAACTATGCCATCATCTTATATATATATATATATACCCACAGTATAAATGTTTCTCAATTCCAAAACTTTATTCGAGGAGTCCACTTTGCTAAAACTATTTTACAAGATCTTACCAAGCAACAGGAGAAAAAGAAAAAACAAAAAGAACATTTTCACGTTTTGGGACAAATTCCTAATTAATACAAAACAAAACCTTATACAACAATTTTTCAATCTGTTCTGGTACATAGTGTGTGCTGTTACTGGATGTGCCATCCATAATGAACGAAAGTCTAGGTAATAGTGGTCTCACTAACTCGTCAATTTGTTCTAGGGCTCTCATTCTTATTTATTGATTCATTTCTTTTAATGCATTTGATACTTGTGCTTTTGTTATGATGTTGCTAGAAAGAATTTTAGCCGCATAGATTCATGTGAACATATGTGAAATGATGTTGGAATGTCCTCTTTCTGGATTAAGTAGATTATAGAGAATTATTATCCACACCATCATCATTTCCTAATTGTCTAATTTTCAAGCTGTATTGCAATGATGAAATTAGCTGTTGTCCCGATACTTCTTCCTAGGTAATCGGAATATCAGGGGATCAACCTGCAGACTGGGCATTTATTTGCAATATTCTCAGTTGTTTTTCTTTTCTGTTCCATGCCATCTTTTGCCTTGTTTGTCAGTACTTTTGCATGTGTTTTTTTACGTATCTCTTCTGCTTCTTTAGATGTGATACTGATGTATTGATCTTTCTAAATCATGCAGCTTTGTCCTAAAGAAACAGTTATTTCATACATAACACTTGTATACGAGGCAGAAGAATTCTGCAATCTCGTTTCAAGTGGGTCCCTTTTTGATCATTTAAATGGAATCCATTGTCTTTATCCGTCTCATACGGTTTGCTACCTTACAAATAGGTTGATGGCATACATTAACAAAAGGTAAGATGTCTCCATTTGATCATTGCTAAACTTTGTTATTTCGTATCTTTCCCTTTTTATCATTTAGTTCTGCAAATTCTCTTGTATTGTCATAAAATTGAGATCGAACATCAATCCATATTTTAGGTTTATAAATTGTACAAAGAGCTAATATCACCTCACTTTCAGTTAATAAAGGAAAAGGACTCAATCCACCCTCAGCAACTAAGACAAGGAGCTTATCAAAACTAGGCTTATGGCCTGTAGTCCTGGATTCATTGTTGTTTTGGTCGATTTTGGAATTTCAAAATCTACAAAAACATTCTAGGAAAGTGCCAACTCACTTAGTGCTATTCATGCCACTAAACTTAATGTCATGTTGTCTAGGCATGCTTTGCATGACGAAATTCTTGGAAAAAAGGACGGCATGCAAAATGAGTATAGCCAATTTTTGAAGTGCTTTTTGCATGTGGAGGCATACTAAGGCAAATGCTGAAAATGATTATAATTGATAAAGTTGGTGTGGCCCCAATTACAGATTAGATGAATGAATTTAGGTTTAAAAATTAAGACAACTTAACTGATCGAAGATGCTCGCAGTGAAATGACTTCGCCATGAGGTAGAGGGAATAGCTTAAAAGACGCAATTATACTTAAAGGAACTAAAATGATGTAAAAGAAAAGCGTAGGCTACCTTTTCTATTGATCGGTTGGGGTAGGCTACCTTCTCTAAAAGTGTAGCCTACCCTTTCTTATGTTGCAATGGATTGTAACTATGTATACCTGTTGAAATATGTCCCACATTGCTTGACAACGGGTTCTAAATGCTCTTTATATTCATGTGGTCACGGGTTCTAAATGCTCTTTATATTCATGTGGTTATGAATATAAAGAGCATTTAGAACCCGTTGTCAAGCAATGTGGGACATACTTCAACACTCCCACTCACGTGCAAGCCGGCCGGATTACGAGCGGCATGTGAAATTTTAACTACGCACATTCATGTGGAGTTTTTTTTTTTTTGAGTAATTTTTTTTACCACGCGCATCCGCGAAAGGGATGTTATTGGCTTTGATACCATGTTGAGAGGAAAAAAAAAACTAAACTGAATGCTTGGTTAGGTCAATGTGACCACCAAACAATCTATTTATAGTAAAGCCAAAAGGCCAAGAATTACAATATTGCCCTTATTGCTGCTATTCATAAAATAATAAAGAAAATAGACAAATAAGCCTCCATCGGCCAAATACTCTCAACAATACCCCTTAGGGAGAAAAACAGAGGTCGTCTCTCTCTGAAGGCAGATAGGCTTTAATAGCTTTAAACTTGGAAACTTCCCACCCAAGAACATTATGTCCTTATAAGACATAGCATTATGCTCATTGGTAATCGCACTTAATTTAGCACATTCCAAACACTTGTACTTTTTAAACGTCCTTAAGAGAGTGAGAATTCTTTGTGATAATTTTCTCAAATGTAATATAGTAAAAGGAAAGGTTCATCTCTATCTGGCGCTAGTATTACTTGCACTCAAATGAAATCCTACTTGAATAATTTTTTCTTTTGTCAGATTCGAATCACAATATCTAGTTGGCATTATTAGCCCCCGCAAAATGGAAGTTTTTCTGGCTTTCCCATAAAGAAGATGCAAGTTGATTCGGCAACTACACTTTTGGGTTCCGTTATATCTATTAGAGTTATCCCCACATGCTTGTAAGTCAGAGGTAGTCTGCATTCTGGAAACTTTGGATGTTGTGTAAGATAGGTTTCGGAGGGATGAATAGGTCTATGGTATACTAGTGGATGATTAGTAGCAAATCTCGACTGAGAGCCTGTGTAAGTTCCACTATATCAGTTGACACCGTATCTGTGTAAGAACTGGAACAATTTGAGTCTAGTTAACCAGAAAGAGAAATTTGCTTTAATTAATGTATCTGTTCGATGATGTTTTTACAAAACTGTACATAGAATATTTCTTGCAGTTTATTTGATTTAAACAATCTGTAGTGGTCACTATTCTTTATACCTTTTTTTTCTCTTTCTAGTTGTCATAACCTTGTTCGACCTAAAGGGCTTCTTTGCTGTCATTAACATCATTAACTCATCTCTTGTGATGATTATTGCTGGAATTTATTTTTTTGAGTATGAATTGCGGTTGCTAATTTGAACAAGGCTGTCTAGATCTTGCTGGATTTAAGCTTTATAAGTGCTTATCTATTATGTATATTGATGCATAGGTTTTTGCATCATATCTTAGGGAGCAGCAACAGTACAAGAATCCAGCCAGTAATGGTTGGCAACGACCACCAGTTGAGGAGGTGATTACTTTTCTTTTCCTAACATCTAACAACTTTGAACGTGGTGTTACTTGCCTCTGCTTGATAAGTCCTTGTGCAGTGCTGTTATTTTCTTTTGGATATTAAGATAACATTCAAATTTGACTTGCAGGCGTTAGCCAGACTGACAACGCATTTTGCTAGGGTACACTCTAGGCAATGCATAGATGAACCTGAAGTAGCTGAGCACATTGTTGGTCTAACTTGCAGTCTAGCCTCCTGCCAATACAGGTAAGGATTAGAAAGCTACCCTATTGAAGAATAGGATAGGCAGCCCTCCTTTTGTCTTGCACAAGGCATAAACTTACAATTCTTGATTCTAAGTACTATAGGTGAATTCGAGTTAGAACCCAAGTATCTCTTTCAGTTCTTGATCTAGGAAGCTATACTCAGGCAGCCTTTGGGGAACCCATATGGGATAAAAATATTATATCCGATGTTTAGGGGTGCATTTGGATTGGAGAAACCTAGATAAGTTCATATATAACCTCTAGGTATAGTTTTTGGGTGGGACAAATTTTATCCCATTTGTTTGGACAACATGAAAGATGAAACCAAAACCTAAAGAAAAGAATCTATGTTTCCTTCTGAGCAAAGATGGTAAAGCAGTGGTGCCACAGCCGGTAGCGATCATACCGCGGTGGTCGCCTGAGATTCACTTACACACAGCCCTCGTTGTGGACACTCTCTCTCCCCTTGGCTATCCTAGATCTATTTAACCCTTAATATATTTATTGTTTGTTCTTTTCTTCTTCTCTGATTTTTTTTGGGGTGGGGCGAGGATGGAGTGGGGATGGGGCCACTAGAATTGAACTTTTTATTTGTTTATTCAACAAATTTCCCGTCCTTATTTGAACAATTTGTATAGTTGTTTAGTGTCTTTGCCAAATTTTCCAATTTATTAATTGTAAGACTTGGTAAGGTATTCGATATCATGACAGCAACATGATAAATTTTGTGCGGAGTTTCCAACCGAAAGTTATATATTTATGCGAAAAATGCTTCTTATAAGTTGGAATTCATCAGCCAGAATCTTGTTTTTTGTTGGGGGTAGGCATATGAATTACACTTTTGATTAACTTGCTCTTTCAACTTCCTATCATTTTTCTTTCTTTGTAAATAGTACAAACATTCATGCACTCTACACAACAATGAGTTAGTTACGTAGATGTGTCTGGATTGACTTTTAACGTTTTACTCTTTGCTTCTTCCTCTTCTTTAAATTGAAGAGGGATGGGAACAAGGTAGAGTTATAGTCGTCGCTAATTATTTATAAGGTCGTCTTAGAACAATTGAAGTATTGCTCCGGACTATCAATATGCCTCTTGTTTTTTAATGAATATCGGCAAATTAATTTAGCTATTTAGCCTGTTAATGTCCTGACATTTTGCTGTATCTTGCAATGCAGAAAGAAGTTAACAAGGCTTTCTGTTAATGCTAATGGATCCATCATTCCCAAGGGTTCTCTTGACAAGAGCTTAATTAAAAATAACTGCTGGTAATTACCCTTTCTACTGTCAACAGATAGTTGCAACAAAGATGCGCACTATGCATGGCATACCAATGTGAAAGGGTTGTAAGAGATGTCTTTTTCCCTTAGCCTAGACTTATATAGCGTTTTATATTGTTTCCGTGAGCTATAATAACTCTCAGATTCATCTAAGATGGGGTTTTAATTTGTATTTTTCTCAAATCCTTCTGGTTAGAGGGAGTTTTTCATGAACGTTTGGTTTATCTCCTTAAGGGGGAGTTCCATGTCTTAGAAAAACTTTTAGATACATCTACAATCACTATTCATTCAACCAGGAAGGAGGAGAATAATGTAATGTTAGACTTGCTATTGACTTAGACATTTAGGAAGACTCCTCTTTTGCATAGGAAAGTCTTAGATCCAGTACCCTCTCACCTTTTTTCTGTGTAAAATGAGAAAAAAGAAGAAGAGTGAAGACTCCTTTTCATGTTCTATCTTTATCAGAAATGTAG
The DNA here is from genome assembly GCA_021437785.1 of Rhodomyrtus psidioides. Lineage (NCBI taxonomy): Eukaryota > Viridiplantae > Streptophyta > Magnoliopsida > Myrtales > Myrtaceae > Rhodomyrtus > Rhodomyrtus psidioides. The sequence continues at coordinate 1,703,420 of JAILYB010000077.1, read as the reverse complement.
CGACTCGCATGACTCCTTATTTGGGGGCAGTTCTCATGTCATATTTTTTCTGGCGTTTCTCCACCAGGTTGAAAGCATTGATGGCTATTCCAAAGGTACAGCCACGATTTGCTGTGGCTATATGGAAGAAATACCCGACCATGAGATCTCTTTTGAATGTCTACATGGACCCAGGCAAAACTGTAAGCATCTTCTCAAGCAATTTTTAACTGTCATTGATTCTGACAGTGAACCATCACGTTTGATGACTATGACTATGGCAATGTGCTAGCCTAGCATTTTAGCTTTAAAGCTCTCATTTGGTTGAAAATTTGCAAAATCTGTCATTGGTTTAGCATTTGAGGTGCTGAAATCAGACATGCAAAATGCTGTTTCTAGACAAGTATCCAAAACTGTGATGTTAGCAATTTCCACTAAAAATAGGAATTATTGGGAAATTGGTTTAGGTTAGTAAAGCTGGTTTCGCTGAAAGTATTTGTGAGGGAAGAAAGAGATGGTAAAGAGAAAAAGGTCAAACTTCCTTAAGTGTGACCAATAAAGCTCCCTCCATCAGTCTTAGCAAGAGATCGCATCGCGGGTTTCAAAAGCAAACAATTGTTGAAACTCGATAGCATTGACTTATACATCAAATGGCACATCTTTGTCAAAACTTGGTAATGTGTGTCCATATTTCAATTGCTATGAGCCTGTTGATTTCGGGGGCTCCATCCACTTCATACAGCAGGAAGCCCAAAGGGGTGCTGATTTTCTTGCTTGTTTGCGATCGTCCTCATATTATTAGCTGATCATATTCAACCATCTCTGTTACTTGTTTTATTTCCTGGTGGTTGCTTCACTGGTAAATTTTTTCAGTATTGCTGATTCTTCTGTTGCACGACCTAGAGTTAGCAGTTTGCGGAGATTGCTAGCTTTTGCAGGTCTGGCTCCTCATAACTGTCAAATTTATACCAATTGGTTTTGTTAGAAAGATTAGAATATGCTTATCTATCTTTCATGATGGAAATCTCCCCATGTTTTTTTTTTGCTTAGCTCCAGGAGTTTGTGTTGTTTTACATGTACCTTAATGACCAATATCTGAGGAGTTAAGTAATGGACAAGAGGATTCTTGAAGATGGCCCTATTCATGTGAACTTAATTGCCAGAGAGAAACAAATACCTCCGTTGAAGGATTTGAAAAGATTTTGTGGGACCACTTTTTTAACTCTTTAACACAACTCACTCACACGTACAACCTAACAATCTCCCTCTCACGTGTGAGCTCAGTGTTAGGTCCGGTCCACTCCCTCTTAATTCAGGTATCCTTCTGCATCAACTTATCTCAAGTTGAATAGCCCAACTTCATAACCATGAAGTTTACCTTTCAGAACTGGAGGTCCCGAGTTCAAATCTTTCTAGGCCCCTATTTGCCTCTCCAATTAATATGTCCACGTTTAGTACTAGGCAAAAGACCAGACTAAGCGTGAGGGGGAGTGTTGGATTATATAAATATTAAACCACGTCTTCTTCTAACAACTTAAGCTTTTAGAGCAGTTGGCAAGTGGTCCTACCAAATCTCACAGGATTGAAAGGAATGCTTAGATTGGGAGCTAAGCATAAACTTCTTCCCATGTTTTCCGGAATGTTGCATCCTGCATGTTATGTTTACAATTCTTTTTTTCTTTTTTGGGTATGGGAGGACTTCTTTTTAGTCTATTTGTAATCTGGAAATCCTTTTCTCTAGGGAAATAGATCCCCTAACATTACCAATTCAATGTTAGGGGTGACATTGATCAAATCAGGCCGTCCAAATCAAAATGGACGGCCTGATATGATCCATGTCCTCTTGAAAAGGGGGGGGAAATGTGGGCGGAAATTTTAAAAATTTTGAAGAGGTGACATGGATCAAATCAGGCCGTCCATTTTGATTTGGACAGCCTGATTTGATTTGGACGGCCTGATTTGATCCATATCACCCCTGACATGACAATGTTAGGGGATCCGGATCCTTTCTCTAGACCTTCATCCGAATAAACCAGAAATCCATGAGATAAGTTTGGATCTTTTTTTTTTTTTTTGCCTCAGGATAATTTTCTTCCTGGGACGATGAAATACTAGTTAAAAGGTAAATTTACATTGGGAATGAAAGGGAGGAAGATTTTAATTTGTTTTTAAGTGACCAAATGTGGAAGGAGAAGTTGAGGAGCAGAAGTGTTAGCATTCTCTTTAATGTGGGGTCTGGTGGAGAAAATTTCTTTATAATTTAGTTAAAATGACCTGAAAACAGATGCTTTGACTCCATTGCATTTTATAAACATGTTCCTCATGGTCTACAGGAATAATAAGTCTCCAACTTGTCTCGACAGTTCTTCACTTTTAGTTATTTAGAGGAGAATGTGGTTTGTTTTTGTTTTAGTTCTTGACCAATGAAGCTTTCTGATTTCATGCTTAAATGTGTCTACATCTCTGATCGCAGGTACATGAAAAGGAATTTTACCTGAAGGACTTGACAACAGAAGGTTTACTCAGTGAAGACAGAAGATTAGGCGAGGTGTGTTCTAAAAGAGTGTACAGAATACTCATGGCTCAACGTGGCAGCATAAGGACCGATGATGTGGAGGACGGTGCTGATTTTTTCGCAACGTAATTCCTTGTTGAACCTCCCTAGCGATTGTACCCTTGGTGCGCATGTTGTCTTGGCAGAGCAATCCTTGTCTGTCGCATAAATTTTGCTTTTTCAAATGGTGGGCAACTTCGACCCAAAAAAAAAAAAATGGTGGGCAACAATTTGTTGCTGAAGTGTATTTGGTTGCATTTAGTCATTCTTTTTCCCTTCTTAGGATTTGTGTCCTCATTTAATAGGTCTTGCAATGGTCCATGCGTACAGTTTTTGTCCCCTATTATTAATGTGTTCCGAGGCCGCTCTGCCTACCGCTTCATCTTATTCTTAGCGTATGCCAGATTGAAATTTATAGGTCTTTCCTGAACTATTTGAAAATTTGGTTAATTCATGTTGATTTTCTTTCGGTGTTGCATCTTTTACCTGTTTATGTATCTATCGGCTTATTCATAGACCTGTGAAATGTTGGGATTCATGTGGGCAAAAATAAAATAAATAAACGCAGCGAAAATAATAAATTGCCCGTACATGTATCTCCAGAGGCGTAGTTCGTGCGTTTCAACCAAAAAACATATAATAACGAAGAGAGTTAACGGATTACCTCTCGTAGTGTGCTTGAATAATGAAAAACGGTTCATATGTTCTTCGATCCAAGCCCCATAAGTGTCGAGCCTCTAGTTCAGACACCACCAATCACAACGACGAACAGAAGAACGAACTCACGGAATCACTACACGATTGTGCTAGCAATTCGTGATGATGTGTTTTTTTTTTTTTTTGTTCTTGAATTTTTGGTCACCATGGGAGAGAGCAAAAAATGTGAGAGAGAGAGAGAGAGAGAGAGAGAGAGAGAGAGAGAGAGAGAGAGAGAGAGAGAGAGATAGATCTTAATTTTCTGCTCAAAAAAATTTTCACCCTTAATCCAAGGATCTAATCCTTTGATTATGCATTGCACACATATATACATGCATAATTCTAGGATCCGATCCAAGAATTATGCTGCCATACAATCAGCAATTTAACCCACCAATCAATTATCGTAATTATGACAATTAATCAATTTGGCTCTTAATGGGCGTAAATTTCCAACATCTCCCACTTGTCCACAAAGGCCTAAATTGACACACAATAATAAATAATGTGTGCAAATTGACACAACAATTTTGTGTCGATTTAATCCGTACGTGTGCATCATATACACTTGTGCCTATGACCAAAAATAAAAAATTAAATTAAATCTCATTTAATCTAATTTCGGTCTGAATAATTCAATAGTCGTTATTGCAAACATATTTGCAATATTGTCATTCCGTTCATCGTTGTCATATATTGGTTAAGGTGTGTGACATCCCTAGGTTCATCACTGAGCTGGCAGTAAGACATGCACTAACACATTAGTACTTCCAAGAGAATTAATTATCCCGATTAACCTCTAGGTCCCACGAGCCATGAGTGACATCTAGCAATATGTCATGGCTACCCAGACAGTGTGAATTCTTTAAAAACATAATGAACCTGTCAGCTTTTGCTACAGTGTAATTCAATCCCTCCATCTTACTATATCCCGATCGAACAAAAACAATGGAATATTTGTCAAGTCACCAATTCGATCATATGCACAAATTTAATCGACATGCATTTATACGAGACATAAACATTTTATTCTCGTTTACGACCCCGGTCGAGGATTTCAATGCATTGTCATAATTAAATCGCATAAGACATCATACCTTGCATATGGCAAGGAGACAGATTCCATTTTGCGCACACGTGTGACTTCGTATGTGCATGAACTATAACCATTAAGTACAGAGACGGATTGTCGAACCGTCAATATGTGTTCTCATGAACCATAGCCATTCAACACACAAGTCAACACTGTGCCTCAGTGTCGCGACCCATCCGGAAGCGGACGCGGCTAATGGATTACCGATCACGGGTCTTGGATCGGTGCGAGCCCTCCCAGGCCCATACCAAATCGCGGCGGGAGTATTTTTCAGGAGGATTCAACGATAAGAGTCGATCGCTTTCGACCTTAGTGTGGTCGTGGTGGCATGTGCAACTTGTGCATGCATTTGGAGTCGCCACCGGTCTTTCTTGGAGGGTAGACCGGAAACCTTACCGATCGATTGGGAGAGATCGATCAGTTCTACGGAACCAGAGATTTTGGGTTCGGGGACTTGGTTACGCTGGTGTCGTTACCAACGCCCTTTCGGTACCTAATGCGAGTGATTTTCCTAACTAGGATTTCATGCAGGCACAATTTTGGGTGAGGTAAGTCTGACTTTGCACATTAACCAGTTTAACATGCTCACGTAATCATAATAAATAAATAGATGCCAATCACATAAATATCTATCCTACGTGGTGATCATGGAATTATGATTTAATGGGTCTCGAGCCAATGAGACCACATATAATCATTTTAATATTTTAATAACGGAGAGCCGCTCTTCGCTTCTTCTTGGTTTCTTGAACTCTTCAAGAATTGGGCCCCAAAGAGCTCGCCGACTTAAAAGGCTCCTCCACGTAATCCTCGTAGCATTTACATCAACAATTGACTATGCTAAAAATAAAGATTACATGAAAAATAAAAGGAGTACGCAGCCTCCATTTAATAATTACAACCCCAAATATATAAATAATCATCATACATTCATATATACATCAATCACATTGATTAGGGATTTTTCCATGATCACCACCCTTTCACGTAAGTAATAAATTCACAATTTAAAACTTAGGAAGGCACAATAAAAATTCTACGTTGAATCATATTCAGAATTTTTACGTAAAATAAGATAGCCATAAATTTTCGATTCAAAATTGATTTAGTCTCAATTTTTGCTACGTTGATTAATTTATCATATAAAATAATCAATCTCCATTAGCCATGTAAGACGAACAATTCGTTAATACATATTGGCCATAGTATTGCAAAAATTGCAAAAAATCAATTAAATGCACGAAAACACCTAAGGATTGGCTCTGATACCACTGTTGGGATCCACGTAACACGTAGCGGAAATAAATAACAACCCACACATGTATCTCCAGAGGCGTACTTCGTGCATTTCAATCGAAAAAAATCACAAAGTCTCAAAGGGAGTAAATAGATTACCTCTCGTAGCGTGCTTGAACGGAGGTGTCGGTTCGATGTTCTTCGATCTCAGCCTCCACAAGTGTTAGGCATCTAGTTCGGACGCACCACCAATTGACGAACGGGGAGACGACTAATAACTCCACAACAATTGTGCTAGCAATATGCGGAATCAATATTCCGAACTTAGTATATTTTGCTCGCTCAAGATTATGAGAATATAGAGAGTGTTTGTGTTCTTCTCTCTAAGCTCTCAAAAATTTGCACACTCTACAAAATGTCTCTCCCCTTCAACCTCAAAACTCTTGCCATCCTTTTATAGCCAAAAATACCTTCCAATAAATTGTATTTAAAAATAGCACTAACAATTATAAATTCTATCTAAAAATAGCACTCACAAATAAATGACATTTAAAAATAGCACTAACAATAGCACTCACAATTTATAATACAAAAATGCTATTTAAAAATAGCACTAACAATAGCACTCACAATTTATAATACAAAAATTCTATTTAAAAATAGCACTAACAATTATAAATTCTATCTAATAATAGCACTAACAATAGCACTCACAATTTATAATACAAAAATGCTATTTAAAAATAGCACTAACAATAGCACTCACAATTTATAATACAAAAATTCTATTTAAAAATAGCACTAACAATTATAAATTCTATCTAATAATAGCACTCACAATTTATGATAAATAAATGCCATTTAAAAATAGCACTAACAATAGCACTCACAATTTATGATAAATAAATGTCATTTAAAAATAGCACTAACAATAGCACTCACAATTTATAATACAAAAAATGCTATTTAAAAATAGCACTAGCAATAGCACTCACAATACAAAAATGCTAAAAAAGGCACTAACAAAGGTGTTAAAAATAATAACCATTATTATTATTACAAGAGTTAAAGAGGTTACCAAACAATACAAATATGCATAACGTATAAATACGTATGACGTATAAATACGTAGAGCATACTGTCGCGACCCGTCCGGAAGCGGACGCGGCTAATGGATTACCGATCACGGGTCTTGGATCGGCGCGAGCCCTCCCAGGCCCATACCAAATCGCGGCGGGAGTATTCTTCGACGATAAGAGTCGATCGCTTTCGACCTTCAGTGTGGTCGTGGTGGCATGTGCAAATTGTGCATGCATTTGGAGTCGCCACCGGTCTTTCTTGGAGGGTAGACCGGAAACCTTACCGATCGATTGGGAGAGATCGATCAGTTCTACGGAACCAGAGATTTTGGGTTCGGGGACTTGGTTACGCTGGTGTCGTTACCAACGCCCTTTCGGTACCTAACGCGAGTGATTTTCCCTAACTAGGATTTCATGCAGGCACAATTTTGGGTGAGGTAAGTCTGACTTTGCACATTAACCAGTTTAACATGCTCACGTAATCATAATAAATAAATAGATGTCAATCACATAAATATCTATCCTACGTGGTGATCATGGAATTATGATTTAATGGGTCTCGAGCCAATGAGACCACATATAATCATTTTAATATTTTAATAACGGAGAGCCGCTCTTCGCTTCTTCTTGGTTTCTTGAACTCTTCAAGAATTGGGCCCCAAAGAGCTCGCCGACTTAAAAGGCTCCTCCACGTAATCCTCGTAGCATTTACATCAACAATTGACTATGCTAAAAATAAAGATTACATGAAAAATAAAAGGAGTACGCAGCCTCCATTTAATAATTACAACCCCAAATATATAAATAATCATCATACATTCATATATACATCAATCACATTGATTAGGGATTTTTCCATGATCACCACCCTTTCACGTAAGTAATAAATTCACAATTTAAAACTTAGGAAGGCACAATAAAAATTCTACGTTGAATCATATTCAGAATTTTTACGTAAAATAAGATAGCCATAAATTTTCGATTCAAAATTGATTTAGTCTCAATTTTTGCTACGTTGATTAATTTATCATATAAAATAATCAATCTCCATTAGCCATGTAAGACGAACAATTCGTTAATACATATTGGCCATAGTATTGCAAAAATTGCAAAAAATCAATTAAATGCACGAAAACACCTAAGGATTGGCTCTGATACCACTGTTGGGATCCACGTAACACGTAGCGGAAATAAATAACAACCCACACATGTATCTCCAGAGGCGTACTTCGTGCATTTCAATCGAAAAAAAATCACAAAGTCTCAAAGGGAGTAAATAGATTACCTCTCGTAGCGTGCTTGAACGGAGGTGTCGGTTCGATGTTCTTCGATCTCAGCCTCCACAAGTGTTAGGCATCTAGTTCGGACGCACCACCAATTGACGAACGGGGAGACGACTAATAACTCCACAATAATTGTGCTAGCAATATGCGGAATCAATATTCCGAACTTAGTATATTTTGCTCGCTCAAGATTATGAGAATATAGAGAGTGTTTGTGTTCTTCTCTCTAAGCTCTCAAAAATTTGCACACTCTACAAAATGTCTCTCTCCCCTCCAACCTCAAAACTCTTGCCATCCTTTTATAGCCAAAAATTCCTTCCAATAAATTGTATTATAAAATAGCACTCACAAATAATAAATACTTTCTAAAAATAGCACTCACAAATAAATGACATTTAAAAATAACACTAACAATAGCACTCACAATTTATAATACAAAAATGCTATTTAAAAATAGCACTAACAATAGCACTCACAATTTATAATACAAAAATGCTATTTAAAAATAGCACTAACAATTATAAATTCTATCTAATAATAGCACTCACAATTTATGATAAATAAATGCTATTTAAAAATAGCACTAACAATAGCACTCACAATTTATGATAAATAAATGTCATTTAAAAATAGCACTAACAATTGCACTCACAATTTATAATACAAAAATGCTATTTAAAAATAGCACTAACAATAGCACTCACAATACAAAAATGCTATTTAAAAAAGCACTAACAAAGGTGTTAAAAATAATAACCATTATTATTATTACAAGAGTTAAAGAGGTTACCAAACAGTATAAATACGCATAACGTATAAATACGTATGACGTATAAATACGTAGAGCATACGTATACATCCAAACGACCAAATTAGCCTGAATTGAGGCCGCCAATGGATTGGGCATGATGAAAATTATGGGTAGAGGTGTTGAATTTTAATGGGTATGCCCGTGTGAAATTCAAGATCCGTGAAACCGGGGACTAATCGAAAGAAAAATATGCAATTAAGTCCTTTTGGTTAAAATTGATCAAATTGGAGGGCAAATTGACCCAATTGCACTTCTAGCCTTTAGGATTCAATGTCATGGCTTATAAAAAGTGAGAATTGAAAATTAAAAGACTCGCAAATGAATTTTTTTGCTCGGTTCGAGTTTATGTTTGTGAAGAAACATAGTGACCCGAGCCGAATTTTCAAGATTTAAGGTGACACACTTGAAGATGAAATTAAAACAAAATTATTGAATATTTTTGTGTATTTTTCTGACCACGAATGGTATTTTTCTGATTTTTTGGGTATTTTTATAATTAAATAAATTCGAAAAATATTATAAAATACCAAAAAATATTTTTTGTTCAAAATTGGTCCCCGAGGCTAGGCCAAGGCTTCCAAAGTTGATTTTGTGATTTTATGACCTTTTTTGATATTTTTAATTAATTTTAAAGAATAAAAATCACAATAATAAATGGTCAAAAATCAGGTGTCAACAGCTGCCCCTCTTTGGGAGGAATCTCGTTAGAGGTTTCTCTCAAAGATAAGGTGGCACCTGATTTCTAACCGACTCAACTGGGAAAATGAGAGAATAAATGCTACGACATTGGATCGCTTAAGGCCCTTTGATGAAAGCTCAAATTAATCCCCGATTTGCTTTAACAATTTGAACATGGGCCGGAGTGAGAGAGGCTTACATGAAGCTCACCTGTCAGATGCTGCCGGTTGCGACAACTTTCAAGCAGATACCTAGGACTCGTCATTCAGAATATCCTAGGGAGATTAAGCTCTGACCTGTATGGTAGGTCATACCATTATGGGATTCCTAACTGGTAGGAACCTAAGGAAGCCGCGTCCCACACTTTGGGATTTGCCAAGGATTTTGATCCGTATGGTGGATCGAACCAGAAATGGTTCACCTACTGTAAGGTTTACCTAGGGAAACGACTCTTTCCGTGTCTGGAATTTGTCAAGGTTTTGATCCGTATGGTGGATCGGACCATTAGGCTGATCCTTCAGGCGGTTTCTACCATATTTGACCCTTCAGGCGGTATCTACCGTGGTTTGACCCTTCAGGCGGTTTCTACCTTGAGTTGACCCTTCAGGCGGTTTCTACCTTGGTTTGACCCTTCAGGCGGTTTCTACCTTGTGTTGACCCTTCAGGCGGTATCTACCATAAGTTTGACCCTTCAGGCGGTTTCTACCTTGAGTTTGACCCTTCAGGCGGTATCTACCTTGTGTTGACCCTTCAGGCGGTATCTACCTTGTGTTGACCCTTCAGGCGGTTTCTACCTTGAGTTGACCCTTCAGGCGGTATCTACCTTGAGTTGACCCTTCAGGCGATTTCTACCATGTGTTGACCCTTCAGGCGGTATCTACCTTGGTTTGACCCTTCAGGCGGTATCTACCATGAGTTGACCCTTCAGGCGGTTTCTACCTTTAGTTGACCCTTCAGGCGGTATCTACCTTAGTTTTGACCCTTCAGGCGGTTTCTACCATGAGTTGACCCTTCAGGCGGTATCTACCATGAGTTGATCCTTCAGGCGGTTTCTACCTTGAGTTGACCCTTCAGGCGGTTTCTACCTTTGATTGACCCTTCAGGCGGTTTCTACCTTGAGTTGATTTGAAAAGGGTGTCTCATGACGAGGGTTCTCCACGTCCGATGAGACTGTCTAAATTTGAAAATGGGTCTCATGACGAGGGTTCTCCACGTCCGATGAGACTGTTTGATATTTTGAAAAGGGGTCTCATGACGAGGGTTCTCCACGTCCGATGAGACTTCCTGAATTTTGAAGAGGTGTCTCATGACGAGGGTTTTCCACGTCCGATGAGACAGTTTGATATTTGAAAATGGGTCTCATGACGAGGGTTCTCCACGTCCGATGAGACTGTTTAAGTTTTGAAAAGGGTGTCCTAGGACGAGGATTCTCCACGTCCTGCTGGGACAGTTTGCTGACTTCTTTTGAAAAAGGGTTCTATCCTCACCCTTTCTTTTGCAAGATCCCGAAATTTGCCGGGGAATTCAATTTTGAAGCAGTGAAAGATTTTATCTTGACAAAGCTTCACTTGGGTCCGTTGAGGCGACATTCTGGGAGCTGGGTTCTCCAGGTATCCTGCAGAAGTTTGAGCCTGAAAGATTTTTCTTCACCAAGAAAACGTTAGTAATCTTTGGGAAGACCACGGCTGTCCATTTTGACAAAACCGTATGTTTTAAGTTTTAATCATGAAATTTGCTGCTGGAGGTTATCCAAAGCATTCTTGCAACATGCAAATGTGATCACAAATCCCTTGCGCGGAAAATCTGGATCCAATAATTTGAAACTTCCAAAAAGAGTTTGTTCAAAACATCAATTGGAATATTTCTCGACAAGGAGGTCTTCTCACCTGTTTTGCGATAGTGGTTTTTTTATAGGGGATGCACTCAATTCCCTACTAACCTGTGCCTAGGTTTTAGGCTCATTCGCAGCGCATACATTTTGATCGGTCGGGAGGTCTTCCACGGGACCGTAATGTTAGGCTTGGATATTGGTTTTCAAAGGGGACCCGCTTTGGAGTCGAGGCCATTGAATGAAAGTCTTCACCATCTGCTCCGGGTTTACAAGTCAAGAACCCTGCAAAATGAGGAAGAAATAGTCTTGCTCGTACTTCTTCGAGCTAAGCAATATGTTAACCCAAGTGTCTTAGTCAGAGAAGACTGTTTCAGGGTTGTAACATTTGTAGGATTGGGGACCGAAAAAGGCTTGTTTTTGGCCCAGAATTTGTGAGGGGATTGGCATTGGTGATCATTGCAAACTTGTCACATGTCTTTTCCATTCTGCATCTTCAATTTTTGAGGTGTGCAACCGCTTTTGAGGTGTGCACAAGTCCTTTAGAGAACGTCTCTTGTGGTATTAAGAGATTGACAATTCTGTCCGTGTTTTTGCACCACGGCTGACATCATTTGGGGAGCAGTCTTCTTGATCTGACTCCTTTATGGGTTTTTCTCTCTTCCCAACTAGGCTTTATTGGGGATCAATCAAACAGTTTTCACGAGCATCGGCCTTGCTTTTACCAGGCACTTTGCTTTTTCTTGCTGCTGGGGATTTTTCTTTGTTGAAATCCCGCCTTTTCTTTTCCTTTGGAACCATGATGTTCAGAAAATTGTGCTAGATATACAACTTGAATCATAGCACATTTAAACGCCGATATGAAATTTTTCTATAAATCCCATCTCTTGGATTCTTCCGTTCTTGGAGTGATGCAGTTTCTATCTTGAAACATGCCATGATCACCAACAGGGGTTTATGAAATGAATTCGCAGGCTTAAGTTGGCTGTGCAAAGGATTCGGTGTGTGGGATAGAGAATGAATGCTTCTCGTCATCCTATGGCACTTGGATTACCATATAAACAATACACAAAGATTAATGTTAGTCCGAGCAAGAAAATTTCTAACCATTTTCTCCTGACGCTGCTGGACTTACTTCCTTTTTGCCCCGGTGTGGGGTGGCTCTTGACAGGGTTAAGAATGAAAAGCGCCGTTCAAAGGGGTTTATCAACGGTCACCTGTAGTGTTTGGGGATATGAAACGAATGCCTCCGTCGTCCCAACCCATGTAATCGCTGCAAATGGTCCCTACCTCCGTAGACCCAGATTTTGCTATCTGCCCACTCCACTCATCTCTCAAGTGTGTGTTGGACATGTTTGGATTAGGTTTTCGCCTCTCGTCTGAGAAAACATCCTTTTGAAAGTTTTGAACTTTTGATTGGAAAAAATTTCTTTCATTTTCTCCAAAAATTTTACCCGCCAAGGGGATTTTAAGATGCACTATGCATGTCCTTATTCATGTTCAGACAACCTCCTGTTTTAAAACATGAATGCCAATGAAGTTTGAATTCTATGTCTTTTCTAGACATCAGATTCTGAAGGCTTTTCTTTTCTTCTCTGTTTTTTTTATTCAACATCTTTAGTGGATTGGGGAAAGGGATACTTACCTGTCCCCAGAGGCTGGAGATCCCTGAAAATGCGGAAGAAACATGTTATTGTACGTTCACGAATTTTTCAAAAAATTAGAACGATACAATTTACCCTTGGTCATGTATTTCCAACGGGTAATACATGGGATGTGAAAACCCGTTTTGCCCTGATGGCAAGCCCCTGTCAAAAACAAACAATAAGTGTCAGTTTGTGTTCCAAAATTCAAGACCAATTGGAACGATACCGCATTGTTCTTGCTTGGCGTTTTCATTTGAACACAAACGCGCGGCTTGCAGAATCTGGCCCTCTATCTTGTGGTCCTGATCCCTCCGTTTGGTTGGCGATGAATCATTCTCAAGGATTTGCCCCAGAGGAGATCCATTTGTGTTTTTGGGCGCATTCCAGCGCCATTCTTCAAGGTTCCTTTTATTCAAGGAAAAAAAGAAAATCTTATCAAAATGCATGTCAAAGCACGGGACGTAGGAGCGACACTTTTTACCCTCCACTAGGTCTTATAATCAAAGACCATTTCTTGGAGTGCTGACTCCCAAGGTCAATAGCTTTATTCGCCTCCTCGTTGGCGAGTTCTTTTCTTTTGAGGCTTTCGGTGCCAACGACTCCCTGTTAAATGAGTAAAAACTCATGTTAGGCATGTGGTCTTCGAAGACCAAAATGGAACGATACAAGGTTACCGTTCACCCATATTCGTATCTTGGGTTTAATTCTGATGCGGACGACTCTACAGTTGCGTCCATTGATTTTGCCAGAGAATAAACGTTATTCTTTGTCCGGCGCACAAATGATTCGCTTGCCCCAATTGGGCGTGATTTGTCGTAGCTAGGTGACGCTTGCCCCAGCTAACTCCCTTTTGCATTTTGCTGCATTGACGCATTCAGGCTATTTGACATCCGCAAAAATGGGTTTACTCGTGATTGAGTACTTCAACAACCTGCGCGATGAAAGGAGTGAAAGAGTCAATCACCGCGTAATGAGCTTTAATTGAAACGATTACGGATTTACTATCCCCGCTCTGGTCACTTCTGGCATCCAAGATGCTGGAAATTTTTCAGTGGTTCCATTCATTTTTGTCATCACCTGCAAGAATGGAAAACCATATCAACTCGTGAACCGGTCAATCCGATTTGGAACGGATACAACTTTTTCGACTTAGGGAGAGTCGATCCAAATTAGGTTGCCCCAGCTTCATGTTGTCTACTTAAGGCTCATCACAATAAATCCATCTTGTTTTTGCAAACCCAATGGGTGATGCTCGATGAAGGTGCACTCCTTTCCATTTTGTAGGGAAGGCAAGCTCCCTTTTGTTGGTCTTTAACCATCTTATCCTGAGAGGAAGAGATATGAAATATTATGTCATTATCTGATTGAAAATCAATTTAGGAATGACACGTCCTTATCCTTGATTCGGTTGCCCGGTCAAGAGGCATTTGCCCTCGTCAGTTGACTCTCCAAGGTGGTCCAGCGCTTTTCCATGCCATCCTGGTTCGTTTCAACTCGCGATTGATTCTTCACACAAGTTTTTGGATTTTGATTCATAAGCGGCGCTGAATGACCTTTTGGTTTCGAGGTGTACCAATCATTCACATACATACGCATGAGACCAGTGAGGTTTGGCTCTAAGAATCAAGATAGGGTTTGGAACCTAAGGCCAAGGCTCCCACCTCGAGTTCTAGAAAGGGTAGATTCCATTGCACAACTATCGTTGCATTGGGACCCAATCCATAATTCGAAATGAGCGGAATTGAAAAGTGGATTACCCCGTGTTTTTCCTCACGGAGATTCCATTTTCAATCCCTTATATTGTTTTCCTATAGGCGGCGCCCGGGGTTTTAGGCGCGATTGTGTGTGTTCATGTGTTGTGAGTATCACAATGCAAGTCATGCACAACAGTTTATCAATCGGCGCTTCAAATCATCCATACAACATACATTCCTACGCCAACCTGCATAAGACAATGTTAATCACGGACTACACCTCTTATCTCTCCAATCTGCAAAAACATATAACACCTACCATGAGCGGACTTACCTCACCTTCAAGAGCGCCTGCAGGGTTAGAAAAATCACTCAGCGTTTTAATTACGGCCTAAGTCCACTTGAGGTCTAGAACCATAGGTTCTAGAACAAGATCCCCAGTGGAGTCGCCAGCTGTCGCGACCCGTCCGGAAGCGGACGCGGCTAATGGATTACCGATCACGGGTCTTGGATCGGCGCGAGCCCTCCCAGGCCCATACCAAATCGCGGCGGGAGTATTCTTCGACGATAAGAGTCGATCGCTTTCGACCTTCAGTGTGGTCGTGGTGGCATGTGCAAATTGTGCATGCATTTGGAGTCGCCACCGGTCTTTCTTGGAGGGTAGACCGGAAACCTTACCGATCGATTGGGAGAGATCGATCAGTTCTACGGAACCAGAGATTTTGGGTTCGGGGACTTGGTTACGCTGGTGTCGTTACCAACGCCCTTTCGGTACCTAACGCGAGTGATTTTCCCTAACTAGGATTTCATGCAGGCACAATTTTGGGTGAGGTAAGTCTGACTTTGCACATTAACCAGTTTAACATGCTCACGTAATCATAATAAATAAATAGATGTCAATCACATAAATATCTATCCTACGTGGTGATCATGGAATTATGATTTAATGGGTCTCGAGCCAATGAGACCACATATAATCATTTTAATATTTTAATAACGGAGAGCCGCTCTTCGCTTCTTCTTGGTTTCTTGAACTCTTCAAGAATTGGGCCCCAAAGAGCTCGCCGACTTAAAAGGCTCCTCCACGTAATCCTCGTAGCATTTACATCAACAATTGACTATGCTAAAAATAAAGATTACATGAAAAATAAAAGGAGTACGCAGCCTCCATTTAATAATTACAACCCCAAATATATAAATAATCATCATACATTCATATATACATCAATCACATTGATTAGGGATTTTTCCATGATCACCACCCTTTCACGTAAGTAATAAATTCACAATTTAAAACTTAGGAAGGCACAATAAAAATTCTACGTTGAATCATATTCAGAATTTTTACGTAAAATAAGATAGCCATAAATTTTCGATTCAAAATTGATTTAGTCTCAATTTTTGCTACGTTGATTAATTTATCATATAAAATAATCAATCTCCATTAGCCATGTAAGACGAACAATTCGTTAATACATATTGGCCATAGTATTGCAAAAATTGCAAAAAATCAATTAAATGCACGAAAACACCTAAGGATTGGCTCTGATACCACTGTTGGGATCCACGTAACACGTAGCGGAAATAAATAACAACCCACACATGTATCTCCAGAGGCGTACTTCGTGCATTTCAATCGAAAAAAAATCACAAAGTCTCAAAGGGAGTAAATAGATTACCTCTCGTAGCGTGCTTGAACGGAGGTGTCGGTTCGATGTTCTTCGATCTCAGCCTCCACAAGTGTTAGGCATCTAGTTCGGACGCACCACCAATTGACGAACGGGGAGACGACTAATAACTCCACAATAATTGTGCTAGCAATATGCGGAATCAATATTCCGAACTTAGTATATTTTGCTCGCTCAAGATTATGAGAATATAGAGAGTGTTTGTGTTCTTCTCTCTAAGCTCTCAAAAATTTGCACACTCTACAAAATGTCTCTCTCCCCTCCAACCTCAAAACTCTTGCCATCCTTTTATAGCCAAAAATTCCTTCCAATAAATTGTATTATAAAATAGCACTCACAAATAATAAATACTTTCTAAAAATAGCACTCACAAATAAATGACATTTAAAAATAGCACTAACAATAGCACTCACAATTTATAATACAAAAATGCTATTTAAAAATAGCACTAACAATAGCACTCACAATTTATAATACAAAAATGCTATTTAAAAATAGCACTAACAATTATAAATTCTATCTAATAATAGCACTCACAATTTATGATAAATAAATGCTATTTAAAAATAGCACTAACAATAGCACTCACAATTTATGATAAATAAATGTCATTTAAAAATAGCACTAACAATTGCACTCACAATTTATAATACAAAAATGCTATTTAAAAATAGCACTAACAATAGCACTCACAATACAAAAATGCTATTTAAAAAAGCACTAACAAAGGTGTTAAAAATAATAACCATTATTATTATTACAAGAGTTAAAGAGGTTACCAAACAGTATAAATACGCATAACGTATAAATACGTATGACGTATAAATACGTAGAGCATACGTATACATCCAAACGACCAAATTAGCCTGAATTGAGGCCGCCAATGGATTGGGCATGATGAAAATTATGGGTAGAGGTGTTGAATTTTAATGGGTATGCCCGTGTGAAATTCAAGATCCGTGAAACCGGGGACTAATCGAAAGAAAAATATGCAATTAAGTCCTTTTGGTTAAAATTGATCAAATTGGAGGGCAAATTGACCCAATTGCACTTCTAGCCTTTAGGATTCAATGTCATGGCTTATAAAAAGTGAGAATTGAAAATTAAAAGACTCGCAAATGAATTTTTTTGCTCGGTTCGAGTTTATGTTTGTGAAGAAACATAGTGACCCGAGCCGAATTTTCAAGATTTAAGGTGACACACTTGAAGATGAAATTAAAACAAAATTATTGAATATTTTTGTGTATTTTTCTGACCACGAATGGTATTTTTCTGATTTTTTGGGTATTTTTATAATTAAATAAATTCGAAAAATATTATAAAATACCAAAAAATATTTTTTGTTCAAAATTGGTCCCCGAGGCTAGGCCAAGGCTTCCAAAGTTGATTTTGTGATTTTATGACCTTTTTTGATATTTTTAATTAATTTTAAAGAATAAAAATCACAATAATAAATGGTCAAAAATCAGGTGTCAACACATACGTATACATCCGTGAAACCGGGGACTAATTGAAAGAAAAATGTGCAATTAAGCCCTTTTGGTAAAAATTGATTAAATTGGAGGGCAAATTGACCTAATTGCACTTTAAGACTTTAGAATCCAATGTCATAGCTTATAAAAAGTGAGAATTGAAAACTAAAAGACTCGAAAATGATTTTTTTTTTAGGCTCGGTTCGGGTTTATGTTTGTGAAGGAACATAGTGACCCGAGCCGAATTTTTGAGATTTAAAGTGACACACTTGAAGAGGAAATTAAAACAAAATTATCGAATATTTTTGGGTATTTTTCTGACCACGAATGGTATTTTTCTGATTTTTTGGGTATTTTTATAATTAAATAAACTCGAAAAATATTAAAAATACCGAAAAATATTTTTTGTTCAAAATTGGTTCCTAAGGTTAAACCAAGGCTTCCAAAGTTGATTTTGTGATTTTATGACCTTTTTTGATATTTTTAATTAATTTTAAAGAATAAAAATCACAATAATAAATGGTAAAAAAATCAGGTGTCAACAGCTGCCCCTCTTTGAGAGGAATCTCGTTAGAGGTTTCTCTCAAAGATAAGGTGGCACCTGATTCCTAACCGACTCGACTGGGAAAATAAGAGAAGAAATGTTATGACATCGGATCCTTAAGCCTATTGATAAAAGCTCAAATCAATCCCCGGTTTGCTCTAACAATTTGAACATGGGCTGGAGTGAGAGAGGCTTACCTGAAGCTCACCTGTCGGATGCTGCCGGTTGCGACGACTTTCAAGAAGATGCCTAGGACTCGTCATTCAGAATATCCCAGGGAGATTAAGCTCTGACCTGTATGGTAGGTCATACCATGATGGGATTCCTAACTTGTAGGAACCTAAGGAAGGCGCATCCCACGCTTTGGGATTTGCCAAGAATTTTGATCCGTATGGTGGATCAGACCTTTGTGTTGATCCTTACTGCGATATTTATCAATGAGTTGACCCTTATGCGGTTTCTACCATATGTGACCCTTCAGGCGGTTTCTACCATTAATGTGATCCCTCAGGCGGTTTCTACCTTGGTTTGACCATTCAGGCGGTTTCTACCTTGAGTTGACCCTTCAGGCGGTTTCTACCTTTGATTTGACCCTTCAGGCGGTTTCTACCTTGTGTTGACCCTTCAGGCGGTATCTACCATGTGTTGACCCTTCAGGCGGTATCTACCTTGTGTTGACCCTTCAGGCGGTATCTACCTTTGATTTGACCCTTCAGGCGGTATCTACCATGAGTTGACCCTTCAGGCGGTTTCTACCTTGTGTTGACCCTTCAGGCGGTATCTACCATGTGTTGACCCTTCAGGCGGTATCTACCTTGTGTTGACCCTTCAGGCGGTATCTACCTTTGATTTGACCCTTCAGGCGGTATCTACCATGAGTTGACCCTTCAGGCGGTTTCTACCTTGTGTTGACCCTTCAGGCGGTATCTACCATGTGTTGACCCTTCAGGCGGTATCTACCATGTGTTGACCCTTCAGGCGGTATCTACCTTGTGTTGACCCTTCAGGCGGTATCTACCTTTGATTTGACCCTTCAGGCGGTATCTACCATGAGTTGACCCTTCAGGCGGTTTCTACCTTGTGTTGACCCTTCAGGCGGTATCTACCATGTTTGAAAAGGGGTCTCATGACGAGGGTTCTCCACGTCCGATGAAACTGTTTGATATTTTGAAAATGGGTCCTGGGACGAGGGTTCTCCACGTCTGATAGGACTTTTTCTTTTAAAAGGATTTTTCTTCCCCTTTTTTTGAGACCCCGAAGTTTGTCGGGAATTCAGTTTTTTGAAGCAGTGAAAGATTTTATTTTGACAAAACTTCACTTGAGTCTGTTGAGGCGACATTCTGGGAGTTGGGTTCTCCAAGTATCCTGCATAAGTTTGAGCCTGAAAGATTTTTCTTCACCAAGAAAACGTTAGTAATCTTTGGGAAGACCACGGCTGTCCATTTTGACAAAACCGTATGATTTAAGTTTTAATCATGAAATGTGCATTTTGATGCTGGGGGTTATCCAAAGCATTCTTGCAACATGCAAATGTGATCACAAATCCCTTGCACGGAAAATCTGGATCAACAGTTTGAAAATTCCAAAAAGAGTTTGTTCAAAACATCAATTGGAATATTTCTCGACAATGAGGTCTTCTCACCTGTTTTGCGATCGTGTTTTTTTATAGGGGATACACTCGATTCCCTACTAACCCGTGCCTAGGTTTTAGGCTCATTCGCAGCGCATACATTTTGATCGGTCGGGAGGTCTTCCACGGGACCGTAATGTTGGGCTTGGATATTGGTCTTCAAGGGGGACTCACTTTTGAGTCAAGGTCATTGAATGAAAGTTTTCACCATCTGCTCCGGGTTTACAAGTCAAGAACCCTGCAAAATGAGAAAGAAATAGTCTTGCTCGTACTTCTTCGAGCTGAGCTGTATGTTAACCCAAGTGTCTTAGTCAGAGAAGACTGTTTCAGGGTTATGATGTTGGTAGGATTGGGGACCGAAAAAGGCTTGTTTTTGGCCCAGAATTCATGACGAGTTTGACATTGGTGATCATTGCTGATTTACCTCCTGTCTTTTCCTTTCTGCATCTTTAGTTTTTGAGGTGTACAACCGATTTTGAGGTGTGCACCAGCTCTTTAGAGAGCGTCCCTTGTTGCATTCAGAGACCGACTCTCTCCATGTCTTTGTTCTGTGCTTGGCAGCATTTGGGGAGCAGCTTTTTTTATTTGACTCCTTTAAGAATTTTTTTTTTTCATCCAAGTTTCACTGGGGATCAAGCAAACAGCTTTCATGAGCATCGGCCTTGCTTTTACCAGGCACTTTGCTTTTTCTCGATGCCGTGGATTTTTCTCATTCATTTTTGAAATCCCACTTTTTCTCATCTTCATAGGATCGCGTTAGACCTATGATCAAAGGTCTAACAAGGTTAAACATTAACTTAGGAATTCTTTTGCAAACCCTAAGTCTTGAACTTCTTCGTTTCTGAAGTGATGCTGCATCCGTCTTGGAATGTGCAATGATCACCAACGGGTTTATGAAATGATTCTGCAGGCTCAACTTGGCTATGCAAAGGATTCGGTGTGTGGGATAGAGAAATGAATGCTTCTCATCATCCTATGGCACTTGGATTACCATATAAACAACACACAAAGATTAATGTTAGTCCGAGCAAGAAAATTTCTAACCATTTTCTCCTGATGCTGCTGGACTCACCTCCATTTTGCCCCGATGTGGGGTGGTTCTTGACAGGGTTAAGAATGAAAACCGCCGTTCAAAGGGGTTATCAACGGTCACCTGTAGTGTTTGGGGGATATGAAACGAATGCCTCCGTCGTCCCAACCCATGTAATCGCTGCGAATGGTCCCTACTTCCGTAGGTCCAGATTCTGCTGTCTTATCCGCTCCATTTCTCTCTTAAGTGTGTATAGGACGTGTTTGGACTAGGCTTTGCCTCTCGTCTTTTGAGAAAACGTCCTTTTGAAAGTTTTGAACAACTTTTGATTGGAAAAATCTCTTTCGTTTTCTCCAAAAATTTTACCCGTCAATGGGATTTTATGATGCCCAATGCATGTTCAGATAACCTCATGTTTCAAAACATGAATGCCAATGAAGTTAGAATCCTATGTCTTTTCTAGACATCAGATTCTAAAAGCTTTTCTTTTCTTCTCTATTTTTTATTCAACATTTTCAATGGATTGGGGAAAGGGATACTTACCTGTCCCCCGCGGCTGGAGATCCCTGAAAATGCGGAAGAAACATGTTATTGTTCGTTCATGAATTTTTCAAAAAATTAGAACGATACATCTTACCCTCGGTCGTGTGCCCCTGCGAGTGCACACAGGTTGTCAAAATTTGTCCTCCTTGATGGTGAGTCCCTATCAAGGATAAATAGCAAGTGTTAACTCATATTCCCAAATTGAAGACAAATTGGGACAATACAACTTTACTCTTGGTTCTCATCCCGTTCTGACGTCGCGTATTGATATGAACCACGTCTATCAAATCCGCTTATCCATGCTTGGAATATTTGCAATATCAATGGTTCAGCCGCCCCCGGTTGGGCAACGTCTGTTTTGTTATTTGAACAGATGGCTCCTTGGGTGATTTATCCACGTTTAACACCTGAGAAGGGAAAGAAATGAGACATTACTTTGGTATTCGGTTGAAGATCGTTTAGGAACGATACATCGTTTTACCAAATGGGAGGCTTCGTGACCAAACGTATTTCGTGCTGAATGGGGGTAGATCCCATTATGCTCCGCGGGTGATAGTCATCGTTCATGGAATTTGCTCCACGGATTAAGTGATTAATCCATGGCCCTTGGCTCGAAGACGTTCAAAGGGTAATGTTGACACTCAGAGCGGTTAGTTTTCAGCGTTAATTACAATGTTCCCGCGGGAACTTTACAACGAAATCCGTAACACATTCATTCGATGTATTCACCTCTCACTCTCCTGAGCCTTCTAATGATTTAGCACGCGAGCTTCGAACCAGATGTCCGGTCGCCGGTACCGGTCATGACTGCGAAGATGCACTTGTTCCAAAATGCTTGACCCATAGGCTGAGTTGCTCATTCAGGAGATCGTCCGACCGCTCGAGTCGTCCAAGTTGAGCATCCTTAATTGCTGGTGACGGACTTCTCCCATTTTCGGCATGAACAACCTGGTTTCTCGGTTTATGCGTGATCCACACGCCGAGTTGCTCACTGAGGGACTCGCTTGAAATTTCAAGCCATTGACGCCCAAGTCGGGCATCCTCAACCGTTGGCGATGGGTTCCTCACACTACTTTCGACATGAACAACCTCACTTCTCGAGTTGGTATTTTCATCGTTGTCCAGTAGGTTTGTACCCGATGCTGGATTCGCCGTAGGAATAACACTAACGATCTGTTGGTGCTCAAATTGGGGAGTCCATACCTGCTGAAATTGTTGTACATACTCTTGGGGAGTACCAGGGTGACTTAGGGGGGAATTCAGCCGATCGAACCAAGAATAGATGTTTTCAAGGAGATCGTCTGAACCATCGAGCGACTGACACTCAGGTTGAGTATTGTCGACTACTGGAGAAGGAATCTTTTTGCCATTTTCGTCATGGACCACCTGATTCTTCGAGCCGGAATCTCCGTAATCGTCTCGCAAGATTGTATGTGCATCTCCTGCCAGTGTTAGATCCGCTGTAGGACTAGTATTAACGGCCAGTCGGTGCTCAGACTGGGGAGTCCCGATTTGCTGAAATTGCGGTACATACTCCTGAGGAGTACTGGGATAACCCATGGGAGTACTCTGATTGATGCCTGAACAATCGACCGTGTAATTGTCAGTCCCATCGGTGTTAAGAGGTGATTGGATGCTTCCTGCTTCATGAGGATTGCGATCACAGCCATGCTCATCGTTTAAACTTGAACTGCCTCTCTCTTGGTCTAGCGCCACTCGTCCATCTCTCAGTAGTCTTTTGTAGCACCAAAGGTGGTTCCTGACTTTATTTCTATCCAATTCCGGCATGTTCATGATCTTGAGTATGCGCGATGGGCGAGCCAAACTGATCCCTAACTGTTGAACTGCATCAACAAATTTGCTATGAAGCTCCGAGGTCCAATAAAACCTTGTTTTCTTGCTAGCTGAAGTAGGGTTGGCAACTCGGCGGCTACTCTTCGTGGAATCTGGTCGTGTTGAACCGCCTCTATCTTGGTCTAGCGACGCTCGTCCATCTCTCAGTAGTTTCTTGTAGCGCCAAAGGTGATTCTTGACCATATTTTTAGTCAGTCCCGGCACGTTCATGATTTCGAGTATGCGCAATGGGCAAGCAAAACTGATCCCCAACTGTTGAACTGCATCAACAAATTTGCTATGAAACTCCGGGGTCCAACGAAATCTTATTTTCTTGCTAGCCGAAGTGGTGTCAGCAACTTGGCGGTTACTCTTCTCGGAATCTGGTCGTGTTGGAGGTTGCTCTGGAGGGGATTTAGTGGTCTCAGATCGGCTGGTCATGATGGTGAGTTCATCATCGAGCGGACCCGACTTGTCATGACGCATGTTCCCTTCCACAATGGGCGTCGACTTTGACCTTATAGCACTAGTTTCCTCTTGTAGATCCTCGGCGGTACCCGCCTGTTCCGAAAGATGTTGCGAAGGGCATTGCAACAAATGAGCATTATAAACCCCCAGATCTGGCTCTTCAGTGAATACTCCGTCCGTGGGAACAGGGTTACCGCACTCCAGGCAAATAGCGATGCTTAGAGCTTTTTTGTACTGAGTGTTTTTTATTCGAAGCTTTTCATTTTCCTCCCTTACAACCGCTAACTCGTGCCGATCGCGTTGCTGCTTCAGCCGGGTTCGTTTGTTTTCAAACCAGCACTTGACCTTCCGAGGCTCCCACCCTATCTCCTGGCCCATTTTGATTTTCTGTTCCATGTCCGGATAGGGGTATTCCCTGAAAAACAATTCGAGTTTATGGACTTGACCTGAAGTGTTGCGTTTGAGATATTCCCCTTTCTGACGCTGATAACCGTCGCGGGTACTGTTCTCGTTAACCAAGCCGCGGGTTTCATCATTAGAAGGACCGGTCTCCATGGCCCTCGTGTCAGGTTCGGTCCTGAGATCTTCAAACTCTTCCAGCAGCTCAAGCTCGGAGACCTCCAAGTCTGGCGCTTCCAGTAAATGACAGAATCCCTTGAACATTTTGACCGGGATATCACTGTTTGATTTTCCGTTAACTCAGCTTTCTTTGTTCCTCCTTGGATCTTCACTTTCTCTGCAAATTCTGAGAGGTTAAAGGAGCCGGATCACCGTTCTTCGATCAAAGGTGATGGCTACCCGACGAGCGCTCTTCTCAATGTTTCGAGATTCCCACTTCGTCCTTTTGTGATGGCTACTTGACGAGCGTTTTTCTCAAGGCTTCGTAATTCCCACTTTGTCCTTTTTTGCTCTTTTCTACGTGAACGGAGCCTGAAGATCTCTTGCGTTGATTTCGCTTTGTCGAGCACTACGCTTGTCCCCCTGGCCCAGTCTCTAGAGTAACAAGCCTGCCCACCTTTCGGCGCCATTATGTTTCGTAAAACCCGAGATCACAGGACGGTGGTGGATTCGTGACTCATCGGGGATGCATTAACGAAACCCGCTTGGCTCTACTGCACATAAAATATTATTACCACTTCTCCCTGTACTCGAGCATTTATAAGGTGATAGATTGATGTCAAGAAGATTAACACTTTAGCCTTATCAGACTCAGCCTCTCAAACACTCTTCACATTCTCACTCTCTTCTCCGTCATTCCATCGCATATGGATTCCTCCTCTATGCCTGTTGCCTTACCTGAAGCTTCGACCCAATGGGAGAGATTTTACCACCTCTTGGGTAGGGGTTATGGCTACATAAACAATCATCCTGAAGCTGAGGTTGAAGTTCGTACTCTGATTCCGGCCCTAGATACTGCGTGTATTGAAGGTACGAAACTGCAAAGGGAGTTTGTGATCTTCCCAACTCTCTTTAACAATTTCATGCAGGCTTACGAAGTTGCTAGCCGGGAGGTCACTTTGGCTGGTATCGTGCGAGCCCGTTATCAGGACCGAACTGAGTCCCTGATGTTGGCCATGCTGACGGCCGATAACCATAAAAGGGCTGTTGAATACGCCCACGCCCAGGTTTCGATGCTGGTCCGTGAGAGGGACAACTTGGTGGAGCGTCTGGCTCTTTTTGACACCGCCTTTGAGCAAGACCAGCACAACTTCGTGCTGAGGTTCCAGTGTGCCTGGTTGGAGGAAAGGCTTGAAGACCTGAGCATGGATATAGCTCGCGGGAGGGTGCTGGCTCATGACTTAGAGCTTGAGTTCGAGTACTATGACACCAAGGTGAACGAACTTAAGGAGAAATGTCGTCTCCTTTTCTTCAAGCTTGTAGACCTCGATTCCCGGAGTGTGGGTTGTAAGCAAGGCATGGATAGCATGGAGAGTCAGTTAAGCTTTTTTGTGATGCTTGTCAGAACTCATTTTGGGTTTACTGCTCCCCCTCAGTGATCCACTTGTAAACTTTCCTGCTGAATGAAATAAATGCGAGTTTGTTTATATATGCTCTTTCATTCTGCATTGTTGACTAGCCAAGAAAGGTTTTTGCTTTCGGATCTACGCGACTCCTTTTTCGCCTGTGTCAACAGATTGACTACGCATCATTCTCACAGCCCGACGCTTTATATTTGATTGACCGGAATGCCTCGTGAGAAATAGATTTGTAGTTGCTCGAAACTTAAAGATTGCCCCTGATTTTGCGGTCATTGCGTTTGGGGCCGCTAGTAATCTTTCACTTTCGAGCTCGATCACATTCTGCTAGTAACTCATGCTATCAATTCTGCCTTCACGCGTCGGGGCTGATTTTACCTTGAACTTAATAACAAGGAATTACCGTATACACACGAGATGACGTTTGCGAAAAACATTATGCAGAATCAACTCTAGCTATTGAAGAAACAAACGCATGCACCGATGAGAACTTTACAATAGGAGATACATCCTTCTCGCGTACATCCCCTTCTTTCTTGGGGCATGTCCAATGACTAACCAGTCTGGCCTCAGCTTAGGTGTGCCATTACCAAGTGCAGATCATGGTTGCCAACCTTTAATAGCTTCCAACTGATCGAACCAGGTATCAAGTCCTTCATCGAAGAAATCACCCGACCCCTCGAATGATTGATGTGTAGGTTGAGCTGCATCGCCCGACGGGTTCTTCGAACTGGAACCTCCATCTTTGTCTGGGATTATAAGAGGAGATTTGATCGATTGACTACCACAAGCATCTCCCACTTGGGGATTAGGGAAATAAGAGTGCTCCAAGCTTTCTCCCATTAGATCATCTGAAGCCATATGCTCTGATTGGGCAAACCCTTGAGCACTGGGCGTGGTGGGCTGATCTGCGACAGGATGAACACTGACTAGCTGCTGCTCGGACGGAGGAGTGCTTACTCGTTGCACTTGTGATGCGTGTTCTTGAGGAATATTGAAATGACTCGCGAGGATATCCTGATCAAATCCCCAATAGTCGTCCAGATTCGACCGGGCCTCATTTGTCATAAGGGTGCTGGGTTCGCAGCCGAGTCTATTGCTCGGATTCAGTTCTGCATAACGCTGTCCTAACGCCCTTCTGTAGCAACCAAGGTGATTCGCGACTAATTGCTTGGTAAGTCCCGGTACGTTCATGACCCTAAGTATGCTTGTCGGACCTATGAAGTCGAGTCCTATCTGTCGAACTGCGTCCAAGAACTTGAGATGAAGCTCCGGGGGCCAAGTGAATTTCTTCTTCTCGTCGTCCAGAGTGGCGTAGATAGCCTGCCGACTAACCTCTAACTCCTCTTGAACCGTATCTGATCTTACCGGAAGCTGTTGTGGAGGAGATTCATGGGCTTCGATGAGGTGACTCCGATCATAACGACACGTATCTTCTTCCTCCGAAGACACTGGTATAATTTCTGTAGGATCGATCTGCTCATGCGCGCCATTAGCAGGATCTGATTGTACCGGAGATGGCTCAAGGGAGCAGGGGGATAAATGAGCACCTTCCATCTTCGTAGAAGGCTTACTGGGGAACAATTTACTGAGGGTGGTAGGGCCACCGCAGTCAGGGCAGGTAATAGTACTGAGAATTTTCTCATACCACATGTTTTCCATTTGAAGGTTTTGGTTCTGCTCTTTTAGGGCCGTGATCTCCTTACGCCTGTGTTGGACACCTAGTCTGAAACGTCTATTCTGAAACCAAAAATGGATTCTCATAGGATTCATTCCCAGCTTCTGGCCCAATTCAATCTTTTGTTCCTCGTTTGGGCAAGGGCATTCATCGAAGAAAGCTTCAAGCTCCTGGATTTCTTTCCGAGCGTAGCGCTGGCGACTTTTTCTTTTCCGGGGTTGAGCGTCGTGGCCACTGCCGTCGTCACCACTGCGATCTTGATGTTCGTCACCGGCGATGTTGAGTTCCATGGCTTCGATGTCGAATCTGATTCTAGAGAATTTGAGGTCTTTCAACGAACTCGTCACTCGGGGTTCTCTGTTCTCTTTTGTATACTCGCTCTTTCGATTTGTTGCCTCCTTTTCCTCGAAAGCTAGGTCTGTTCAGCGTTCTGTTTTTGAAACGACGGAACTGTTTACCTCCTGCTCAGCTTTCCGACACGAAGGGGTAACCAAATCCTTCCGCGGCTTCTTCGATAGTAGCGCTCGCCTTTCACTTTTCCTCGATAGTCATGCCTGTTCAGCACTGTCTTCTCTTTTTAAGTGGCAGAGCTGTTCACTCGCCGCCCAGCTTTATGCGTGATGGAACAACACAATCCTTTCGCGGCTTCTTCGATAGTTGCGCTCGCCTTTCACTTTTCCTCAATAGTCATGCCTGTTCAGCACTGTCTTCTCTTTTTAAGTGGCAGAGCTGTTCACTCGCCGCCCAGCTTCATGCGTGATGGAACAACACAATCCTTTCGCGGCTTCTTCGATAGTTGCGCTCGCCTTTCACTTTTCCTCAATAGTCATGCCTGTTCAGCACTGTCTTCTCTTTTTAAGTGGCAGAGCTGTTCACTCGCCGCCCAGCTTCATGCGTGATGGAACAACACAATCCTTTCGCGGCTTCTTCGATAGTTGCGCTCGCCTCCCTCCCAGCTTTAATAATGGCGAGACCGAATTTGTCAGGCCTGAAATTGCGGATCAGGACATGTCTGATGATTCACGGGAGGAGCAGCCCTCGCTTTACATTAATTAACCCGGCTCCACAAGCATTATTGCTGCAACTTTTCTCCACTCTCGAGACGCTATAAAATACGGAGTTGGTGTTTGGGAGATTAACGCTCTCATATAATTTGCTTCCATCCTCTAATCGCTCCACTACACACATCTCCGTCGAAAATGGCTTCTTCCCAAGTTCACACTTTCTCAGCCGAAGCTTTGACTCGATGGAAAGAGTTCTATAACCTCTTGGGTCGAGGCTACGCTCACATAGCCGATCATCCCGAAACCGAGGATGAGATCAGAGTCATGTTCGGGGACCTGGACATCACCTCCCTCGAGGGTACCGCGTTGGGGAGGGAATACAATATTTTTCCAACGCTCTTTACGAACTCCTTGGAGGTCTACCGCGCTGCTCATCGGGGAGTTACCGTGGCTCGTGTCTTGCGAGCCCGTTATGAGGATCAGTCCGACCGCCTAGCGTTGGCTGACTACCTGGCCGATAGTCACAAAAAGGCTGTTGAGTTCGCCAAAGAGCGGGTTTCGACATTGCTACGCGAGAGGAGGAATCTGGTGGAGGACTTAGCTCTATCTCTGGCTACCTATGAGCGCGATCGACGTAATGCCCTGCTAAGGAATCGGAGCGAGTGGCTGGAAGAAAGGCTCAACGGCATAAACGAGGATATAACTCGTGAGAATGGACTTGTTCGGGACTTGGAAGCAGTCGCCGAAGATCACGAGACTCAGGTTGTTGCAGTCAATGATGAACGCAAACGCCTCCACCTCAGGCTTGCGGACCATGATACGCGGAGTGGTGCGTATAAACAAAGCATCCATAACCTGGAGGGCCAGCTGGGCTCCTTTGTGTCGTTGATTAGGGCTCACTTCTGCTTTACTTTTCCACCCCAATGAATTGTATGATCTGGTTTTGGGCAAGAATGAATGAAAGCCCATGTGTTTGTTTTAGCTTTTATATGATCCATTTCTTCGAGCATCCGGACATCTTAGACTTGGATGAGCCGATCCATAATAAGTCGAGTAGATGTGTTCTGATTTTCTAACTCACTCATGGTCAGATGAAAGAATAGCCTCAGACTTATCCAAGAAAAGATTTCTTTATGCTACTTGTTTTTCACCTGCAAATGAAAAGACCGAGTCAAAAGGAATAATCTGAAAAAGAAAGCATAGACCCCTTTCAATCTTATGCTTGCTCGTAATTAATAATGACAAGAACTTTTACAAGGGTTTTAATCTTGTGCGAAAAGTTTTTATCAATATTCCTCGAAAGAAAGCATACTATTGAAAGGAATGTAATTCACGATAATTGCTTTTGACCAATATTCAGAAGAGCGAATTAGTCAAAAATGCAAGGCATAACGACGTGTTTTTAAATTTAATTGAAGATACGGCATCCAAATCAAGGCCGTTTTGTTAAGAACGAGAGCAATTTGGACATCTATCTCGTCATTAAATTCGAAATAACGTCAATACTCTTGATCAATTATCGTGGATTACTTAGTGACGTATGACATGCATGGACCAATTCAAGTGTATAATTCCTTCTAGCAAAATTGGGGTTGGATTACCCTGTACGACCAAAAAGGTCGTGTAAGATTTTCAACTTTAGTTTCCTCTAAAGGAATTATAAACTTGACTTGGGTGTATTCGGATGATTAGAGAAAATGCCACTATCACATTCCCATGACCCGTCAAAAGAAATACAACCGAGTTCCATCTGAATGTATACACCAATAGATCCCTAATACAATCACTCTAAGGGGTGAGATAGAGAAAGCCTCGATAAAAATAAACCCTATACAAGAGGACTAGTAATGGAAAATGAAACCAAGGAATGTGATCCTAACGTTTAAGGATGCCCCAAGTTCGATCTGTGACTTCCGGATCACTTGCCCCAACTCGTCATCTTCATTGGACGATATCTCAATAATGTCCATAGTAGGCTCCTTTGTTGCTCACTCGGTGTTCGCCATGGGATATCATCCTCCTCGTCTTCTATCAAGGACGTTTGGGAAAAACACATGCATCTATCCTTGAAATGGCATTTAATCTAATCACCAGAATGCAATGAATGAAATGCCTATATTTATATGAACTGTAATAGTTTTGAGGGATAGAGAGTCTTACCAACCCAACTCGTCAACTTATGTGCGATTTTAGGTGTACCAACCGCCCAAAGACATGCGCATGAGACAAGTGATGGTGAACTTCTAAAAATCAGAGGGTTTGGCACCTAAGGTTAAGGTTCCCACCTCGAGTTCTAGAAAGAGCCGATTCCATTGCACAACTATCGTTGCATTGGGACTCAATCCATAGTTCGAAGCGAGCGGAATTGAGAAGTGGATTACCCCGTGTTTTTCCTCACGGAGATTCCATTTTCAATTCCTTCTATTGTGTTCCTAAAGGCGGCGCCTGGGGTTTTAGGCGCGGTTGTGTGTGTCCATGTGTCGTGATCATCACAATGCAAGTCATGCACAACAATTTATCAATCAGCACTTCAAATCATCCACACAACATACATTCCTACGCCACACCTGCGTAAAATAAAGTTAATCACAGACTACACCCCTTATTACTCCAATCTGCAAAAACATATAACACCTATCGTGAGCGGACTTACCTCACCTTCAAGAGCGCCTGTAGGGTTAGAAAAATCACTCAATTTTTATTACGGCCTAAGTCCACTTGAGGTCTAGAACCATAGTTTCTAGAACAAGTCCCCAGTGGAGTCGCCAGCTGTCGCGACCCATCCGGAAGCGGACGCGGCTAATGGATTACCGATCACGGGTCTTGGATCGGTGCGAGCCCTCCCAGGCCCATACCAAATCGCGGCGGGAGTATTTTTCAGGAGGATTCAACGATAAGAGTCGATCGCTTTCGACCTTAGTGTGGTCGTGGTGGCATGTGCAACTTGTGCATGCATTTGGAGTCGCCACCGGTCTTTCTTGGAGGGTAGACCGGAAACCTTACCGATCGATTGGGAGAGATCGATCAGTTCTACGGAACCAGAGATTTTGGGTTCGGGGACTTGGTTACGCTGGTGTCGTTACCAACGCCCTTTCGGTACCTAATGCGAGTGATTTTCCTAACTAGGATTTCATGCAGGCACAATTTTGGGTGAGGTAAGTCTGACTTTGCACATTAACCAGTTTAACATGCTCACGTAATCATAATAAATAAATAGATGTCAATCACATAAATATCTATCCTACGTGGTGATCATGGAATTATGATTTAATGGGTCTCGAGCCAATGAGACCACATATAATCATTTTAATATTTTAATAACGGAGAGCCGCTCTTCGCTTCTTCTTGGTTTCTTGAACTCTTCAAGAATTGGGCCCCAAAGAGCTCGCCGACTTAAAAGGCTCCTCCACGTAATCCTCGTAGCATTTACATCAACAATTGACTATGCTAAAAATAAAGATTACATGAAAAATAAAAGGAGTACGCAGCCTCCATTTAATAATTACAACCCCAAATATATAAATAATCATCATACATTCATATATACATCAATCACATTGATTAGGGATTTTTCCATGATCACCACCCTTTCACGTAAGTAATAAATTCACAATTTAAAACTTAGGAAGGCACAATAAAAATTCTACGTTGAATCATATTCAGAATTTTTACGTAAAATAAGATAGCCATAAATTTTCGATTCAAAATTGATTTAGTCTCAATTTTTGCTACGTTGATTAATTTATCATATAAAATAATCAATCTCCATTAGCCATGTAAGACGAACAATTCATTAATACATATTGGCCATAGTATTGCAAAAATTGCAAAAAATCAATTAAATGCACGAAAACACCTAAGGATTGGCTCTGATACCACTGTTGGGATCCACGTAACACGTAGCGGAAATAAATAACAACCCACACATGTATCTCCAGAGGCGTACTTCGTGCATTTCAATCGAAAAAAATCACAAAGTCTCAAAGGGAGTAAATAGATTACCTCTCGTAGCGTGCTTGAACGGAGGTGTCGGTTCGATGTTCTTCGATCTCAGCCTCCACAAGTGTTAGGCATCTAGTTCGGACGCACCACCAATTGACGAACGGGGAGACGACTAATAACTCCACAACAATTGTGCTAGCAATATGCGGAATCAATATTCCGAACTTAGTATATTTTGCTCGCTCAAGATTATGAGAATATAGAGAGTGTTTGTGTTCTTCTCTCTAAGCTCTCAAAAATTTGCACACTCTACAAAATGTCTCTCCCCTTCAACCTCAAAACTCTTGCCATCCTTTTATAGCCAAAAATACCTTCCAATAAATTGTATTTAAAAATAGCACTAACAATTATAAATTCTATCTAAAAATAGCACTCACAAATAAATGACATTTAAAAATAGCACTAACAATAGCACTCACAATTTATAATACAAAAATGCTATTTAAAAATAGCACTAACAATAGCACTCACAATTTATAATACAAAAATTCTATTTAAAAATAGCACTAACAATTATAAATTCTATCTAATAATAGCACTAACAATAGCACTCACAATTTATAATACAAAAATGCTATTTAAAAATAGCACTAACAATAGCACTCACAATTTATAATACAAAAATTCTATTTAAAAATAGCACTAACAATTATAAATTCTATCTAATAATAGCACTCACAATTTATGATAAATAAATGCCATTTAAAAATAGCACTAACAATAGCACTCACAATTTATGATAAATAAATGTCATTTAAAAATAGCACTAACAATAGCACTCACAATTTATAATACAAAAAATGCTATTTAAAAATAGCACTAGCAATAGCACTCACAATACAAAAATGCTAAAAAAGGCACTAACAAAGGTGTTAAAAATAATAACCATTATTATTATTACAAGAGTTAAAGAGGTTACCAAACAATACAAATATGCATAACGTATAAATACGTATGACGTATAAATACGTAGAGCATACGTATACATCCGTGAAACCGGGGACTAATTGAAAGAAAAATGTGCAATTAAGCCCTTTTGGTAAAAATTGATTAAATTGGAGGGCAAATTGACCTAATTGCACTTTAAGACTTTAGAATCCAATGTCATAGCTTATAAAAAGTGAGAATTGAAAACTAAAAGACTCGAAAATGATTTTTTTTTTAGGCTCGGTTCGGGTTTATGTTTGTGAAGGAACATAGTGACCCGAGCCGAATTTTTGAGATTTAAAGTGACACACTTGAAGAGGAAATTAAAACAAAATTATCGAATATTTTTGGGTATTTTTATGACCACGAATGGTATTTTTCTGATTTTTTGGGTATTTTTATAATTAAATAAACTCGAAAAATATTAAAAATACCGAAAAATATTTTTTGTTCAAAATTGGTTCCTAAGGTTAAACCAAGGCTTCCAAAGTTGATTTTGTGATTTTATGACCTTTTTTGATATTTTTAATTAATTTTAAAGAATAAAAATCACAATAATAAATGGTAAAAAAATCAGGTGTCAACACTCAGGTCTAAGGATTATTTACACATGACCAAAGCATGAACGATTAGACATTGACCACGCTAAAAGCTTCCATATCACTTATCGTTCAATGCGTGTCACATTCAGTGAACTTGTCTAATACAAGCACATGTGTTCTAACTCAGGCATCGCAATACCCAATGACTTGTGACTCGTCATTCCCTTAAGTATCCAATACTTAATTGCGAAGTTAAGAACACACCGATCTCAATAGGATTATTGATATCCATTCAATGATCCATTCATAGGGAACAGTTTAAAGATTCAATTTAACTGTGAACCCGTCACAAATATTCTCAACGTCTCAAGAATAGGTCCAGTCACAACTGATCTTATGGAATTTATTCATATAAGTAGGTAATTGGACAAATGAATAAATACGTCTTTGCCATTGATTAAATAAGAAATCAGAAGTGCAACTGAAATCCCTAATATGTAACTATTACATAATTGCTTTAGGGCATATCTCTAACAATCTCCCACTTGCACTAAAGCCAACCGGTCTAGTACCTTAAACCCATTTTGTCAAGGTGTCTTTCAAAAGAAGACTGAGGTAAGGCCTTAGTAAAGGGATCTGCCTCGTTTTCCGCTGAGGCAATTTTCTGCAAGGCGATATCACCTCTCCCAACTATTTCTCTGATGAGATGGAAGCGTCTCTCAATGTGCTTGGACTTCTGGTGAGACCTTGGTTCCTTAGCTTGAGCTATTGTCCCATTGTTGTCACAAAAAAATGTAATCGGTTGCTCAATAGAAGGAACTACTCCTAGTTCAGAAACGAATTTCTTCATCCAAGCTGCTTCCTTTGCCGCTTCAGAAGCGGCTACATACTCTACCTCAGTGGTGGAATTAGCAGTAGTGCTTTGTTTGGAACTCTTCCAACTAATTGCACCACCATTGAGTGTAAAGACAAACTCAGATGTGGACTTATAGTCATTCGGATCCGATTGAAAATCGGAATCAGTATAAGCTTCAACTTTAAACTCTCATTCTCCGTATATCAAGAATAAATCCTTAGTCCTTCGCAAATACTTAAGGATATTCTTGACTGCTATCTAGTGTTCTTCCCTTTGATCAGACTGATATCTGCTAATAATGCTCACAGCATGAGCAATATCAGGTCGCGTACATAGCATAGCATACATTATGCTTCCAATAGCGGATGCATAAGGTATCTTTGCCATCCGCTCTCTTTCTTCAGGAGTGTTGAGACACATCTCTTTGGAAAGACGGATTCCATGCTTAAAAGGCAATAATCCTCTCTTGGAACATTGCATGTTAAACCGTGTTAACACTTTATCTATGTACGTAGACTGTGAGAGGCCAATAACTCGTCTCGATCTATCTCTATAGATCTTGATACCTAAACTATAGGTTGCCTCTCCTAAATCTTTCATGGAGAATTTTTGTGACAAGAATAGTTTGATCGATGATATTATCGGTATATCATTTCCGATCAAAATTATATCATCGACATATAGAACTAGAAATGCAATTGCGCTCCCACTAACCTTATTGTATACACAAGGTTCATCCGGATTTTTGATGAAGCCAAACGATTTGACTACCTCATCAAAACGGATGTTCTAACTTCTAGAGGCTTGTTTGAGTCCATAAATGGATCTCTTAAGCCTACACACCTTCTGACTTTCACCACTCGATTCAAAACCCCGTGGTTGTTCCATATAAATGTCTTCATCAAGGAAACCATTTAGAAAAGCCGTTTTGACATCCATTTGGAATATCTCATAATCAAGGTGCGCAGCTATAGCCAATATAATCCGAATTAATCTTAGCATGGCTACAGGTGAGAAAGTTTCTTCGTAATCAATCCCTTCTTTTTGACGATATCCTTTCGCCACCAGTTGTGCTTTGTAAGTTCCAATCTGACCATCAGCATTCATCTTCCTCTTGAAGATTCATTTACACCCAATTGGTACAATACCACCAGGTAGATAAACTAGAGTCCAAACATCATTGGAATACATTGAATCTATTTCAGATTTCATGGCTTCTAGCCATTTACCAGAATCGATGTCCGACATCGCCTCCTCATAGGTGCAAGGATCACTCAGTTGATCACTATCATTCATAATGAATAGTGGTTCAATATCTTCAACCGAATCTCTATAGCGAATAGGCAGACGAGACGTTCTCACACTCCTCCTAAGAGGTTGTGTATCAGAAGCTCCCATTAAATCAGAGATCAGTGTCTGAACTTGGTTATTTGGTACTTCATTATTTTCTTCTTGTAATATTATTTTTCTCTCAGCACCACCTTCCTGGACAAACTGATTCCCCAGAAAAGAAGCATGCCTGCTAACCGAAACTCTTTGGTCAGAGTGAAAATAAAAATAATATCCAAGAGTCTCTTTTGGATATCCAATGAAGTGACCTTGTTCAGACCTAGCCTCCAACTTCTCTGTTCTCAGCTTCTTGACGAAAGCTGGACAATCCCAAATCTTGATATGATTAAGACTTGATTTTCTACTATGTCATATCTCATAAGGCGTAGTTGGAACAGACTTAAAAGGCAATCTGTTCAGTAAATATGCAGTTGTCTCGAGGGCATGTCCCCAAAGGGATACAGGCAAATCAATGTAACTCATCATAGATCGCACCATATCTAATAAAGTGTAATTTCTTCTTTCAGATACACCGTTATGTTCTGGAGTTGCAGGAGGTGTCCATTGTGATAAAATGCCATTATCTTTAAGACAGTCCAAGAATTCAATACTAAGGTATTTACTTCCTCGATCAGATCGAAGAGCCTTAATACTCTTTCCTGTTTGTTTCTCAACTCTAGACCTAAATTCCTTGAACTTTTCAAAGGATTCAGATTTATACTTCATTAAGTACAAATAGCCATACCGCGAATGATCGTTGGTAAAGGTAATGAAGTAAGAATAACCACCCCTAGCAGTTTCATTAATTGTTCCACATACATTTGTATGTATCAATCCCAATATGTTAGCAGCTCGCGCACCATGTCCTACAAAGGGCGCTTTAGTCATTTTTCCTAGAAGACATGCATTACAAGTCGAGTATGGTTCAAAATCAATTGGATTAATATATACATCATTACTCAACTTGTTAATCCTATCTTCTCTAATATGACCTAATCGTAGATGCCAAACATACTTTGGATTCGGACTATCTTAAGGGCGTTTATTAGTTATGGCATTTACATCGTAACTATGTTGCTTATTGACATTGGTAATCGCATTACCGGACATTATAATGGCATAGAGATTATTAGTTAATAATCCAGAACCAACACACGTTCTATTATAATAAACAGAACATACATCATCAGTAAAAGAAAATTCATAATTCTCTTTACCCAAACGAGGTATAGAGATGATGTTCCGAACAGCATTCTCATAATACAAGCAATTATTTAAAATCAAAATATGTCCAGAAAGCAAACATAAACGAAAAGTCCCTATAGCTAATGCAGCAACTTTTGCCCCATTTGCAAATGTTAGGACAATCTCATTTCGCTCCAGCATCCTGCTTCTTTCCAGATTCTGCAAGGACATACAAATATGTGAGGTTGCAGCAGAATCCAGAATCCATAAGCTAGATTCAGCACTAATCATATGATTAGTTTCAATAAGCATAGACACCATACCTTCGGAAGGTTGGTTCTTGGACTTGACCTTCAAGCTTGCGAGGTTCTTCTTACAGTTCCTCCTCCAATGCCCCATGACACCACAGTAATGACATTTCCCTTTTTCAATCTTGGGCTTTGGTTGCACAGCAGCTTTCACAAGCTTCTTCCATTTCTTTTTCTTCAAAACACTCTTACTTTTTGAAGAAAATGCCTTAGCTATAGCCACTACATTGGGCCTAGTGTTGTGCATTTCCTTCTCATAAACTACCAGCATACTATGTAACTCAGATAGAGTTTTCTCCATCTTATGCATGTGGAAGTTTTGGACAAAACCAGAGAAGGAATCAGGTAAAGATTAGATGATCAAATCCACAACTAAGTCATTGTCCATGACAAGATTCAGCCTAGCCAATTCTTCTATGTGCCAGATCATTTTCAGGACATGATCATTAACTGATGATCCATCAACTATCCTCATACGGTACAATGTCTTAGATATCTCATATCTAAGAATTATGCTGCCATACAATCAGCAATTTAACCCACCAATCAATTATCGTAATTATAACAATTAATCAATTTGGCTCTTAATGAGCGTAAATTTCCAACATGAAACACATAATGTGCTATTGAGTTATTCGGAGTTAGTCAGATTTTACAGTATGATCTAGGAGGTAGGTGGTCATTTTTAACCACTAAGAACTAGACTGGATAATATGGTGTCTATCACGAAGTGTAGAAAGAATTATCAGAAACTTCTAATCTACAACTATGGCTTCTTCAATCTATTTTAAACAACCCAAGAAATCCGCATTGCTGCTTTCAAAGCCAGTGTTTTACATAAAGGCAAAGTAAAAGAAAATCATACACATTGCTTGTAATCCTGGAAGGGTCTGAGCTCCTTCAGAGGTAACTTCTCTTTCTGGTTATCCGAATCAAGACATTGAATAGATGCCAAACTTCAAAGATGTATCATTGTGGCTGCATTTATTGATGACAGTTGCCTCAACTTCCCCTGCACTTATATTTGACTTGGATGAGATGCTATTTAAACATCTCTTTCTCTCTCCCTCCCCCCATCACATGGGACATCCTTGTCTACTCAGACAATGAGCCACGGTTTGCAACAAGTGTTGCTCCCCAAAGGACAGGACAGGCAGGGTGGAAGTCGCACTCAACTAATCAACATGACACTAATTGGTGCACAGCCTGAATATGATTGGGCCTTGTGGGCCTTGCCTCCAATTTACCCACTTGTGGCAGTCAAAATCACTGGTCAGAACTTGCCCACTCCCACATTACCACACCTCTGGTCTGGCCACCAATACCCATTTCTATCCACATGATTCCTTCTTTCCTTTTGATCCAGGGGGAAAAAAAACAAAAGAAAAAGAAAGCCTCCTGCAAACACATTTCTACATTTTCTTTGTTGGCCTTTCTGTATTCTCTTGGATGCACATGAAATTCGACAATTTTCATCGCAATTTGACTTTCTACTCAACCAAACTTCGAAATGACATCAATTTGTATTCGGAGTAGTAATGTGTATGATTTAGTTTAGCTTAATCGACTTTCCTATCGACTCGAATGATACATTTATCTTAAATCCATCGTTGTCTCTTCACTTAACCAGTTAAATCTAATCAACAGATACCATATCTCATCCCATCACCACAAGCGGCCCCTCCTCTTGCAGTTGCGCTACCCAATAAAGTCTTGTCGATGCCAACACATGCCGCATTATAGATCTAATAGCACTGAAATAGGTGTGCGCAGGATGTTTGATGCACTATATTTCTGTCTCTATATAAGACGCGGGTGAGTCTGCCATTACTCCACAAGGTCTCTCTCTGAGCATGGAGAAAAGCAAGTCATTCAACGGCTACTCAGCATCTTACTCGGAAATAAGGCTCGGGTTCGAGGACCGGTCCAAATCGTATAGCTTCAATGGCCCGAGCAACGCGTCCGACGTGTTGGAGAGTTCTGGCAACCCGGAGCTCAAGAGGAGGAGGAGGGTGGCCAACTATAACATGTACACGATGGAGGGCAAGCTCAAGTCCTCTCTGCGCAACAGTTTCAAGTGGATCAAGAGCAAGTTCTCCGACGATATCTACGACGTGTGAAATGCAGCAGATTCTACTTTATTCCTTCTTTCTGTTGCAAATCAGAAGCTGGAGAATTTCTGAACGTGTACAGGTTGATTTCATGGCTCATAAACTTGTGTATCCGCGAAGAATGTTCGTCGCTTAGAATCTTCTCTTTTTACTCAGTGAAAGTGATGGGGTTGAGATCATTCGAGTGAGGATGGGATGTGATTTGCAGTGTTAAATTTCAGGTTCCATTCACTGCAAAATGAATTTGGAAGATATGAATGGGCAAATATCCGTACAACCGGCTTATGTAGCTTTCGTTCATACTGTGGTCTCCTCGTATAATTGTTCCTGTTAAAGTACTGATCCAACTTTCGACCAAAAAAAAAGTACTGATCCAACTTTCTAGGATGGTGAAGAATTTTTCTACCATCTATAGAAATATGTTGAATACACGTTATATCAAGAGAACTCTAGAATAAAGTTGATGCGCCTGACAAAAATTGTAGCCAATGGTCTTCTAGGAAAGTGGATGGAACAGATCTTATGCTAATTGAGTCCTAAATATTTTGCTTTTGCGCTAATGCATTCCACCTAACCAACTCTGGCTGGCGATGTGGTAATTTTTAACAATACTATCTCAAATTATTCGTTATTTATTTATTCCTTCATTTTTTTTCCTTTTATTATTTTCTTTTTTTCCCCTTCTCCTTATTGCTCTAGCTCGTCGCCCAAAAAAAGGAAAAAATTAAATAAATTGAAAAATATCAAAATATCATCGAAAATTGCCACTTCAACACCGACTAGCCAAAGTTGGTCGAATGGACTGAATTGACACAAATGCAAAAGGTTTAAGACTCAATTGCCCAAAAAAAAAAACGAATGCAACCGCAAAAGATTTAAGACTTTTTTTTTTATAATTTGACAAATATAGGGTGACCTTGCGCAAGTTGGAGACGCGGAGAAAGTCTGCGATCTCTTTCAAAATCACTCCTCATAATACTATTTACTCTGCTGGTTCCAACTATTCCATCGAGCTCTCCTTTTCAAAACCAAATGACCAGCCTACGTCGGTATCGGGTGTTTGTCATGTCCACCCCCTACTAAAATCACTCACTCACGTATCCGACAAATTACCTTGGCGTGGAACATGCTTCACAAAGGTGAATATCATCTTAAGGTTGAGTGCGTAACCCATCATAAATTCTGAAAGTTTAAAATGTTAGAAAACTAAATGGATTTTTATATTTTCTATCTCCGCACTCTCCTTCGCGGAAAGGCTGGCACGATCACGAAAACTTGAAACATTAGAACCTAATCCTTATGCGTACAAGAGAAGAACTGTCGAAATCCATGAAGCATAAAGAAAGCAAAACCCAATTTTACAGAAGTCAAAATGGATGAGACTTGAGCAGTTAGAGAACGTTACCCTTTTATTTTTACTTCTTAATAAATCAGATCAGATCAGATCACAGACTGGGAAATGAGTTCAAATGCAAGCTTCACTGTAAGGAAGGATAGGGGCACTACTTTCGTGCAGTTTGAGGTCAATCTTCACAAATGCCTACTATGCAGACTTTTTCCTATTTTGCTTAGCTTTCTACAAATATCATGTTGTAGAAAGATGGTGTGAATAAGTGCGTGGTGCGTGAAACAGCACAAAGCCTTGTGCTGTCAAAGTCAGCATCCATGTATTTACTAGTTCATTTGCAGTGAGTCGAAGTAATCATAATACGAGTGAGATAATGACAAGTCAAATGAAAATCCACACTCTTTGGTGGTTTCAATCTCCTATGCAATGAATGGGCAAACATACTTATTCCTTGCCATGGGTATTCAAAAGCCATACCAAGTGCTAATGGCCACATAAGAGAAGCATTTAAAAGAAGTCGCGGAAGATTTTTCACGTCACAGAAAATAGGTGGAGTTAACAAAGGAACACAATCATGCCATTTTTAAAAGTTTTACATGCATTTATGCTTTATACTCGAGTAGTTATTATCCACCTAAAAAGAGCTCCATTACAATACAGATGACCTTCTGTAAACGTTGAACTTCAGCCCTCCAAGGGCTACTACGTTGGGACAGATCTGTCAACCACTTATCCACATCCCAAGCAACTTCAAAGCTCAAGCACACTGAACCAAAGTTAAACTTAAATGTCAGTTGATAATAAATCCACACAATTTCAAGATTTGATTTCCATTATCCGATCTCCTGACAAGACAAGATGAACTCTGTGATAGCAGAAGACAAATCAATATCCCCCATAAATATTTGATGAAACAGGTAGAATTAGTCAGAAGTAAGAAAAGGTGGCAAGAAATAGGAGACAGATATCTCAACGCAAAGTAGTAACAAATACAAAAGATCAGAGCAATCATGAGACCAACGGAATATCAATTGATGGTAATAATTGCTCTACAAGATGATATGAAAAGCATGAAAAGTTTATTTGCCTAGTTTCCACTAGATTTGGAGTATTGGACAAGTGATTGACATAGTAAATTCTACATCCTTTCTAGGTATCTAAATGCCAGGTGAAAGAAACACTGGCTTTCGTAGACCCGAGAACGAAATCAACAGAGTTTCTTTGTAATAGAGATCAATGTGAGTAAACTAGTGAAATCTAAACTACAAATGTCCACTTGTCTCAGACGGATTCCGAGGAGGGCCTGCCTGTACAATCCCAGAGTTGAATCTTGTACTTCTCAGAGCATGATGCACCAGCATATTATCTAACAAATCCACTCATGCTAATACTATCCCCGTTCATAGCCTTTCCTGAGGGAAGACCCAGATCAAACGGTCCCAGAGTGTCAGTCTGCAGCAAACAATAGCGTCTAGAAGATTAGCAGTAGTTTCAGTCCTATAAGCTACAATGCGAGCTATCACATACCCATTTGATTCCTGCTAGACCAAGGCTGCTTTCGTCATTGTAAACTCGTGAACAAAGCTGGAGGGTTGATTCAGATTCTTGAGAAGCATTCGCAGGGCAAGTATCGGGTTCAATCCTAACCTGTATGTCATCCTATGAAGCATAGTAAAGGTGAGAGCCGTGCAATAATTATGTCAAGTACACCAAGCCAACTGCAAGATAATCTGTTTTTCTTGGCTAACAACCCAAGACCTTGACATCATGCATTTCCTAAGCAAAGCAAAAATCTAGTTTAGCTAAGCCATTATTAGGATTATTTCAAGTGTGAAGACAAAAGAGAGCTCGATACATGCCAATAACAAGAAAAACTGTAAACATAAGACTATCCTATCAGGATAGGATCAACTTTATCTGTCCCTGGTGTTTTGTGCACACTATGAAGAGTATGACCCCCCAAATTTTCCAACTATCAAGCCCATTGCACAGATGATTATGGGAGGACCTCAAGGAAACTAGCTCATTCAAAATAACACTGGTTTAGAAGAAACAACTATTATCTCATTAATCATTAACACTGCTCCAAACTTCCTATTCACAGAATGCTCCAATAATGCAACCTATTGCTTAACATAGGTTAAGCTAATCGGTGCCTAAATATCAGAAAAAAAAACATGTAACTATAGAATCAGCACCCGGCCATCAGCGTATGGCTAGGAAGACTGTCTACAGGATTTCCCTTGTCCCCCCCACCCTTTCATTTTTCCTACTATCTGTTGATATATAGAGGTAATCTATGTGCTAGGAAGTCAAGCAATCTAACTGAACAGAGGTCAGATATTCACAAAGAACTTCTCAAAGAGTAAATAAAAAAAATGAGGCGTATTGAATGTCCTTCTATCCTGATCCTGATGGCTTTTTCCGTTGAAATATTATCCCATGTAAGATAAATCATGGACATGATATGATAAGAAAATGAGCATAGAAGTTGACAAACCTCAGCTGCTTTGAGAAATTGGCAGGGCCTGGTTCCAATTTCTGGGCAGTTGAGCCCAGCGTTGCTTCTTCCGTTTGAAGTCGATATATCTTTGTTCATAGAGGACTTCTTAAAAGGAAATGCCATGCACGTATCTTCGGCATCCAAAATGGATGAACATGGCTCATTTGATGACAGCTTTTTACTTTGAGAATCTTTAACATGTGTAGTAATCAATGCATCAAATGAATCAGAGGTACACTGGGATGGATGAGAGGTTGGATCGCACCTATTTGTCTTTGACA
Organism: Rhodomyrtus psidioides; assembly: GCA_021437785.1. NCBI lineage: Eukaryota > Viridiplantae > Streptophyta > Magnoliopsida > Myrtales > Myrtaceae > Rhodomyrtus > Rhodomyrtus psidioides. The sequence goes on along the minus strand of JAILYB010000077.1, from coordinate 1,659,585 downwards.
AAGAACTGTTGAACATGCCCTGCAAGGATGCCTCAGAAAACAGACCCCCAATGCTAATGTTTGTGAGATTATCGATCCATATTTCTGATGATTGCCTGAGACCCGCTTCATTGCACTCAAAAGCATTCTATTTTCAAAGGATAAAAGTAGTTAGACAACAACATCCGAATGGAACGCATCAACAATAACACTTTGAAAAAAAAAATCGCCATAATAAAGCAGTTGGACGAGAGCAAATCAAGGCAATCATTATGGACGATATCATAGAGATATGAGGCTAATATGGCAAAATCAAGAAGGAGACCTTTAGAAGCCAAATCTATGCCTACGAGGATAACTATCTGAACCAAATCCTAGTAAGGGTCGAGAAAATTAAATCTACACCTTTAGAATCTACTACAATGGAAAACATGTCCGCAATACATTTTGATACCATCACAACCACACCAGCATACAAAAATTAGTCTTGCTACCACCTAAGTTTTCCACAAGAAATATAGAAACTGAGGGTAGTAGAAACAAGACATTTCAATAGACATTGCCATGTGAAGAAAATTCCAAGCAAACTTCCTATTTTCTTCTACCCCATTTCAATATACTTGATTTGCTTCATGGAAGAAAGTGTGCGTGCATATGAAGCAACCAAATAAGAGTCCAGACTGCAGACACAAAACAATCCTTAAGAATCTTATGAAACCAAATCTATTAAATCCACAAAAAGTGGTAGTAGATATACCATCTGATCTACTGGATGATCCACTAAGTTGTCCACCATGACTTCATGGTTCTCCACACCACCAACTGCTTCCGTTACTTCAATATCTGCCTGCTTAATATTTCTCCCCTCATAACACTTATTATTGATGTTACTATCGCAATTTTTCTGCATGCCTTCATGTTGGTGAGAAGACTTGGTGAGAAATGATGCAGGGTTCAGGGACACTGCTGGGGCCAATTCAGAAGATTTACCTCTAGCATTGGAGAACCAGCCATACCTTGACAAGAAATAAGTCAGAATGACATTGTGTCCGATATAAAACTTAATGTGACAATGCTAAGTAAGCATCAGACCTTAGGCGGAACAAGGCTGGGCTACCGATAACTGCATGGACATCACCTGCACTTACATCTTTATCATCCAAAGTCCATCTCTCAGGACTACTTTTTGCCTCCTGTATGCTATATGGATAAAGGCCAGGTTCTCCAGTTGCAATGGTCGAACTTCCCCACTTAGTCTGCAGGTGCTTCAGAATAGAGGAAATCCTTTTCCGAGCTTTTAAAGTGAGCTCTAAATATGGATGGTGTCCATCCTACAAGTGCAAAAGATAAATATCAGACTCTGCTGCATATACATTCAGTTATGTTTCTCGGAACCCAAGGATGATGATGTCACCTTTTGCAATCCTAAGCGAGTGACTTCATCAATGGGGAAAAGCTGTAACTTGATCTTTGTCGAAGGATCAAGCCTCTGCACTGGAGAATGCTGAACCGCAAGCAACTCTTTTTCTGTTTTCAAGATATACGTGCCTTGTTCTGGAAAATTTTAAAAAAAAAAAAGTGAAAATGTTGGTTTTATTGGAAGGCAGAGAATCTATATCATCATAAGCTAACAAAGAGTCCTAGTATTTTCGCCTTCTCTTCAAAGTAAAGCGGTTTGCACAAAAGCATAGACCCAAGACATACATATGCGGAGACTGAACTTCATTATTCTAGCTTCTCCAAAGTTGAGTGAAAACTTAAAAAAAGGCTTGCTTTTGGGTTAATTCAATGAAAGGTCACCCCTCACGCAGCAGAGTAGGGGAGACATCTCACCCATACCTTTTAAAATGTGATGCAGCTCATCGCTTCTCTTTACAGATTTATCCCTTCCCTTGTAAACTTTTTTTGCATTGCCACTAGGAGGAGCCTTCGCCTTTCTGTGTTTTGCAGGTCTCATTGCAGCTCACTTCACTACTTTCTATTCACAAAGAAAAAATAGAACTTCAAACCAAGGTACATCAGGAAAATCATCATAAGGAATACAAACACCATGAACAGATATTTTGCTCGAACAAAATCCCAGACTGCTGCTTTCATTTTTCCTCCACCATCTTCACAATATATAATTGAAATTTCATTAGAAGAAACATGGATACTGATGCACATAGATCAAGACTGAGTTCCCTGGATGACCCATACTTATGTCTAGTATGGCAAAGTGATAGCAATACCAGGTGCACCCTCAGATGTAGAAGAAAAGCAAGCATTAACACATGAAAAACATGGAGCTCCAATAGCCCATCAACTGGCCATTATTTATTCCCAAGTATATCATAGCAAGAATCGTCAAGAAAAGGAACATTTTTACCATAATCCTAACCCAAATTTTTTTACCCTTTTCCAACTAAAGAAACAGAAACAGATAAAACAACCAACTATAAAGTACGACTAACCAGGAGCAAGCTCCGTGCATTGTGTTGTGAAAGTGGGTACTGGGGACAAACGTAAAGCTTCTAGATATAGCAAAGTAAAATGAAGTTTGATTCTGCTAAATTTAGACAGTCATCAGTACTGTCGAGAATCTAGTGTAGCGGAAACAATGGAAGCGATCAAAACTCGAAGCCCAAGTAAACACGCAGACCCCATAACTTGGTTCGACCAATTAACCTACATCCAGTCAACCACGCCCCATGGAAAGTGACAGTACAATTTCAATAGGTCAACAATGGTACACTCGAGTCTCAAACACTATCTCACTCAACCCAGGTGTCAAAAATGCCAAATCTCACTGTGTTTGGCTCCACTCTTTCTAAGAAATGCGACAGCTAACACATGCCAACAGTCATAAGACTTCATATTTGAAACTCAATCCTAGTCTTACCCAAAATAGGAAACCTACTTCACAGGAAAAGGCATAAGAATGGAAAACCCACTGCAACAGGAAACCTGCTCTTGCCTTATCTTTCACCAATTAAATTAAGATGCATGAAGTTCGAATTGGGCCATAATTTAAGAGACATTTTGTTAAGCCACCGAGTGAAAATAATATTTCTGTGGGAGAATTCACCAGAAAAACAATATTCACACGGCAACTCAACTAAGCTATAAGGCCTCAAGCTCCACCCAGGTTTAGGAACAATCCTCCCGATGAATAACATAAGAAAAATTGATATTACTTAACCAAGCCTCAGATTTTGTCTCTTTAAGCTCTCCTTCTCCAGGTAATGACCAAGCGGGCCTCTACGTCTCTGTCTTTCCAGCCAAATTCTACTTGGGTTTGCCTTGACAATAAGAAACCCTAGAAATCTGATTTACCCTAAGCCAGTAAATTATCAAGTGAGGAATGTGGAAAAATAACCATTCCGCGTACTCCCTCGCAAAAGCCATGTCCTTAACTAAACGAGAACATGCCTAATGCATCACTCTCGGGTCTACTGCACAGAAGAGATCCTCTGTTCACTCCGTCAGCATCAATCGAGCGCGGAATCCGAATAAACAAAGAGCAATCGCAATTTAGATATAGAATTCAACAGCGGGGCGAGTCGAATCCAATCACGCGGATCCAGACGCTGCAACACAAATCGTTCCTGCAAGCAAGAGAGAAATGCGGACAGATTTTCGCGTACCTGATGTTCAATCCAAGCACACGGGAAACGAGCAAGCGAGGGAGAGAGGAGGGAAGACGGACTGGCGGGAACGAATGTTCGTATGAATGGTTTTGCAGAGAGGAGAGGTTGCCGCCTCAAATACTGAATTCCCGTTGTGGACCGGGCCAGATCGGACCGGGTTCTGCTCATAAGGCGGCCGGAGATTGGTTTTGTTTCTTTTATTTTTGGACCGGTCTATTTTCCAATTTTTGAAAACAAAAAAAAAATATTTCTTAGTTATTCAAAAAAATTTATAACAATATTATCTGCGAATTCGAATATTCAAGATATTTTCATTAAAGTCGCAAGATTTGGAATAATTTATTGAACAAATACCCCAACCAAAAAAAAATAATCTTGGAATAGAAATGCAGCAAAACCCGTGTATTCAGTTGACTTAAGTGGGGGTCGCAGCAGGTGGTTGTCGTGCTAGTCCCTCCGAGGAATAGTCGAGGTGCACGCAACTCGCAAGCTGGTCCGGACACCTCGGTCATAAATAAATAAAAACCCGTGTATTCAGTACAGAGCGAGATCAAAACTAATAACAGTATAAAGAGTGTAATCGGGTCATAAATCTATATTTGAAAATTGTAATTTGAGGCTCTCGCCAATAAAATTCTCAAATATTATCATCTAGATAATTTAGATATTTTTCATTGACAGGACTTGTTTCTTGACGGCTTAAGTTACAAATAAGTTTTAGCTTCTTCCTTTTTGTACGAAACAAGTTTTAGCTTTACTAGCCTTGTTTGATTTTGTTACTAACATTTATTTCGTTGTTAGATGATGATGTTTTCTTTTGCTTTCAGTGAAAGATTGCTTCCTTGTTTTTTTCCCGATGGATTTTGTGTTGGTTTTGTTTTTGTGCTGGAGTGATGGGGTTTGGCTTCTCTGTCTTCTTGGTTTTTTTTTTTTCTTTTTTGAAAGTTAATAGCACCAAAAACTTCAAATTTATACATGTGTGATAAATTTACCATAAATTATCTGTTTGCTTATGAAAAACTCTAAACTGTACATATGTGACAAATTTACCCAAAACTATTTTTTTACCACAAAAAATCCAAATGTGTGACATACTTGACCCAAACTATTTTTTTACCAACAAAAACCCCAAACTGGTACATTTGTGACAAATTTACCCTTCATTTATTTTTGTTAAATTTTACTATCAAATTGTTGAATTGGATGACACATGACCGTCGACGGGTGTATCAATTTGAGATTTCACCCTATATTTTATCACAAGTGTATGAGTTTGGAATTTTTCGGTATTAAACTAATTTAAGAAAAATTAATGGAGGATAATTGTATCAGTTTAGAGTTTTTAATGGTCAAAAAATTAGCTTGAGATAAATTTATCACAAGTAGACATGGCCATGGTTCAGGAACCGCCGGTTCCAGTTCGTGACCAGGGCTGAACTGGAACCGGCCCCTTGAACGGCGGTTCGGGTTCAGGTTCGGAACTGGTGGTTCAAGGGCCGGCTCCGGTTTACGGAATCACCAATTTTTTTCTTTATAAATAATTGTTGAATAATAAAATTTGAAACTTAAAAAATAATAAATTATGAAATAAAAATAATAAATTATCAATTATAAATTATAATCAAATTGTACATTGTAATCAAATTTGGAGGGAAAAAAAGGGAGGGGGAATGGGCTTGAGCTTAATGAATTATCATTAAGCGCCTACATATCTTCTTAGGGATAGAAAAATCAAAGCCCACGTTGTTCTTTTACCTTTGATAACCCCAACTTATCTTATCGTCAATCGTCGCTACTTTTTTCGGTACCATGGCGGTGGTATCTCCATCATCATCATTAAAGAATTCGGCTTCAATGCTTCGATCCAGCTCTTGTTATCAAAATTTAACCTTCCTTAATCATCGACGCAAGCTTGAGCCTCTACCGAATTTAGATGTAATCTTGAACGGCGGTCGTCCAAAATTAATTTTCCAGCGCTAAATGGTTGCTCAACCGCAGCTGTTGAATAAGGATTACTAAAATCTGTTTTGCGATGTGAGCGAGAATTGGGAATTGGGTTGATGCCTATGTCATCACTCTAAAATTTTGAAATCTCTGTCGTCTTCGGAATCACCAAACTCAAAAGTAATAGTTAAATAATTTTTTATTTCACAAATATTACATGTTGCTCCATTATGTCTTTTTTGCCTACTCTTCAATGTCTTCAGCATTTGGTACCCTATACTAATTTTACTACTCTCTCCACTTTGTACGTCACTACATTAGGAAGATCCACTATCAACTAAACCATATTTACTACAAAATTCATAATATAATTCTACTATAGTATCTTTAATCGTTTTTTGTACAATTCTAACATTTATGACCTCGTTCAATTATAAGCATTGATAATACATATTCAGATAATCATCTAAACCATCTAATTTGGTATGTGGATCGAAAATAAAAGCAACCAAATAAATAAGAGGAATTTCGGTATAATAATACAGCCATTTTGCTCGCATTGCTGTAATAGTCGGAGCTAAATCATCATATTTTTCATATTCTTGAAAAACAGCAGCAATATTAACACACTCTATTAAAAATAAATGCATAATAGGATAATAAATAATAAATAAAAGCATAAGTTGCATCATTAAAAACTTTTAATTTTTTTTGCAAATATCCCACTATTGTGGCAATAAACTAATTTCGGAAATATTATCTGAAATAAATGCACATAATAAATATTTATAAGCAAAATATTGATTAAGCAACTCGTAGGTAGAATTCCAACGAGTCGGAACATCTTTTGGAAATCTTTTTTGTGCTCTTCCATGTTGTTTACAAAAATTTATCCATTGTTTCATAACTCGAGATGACTCCATAAAAATTGAATTGTTCTTTCTATTGGAGTGAGAAAAGCATCAAAAGCTCATAAACCATCTTATATACATAAATTTAAAATATGGCAAGCACATCTACTGTGAAAATATTGTCCACCAAAACCATATAAGAATGAGTTTGCCAAGGAATAAAAGCGGTATTTGCCGCGGCATTGTCAAAACCAATTGAAAAAATTTTGTTAATCAAATTATATTCTTCTAAAACTTGTCGAATTACTCTATAAATATTATTGGTTGTATTCCTCTCATTAAACACTCGAAATGCAATAATTCTTTTTTGAATGTTCCAATCGTCATCTATCTAATGACATGTGATACCCATATAAGAATGAGTTTGCCAAGGATCACTCCAAATGTCGCTACCCATATACACACGTCCATTGAATTCCGTAAAAAAGTTTGTCAACAACTTTTTTTTCTTTTTTGTAAAGCCGAAAAAGTTCGCATTTAAGAGTATTTCTCGGAACAAGTTTTGCTTGCAAAGTACATGTAGTGTTTATAAAAAAAATTAAAATCAAAATTTTCACCAATATTAAACAGTAAATGGTCAATGGCAGCATATTGGGCTGATGTTTCTTTATAAACTTGATTATTATAACGAAATAAAGGAGAAGTGTTAGGATTGGCATTCCCGAAAATTTATTGTTTCCTAGCATCGATCTCCGCTTGCATTGGATGTTTATTTCTCAGATGCTGAACATATGTTCCATAGCCGCCCCTAGTTGAAAAAGTGTCTATAGTCGTACAATATTTACATTTTACCTTAAACTTGTCTTCGCCTAAATGTTCCTTCTCGAAGTGTCGCCATATGTTGGATGTACCCTTCCATGCCGGCTCATTTGCTGTTGAAACTTCTTTGACACCGGTAGGAGAACGAAGACTTTATTGCGTTGGGATTTGCTCGATGTTGGGAATAACATTGATATTATCGTCCTCGTCTACCAAGCATATATACTCACAAGAATCATATCCATGAGGATAATCGGATTCCCCCATCGCCATCAGGCTCTTTTTAGTATTTTTGCTTCCACTTGCTATTTTTTGAGAGAATTGAGCAGAAAACCGATTCAGAGAATTAAGAAAATTGACCTAGGATTGAGACAATTGAGCGGAATTAAGAAAATTGAGAGAATTTGTGAGAAAAATGAAAGGGGGGATGGGTATTTATAGATGGAGGAAATGGGATGATTGTAATAATTTAAAAAAAAAAACGTTGGGGGCTTCCGTTGCAATTGCAACGGGCATTCGGGCCGTGGGGCCCCGGGGGAAAGAGCCCAACGGCTCCTCTCCCCTTCTTTAAAAAAAAAAAAAAAGCCTACGTCTATTAGGCGGTTCCAAACTGGCCTGGAACTGTTCCAAATATTTGCAAATCGTAACCGGCCCATGAGGGCCAGGCTGGTTCCTATTTGGAACCAACGGGCCCAGTCCATGGGCCTATTTCGGGCACAATTCGGCTCGTGGCCTTGTTTAATATCAGGTGTATCAGTTTGGGATTTTTAGTGGTCAAGAAAATAGTTTGGGGTAAATTTATCACAAGTGTATCAGTTTGAGGTTTTTTATAATCAAAAGAATAATTTAGAGTAAATTTATCATATGTGTACTAATTTGAGTTATTTCGCGGTATTAACTTTTTTTTTTTTTTGGTTGTTTTGTGTGGTTGGGGTTGGGGCTGGGGTTGGGGGGGAGGGAGGGGCGATGGATATGGAGGTTGAGGTTTGGCTCTGGTTGGGGGGAATGAGAAATGCGGATGTCCGTAGCGACCAACAAGAAGGTTTCCATGATGATATGCTTACGACCGGGTTGGGAAGATTATGTTTGGGGCAAATATTTATGAGTTCTTCGATTTTCCCAAGCTTATAATTTAGCTGGTAAACCTTTGCATTCTTTGACCATGTTCTTATGAACCAGAAGATGAGCAGGAAAGAAGATTATATATAAAAAAAAAAAATTATAGGGGGACCAAAATACCCTTGACTGGCCGAAAGATTTGGCCGATCAACGAGGTCAGAGATTCTTATTTGAAACAGTCACAACCACTTCATGCCCTTATTTAAAATAAAATCCATTGAAATGAGGGATCTTCAGGCCCTTATTTGGAATTTACCATTTATTCATTGAGCCTACTAACATTCTAGATGATGTGACTCTTATTGGAAAACACCAACTTTTATTTGAGTCCTTCTACCCATCTTTATTTGACTGGATAAATGTACTAGAAGTCATGAAAGTATAGTTGAGCCCTAAAACTTTCAAAAAATACAATCAGGTTCTAAAACTTGTCAAGTTGCTGTAATAAAATCATAAAACATTTAAACATTTTCAGTTTGTCAAGTTGGACGGAGTTAATGAAATGATTTGATTACATCAACTTGCAAGTTTTAGAATTTGATTGCATTTTCTAAAAGCTTTAAAACTCAATTACACTTTCTTGACAAGTTTTAAGACTTTTGATGCACTTGTCCCTAATTTGATTGTTTGAAATTGCAAACCATTTTAACACAACTCTAGATAAAATTACCAAAATTTTAATTTTACTAACTCTTATAGGTAGTTAACAACTATTATTTGATAGTTTCAAAAGTATCCACTGTTCAGATAAGACGCCGGTATTCATTTGCATCGCTTGCCCACTTGTTTAGATTACTATTTCTTGTGGGAAATTTCCACCTGCTAGTGCTAGTTGGGTCCACGGATCAAAGCTTAGTTTATTAGATTGTTTTGAAAATTACCAACCAGTCTTATAGTTCACCAACATTTACCCATAAAGTTACCAACATGTTAAAAATACTAACTCCTATAGGAAATTACCAACTATACTAAAGACTACCAACCACTCCAATAATTTACTCACATCTGTTTGCAAAGCTTAATTTACCAACTCTACATAAAACTATTGACTAATATTTGAGTCAGTTTTGAACGTGTATTTCATTGTGTTGCAACTACCAATTTTGCAAATAATATACTAATGATTATGGCATCTTACCAACCGGAAAAAGAGAATCACTAACTTCTATCCGAATTATTATCTCTTATTTGAGAAAATTGCGCATATTTATTTGATTATTTCAAAAGCCCCAAATATTTCAATGATTTGGCAACTTTAATTTGACGAGCTCACAAACATAATTACTACTCTAATACAAAATTACCAACCCTTATGAAAAATTAGCAACTACATTCCATTCATTTACCAACAATTATTTGGGGAGCTTAGGTTACCAACTCATAAGTAAAAATATCACTCGTATTCGAGTCACATATTGACACTTACTCGACTGTTTTGTAAGTACCAATTACTCCAACTATTTACTTACATTTCTTTGAGGCGTGTTAAGTTCAATGTAATAAACATTGGCAAGTGGACTAGAAAAAATGTTGATAATTTTTGGGGATATGTTTACTGAAAGTCCTAAAACTTGTCTAAAAAGTGAAATTAAGCCCTAAAACTTAAAAAAAAATGAATTCAAGTCCTTTCGTTAATTATGCCTAATTTGGCTAACGGAAAATGCCGACATGAATTTTGTAAAAATATTTTTCCTCTCCTACGTTGCGATGATGTGGCTAAAACGACATCGGTTTGGTCCGAATATGATTTTTTATTTAATTTTTATTTAAATAAACTAAAATTAAAAAATAGAGCTAATGACGAGGAAGGCCGGTGATGATGGGAAAATGGTCGACGGGGTCGCTGAGCCTCGATCAGGGGCCAGCGATGCTCGCTGACCCAAGCCCTTGCCCAATCACAACACTCTCCCAGATCGAGCGAGGGTCGCTGGCCCCTGCCAGTGGCACAATTCGACTAGAACTGGGCAAGGGCCAACAAGCCCTTGTGCTAATTCTCTGGCTTTTATTATTATTTTTATTTTTTGTAAAATTAATTTAAATTGAATTAAATTAAAAATCAAATTCAAGCCTAAATGACGTCATTTTAGCCACGTCATCAACCAATAAGAGAAAGAAAATGTAAAAAAAAAAAAAGCAATGTTAACATTTTTCGATATCCAAATTGAAAGGAGATTCGACCAAAAAAAATTAAGAGTTAATGAAAAGGCTTGATTACACAAATTTCACAAGTTTTAAGACTTGATTGCATTTTTTGCAAGTTGTAGGACCCAATTACATTTTCATGATCAATTTTAAGACTCCTAATGAACAAATCTCATAATTTTTTAATATATATTGGAGCGGAGGTCCCTTAAAACTATTTCCGTATGTGGGATGTTGTCCCCAAGACCCTCGAGCGAATTACCCCCTCTACACTTTTCGCTGCACCTCAACATCCAACGAGTACGAGGCAGCTATAACAACACTCTGAGAACCGGCGCTCGGAAAGAGCTTGACCAGATCATCTAGGGCTCGACTTGACCTCAGATCGGCCGAGATCTAAGTCAATCCGCGATATAGGTCGATTAGGGATAGTGGCAGCCCTAACTAGGTTCTTTGAGGTCGACGACGAATGTCGCCCTTGTGATGGTAAACGCGACAATCATTATACTTTCTTGCAAAAGTACTCAATTGAACATCAACTTGTCGCTTTGTCACGCTCTTACGCCAGTGCTAGTCATGCTCTTCTTAAATTTTTTGTACTAGTAGTTGACGCTGCTCAAATGCAAATGCTTTATCGTTTGTCCCTCAAGCTAAGAGTTTGGGCATCCATCAATGTTTCTAGGACTACTAAGTCTAGTCTTTGGTAAAACTCCGTAAATCCAAATGCCATAAATTCCAAATCAAGTACTACAGCGTATAAGTAGGATTCATAAGGACCTTCCATATCTTCTTCCCTTACAAATAGAGGCAATTCACCAAAACGAGCAAAGAAAAGCATAGTTTTCTTGATCTAAAATTATCACAGCCAAGAAGAAATTAAAAGATTTCGATTACGCTAGCTGATTCAATTCCTGGACAGGCAACCAACGATCCAATTGTGAATATAAATGGGAATCAGGAAAAGTCACGCTACTCCACATCTTTCCAACCTTTCATTACACGGACTCGAGAGCAAATATGCATTGCGCTAACCAAGGATATGAGTGAGCATTAGGGATCTATTATTGACCCTATGAACATGGACATCTATGTGCACAAGCAAACTAGACATGACCGGGTTTTAAATTAAGATGGATACTTTATAAGATCTCTCCCACAGATGAACAATTATCAGCATAAGAGAAGAAAAGGAAAAAAGCAAGAAAACCTACCCAACACAAACATATAAAGAGACAAGCTTCACAACTCCCTTGTATCACGGAATTTGCCTCATGCATAATCAGTAATGGGAATCTTGACCGGGACTCTCGGCATGCATATCCATGGAAGTATCATTGGAGCTAGTAGGGTTGTTATCCCTGATCTGATGATGAGGGTTGTTAGTTTCGTTATGTCGTGCAGCATTTCCTGACGACGTGGTGTTCGCATTATAACCACCTTGCATCAAGTGATAGTGCTGGAGGCTCCGACGCACAGGGCTTGAAAGTGCATTCGAAAAGACAGGATTTTTCCCCTGGTGATCAGGATTTCCAGAACGAGCACCCTGAATTGTTGCCGGTGCAAACGGGTTAGAAGAAACGGGGGCACCAACGTTAGCTAAATGCACCGCCGCTTGAGAATTTTGGTGCTGAGGCGGCGGCCTGGGGGACATAGGAGCATCATCTGCTGCATAGTCGAGCTCATTCTACACAAGTTCCAAGACAAAAAGGGAAAATAAATAACTTATTCAGCTGTCTTGACAAACGGCGTGCCTAATTGTTCAGGGACAAGGCCAGGAAAGAACTCAAGTGAATCCTCTAACGAATACTTTCCGTATAACGAGAAACACTTCAAATATTGCCATAACCTTCAAGGCATCTTTCACTGATGCATTATTATAAAAAATTGTTCAGGAGAAAACACCAATCTGTTTCCGTCACAGTGGTCGTTTGATGTTAGTTCAAAATTCAAATGCAGTTTATAAAAAATCCCAGAAGGCAACGGATATCATCTGTTTTCAGATGGCACAAAAAGCAACTAAGTCACATCATCTGACGGAATTTACTACCACACGAAAGTACTAAAGAAGATGTGGCAAGAAAAACCTCAGAAAAACCAACGCATGCTACAGACAAGGGTGGTAGAGGTGCCACTAACTGAATTAAATATAGTATCGTGAATAATGTCTTCGATGAATGTAAATTTTGTTTTTCTACCCAAAGCTACTAATCATCCAATAAAGCACTTGTTCTACATTAAAGACTGCTCTAACAAAAACATAACAATGAGATTAACCGAGTTTATGACTTCAAAGTTCAACCTAATGTATAGGAATCATGAAACCATTTATTGTAAATCGGGGGGAGTATAAGGTGGTATTATCCCACAAAAGCATCAGAACACTTATGCCAAGCCAAATGAATAGGAGCTGAGTTGGACGTTGCTTTCAAATAAAGTGTGCTCCATACAAGAATCTAGACTCAGTTCTTAAATACCCTTATTTTCTTATGAACCTTGACTCACTTCTTCAGCTAGAAGAATGTAACTATAGTCCTCCTGCGCAGTCATCTCCCGTTAGTATACAATAGATTTGTAATACACACATCACGTAGCATCATAGCTTCTTGCAGAATCTTCTGCAACTAAATATATACGAGGGTAAGCAACAGGACCTCCTCGGTTATGCGTATTTTTAACCTATCAGGGAAACACCTAACACGTTTTTAGCCTTCTGTGACCTCTAACATGCAAGTCAGACTCCAGACTTCTATATAAAGAAGTCAATAACAAAACCACAGAGCCAACCTATAAGTAAAACAAATCCCCAGAACCTCTCCATTAAAGAGCACCTCCCACGAGCCACTATTTATCAACCCCGCGCACAAGTATAAAACACAAAGTAATGGAAGTAAGTTATGAACACGTAAAGTGAGAAAACCAAACACAATTATGATGGGTTCTGAATATCAGCAAACCTGCAAGTATGCAATAATATCAATTGTGGACACTCTTGATCCTTCTTCTTGCTGTCTCAAAATCCATTGATAGAGTTTCTCCTAAGTAAAAATAAGGAAGAAAATGCAATTAAGTAAATTAATCACCAGCTCACGCTCTTTAATATTAGAATGCATCTAAAAAGATCAAGCAGCTAAATCTTAATCATATTCCACTAAAAACATTAGTATCCCAAGCAACTACATAAGAAGTCGTCGTCACCCCCCAGCATGGTAGCAACTCTATCCGCAAGACACCCCATAGTATCATAGACCATATCATAAGGCGAGATATGTATGGAAGAGGCATAAATAACAGATCAGAAGCTGCTGAAAAGAACAACAATGACATGAGAAGCAACTCCCTCCCCATTACAACTGTCTCGAGTGTTACAAGGGAACCAGTAAACTTATGATTTCATTCCAACTTTTGGCTTGGTAGCATTTGACTATTTGGTGTTCGTAAATCAAAACCACCAGGCATCAACCCCCTCATTGGGATATGCACCAGCCTTGCCTTTTCATTTTTATTCAAACAATCTGATAATGGGAAATGCCATCTTATCAACGCTTCCCCAGATAAACATCACTTATTGTTCGGGCATCCGAGCATCTCTAATGTCAAGGGGGTGGCAGCTGGGGGGTGGTGGATATACATACAGACTGGATACAGAGTTCACCATAAAACCTTGTTAAGGAGGTGCCATCACCAGAACATAATATGTTGAAATACTTAACGAGCATGATATGCAGAGGTAAACAATTTGTACTAAAGCCACAGATGTCGAGAATCTAGCCAAGGATGCACATCCATTAGTTAACACAGCATGAAACGTAAAAGTGAAATGTGAACATCATCTAAGATTGAAGGTCCCATCATCCCAAGAGAACATATAGTCCAGGGAAAAGGAATCAGCAGAGAGCTAGTTAGTAACAAATTCTTACTAGAGAGATCCCAGGAAACCACATGGAGCAAAAACTTCTCTGGATGCTTAAAAAAAAAAAAAAAACAGCATTTCATTTGTCATGCACTTTACAGTGCAATGCAACTCTGGTCCTCTATTTAACAGAACAAAACAAAAATATGCCAATTTGGTGCCAACTATTAATACCCTGATTAATGTACATGCAATGAATATGCACACCATGATAAATCAAATGTATCCCATAGTCATGTATGGGCAGAAGACTAATCTTTTCCTCATTTAAAGATAATGAGCTATTAACATCAAAAATCTCGTCAGAGGTGTACAAGGACAGGAAGAAGAAAAACAAACAAAAAGTAAAGCATCACAAAACTACACAGAAGCAGCACAAAATGACCATAGGGCAAACATGAATCAGAGATTGCAAAAGAGAAGTAGCCTAACATTTAAAACCCTCACACAATCTTTTGTTATATTCTTTCCAAATGCACCACATTAAAGTGGCACATTGCTCCAAGAATTCTTAAAGAGTGTTAACTCTCCAACATAGGCATTCCAGTAGCTAAATATTGGATGACGTGTCTTGGCATGAATCAGACAACCTTAGACAAGCTGAAGATATGATTCCAAAGCTTGAGGGAGAAGTCACAATGAAGAAAGAAATGGTCAAACAGATTCACCTAAATGCTTGCTTACACAACACCGATTTGTAAGGATGAAATTGCGCTTTCTGAGAACTTAAGGATCAAGGTATGTAGTTACTACATAAAGACCAAGCGACCATTCTACATAAAGTGACAATTTTAACCTAAATAAAAAGTGCCCTATATTCTGGCCCAATAAACAATGAAAGCAGAAGAGCAAAAGGTAGATCACATGCAAAAAAGCATGACTAGCAGGAGGAACTCCTTAGTATGCAAATGAAAGCCAACAGTTTGATAATTTAACAGAGGATTCAAGGGAAAACAAGACTTGTGATGGCTTGAAAAATGAAAAAGCCTATGGATGAATGTCTCCAACTGGGAACTACTTGGCGTACACAAATGATGGAGTCTTTCCTGTTCAAAGAGGTTAACGAATTAGAGTTGAAGCTAACAGAAATCTCCCTGAATAACATTTTTAGTACCCCCATTATATCAGTTTCTGCGCCATTCGTATGGAGGAGATATCTCCGGCATAGGAATCCCAAGTGTCAATCAGAAAGGGAAAGAAACAATTTAACTTTCTTTTAGGCTGGCTCTTCTCTAACCAGAGAGGAACAGCATTCTGATTCACTACCGCAAAAAATTCACCAACAGCTAGGCCAACAAGGCCATGGGAAGCGAAGAGATTGTCTATGAAGAGCAGATCTAACTGTATTAGTGTCTAGAATTGATTGTTTTCAGACAACCGAAAAACGATATTTAACATTCCATCCAGGATATTGTTTGGAGAGAAGATGACCCAAACCCCATGAGGGAAAAACTTCAGTCAAGTGAGCAAAAGAAGCGGGGTTGAGAGGGCCGTAGAATTATCTCACATAGGGTGGATCCACAAGGAAGAGTTAACAACTCATCAAAAATGACATAGATAGTATCTATCCTTATTCAGATAGCATTTATGATCAATCAAACCTCAAATTGCTGTATATGGTTACCTTCTGGTACCACACTTCATTCAAATACATTCAACTCTACGGTATACCAAAACATTATTGGAAGTTGGGAGTGTGACTGGTACATGCTTGTAGAAAACTTTCACTAATTAACTTGGATGAAACTCTTATGAGGATTAAAGCACCAAGCCTACGTGGCTTCAAAGAGGAATTCGTTCATTCGAGTTAACATGTTTCTAGAGAAGCTCTTACCCTGCATTCCTAACCATAAGTTTGTTTTGGAAATTATTCATTCCAGAAATTAGTTCTTTTCTAACATATGCCAATCAACAGGATGATATGCGACTAAATCTAATTTGAAAATCTTGCAAAGTGAGTTGGATACAATCTTTTTCTTCAGTTATTTCAATTTAGTACACCAGTAGAAGACAAAAATATCTACTTTTTAACAAGAAATACACCCTACTGCTCTCAACTTTTCTGTAAACTCTGGTTTTGGGTGGCATAATGCTGATTCCATCTGAACATAAGCCTAGAACAAGTAAAGGTGAGAACTTGTGGCGCGTGGCATGCCAACAACTATCCTTGTTTTAACTCTATAAGATCACCTTTAACTCTTCGATTATTGTTATATCCTCATGTTCGACCTCATCAACTAAAGTCATCAAAAAGCGAAGAGAAGTTGCCATGCCTATACCCTCCAAGCTAAAATTATCTTTAACAACACACATTACCAAGCAACACAACTCCAAACTCCAATACACCTAACCCAACATCAGGGGAACTCCCAGACAATGTATCATTAAATCTGACCCGTGCAAATAAGCTGCCACTCAGTCAAACTAGACCATTCTTCTAAATAATCGGATCCCATTAAAGGTGTTCGTACTCATAGTGCTACCACAAATTTTCACAAAAAATGAACGAGCACTTGCCACGCCAAGAGTGTACCGATACAAAAATATTACCAGTAAAATAATCCACAGGGCAATAGCGATTGCAAACAGCAATCTACCAAACTCGTATGAGCCCCAAAAGAGAAATGAAAGACCCAAAGCCGGACAACCGCGCACCCTAAGCAATTAACTGAGCCCAGGCACAAGGTCAATATCACGTATAACCGATCTAGAAGCCCAAAACCTCACTTTGGCTAAGCCAAGGCTTCAATTTTCGCAGCAGAGTACGCCAAAAGGATTCAAATCCAATTGCCCCATTCCAACCCTAAACAGTAACATCAGATTCTTATATCAAATCAAAACAAACAAAATCCCCACCGAAGACCCAAAGAAAACAACAAAATCCACGAATCAGGTATCAGGAAACCCCCTTCAAATCGAGCTAACGAATCAGCTAGATGTAGAATTAGAGAAAAAAAAAAAAAGGCGCGGAATCGGGTAGAGGGATACCAGCGCGTGACGTTCCCCGGATTGGAAGGAGAGGCGCTGGTGGTTCATGGCCTGCGTGTAGAGTTGGGAAAGGGAGTTGGCGGCGCTGCAGAAGGAGGAGTAGAGGCTCCGGTCCACCTCGTCGAGGCGCGACGCGACGGACTTCCTCTTCTTCGCCATGGGATGACCGAAGGGGGCGTTCTCCGATCGGAATTGAACCGCGTAGAGAGAAAGAGAGAGACGATGGCTGAGGGGAAACTGAGGGAAAAAGGCAAAGGCAAAAGTTTGGGATGCTGCAAAGGAGGTGGAGTGGGTACGTGGATATTCAGCCACGTGGATCCGTTTGTGGGTCCCCCCGCCTCCCTTCCGCACTCACGTTGCAAAACTAGGTTTACGGCTCGGACCACCGTCTCAAGAAGTCGCCCGTCCTGAAATTCGTACCCGTATGCGGCCCGTATCGATCATTTATATAGATGTCGATATTATATACGAACCCGTATCAACGATTTATACAGATTTCGAGAGATCGAGACCGTAGGGTTACTGTATTAGAAGAAGGGCTAATCATCGAAAGAACTCATAAATAAATTTCCTAATTCGAGTTGATTTTCTTATTTCCTTTTTTTTTCTGGTCAGAAAACAAAACTTCTTTTATTGATCACCCAGGTTCGAAACAAGATAAGCCCAAAACAGGGGCGTCACAACATAAAAGATCCCATAGGGATTGGGGGAGGGGGGGGGGTGGTTGACAACCAAAATTCTAGAAGAAAATTTTGGCGAAGAGCCTTGGAGATCCAATCGACAACTTTATTTGCGGACCTTCCACAGTGAGCCATGTTGGATCTAGCAATATCACCTAGAGAGGGGGTGAATAGGTAAATGGACAACTAAATTGAAATTTCTTACGGAATTAAAAATAATTTTAATACGCGATCAGTAAATAGGAACAACAAGTGATAATACAAAAATTAAAAATGCAGCAATGGAGTAGGGAAGAGAAATGAGCACGCTGAGTTTATAGTGGTTCGGCTTGTCAAGCTTACGTCCACTCTCCCACGATGACAGCCAATCGGCTGGATTTCACTATGATGAATTGAAGAGAATTACAATCGATCTGCCACTCAATTTTTTTCTCTTACAGATCCTCACAATGAATGAGATTTTGAGCACTCAGAATATTTTGGGAAATTTGGATTAACTCTTGCACTTTGGATTGTCGTTCGTTACTCTTCGTAGATCGCCATGGTTCTTCTTTTATACTCCCTTGCCTCTAAACTAGCCATTGGATACACGATCAAGGGATCGCTCTTCAATTCTTGATTGTACGTCATCAATCGTGATTGAATGAGACTGTATCAAAGAAGATATGATGACCGTTGAAATTGATTTTGAACCCTTTTGACCCAATAGCCCATACAACTGAATCTCCAGTTTCCATAAGTGGGTAAATCCAACTAGGTTCCAAAAGGATATTCTTGGAAGGTAATATCCAATTGTAGAAAATCTCTTGATTAATTGGAATGGATATTATGTCAATCGAATATCACAAACTTCCATAAAAAACCTTGCCTTGATCGGAAACCTACCGTTCGTGGGTCTTCATGTTTAGAAATGTAGAAACTGATCTACTTCGAACTTACGAAATTGATCAGCTATAATGGAATGGTAATTCTGAGATTTGATAAGGTCAATTTGTCACTGCATATAGATCTTGGTGCGAAATGGTCAAATAGAACATGTTGAATCTATCCCTCAGAAGTAACTCCATCTGAAGGTCTTCAGATGCACTCCGTCTGACCTCGTCAGAAGCACTTCTATCTGACATCGTCAGAAGCACTTCCATCTGACCAACGTCCAGAAGCACTTCCATCTGACCAATGTCCAAAGGTACTTTCATCTGACCAACGTCCAGAAGCATCTATATGACACCTCTCTCCTCGAGATTTAGTGGTATAATTAGATCCATACAACCTGCTGTTTACACATCCTTTCTACAAATCAAAATAATATGTATGACCTTTTGATAGTTTTATCAGAATCAAAATACAAAGAGAATTTTCACAACAATCTCCCCCTTTTTGATGGTGACAAAACTTAAGAAAAAATGATAAATTAAGAAGCGTATAGCGATTGATTGTTGCTCCTGCAAGCAAATATGATTAGTGATAAACTGCACAGTACACACAGTAATAGAAATAATAGAAACATGGTAATAGAAGTAATAGAAACATGGTAGAAATTCTCCCCCTTTTTGTCAACAACAAAACGAATAATGCACAAGACTGAAACATTGTTGATGGACAAAGAATAGTAGTTCAAGATAGTGTCTTTCAAAAAGAATTAAGAAGAAGAATGTGGGGGCATTTTTGAAGACGAAGGGATATCTGCATGCTCTGCATCAGCCTTCATTGAAGAGCTTCTGACATATCCTTCACCCACTTGTAAAGCATGGCCTCTAGCTTCCTGAGTTGTAGGAATTCCTGAAGGTGCTCTATCATTTCTGACTAGCGTATATGTGGGCATGCTAGCAACTTCAGCACAGAACATTCGGCCATATAGGTCGATGGAGTTCTCGAGTTTATCCACCTTATTTGCAATACCCTAGAATTGACCATCAACATTCTCTAGACTTGCCACTTTCTGTGCAATACCCTGTAATTTTTTTATCAAACTTCTGCTAAAAAATGTTCAGTTTTTGATTGATCATGTTTTCCATAGCATCCAGACTTTGAACAATGATCTGTTGAAGATTGTCCAGCTGCTTTTGAACTGCTAACTGTGGTGCAGTGGAGGATTGTCCCTGACCAGCAGAACTAGGGATTCCTGTTGGCAAGTTCTCCCCCTCAGATTGAGCCTTGGAAAAACCTGAGAAGCTAGTACTTCTGTCATAAATACATCAGAAGTTGCAGGAAAAAGCTCCCCCCGAGTTATAGCTCTTTTCCCTTTGGGCGTTGTGCTGGGCGCAGATTCTATCTCTTCATCAATGTCCATTGGTATTGACTGAGCACTCGAAAGTTGATCCTCTTGAGCAATTGCTGCTTCCAAGCTTGAGGCGGCTTTGTGAACAGTCAATCTGGTAGAGGATATGGAATAAGCCTCAATATCTTCTGCCTCTACCACCTGATCTTCTAAGGCCATCTGTGCTTGTATTTGTGTAGACCACTGCTCATAATCAAAATTGAAAAGAGTATCATCATACTCTTTTTCACTCTCTTTTCTTGTAGTATCATCTTCAGTCCACATAGTAAGGAATTCTTCCTCAGTTAGTTCACAGATGTATACAACAGTATCTTTTGACTATGTTTCATCGACATCTCCTCCTTCTTCATTGCTTTGCGCACTTTGACTCCCAGTTTCGCTTACTCCATCTGATGCACCGTTAGATTGTGTAGCTTCAGAGTCAGATTCCTCAGTTCCTTCTTTACTTTCTCTAGAATGATCATCAGATGAGGTGTCTTCTTGTTGACCCTTGATGGCCATAACCTTTCTCCTTTTTGGGGATTTCTGCTTTGACTCATCCTCGAGCTCCACAAGAACTGGCTCATTGTTCTTGTTCTTCCAGCCAATAGGAATCATTTTGAATCTCATCTTTCCCATCATAATTTCACCAGCAGTCATCGAAGGAATTTCTTGTTTGACAAGAACTATAGGAATCTTGATCTTAAAATGATTCAGTATTCTATAGATCAGACCAGCATAAGGTAGATGTCCTTTGGGCTTGAGGACTATCCTGTACATGTGAAGTAGGACCGTGTGGGCAAAAGGGATTTTCTTTCCCTGCAAAATACCACACAACAATTTTACTTCGTATTTTGAAATGTCTGTCTTTGAGGCTGCCTTTGGCCTGAGGCATTCAATGACAACCTTATGCATCATGGTGTGCTTCAGAGGGAAATCATTGTAGGCAATGTGAGACTTTGACTCTCTGGAGAAACTTATTTTTCCAGTTAAAAAGCAAAAAGCTTCTTCAACAGTAACATCCAAGGGTTTGAAAGCCCTTTTACTAGTTCCCATTATGAAAGCCAATTCATCAACATGCACGGGATATTGCTTTCTATCCACAATGAAAAACATAGAGTTAAAGTTGGCAAAATGAAGATTGGAGTAGAAATAGGCTACCAAATTAGGAAAGGTGTAACTCCTTTGGGTTATGAAGTTCTCCAAATTGACCTTTTGAAGATGCTTCCGAAGAGGGATATCATTTCTGTCAAAGTATTTCAGTTCAAACACTCTGTGTGGTATGATGCCTCTCTGTTTCAAGGACTCAAACCTGTCATTATGTGCTTGACTTTGGAACAGAGGATTAGAAAAGTTTGCATCTATATTAAACCTAATGATTTTCACAAAATCATTAAACATCACATAATCATCATCTTCAACCTTTGCCTTAGTGCAGCTAGCCTCTATTGGTGTGGGTTTTCTTGGAGTTGATTTCGAACTAGGCCCTGCTACTTTCTCTTTTCCCTTTCTAGAAACAGATTCAGGTACTTCAACAGCAATCGGTTCAACAATCTTTCCAGGCAAATTAAAAAATTCTAGCAGTTCGCTCTCACTGGCGAACTTGTGAAGATCTAATAACTTTCGCAGTTCATCATCAAAATTTCCGGCTGCCTTAATGCTATCAAACATGGGCTTAACAGTATGTGCCGTTGCTTCTTTTTCTTCAAAGTCAGATACAGACAAACCTTTTGCTTGTCGAAGGGCCTCACATTGCTCGTTGATTTCTGCTACCGACGGCCCGATGGAACTCGCATCCGGAGATGAGAGTTTTCTCTCCATCTGAGTGGGCTTCCTTGAGGCGGAGGCTGATTTCGGAGTCATGAAGATGAAAAAGTTTGGAACTTTGAGAGAGAATGGGTAGTGTCGAGGAGAAAAATTGAGAGCGAGAGAGATTTTGAACAAGTTTAGGGTTTCGAGTGAAATCGGTGTGAAGGTGGGAGATAGGAGTGACGGTTCATGGTCTTATAAAGGTAGCGGTTATTTTTAGAAACAAAATCAAAATTTTAAAAAATAGGAAAGAACTTTTCTAGTAAGTAAATCAATTACCAGCATTCAAATATTCGTAGAGAGATATGAGAAACTTACCTTAAAAAGAATTTTAAGAAATGACTGACCTTTGATTTGTGAACTTTTCTTTTTTTTTTTTTATAAAAAAAATATGATGATTTGCTTCTGACTCTCCTTCTGACTCTCCTTCTGAGGCTCCTTTTGAGTCTCCTTCTGACGCTCCTTCTGAGTCTTCTTCTGACGCTCCTTTTGGGTCTCCTTGTGACGCTCCTTCTGGTCTCCTTGTGGCGCTCCTTCTGAGTCTTCTTCTGACGCTCCTTCTGAGTCTCCTGTTCTAAAATACACTTAAGACAAAAGGTTAATGATGGCTAATTTATTTCTAATACAATTAAAGGATTCCTTATCCAAGGATTTTGTGAAAGTATCTGCAAGCTGATTTTTTGTATCAATATGTTGAATATTAACATTACCGTTCTGAACATGATCACGTATGAAATGATATTTGATCTCAATGTGCTTTGCTTTTGAGTGAAGTATGGGATTCTTTGTAAGATTTATGGCGCTTGTGTTGTCACACCGGATTTCCACATTTATATCTTCAACACCATAATCTCTGAGCTGCTGTTTTAGCCAAAGAATCTGAGTACAGCAACTTTCAAGTGGTACATATTCTGCTTTAGCTGTACTGAGAGCCATTGTACTTTGCTTCTTGGAATACCATGAGATAAGCATGTTTCCCATGAGCTGGCAAGTTCCAGATGTGCTTTTCCTATCAATTTTGCAACCTGCAAGATCTGCATCTGAGTAACCTCTTAGTGTAAAATCAGAAGTTTTAGAATACCACAAATCATAGTTGGGATAAGTCCCAATGTATTTGATTATTCTTTTGATGGCTGAAAGGTGTGATTCTTTTGGACTTGACTGAAATCTTGTGCACAAGCAGACACTGTATAAGATGTCTGGCCTTGAAGCTGTAAGATAGAGTAGTGACCCAATCATGCTTCGATATAACTTGGGGTCAACTTCTTTTCCATCTTCATCTTTGTCAAGTTTGGAGGAGTGAGACATGGGAGTTTCTGACTTCTTGTAGTTTTCCAAACCAAACTTTTTCACTATTTCCAGTGCATACTTTTCTTGATATATGAATGTTCTTTTCTGAGATTGATGAATTTGAAGTCCAAGAAAGAAACGCAATTCTCCCATCATACTCATTTCGAATTCATCATGCATCACTTTAGAGAATTTCTTGCAAAGTAACTCATTAGAAGAACCAAAGATTATATCATCAACATAAATTTGAACTAGAAGTATATCCTTACCTTGTTTTTGAATAAGGAGGGTAGTATCTACATTACCTTTTATGAAGTTGTGTTTGGATAGAAAGTTGCTCAACCTTCTATACCAAGCACGAGGTGCTTGTTTTAGTCCATAAAGTGTTTTTTTTTTAAACATAGACCAAATCCTTTCCTCTAGGTTTTTCGAAGCCAGAAGGTTGCTCAACATAGACTTCTTCTTTGATGTAGCCATTAAGGAATGCACTTTTCACATCCATCTAAAAGAATTTAAAGTCATTGTAACAAGCATAAGCAAATAGTAGCCTGATAGCTTCTAACCTGGCAACAGGTGTGTAGGTCTCATCATAGTCTATTCATTCTTCTTGAAAATAGCCTTTTGCTACAAGTCTTGCTTTGTTTCTTATAACTTTTTTTTGTCATCCAGTTTATTTCTAAATCCCACTTTGTTCCAATTACTGGACGATTTTTGGGTCTGTTGACTAATTCCCAAACATTGTTGACTTTGAACTGATGTAGCTCTTCCTGCATTGCATTTATCCAGTTCTCACCTGCTAGTGCATCTTCAATTCCTTTTGGCTCCAATTCAGACACCAATGCTATGTTACTCATTGCTTGCTTAAACTTGGATCTTGTCTTGATGCCATCACCTATGTTACCCATGATAAGTTCCTTTGGATGACTTGACTTGTGCTTCCAGTTTTTGTTGAAGTACTCATCTTAATTTTCAGTGGATTCTTTCTGTTCAGCTTCTTGGCCTTCTTCATTTGAATGAGTCTCCTTTTGAACACTTTCGGAACTGATATTTGCATCTAAGTCTTGCTTTTCTTCTGATTCTTTCTGTGAATCTGAAACTTGAGGAAGTATAGATGTTTGACTTGATTCAGATTCGTCATACTGAAGTTCTTCATCAAACTTGATGTTTATTGATTCTTCAACAACACGAGTGTTATGGTTATAGACTCTGTAGGCTTTGCTGGTTGTTGAGTATCACATGAAAATTCCTTCATCTGACCTCTCATCAAACTTTCTAATACGATCATTAGCATTCTTTAGAATAAAACACTTACAGCCAAATACATGAAAGTATGCAACATCAGGCTTTCTTTCTTTGAAAATTTCATGAGGGGTTTTCTCAATGAGGGGTCTGAGAGAAATTCGATTCAAAATATAACAAGCTATGGAAACAGCTTCAGCCCAAAAATGAGATGCAATCTTACTCTCAATCAAAAGAGTTCCTGTCATTTCTTGCAAAGAACGATTTTTCCTTTCAACTACCCCATTCTGTTGAGGAGTGCAAGGAGCAGAAAAATTGTGTTGAATTCCAAGTTCATCACAAAAGTCAGAAAAGCTTTGATTTTCAAATTCTCCCCCATGATCTGTTCTTAAGCAGGAAATGGTATAACCTTTTTCATTTTGAATTCTTTTTGCAAATCTTGAAAAAGATGTGAAGGCATCACTTTTGTGAGCAAGAAACAATACCCATGTAAATCCAGAGAAATCATCAACTACAACAAGATAGTACTTCTTACCTCTAAGACTTAAGGTTCTGTTTGGACCCAAGATATCCATATGAAGCAGCTGCAAACTTTGCTTAGAAGAAAGTTGATTTAAGGACTTGAAAGTACTTCTTACCTGCTTGCCTAGTGTGCATGCATGACAGAGTCCTCCTTTTTCAAACTTTGTTTGAGGTAAACCTCGAACAAGTCCATTTTTAGAGAGCTTTAAAATATGCTTTATGCTAATATGCCCTAATTTTCTGTGCCACAACTCAGATTCATCTTTAACAGAAATAAGACATTTTGCACTTTCAGAGTCAAAGTCAG
This sequence comes from Rhodomyrtus psidioides, assembly GCA_021437785.1. Classification (NCBI taxonomy): domain Eukaryota; kingdom Viridiplantae; phylum Streptophyta; class Magnoliopsida; order Myrtales; family Myrtaceae; genus Rhodomyrtus; species Rhodomyrtus psidioides. Next base: position 1,634,100 of record JAILYB010000077.1, on the reverse strand, counting down.
TGTTAAGAAGATAGATATTCCCATGCCTTCGACCAGTAAAACATTGCTTCTTGTCCTTGCTTATACCCGTGCATTTTATGTCTTGAAAGCAGATTTCATAACCAGAGTCATAGAGTTGACTTACAGAGATCAGATTGTAATTCAGTCCTTTGACTAAAGAAACATATTTGACAATCAAACTTCCAATCTTGACATCTCCTTTTTCAATAACCTTTCCTTTGTTTCTTCCTCCAAAAGACACACTTCTACCATTGCATTTTGATAAAGATACAAATATATCTGGATTACCAATCATGTGACTTGAGCATCCACTATCCAGAAACCATTTGTTCTTCTTTCTCTTTGCTACCTACAAGAAATGAATAACTCACTGTTTCTTTGGTACTCATATTTTCTTGGGTCCTTCTTTGTTAGTAAAACTTGATGACCTTTTGTCAACTCATTTCCAGACTTTCTTACAGTAGTCCTTAATGTAGCTAGGATCACCACAATTTACACAGGGCTGGTGTATGTGAGACTTGGTAAACTGTTTGTAAAAATACTTTCTATAAACAGTAATAGTAGGTTTGTGGAAATTTATTTTAGAAAAACAGTTTTTGAGAACACTTCCCTTTTAAAATCCAAACCTGATATATCATTAAAATATATTTGTTTAGAGATAATATTGTCCAAAGTCCTTAAACTTTGTGAAAACCTTTTTGAAGTCATATCAATTTTCTCTTTTAGAGAATCATTCTCTTTTGAAATGAGATCATGGCTTTCTTTCAACTGATGAAATTCGTGTTGTAAAAACTCAATTTTTTCTTTTTGAGAAATATTTTACTGTTTTAAAAAGGAATTTTCCTTTTTCAAAACAGAAACTTTTTCAAGAGTTTCTTTGTAACTTTTGCAAAACTCATCAATATACTCTGTAACTTTATCAGGGAGATTAGATGGACTTACCTCAGTTTCTGAATCTGAGCTTGAATCTGATTCTGAATCTGACTTAGCCATCAAACAAATGTTTGCGTAGTTATCTTCACTTTCATCAGAATCACTCAATGTTTCTGCCTTTAGAGCCTTCTTGTACTTCTCATACTTGAGCTTGTCTCTCTTTAACGTTGGACAATTCGGCTTGATATGTCATGCTTTCTTGCAATGAAAGCATATCACATTTTTGCTTTCTTGAGATTCATTTTGAGAAAAATTTTGATCACTTTTCTTCAAAGGTTTCTTTCCTTTGAAGTTTCTGGCTTTTCGAGCCATCTTTCTAAATTTCTTCACCATAAGTGCAAGTTCTTCATCATCCTCATCTTCATCATCTGTGCCAGACAAACATTGAGCAATTTCAGTTTTTAATGCAATTGATTTCTTACCTTTTTTTATCTCCCCTTTTGTTTGCCCGTTCTGTTTCATAGGATTGTAGTGTCCCAACTAGCTCATCCATTGAAAGTTATCTGATTGTTTGACATTCTTGTATGGAAGGTTTGATATAGTTCCACTCATCTGTGAGTCCTCTAAGTATCTTCCTTACTTGCATCCCCTCAGCAATGGGTGCACCTTGTCTTGCAAGTCCACTTGCTAGACTTTGAAACCTGTCTATCATATCAGCAATAGATTCGTCAGATTTCATCTTAAATGCTTCATACTCACTCAGTAAAATGCTGAGTTTTGTTTCACTCACTCTATTTGTTCCTTGAAATGTGATATGAAGGCTATCCCATATTGCTTTAGCAGATTATTCCTCTGAAACACGGTTATAAAGAGGAGTTGATAAAGCACAAAATAATGCATTGACAGCTTTGGAATCCAAGCCTCATCTTTTGGCTTTTTCAGTCTCAGTCATGGTCGTGGTAGGATTTGCTTCATTTCCAGATGTTGCACTTGCAGCAGCATTAGGTATAACACCATTTGTGACAACATCCCACATCAAATCATCATACGCCTTAAAGAACCATTTCATCTTATTGTTCCACATATTATAGTCCTTCCCATCAAAATAGGGTGGCTTATTGGCAAAGTGTGAATCGTTTGCTCCTGAAGAGTGATTACTAGACATAGTAGATCGTTAGCTCAAAAGTCAATAAACCGTAAATATGAGCAACCTGCTCTGATACCAATTGTTGGATCTAGCAATATCACCTAGAGGGGGGTGAATAGGTGAATCGACAACTAAATTGAAATTTCTTGCGGAATTAAAAATAATTTCAATACGCGATCAGTAAATAGGAACAACGAGTGATAATACAAACATTAAAAATGCAGCAATGGAGTAGGGAAGAGAAATGAGCACGTTGAGCTTATAGTGGTTCGGCTTGTCAAGCCTACGTCCACTCTCCCACGATGACAGCCGATCGGCTGGATTTCACTATGATGAATTGAAGAGAATTACAATCGATCTGCCACTCAATTTTTCTCTCTTACAGATCCTCACAATGAATGAGATTTTGAGCACTCAAAATATTTTGGATGAAATTTGGATTAACTCTTGCACTTTGGATTGTCGTTCGTCACTCTTTGTAGATCGTCAAGGTTCTTCTTTTATACTCCATTGCCTCCAAACTAGCCGTTGGATACACGATCAAGGGATCGCTCTTCAATCCTTGATTGGACGTCATTAATCGTGATTGAATGAGACTGTATCAAAGAAGATATGATAACCGTTGAAGTTGATTTTGACCTTCTGACCCAGTAGCCCATACAACTGAATCTCCAGTTTCCATATGTGGAGTAAATCCAACTAGGTTCCAAAAGGATATTCTTGGAAGGTAATATCCATTTGTAGAAAATCCCTTGATTGATTGGAAGGGATATTATGTCAATCGAATATCAAAAACTTCCATAAGAAACCTTGCCTTGATCGGAAACCTGCCGTTCGTGGGTCTTCATGTTTAGAAATGCAGAAACTGATCTACTTCGAACTTACGAAATTGATAAGCTATAATGGAATGGTAATTCTGAGATTTGATAAGGTCAATTTGTCACTGCATATAGATCTTGGTGCGAAATGGTCAAATAAGAGAACATGTTGAATCTATCCCTCAGAAGTAACTCCATCTGAAGGTCTTCAAATGCACTCCATCTGACCTCATCAAAAACACTTCTATCTGACCTCGTCAGAAGCACTTTCATCTGACCTCGTCAGAAGCACTTCCATCTGATCTCGTTAGAAGCACTTCCATCTGACCAACGTCCAGAAGCACTTCCATCTGACCAATGTCTAGAGGCACTTCCATCTGACTTCGTCAGAAGCACTTCCATCTGACCAACGTCCAGAAGCATCTATATGACACCTCTCTCCTCGAGATTTAGTGATAGAATTGGATCCATACAACCTGCTGTTTACACATCCTTTCTGCAAATCAAAACAATATGTATGACCTTTTGATAGTTTTGTCAGAATCAAAATACAAGGAGAATTTCCACAACAAGCCACGTTTAGCTTTGCGAAGTGTTGGAGTTGGGATTAGGCCTCCGGAGTTAACGCCATAATATCCCACGACATTATATCTCTCTCAAGTACGGCATCCACCAACACTTTACAGTCGGAGTCTAAGTACAGTACCTGGTCTCTTCTAGATCTGAACTTCTCTAACGCTGCAACCAGAGCTCTAACTTCTGCTTGTTGTGGCGATAAAGCTTGAATCTTTTGGCGAAACGTTCGAGTATTACACCAGATTTTCTTGGAGAATACCAGCTATCGCCGCTACGCCACTCTCTGCGTCAAAAGAGGCATCTATATTTATCTTGAGATCACGATCCTTCGGTAGAACCCAGACCGTCTGCAGGTAAGTCTGATTCTTCACTCTGTTCTTGCTGATCTTGTTCCATCTTCTGTAACTAATGATTACGGCGTTTGTTGTATCCATTACAGAGTCCAAGTTGGGGTTTTTCCTTCTAAAGATACGATCGTTTCGGGCTTTTCGGATTGACTATATAATTGACACAATTTCTTCGATGCGGGGAAGGTTTTCAGTTCTGCTTTGAATCTCTTCAAGTCATCTGTCCATTCTTGATGAATTTATGGCTGATATCTGAATGTTGATTGTAGGGTGGCTGCAAATTTTTTTCGTCCAAGGACACTGAAGAAAAAGATATTTCGCCGTCTCTATATGATATTCGCAGAAAGGGCAAAGGGCTTCTTTAATGATATTCCATTTGAGAAGATTTTCCCTGGTATGGATAGCATTTTGACACACCTTCCATAGAAAAATTCTGACTTTAGGGGGGGCTTTCATGTGCAAAATTTGGTGCCACAATTTCCTGGATGGTCTGAAAGAGGTGGAGGGTTGGTGTAGGTTCTGATCTTTGCTCTTCTTGCGGAGTGCGTTATGAGCACTTTTCACCAAAAAACCCCCCGATTTAGTAGCGATCAAAATTAGTTTATCCTTTGTATAGTGAGAACTTAGCGGAATTGTTAAGATCTCGTTGACTAAATGGACATCAAAAATTTCTCTGAGAGTTCTCTCGTCCCAGTGGGGAGTGCCCTGGTTTATCAATTCCGCTACCTTCGAGGGATCGTTGTGGTTGACTGGTCCACCTATGATACCTTGCCTCTGCCATTTGTCTTCCCAGATATTTATATTCCCTTCAGACCCAACCGACCATCTCACTTCATCACTTATAGTTTCTCTATCAATTAAAATACTCTACCAACCCCAAGATGGCGGAGAACCCTTATCTGCCTACCAAAAGTTCCTCATAGGAAAGTAAAGGCAGAGAGTTCTGACGTTGAGCTAATTGCCACGCTTGTTTACCTAGCATAGCCCTATTAAAAGCCGCTAGGTCTCTAAACCCCAAGCCACCTTTGTCTTTCCATGATTTGAGAGTCTCTCATTTTTTTCCAGTGTAATCCTACCTTTGTATCACAATTTTTCCACCAAAAGGCTGTTATCTTCCTCTCAATAGCTCTGCAGATTGAAATGGGAATCTTACAGATGGACATAGCATATTGAGGGATAGCTTGAACAACAAATTTTATGAGGATCTCCTTCCCCGCCTTCGAAATTAAATTTTCCTTCCATCTCTCTAATTTCGAGTTTGACTCTAGCCAATAGCCAAATAAACATATCCTTCTTTGATCTTCCCTAGTCAGAAGGAATACCTAAATATTTCACTGCTTTGTCCAATGTAGGTACACACAATTTTGTTGCCATGTTCCTTTTCAACTTTGGAGGACAATTAGCACTAAAGGATATCCCTGATTTGTTCAAGTTTATAGTCTGCACCGAAGCGTAACAGTAATGGTTCAGAGTCAACATTAAATTGTGGCATTCCAAAATCCTCCCTTCCAAGAAGAAAATTGAATCATCTGCGAATAAAAGATGAGATAGTGTTGGCAATACCTGTTCAGCTTTATCCCTTTTAAGGTTCCATCTTCTACTGTCTTTCTAATCATAGCCGAGAGGGAGTCAGCCATAAGGATGAAGAGATAGGGGAGATTGGATCCCCTTGCCAAATACCTCTTGATGGTTTAAAGTAAGGGAGGGGTTCTCTATTTAACTTAATACTCAGCGAAGCCGAGGTAACGTGAGTCATCACCCTGTCCACCCACCAATCGTAAAAACCCATTTTTCGCATACTAGCCTCCAAGAAGTCTCATTCCACCCTATCATATGCCTTTTTCATATCGAGCTTAAGAACCGCCAGAAATTTTTTCTTCCTTTTGCGCACTCTCATCTTATTTGAATAGGTTTTGTGAAAGCGATTTCCCCATTTTGAATGTATGTATGTGGTGAATTTGGTTATTATACACTAAAGCAAATAACTTGGGGGTAAGTACAATACAAGTGTCATAACTTCCGTACGGCACTCACTTGAGTGCCATAACTTCTTTTTTTCGCTCACCTGCGTGCCATAACTTTTCTACGGCGATCACTTGAGTGCCACTTCTGGAGAAAATTGTTCACTTGAGTGCCACTTCCGGTAAATTGTCCCACGTGGGATTTTTGTTATTTTTTTAAGACACGTGGATTTTTAAAAATTTTCTAGAATTTTTTTATTTTTATTTATTATCATTTTTTTTAGTTTTTATTTTTAAATTGTCCTACGTGGAGTTTTTATTATTATTATTATTATTATTATTATTATTATTATTATTATTATTTTAATGAAACGTGGATTTTTTTGAAATTTTTTAAATATTTTCTGGAACTTTTTCTTATTTTTAATTTATTATCATATTTTTCATTTTTAAATTGTCATATGTGGAATTATTATTATTATTATTATTATTATTATTATATTTATTTTTTAATGACACATGGATTTTTTTTAAAAAATGGAATTTATTTTTTATTTTTTATCGTATTTTCATTTTTATTTTAAAATTGTCCTACGTGGAATTTTTATTATTATTTTATTTATTTTTAACGACACATGGATTGTTTAAAAAAATTCTAAATATTTTTTGGAATTTTTTCTTATTTTTTTATTTATTAGCATATTTTCATTTTTATTTTTAAATTGTCCTATGTGGAATTTTTATTATTACTTTATTTTTTTAATGACATGTGGATTTTAAAAAAAAATATTTTATGGATTTTTTTTCTTATTTTTTATTTATTCATATTATCATTTTTTATTTTCAAATTTGCAAAATAAATAAAAACATTATAAAAAAATCCAAATGTACATTAAAATATTCAAAAAAATCATTTCACCGGTGGTACATCAGCTTTTTCGGCTGCCACGTCAGCTTTCCAGTGTCCACGTAGGTGATGATACTTAAGTGATCGATTGTTGAAAGTTACGGCACTTAAGTGATTGAAAAGAAAGTTATGGCACTCAAGTGAGCGTCGTACAAAAGTTATGGCATTTGCGGTGTACTTACCCCAATAAATGGAATGTTCAGGTTTTTTCTATGAATTTTTTGAGTGAGTGTTTTGAGAGATATTGTGATATTTATACTTATTTTGCTTTGGTGTGATCTAAGGCTAGAAAACACTTAGAACGATTGTCACTCCCCGACTCTCGAGCCCGCGACATCCCTTGTCAAATCGCCACGAGGTCACGAATGATAACGTCTCAGGCGCGTTATCGACCTATTAACTATATACGCATGCGGAAACGGTTAACTCCCAAACAACATATAATCAAACATGGATAGAATATCAGAAGCCAATCACCACAACGATTCACTAGTAGATAATTATAAACATTCATACATAACAGCAGATGAGTCTTAACCCTACTGAGCTACTAACGTACGTACATAAGCCCATACTTTGGGGCGGCTAGACAAGACCTCAAAGGGTTACTCAATTGAGTAAGACTAACTTCTCATCAACTTCCATAGATTACTCCCAACTCCATTCTTTGGTATCCACGAAGCTCCATCAGAAGAGACCTGAAAATGTTATCATACGACGGGGTGAGAATAAATCTCAGTGAATCAAGCCTAAGCTCGGTTAGGAAACTGATTCGCCCATGGCATCCTAATAGAAGGCTCACAGGGTCTCGTAGGCACGTATAACAGCCAATCACAATCACAATATGATAATCATCCACATGCACACTTACCAACCTTCGGCCACTCATAATGCAATGCTTGGCTAGGCTCCGCAGTCATATCAGTCAATCACTCAGACAATGCATCGCATCCATAAGTATGCACAAGACACCACACAAGCCCATTTATTAACGATGATCGCGCCATCGGCGCAATGAGAGGATCTACGCGATTGGCATGATTAGACTCACAAATAACGCGATCCAACACATTAGTGCGATTTAGCATTTTTCCGGCAGGACCGGGTTACGTTCTTTTTCTCTCGGCAACGGCTACTACAAGCGGTGTATCCAGTGCACCCGTTGCACGGCACGACGAGTAGGCATCTCTACACGGGGTGTCGATCCATCACAAGTTGCGACCGGCATCCGATAATCCCTTAAGACCGTACAACTGGCACATGGCATGAATTATTGTGTTTCTGGCAAGTCATGTAGTTCCATACGATAGGTACTATACGAACTTGTTAGGCAAAGCATCATCGTTTTCTCATATGATCATACAGTACACACCTCGCGATCAATTCACTTCATTATCTTTGATTAAGGCCGGATGCTCACACAAGCATGTTAAAAGACTCGGCCCAAGTCCATTTTCATGCTAAAGTGTACCCTTTGACTTCGCACGCGGTCATATGCATATGCTGACTATCCACTAGTCACCACAATCACAAACGAGGCAATTAACCTCCAAATGAATATTCAATCAATTAGTGAATATTCAAGCTCTCAATCAGCCATTCCAACGTGACGAACGACCCAATGCATATCATCAATTCAATTACAAGAAAACAAGTCTCATTAGGCAACATAAGGCTCAATTTCATGCAATGATCCTTTATTAGTCAATTCGATTTAGAAATCATCGATCGTTCGCTCGGCTCTAATCCATCACTCGCTCGCAATCAAACAACAGCAATCCAATGCTCAATCAATCAATCAATTCAATCTAGCAATCAATTAGTCACAGACGGCCTAAACTAATCCGACTAACATAATCGATCGCGGCCATTTATCCTAAACCCGATTTCTATCTAAACCGATCATGATCGTATTATTTAAATACCCTAATGGACTAATTCTAGGTGCAATTAGCGTCCTAAATAAGGATTAGGGTCAACTCACCAATCTATCTAACTCGAGCAGTCTCGGCGACGATAGCATGGGCAGCGACGGCGGCGACGAAGGGCGGTTCTCAGATCCACCTCGATTCCTCGGGCTCCTTATTTCCTCGAGCGGTGACTTGACCCGACAACGACTGGGACACGACGCGGAGGTCCCGTAAAAGGTCGGCGAGTCCGGCGAACGGCGACTAAGCTCTGGTGAGTAGAAAAACAAGGCTGGAAAACAGGGGAACCGAGCGAAGCTAAAGGTGTCGGGGCTGGTTTGGTGGTTTCTCAGACCAGCAAGTAGGAACAACGGCTCTACCAGGTGTCGGGGGGTTTTACGAGGCCGAAGGCTAGCCGGTAACAGCGGCGAAGGGCGATCGAAAGCGGCGGACAGAGGTTCAGCCAGAACAGGGCAGGGCGTGAATGAAAACATGGGAGGTTGGGCCGACTGATTCGGGGCTCACGAGCGATGGGTGGCCACCAATGGTCTTGGCCGACGACGGGGGGTCGAGGGGGCTTGTTGGGGTCGGTCGGCGAGCGACGGAGCTGGGCAAGAGGCGGCGGATCTGCGGTGGAGAGGCTTCGGGGCCAAAACAGGGCACGACGGCCTCTCGAACTGTTTCGCGGCTCTAGGGTGGCTCACGATGGCTAATGACAGTCGTGTGGTGGCATGGGGGTCGGAGGGTCGACGGAGTGGAGTAAGATGGCGGTCCTAAGTGGCGGCAAGGGTCGTCGAAGCTCGAACGGCCCACGGATGCCGAAATAGGGCAGGCGGCTTCGAGGTCTGCTTTGCGGCGGCCCGGCGACACACAGTGGTTGGAGCTGGGTTAAGGCGGCAACAGAGTTACGGAGGAGGCCGGAGTGGTGGTCGGAGGTGGTGGTGAGGGCTGACGTAGCCCGAGCGGCACCTGAAGCCGAAACAAGGCAACTAGGGGGCTCGGCTTCTCGGGGCAGCTTCGGTAGTTCGACGGCTTGACGGCAGCTGGCAGCGGCGAAGGTGCGACGACGGAGGAGGCTGAAGGTCGAAGACGGTAGCTGACCGTGGTGGTTCGCACAAAACGAAGAGGAAGGATGAGGAGATGGGTTCGGCTAGGGGGAGTCTACGAACCAGAGAAGGGAGAGAACAGAGAGAGGGCTAGCGTAAGAGAGAGAGAAAGAAGATTGATGAGTGATGGATGTGATTAATGAGAGTTGACTAGAGGTGGTGTCCACGAAATTTGAATTATTTGAGGGCAATTTGGTATTTCAATAAATCGGGACTGAAATAAAATTTGGTACACCGGACGAAGGGAAAATTCGGTAATTTCACAGGCTAGACTCGGTCAGGATTAGGCGCGGGCGCGAGGATTGAAATCCTAATTCGCGATGGCTAAGAATTTCGATGCCTAATCTAAACTAACTGAAACCTCAAAATTCGTCCAAGTATCGTCCCTTAAATCCGTACGATCCAAATTCATATTTATACTAAAATTCAATTTAATTCTTTTTATTGAATTCAGGCAATTTACAAGAGTCGAATTTCTAGGGCGACACAACTCTCCCAACTTTAAGAAATTTCATCCTCGAAATTACAGTACAGTCACAACTACTCAAAAAATACGGGTAACTACTCCTCATGACTTCCTCGTTCTCCCAGATAGCTCATTCGATTCCATGGTGTTGCCAAATCACCTTGACCAACGGAATTGTCTTACTCCGGAGCACTTGCTCTTCTCTATCCATGATTCTGACTGGTCGCTCCACGTACGATGCTTGCTCATCTAGATCAATCTCCTCATAACTCAATGCGTGAGTGGGGTCTGGCTCGCACTTCCTCAACATCGACACGTGGAAGATCTTATGTACCTTAGCAAGTCTCGGTAACAACGCCAGACGATAAGTCAGATTTCCAATCTAGTCCGGGATCTCGAACGGTCCGACATACCTTGTGCTCAATTTTCCTTTCTCGCCGAAACGAGATGTCCCTCTCATAGGCGGCACCTTCAGAAATGCATGATCGCCCACTTGAAACTCCAAAGTTTTGCGTCTCCTATCAGCGTAACTATTCTGACGAATCTGAGCTGTCCTCAGTCTGTCTCTGATGACCTTAATAGCTTCCATAGACCATTCCACTAACTCAGGGCCGGTGGTCTTCCTTTCACCAACCTCATTCCAACAGACTAGCGTTCTATACGCTCTACCATACAATGCTTCGAAAAGCATCATCTTAATGCTCTGTTGATAACTGTTATTTAAGCAAACTCCACCAGGTGCCATTGTTCCTCCCAACTACCTTGAAATTCAAACGCATGCCCCCAGTATGTTTTCCAAAGTTTGAATTGTCCTTTCAGACTGGCCATCTGTCTATGGGTAATAGGCCATACTGAACTGTAGTTTCGTTTCCTAAAATTTCATACCACGCCCGCTTCAAATCAATCCTTAGCTCTGCTCAGTGCACCGAAACCATAATGTGACCATCAAACCTAAGTCAGATTCAAACCTACGATCCTCGATTACCAAACTGACATAATTCCATATCCACAATTCGTTTAAACCGGTTAAATTGTCCAACTTCAAAGATTTAACCGGAATCCCCACTATCTGAACTTGTTGTCCAATTCAACTGTTAGTTGTCATAATAACTACAGAAATTATCCATTCCCACGGGTCGATTGACCACCTCTTAACTTCTAATGAGCAGAGTTTAACGCTGCTTCTCCTTTTGTTCCATAGATGTCAATCATAATTAACACTAATGGCAATTTGGGCATTCTACTTACATGGAGAAGGTCGACTAATGATTCGCCTCTTCTTCGATCGATTACATAATAATCAATATTCGGTTGATTAGTTTGATCAACGCTCTGAGGTTTGGAATCACCACTTGTCAACTCTTGAAACATCTGAAGAATCACTGAACTCAGGCGCCAAATCAAACCGAGGGTCGGGCCGTCCATTCTGTCAAACAGGGTCAACTCACAAGCGACTGGTGAGTCGAGGACCACCTCAAATATCCTGGTTTAGGGATGGAATCACCCGTTCCTAGACTGATGGTACAATCGAACACTATCGAGATTACCTCTCATGACCAATTCAAATTAATGCATGATTAGTTCGTCTCGACCCATATTCTTCCAACAATGTCACACGGCTCAAGGTGATCAACCTTTTGACTAATGCGCGATTGGTATAGGGTTCTAGTACAATTCATTCCTCACTGGGTCCATGGCCATCCTAAATATAGATCAATGCTAGCTCGTAAATCATGCCACGAATCCCTGGTCGACTTCAAGGTGATCTTATGGTTGACTTACAGCTGAGCGAGATCAACCCAATTCGATCCATGCTTGATTTAAGATTGCCACACGGTCGAATCTCAATCAACAGCATAACCGACCGGCAAATCAGGTCATCATCCACGTCGAGGGCTACTTCTAAATTCTCGGTGGCCTCCTCAACCCTTGGTCATTGTTTGCGAGTAGTTCGAGTCCTAAGCTTGGGTCGGTCCTAGGTCTTGGGGCATCACATTCACGCCAAGCTAAATTTCCTTCATATTGTTATAATCTGAACATGCATCATCAATCTGCTTACTGCACTCCAAACTGAGTCATTTCTCCATTGACTTCTTGGAAGTTTCATCACAAGTCTATTGTGATCTTCTCCCACCCTTATTCTAGAATCCTCAACGATAGCAATAGTTCACTAGACTTGTAACGCTGCGCTTTGACTTATCAATACACCAAAATCTTAACCCTTCGCTTGGCCATACTAGCCTTCCTATCAACCCCTTAGTAACCTTACCTCAAATCTTGATGTCTCCATGAGCTGTCCGAACTAATGTTATGGCTACTACGATGGGTCCCTATAGGTTCTCTGCTTTCTCCAAAAGCAAGACCATTAAAGTCATCATTCCAAGAAACTATGTGGTCCTACTATACTTCCGATGCGCACTCAGATAACTAGCCTTTCTTATCTGTCACATCTCGCAATCTTAATCTTATCCTGGGCTACCACCAATCTCAATAACGCATATGTCTAACTGGTAACCTCACTACGTTGTCCACTATTAGAATGCCACTACAAACCTTTTTGTTCCTCCCCGCAGTCTTTGTTTCATGTATTGTCTAACGTTTCACTAGCTACAGTCCTTCGATAGTGCACACTCCACCACGACCTTATCGGCTCGCGGGTTGGCTGAACCATACTGTTTCAAGTCGTTACAAGGTTGCGCTGGTCATACTACAAGGCCTTCTTCGATCAAAATTCGGAAGTATGACCCAACCATCACCAATTCTGCAAAGCACATAAGTCTTACTTACCCATGACATTTCGATTCATCCACAATTTTCTGTCTATCACCCGAAATATGACACGACGCACTTACATATGTGCTTTTCACTTTTAGATCCAACTTTAAGCATGTATAGAGAGAGATTTTTGTCACTATTCATCACACCATTTGCTTTCACATCAATCTTTATCAGTCCGAACCTTCCAACTCTTCGAGCGACCATTACATCTTAGAGGTCGACTTCTTAGTCCACGTTCGCCTCTTTTGCGCATATTTACCTAGTCATTAATCAGGATCGGAGAGAAGATCGATAACTAGGGCCATCAAAGCAAAATGGAACTTCAAACTTATGCAATCCACAAAATACTAGTCGTCTTAATACAAACCCACGTTCATAAGTCAACCAACAAAAACCTTTTCAAACGCGATTAGCTAAGGCTAATCTATAACTAGAACATCCTACTGCGACGTCACACCACCCTTAGCAGAGTCAATCTAGGTTGCCTTGCTGAATGTCTTCTCGTGGTTGTCCTTCTTGCGGCAGTGGTACTTGGACTGTTTTCTGTCTCAGCGGACAATCCTTCACTTGGTGATAGAGCTGGCCACATTCGAAGCATGCTCCCCCTCTGTACGGACACGGATCATTCCCATGCTTATGGTGACACATGCGACATCTCTCACTTTGGTGGAACATCGACTTTTTGATTACACATTTCCGGCTAGACGAAATGTGATACTTGTTGCCATACATTGGTTTCTTCCTTATCCTTTGATTATCCCTAGAAGGAGGCACAAATCGTGATCCAAATGCAATTGTTCTTTCAGCCATGTTCCTCTCCACAGATTGGGTCATTTCATACAATTCGCCGAAGTTCAGCGACACTAGTTGTTCCTTAATCTCCGGCTTTAATCCCTTTCGAAATCTTCTCGTCCTAATCACTGGATCACCAATTACTCGTGGTGCATACCTTGACAGTTCAGGGAATTTCGCCTCATATTGCTCTACTGTCATTTGGTCCTGTCGAAATTGCAAGAATTCAACCATCTTTTTCTCTCCCTACAATCTAGAAAGTACTTGCCATAGAAAGCTTCAACGAAGGCATCCCATACCGGGACTATACCTTCGGGGAAGATCTTTCCTCGTGTGACTTTTCACCACGCATTAGCGTTACCTTGTAGTTGGCAAACGACTAGCGTCACCTTGTCCTTTTCAGAGTATCTCAGCATGGCGAATGCCTTCTCTATTTTCATAATCCACCAGATTGCAGCCTCTAGATCTCCTACCTCTTTAAACTTCGACGGCTCAAGGTTCAAAAACTGCTCCATCAACTTGAGTATCGATCTCACACCTTCTCGCTTCCAGTCAACGAGTCTTCACGCGAAGCGGTGGTGGCGGCAGCATTAGCTCGACTCCTTACTTGCTGGCCAACTACAACTCCCAAAGTTTCCCACGCCTATAGGATCCCATCCACTCTGGGATCTTCTTGAGCTATCCTTCTACAAGGCACCCTCTCATTATGGTTATTCATTATATAGGTAACTTACGGAGTCCTGTCCACCCCAGGCAACACGTAATGAGATTATCAACAATCAGTCAAAAACTTAGGTAACAAGCACATGCAAAAGCTTACGATCCTGCTAACTATCTCAAATCCCGGCGCTCCTTATCACTCCAGGCCAATGACCATATGGATCAGGCTGACCTTACTATGATACCACCTTGGGCGGGGATGTCACGCCCCGACTCTCGAGCTCGCGACATCCCTTGCCAAATCGCCACGAGGTCACGAAGGATAACATCTCAGGCGCGTTATCGACCTATTAACTATATACGCATGCGGAAACGGTTAACTCCCGGACAGCATATAATCAAATAGGTATAGAATAGCAGGAGCCAATCACCACAACGATTCACCAGTAGATAATTATAAACATTCATACATAATAGAAGATGAGTCTTAACCCTATTGAGCTACTAACGTATGTACAAAACCCCATACTTCGGGGCGGCTAGACAAGACCTCAAAGGGTTACTCGATCGGGCAAGACTAACTTCTCATCAACTTCCACAGATTACTCCCAACTCCATTATTTGGTATCCATGAAGCTCCATCAGAAGGAAGTGTTTGTGGATGATTCAATATGACAAGAAGAATGAGAGGAAGTGTTTTCGGATGATTCAGTATGATGAGAAGAATGAGAGGGGGAGGGGGTCTGGTGGATGGGTAACTTATGGTTCTTCCATTTCTTCTTCAACAACCCGATCAGCCATCATGATATTTGCTACAGCAGATTGTGAACCAGAAGCATCATATGAATTTGACTCAAAGGATGATGCAGAGGAAGAGTCATTCTAAAAGGAGTTACAATGGAGAGATTCCGCTGTATTTATGGAAGAAATCGAAGGAACCTAATGCCTAAGAAAACTTTCCAAAGGATTTGAGATCATACAAGAATGAGCTGGTTGAGGCGGAGAATGAGGTGGAGAAGGTTCTGGCGGGGCTGTCGGGGGAACCGGAGGTGATGAAGCTTTTTTCTTGCCTCAAGTGTTTCGAGATTCTTTGTCTCGATCCCATTTATTCTGGCGATCTTGGAGAGACAAGATATTATTCTTTGGAAGTGGTGCGGCTGAGCTAAGAACAGCTGCAAATGAAGAATTGGAAGATCCTGAGGGAGGTTCTGAAGGTGTGAAAGGGAATAGAAGAGGATCAATTGAAAATAGAGATTTTTGCTCAGAAAGAGCTTTTTGTTCCTGTAATATCTGGATCTAGCGCCTGAGCTTTTCTATCTCGGGAGTTTAGTCTTCCAGATAATGGCTGGGAGGGATCTATTTGGTCTCTAGCAAATGGAGTCTCTTCTGAAAATCCTCTAGCATCTTTTTCGAGACAAAAGTCGTCTAGTCTACTCGCTCAAGACAGGTAGCAACTGTATTTAGGGCCACATTCTAGGGAAGGATATTTTCTGTTTTCTAATTAAGAACAGTTTCAAACGGAGTAGGTACCTTTTCGCCTTCCTTGAATATCAATATCGTTAGGAGCAGGGATTTTTGGGGCATGATAGTATTTCTGTTGCTGATCAGAGAAACTTTCTACAGGAGGGAATCTAAAGGTAGAATTAAATTCAGATTTTGCAGGCTGTAGTGGAGGGAAATCCTGAGGCCTAAACATGCAAGTACTGGGTAAAACTGAGGAGGGTCAGGTTGTGGGGCGCATGTATATGGCTTTGGGAGTTTAATGGGATAAGAGTTTTATTATTCTCGAGAATAAAATTATTACCAGTCAGGCTTTAAGTAGCTTGAGTGGCTTGAGGTAACAGCTCGAGGCTATTGTCAAGCTCTCTATTCCAAATCAGGCAAGTCAATCTTAGACAGTCAACAAGTTGATCAGAGCATGAAAAACCCTTGACTTGCTTCCCTCGATGTGCCTCTCAAAATGATTGAGGAAAAAAGTGTTCAATCGCTAGCGGTGGTGGAACCAACCAAGATGTATAAGGGCAATTTTCCTAATTAATGTTTTTTTAAAAAAAAAATTAACAAAATAATACTAAAATAAAAGTAATTACCAAATTGGGTGTCAATCGACAATTGGGCCGCCGATTGGCACCCAATTTGGAAGTTGGGCCGCATTCGGCGACCCAACCACCGATTGGGAACCCCAATCAGCACTTGGGCCGCCGATTGGGGCCTCAATTTGAATATGGGCCCCATTCGGCGGCCCAGCTTCCTCATTCAGGCCCCAATCGGCGGCCCAATCGCCGATTGGGGCCGCAAGCCATTTTTTTAATTTTAATTATTTAATTTATATATTTTTTTATAAAAGTAATTATTAAATAATAAATTATATTGAAATTACGTAAATTTTGAGAAAAAAAAAACAAGCACTACATAATTCATATTCCACCATTAAAATTTACTTTTAATTTATATTTTTATCATAAAAGCTGCAATTAAATAATAAATTATATTAAAATGATATAAAATTTGAGAAAAAAAAGAACAAGCACTACATAATTCATATTTTACCATTAAAATATACTTTTAATTTATATTTTGTATGTTATCAATTACATAATAAATTATATTGAAATTACGTAACGTTGAAGAAAAAAAGACAAGCACCACATAATTCATATTCCACCATTAAAATTTACTTTTAATTTATATTTTGTATAAAAGTTTCAATTAAATAATAAAATATGTTAAAATTACATAAATTACGTGGGAAAACAAAATAAACATTGCATAATTCATATTCCACCATTAAAATTTACTTTTAATTTATATTTTTTATAAAAGTTTCAATTAAATAATAAATTATATTAAAATTATGTAAATTACGAGGGAAAAAAAATAAGCACTGCATAATTCATAGTCCACCATTAAAATTTACAGTTAATTTATATTTTTTTATTAATCTAATTATTAACTAATTAATTTTTTTAATTTTTTTATTTTTAAGTGGAGTGCTGCAGCACCACGTTGCAGCACCACGTGCTGCTGCAAACTGCAGCAGCATTAATTTTTTTTTTTTAAAAGCAGCAGCAATTTGTGGTGCTGCAGCACCTACTGGTAGCACCAGTAGGTGCTTTCGATTATTGGTGCTCTTTGCACCAATAATCGCTGCTACAAGCCTGCAGCAGCAATAATGTTGCTGCAGGCTTGTAACAGCAAGTGGTTCGACTCCTCTATTAAGCAGAGCCGAACCCTCCCTTACCCCCTTCACTTGTTATTTTCTCTGTTTCACTCTCGCGCTTCTTCCTTCCCTCATTTTCATCTGAAGCTCTTGCGGTCCGCTCGTTCCTCACTTTCGTGCCGTTGTTTCAATATTTTTTATCATAATGTTTGTCACGCTATTACTCCCTCACTAAGTTTTCGCTGGTGCTTTCTGACGCAGTAAGTGTATAGCACAGTTGTTGTTATTTATATTGTTAATATATTTGTTGTGTTTGAGGAAAAAATAACGTTTTGATCTGGTGTTTTCTATTGGCAGGTTAAGCTTGTAAATTTGGTGCGTGATTTATTTTGAAAATTTGAGGTAAATTTCATTGTAATGATTTTTGACATTTTCGTAAGCATAAATGTATTTATTTGATTTTTATTTATATCTGCATCATTTGTGTAACTTATAGGTGTTATTAATAATATTTTTTAAATTTTGTCAAATGTTATGATAATAATTATAATGTGTACTGGATTTTTATGTAGTCGTTAATAATTTCTACTGCTTGACGAGTTCAAAATGAATTTGTCAACTAAAAAAAAAAAGATAAAATGGCACGAGAAGTGTGGGCAGGGTTCGAGCCGGTTCGAAAAAATATACATAGAAAATGATAAAATTCGAGTAAATAAGTAATTTGTATATTAAAGACTGATTAAAAATTTGTTCAGAACATCATAGAATACTTTTAAAAATTCGGCAAGAAATTTATAAATACAAAAAAAAAACATGTTAAATTAGTATAATTTGATCTGGTGTTTTCTATTGGCAGGTTAAGCTTGTTAATTCGGTGCGTGATCCAGCAGTATGCACATCAGGCTGGTATGTTGGGAATTTCATAGTTTTATGCAATTGTAGCTGAACACCAAATGCTACATGATTCTGAGGAAGGTTTTAATGTTGGTGAAGACGAACAAGGTGTGCATAATGAGTACATGCATTGGGATGATGATGCTTATGATGACGATGATAGTGATAATGATGATCATCATAACGATATTGATGATGAAGAAAATATTGATGAAGAAGATGATGCTTGGATGGACACTGCTGACAGCGATGAACAGGATGTCGGAGGAGACGGCGACGAGCAAGATGTCGAAGGTGACAGCTATTAAGAAGATGTCGGAGGTGATGATATAGAGGCTTACTACAACACCCATTGTAGTGATCCCATTACGCCGTTCGTACGTCCAAAGCCCTATTCGGAGATTGATTTTGATTTGATGCGAGACGATACAACCGCGAAGCCGGGCGGCAGCGTATTTGATCCCGCGAAAGAATTTTTCATTGACATGTTATTTTCATCGCGGGACGCAGTGCAGTCGGTTGCGAAAGAATACTCTATTAGAAGAAATCATAAGTTTCGTTGCAAGGTCACGAATCGGACAGAATATGTGATAATATGTGGTAATATGAATGGAGCGTGCCATTGGAGGCTCCGCGTGACTACCAAAGGCGTTGGCTTGTTTTAGAAAATAGCTAAGTACAGTGGGCCACATACATGCATTAATCCGCCATTGTCACAGGATCATCGGCACGTTGATAAAAAATACATCTGCAGCTTTATAGAACCAATGATCGATGCCCAACCAGATATCAAAATCAAGCCACTCATGGCCGAAATTCGTGACAAACTGAACTTCCAACGTAGTTACCGTAAAACCTGGAAGGCCAAACAAATGGCGATTGCCAAAATTTATGGAGGATGGGATGAGTCATATGGTAGATTGAGAAAGTACATGAAAGAAATGGAACGTAATAATCCAAGTTCTCATTTTGTTATCGAGGGTAAGGTGAAACAAGATCAGAGCTGTATGCTTTTCAACCGGATGTTTTGGACGTTCCAGCAGACGATTCAAGGCTTCAAGCTATGTCGTCCTGTGATATTTATCGATGGCACTCATTTGTACGGGAAATACAAAGGAACGCTTCTTTGTGCGGCCACACTTGATGGCAACAATCACATTTTCCCTTTGGCATTTGCTGTGGTTGAAATAGAAAATGTAGACAATTGGAAGTGGTTTATGCATATGTTGCGGCGATATGTGATCGGGATGAGAGAAATTTGTGTGATATCAGACAGGCATGCCGGGATTCAACAAGCAATGGACACAACAAGGTGGCGTCCTCCACATGCCCCTCATAGATTTTGCATTCGGCACCTTGCGAACAACTACAACAAACAATTCAAAAATGCCGAAGGGAAAAAATATATTCGAATGGCAGGTAAGATTTGCAATTTTGTAAATTTCACGAAAGTTTGTGTTCATAAATTTGAATGTGAGTTGCTAATTATTAGTGCAATGTACAGCTTACGAGTATCAAAAGCGCAAGTTCGATTGGCTTATGAGCCGAATTAGGCAGTTTGACCGCGAAACAGCTGAATGGTGTGATCAGCTCCCAAAAGAAAAATGGACAAGAGCTTATGATGAAGGGAAGAGATATGGTTCGATGACGACGAATCTAGTTGAATCTGTTAACGGGATGTTGAAGGGTTTTCGTGGGCTGCCAATAACAGCCATGGTGGAAAACATATTCTATTAGTTAAATCAATATTTTGACACGAGACGAACAACATACACGAATCAGCAGGCGGAAGGATTTCGATATACGCATTTTGTGGGTGAGGCTCTCCGGAAATCCAGTCAAAAGGCAAATGGGAATCAAGTTAGACGTTTCGACTCTGAAAGAGGGATTTTCGAAGTGAGAACTGCAAGTGATAGAACAAGAGGATCAGGGGGCCACAAACAGGTAGTGAACTTACACGAATGAACATGCTCATGTGGGAAATTTGACCAGCTGAAAATCCCATGTTCCCACGTAATCGCAGCATGTCAAGCATCTGGAATTGACCACAACATGTACGTAGATGAATGTTATACGTTGGCCAAAACCCGTCAGTGCTATCACTACTCGTTTGTGCCGTTGGGAGATCCTTATTACTGGCATGAGCATAATGTGCTGCCATTAGTGCCAGACCCGGTTCGTCTTCGTCCGAAAGGAAGGCCCCGTGCATCACGAATAAGAAATGAGATGGACTGGACAACGCCAAGCACATCGCGTATCCATTGCGAAAACTGTGGCAAATCAGGGCACAATAGGCAAACTTGTAGACATAGACTGTCTCAACAGTAGCTCGCATTTGTTCGACGAACTTTTGTAATGAAACTATATTATTATTGGATCGATATTTATTACGTAATTTTTTCTATAACAAATATGTGAAATTTTCGTAAATTATATAATATCACGATTGCGCGATTATATATGTTCCATGTCTACATTAGATATGTTAATTTTTTATAATGTTATAATATCACCATTGTGTAGATATGGATCAGAGGTCTTACATTCAGCCAGGCTCTGAGGATGATTCGCTACTCACTGGCCAGGCCGGACACAGATCGGAGCACGTATGGATCGGTGAGGTAAGTGAAGGATTTATAGTTGATCTGTCGTTGTTTAAGCGCTTTTGACGAAACTGCAATTAACTGTTCATGTCAAATTTCACAGATACATCCGGCGCAGCCCCTTCGATGTCAGCGAGCGATGCTACGTAGAGGCCGCCTTGATCCGCGCATACGCATGTACCTGCAAAATTCTGGATTTTACGGTGTTTATAATATGGGTTACGTCCAGCTCGATTGGCATTTAATTACTGCACTAGTAGAGCGGTGGAGACTCGAGACTCACACCTTCCATATGCCGGAAGGTGAATGTACGATCACGCTATAGGACATAGGAGTGCTTACAGGGCTTCCCATCGATGGAGAAGCAGTTACTTGGCCCCCTGTTATGGATTGGGGCGCTACCTGTGACGATTTACTTGGTGCTCGGCCACCAGAGTTGAAAGGCTCACAGATAAGTTTGTCTTGGTTGGCACAACGCTTCGCAAATCTTCCGGCAGATGCATATGAGGTCGTCATAGTGCAGTATGCGAGGGCATTCATTCTCCAACTACTTGGAGGATCTATTTTCATGGACAAATCAGGTGCCCGAGTTAGTTTGCACTTTCTTCCACTACTAGCGAATATTGAGGCCCTTACGCAGTACAGTTGGGGTTCAGCAGCACTAGCGTGGTTGTATCGGGAGTTATGCCGTGGAACCCACCATGAGGCGAAGCAAATGGGCGGTGCGCTACATGTATTGCAAATTTGGGCGTGGGAGCGCATCAGATGTATCTCCCCATCCGTGTACAATGATGATCCTTTCCCAGATACGCCTCTCAGTACTCGGTATGTGATCTATTGCATTTTCAGTTCGGGCTCATTAATTCTTATCCGGCTGTGTAGTATATGAAAGTGTAATATATATATATATATATATTGTAGCTGGGTTGTAGGCAAAAACACAACGGAGATCCCCACGCATACTTTGACACATCTGCGCTACCAACTGGACAGATTGATATCCAAAGATGTAAATAATGATGGCAACAAATGAGTTTAAATATTCGATTGAGTATTCATTTAATTTTAGATATTTTAATATGATGTTACCTTTTAAATTAATTATTCATTTAATTTTAGATGTTTTAATATGATGTTACCTTTTAAATTAATTATTCGTTTAATTTTAGATTTTTTATTACGATGACAGATTACTTGGGAGCCCTATACTAATGTCATGTCTAGTCTACCGGCGTACTGCCTTCAGGGACATCGTTATTGGAAGGCGAAGGTCCCACTCATTTGCCACTGGATAGTTGAGTGGCACTACCCAGACCGAGTACTTCGGCAGTTTGGTTTGCAGCAGAAAATACCTATAGGTCTCAAGGATCATACTGCCTTCAACGATATCGACAATACGTCGCCCAGGACGGATTGGGTGGATAGGCACATGGACAGCATCAATTTGTGGGGTAGACGGCAAGCACGTATCATCAGGGGTGATCGTATAACGGAGGATGTCCACTTTCATTCAGGATATTTGGAGTGGTTCCGTAGACATACACGGAAATGGATTTCTGTTACAGGAGCTGCAGCAGGTTCAACGGTTTGTGCAAACACTCTTAATTTAATTTATTAATTATTTTTTCGTAACATAAGTTATTGCCAATTGATAACTTTTGTTAATTTTTTTTATATCACTACCAGACCGATGGCCTCGAACACGCGGTTCATATAATGAAGGGGTCTCGATCTCCTGAGGACATGGATTACGTGGAGAGTCTACTTGAGACATTGCTATATGCCCAGAAGGAGGAGAGGCGCCTAGTCACAGCCGTGCCACCGCCACAACCACCGATGACAGCGGGACCCAATGAGTCGGATGAAGATGTCCCATCCGAGCCTGTTCAGCCGTTCAGGAGGACCCCTCGAGCTCGTCTAGTAGGTCATGTCGTCCCTTACACCATCGAGTATCATACGACATATTTTGATGAAGGATTCGAGCAGTTTGCCGCCCCATTTACTGAGGGATCTGCTTTTGTGTCTCCTGACTATACACAACAGCAGACTCCATATGCTTATCCGGCTTCATATGACGATTTCCCTCCTTACACTCCAGGCCTTCCTACAGTTGGACATGCACAGTCTGGCTGTGGCATATTTCCACAAGATATGCCTTCATCATCGACTCAACCTCCTCATCGGCGATATCACCTTCGACCTCCCGAGCACCGAAGACAACCTGATTGTGGAACATGAGGTCATGTTGGAGGACGACGTCGTCACCAGATGTAAATGTGGTTGTTAATGAAATTCCATATTTTTCATGTCTTAGCACCCATGTCTCAGTACCTTTATTTTATGATTACTAATTATTTACGTAATTCCAATATAATTTATTATTTAATGAAAAATTTTATAACAAAAATATAAATTATGAGTCAATTTTAATGGTGGAATATGAATTATGTACTACTTTTTTTTCCTCAGGCATGCCGTAATTCCCATATAATTTATTATTTACTTGAAAACTTTTACAAACAATATAAATTGCCCAATTTTTAATGGTGGATACTTGCGTCAATTATCTAACCACAAGACGCTACCATCGACGTCTCTGTTATGTTACACGGACGCGTGCTGTCGATTTTTTTGCATATCGGACACACTCGCATGTCCCATGGTGTAATCTAGAAAAATTCTAAAAAATTGAGGGCAAAAAAGTAAATGGAGAAAAATCTGAAAATTCACTAATTGTTAAAAGTAAATTTTAATGGTGGTATATGAATTATGTAGTGTTTATTTATTTTCCTCAAAGTTACGTAATTTCAATATAATTTATTATTTAATAATTAATTTTATAAAAAAAGTTGCTTTTAATTTATATTACTACATAATTATATAGTCGTTGTCTTTTTTTTTTCTCAAAGTTTACGTAATTATAATATAATTTATTAGTTAATAATTGATAATATAAAAATTATAAATTACAAGTCAATTTTAATGGTGGAATAAGAATTGTGTAGTTCTTGTCTTTTTTTGGTAATTATTCTCAAAGTTTACGTAATTCCAATATAATTTATTATGTAATTGATAATATAAAAATTATAAATTAAAAGTAAATTTTAATGGTGGAAAATGAATTATGTAGTGCTTGTCTTTTTTTCCTCAAAGTTTACGTAATTCCAATATAATTTATTATGTAATTGATAATATAAAAATATAAATTAAAAGTAAATTTTAATGGTGGAATATGAATTATGCAATGTTTGTTTTTTTCCCACGTAATTTATGTAATTTTAACATATTTTATTATTTAATTGAAACTTTTATACAAAATATAAATTAAAAGTAAATTTTAATGGTGGAATATGAATTATGTGGTGCTTGTCTTTTTTTCTTCAACGTTACGTAATTTCAATAAAATTTATTATGTAATTGATAATATACAAAATATAAATTAAAAGTATATTTTAATGGTGAAATATGAATTGTGTAGTGCTTGTTCTTTTTTTTTTTCTCAAATTTTATATCATTTTAATATAATTTATTATTTAATTGAAGCTTTTATAAAAAAATTATAAATTAAAAGTAAATTTTAATGGTGGAATATGAATTATGCAGTGTTTATTTTTTTTCCCACGTAATTTATGTAATTTTAACATATTTTATTATTTAATTGAAACTTTTATACAAAATATAAATTAAAAGTAAATTTTAATGGTGGAATATGAATTATGTGGTGCTTGTCTTTTTTTCCTCAAAGTTACGTAATTTCAATATAATTTATTATGTAATTGATAATATACAAAATATAAATTAAAAGTATATTTTAATGGTAAAATATGAATTATGTAGTGCTTGTTCTTTTTTTTTTCTCAAATTTTATATCATTTTAATATAATTTATAATTTAATTCCATCTTTTATAAAAAAAATATAAATTAAAAGTAAATTTTAATGGTGGAATATGAATTATGTGGTGCTTGTCTTTTTTTCCTCAAAGTTACGTAATTTCAATATAATTTATTATGTAATTGATAATATACAAAATATAAATTAAAAGTATATTTTAATGGTGAAATATGAATTATGTAGCCCTGTGATCTTTTTTTTTTTCTCAAATTTTATATCATTTTAATATAATTTATTATTTAATTGAAGCTTTTATAAAAAAAAATATAAATTAAAAGTAAATTTTAATGGTGGAATATGAATTATGTGGTGCTTGTCTTTTTTTCCTCAAAGTTACGTAATTTCAATATAATTTATTATGTAATTGATAATATACAAAATATAAATTAAAAGTATATTTTAATGGTGAAATATGAATTATGTAGTCCTGTGATATTTTTTTTCTCAAATTTTATATCATTTTAATATAATTTATTATTTAATTGAAGCTTTTATAAAAAAAATATATAAATTAAAAGTAAATTTTAATGGTGGAATATGAATTATGTAGTGCTTGTTTTTTTTTTCTCAAAATTTACGTAATTTCGATATAATTTATTATTTAATAATTACTTTTATAAAAAAGAAAATATAAATTAAATAATTAAAATTAAAAAAAAATGGCTTGCGGCCCCAATCGGCGATTGGGCCGCCGATTGGGGCCTGAATGAGGAAGCTGGGCCGCATTCAGCGGCCCAACCGCCGATTAGGAACCCCAATCGGCACTTGGGCCGCCGATTGGGGCCCATATTCAAATTAGGGCCCCAATCGGCGGCCCAAGTGCCGATTGGGGTTGCCAATCGGCGGTTGGGCCGCCGAATGCGGCCCAATTTGGTAATTATTTTTATTTTAGTATTATTTTGGTAATTTTTTTTAAAAAAACATTAATTAGGAAAATTGCCCGATGTATAACGCCTGACCTCACTAGACTCGTTCTTCCAGACCTATTTTGATTCTCTAGCCACAGTTAATTAGGTATTATTCCTAAAAACGAGAGAATTTTGTCCGGGAACAAACTAAAGAAAGATTATGGACCGGGGCGATTCAATAGGAGTAGATCCGGCCATTAATATCAAAGCTATTAGACGTCAATGATACTTGGACTGATGACAGTTCAGGGAAAAGCATCAAGAATATCATAAAATTATTGCATTAGTACCAACTCAGTCTTAAATTTGTTAATTTGACTAATTTAGTTCGTGGCCTTATCACTTTGGTACCAATTCAGTCTATCTAGGCAATTTATGCCAGAGATTACTGATTCAGACGCTGGCATTCCTACATGGTATGATCGGTGAGGATGTGGACATTTTTTTTTTAAAAAAAATTGAATTTTTTTTACTTGTTTCTTTTTTTAGTAAAGTACTTGTTTCTTTCCTTTTTCTTTTTCTTTCCTTTTCTTCTATGCCTATGCTGGTCCCGATGGCCGGAGAGGGTCGGCCTCGCCAAGCCTGGCCTAGGCCAAGGCAAGAGCCGCGAAGGCCGCTAGCTTGGGCGAGGCCGACCCTTGCCAGCCATGGCATGTGCTAGTGCTAGTGCTGGCATAGGAAAAGGAAGAAAAAAAATCAATAAAATTACATAAAAGTGTCCACTTCAGCGCCAATCATGCTATGTATGATGATCCGCATTCATGTCAACAATTTATTGGCTAAATTGGTCGGATGGACTCAATCGGTACCCATGTGATGAGGTTTTTGACTAAATTGATCAAATTAAAAGGTTTATGATTAAATTGGTACCAATTCAATAGGTTTAGGACTTTGTTTATACTTTTTTCGAGTTCAGACTATAACCATTTCTATAAACAGCCCCTCACTTTTGACAATTGTACGATTCCATCATATGATAGAGAATCGAGGCAATCACGTTTATTAGAAATGGACAATAGAGTATTCTCGAATGCTGCTCTTTGCTTTGGATATCAGATAACAGTTGTGACATAGAGTGATTCAAAATGTCAAACACAAGCCCATCCATTTTAGCTTCAAAGTCACTTAAAGAGTGACATCTCATGTGGGAACCGTCGAAAAAGGCATATCCTATTGAACTTTGGTTAGAAACCCTAGATCGGATCGTTGACATTCGACTGGCTCTTCAATGGGGGCTGGTCTTGTGAAGAAGCAAAGCATCCTAACCTAAACTAATGGAGGGGAAAAATTTACAATGGCATTTGATGATGAAGACACTAAATCCTGGATTTTCGACCAAAAAGGAAAAGAAAAGAAAAAACTAATGCAAAATGCCATGTTACCTTAATGTTGTAACAATGAACATGAAGTGCATTTTGGCATTGTCCGAACCTTTTAACGATTGCCAAGTTCTTTCTGAAAATTATTTGGCTAGATCATCTTCTGTTCATTCTATTTGGGTAGTAATTATGAAAAAAATTAAAAAAAAAATTGTACATATCAATTTGGATGATGCCTTAGATACAATGTTACTAGGAACAAGTGAAATCGATCCATCCCGCTATAGATCCACACTAGCCGGACGAATGTGGGTTTGAGGTTTGAGGTGGGGATGAGCCAAATATGTCGACTGTCTACTTAACTAAACTTATATCGATAATCCCTGCTTCTTTACCTTAGAATTTTTTCCGAACGATGAGAGGTGCGAATGGCGTTACGACTCAACGAATTGCTTGAATAAGAATCCAACGTTAGGGTTAATGCGAATGTAGGGAAATCTGCTTGCCAACGAGTGTGGAGGTCGAGCATACAAGCTTGCCTTTTGCATGGTGCATGAAGGTTCAATTATAAGGTATCCCTAGATGTTGTAGGACCATGAGGAAGGAGAATGCTCCCGCCCTATCCCCACTAACATCTTGTGAATTTACCAATACAATGTGAATGATCTACTTGTCTCAAGACTAAAGAAATTTGTACTTTTCATTCAATGGGCGTTTTCGGAGTATTGTCTAATAGAAATACTAAAGAAAAAGAAGCGCTTGTAGCGTCGGATCATGAGCGTAGCGATTCGTTACTCTCACTCGACGTGAAGCGCAAGATGGGTGGACCTGGGCCAGGTGAAGACTGGCTGAGCCAACTAGACCCGTTTCTCGAATCGCTCGTTTTCATGAAAACAGCAACGATTTTTCGATAATGAGCTTGTTTAGGCAAGGAATTTAAGGCTGATCTACATGGCTCGCTCGTCGATCAGGTCTATACCATTTTCTTGATTCGCAAAAGTAGATGACGAAATGAAAGAGACTTGCGCCAAAATGTTGTAATTTCAATGACATTGCTCATGGAAAATTCAAGGAATGTGGTGAACTCTTATCCCTTTCGCGCCATTGCCATCCGTCTGGACTCAACGAGGCCATAAATGCCGGCTTGAAGCTTTAACTTGCACCAGGACTTCTTCTCTCTATCCAAGAAGGGGATCGATCTTCCTCGTCTCTTGCTGGGTTTGACTTTTTCATTTCCATATACCAAACGGACATCGTAATCATCGTCACCCATTTAAAATCGGCAATTATCGGTCCGTTTTCCGATTCCATGAGTGAAACTGCCTGGACAGGATCGACTATCTCAAAAATTGATTTAAACTCTCCATTATTATGGATATTTCTACCCATTTACAATGTGAACATGTAGTTCAAGCGTATCCAATCGGTTTCGCAAGACCGCTCTGAAATCGATCTGATTCCAAGCGCCTCTAGTCCAATTCCTACCGCTATTTTTTATTTTTGTTTTGGATATAACAGGTCGTAACTCCCCACCTACAAAACTTTAATTTTGTATCAACGTACGAGATTGACTCTGTGTCTGTCCGTGGAGCCGTCCCCCAAAGCATATTCGGGCAGACAATGAAAAGAAAGCGACTTGCAGTGTACCCAGCCCGAGTTGGCTGCTTGGTTTCTTTGTTTTCTTGGGGTAATGGTGGAAAAATCAAAATACCAATCAGTCCCTTCTCTGGTTTCCTCAGAAAAGTTGCCCCCTCTCTGATCTGAATCTCACTCCTCGCTCCAAATTCAACGCCCCCACCAAATATATTTTTTTTCCTCCGGTGACTTCACACATCACGGAGTTGACGCGAAAATCAGATCGCTCTTGAACGAAGTGTTAAAATCGTGATGGAGTCGGACGAAAATGGTGTTCGCATCTTTCCGTGGATATAAAATGGAGGGCGTTGTCTTTCTCATTCGTTCTCTCCCCCCACGTCTTGTTTTTTCCTTTTTCCTTCTCTTGTGACTCGTTTTCTGTATTTTCCTTTCAATAATCAAGAAAAGCATTGAATTTCACGGCAAGAAGTAGCTGACACTTTGCGTTGCGTCCTCCGTTGCGTGGCGTCCTCCATCTCTCTACATTAGAGTTGGAATTCGCATGAAGGGCACTCGCACATAGTCAGGGCCCCTCTCGACATACTCTGTAGGTTTTTCTCAAGAGGTTTGCCCCCAAAAGCCCACATGATTTTCCTGTTTTATTGGCGAAAGATAGGACCGGGTTTTGAGTATCATTTGTGTTCTGAGGAAATTGTGTTGGTGGGTTCTGTACTTCTGGTAGTTTGTAGTTATAGGGACTTGGCTTTGGCAGTTTCTCAGCTGATTTTGAGTCTGGATATTGAATTTTAGGTTTGAAGCATGATTGATTTTGGATGATCATATTAGGTTGCTTTCATTTTGTTGACTTGTTTGAACGCTGTTCCTGCTTTCGGCAGCTAATAGATATCGGTTTGGGTATCTTTTTTGCTTATTGATATCAAGATAGGAGAAATATATTTGATCTTTAAAGTAGAGTGAAGTTTATTTGGTAATACCATCCTTTTAGGAAGTGAAGTCCAATTGCCGATATAATATCAACAATTTCTGCATTCCTTGTAAATTCCCAGATGGAAATGCAAGTTCTGTGACTCTATCCCTCCATGAAATCCATTGTTTATCTATGTGGAGCATATACAGTGCCAAGCGGAAATTTGCGAAGTACGCGAATATCCCTAATGTTATGCACTTTCGTTTCTGATGCAGTGGCCATTTGACCTTTGTGATCCACAAATCTTATGTGCAGTGTTGTCTTAACCATATTATGTTTTGGTGCAGATAAGGAAGTTCTCGACTTCACGGTGCTGTGTTTGATTTTTATGAAGGTTGAGCGGCAGTGACAGTAGTGATTTGACGAGAGAGAAGAACATGTCTTCAACAATTAAGGCTGATAAAAAGGCAACTGTCGATGCAGCAGCATGGATGTTCAACATTGTCACCTCTGTGGGAATAATTCTTGTTAATAAAGC
Organism: Rhodomyrtus psidioides; assembly: GCA_021437785.1. Classification (NCBI taxonomy): domain Eukaryota; kingdom Viridiplantae; phylum Streptophyta; class Magnoliopsida; order Myrtales; family Myrtaceae; genus Rhodomyrtus; species Rhodomyrtus psidioides. The sequence goes on along the minus strand of JAILYB010000077.1, from coordinate 1,603,944 downwards.
TCTGATGGCTACGTATGGTTTCAGATTTGGTACGTCCGTAGTACGACTGAGATGAGCATCATCATGATTGCATCAAATCAATAATTCAAATAAGCTTGGGATTAACTTTTATTGAAGATCACTTTACCCAAAAAAAAAAAAAAAAACTTTTATTGAAGATCAACCTTTATCTTTTCTCGGATTATGCAATGCCCTTGGTGATTGTTGATTTGGAGAGCATCCAAACCTTCTATTCTCTTGGATTGGTCACACAGCATGGTTTTCTGGCTTTCGAGAGTATCTGTCTCTTATTGTTTTCTCATTTCCTAGTTTACATATTTTTCCCTGCCTCCTCACCTAAATGACTGAGAGGTCATCCCACGAGGTTGATTTAATGTCTCTTTCTATTCAACCTTATCTGGCAATTGCTTAATGATTATGCTTAAATAAATTTCTGCAAGACTAAGGCCACAAGGTTTAGCTGTTTCTGAAATCAAATAGGTGTACAATATGAACTAGATCCTTATTTGGGTCATCAACATGTCCTGTTTTTGTTTGAAGTTTGAGGATTTGGTTTTCTTAATGATTAGCGGATTATAGGGACTAGCTCTTGGTTAACTCAAATGAAATAGTTTATGTTGCATATTTTTTAAGGAAACTTGAAAGATGATGGTGGAACCATGTGCTTGACTTTAAGATTCTTCTGATTTTTATTCCTTTACCCTGAAGCAAGTTTCCTGTGATAGAATTCTTACATTTCGTGCACTTAGGTTGCAGATCTGTTGACTTTGATGTCTAGCTCTAAATGCCGAAAAAGTTTTTGACTAGTTATTTCAAGGATAGCTCCTGTGGAGCTTAAACTGTGTTACCATTTGCCATTAATGGTTAATAGCTCCTTGTTACTCGTTTTTTCCCAATATTTATCTTCGGACGGCATTTTCTTCTAAAATGTTCAAGCAATTCATGGTTGATTTCTATCTTGCACCAGTTACCTTTTGTAACAGTCAGATCATTCTTTCTGATCATGTTAACTAAGGAACTTAATGGACATCCCAGGATGAGCCTTTTCATTACCTTAATTGCCGTTCTAAAACCTGAGGATGCAATTGGTAGATAGCTAGATTTACAAATCTGGAAAAGGACTTATTCTGCTCCTCACTTTAGCAGTCAGTTACGGAAATTTCTCACATCTTTTGCGGGATAAACTGAAAGAACATGGATTCTGAAGGGTACTGTCAGGCCAAAGGTTGTGATTTATTAGTTGAGGTTCTCTTTACACCGTGCCTCGCTTGTTTGTGTGAAGTTTACCTTTTGAGGACAAGGTTGCAGGGCTAGTTTCCTCCTTCTTTGTGTGTTTCTTTAAACTAAATGTGTATGCTCTCAAATTCTCATAGCGTTGTTTCATCATGCACAAATGATTAAAACCATCTCTATATGCACATTTTACTAGACGAGTTCATTAGTGAACAAATCACTCTGATTTTCTTGGTGACGCAGTTTTTAGACAAGGCAAATGAACGTTCCTTTCCTGCTGAGCATAGAACGAATTCATTGTCAGAAATAATTTTCCTCGCACTTGTATCTTCTTATCCCAAACTATCCCAACTAGTTTGGGATAAAGGTGTTGTTGATGTTGTATCTTCTTTTCCAATCGAGTACGCTAATGAGACTGATATTTGCTATTTTCATTATGTTATTTCCAATCAATTGAAATCACTTGCTCCGCAGCCTTAAGTTTGAGATTCCCATAATGAAGGAAGAACTGAAGAACAAAGAGCAGTGAAAAGCAAGCAAAATGATTCATGCTTAATTTATAGGAGTAATGTACCACAATTTCCTTGACAACTCTACACTTAGTACACTAACATTCTCGATATTGATTGGTATCTTGCAGCAACAACTTTAACCGGTCTTCATTTTGCAACAACAACCATGCTGACACTTGTTTTTAGGTGGCTTGGTTATATTCAGCCCACGCATCTACCTGCGAGAGAGATCTTGAAATTTGTTTTGTTCGCCAACTTCTCCATTGTTGGAATGAATATCAGTCTGATGTGGAACTCTGTCGGATTTTACCAGGTAAGCCTTCAAGAATTGGTGCCAGACTCCATTTGCTTTTCTGATGTAGTGTTGACGTAAAACTTGCATGTTGTTTTCTCCTTTCAGATTGCAAAGCTGAGTATGATACCAGTGTCTTGTTTTCTCGAAGTTGTCTTTGACCAAGTGCGGTATTCGAGGGATACAAAGCTCAGCATTGTAGTCGTTCTCCTTGGGGTGGCATTTTGTACCGTCACTGATGTCAGTGTCAACTTCAAGGGCTTTCTAGCTGCCTGTATAGCAGTCTGGAGCACCGCTTTACAGCAATATGTGAGTAAAAAAGCCTACTTCACTGAAGCGATTCTTGTCACCTTGACACTTGACATTTAGTATGCTAATTCCAAATCTATTCTCATAGAGAATGGTTTTCATAATCTTTGTGTGCATTTCGCAGACATGCTACAAAATCATAGCACAGTAACTATGTTGCTTCCGTAATGCAGTGTAATTTGCTGTTGCTACAGAGACAACTCCAACCATCATTCATCACAACTTTCTGAACTTGGAAAATTCCTAATTCAATGTATTGTTACTGCAGTATGTTCACTTTCTTCAAAGAAAGTATTCGATAGGATCCTTTAACCTACTTGGGCGCACAGCTCCTGTGCAGGCAACTTCTCTGCTTATAGTAGGGCCCTTTTTCGACTACATGTTTACTGGTGAAAGAGTTGATGCCTACCACTACTCTACCACATCAGTTGTAAGTTTTCTATCTTTGTTCAGTCTTTTTTATTTAAATGACATATTAGGCAGCGTAAGTTTTTTAGAGAAAATTAATTTGACATCCATGTGGTTGTGAACAAACTGGGCTGTTGCTGCCTTAAAAGATGTTTGGCACAAAGTTATGAGGATAGCTCTCTTAAAATCTAATATGGATGGTATTGTTTCCTATAACTATTGTTTTGGCAATCTAAGCGCATTGTACAACCTCTTGACGGGTCAAGCCATGTTGAAGTCACTTTTAGAAAATACCAGAGCTAGACATATCTCTCTGCACTTCTACGGTTTCGAAAAACTTCCCTTTGCTGGGCCAAATTCTAATGTGGTGATTGACTTTACATGTTCTTTGAATCTGCATTCTCTCACTGCTCTATGTTTTTAATCCGTAGAGTTGATGCAATCTGAGAATATGCAACCGGTTGTGCAGTTGTAAAAGATAGTCTCAACATTAAGGTCATCCATATGACACTGGAGGAAAGGAAATGATTTTGTCAAAATGTGCATGAAGATGATTTTGTTACCTCTGCAAGGTGGTGTGTCAAATCACATTTATATGGAAGCATGCCTGCTAAATAGATCTAATTGAGTAACTTCGTCGCCAAGATCTAGAGCCTAGGGTTACACTTTGCTGGAAAAATTTTATATCCGAATGTCTCCTTTCATCATGCACATGCAAGTGTGTTGGTTCTTATCTCTGCATCTGATTGTATGCTAAACATGCTTCATCGTGCAGGCATTCTTGATCCTCTCTTGTACCATTGCAGTGGGTACCAACCTCAGCCAGTTCATCTGTATAGGCAGGTTCACAGCCGTGTCTTTCCAAGTGATTGGGCACATGAAGACCGTACTCGTCCTGACCTTAGGATTCATGTTCTTTGGGAAAGAGGGTCTCAACGTGCAAGTAATATTGGGCATGGTTGTTGCCGTGATAGGGATGATTTGGTATGGCAACGCCTCCTCCAAACCAGGAGGAAAGGAACGTATTAGCTTCTCGAGTCAGAGCAACAAAATCCAGAAGCCGGAAAGCCTACTAGAGTCCACAGAACAGGAAGATAAGGTCTAAAGAGGGTTCAAAAGGTTGGTGAGATGTATACCAAGAATTCTATCTTTCAAGGAATCGTCATTCTGAGCACACATCCGATTTACTACAATTGGTAGGTCAAGATCCTGAGTAACTTGGAAGAATTCTTATCAAGAGAAATAACGGGAATAAATTCTTTTCACACGATAGTTCATTTTCTTCTTGTTAATTTTGTTTCGAGTTATAGAAGCCACTGAAATGAGCCAGTCGCAGCCCTACATGTCACTCTCATTTTTTCTCGTTCACCTTCTATACCGAGCCATCGCTGTGCTGTATCAAATAAGGTTTGTACATTGAGCTGCCCTTCCCATTTTGGTTACTATCATAGTGAATTGTCAAACTCTGAAGATAGATCAGGCCGTGCGAGTTGGAGCCTTTTCTTGTTCAACTGTTGTACTTGTTGTGAAATGACATAATAAACCAAATTCATCCTCTCTTTCTCTCTCTCTCGGAGATTGCATGGACCATCTCTTACAATGGACCTTGTGGCTTTGTTAGACAGAGTGACCTGGTCAGTTCTTTAAGAGTACATTATGAAAGCATAGATGTGTTTATCAAAATGGAGAAGGAGACTTGTTATGGGCCTTGGCACATCTTCTGAAGTTGGTGTTGGGGCCTTGCAATTTGACAAAGCCTCTTGTGGAGTCACTGTCTCATGGCATTGGCACCTAGGGGTGAGCATGGTTCCATGATAGAACTTGGAACCTGAAACCGATCCAGTTCTCCAGGTTTCAAGGTATATAAGGTAGGTTCTAGATTTCAAAAATTGGAAAACATGTTTTAACGGGTATGTTTCAAGTTTTAGGTAGGTGGAATCTGGAACTGAAACCTGAAATCGGAACCTCAAACCTGGAGTAAATTTTTATATTTTTTCTTAATATATGTCTTCGCGTCATTCCGAGACATTTCATAATGTTCGATGATGAGTGCGTAATTTGAAATCACTTTATATCAATGATACTTTTACTTTGTTATTGTTTCATACTTTGTATGTGTCTAAATATGAGTTGTGGTTAATAGATTTTAGTAGTAAATAGTGGTCATTAAATGTAATTAGTCACTATAATCGTTCAACTAAGAATACATGTGGACCTTGGATGGAACCTAGAATCGACCTTGGAACTTGGAACATGGTAGGTTCTAGATTTCAAAGTATGCAGGGTAGGTTCTAGAGGTTCCAGAAAATAAGGAACCTGTATAGATGGGTAGGAAAGGAACCTGTATATATGGGTAGGTTCTAGGTTCCATGTGGAATCTGTACGGAACCTAGAAGTGCTCACCTCTATTGGCACCCACTACAGTGAACAGTGTCTTGAGTTTCATGAAAATGGCCATCAATTGGGCTAGTTCAATAGGTGGAGGGTTGAAGTTGTTGTTATACTTTCTCCAGATACTGCAAGTGTGTAGGGCATATGTCCTGAAATTTTCATTATGTTTCTTCTGTGAGGGCCATGATGTTGTCATGTCATTGATCTAAGCTAAGCTATAACTTTTCTTACATATAACCGAGTTAGTGAGTGCAGGCTTTGCTCTGTGAGTCCAATTGAAGAACTTTCACTGCTTTAATGTCATTGAGCAGGGAAAGTCTGCAGCAACTTTGCATGACTAATTAAGTAATTATCAAGCAATCGCGTAACATCATTCGATCTAGACGAATCTGAACGGGGGTATTTTGACCGGCAAGGAAACACGACTTGATCAACCGCATGTTGTGTGGTACAGATTAAGAAAGCCAGATGAAATAAGGAGGACGATGCTGTGCTCCGGTTTCACGCGGTGGTGTATCAAGTTCTCAAATCAAATTAAATTTTACTGGAACACAAATTACAAGAATGTCTGTAGAAAAGATTACACGCATAAGGACGGATCGATATTTACGCGGTAAATTTTTATCACAAGTGTATTAGTTTAGAAGTTTTTTGTGATCAAAAAAATAATTTGGGGTAAATTTATCGTAGGTGTACCAGTTTAGAGCTTTTCATAGTATTAATTCAAAAAGTTATGGACTAACCCTACTTATCCTTAAGGACGTACACGTAATTTTATTTTATTAACTGGGGCGAAAACATGAAAAAGATAAAATTCAGGGGGGAAAGAGAGAAAACCGACTGCGCAAGTCACTTTGCTCAAACTCAAGAGGTAAAGCCCGAGTCCCCCGACTTCTCTTCTTCTCCTCCGCCTCCTCCGTCGTCAAGAGCTCAGCGAATCCGCGAAAATGGAAGGCGAAGAGGGATCTCAGCAGGCTCACCTCGTGCTCGCTCACAACCTTTTCCTTCTGAAGCACCCCAACGTCCCAGACATCGAGAAGGTCCGCCTCAAGGACGAGGTCCTCGCCTCCATCAAATCCGACGGTGATTCCTCTCCCTCCCACCCTCTCTCCCCTTCGATTCGCTCTCTGAGGGTCTTGTTCGTGAATGTTGTGCTGCTTTGCGCGTTCAGATATGGTTTCGCTGTGTGAAACCCTAGCGGCGGAGTCCCTCCTGGAGATGGATCGGGGGCTGTTGGACTCCATGCGCGCGCGCATCGACGAGGAGCTCAAGAAGCTCGACGAGAAGTGAGTTTCGTGTCTACTTGTCTTGTAAATTCAGAGTTTTTATTGCTCATTTTGTTCAAGTATCCTGAGTTTGTGTTTTTCGTTTCGGGCGTGTCGTAATTCAAATGCGATGTTGTTCTAGTGATGGAGAATGTGTTTCGTATGGTTCCTCTTGCAGTAAATCTGGGATGAGTCCTTGCTTTCCTAGTTTTCCTTGTATTCTCATCTGCGGTTGAATCTGCTGTTGGGCTACATTGCTCGAATGTGGACCTTTTCAGAGAAAGTCAGAAAATCGATATTGCTAGATATATGTTCTGACTGATAGAGTAAATTGCCCAGACCATGTTTTGGCATGTGTGGCGGTGTTCGGTGTGTTGTGACCAGTAATGCAGCGTGGCCAATAATCCCGTTGAGAAAGTTTTATGGCTTAATCTTGCGGTCCTTTAGACTGAATTGATCCCCTATTTCATGTGTTCCGTTGTTAGTTTGATGAGTTGCCATGGTTGCCTTTGCCTAGGATAACTGATGCTGAAGAGAACTTGGGCGAAAGTGAAGTTAGAGAAGCTCACTTGGCCAAATCCTTGTATTTCATTCGTATAGGTGACAAGGTAAGTTTTGGCCGTTCTGGTTACCTTTTCCGTTACTTATGGAGTTCACCATTTTGGAATATAATTATGGTAATTTCTTTTTGCCAACTTAAGGAAAAAGCATTGGAACAGCTCAAGGTAACAGAAAGTAAAACGGTGGCTGTTGGGCAGAAGATGGACTTGGTCTTCTATACGCTCCAACTGGGTTTCTTCTACATGGATTTTGATCTCATTTCCAAAAGCATCGATAAAGCAAAGAAGTAGGTGCTGATAGCATTCTTTGCCCTGTTAGCTTGGTAAATGTTAATATTCTAATGAAATACTTGATAAATTGTCGGCAGCTTGTTTGAAGAGGGAGGTGATTGGGAAAGGAAAAACCGTTTGAAGGTGTATGAAGGATTATACTGCATGTCGACCCGAAATTTCAAGCAGGCTGCCAGTTTATTCCTGGATTCCATCTCAACCTTCACAACTTACGAACTGTTTCCTTATGACACCTTTGTCTTCTACACTGTTCTTACCAGCATCATCTCATTGGATAGAGTTTCCTTGAAGCAGAAGGTAGGTACTTTAACTGCAATAAGGTCCCATATTTATCCCTGGTGATATCTTTATGACCAATTGGCACTCCGGCGTCAGTATTGAAAGTACTTGTGCTATGGCAGGTTGTGGATACTCCGGAGATCTTGACAGTGATTGGAAAAGTACCCCATTTGTCAGATTTTTTGAACTCTCTGTATGATTGTCAATACAAATCTTTCTTTTCTGCTTTTGGTGAGTTTCTTTACCATAGACTGTGACTTTGTAGCTACTTTTTGTCCTAAAAAATATTGCTATTTCTTGGTACAGCTAAGCTTCACTATATTATCGATTGTATGAACCTTTATGCTTAGCTCTGACGTATATTTCTTTAGCTTATTGCTTCTGTCTTTGATGATGTGTGTCTGAAATGTGGATTGAATGTGGAAGTTTGCGTAAACCTATTTTGATAGGACTCTTCTTTGATTTGGATGGGGAATTCTCACTGATTTTTTCTGTTTGTTCTATAAAGCTGGTCTGACTGAGCAAATAAGATTGGATCGCTATCTGCACCCTCACTTCCGGTATTACATGAGGGAGATCAGAACTGTTGTGTACTCCCAGTTCCTCGAATCCTATAAGAGTGTTACAGTTGAAGCTATGGCAAGAGCTTTTGGAGTAACGGTTGATTTCATTGATGCGTAAGTTATCAAAATTCTGATCATGCTTTATATATTAAGGTTTGGTCCTGTTGTCATCTAATGGACTTCCATATGATGGAATTATTTGATGTTGTTAGTCTTTGAAATATGCGGTTATTATCTCTAAAATATTCTGCCCTAAGTAGACATAAACCCTTCTACAGAGAATTATCCCGCTTTATTGCTGCTGGAAAGCTTCATTGCAAGATAGACAAAGTTGCCGGTGTCCTGGAAACTAACAGACCAGATGCAAAGAATGCCCTTTACCAAGCAACCATAAAGCAAGGGGACTTCTTATTAAATAGGATTCAAAAGCTTTCTCGTGTTATTGATCTGTAAAGTAAGCAGGCTGTTTTCTGATTTAGTATTATACCATTGATTTTCAAGTGCTAAAGCATTGATAGCATCATTGTTGGAACTCATCCATGGGTTGACTTTTTGAATCATCATTGGCTCTCTTGTGATATTGAGCTAAAACTGGATGAATCTTTTATTTGAGGTAGAGACACTGGATCAAATAAGAGAATGTGGTGCCATTGAGTGTTGCTTTAAAGTATGTTGATAGAGAAGTTTCCCCATATAGCATCGGCCAAGAGCATTTCGGTAGACTATTTATAAGTGGTTACCTGGAGAAGATATGGATCTGCATCTTAATGGTACAGTGGAAGTGGATTTCTTCAATTCATGCACTTGGAATTAGACATGGTTGATGGTTGTATTCTAGATGGTTGATGGCTGTCTTGTAGATTATAATTGCTTGTATACTACATGATAATTGGTAATGAGCTTAATCCGTGGTTGATGAACCAGGTAAATACTGACGTGATAGGCACTTTTGGGTGAGATGTGGTCCTACACAAGAAAACCAGAGGAAATACTTAGTTTAGATTTGGCTTATCTGTCTCTCTTTCATGGTAGTCTTGAGGGCCTCACTTCTCTTTTGGAGTCTTATTCAATGCACATCGATGAGGTGATTTGCGTGCATTCATGAGGATTCCTCTGGTCGAAAGATAGTGATTTTTTTTTCCAGTGATTTGAAAAGGGTAAAGTAATATTAGGGTGAGCTCACTAGCTTCAACATCAATATCAACAACATCAACAACACCTTTATCCGAAACTAGTTGGGGTCGGCGGTCGATGAATCAAAAAAAGAAAAATAGAATATAACAAAAATAAAAAGCAAAGATCAATTGAAGAAAAAAGAATAAAATATAAATAAAAATAGGAAAAAAGAGACTAAGGACTAAAAAGGTCAGTATGGAACATAGGAAATCTACCCATCTAATACTAATAGCTTCTCTCTACGTTTTCTTAGAACAAGTTATACGTCAATCTATTTTTCACATACTTAAATCTTGTTTTATTACTTTTCCTCAGTTAGTTTCGGTTGGCTTTTTTTTTTCTTCTTCATGTCATGCTCTCGGTAACAAACTTCTGTTCTTATTGGAGCATCTAGGGGTCTTCGGAGAACATGCCAAAATCATCTCAGTTTACGTTCTCTCATTTTTTCTGCTATTGGTTCTACTTCAATTTTCTATCGAATATCTTCATTTCTTATCTTATCCATTCTTGTATGCTCACACATCTACCTTAACATCCTTATCCCTGCAATTTCCATCTTATGCTCATGTTGCGTATGTGCTGGTCAACATTCAGCTCCGTATAACATTGCGGGTCTTACTGGTGTTCTAATTTTTTTTTTCTTTTAGCTTAAAAGGGATTTTGCGATCACACAAAAAACCTGATGCACTGCGCCATTTTATCCAACATGCTCTGATTCTATGGCTTACATCATCATCAATCTTTCCACCCTTTTGCAATATTGATCCTAGATATCTAAAAGCATCTTTCTTGGGCACTTCTTGTCCAAGTATATTCATCGATTCTTGATAAGGACTCAAAGCAGATCTTTGATGTAAGCTACTGTGATTGGAAAATAACTCGATGTGCCATTACAAGCCTTCACACATATAGTTGCACCATCATACATATCTTTGATTGCATCTACATACTTTGCAGGAATCTTTTTCTTCTCAAAAACCCACCACAGAACATTTCTAGGAACCATATCATACGCCTTCTCAAGATCAATAAAAACCCTATGTAGATCCTCTTTCTTTTCTCGATATCTCTCAATCAACTATCGTATTAAGAATATAGCTTCCATGGTAAATCTTCCCAGCATAAATCCAAACTGATTTGCAGCAATCTTGGTCTCTATTCTCAAATGATGCTCAATAACTCTTTCCCACAACTTCATGGTATGGCTCATAAGTTTAACGCCTATAATTAGAACAATTCTGTATATCCCTCTTGTTCCTGTAGATAGGCACAAGCAGACTCTTTCTCCATTCATCAAGCATCTTATTAGTATGTAAAACCTTGTTAAAAAGATTAGTCAACCAACTTACCGCCATAATCTCTAAACTTCTCCACGCTTCAATAGGGACCCCATTTGGCCCCAAGGCTTTACTAGTCTCCATATTCTTTAATGCCTCCTTAACTTCATCCGCTTTAATCTTACGCACAAATCTTCTGTTTAAATCATCATAAGCGTTTCTAAATCTACCTCACTTCTATCGCTCTTTCCATTAAAAATCTTGTTAAAATAGCTCATCCACCTTTCATTAACTTCTGTATCCCTTAGTAGAAGTTTCTGATTGTCATCCTTGATGCACCTTACATGGGTCAAGTCTTTACTCTTCTTGTCCCTTATCTTTGCAAGTCTATAGATACATTTTTCTCCCTCTTTGCTCCTAAACTTTTCGTACATATCGGAGAAAACTTTGCCTCTAGCCTCTTGCACAGCTTTCTTGGCATTTTTCTTCTCCAATCTAAACTTTTGCAAGTTCTCATCATTAGGACATTTATGCAAATATCTAAAGCACTCCTTCTTTTGTTTAATTGCCTCTTGCACCTCTTCATTCCACCACCAATTTTTCTTTATTTGATGTCCATTCCCCTTACTTTATCCTAGCACTTCTCTTGCCACTCTCCGGATGCAGTTAGACATTTCGTTCTACATCATATTTACTTCTCCCTCTATTTGCCACGGTCCTTCATGGAACATTCTTTCTTTGAAAACTGTTTGTTTTATCCCATTCAACCTTCACCATCTTATTCTAGGGTTCTGAGCACTTCTCTGCACTTTCCCTGCTTTGTTATATCGAACCTCTAAGACCACTAACTTATGTTGCGTAGATACATATTCTCCAGGGTAGACTTTGCAATCTACATACGAGACTCTATCCTCTCTTCTAGTTAGAAAGAAATCAATCTGGTTACAATTTTGACCGCTGCGAAAAGTGATTAGATGCGACTCTCTTTTTCTAAAGTAGGTATTTGTCAACATCAAATCATACGCTGATGCGACGTTCAAGATGTCTTCGCCAGCCTCATTTCTAGTCCCATAACCAAAACCTCCATGGATTCTGTCAAAGCCTCAATTACTTTGACCAATATATCTATTTAAGTCTCCTCCTATGAATACCTTCTCCTCGCGTGGTATCCTCCGTAAATCTCCTCCAGATCTTCACAAAATCTGCTCTTATCGGATTCTTGCAGTCCAACTTGGGGGGCATACACACTAAGGGTGTTCAAAACCAAATCTCCCACTACCAGTTTGACCAAAATAATCCTATCGCTTGTTCTTTTAACATCCACAACTCTATCTCTGAAATTTTTATCGATTAAAATCCCAACTCCATTTCTACCCCTTATTGTGCCTATGTATCACAGTTTGAATCTAGTGCCTTCTACCTCCTTAGCCTTTTCTCCTTCCCATTTAGTCTCCTGCATGCAAGCAATATTCACTCTCTTTCTAGTAAAAGTATCTGCTAACTCCTTCAATTTACCCGTTAAGGTTCATATGTTCCAACTTTCCAATCTAATCCTTACTCCATAAGCATCTCTTACCCCTCGTACTCGCCCATAAGAGTGTGAGGACCCTTACTTTCTTTTCACCACATCCGAGCACCGATGTGGCGCATCACTCTGAGAATGATGACTCAAGGCTAGCTTCCTTACCCATTGCACCGGCCTATCTTGGTGCAAGGACCCTTGCATATTTATCGCTACACCCGGGCGCCGATGCAACGCGTCGCTAAGAAGGGTACGCTCCAACAAAAATTCATATCGGTTCATCTCATAAAAAAAAGTTAGCTCTTTTTTTTATAACCGACTCGCTAGGTTTGACGCAACCCTCCTCCTTTTACCCCGGCTTAGGACGGAGCTATGCAAAAAGATGCATAGGCGGAGTTGGTGAGCTCACTAGCTTAGCTAGGAATATTCTAACCAAGTCGCCTAGCCAGTAATCAATGAGACACGACTATTGACTAGAAGCCTAAGTTCGTTTATCAAGTCACACGTCATGCGATAAGACTAATTGGGAATGTATACCATTCAACCTCATGCACTCCATGGACAACCACACGAGTTCAACACAACTCATGTCATGCTTCAGAACATATTCAAGGTCATGTCGAAGCAATTTCAGCATTGAATGATTACAGGGCCTTGACAATCGTCTGACTCCTGCACATGGCTCAGGTACATCTTCTGCATATGGCTCAGGGTTATTTCCCGCATATGGCTTAGCGTCGTCTCCCGTACATAACTCAAGAACAACTCTTGCACATAACTCAGGTACGTCTCCTGCACATGACTCAGGGCTGTTTCTCGTATATGGCTCATGAGTATCTATATTTCTTGGCATTCCCTGCACTCAATTAAGTGTGCCAATCATTTCCAACAGCCATGGAGTAGTATGCAACAAGCATCATGTATACAAAGTCAATGTCGAACATTAAACATTGACACATGAACCAACCACGCATTGTCATGTCAACATACGAGCTTGCCCTCCATCCCAAGCCACAACACCACTTAGTAATAACATGATAGTCTGAGCAAGACATAAGTCACAAGGCAGCGTAGTATAATGATCCCGAGGGCTACTATTCGTAGTAGGAATGTTCGGTCTAGTCCCTAAGCCTGGAGGATGTTTTATGGTCGACCAACTCTACCAAGCTCCTCATCTCGGACTTCCAGTAAGCATATAATCAATGCTGAGTTCAAGTGACATAATTTCACTAGACTCCTAAATCAGAACCAAGACTACAGTCCGTTGATTCTTGGGCACTCCAAAGCCAATCTTCACCAAACTCTCCTACCCTCTCTGTACCTTCCCTTCTCCATTGTCGCACCAGCACATACACAACATAGCTTAAGGTTCTAGGACTCCGTTCCGAAACAAAATCTATTTTGTAAGCTTCGAACACATTGGGGTGTCAACCTAGCTAAACCAACTTGCATTCCAACTAACCAAATAGTTTAGGTTTTCGAATCATCTTGGGTGGCTCATCTTTTCCTCCCATCCGCAAGTCACATAGCTAGAAAATTGATTTACTACTCACCCTACCATGTCCATGACTTAATACGCTCAAGACCTCCCAATCTTAACAATTTTCAGCAACTAGATGGCACGATCCTCCCTTTGTCCAACACTGTTCTAGTTAGAGATTTGTAGGTTTCGTACTCAATCTAAATCTAAACCAATTCGGAATTCGACTAACCAACCAGTCCGAGTCCTCAAGCCATCCCACACATCCTTTCTTCTTGATTTACATGTTACTAAGAACTAAGATTAAGAATAGCAACTCCTCCTATGCAAATTCAGATTAGAATCACGCAAATCAAACTTGGCACCGTCTAAAAGCTCACGGGAACAAGACAATATTCGATCACCCTTGCCATCATTATTCTGATTCCATCTACTCTACTCAACATATTAAAGATTGAAAGATAAGGTCAGAAGGGATTCCTTGCCCGGGGTTCGCGATGAGAGATCAATGTCGAGTTTATGGTCTCTCGTTCGCCCTCTTCAGCCCCAAAACTGGACGAGCAACCTTCTGTTCTTCCTCCCCCAAAACCAGTCATGAACAGACCCAAAAGAGTCTCTCTTTTCTTTCCTTTGCACGTCCTTGGGTGATGGGGAGAAGACAACGACACTTGGCCTTCAGAATTCGACACTTGGGGAGCATGTGAGGTTAAGTCGTCATTTGTCTAATTGAGATCGTCATTTGGCTCTTGTGAGGCGCCATCGGTTGTTCATACAGCTTAACATTGTCTCCTCTTGCCACATGACTTCCTCATGCCTGCCACTTGTTGGCTTTAAAGTGCCACTTGGCCTTGATACTTGTTAGACATGCACTAGTCTTCGAAGCCGCCATACAAAATCGTCCAGGTCCACTCTCATCCAAACTAACAATATTTCGTCCACTTTTTAGACAATCAGACCTCAGATTCATATTTCTCATGATATTACGGTCGCGTGGGAGAAAATGAAGCTTAATTCGGCCTCCGGACGAGCTCAAACGAGCTGTTTTACTTTTGACGCGCCTTGAAATTCGAAACTGCGAGCTCTCGGGTCTTGGGTCGTTTTTTGTTTATTCCATGAGCTGAAGGTTTCCTTGGTCACTTACACATTGTTAGTTTATTAATATATGTTGGACACATCAATTGAGGCCTTTTTCATTCGACTCGTAGAATATGAGGAGTAGAGCTATTCCAAGGGCCGACCACATTGTCCATAGTAGCGACAATATCCTATCGTCTACAATTCCTTGAATGAGATGATTCGTCGCCAATGTACGTACAACCTATTAACACTATAACAACCCTTATAAACTCCTTCCATCACGAGTTGGCTATCCAATCCATTTCAGTCTTCCTTGACCGCTGAAGAACTATTGAAAAGGGATGTCACAGTTTCCACCCACCTTATAAAAATTTCATCCTCGAAATTGAAAGCTTGATCCATAATCCATACAGACGAGGGCACTACTATTTCATTGATTCCTCAAACTCCCACGTAACATTCTAATGCGGAGCCTATTAGTAGTGCGTTTCTGGATCGATTGGACCGACAGAAATCCAATCGGAAGTCGAAGCGATAATATGCCTAGAACTAGCGAACCGGGTCGACGACATCGGAACGGGCTCAAATTCGGTCGATTGAAGCGAAACGACATGCTAATCAATACTCACCGCCATTTCGGCGGTGAACTACGATGGATTTCGGCGATCCGGGATCGTTTAGATGAGTTTTTCAATTTTGTAGTGTTTTTTGGATTAAATTTTATTATTAGTGGCAATTTTGTAATTTTGAGTTTTGTATCCAGAAACCTAGTAGGGTTATGTTTAACACCTCATATAAAAGGTGCTTTATGTTCTTTTGAGAAAAAAGAATATTATTTTTGAATTTTCAAGAGCTTTTCTTTTTATCGATTTCCTTTCTACGTTGAATGCTGCGTCAAGAGGTATTAGAGCTTATGGCAACTGGCGGTGGTCTTCGTGATGATGTTCAGGAGACTGGAGCCCCAATCGTTGGGACGATGCGTTGCAACGTTTGGAGCATCGTTTAATGGAACGCATAGATCGCATCGAAGCATGATTTGACGAATTGGCAAATCGATTCGACGATCTTGGCGTTGATGTGAACTAGAATCGGCGAAATGATAGAAGGCCAAGTGCAAAACTTGCTCGCGGTGACCCTATTGATAGGTCTGTTCTTGTCCGCAGGCAGGTTAACCCTATGTTTTCAGAGAGTTTGGAAGAAGAGGAGAACGAATTTTCTGATGCAGGACGTGCTAATTATGGAGACAGAAATCATTATGGAGGAATTCGAAGGAGGCGTTACGACGAACGTGATAGAAGAGATGACAGATGACATCACGACGATCGTGAAGGTAATGACTTTAAACTAAAAGTTGACATCCTTTATTTTAACGGGAGTCTGAGAATAGAAGAATTTCTAGATTGGATTGCTAATATAGACAAATTCTTTGATCATATAGAGACCCCTAGTGAAAAAAAGGTGTGACTAGTAACCTATAGATTCAAGGGGGTGCGGCTGCATGGTGGGAG
Source organism: Rhodomyrtus psidioides (assembly GCA_021437785.1). NCBI lineage: Eukaryota > Viridiplantae > Streptophyta > Magnoliopsida > Myrtales > Myrtaceae > Rhodomyrtus > Rhodomyrtus psidioides. Next base: position 1,587,801 of record JAILYB010000077.1, on the reverse strand, counting down.
AGATTGCAGAATATGAGGGAGCGAGAAGGAAAAGAGAGAGTGCAAACCTGGAATAGAATGAGGAGGCTGCTGAAACAGGAGTTTTTCCACTCGATTATGAGCAGATAATGTTCCAGCAATACCAACGTTACCAGTAGGGCAACCAGACTGTACATGAATATACGATGGAGTTTATGAGATTGGCGGAGCAGAATAATCTGTCGGAGACGGAGGGGCAATAGGTAGCCAAATATCTCGAGGGGTTAAAACCCTATATTCGAAATAAAATTGGAGAGTGGTTTCTCCGAAATTTGTCTGAAGCGAAAAATATGGCGATGAAAGCAGAATTGATGCACTAAGAGAGGGGGGAAAAGAGGATACGAAAACTATAGAGGTAGCAGTTCAGGCGGTTCCGTGGAAAAAAACGGCTTCAATAATCGCTATAACTAGGGGCGAAGACTGGAAGATAAGGCGGCAGAGAAACGCCCCATGAATGAGGCGAGGGACAAGGAAACGTAAGCACAGAAATCTGCGAACCCAAATCCTTATGCTAAATCAGTGGCGATAAAATGTTATAGGTGTAATAAGTCTGGGCACCGATCTAATGAGTGCCCTAAGAGGAAGACTGTAGTCATAGCAGCAAGAGATGAGGAAAAGATGGATGTTGCTGTGAACTAGATGATAAGGAAGAAGGTTTTGAAGATGAGGAAGAAGGGGAAATAAACTGTGTGGTGCACAGGATGATGTTAGCCCCAAAACAAGAGGATGATTCGCAGCGCCATTAGTTATACCGAACCGGATGCACCATTCTGGGAAAGATTTTTGTTGTGGTCATTGATAGTGGGAGCATGGAAAACATTATCGAGAAGGGGGTTGTGAAGAAGTTGGGAATACTTGTGGAAAAACATCATAATCCCTATACGTTATGGTGGATTAAATCTGGAGTTGAAAGCATTCATGTGACTGAGCGATGCAAAATTCCATTCTCCATCGGTAAGTATCACGATGAGCTGTATTGTGGCATGATAGATATGGATGTATGCCACATGTTGTTTGGGAGGCCGTGACAATTTGATGTGGATGCTCAGCATTCGAGGAAGAGCAACCAATATAATCTGGTGAAAGATGGGCTGAAGTATACGTTTTTGCCCCTGAAGAACAAAGGAAAGCGTGCTACAGGTAATAATTTCCTTACTCTTATAAAGAAATTTGAATATGAAATTAAGGAGACCAGGCAAATTCATATGCTGGTAGTGAAACAAGCGATTGAGGTAGAGGCTGAATTACAAGTGGAGGAGCAGTCTGAAGTAGTTAGACCTTTATTGCAAGAATTTAATGAGCTGATGCCTAAGGATGGGTTATGTCCTATGTGCGATATTCAGCACCATATAGACTTAATTCCTGGTGCCAGTATGTCTAATTTACCATACTATAGGATGAGCCCCAAGGAGAGTGAAGTGCTGAAAGAGAAGGTTGAGAAGTTATTGCGAAAGGGGCACATTTAGGATAGCATGAGCCAATGTGTTTTTCCTAATTTGTTAACTCTTAAGAAAGATGGGAACTGAAGGATGTGTGTAGACAGCAGAGCCATCAACAAAATAACCGTGGGCTATAAGTTTCTAATTTCAAGATTGGATGACATGATGGGTAGGTTGTACGGAGCTAGGTGGTTTACGAAGCTGGAGTGGATGAGGCAAAAGTAAGAGCAATCAGAGAGTGACTAACTCCTAAAATGTTTTCTAAAGTTAGAAGTTTTCATGGGTTGGCTCCTTTTTACAGGGGATTTATTAAGAATTTCAGTACAATTACGGCCCCGATTACATAATGTATGAAGAAAGGTAAATTTTTATGGGGAGATGAAGCCGAGAATAATTTTTCTATTCTGAAAGAGAAATTATCTATCGTGCCAATTTTTTTTTTGTAAGGTAAGTATGTATAGAGTTTCCAAAAAGATAGGTACATATGGAGAACCGGACACAAAAATCATGAACCAATATTGGCAAAGAGCCAAGATGGGTTCAACGGTGACCGATTGCAAGAGGAAATCACGCAAGAAACGTGTCTACCTAATGGGTGAAGAGAGGCAGGAGAGAACGCAAAAACGGCCAAACAGGCGGCCGAAAAGATCCCAAACCGGGAGGAAAAGAAAAAGAAAAAGAAAAAAAATCAAAGAAAGAGAAAGGAGGCCAAATCAAGTGGCCAAGGTGAAAAAGGGGTTGCTAAGCGCCTTCCAAGCACCAAAGCAGTAGTGGCAATATCCACCTGTTTTGTCCACATGAAGACCTGCTTAGGGGAAAGCCCAAGTGTGTGAGCCAAAAGAAGATGGCCATCGGTTGGCCATACCAGTGAAGAGGGCGGGCAAACAACAAGCTAGCCAGGAGGGAAAATAAAAGAAAAAGGCCAAAAACACCAGCCTAAGAACCATAAAACCAAGGCACAGACGCCAACAAAGAGAGAAGAAGAATGGGACAGTAAACAAAGGAAGAACAAACAGCGACCAGCACCAACAGCAACTCAGTAGGTAGGGTGGAGCTGTTCGGTGAGGATCAATGTAGCAGGGAGACCAACCACCACCACAACACATCATTGAAGCAGCAACTACTTGGAGGAAAGATCAGCAGCAATCAACCAACCGTGAGGTATAGCATCCAGTAGCACAGCAGGTCGGAACAACAACAATGCAGAAGAAATCTCAGCAAATGGTGAAGAACCATAAGCAGATATAAGTTAAGACAGAATCCAGCAGTAGACGAAAACGGCAGAATAGCAGGACAGCATGCGGAGCCCAGATATTATGTGGCTTGGCAATCATAAAAAATAGCCGAAGAGATTCCCTAGTTACTTTGAAGAGTCCTATTGCGAGGACGATCTTGAACAAAACCAAAGGAGAGAGCTTTGTCATTGACTAATTTTGTGAGGTGTAAGATAATTGCCAGAAGAAAAATAGTTTTATGACGGAATAAGATATTGTTCCTCTCGATCCAAATAATGTGACAAAGAGCACCAAGAGAGAACCTGGCGAGTCGGTGTGAAAATGAAGAACCTCCAATTCGTCGTTTTGCCCATGTGATAAAATCCTTCCAAGGGCGATTTGTCCAATTGAGGTTGCACCTGGAGGCCCATGCGGCAACAAGGGTGGATGTGATAGAGCACCCGAAAAATAAGTGGTCAATCGAGTCGGGGCCACACTTGCAATAAGCACATACTCCATCATCTATCCTTCGATGATGCAAGAGCAAAACCTGAGTTGGTAGTCTATTAAGGCACATTATCCATAGAAGAAAGGAGTCCCGTGGTGCAAGTGCCTTGTCCCAAACAAAAGAATGCCATTGAACAATATGATTTTTGGGTCTAATAGACTCCCAAGCCGCTGCTACCGAGAAGGTACTGGAAGGATGGCCAAGCCAAGAGAAAAATCAGCCTTATCCCGGTCAATGTGTGGCATAGGATCCGACCATGTGCTGATGGTGTCGAGTGCCATAGATGTAGGCCAATCTAGTGAGGAGAATTGCCCAACCGTAGCATCGTGAGGGATTTTAGAGCGAGCAATATCACGTGCAGAGAAAATCAAGTGGAGAGGACCCTTAGCATGCCAATTGTCGTACCAAAAAGAGGTGGATTCACCATTGTCGATAGTCCACTTGAAAGAACTCATGAATTCCTCACGTAGACCTAGGACCTTTTTCCAAGTCCAAGAGCAGAAAGTAGGGATAGGAGAATTGCCAATTCTTACTTTACCTGATTTTGATAAACTGTTTATAATAGACTGTGATGCCAGCGGTGTGAGTATAAGAGCTGTCTTATCTCAAGAGCGCAATCCAGTTTGCTATTTCAATGAGAAGCTTAGCGACGCAAGGCGGAAGTTGAACACTTATGACAAAGAATTTTATTATGTCGTAAGGTCTTTAAAAACCTGGGAGCATTATATGATTGGGAAAGAATTCGTCCTTTATTTTGATCATGAGCCTTGAAGTATCTGAATAGACAAAAGAGGATTAGTAAAGATATGCATGCGCGTTGGTGTCAATTCTTATAGAAGTTTCCTTTCAGATTACAACACAAATCAGGTGTGCAAAATGTTGTAGCAAACGCGTTGAGCAGAAGGGTTGGCTTGTTGGTTACATTAAGCCAAGACATTCTGGGATTTGAGCAGCTGAAAGACTATTATGACGGTGATGATGACTTTGGGTAGATTTGGGAGTCATGTGCTGCTGGTCAACCTATGCAAGAATTTTATGCGCAGGATGGATATTTGATGCGTGCCAATCAGCTTTCCTTCCTCGGACATCATTACGAGAGAAGGTAATTCATGATTTGCATGATGGTGGGTTGGCTGCACATCTGGATCGAGATAAAACTATTGTTGCAGTCAGGGAGCAATTTTACTGGCCTCAATTACGTAGGGATGTTAGCAGGTATGTGTAAAAGTGTTATGTTTGCCAAACTACTAAGGGGCATTCTAAGAATACAGGACTGTATATGCCTTTACCTGTTCCTGACAATATTTGGAAAGATCTGTCCATGGATTTTGTGCTTGGATTGCCACGAACCCAAAGAGGCATAGATTCTGTTTTTGTTGTGGTTGACATATTTTTTAAGATGACACACTTTATTCTTTGTAGGAAGACTTCTGATGATATAAGTATGGCCAGATTATTTTTCAAGAAAGTAGTTCGTTTGCATGGAGTGCCTAAGTCTTTATTTCATATAGAGATAGCAAACTTCTAGGGCATTTTTGACGAATTTTATGGAAATTGTTTGATTCATCTCTGAATTTCAGTAGCACAGCTCACCCTCAGACTGATGGGCAGAAAGAGGTGGTGAATAGAACTTTGGACAACTTAATTCGAAGTCTTTGTGGAGATAAGCCATAATAGTGGGACGTTGCTTTATCACAGACAAAGTTTGCTTATAATAATGCAGTCCATAATTCTACAGGCAGGTCGCATTTTTTTGTCGTCTATACAAAGGCGCCTCAGTATACTCTGGATTTGATTTAATTTCCCAAGCAAATAGACAAGAATGTTGCTGTGGATCATATGGCTAAGTAGATTGTAGAGGTGCATCAGGAAGTGAAGCAGAAGTTGGAAGCGGCTAATCAAAAGTACAAGGCTGCAGTGTAAAACACATGGGAAAGTAGGTGTGTTTGCAGTAGGTGATCAAGTTATAGTATTTCTTTGTAAAGAGTAGTTACTAGCTGGCTCTTACAGCAAGTTGCAGCAAAAGAAGTACAAGCCTTACACTGTAAGCAAGAAGATCAACGATAATGCCTATGTTATCGACCTTCCACAAAGCATGGGCGTATCTAACACCTTCAATATTGCCGATTTGTCACTGTTTCATGAGTCTACTGAGCCGTTGTATCTAGATTCTGATTCTACCTTGAGGACGAGTTCTTCTCAAGTGAAAGAGAATGATGCAGAGTCTATTAGTAGTGCGTTTCTGGATCGATTGGACTAGTAGAAATCTAATCGAAAGTCAAAGTGATGATGCGCCTAGAACTGGCGAACCTGATCGACGACATCGGAATGTGCTCAAATTCAATTAGTTGAAGCAAAACGACGTGCTGATCAATACTCCCGCCGAAACGGCGGTGAACTGCGATGGATTTTGGCGATCTGAGATCGTTTAGATGGATTTTTCAATTATAGTGTTTTTCGTATTAAATTTTATTATTAGTAGCAATTTTGTAATTTTGAGTTTTGTATCCAGAAACCTAATGGGGTTAGGTTTAACACATCATATAAAAGGTGTTTTATGTTCTTTTGAGAAAATAGGATATTATTATTTAATTTTCGAGAGCTTTGCTTTCTACCGATTTGGTTTCTATACTGAATGCTGCGTCACATTCTCAACGTTGTGGTGTCGCCATAACACTTTTATTAATGGAATGACCTTGTTGCTCAGGATCTGATCCTTTCAATCCATAATTCGTACAGGCTTTTCCACCTATTTGACTTTCATCAATCTCTATGGTCTTATAGTCTATCACATGGTCAGAGTCATGTCAATATTTTATTAACATGGATACATGGGACTTAACTTCCCCTTCTTTCCAAATCTCGATAGCCTTTCTTTGGTGAGAACTGCAAATATACGTGATTGTCAACTATGAATTCAAGTGGCCTCAATACGCTTTTGCTACGCACTCTGATCACTTGTTTTCTCTAATTTCCATATCTCGCAATCTTGATCTTTGTTCGTGGTCATTCCCGACCTCAATAGCTTACAGTCCCACCGGTAGTATAACTGCATTATTTACTCACATGACCGTTTATAATTTTTTATACCAATAGGACATGTTGTGCCTGTGCTTCTATTGGTTGTCTCATATTCCACCATGACACCACTATGTCGCTGGTCAACTGGTTCATAAAAGTCTCATTTCACTTCAAAGTTACCCTGATCACATAGTAGGGGCCTTTCTGATCACAACGGAGGCATAATACCAATACTTGACTTCCACCAACATTTATAGTATCTCAAATCATTCATACTTTCTCTTCCTTTGCTCAAGATACACTGCTATGTATTTTAAATAAAATGATGCGGCTTTTACAACTAGTCATACTTAACTCGACATCTAGACTCACCTTTTTCAATGTATGGCTTGGTTCATTCCCGCCCTCATCACCGTCCTAGAAGCTTGCCAAGAGCCGCTCTTTGTCCGAGCCTTCTTGCCCTGACGATTACTGATCGCCCTCATCGGACCAGGTCGTTTCGAAGTTGAGTCCCGCTCAACATGTCCCATACCATGTTTTACGGTTTGTAGGTATTATGTCTAACTTGTCCCATACCAAGTGACAATTTATCAAGTCCGACAAAATAGGAATATGTTCATGCATGCGCGTTTCTCAAAGTTTTACTTAAACGCAACAAATCCGTGCAATGCATGAGTGTCCTCTTGTTCATCGCATGCCACTCATTTCACATCAATTCTTGTCTTAGGCTGATGTAGAACAGCTGGCATGCACCTATCTTGATAAATTGAATCGCCAGAAGCTCGCGCGACTTCACCGGTAATTTCGGATCTTGGATCAAACGATCTCGGATCGCACTCAAAATTGGTTGATTGAAGCGAAACGACCGTCTAATTCCAAGTTACCGCTTTACCGCGACATACGATGAATTTCAGCATTTCGGAGTCGTTTAGATCACTTTTTAGGCAGTTTTCTAATTAGCAATTTTTGAATTTTCGCATAATTTTTGAGATTTCAATTCGATTCCTTTTAGATAAGATTAGATTTGAGTTGATTAATATTATCTTTAGTTATCTGCATTCCTTTTGGAGTCCTATCTATATATATGGACGTCCTCTCTTTGTAATGGGCAGATTATCATTCAATCAATTTGAGCTTTCTTTTGGAATTCCTTTCCAACTTACTGTTTCCCTGCGTCATTTGGTATCAGAGCGAAGTTTTTCCCTGTGACGATGACAAAAAACGTGAATAGACAAACCTCCGCAGTTGAGGGCGATGAGCCTGTTTCGCGCGAGGAATTTACCCAGTTCGTTGAGGAGAATCAGCAGCTTGCTGAGGAGCATCAACAGTTTGCTGAGGAGACTTGATGGACTCTGCATGACCACCAACGGACGATGCAAGAATTGCTTGCCGCCATCCAACGGTTGTCTGCCAACCCAAACCCTAACCCTGGCGTTCTTCCAGCTGAGTGAATTCCTATCGCTCGTGATCTCGAAGTAGATGTGGAGCGAAGGGCGAATCCCCGACAAGGACGACGAGGCTATGTCGAGAAATTTGAAGCAGAAGATGAAGTCGAATTCCAATAAGCTCATGTTCGTGGAAACCCTCTATTCAGGGGGGTCCTCGACGAACCTGCTCGTGGGGGTCGTCAGCATGGAAGATATCGACGAGAGCCCGAGCCGTATCAACTAAAGGTCGATCTTCCTACCTTCAATGGTAGCCTAAATATTGAAGATTTTCTGGATTGGCTTTGGGAGGTCGAGAAGTTCTTCAATGCCATGGAAATCGAAGAGGATCGTCAAGTTAAACTTGTGGCGTACAGATTGAAAGCCGGCGCCTCAGCCTGGTGGGAACAGACGCAACTTTCCAGGCGCCGACAAGGGAAAGCCCCTATCCGAACTTGGGCTAGCATGAAAGAATTGCTGAAGGATCGGTTTCTTCCTCCTGATTTTGAACAAGTCTTGTTCCAGCAATTTCAGGCTTGCAAACAAGGGGGTCGGACTATCCACGCATACACAGAGGAGTTCCTTAGACTTTCGGCCCGAAATAATCTGGCTGAATCTGAGGGGCAGCAAACTGCTAGGTATATCAGCGGTTTCAATTTAAATATTCAGGATCGTGTTTCGTTGCATCGTTTGTATTTTGTTGAGGATGCGCAAGAGATGGCTAGGAAGGTTGAGTTGCAGTTGGAGCGGAATAATTATTCTAACAGATCAGGAAACTATAATCCTCGAGGATAATTCGTTCGGGGAAGATCGCAGGAAGGTGCTGAGTCCTCAAACCGGCAATTCAACAATGCAAACCGAAATTCGGGAAGCAATGTTGATGCTCCCAAGCCTACTTCAGTCCCTGCGATTAAGGTTCGTGATGTTGCTCCGAATCCCTATGCCAAACCCTATTCAGGGAAGTGCTTTAAGTGTAATGAACCCGGGCACTGTTCTAGTGATTGTCCACGACGGAAGATGGCAAATTTGGTCGAACCTGACGATGAACTTTATGAAGAGGATTGGGGGGATGAAGAAGAGATAGTCGATGAAGAGGACGAACATGTTAACTGCGTGGTTAGGCGTTTGCTGTTAACCCCACGGAGGGAGGATTCGCAGCGGAACAACCTTTTTCGTACCCGATGCATTGTAAGTGGTAAGGTCTGCAATGTTATTATTGACAGTGGGAGTTGCAAGAACATTGTATCACAAGCACTTGTCGATCATCTCAAGCTAAAGACTGAAGCTCACCCCTCGCCCTATACGATCGGATGGATTCGTAAGGGACCAGAGTTAAAGGTAACACAGGTTTGTCGTTTACCTATTTCTATCGGTAAAACATACAAGGAAACAATAACCTGTGATGTTGTTGAGATGGATGCATGCCACGTCTTGTTGGGACGGCCATGGCAATATGACGTGGATGTTACTCACCGAGCTCGTGAGAACGTTCATTCGTTCGTGTGGGGAAGGACGAAGATTATCCTTCGTCCCTTGGATGAAACTGTTCGTGTTCCACAACCTCTGAAAAAATAGGCTAAGGGTGGTGAGACTGGAGTTTTACTTAATGTTCGTAAGAGGAATGATATGTATTTAATTGTTGATGATGGGTCTAAGCAGGAAACCGTTGAGATTCCAGAAGCCCTGCAGCCTTTACTAAAGGCTTTCTCTGGTATTATTACTGAAGACCTACCTGATGGATTACCACCATTGCGAGACATCCAGCATTAGATTGATTTACTACCCGGCGCTAGTCTACCTAATCTGCCACATTACCGTATGACTCCGAAGGAGAATCAGATCCTAAGAGAGAAGGTGGACGAACTTCTACGAAATCCAAGAAAGCATGAGTCCTTGTGCTGTTCCTGCTTTGCTGACACCGAAGAAAGATGGCAGCATGCGGATGTGTGTGGATAGTCGAACGATAAATAAAATTATCGTGAGGTACCACTTCCCTATTCCTCGTTTGGATGATATGCTTGACAGGTTGTCTTGATCAAAGATCTTTTCGAAGATCGATTTGAGGAGTGGTTACCATCATATTCGCATGAGACCTGGGGATGAATGGAAGACGGCGTTCAAAACTAGCGAAGGACTTTATGAATGGTTAGTTATGCCATTTGGGCTTAGTAATGCACCCAGCACCTTTATACGTCGGATGACGCAAGTCCTTAAACCTTTCTTGGGCAAGTTTGTGGTGGTTTATTTCGATGACATACTTATCTATAGCCCAGATGAGCAACATCATGTAGAACACGTTCGAGATGTTTTGCAGGTTTTGGAGGAAAATCAACTTTATATCAACCTATCTAAATGCAGTTTCATGACAGATCAATTGCTGTTTTTAGGATATATTGTTGGCGCAGATGGGCTTCGAGTTGATGAAGCGAAGGTTGCTGCCATTCGAGATTGGCCTACGCCCAAGACTGTTGGGGAAGTGCGAAGTTTTCATGGACTGGTGACATTCTATCGCAGGTTCATCCGTAATTTCAGTACTATTTTAGTGCCTATTACAGAATGTCTAAAGAAAGGCCAATTTAAGTGGAGTGAAGAGGCTGAGGCGAGCTTTGCCTTGATAAAAGAAAAGTTATCTACTGCCCCTGTTCTTACCTTACCGAATTTTGATAAGTTGTTCGAGCCAGATTGTGATGCTTCTGGGGTAGGAATTGGCGTGGTTTTATCGCAGGAAGGAAAACCAGTTGCCTATTTCAGTGAAAAGTTGAATGACGCTCGACGACGATGGTCCACCTACGAGCAGGAATTCTATGCAGTAGTTCGAGCTATTAAGCACTGGTAGCCTTATCTTTATCAGCGTGAGTTTATATTGAACACTGATCACCAAGCGCTCAAATACATCAGGGGACAAAAGCATTTAAATAAAATGCATGAGCGCTGGATTTCATTCTTGGAGCAATTTAACTTTGTGCTTCGCCATAAGGTTGGTCATCTGAACAAAGTAGCTGACGCTCTAAGTCGCCGAGCTGCTTTACTTGTTGCCATGACAAACGAAGTAGTGGGCTTCGAAATTTTATGCGACCTTTATGCTGAGGATGAAGATTTTCGAGACACTTGGGCGAAGTGTCAAGATGCTGGTTCTGCAGGTGATATGATTATTCATGGAAAATTTTTATTTTATGGCAACAGGTTATGCATCCCGCGTAGTTCCCTTCGTGAGAAATTGATTCGGGAATTACATGGTGGGAGCCTTGGAGGACATCTTGGACGTGATAAGTCCATCGCCTTGGTGGAAGATCGTTATTTTTTGCCACAATTAAAACGCGATGTGGGGCGTTTTGTGCAGAAGTGTCCGGTCTGTCAAGTTGCAAAGGGGCATTCTCAAAACACTACCCTCTATACACCGTTGCCAATACCAAATGGACCTTGGGTAGACATATCAATGGATTTTGTTCTGGGGCTACCGCGAACACAACGAGGTATGGATTCTGTTTTTGTGGTAGTAGATAGATTTTCAAAGATGTCACATTTCATACCATGTAAGAAGACTTCCGATGCTTCTCATGTTGCTGGTCTATTCTTTTGTGAAGTTGTTCGTTTGCATGGTGTTCCAAAAATGATTATCTCTGATAGGGATACCAAGTTCCTCAGTCACTTTTGGAGGACTTTGTGGAAATTATTTGGCATTAATTTGCAGTACAGCAGTTCTTTCCATCCTCAGACTGATGGGCAGACCGAGGTAGTTAATCGAACAATGGCGGACATCATTCGTTGCCTTTGTAGTGACACGCCAAAACAGTAGGATCGCTATCTAGCTCCAGCAGAATTTGCTTTTAATAATACAGTTAATCGTTCCATTGGAAAGTCACCGTTCGAAGTTGTTTATGGTTGTGTACCTCAGCATACACTTGATCTGGTTCCTCTGCCGAAGATTCCTGGATATAGTGTGGCGGCAGAAAATTTGGCGACGAAAATTGTGAAAGTTCAAGCTGATGTTACACGCCAACTCGCTGAGTCCAACGCAACGTATAAGGAGCATGTTGATAAGCGACGTTGTTCCAAGACTTTTGAAGTTGGCGATGAGGTCATGGTCTACCTACGCAAGGAACGATTTCTCGTTGGTACTTACAACAAGCTGAAGAACAGAAAGATCGGTCCTTGCCGCATCATTAAGAAGATCAATGACAATGCCTACGTTGTTGATCTCCTTGGCGATCTTAGTATTTCTCCCACATTCAACGTGACGGACCTTTCCGAGTATCACTCTCCATACATTCCACTTTATCCTGATGATAACTCGAGGGCGAGTTCTTCTGAAGAAGGGGGGGACTGATGTAGAACAGCTGGCATGCACCTATCTTGATAAATTGGATCGCCAGAAGCCCGCGCGACTTCACCGGTAATTTCGGATCTTGGATCAAACGATCTCGGATCGCACTCAAAATTGGTTGATTGAAGCGAAACGACCGTCTAATTCCAAGTCATCGCTTTACCGTGACATACGATGGATTTCAGCATTTAGATCACTTTTTAGGCAGTTTTCCAATTAGCGGTTTTTGAATTTTCGCATAATTTTCGAGATTTCAATTCGATTCCTTTTAGATAAGATTAGATTTGAGTTGATTAATATTATCTTTAGTTATCTGCATTCCTTTTGGAGTCCTATCTATATATATGGACGTCCTCTCTTTGTAATGGGCAGATTATCATTCAATCAATTTGAGCTTTCTTTTGGAATTCCTTTCCAAGTTACTGTTTCCCTGCGTCATAGGCTTAACATTCTAAAACCATAGGCGACCATCAAGATCAAAGATCAATCACCTGGATCAATCTGTAACCTCAAGTCTGGTCGCTATTCGAGTCAAAACCATATGCATTTAATCACACAGGCCCCTTAGTCCAAATGTTCCTCATTCACTCTCTTGTGAACCTTGTCTCATTAATCAGGGCCGTCAATAAAAATTGGTACCTAAAACCATCAAGATATATCACAATTCGAGCTTATCAATAAGTCGTTCCCTTTTCGACTTATTGTCCAATCCACTGTTGATCACTAAATATAACCACCAATAACAATCCTAAGTAGTGATCAACGAATCTCTTACCTAATAAGCATCATTAACTACAAAAAAACACGTTTTTAGCTACGAAATTTGTGACGAAAATTTCCCCAAAATTCGTCGCTAATGTGTTTTGCGACGAATTTTGTGACGGAAGCAAATTTCGTCGCTAACCCTGCGTCGCAAATTTTGCGACGGAAATTCGACGATTCGTCGCAAAATTTGCGACGAATTTTGCTACGAATCTTGAGTCGTAGCAAATTTGCGACGAATATTTGTTCGTAGCAAATTTGCGACGAAATTGAGTTTTCGTAGCTAATATGGCGTCGCAAGATTTGCGACGAAAATGATGTTTCGTCGTCAAATTTATCGACGAAATAGAATTTTCGTCGCTATTTAGCAACAAAAAAGCTTATTGGTTGCTAAAATTTGCGACACGAGATTAGCAACGAATTTTTTTTCATGGCAAAATTCATCACAAAATTAATTAGCGATGAATTTTGCCAAATTTTTCATTATTATTATATTTTTCCAAAATAATTTTCTTTTATTTTTTGATTTGTGATGACCGAGCATAGGACGGGTTTTGCAACGAAATTTCGTGTTGGTATAATAAAATAATTTATTTTATTTTTTGATTTTAAATCTGATTACAACAAAATTAATTTCTAAAATTTGTATTGAACATTGATAACGGAAGATGCAAATATTATAATCCATAACACTTCAAAATACCTACAAGTATCACAATTGGCTAATATCACATAAAAAGACGAGTCTCCCCCTGATGACCCCTCGTCGGCTACTGGTGAGCGGTGGCCTTGTGATTGGAGCAACATGATCATGATTTTCCTTCAAATTGGATGAATCTCTAGAATTCGGAGGTATAGACATTCACCGCTTGTTCCAATGCAGCTAACTCTTCCTAGAAAAGCACTTCTCTCCCTTCAAATCCTGCGAGGATGAACTGTACCGATATTAGATGTTCCAAAAACTCTCTCAGTAGTTCAAGGTTCACAATAAAAAATAAAATCTGATTGTAATATATAAATTTTTAGTACCTCAAACTTAACAGAACGACAATAAAACTTGTGTGCAGTCCATACAACTAATCAACTTACCATTGCTATCACGAAAAACTTGTGAGAAGCAGACATCTCCTCACGCATGTGATCTTAACCAAAGAAAGCATGCATCAACTAACTAAAAGAATAAATTCAATACATCAACCTCAATGCACACATTAATGTACATACAAAGAGAGAGAGGGAAGAACACCGCAAACAACTACTGATAGATCCAGGTCATTCTCACCTTAAGATCTTGCCATGAAGCTGAAGATGGCAACCCAGTAACCCGGAAGACAGAAAGTATACTCATCAGAGCAAAGACATCTGTCTCTGTGTGAATGACCAGAGTGCTACAACTGCTCCATAATTGTGTTTGGCTGCATCCATAACAGAAAAATTAGCAAGGAATGACAAATTCAATAGAACGTCAAGAAGCACAGTTATATATAGGCAGTAGTACCATTAGTGCCATTCATACTTGATCCAAGTAATATTCATTATGTCCTTTGTTGGCTTCACCAAAGGCTTAATCTGCGGAGCGCCAAGACAAATTATGAGAGGACAAAATGCTAAAGAAGCAATCAAATATATTCAGTCTAGAAAAAACATGCAAGTAGAAAATGAACTTTGCTACCTGTACAAAGTAACTAAATGCGAACTTGGAACATTAAAGGAGTGCCCACAAGAAGGTGTACCTGAAACAAGGTATTGTTTTAAATACACATAAATTCATGAGTACCTAATAATCTGTATCTATGTTTAGTGAACTCACTTAATGAGGGCAAACTGACTCTCATGCATCCCCCGGCCAACGTAAATTCTTGGCTGCAGATATCAAACATGTGCAGGTTAACAACCCAGTAAAACTAAAGATCTTTAGACTTGTAGATGATTAATAATGAAGAATGAAAGCGGAAAGCATAAGTGTTCAGATGAGCATATAAACTTTAAGTGCAGCTTTTATCCGCTTCATCAACAGCTAACAAAGTTTGGTGAAGCGGGAATGCATTACCACAATACAGAGAGGGAAAGCATGGTGATACAAACTATTATCACAAATGGGTCATTTATAGATACCTGTGAGTCCTTTTGATGATAAATTACTTCTATTAATCTTATGCTAGTTGACATGGTTCTAAAATGCTTAATCGAACCCCATTCTTGTAACATCTCTAGGAGTGGTATACTATGTTTTTTTTTTCCAAATAGCGATCTTCACTATTGCAAGAAAAACTTCTTTTCTCAATACCACTGCATGCAGTTATATTCTTGATTCAGTAACTTGTTTCCAAATTCTCTAACTGCATGCTTCCCAATGCTTTCCTAAATTGGATCTCCCCAAATATCTGCGATAGCTCCCATGCTATGCAGACTTGGATAGGATGTCAAGTGCATACATGCCAAAAGCAATCCAGTGTTAGCAGCAGCCTTGCAACTAAGTCAGAGCAATATAAAGGCATAAACTAAACATGCATATAGTCAGGAGAGATTCCCAAATGTATTAGTTTCAACTCCAAATCGAATATGCATCCAGTCAGTCCTTTTGGTTCAATGCTTAAAGCCTTCATCACATTAGCAGAAGAGTCCATGACTATTTCTCACCGAATCTCTCTTTTCTCTTCATATTGTTCCCTTTCCTTTAGTGGCATTTTTCTCCAAAGAAAATTCAAAATTTCTCATCTCTTAAACAAGAACACTGTAGAAGTATACAATGCAAATCGTGTACGAGAAGTGTAGTGCATACTGAAAGAGCCAGAATTTGCTTATACATATGAAACAGCAACTCCGCGCAGCATAGACCCTAGCAAAACGAAAATGCCTAAAGAAAACAGCAAAAGTCCCACGCCTGCAACAATTTTTTTTCCACGAAAACCGCTCATTTTATTCCAGAATCTCAAGATTGGCATGAGAGATAGGGTAATGCAACTGGTCAAGTCCTTATGAGGACCATTCTACTTTATGTAGGAAAATTGATGATAAGGCATTAATTGCTACAAAAAAAAAAATTAAACCCCCAAATCACATTGCTAATATGCTACTGCATCATGACATGTCAGTGCCAAGTAGTCAAAATTAAAGAACTTCAACCCCCATAGTACTGCATCATGGCATTTCACGGCCAAGTGGTAAACTTCAGGATCCCTCAATTTAGCATCAAACTAATGATTACTGTGTGCGTACATTTTACATACTTATGCAGCAACAATTGGAATATTAACTGCACCCTTTGGCTAATCAATCTCAATCGATCACTGCAATGACTCAATCTATTCACAAACCCATTTGACTATTTAGCTAAACGGCAACTATCTAGCTAAACGGCAAATTCAAGACTTAATCCAGCACAGCAAAGAGAAGCAAAACAGAGACACCAGTTTTCCATCACAAAGCTAGCTGAGCCGTGGCATACCTCATTTTTTGTCCTTTCTAGGGGGACCGTCCATAGATTTTGCCTCCTACGAGCAAAATTGAACAAAAACAGAACCGTTTCAAAACAATCTCGAGACCAGTCAATAACACTTGCTGAACCTTTAGATCAGCCAATACTATAAGCTTTTTCAAGATGAAAAACCTAAACTTTACCCTGTCCTACCTCATAGAGGCTCTGAATTGAAGCAAATGAGCTACGGAGAAAGAACAACAATGCATCGACACTGAAATCCGATGTAAAGAGTAAAGGGCAGAGAGAGAGAGAGAGAGAGCATGCCGAAGACTAGAGAGGCGGAAGCTGCCTTCCTCCTCTTGGTGGAGGCGGAAGCTGCTACGACCATAGATTTCCGCTTGCTCGGCATCGTTCTCGAGTGGCTGCGACGGACTTGAGAGAGAGAGAGAGAGAGAGAGAGAGAGAGAGAGAGAGAGAGAGAGAAGCGGCGATTGGGTGGTGATTGGTGAGGGAAGAGAAGCGACGCAGGAGAGAAGGAAAGGGACTTTGGGGGAAGTCTGAGGGGTAAAGTTTGAAAGATGAGCGGGTATGCGAAAATTTTTCCGGAGGGAAATGGTTGGGTGGGGCCCAGCTGTGAAAACATTTTTTTGGAACGATGGAAGAAAATATTCAAATTTACGAGAAAATAGAATTCAAAAGAAAATATTCAAATTTACGAGACTTTTATTTCATTGCTAACTTTTATATTCATCGCTAATTTCAATAAAAATTGATCGGATGAGACTGAATTTGTATTAATGTTAAAATATTTAGAATTGTATTAGTACCAACTCAATATGTTTAAAACTTTTTTGGTACGTTTCCTTTTTTTAACAATAAACTAAAAAAGGTGGATCTTTGTAAACTAACCAAGTCAATAAAATGTACAACGTTTCTAATTAAATTTTCAGTCATACAATTTTCGAGCATTTTAAATGAGTAAAATACAATGATCTTAAGAACAAAACACCTAATCTACATTTCAAAATTAGGATATCATTTGTAATCTAAGTTACGCATAATCTAAATTAGTACTAATGTTAAAATGTTTAGGACTGATTTGCTAGAATCGAAAGCTTTCTATATGTCTCTTGATTGTTATAACTTATGAATGAAATCCTTTTTTCTACCAAAAAATATTTAAGTGAGAAATGACAAAAAGACTTTGTTTATCCCTTCTCAGTCTTATTGTGGACATAAGAGCCGAGTTCAATATGATAAATATTACGAGAACTTGCATCATATCATAATTTATGACGAAACTGATTGGTGGCCCATACTTATTAATGTAATCTTTAATTAATTAATAATATATTTGATTTTTTTTAATTTCGTCGTTAATTAGTGACAAACAGCGAATTTCGTCTCTAAATTACAAGGGAAGAATTTGCGAACGAAAAGAGCTTTCGTCGCTAAATTTTTTTCTTTTTTATATTTATTTCAATCAAATTAGAGACGAAATTCGACTTGTCACTAAATTAAATGATTTTTTACTTATTATGGTAATTTAACAACTGTCGCGACCCTCTCGAGCGCTATGCCGTCGCTCTCGAGGGCTAATGGGCCGCCTGATGTCGCCTGATCGGACGCGGGCCTCTCCCAAGGTCCGTTACCCAAATCGCAACGGCTGTGTATACATGATCGACCTTCAGTGCGGTCTAGTGACATGTGATATGTGTACATGCCAAGGAGTCACCACCAATCGTTTCATGGAGGGTACGATCGGAAACCCTATCGAATAGTTGGGAGCGATCTATTCGATTCTGCGAAAACCAGATAAATGGGATCGGGGACTTTGTAACGTATGCCACTTTGCCCAATTCATGCAATTGAGCAATTTGTGCAAACAATTGGGCTAAATTGAAATGAGGGACACTTAGATTGAATGTCAAGATCCTAAAAAATGCCAAAATTCAATTGAAATTTTTTTGCTAAATTCAATCATATGCGTAACAAAGGAACACATAAAATTGAATTTAATTTGGACTTTTTATGAGGTCAAAAAGACAAAGGATTTAAAATAAAAATATTTACTATTTTTTCATATTTTTGTGACCTCGAATACTATTTTTCTTGAATTTTCAAGCATTTTCATATTTTCTAAAAATACTAAAAAATGTGAAAAATATGAAATATTATTTTTTGGTCAGAAATGGTTCCTTAGGCTTGGCCAATGCCACCAAAGTTGGTTTTGTAATTTTTTGATTTTTTATGGATTTTTTTTATGAATTTTCTAAGAATAAATTAGAAAAGACTGATCCGAAATTAGGTGTCAATAGCAACGAAAGTTAAATTTAGTCGCTAAATTGCAATGGGGAATTTGCAACGAAATGGACTTTCGTGGCTAATTTTTTTTTGTCAAATTAGCGACGAAAATGATGATTCGTCGCTAATTTTAATAATTATTTATTTATTATGGTAATTTAGAGACGAAAGTCGAATTTCGTCGCTAAATTAGCGACAAATAGTAAATTTCGTCGCTAAATTGCACATGAAGGATTTTACGACGAAATGGACTTTCGTCGCTATTTTTTTTCAATCAAATTAGCGACGAAAATGATTATCCGTCGCTAATTTTAATGATTTTTTATTTATTAGGGTAATTTAGCAACAAATGTTGACTTTCGTCGCTAAATTGCAAAGGGGAGTTTGCGACGAAATGGACTTTCGTCGCTAATTTTTTTTATTTCAATCAAATTAGCAACGAAAATGATTATTCGTAGCTAATTTTAATAATTTTTTTATTTATTACGGTAATTTAGCGACGAAAGTTGAATTTTGTCGCTAAAATTAATAATTTTTTATTTATTACGGAAATTTAGCGATGGAAATAGTGTTTTGTCGCTAAATTTTCTGAAAGAATTTAATTAATTGTCAATATTTTGCGACAAAGTCATCAATTCGTCGCAAATTTTGCGACGAAAATAGGATTTCGTCGCAAATTCGGCGATATAATTTATATAAAAAATGAAAAATTTAGCGACGAAACCATTTTCGTCACTAAAATTGAAATAATAAAAATTATTTAGTTACGAAAAAGGGATTTCGTCTCTAAATTTTCTGAAAAAATAAATTAATTGTCAATATTTTGCGACGAAATCAATAATTCGTCGCAAATTTTGTGACGAAAAGTTGATTTCGTCGCAAAATTTGATATTATAATTTAAATAAAAAAGAAAAATTTAGTGAAGTTGCGACGAAATCAATGTTTCGTGGCAAATTTGCTACGGAATGGTTTT
Organism: Rhodomyrtus psidioides; assembly: GCA_021437785.1. Lineage (NCBI taxonomy): Eukaryota > Viridiplantae > Streptophyta > Magnoliopsida > Myrtales > Myrtaceae > Rhodomyrtus > Rhodomyrtus psidioides. The sequence goes on along the minus strand of JAILYB010000077.1, from coordinate 1,568,392 downwards.
TCGTCGCTAATTTCGTAGCTAATTGGCTACGAAATGTATGTCGTCGCAAATTTCGTAGCTAATTAGCCACGAAAAGTTTTTTCGTCGCTAAATTCGTGGCTAAGTAGCGATGAAACTATTTGGTTGCTATTTTCATCGCTAATTAGCTACTAATTTATTTCGTCGCTAATTTCGTCGCAAATAGCGACAGATTGATTTTTTTGTCTCTATTTTCGTCGCAAATTAGAGACGAATTTTTTTCATAGCAAATTTTCATAGCTAAATCCGTGTTTTTTTGTAGTGTTAACTACATCCATCAGACTTGAAATCTGGTAGTGCCGTCGTCTTCTCTTTTATTTTATTTTATCATCAAATCACCCTAGCAACAACTTCCTACAAGTCGGTACTTTCCAAATGCATAAACAATTAGAGCTAGAAGTTTTACTTTACTTCTAGGCATTAGACGGTCGAGTAAATTGAAATGGATTGTTTCCTCGCTTTTGCTATATACTCTTTTGGCAACAGTCTTTAAGAAACTCGGTCGCCTCAATCCTCATTATTATAAATGTCGAGCATCCTCTTCCGTTTTCGTCCATTCCGGTCAGACTCGACATTCTCTTTAAAGAGTACCTTAAGAATTCTCCAGTATTTACTAGTTAGAACCAAAAGTATTTCATAACACTGTAAAAGTATACACAGTAATGCGGGCAAAGTGTTTTTATTCTTATTATATTTACATTGTATAACCAACCACAACCTCCGGGGTCAATCGTGCGACGACCTTCTTGGACCACTTCACTCCTCACATACCACTCGGCTAGTGTGCCGATGGTGACTACGATGTGTTTTATTTTCCTTTAAGCACAACTCGAGTCGGCGTTAGTGGGGGTTCTCTAACGAAATCACTCATTATGGTTTTTGCTTTAGTTATGGTTGCTATTGCCATGTTATCTTCCACAATGGCAATACACTTTTCCTTGGGTGCCTTTCAGTCTTTGTTTCTTTCTATTCAGAAACATTACCCCTCTTGAAAAAAAGTTCTCGTCAGATGTCCTCGCTAACCATCGTCAAAATACTATTTATAATCTTGATATGATCTACTACCGTGGTGTTCACCATACTTGTGACAAGTTCCTTTTAATCGAGGTAGTGTTAACTTGGCCTCAACTCGCTACTACCGCTTTCTTGGTCAGGTCGTCCAAAGCTATCACTCCTATTGAGAATATACTTCGGTCCTTCATAATAACCATGGTAGTTATCCCATCCGAAATTACTTGGAGTAAATTGATATCGAAATGACACTTGTGGTATCACTCCTATCTATCCTTTTGTCGTTTCTTTCTTCAATTGTCATTGGATGACAGATGCTCCTAGTCTCCATATCTTCAGTAATATCGTTTGAACATTCCAATGCCATTGTCATCTCAGTCCAGATGTCTCCAAGACCATCCTCAACAACCTTTGTTAGATCATCATCTTCATTGTCTATACCCACGTATACGCCCTTGTCTTTCTTAGTTTCAGTTCTAGGTAATTCATGAATCTCTTTATCGTATCTTCAGCGTCTAAACTAGGCAAGGTGCACACCTAAATGATATTAAGGGTTTGGCCTTATATTGGTCCACGATTATCTCACCTCGTATGTGTATGAATTACTCCATCACTATTTTCACTACAAAAAAACACGCAATTAGCCACGACATTAGCGACGAGAATTTCGCAAAAATTCGTAGCTAAATTGATTTGGCGACGAATTTGCGTCGAGAAAAAATTCGTAGCTAATTCGGCATCGCTAAATTTAGTGACGAAAAATTCGAAGGTCGTCGCCAAAATTAGCGACGAATGAAGTGGTACGTCGCCAAAATTGGCGACGATCGGCTTTGTTCGTCACCAAAATTGGCGACGTACCACTTCGTTCGTCGCCAATTTGTAATTTTTTTTTTGGTCGGAGGAAGTTCTGGGAAATTGTCCAAGAAGAAGATGGCAACGAAGATTGCGAGGAAAACGAAAGCAGAATCATTTCCAACGATGGCTACAATTCCAAATACATAGACACATGAAAGTTCAGCCAAAAGCCGACAACGAAGACGTAGGACGGCATTCTAGGGCGGTGAAATAACCGGCTCCGCCGTCGACAGGAGAGGGAGGGGTTCGGGTCGATCGCCGGAGTGAACTTCCTTCCCTCTGAGCTGCTCACGGTAACGAGAGCGGCCGGGGATGTCGAGTCGATCGCCGGAGTGAGCTTCCTTCCCTCCGAGCTCGCTCCTCGACGATTTTGCTGAAGGTGGACGACGGAGTCTGGTGTCGAGGCGAAGGGAGAGAAAAGGGAGGGAGTGGCAAGTGGAATGACGAGAGAGGGAGTGACGAGAGCGGCCGGGGAAGCTAATTTATAGACGAGCGGCCCGGGAAAAAAGCGCCATTTTTTGACTATGCGAAATTGAAAATTAGCGACGACCTTCGAAGGTCGTCGCTAAACCAGCAACAACCGTCGAATCTCGTCGCTAATTTTCAATTTCGCTGCTAAAAAAAGGCGCTTTTTTTCCCGGGCCGCTCGAAATTGAAAATTAGCGACGACCTTCGAATGTCGTCGCTAATTTAGCGACGAAAAGAGATGTTCGTCACTAAAAAAAAATAAAAAATAAAAATAAATAATTCGCTAAATTAATTAGATACATCAAAATAAACCCTAGCCGTAGCATAAATAGAGCAAAAAAAAAAAAAATCTGGGGCATTGCCCCCGAACCCCCATAAATCTATTCGCACCCCTATAAAGATCGAACCCCCCCCCCCCTATAAAGATTTGGTTCGTGACCTCCGAGACACCCCCGGCCAACTCTCCGCGTCACGAACCAAATCTCATTTTTTTCTCTACTTTTGGGTGATGAATCAGACCGAGTGCATAAAATTCAATACATATTTAACAAAAATGTGAAGCTTCTTAAAATTAGCAAGAAAATATATATCCTATATAATTCAAAAGAATTCATTAAATTAGCAACGAAACAAAATAAATAAAATGAAACAAGATGGGAATGGAACCCGCGATCACCGAAGTACTTCATCCACGCGACAACCAACAAGGCAAAAGATGTGGTATAATGTGTAATAATGATTACACATAAATAATGAAACATAATGAATGCTTTCTAATTCAAGAATAAGGATAACGGTAATAAACCTCAATTCCAAGAAATTATATCTTCTTTAAAGCATTAACTGAAGAAGCAGAAACCCTTTTCAAAGAAGCTATCTAGGAATAAAAGGTATTCTTTCTAATTCAGGAACAAGGATAATAAAAATAAATAAATTGATCGCTCTTCATTTATGCTTATTGATGTAATCTTTACTTAATTAATAATATATTCATTTTTAAATTTCAAAAAATATTCGCTCTATTTTCATTTTCTTTTAAAAAGAATTAATGTAGATTAATATAAAATAATATAATCGAAGAAATAACATAAATAAGCTAAGCTAAACGACGTATCATAAGCGTTTCTTATTTATATCATTCACCGTTTAAAGAGAACAAATATTCCAAATGATCGATCTTTCTTTTAGTTATTATTGAACATTTCTTTGGTTGATTAACGTGTGATATATTGAACCCTCATTACTAATATTGAACGAAACTAGATCTTATAGAATCACATTTGAATATTTTATGATACATTCCGTACTTTGCTAAAAAACTGATCCTTCTAATGTTTTTGAAATCTTTATTAATTGATTTAGAACATCTCTTATTCGCTTATAGTATCTTATCTATATTTCAAAATTAGAAGAAAGAACCGATCGATTTCATTTTCGTGGATCACACAATTAAAATATTTATTTTTGGTGATCAAATATTATATATGCAAAGTAAATCATTTTCGAATAGATCCTTACTCTACTGATCTATTTAGTATCTCATCGAAGACGATTTTTTTTCTAAGTTATATTTTATCAAAAGAATTGATCTCCATTTTTTGTTTGTTCACAACTTTATATATGTAATAAATATAAAAAAGGGTCCTAATAAACCTTGAAAAAAATATAAATTAAGGATAGCAATTAGCGACGAACAATTATTTTCGTCGCCATATAAAAATTACATAAGATTCACGAAGCTTGTAGCAATTGATTAAAGAAAATTAAAAAAAAAGAACTAATTAGCGACAAAATTGACATTTCGTCGTAAATTAATTTAAATAAAAAATAATATTTAGCGACGAACAAAGTCTTTCGTCACTAATTATACTTTTAAAAAAATTATTTTTGCGACGAAACGACAATTTCGTCGCTAATCAATTCTTTTTATTTTATTTTTCCTCAAATTATCGACGAACAACACTATTCGTCGCTAAATTTGCCAAAAAAAAATACAAAAAAAAATACAAAAGAAACACTAAATTAGCGAACAACACTGTTCGTCGCTAAGTTGAGCAAAAAACCAAAAAAAAAAATTAATAAATAAAATTTAGCGACAAACACTAATTGTTGTCGCTAAACAAACGGTCTTAGTCGTTGCTGAATTGACCAAAAACCAAATAAAAATTAAAATAAAAAAATTTTAGTCACGAATAACATTGTTTGTGGCCAATTTAGCGACGAATAATGATTCTCGTCGCTAAATTATTTCCTTTTTTTTAAATTTCTGGTCATTTAGCGACGAAATTATATATCCGTCACTAAATTAGCGACGGATTGTTCTTCGTCGCTAAGTTCATCTCAATTTAGCGACGAAATTAATTTTTCGTCGCTAATTTAGCTACAAATGTCTTGTTTGTCGTTAATTTCGTTGCTAATTAGCTACGAATTTCTTGTTCGTCGCTAATTAGCTACAAATATTTTTTCGTCACAAAAATCGTCACAAAATTTGTGAGGAATTTTTTTGTCTCGCGACGAACTTCCTTGTCGTCCCTATTTTAGTCACAAATTAGTGACGAAAATGATCTCGTGGCCAAATGCTCGTGGCTAAATCGCTGTTTTTTTGTAGTGTTTCCGACCAATAATATATTGAACAACAAAACAAACTCCAGCTATGTTGTTCTTATTGTTGAAGTTATTGTTATTGTTGTTGTTGTTGTCCCACATCGCTTGTGAATGGGTCTTCTATGCTCTTTATATTCATGTGGTCTCCCTCCACCTAATAGCTTAAGCTTTTGGGTTGGACTTTCCTAACACTTATAATTCCCTGCTAGAGCAAGCCTCAACCATTACCAAAAATATCTTCCCTGTGATGTTCTAGCCCAACCGCTGTCAACTTTATCCTCACATTTTATCCTATTCACTTTGTAGAGCATGACAAAATAATTTGTCAACAATCTCTTTTGATTCCTCTTCGGTGAAGAACTCTTCTGTTCACAAACTAAAACATCAATTCCTTACCTCCTCTGGATTTTCGAATCCAATAAACATCTCTGAATGGGTCGACTAGTAATTGCTTATGGCATTGCCAACCTTCGTAGTTTCCATAGCTTGTTAATAAGCTCACCTCTCCTGTAGGCTCCAGTCCTTGTCCAAGTCCTTTTACACTCACTAGAACCTTCAGACTTTTCATCCATTCAAAGGTTAACTTGTAGGCTGCGCATTTAATCCGTATGCAGCAACCCAAAATACACACGTACAGATACACAAATCTCTGTTCCATAGAGTTAAAGAATTAACACACCTTGTTTTGGATTCATCGTTCTTGATGCGAAATTGCGAGAATCCAACGCTTAAGAGCTTCTCCTCTATAAACCCCCTTGATCACTGGCTTCAATGAGACGGCCCCTCACTGTCGTTTCTGACGATTTCTATATGTGAGGTTATGTGAACATTAGGGTTTAGATGAGGGACTTAAGCACTATTTATAGAGAATGAACCCTGCCCCCTCATCAAGGATAATGATATCTCGGCCCATACTATCCAGCACCATATCCTACTTGAATTAGGAAATAATATATCTCTTTCTTATTAGACCAAATAATAATTACAGTAACAATTAATAAAGCCCACAATTGAATATTAAAACAGAATATTCTAACATTCTCCCACTTGGGCTAAATTAATTGAAACTGTACTGTATATACGCATCTTTATATTGGTCTAGAGATAATTCCCAACAGTTAATCCAATCCCATAAAGTCTTAAGTACCGGACCATGCCAGTAGCTGCATCAGAAGGCACAGAGCCATCCACAATCACAAATACTCTTAACTTTATTGATATGGATTTGATATGGTAGTATGGTAATCGGATAACATCTCAAATAACAGAGACACCTTATATGTTATCCTCCTTGTCAGTCACCATTCTCTCACTTTATGTATCACGAAACCAGATGTGTCACGAGAGAACATCTTTACGGTTCCAACGAACCAACATATATCTCACCTTTATAGTTAACTATGCTTTACGTGTAACAAGAGATATGCCTTTTGGCTAAAATAAATGCCCCAGCCATCACTCAAGGTTTACACAATTCCTAGAGATTTTCAACAGATATGCATTCAATATCACATTCAAAAAACTTCAAAGAATGTAAAAGTTGAATACTTATCAAAATCATTACTAAAAGTAATATAACATTGTAAACTTTATTAGAGCAAAAACTAGAAAGCTCCCACTAAACAATGGCATCCCATGATGCTTCTAAGCCTATATTAATGACATGTCGTTCAAATACACAAGGGCGTAGACCTTTCGTCAGTGGATCAGCAATCATAGCATCTGTAGTTATATGCTCTACTGCAACATCACCATTCTGTACGGACTCCTTTATGGTCAAAAACTTGACCTCCATATGCTTAGACCCCTTGAGACCTCTATTGTTGTTAATGAACAACACGGCAAAGTTATTGTCACAATACAACTGTATGGGTCTATCAATAAAGTCAAACACGGTCAACTCCCTAATGAGATTCCGGAGCCAAATAGCCTGAGTAGCAGTTGTAAAGCATGCTATAAACTCCGCTTGCATAGTGGAGGATGATACTGTTTTCTGTTTCTCACTTTTCCATGATACTGCACCACCTGCTAGCATAAAGACATACCCTGTTGTCGACTTTTTGTCATCCTCACAACCAGCATAATCTGAATCTGAATATCCCACTAGCTGCAAGTTCTGAACACCTCTGTAAATCAGCATATAGTCTCTAGTTTTTTTTTAAGTACCTCAAAACCTTCTTGGCAGTGATCGAGTGATCATGTCTTGGATTTGACTGATACCTGCCTAGGAGTCCTGTTGCAAAATCAATGTCTGGCCTAGTACAAACTTGAGCATACATGATACTACCAAGTGTACTAGCATAAGGTACATCATTCATCTGTGCTTTCTCAATTTCTGAATGAGGACATTGTGAAAGACTCAATTTATCACCTTTGCAAACTAGAGCATTCCCAGGTTTGCACTCTTGCATATTGAATTTCTTTAGAACACGATCAATATAAACCCTCTGAGATAAGCCCAATATGCGGCGAGAACGATCCCTGTGGATCTCAATGCCAAGAACAAAATATACTTCACCTAGATCCTTCATGTCAAAATTTTGCGACAACATTCTTTTGGTCTCATGCATTAACCCAATGTCGCTACTAGCAAATTAACCCAATGTCGCTACTAGCAAGCAAGATGTCATCAACATAAAGAACGAGAAAAATAAACTTTCTCCCACTGACCTTGCAGTATATACATTGATCTAGCTTGTTCTCAACAAAACCAAAGAAGTAACAACACTATGAAACTTCAAATACCACTGTCTAGATGCTTGCTTCAAATCATAGATAGACTTTTTCAATCTACAAACCAGATTACCTGTATCATCTGTTGTAAAACCTTCTGGTTGTGCCATATAAACTTGTTAATCAAGATTTCCATTCAGAAAAGCAATTTTAACATCCATCTGGTGAAGCTCCATATCAAAATGAGCTACTAAAGCCATAATTACTCTAAAAGAGTCTTTAGAAGAAACTGGAGAAAAAGTTGATTCATAATCAATTCATTCCCTCTGAGTAAATCCCTTAGCTACTATTCTAGCTTTAAATTTTTCAATCTTTCCTGTGGAGTCTCTTTTGGTCTTAAAGACCCATTTACAACCAACAGGTTTGTAACCTTCAGGTAATTCAACAAGCTCCCAGACATCATTATGTTTCATAGACAACATCTCATCCTTCATTGCATCTAACCATAAATCAGATTGAGGACAAGAAATTACTTCTGTATAAGTCACTGGATCAACAACACAACCAATATCATAATCCTGTTCTCCCAAATAAACTATATATTCTGGTGGTATAGTTGATCGTTTCTGTCTAACAGATCTCCTTAGAGGAGCATCTTCTACTTCATTCTGTTCCTGATAAGCTTGAGGAACTTCATCATGAATTGCCTCAATAACTGGTTTTTGAGCCTCAACAGGTTCAATCTGTGGTACAGGAACTTCCTGAACTGTCTGTATAGGTATAGAAAACGACATATGAGTACTCACCGTGCTGTTATCCTCAATGGTTTGCGAACAATCACCCTTTTCTGCTACATCAAGATCCAGGAACTTTGCTGTCTGTGAATCCACAATTCTCATTCCTCCATTGGGATTATAAAATCGATATCCCTTTGAATGATCTGGATAAGAGACAAAATAACATCGAGTGGTTTTGGGATCCAATTTGCTCAAAGTTGGATTGTACAATTTTACTTCTGCAGGACATCCCCAAACCTTTAGATGATTCAAGCTAGGCTTCCGTCCAGTCCACAATTCAAAAGGGGTAAGCGGCGCAGATTTAGTAGGTACACGATTTAATATGTAAAGCGTCGTTTTCAAAGCCTCACCCCATAAAAAATCAGGTAATTAGTTCTGCTAATCATGCTTCTTACCATATCCATGAGAGTACGATTATGCCTTTCAGCTACCCTATTCTGTTCAGGACTACCGGGCATGGTAAACTGAGCCACAATCCCAGAATCCTCTAAGTACTTGGCGAATGGCCCTTTAAGCTGTCCAACATCGCCATGTCGACCATAGTACTCACCACCGCGGTCAGATCTGACAATTTTTATGACTTTCCCCAGCTGTTTCTCAACTTCAGTATGGAAAATCTTGAACTTGTCAAGAGATTCAGACTTTTCCTTAATCAAGTACAGATAACCATATCGGGAATAGTCATCTATAAATGTGATGAAATAAAAATTTCTACACAATGATGCTGTATAGGGTCCACTTATATCTGTATGGATGATCTCTAACAAGTGAGAACTACGGACTGCAGTTTTCTTCTTTATTTTGGTTATCTTACCTCTACAGCAGTCTACGCATGTGTCTAAGTCACTTATAAGAGTGGGTAGAATGCTATCGTTTATCAGTCTTTCCACTCTTTCTTTAGAGATGTGACCAAGACGTTTGTGTCATGTTGCGTATGACTGTTCCTTAGGTAGAGGTCTTTTGGAAACAACCTTTTCAGCTGTATAAGCGATGTATATTTCGTTGGGAGACAAACATAATCTGTACAATCCATTGGACATAGTGCAATACCCAATTTTATTTGAATTAAAAAATAGAAATTGCAGAGTTTGAAATCTCAAAAGAATAACCACACATGTTCAAACTTGATACGGAAATTAAATTCCGTCTGAAAGAAGGTACATAAAATGTATTTCTTAACATTAAATTAAAACCAGAATCTAGAATTAAAATAACATCTCCCACGAACTCAACATCAGCTTTATTGTTGTTTCCTACGGTGAGCTTTGATTCATCCTTATTTGGCTTCCTCCGGTTTATGAATCCCTGTATGGTGAAAGCAACATGGTTAGTTGCACCGCTATCTAGCCACCACGAACAAGATGGGGCTTCAGACAGATTAGATTCACAAACCAACGCCAAAGAACCATTACCTTTAGGCTCACGCTTAGATAACCAGTTCTTATACTTAGCGCAGTCTTTCTTTACGTGTCCTCCCTTCTTACAGAAAAAGCAAAGACCATCCTTACCAGCATTACCGTCCTTTTTAAAGGTCGGTTTCTTTGGTCCCAAGTTGTCATGATGACCAGCAGATGAATGAGTTCCTTTACGATTCTTGTTGCCCTTGCCCTTCTTGACACCAGAACTTGAAGCAGCATACATAGCCATATGCACGTTACTTTTCTTCAGCTTGGACTCTTCTGACACCACCCTTGCAATCAAGTCGTTGATTGTCCATGCCCGATCAGCAGTGTTATATTGTGTTTGGATAATACCAAACTCAGGTGGAAGAGAATTCAACACAAAATATATGATACAAGCATCAGGAATGGGAACATTAAGCTCATTGAGCTTTGATTGCATATCTACCATCCTCATGACATAGTCCATAACACCAGCAGAACCATCATACTTCAAACTAAATAATCCTGACATATGTGTCCCAACTTCAGCATTAGGGGATTCACGATTTCTAACCACCAAGGCATCCATCATTTGTCTAGCAGTGATGTCAGCAGCAAAATCACTCATAAGATGTTCCTGTATGGATCGCTTCATTGACAGCAATCAAATCCTATTGCTCTTTTCCCAAGCAGCAAACCGTGCCTTTTGAGCATCTGTACTAGTTTCAGTAAGAGCTACGGGTTTATCCCCACTAAGAGCAGTATGAACATCTGCCAGTTCCATACCAAATAGAAAATCCTCTTTCCACTTCTTAAAATTGCTACCAGTAAGAATCTCAATAGCTATGGAGTTGCCGTTCACAGAAAAGGTAACTGAAAAATAACCAATATTTTTAATTAGCACAATGTGAAATTTCACCTTGAGAGCTACATACATCATCATATAATCACCTTTGGGCAGAAAACATGACATGCAGTTGTATACTCCATACATTACAGCGGCCATGAGAATTTATTTCAATCTTTGTTAACCATCACCTTTGGGTGTATGACGGCACTCAGACTAATCAATCCTCAACCATATGCTGTGCATGTAACCCTCCATGCAAGAATACGCAATTACTCCTTTGGGAATATAACTACGCATTAAAACAGGAGACATCCCAATATTATTTAACATATTCTTTATTAAACTCAACCAAGCGTGCCGCTTTGGCGGTCACAACCCAACTGAATTTACCTGAAATTGGAATATAACTTCATATTTCACATCCACTGTATGCATGCAATTCAGAAATTGGGGCAATCAGTTTTAAAATTACACGCTTTGCTAATTTTCATCGATACCTCAATAATTCATGTCAAACCACAAACATGAAATTGATAAAAATTTCCACATAATTCCACGTGACACTTTCATGTAAGCCTGTACCTGTATTTCACAAATCCTTACAGTAATACCAGAAAATACCTCAAAAATACCCCAAAATACCCTCGTATTTGGCGTTCTGTACGTATTTCCATCCATGAAAATACCAAACATGAAAAATAAATGTAACATCCTGTAAAGCATGAGCATACGAGCACGCCGGTACGTGGATCACCTCCATTGGAGCTCACACGCGCCCTCATGCGCAGCCTGAAGCTTCGGCTCGTGAGGCTCACGCGCAGACACGTGCCGCACACGTGTTCTGTATGTCCAGTCGGTTCTGAAACTGGTCCGACCGCTACCATGAACCGGTTTGGCGAACCTGGTCGAGGCGATCCGGTCGAACCGATCAACGACCGGTCCGACCGGAAGGTCCGAGTCAACGGTCAACCATTTCGGGTCGGGGCAACGAATCGGGTCGGGTTCCGGGTCTGGTCGGGTCTGCACCCGGCTGAACAACGTCGGATGACGTCATCCCGCACGTGTCACGCACGTGCGGGCCTGGGTCCGCGCGTGAGGCGCGTTGCGCCACGAGCCCGATGGGCCGTATCTCTCGGCCGTGCGTGGCGGCGCGTCCGGCTATCGCCGGCGATGATTCTTGGACGGTTTTTCTCATCTCGACGATCTCTTTTCGAATATATAATTTTCTTTGAATTTCGATAAAAATAAAATTTCGAAAATACACCGGGAACGCGATTCGTGACCTAATACGCGCAGGCTCTGATACCACATGTAGGCTGCATATTTAATCCGTATGCAGCAACCCAAAATACACACGTACAGATACACAAATCTCTGTTTCATAGAGTTAAAGAATTAACACACATTGTTTTGGATTCATCGTTCTTGATGCGGAATTGCGAGAATCCAACGCTTAAGAGCTTCTCCTCTATGAACCCCCTTGATCACTGGCTTCAATGAAACGGCCCCTCACTGTCGTTTCTGACGATTTCTATATGTGAGGTTATGTGGACATTAGGGTTTAGAGGAGGGACTTAAGCACTATTTATAGAGAATGAACCCTACCCCCTCATCAAGGATAATGATATCTCGGCCCATACTATCCAGCACCATATCCTACTTGAACTAGGAAATAATATATATCTTTCTTATTAGACCAAATAATAATTACAGTAACAATTAATAAAGCCCACAATTGAATATTAAAACAAAATATTCTAACATAACTCCCTGGGAAGACCATCCTAATTTTGTCGTCTTGCTTTACTTCTTCCTCCTTGCATTTTTCTAAAGTTAAGACATTGATATCCTCTCAATGTCCATATCTAAACTTTCAATTTGAGGTACATGCTCATTACCACCCGTTTTCTTGCTCATTTTCCAGATTCATGTATCATTCATCTCTATTTATGGTTTCTGCTTTGCACGGTTCGAGTCTTCATGGAGGCCATCCAACAAGAGAGTAAGAAACTCTTGAGAATTATGTTAATTATAGCTACCAAATTGAAGGGAAGACCTTGCTAATTTCGGTTTAAAAGCTCTGGAAGCAACTGAGTCAATTCTTGAAGACCATAGCTTTTCTGGAAGCTCTCCAAAAGCCAAAGCAAGCTTGATTGAACCCTTAGTACCCAAACTGAATCATTAGCTGGAATAACATTTCCGTACTTATTGTTAGAATATGTCTCGAGTTTGAGCCCGAAGTAAAATTGTGAATATTTCGAATTGAATATTTTACGGATATCCGAAATCGAGCAAAATATAATATCTTGCTCTTCCTGTCTTTTGGCAAGATTAGATAAAGATTAAAACCTATGATATCTACTGGACGTTCAAAGGAAAATCACCAAAGAAGGATATGCATGGGCTCAGTTGTCAGACGAAAAAGAAGATATAGAAGGAAGAGAGATTGTGGTTTTTTTTTTGGGGGTGTGAAGCGTGCCGAAAAAGAAAGTCCAATCTTGGATTGTATCTTTGACCGAATCTCCCTAGTATTTGGTTTGTTCCTCCAAGCGTGTGTGGGACCCGTTTGCATGCACTTTATTCACGTGGGTTTCTTGAAGTGGGCAGCATGCTATAAGTTTGATAGGAAGCCGCATACACAGGAGATCAGTGAAGACGCCGTTGAAGCCTTGAAGCGCCATCACGAGTGCTTGGTAGGGGACTTCTTGAAGCGCCGTTCATCGAGTGCTTGATATTGAGTCTTTGTTTTGTTCACGGAATTACATCAAGAGTTCAAGTGTTGAAGCTTATTAAATCTTGAGGTTAGATTTGTGTTTTAATTCCTTTGCGAGATTGCGAGATTATTTCTCTAGGAATTGAGGGCTAAACACTATGTGCGTTCTTGGATGTAATTGGGGCTGGGAAACACCAAGAGTGTGTTTGTATAACTCGTGTGATTTGTAATCTCCGTATATCGCTTGATCTATAGTGGAATTCGTTGATGCTCTCCCCATGGACGTAGGTCTTTACGACCGAGCCATGTACATCTGGTGTTCGATTTACTTTACTATTTATGTCTATTTATTTGATCGATCGCTTGGTTTCGCGCAACAATTGGTATCAGAGTTAGGCTTGCTTGAGTTGAAGCGAATCGATGGCGACAGAAGAAGTTAAAGGGAAAATCGACAAATTTGAGGGGAAAGACTTTGGTTTCTGGAAGATGCAGATAGAAGATTATTTATATTAGATGAAGCTGCACGAGCCCCTGTCTGGGAAGAAACCAAAAACGATGAAGCAACCCGATTGGGAATTGCTGGATAGACGAGCGATGGGTGTTATTCGGCTGACGTTGGCTCGTAACGTCGCGTTTAATATTGTCAAGGAGAAGACCACTGCGGGTTTGATGAAAGCCCTGTCGGACATGTACGGGAAGCCCTCTACGATCAACAAGGTCTATTTGATGCGACGTCTATTTAACTTGAAGATGAGCGAAGGTGTGTCAGTTACTAATCATATCAATAAATTCAATGTGATCGTTAGTCAATTGAGTTCAGTTGAGATTGACTTTGAAGATGAGGTACGTGCTTTGATTCTATTATCCTCATTGCTTGATAGTTGGAATACTACTGTTACTGCTATTAGTAATTCTTCTAGGTCAACTAGTTTGACGTTTGATGGGATTCGAGATTTAATTCTGAGTGAGGATATCCATAGAAGAGAATCTGGCGAATCTATATCTGCAGCTTTAGTAGGTGAAAGAGGAAGAGCTAGTACTCATGTTAGCAGAAGTAGTATGAACATGAATAGACGCAGTCAGTCTAGGACTGGCGGTGATGTCTGTTGGAACTGTGGCAAGAGATGGCATCTTAGAAGAAATTATTTTAAGCTGAAAAACGAAAGGGCTAAGGGAATTGGAGTTGAATCTGCGGATGATGTTGCAGCTGTAGTTGAAAATTCTGATGGTGTCGATTGTGTCTTGTTTGTCACTGAGAATTCGTCGTTTGACGGATGGATTATGGATTCTGATTGTTCTTTTCATACTACACCAAATAGGAACTGGTTTACTTCTTATCAATGCATGGATAATAGTAAAGTGCAGTTGGGGAACAACACTGAATGCGATGTTATAGGTATTGGTGATGTTAAAATCAGAATCCATGATGGTATTGTGAGGACATTGATTGGGGTAAGACACGTTCCAGAATTGAAAAAGAACTTAATTTCCTTGGGTGCTCTAGATTCAGCTGGATGCAGGTATTCTTCTCGAGGTGGAGTCCTGAAGATTGTTCGAGGTGCCCTGGTGATAATGAAAGGAATCAACCATGGCGGCCTGTATGAACTTCAAGGTGAGACATTGATAAGTTTCGCTTCTAAGTCGTCGATATCTGTTCGAGAGTCTAATGGCTACTCGAGGAAGGCCTGGGTGGTTGTGCCGATGCACAAGATTGATGTTGTTGTCAGGAATACGCGGACGAGGGCTTTGATCGGAACGGAGACTGGTAAGTTGATCAAGCATGTGCGAACTGACAGTAGCATGGGGTCCTGCTCGAAGCTGATAAATAAATTTTGTATGAAAAAAGGCATAGTGAAACACTGCACTAGTGCCAGTAAACCACAACAATTTGCAGAATTGATGAGCAAAGCGTTACTAGAGACGGCCCGTAAAAAGATCTCTAGTGCTGGTATGGCTGGGAGAATTCCAGCGGATATGCTTAGTATGACGAGCTACCTGGTGAATAGATCCCCATCGACTGCGATTGGATATCGGACTCCCGAAGAAGTGTGGTCAGGTAATGTTGCTGATTATTCTAATTTTAGAATGTTTAATTGCCCGTGTTATTATCGAGTAAGTGATGGTGAGCTCGATATAGAGGCAAGGTGCATATTCCATGGCTATGCACAAGGTGAGTGTGGCGATCAGTTGTGGTGCCCGATTATTAATTCACATGTTTGCAGTAGAGAAGTTACATTTGACGAGTCTCCAGTACTTCTGGCTAGGAGTGATTGTGGCAGTGTTAATACGGATCTGGACGGTGTTCAGTTTGATATGGAGTTGCAACCAAAAACTCCTGAGGTAGTAGGTACTAGCGAAGTAATCGACACATGTGGTGCTTATAGCGAGGTGGAGCCTGTAGAACCAACAGTTGCTGTAACTACTAATATTGACAAGGTACGTTTTCAGTTTCCTAGCAGATATGGATGCAACGGTGGGTTTGCTTTATCTGTGATTAAGGAGCTTGTGTCAGATAATCCTTGTGAAGCAGTTAAATGTGCATCTTTAGTTGGTGTTATGATGAGTTCCTCAGTTGTGACGAAGTTCAAGCGCAGCTTGGACTTGGATGATATCTGTGGCGGTTGAGCCCATTGGGGGCTATTGGGAGAGTAGCGGTGAAGTTCGGATTCTAACGAAGCGATTGCGGCTTGGCTCAAATGTTGAGCTAAGGTGGAGATTGTTAGAATATGTCTCGAGTTTGAGCCCGAAGCAAAATTGTGAATATTCTGAATCGAATATTTTAAGGAATATCCGAAATCGAGCAAACTATAATATATCACTACAAAAAAACACAGATTTAGCCACGGAAAATTAGTGACGAAAACAATTCGTCGCTAATTTGCGACGAACATATCGACGAAAAAATAATTCATCGCTATTTACGACGAAAATAGCGACAAAATAAATTCGTGGCTAATTAGCGACGAACAAAATTCGTCACAAATTAGAGACGAATTTAGCGACGAATTAATTTTCCGTCACTAATTTGCTGCGAATTTAGCGACGGAATTTAATTTTTGTCTCTAAATTAGTGACGAAAGCTATTTTCGTCACAAAAAATCGCGACATAATTTAATTTTTTCGAAATTTAGCGACGACCCCATCTATTCGTCGCTAATTTAGAGACGAAAATTAAATTCGGTCGCTAAATTTTGCGACGAAAAATACATTTCGTCGCAAAATGTTGCCACCAAATTTAATTTTTCAGAAATTTAGTGACGGAAGACATAATTCGTCGCTAAATTTTGCCACGGAAATCACTTTTCGTCGCTAAAACGACATAAAAAAATTCTTTTATTAAATTTTAGCGACAAACAGATGAGTTCGTCGCTAATTTTTTTTTGGTAAATTTAGCGACGAACAGTGTTGTTCGTCGCTAATTTGAGGAAAAATAATATAAAAAGAATTTATTAGTGACGAAATTGACTTTTCGTCGCTAAAATAATTTTAAAAAAAGTATAATTAGCAAGGAAACCTTTTTTCGTCGCTAAATATTATTTTTTATTTAAATTAAATTAGTGACAAAATGTGAAGGTCGTCGCTAATTAGTTTTTTTTTTTAATTTTCATTTATCAATTGCTATAAGCTTCGTGAATCTTATGCAATTTTTCTATAGCGACGAAAATAATTATTCGTTGCTAATTGCTATCCTTAATTTATATTTTTTTCAAGGTTTATTAGGACCCTTTTTATATTTATTACATATATAAAGTTGTGATCAAACAAAAAATGGAGGTCAATTCTTTTGATAAAATATAACTTAGAAAAAAAAATTCATCTTTGATGAGATACTAAATAGAGTAGAGTAAGGATCTATTCGAAAATGATTTGCTTTGCATAATATTTGATCACCAAAAATATATATTGTAATTGTGTCATTCACGAAGATGAAATCAATTGATTCTTTCTTCTAATTTTGAAATATAGATAATATACTATAAGCGAATAAGAGATGCTCTAAATCAATTAATAAAGTTTTTAAAAACATTAGAATGATAAGTTTTTTTAGCAAGGTACAAAATGTTTCATCAAATATTCAAATGTGATTCTATAAGATCTAGTTTCGTTCAATATTAGTAATGGGGATTCATAATATCACACGTTAATCAACCAAAGAAAGGTTCAATAACTAAAAGAAAGATCGATTCTTTGAAATCCTTGCTCTCTTCAAACAGTGAATGATTTAAATAAGAAACGCTTATGATACGTCGTTTAGCTTAGCTTATTTATGTTCTTTCTTAGATTATATTTTATATTAATCTACGTTAATTCTTTTTAAAATAAAATGAAAATAGGGCGAATATTTTTTAAAATTAAAAAATGAATATATTATTAATTAAGTAATGATTTTACATTAATAAGCATAAATGAAGATCAATCAATTTATTTATTTCTATTATCCTTGTTCCTGAATTGGAAAGCATTCCTTTTGTTCCTAGATAGCTTCTTTCAAAAGGGCTTCTGCTTCTTCAATGAATGCTTTAAAAGAATATATAATTATTGGAATTGAGGCTTATTTTTGTTATCCTTATTCCTGAATTAGAAAGCATTCATTCTGTTTCATTATTTATGTGTAATCATTATTACACATTATACCACATCTTTTGATCATTGTACTTTATTCCTTCTTCTTTTTTTATTTCAATATTTCTATGCTAGACTCATTATACCTCATCTTTTGTAGGGAGGAAGGGATTCACGGAGTTTTTATGTCCAAATTAGGGTCACGTCTCTTAATGTGTACATATATCAATTGAAATATGAATAGTTTCACTAACTTTGCTATTTGTCCTGTTGATTGTCGCATGGATGAAGTACTTTGGTGATCGCGGGTTCCATTCCCATCTTGTTTCATCTTTTTCATTTTGTTTCGTTGTTAATTTAACGAATTCTATTGAATTATATAGGATATATTTTGTTGCTAATTTTAAGAAGCTTCACATTTGTTAAATATGTCTTGAATTTTATGCACTTAGTCTGGTTCATCACCCAAAAGTAGAGAAAAAATTGAGATTTGGTTCGTGACGCGGAGAGTTGGGCCGATAGGCCCGGCTAGGGTTTTTTAATTTTTTATTTTGTTCTTTAGTGACGAACATCTATTTCCGTCGCTAAATTAGCGATGGCCTTTGAAGGTCGTCGCCAAATTAGTGACGACCTTCAAAGGTCGTCGCTAATTTAGCGACAAGAAACTGCAGGTCGTCGCTAAATTTCGTTCCCGCTTTGTCGAAATTTCTCCCTCGCGCTCTCTCAGAAGCGAATAAATTATTTTTCGTCATTGCTAATTGGCGACGAAAATTATTTTTCGTCGCTAATTTCCCTTCCCGCTGTTAAAACATGGCGCGTCTCTTAAAATTTTCGCTCGCACGGCTCTTCAAATTTTCCCAACCCCTTCTCGCCTATAAAGCTCCAGAATGTCAAAAGTGACACTCCAAGACCCCTCAGTCTTACTCCCTCCTTGTCTCATTCGACGCCGTCCAACTCCACGTCAAGTCCGAGCTCCACCTCCAAGACCACCGCAAGGACACCAACCTGTGACAGCGAAGGCGAAGGTGGCTGGGGGAGGTCGCAGGGGAGGTGATGGTAGCTGGTCGGAGAAGCGACGGTGAAGGCGTCGAAGGAGCTGGTCAGGCGGCTATGGTCAGAGGCAGGAGAGGCAAAACAGGGCAGTAACTTCTCGAGTTGGTTTGTGGCTCAAGCGACGTCGAAGCTTCCTGGGAATGATGGTGGTAGGTTGAGGGGGTGCTGGGGTATGTTTGGTGGCCGGAGGGGTGCTGGGGATCCGCTGCTGCTTCCTAACAGCAACTGCAGCAGTCCAGCCCAAAAACAGGGTAGGGACGCCGAGTAGCTCTTGGAAGAATTTCTTGCCGCTCCGGTGATGCGGCGATGGGGCTGTGGCCGTCGACGAGGGCCTAGTGAGGTGGCAGGTGGTAGGAGTATGTGGTGGCGAAGACTGGATGTGCTTTTGCAGAACAAAAAGAGAGAGAGAGAGACAGATAGATAGAGAGAGACGAGAGACAGATGTTTTGTTGTTTTGATTTTTTCCCTTCTTTGTGGCTTTTTCCCTGCTATGTTCTTCCTCTGCCGTGCTATGTATTCATTAATGCAAAAAAAAAAAAAAAAGCTAAAACTTCAACATTTTTTTTCATGGCTATTCCGCTGCAAAATGATTTAGTGACAAAATATTTCGTGGCCAAATTCGTCGCCAAATTTAGTGACGAACGACAGTGTTTCGTCGCTAAAATTCCGTTAATTGGCTAATGTTCCGTTAAATCTAGCGACGAATAGAGTGATATTCCGTCGCTAATTTAGCGACGGAAAAGGAAATTTCGTCGCTAATTTAGGGACGGAATTTCCTAATTCGTCGCCATATTCAGCGCTAAATTAGCGACGGAAGAGGAAATTCCATCGCAAATTTTAGCGACGGAATAGTGTGATTCGTCGCTAATTTCAATGATAATTTCGCGACGAACGACGCGTAGCGACGAATAGCGGTGTTCGTCGCTAATTTCATTGACGAATAGCGACGAACATAGTGACGAATTTTATTTCGTCTCTAAATTTAGTGACGGAACCACCAATTTTTCGACGAATTTAGCGACGAAAAAATGAACTCGCCGATAACATGGCGTCGCGAATTTAGCGACGAAAATAATTTCATTGCTAATTTATGACGAATTTGTGACGGAAACATGTTCGTAGCTAATTTGTGACGAACAATGTTCGTAGCTGATTTGTGACGAACATGTTTCTGTCACAAAATTCGTCACAAATTAGCGACGAAATTTTAAAGTTTCGTCGCTAAATTTTGCGACACCGTGGTATCGACGAATTTTTTTTCGTCGCCATTTTTCGTCGCAAGTTCTTTTAGCGACGAATTTTGTCAAATTTTCGTAGCTATTTTCCGTCGCTAAATGCCTGTTTTTTTGTAGTGTCTTGCTCTTCCTGTCTTTTGGCAAGATTAGATAAAGATTAAAACTTATGATATCTACTGAACGTTCAAAGGAAATTCACCGAAGAAGGATATGCATGGGCTCAGTTGTCAGACGAAAAAGAAGATATAGAAGTGTTAAGGAATGTAGTTAATTGTAACGGACTCCATTAGTGTAGCAATATTCTTTAATTAATATTGTAACGTCTATAGTTAATACTCCATTAGTATAGCAATATTCTATAATTAATATTGTAACGTCTTAGTCCATTAATGTAGCAATATTCTGTAATTAATATTGTAACGGACAATTCAAAATACTTTGAATAAGTCCTTGAAGAAAAACTCTATAAATACAAACGCTGTCCTAGTGTTAAGGACAAGCGAAATTCATCCTCAAACCTTGAGTATATTTCTTACATGGTATCAGACGACCGGTCGGATCCTTGAAAAACACCGGCATATTTATTCTTTCTCTACCATTTTTCCACCTCTCCTACTCACAATGTCATCTTCCACCTCTATTCCGGCTGTGCAACATCACCTTAGCCTTAAACTTTCCGATGATAACTTTTTATTGTGGAAAACTCAATTGTTTCCATTGCTTCGTAGCCAGTCCTTAATAGGATACCTTGACGGCACCACTATCTGTCCTAATCCAACCATCACCCCTACGGATTCCACTATTGCAGCACCAAACCCTGCATATGATGAATGGATTCGAAAAGACCAACTTGTTCTTAGTTGGATGATGTCTTCTCTTTCACCTGATGTCCTACCATATGTGGTTGGGTTAGATACTGCTGCTGATGTCTGGAAGGCTCTACAAAGTGCCTTCGGATCGCTATCGCATACAAGCATTCTTCAACTTCATATGCAACTCCAGAATACATCTAAAGGTGACAAATCTGTCTCAACTTATCTCCGCGAGGTAAAGTACATTTCAGATCAATTAGCTGCTGCCAATCGCCCTTTGGGGAATGAAGAATTAAATGCCATTGTCTTTCGTAATCTTGGCTCTGATTTTTCTGACATTGTTGCTGCCTTAGCTACAAAACCTGATCCTATAAAATTTCCTGAACTCGATCAATTGCTCCTCAATCATGAGCTTCGAATGAAGTCTTCCACAGTGCCTATAGAGGCAAATGCTATCACTTACACCCCTTCATCATCTATCCCTCTTATTCCACCACAACCGAGTACCAATTTTCAACCTTCTATCACTCAAAATTCTCAATATCGTGGACAAGGCAGCCAACGCAATTATGGGACCCCGGGAAATCGATCTAAAAATAGAAAAGATCGATGCCAAATTTGTCAGAAATATAATCATACTGCTGCAAGATGTTATTTCAGGTATTCACAGTCTAACAATAGTACTATTCAGCCTATTGCTAATATGGCTGGAATTCTTCCTTCCCCATCACAGCAAGACTGGTTTCCGGATACTGCAGCTACTCACCATGTGACGCCTAACATTGCCAATCTGCAGATCTCTGCACCACATAACGGTAACGAATCTCTTCGTGTAGATAATGGAGCAGGTTTAGACATTGTTAATGTCGGTTCTTCCACTCTTAAAACTCCTATCAACAAGTCTTTCAATTTCTCCAATATCCTTGATGTCCCTACCATTACACGTAATTTACTTTCTGTTCTTAATTTTACGCGTGATAACAATTGTTTCTTTGAGTTTCATCCATTTCACTTTGTTGTGAAGGATTTGCAGACCAAAGTTCCATTGCTCCAAGGTTCGCTTAAGGATGGATTATACCGGTTGTCGGGTCTTTATGCCTTATCTCTATCCGCCAACACCATCTCACTTGATTCTTCCACCACCGCCACTACCTGGCATGCCCGAATGGGTCATCCCCAACAAAGCAAAGTTCACTCACTGATTCATTCAAACAATTTGCCATGTTCTACATTTGATTTCAATAAATGCGCTTCTTGTTTGTTAGGCAAATCTCATAAAACATCCCTACCCCCTACTCATAGCATTAGTAAAGTACCTCTCGATTTAATATTCACTGATGTATGGGGACCTGCTCCGATTGATTCTGTTTCTAGCTATAAGTATTTTGTCATATTTGTTGATGATTTTTCCAAATATACTTGGTACTATCCAATTCAAAATCGGTCTATGGTACCTTCAATTTTTGAAAAATTCAAGATTATGGCTGAGAAACAATTTGAAAAATCCATAAAAGCTGTATAGTCTGATTGGGGTGGGGAATACAGAACCCTAAATAAAATTTTTTCGAACAATGAAATTCTCCATCGTGTAGCTTGTCCACACACTCACGAGCAGAATGGAGCAGCTGAGCGCAAAATTCGTCATATTGTTGATACCGGTATTACATTATTGGCTCATGCATCTATTCCTCTTAAGTATTGGCCTTATGCTTTTGAAACTACCATTTATCTCATTAACAGATTACCAACACCACTTTTAAACAATATCTCACCTTTTCAAACACTTTTTAATCAAAAACCAGATTACAAGTTTTTGAAAATATTCGGTTGTGCTGTTTTTCCTTTATTAAGGCCATACAATTCGCATAAATTTTCACTCCGTTCTACTCAATGTGTGTTCTTAGGATATAGCCCATTGCACGTTGGTTACCGTTGTTTAGATTACAAAACTGGACGCATGTACATTGCAAGACATGCTAATTTTATTGAAAATATTTTTCCATTCGCCACTCTTGGTTCACATTCTTCAGAAACACTATCGCCATCACATCCTTGGATGACGATCTCCACGGCTGGTGTGTCCTCCCATGCGAACCATGGTGTTAATGGTAATATCCTATCTTCTACCCCATCATCTAGCATTGCACCACCCACCTTTGAAGAACCATCACCGACATTTTCAAGTGCTAATACTGCTTCAACATCTAACACGTTGATTTCTAGTCCGTCTAATGCTGGTACAGGTTCTAATGAGAATATTTCAGACGCCTCCTCACAGCAGGCTAATGTGATACCTCAACAACTGATTTATCAAGCACAAAGGACCCATCCAATGCGGCTGTGTCAAAATCCAAAGCCCAACAGTAAATATCCATTACCAGATGTGAACTTGACTGAAATGAGTTCTAAAGAAGAGCCACAGTGCTTCACCGAAGCTAATAAACATGAAAAATGGAGGGAGGCGATGCTTCAAGAATTTAATGCTTTATTACATAATGGAACATGGGTTTTGGTTCCACCTAATCCCAAAGTAAATGTCGTTGGTTCCAAATGGATTTATCGAGTCAAGGCTCGTGCAGACGGTTCAATAGACCGATACAAAGCCCGTCTAGTAGCCAACGGCTATAATCAGCAAGAGGGTATTGACTACACGAAAACGTTTAGTCCTGTCGTTAAAGCAACCACAGTCCGTACAGTTATTTCATTGGCGGTGACAAAGAATTAGAAACTCCGACAGTTGGATGTTAGCAATGCATTTTTAAATGGTAACTTGACTGAAGAAGTCTACATGGCCCAACCTCAGGGCTTCGTTGACGAAGAAAAGCCAAACCATTTATGCAAGCTACAAAAATCCTTATACGGATTGAAGCAAGCACCGCGCGCTTGGTTTCATCGGCTGAGCATCTTTTTAGAAACATTAGGATTTATCTGATCAAAAATCGATACTTCCCTCCTCATATTACATCGGTCTAATTTCTCCATTTACATGCTCATCTATGTTGATGACATTGTTATTACAGGATCAAACTCGGCATTTATTCAAGACACCATCGAATGCTTGAACAAGGAGTTCTCCATACGGGACTTGGGTGACCTTAATTATTTTCTGGGAATTGAGGTACTTAAACATCCATCTGGGCTCCTCTTGTCATAACAAAAGTATGTCACAGATCTCCTCCACAGAACCAGAATGGATGGTGTTAAACCGGTTCACACGCCCATGGCTACAAATACCAATTTAATCAATCAGGGTAAGCCACTTGAGTATGCCAGTTTATACAGGAGCACTGTAGGAGCTCTTCAATATGTCGCCCTCACTCGGCCAGATATCTCCTATGCAGTAAATAAAGTCTGTCAATTCTTGAAAGAACCAATAGAAGATCATTGGAGTGCGGTGAAACGCATTCTACTCTACTTAAAAGAAACCATTTCACACGGACTGCTCATCAGTTCTCAATCTTCGTCAGAACTCCATGCATACAGTGATGCAGACTAGGCAGGTTGCCCCATTGACAGACGTTCAACAGGGGGTTATGCAATTTATATGGGCTAAAATCTGATTTCTTGGTCAGCCAAGAAGCAACATACAATTGCACGTTCATCAACTGAATCAGAGTATCAGGCATTGGCAAATGCCACGGCAGAAGTGGTATGGCTACAATCATTGTTACAAGAATTGGGTATCTCTCAATCAAAACCTCCTATTCTTTGGTGCGACAACCTAGGAACAACATATCTTACGGTGAATCCACTTTTCCATGTTAGAACAAAGCATATTGAGATTGATTTTCACTTTGTCCGCCATTTAGTGTCACAATGCAAACTTGAGGTTCGCTTCATATCCACACGTGACCAAATAGCGGATATTTTCACCAAGCCTCTTACACGGTGTCGTCTTGATCTGCTCAAATCCAAGTTGAAGATCATCCAAAAGACCACCTTCAACTTGCGGGGGCCTGTTAAGGAATGTAGTTAATTGTAACGGACTCCATTAGTGTAGCAATATTCTTTAATTAATATTGTAACATCTGTAGTTAATACTCCATTAGTATAGCAATATTCTGTAGTTAATATTGTAACGTCTTAGTCCATTAATGTAGCAATATTCTGTAATTAATATTGTAACGGACAATTCAAATTACTTTGAATACGTCCTTGAAGAAAAACTCTATAAATACAAACGATGTCCTAGTGATAAGGACAAGCGAAATTCATCCTCAAACCTTGAGTATATTTCTTACAAGAAGGAAGAGAGATTGTGGTTTTTTTTTTTGGGTGTGAAGCGTGCCGAAAAAGAAAGTCCAATCTTGGACTGTATCTTTGACCGAATCTCCCTAGTATTCGGTTTGTTCCTCCAAGCGTGTGTGAGACCGTTTGCATGCACTTTATTCTCGTGGGTTTCTTGAAGTGGGCAGCATGCTATAAGTTTGATAGGAAGCCGCATACACAGGTGATCAGTGAAGACGCCATCGAAGCCTTGAAGCGCCATCACGAGTGCTTGGTAGGGGACTTCTTGAAGCGCCGTTCATTGAGTGCTTGATATTGGGTCTTCGTTTTGTTCACGGAATTATACCACGAGTTCAAGTGTTGAAGCTGATTAAATTTTGAGGTTAGATTTGTGTTTTAATTCCTTTGTGAGATTGCGAGATTATTTCGTTAGGAATTGGGGGCTAAACACTATGTGCATTCTTGGATGTAATTGGGGTTGGGAAACACCAAGAGTGTGTTTGTGTAACTCGTGTGATTTGTAATCTCTGTGTATTGCTTGATCTATAGTGGAATTCGTTACTGCTCTCCCCGTGGGCGTAGGTCTTTACCATCGAATCATGTACATCTGGTGTCCGATTTACTTTACTCTTTCTGTCTATTTATTTGATCGATCACTTGGTTCTGCGCAACACTTATCAAATGCTATAAACTTCCTGCGAGGGTTCAATACTTCGTCTCTTTCTATGCCTCCTTTGGTACGCAACCGATCCCACAATGAGTAATAAGTATAACTTTTCACTAGTACCAAATAAGTAACATCAACGTTATTGATACCAAACTTAGTGTCACCAACCATCACATGTATGGCCTTTATAGACCCTACAGTCTTAGCCCACCTTATCACTCCATCCAACCTAAGCTCTGATACCACTAAAACTGGATGTAGCATCATGGGCCTTCGGTCCTCCTTGACGATGCCGACTAGAGAAGGACTGCCACATCTAGTGATCTGAAAAGGGCAACGTAATACAAGGGTAAGCTCACTAGCTTAGCAAGGAATATTCTAACCAAGTCGCCTAGCTAGATCTTATTCTCAGTTGTATTAATCAATGTGACACGACTATTGGCTAGGAGCCTAAGTTCGTTTGTCGAGTCACATGTCATGCGATAAGACTAATCGGCAAGGTATACCATTGGACCACCTGCACTCCATGGACAACTACACGAGTTCAACACAACTCATGTCATGCTTCAGAACAGATTCAAGGTCATACCAAAGCGATTTCAGCATTGAATGATTACAGGGCCCTAATAATCGTCGACTCTTGCACATAGCTCAAGAATAACTCCCGCACAAGGCTCAGGTACTCCTGCACATGGTTCAGGGTTATTTCCCGCATATGGCTTAGCGTTGTCGCCCGTACAAAGCTCAAAAACAACTCCCGCACATAGCTCAGGTATGTCTCCCGCAGATGGCTCAGGGTTGTTTCCCGCACATGGCTCAAGAGTATCTATACTTCTTGGCATTCCCCACACTCAGCTCAGTGTGCCAATCATTTCCAATAACCATGGAGTAGTATGCAACAAGCATCATGTATACAAAGTCAATGTCGAACATTAAACATTGACACATCAACCAACCATGCATTGTCATGTTAGCATACGAGCTTGCCCTCCATCACAAGCCACAACCCCACTTAGCAATAACATGACAGTCTGATCAAGACATAAGTCACAAGGCAGCGTAGTATAATGATCCCGAGAGCTACCATTCATAGTAAGGAATGTTCGGTCTAGTCCCTAAGCCGGAGGATGTTCTATGGTCGATCAACTCTACCAAGCTCCTCATCTTGGACTTCCAATAAGCATATAATCAATGCTGAATTCAAGTGACATAATTTCACTAGACTCCTAAATCAGAACCGAGACTACAGTCCTTTGATTCTTGGGCATTTCAAAGCCAATCTTCACCAAACTCTTCTACCCTCTCTGTACCTTCCCTTCTTCTTGGTCGCACCAGCACATACACAACATAGCTTAAGGTTCTGGGACTACGTTTCGAAACAAAATCTGTTTTGTAAGCTTCAGACACATGGGGGTGTCAACCTAGCTAAATCAACTTGCATTCTAACTAACCAAATAGTTTAGGTCTTCGAATAATCTTGGGTGGCTCATCATTTCCTCCCATCCACAAGTTACATAGCTAGAAAATTGATTTACCAGTCACCCTTCCATATCCATGACTTATACACTCAAAACCTCATAATCTTAACAATTTCCAACAACTAGATGGCACGATCCTCACTTTGTCCAGCACTGTTCTAGTTAGAGATTTGTAGGTTTCGTACTCAATCTAAATCTAAACCAATCCGAGATTTGACAACTAACCAGCCCGAGTCCTCAAGCCATCCCCCACTTCCTTTCTTCTTGATTTATAGGTTACTAAGGACTAAGATTAAGAAGAACAAATCCTCCCATGCAAATTCATATTAGAATCACGCAAATCAAAACTTGGCACCGTCTAGAAGCTCACTGGAACAAGACAGTATTTGGTCACGCTTGCCATCATTACTTTGATTCCATCTACTCTACTCAGCATATTGAAGATTGAAAGATAAGGTCAGAAGGGATTCCTTGCCTGGGGTTCGCGGTGAGAGATCAATGTCGAGTTGATGGTCTCTCGTTCGCCCTCTTCAGCCCCAAAACTGGACGAGCAACCTTCTGTTCTTCCTCCCCCAAAACCAGTCGTGAACAGACCCAAAAGAGACTCTCTTTTCCTTCCTTTGCACATCCTTGGGTGATAGGGAGAAGGCAGCGACACTTGGCCTTCAGAATTCGACACTTGGAGAGCATGCGAGATTAAGTCACCATTTGTCTAATTGAGATCGTCATTTGGCTCTTGTGAGGCGCCATTTGTTGTTCATGCAGCTTAAGATTGTCTCCTCTTGCCACATGACTTCCTCACCCCTGCCACTTGTTGGCTCTAAAGTGCCACTTAGCCTTGATACTTGTTAGACATGCGCTAGTCTTCGAATCCGCCACACAAACCCGTCCAGATTCACTCTCGTCCAAACCAACAATATTTCGTCCACGTTTTAGATAATCAAACCTCATATTCACATTCCGCATAATTTTACTGTCGCATGGGAGAAAACGGAGCTTAATTCGGCCTCCGGACGAGCTCAAACGAGCCATTTTACTTTTGATGCGCTCTGAAATCCGAAACTGCGGGCTCTCGGGTCTTGGGCCATTTTTCGTTTATTCCATGAGCTGAAGGTTTCCTTGGTCACTTACACATTGTTAGCTTATTAATATATGTTGGACACATCAATTGAGGCCCTTTCATTCAGCTCGTAGAATATGAGGAGTAGTGGTCTTCGGAGGGCCGATACATTGTCCATAGTAGCGACGATATCCTATCGTCTACAATTCCTTGAATGAGATGATTCTTCGCCAATGTACGTACAACCTATTAATATTATAACAACCAGTATAAACTCCTTCCATCACGAGTCAGCTCTCCTATCCATTTCGGTCTTCCTTGACCGCTCGAGAACTATTGAAAAGGGGATGCCAGAGTAATACCGAACTGTGTTCTAATGTGTGGATGCACACGGAGAGTTTCAGGAATGTTTGTCTGCTCCCATTGCCGAGGAGCAACGCATCACGCTGATTTGATCGGCTATTGTCTTGTTACGATTGCCCGCTTATCTTATGCTGAAGAAGACTCCACCGAGCAGTCCACCGGTGGTCACGGTGTTCACTTCAGTTTTTAACATCCTAATTTTACGGAATGTTTTGGACTTGAAGGAAAAAGTAATTTTCAACTGGGCATGTTGAGTAGTTAGAAATTTACCTTCAATTAGAAGACACTTCGTTTTAATTTGCCATATTGAGATGATATGATTTGCCAAGAAGAGTGGAGACCTCTCTGGCGCTTGCGGTGGTGTAGCATTTCCAAGAGAAGAAGAGGGACGCAAGGACATGAGAACCTACCATCCGTCAAGGAAGTGAAAATGAGGCTTGGTCCGCTACGAGTTTCTTGTGCTCGACTGGGGACATCCATGCTCATTTTATAATCGGATATGCTAGGTAATAATTCAAAAGATTGACTGGAAAAGGGGGGTGAAAATTACATTTTTACTTGTTAAAAAAGTTAAAACAAGGGTACCCTATGTATATATTGTATGTGCAATATGGTCCGGGTCGGGTTTTGTATGTCGAGTTCAAACTCAAGATATAATTTGACCAAAATTACCTTAAATAGCTGTCCCGACTTGTTGGTGATCATGGAAGAGCATGGTGCCATGGATTGGTTTTGGTGTATAAGTTGGTTGGAATTGAAAACCACATCAATTGTCTCCCTTGGCTAGGGTCTCACAAGTTTCTTGTTTTGAACAAAATTTTAACTTTGATTATAATGTACATAATCATCCAGATCATTTATCAATTATAAGTAAGATTTATCGCGAAATTTATGACTAAATGCATTAGCGCTTGAGATTTGTTGGGACATCAATAAAGATAGTTCGGGGGGTAGAAAATCTTCATTCGCCAGCTAGATACTAGGCATCTTGACCCGGCGGCAGATGCCTAACGAGAAGATGTGGCACACCAATGTGGCCTAGAGAAGACGGTGTACTATGCACGATCCCTCGACCCACTTCGTGCGTAGCCTGGAATCAAGCCCGGACATCGTTTTAACCTTAGGCTGCGTTTGTTTCACGGAAAATATTTTTCCGAAAAATATTTTCCTCAATTTCCGGTGTTTGGGAGGCGAAAAATGAACGGTCAACGGAAAATGTTATCCGGTCAACAAAAAAAAACCTTCTAAAACTGGAGAAAGTGATTTCCTTTTTTAAAAAGTGGAGATCATTTTCCAAATCAAAAACCAAGCAAAGAAACTTCATCCCCGAATGCCCAGCCCTCCCTCCCTTCCTCCTCCTTCGCTTTTCTCAAATCTGTTGTTGTTGATCTGCTCGCGGCACCATACCCAGATCCGAAAACCCTGACAAAGAAGAGACAAGATGAAGCGGGAACACCACCATCTCTATCCCCAGACGGACCCCTCCACCACCTCCTCCACCGCCGCTGGGAAGTCCAAGATGTGCGACGAGGAGGGCGGCAGCAACAACGAGCTCGTGGCTGTGCTGGGCTACAAGGTGCAGTCCTTCGACATGGCCGAGGTGGTCCAGAAGCTCGAGTAGCTCGAGGAGGTCATGTTCAGCGCCCAGGAGGACGGCCTCTCCCACCTTGCCTCCGAGACCGTCCACTACAACCCCTCCGACCTCTCCTCTTAGCTCCAGAGCATGCTCTCCGAGCTCAATCCCCTCCCGTCCAGCAACTTCGGCGCCCCTATTCCCTTCCCCGCCGCGTCGACGTTGTCGCAGCCCGTGAGCGACCTTCCTTTCTCATGCCGAGTCCTCCTCCATCACCACCGTCGATCTCGCGGCGGACCAGCGCGTGCAGAAGAACGACCCGCGTTAGGAGATCGACTCGTCTGTGGTCGTGTTCGATGAGGAGTCGTCTTCCGATTACGATCTCAAGGCTATTCCCAGAAAGGTCGTGTTCGGCCGAGCCCAGATTCGGACACGACTCAAACTCCCCGGAAGGTGGCAAGGCTCAGTGGCCGATCGACCGTGACCGCTCACCAGCCCAGGAAGACAAGAAAAGAAAAAAAATAGATAAACAAAAGAAAAAAATGATAAAAGAAAAAAAAACATAAAGAAAAGCAGAAAATTTAAAAAGATAAAAGAAAATAATTTTTTAAAAATGAAAAAAATTATTAAGCGGGGGTATGGTGGAAGTTCATTTTCCTTACCAAACGGCGAAAAATACTTTCCAGTTCACTTTCAGATTTCAGCCAAACAAGGGAAAATATCATCATTTTCTCTGAAAATAATTTTCTAGAAAATATTTTCCCGAAATGTCATATTTTCCGTGAAACAAACGGAGCCTTATTATTTCGTGGTTTACATCACCAAAGAAAGCTTTATAGAGCCTCCAGGAAGAATTTGAGTGAGAACCATTGTTTTACTCTACGATTTATGATGGCGATGTTTATGAAGTGGGATTGGGATTTGGATTATGGAGTGTTTCAAGTGATTCGAGCTGAGTATAATTTCCACTTTATTGCTATGGAATACTTCATCAGCGTCTCCTCTTCAATTTCCAATGTGACAATTGAATCGTTCTAACCACGAATGAATTGATTCATCTTGCAAATACCCTTGAAATGAATCCGACTCGATCCGATTTTTGTTCTCGATTAGTTAAATTGGTTGTCTCGTGAAATGCAAACTCAAACTTTTTGCGTGAATTTCTTGCGTTGCGAAAGAATCTATGTCGTTCCATGTGCGAAATAGAGGTAGGGAACCAGAGCAACTCTAAGGCGAAATAGCAAACTACAACTCTCAACATAACTTTTGTTCCAAATCGTAACGGATCATTGATGCGTTTCAAGACAAACACTACCGCTTTACGTGAGGCACCGTCGTCAAAGTCACGGATGCAAAAGGATTGAAATTTTGTCAAACGTCATACATATCCATCTAGCACATGAAGAATTATTAATGGACATAACTTTGGTTGTCTCATGAAATGCACGCCAAACATGTGCAAACATAAAAAGGGAACCAAAGCACATAACCCTGTTAAGTGGATGAGCAAATTCTAGCTCTTTGACATATGCGATCAGCTATATCGAAAAGGCTAGCGACAAGACAAAGCCAAAGCAAGAGCAGGACTCTTGTTCCGACTTGTAACAGACCATTGATGCGCTTTAAGACAAAGGCTACCTCTTTACGTAAAGCACCTTCATTACAGTGACAGACACAGAAAGACCAAAATTCATCAAACCATCGTAATATTCATCTTGTATAGGGCCAAGTATTCTTATCACGATATATTATGTGTTATATGTAGGGGAGCAATCTGTGAGTAACATAACAAACCGTAAAGTAATGGACATAACTTCGTTGTCTAATGAAATGCACGCGGACCATTTTTTTTTTCTCCTACGCTAATGATTCAAAAATTGTTATAAAAGATTGTGTTTTCCCCGTGCTAAAACAAGGTCCAAGGTTCAAACCCCCGATCTCTCGCCTCTAATGTGAAAAGAGATGCCGTGAAATCAATGGTCATGATCACATGCGTCCGAAAGATTGAACTGTTCCGACTGGTAACGGACGATTGATGTAATTCAACAAAAAGGCTACCGCTTTCCATAAGATATCTTACGTTGTTGGTGACAGACGGGAAGAATCAAAATTTGTCAACCGCCATACTAACCCACTTTGTTTAAGGCGAATGAAATGTAACAAATAATATGCATTAGAGTTATTTACATAACTTGATGGTCTCATGAAATGTGTTAGAGTGCGCAACCTTGCTAGGTATCCCACGCGTAGGTAATGCAGGGGCTTTGGAACAAAAGGATAGAGAAAGTTTTGGAGATTTGGTGGGGGAACACACAAATATAAATGAGAGTATATAATATTCAAAATGCCCATTGCAAAGGCAATACACAAAGAAATACATAAGCTTTGCCTATAAGCTTGTTTACAGAAAACTCTCTAACTCTTTATGAGAATATATGGGCTGCGATGCCTCACTCCTCGAAGACCACCTTTGCACTTGGTGACTTCTCTATGTGCTTTCTCTATTTCTAAGCTCTCTCACACCCTTTACAAGCCTAAGTTTAATACCTATTTATAAACTAAATTCCACCGCTTGAAGTTGCCACCTTCAAGTGTGAAAATGGTCCGCCGAAATCTTATATAAGAAGAGTCCAAATCAAAGTTGAATTCTACTTGATCCTTATCTCTTAATGAGGATAATATTTATCCAAAACAAGTCCGAAGTCAATTTAAACTTTGCTTCCTATGGTTGACTTTTTGACCAAAGACTCTAAATTCTATTATTTTACCTTCATCATGCAATGAACGTGGACAAGAAGTTACCCACTAGATTTTTCCAAAGCCAAAGTCCAAGTTGCCAATTTAAACTTTGCTTTCTCTTGTATTAGGTGTTGGACTCCAACACTCCCCATTAACACCTAATACTCTTCATCTTATAACATCTGATATTCGCCTTCTTCAATTATTCCTACGACTGCGACTTCTGATTGAGCTTTGTGAAGCTCAAACTTCGTCAACGACATTTGAACTTGCATGTCAGTCACTTTTTCTTTCTTTGCAGTCTCCATAATTGCAAGAGTATTGAGATTGTAGCTCATGTAGTCAAACCTCTCATTCACGGTTTTCATTTCATGCTTCAATTGATTCAGCTCCATCTGAAGCACTTTGGTAGAGGCATCTCGGTTCTTTTTCTCATAAGACTTCTTTTCTAAACGCTTCCATTGATCCTTTCTTCTTGCGATATCTTTCTCTAGGCAACATCTCTTGAGCTTCTGCAACTTCCGGAGCTCATACCGGAACTTTTGCTACTCTCTTTCTTTTAGCTTGAACTCGTTGTCCTTTTGCCTCAGCATTCCATCCCTTGCTTTCAACATCTCCAGCAGTTGCTTCTTATACCTGCTCGTTGAAACTGCTACTTGCTTCTTCAAGTTTTCCCTCAACTTGCTTATCTTTAGGGACATCTTAGTGGCTAACACATCATCTGCCTCGATAATGCTAGTGGTTGCGAGCTCTTCTTGAACCTATGTTGCAACAGTCGCTTGAAGACTTCATTCTTCTTTGACCTGTTTGAACCAACAGACTCTAGCAAAGTGACTTACGTTGCCACATATGTAGCATTGTCCACTACGCTTTATGTAATCCTTATCAAGATCTCAATGAGCTCCCCTTGCTGAGTGTCTTTGCCAGTTTCCTTGTTCTTTCCACTCTTTGTCGTTCTTAGTACCAGGATCATTCCTTCTATGGCTCTTGGAACCTTTTTCATTATTAAAGAGGGAACTACCATAATTCATGGTACATGCGAGTACCTGTCTTCATCAATATCGACACCATCTACGTGTTCTGGCTATTCATGCCTTAAGTTCACTCGACATTCGGATTTGTAATGTCCGAATTTATTACATCTAAAGCACATGACCTTTGATTTGTCACGTATTTTGTATTTCCGATGGAATTGAAATTTCCACCTTTAGCTCGTTCATCTCCATGACCTCGGGTGCCATGATAGCCTCCTCGAGTTGAGTGACGACCCAGCTTTGCAAAGCTTCCTTGGGATATGAACCAACGGACTTCTGATTCATTTTTTGCTCATGCGAGCATAATGAACCCATCAACCACTTCAACGTCATGGTTGATATATCATGGCCTTCTTCAATCGCCGCTACAACATAGTCAAATCTTTCGGTCAAAAACCTCAAGATTTTTTCTACGACTCGTTCATCTTGGAGGACTTCACCATTAACCCTCAATTGAAATGATAGTTTGCACATGATCAAAGTACAACTAGATAGATTCAGAGTCGTTCATGCGTAAAGACTCAAAATCACCTCGAAGTGTTTCAAGTCGAACTCGCTTCACACGATCATCGCCCTTGTAGGATTTCTGCAGAATATCTCACGTCGCTTTTTCCGTCTCTGTGCACGATATTTTTTTCAAATATCATTTCTTCCACAGCTTGAAAGATCGCATATAATGCTTTTTTATATTTCTTTCGGGACTCGACCAACGAATCCTTATCTTCCTTTTTCAAAGCGTTGAATTCTTTGACGTCAGCTACTTCGATGTAGCCACTCTCTAAAAAGTTCCACAAATCTTGCGATTTAAATAGAACCTTCATCTGGACAGACCAATTATTGAAATTCCTCTCGTTCAATTTTGGAAGTTGCAATTGAACGGAATTGATGGATGCTAGCTTCAAGTTGAAGATCCTAGATCGTCTACTCTATGTTCTCGGTCTCCGATCTCTAGTTTCGGTACTCCGGTTCCTGATTGCCTAGGCTTTGAAAATTCCCTGTATGCTGGCTCTAGTACCAATTGTAAAGTGCGCAACCTTGCTAGGTATCCCACGCGTAGGTAATGCGGAAGCTTTGGAACAAAAGGATAGAGAAAGTTTTGGAGATTTGGTGGGGGGGAACAAACAAATATAAATGAGAGTATATAATATTCAAAATGCCCATTGCAAAGGCAATACACAAAGAAATACACAAGCTTTGCCCTATAAGCTTGTTTACAGAAAACTCTCTAACTCTATATGAGAATATATGGGATGCGATGCCTCACTCCTCGAAGACCACCTTTGCACTTGGTGACTTGTCTCTGTTCTTTCTCTATTTCTAAGCTCCCCCACAGACCTTACAAGCCTATGTTTAATACCTATTTATAAACTAAATTCTACCACCCGAAGTTGCCGCCTTCAAGTGTGAAAATGGTCAGCCGAAATCTTATACAAGAAGAGTCCAAATCAAATTTGAATTCTACTTGATCCTTATCTTGGGAATAATGTTTATCCAAAACAAGTCCGAAGTCAATTTGAACTTGGCTTCATATGTTTGACTTTTTGACCAAAGACTCTATATTCTTTTATTGCGCCTTCATCATGCAATGAATATGGACAAGCAGTTACCCACTAGATTTTTCCAAAGCCAAAGTCCAAGTTGCCAATTTGAACTTTGCTTTCTCTTGTATTAGGTGTTGGACTCCAACAAAATGCAACTATGAATATAGGTGCAGGCAAGGGAATCGATTTTCCCGCTGGGACATCGAAGATTTTATAGACATTCACTTCTTCCCCATGCCATCATGAGTTTCAAGGTTCGAACCCTTGATCTCTCACCTCTATGGGAAGAGAGAAGTCAACCTTCGTCTCTCGACGGGGTGTGCAAACTGGACCGGACCGGGCGGGTTGGCCAGTCTTGAGGTGGACGGTCCGGTCCCCAGTCCCAATATAATTGGGACCAGGGACTGGGCGGTGCGGTCCGGTCCTCGATTTCTTGTGTGGGGACCGAACCGGCTCGGCCCGGACCGGACCGCCAATAATATATAATTATTTATATATAAATATATATAATTACAAAAAAAATTAAAACAAAACAGAATGGGCGGATTGGGGATGGGCTATCAAAAAGGTCTATCAGGTCCCATTCTGGAAAGCTTTTGACGATGGGTTCAAGGCCCATCGGGGACATTGGGCGGATTCTGAATTATAAGGGCGGATTTTTCGTTCTCAGGAGTAAGAATCCCCTAAATCAGTGAATCTCAATCTCATTCTCACAGACTCACAGTCACGTCGCATCCTTTGACTCCTCTCTTCCGCTCGCGTCTCGCCTTCGCCATTTCTCTCGTGTCTCGCCTTCGCCTCTTTCCTCGCTTCTCTCACAGTCCCGTCTCTCGTTCGTCGGCCCAATTCGCTCATCTCGTGTCTCATAGATACTGGCGAGACCTATTGCAGCCATTGGCATCGTCGACTCGCTGCCTCTTCTCCTCATCTCAATCCTCGCTCGATCAATTCAATATCAGGTAAAAACCTCAGGTGATCCATCCCTCAGTCCCTCTATTTGTTATCTGATTTTTCATAAGAGTTCGACCCCCCCCAAAAAAATCGACATCTAGGGTTTTTTTTTCTTTGGGTTTTTTCTACTGTATAGCAAGTTCTTTTCTTGATTTTCTATTTAGTGTCCAGTTAAGCTTTTCTAGTTGAATTCGGATTTGGGGCGATGAGTTGTCTCAAAACTTGCATTTGTTTCGATCTTCTATCTTCGTGTGAGCGGATGCTCGAATTTAAGTCGACGTATTAAGAGTTTGATTCTCCATTAAACGGGGAAAGCTAAACATCTGCCTGCTCCTTTTGATGATTTGTTGATGGAGTTCAAGCTCGATTCACTTTGGAGTTATGTATATAATGTTTTACTTTGGAGGTGTTGTGGATCATGAATAAAGTGGGGAGATCGAAGTGAAGCGAGAAATAGCTATTCTATGTACTGGTCGTTTATGATTGAAACAGTTAACCAAATGGGGAATCTTTTTGGAATTCTTTGGAATGTATACCTATGGATTTAGTGATGTTGGGTGTGGACATTTCTAATTGAAATAGCTAGCCAAATTGGGGAACCTGTTTGTGCTATTGACCTCCAAATATGATTGCTGACATTTATTTTGTAATCAAATGAACCCTTGTATGCTTTATTGTCTTTGCCGTAGAGTTTTTACTATATATCTAATTTATGTTGTTATTGATTCAAGTGATCAATTTAAATGTCAATGGAAGGGCAACAATCCAATGATATGCCGAGTATTATGGACATGGACTCATTAGAACATGAAGGTGAAGAAGATGACCTCGTAGAGACATTTGATTCAGACAAGGTATCTCATGATTGTTCTAATTCTAGTAAACAAACTTCAAAAGCATGGGCTCACTTTCGTAAAGGAAAAAAGGAGAAACAGGGAACTCAAGTGTTCTGCAAGTATTGTGATGCAAAGTATATATACACTGTTGTTAACGGTACTTCTACTATGTTTTTTTTTTTTGGTCGAAGTACTTCTACTATGTTGAAGCACCTGAAAAGGTGCAGTAAGAGTCCTCAGAATGTAGATAAGAGGCAAAAATTATTTACAGCACGTAGGACTCAACTGACAATGGGGAATACTACTAGTACTGGTGATGCTAGTGGTAATGTCTTATCGACATGGAAATTTGACCAGGAACGATGTAGGAAAATGCTTGTCCGTATGATTATAATGGATGAACAACCTTTTTTGTTGGTTGAACGTGTTGGATTCCACGATTTTATCAGTGAGTTACAACCCCTCTTCAATCACATCTCACGATTCACAGTGTCTAGAGATTGCATGAAGTTGTATCTTGGTGAAAAAATAAGTTTGAAGACTTACTTTCACAAGATGAAGTCTAGGGTCGCACTCACGACTGATACATGGACTTCCTCTCAGAACTTGAGCTATTTATGTCTTACTGCACATTTTATTGATGATGACTGGAAATTAAACAAAAGGATAATCAATTTTGTGGTGGTCACTAGTCACAAAGGGAAGGACATTGGGAGAATGGTTGAGAAATGCATCTATGAGTGGGGAATAGAGAGAAAAGTGTCCACAATCACTGTGGATAATGCTAGTTCAAATGATGTAGCCATTGATTTTTTGAAAGAGAAATTATCAAAAGACAAGCTGTTGATCTTAGATGGTGGTTATTTACATATGAGGTGCACGGCTCATATATTAAATTTGATTGTGAGGGATGGTTTGAAGGAGGTACGTGAATCTATTTCACGTATTCGAGGCGCAATTACCTATGTGAAGGGTTCTCCCAAGAGAGCCAAAACATTCAAAACTTGTATTGAGATAGCAATGATCACTTATAAGGGTTCAGTTTGTCTCGATATCCCTACAAGGTGGCACTCCACTTATCTCATGTTGGACATTGCCTTAAAGCTAAGAAAAACTTTTGAAAAAATGGAAGAAGATGATCCTTGTTACGTTACTGAGCTTGAGAAGGAACATCCTAAAAATAATGATTGGGAAAATGCAAAAGCTCTTTTCATATTTTTGAAGAAGTTTTATAATGCCACTAAGGAGATGTCCGGGACTTTGTATATCACTTCAAATGATTATTTTGTTGGGATAGCTTCTTTATATAGATCTCTGAGACAAGCGGAGACGGCTTTGATTCCTAGGGTGAAAGAGATGGTTACGAAGATAAAGAAAAAGTTTGACAAATATTATGGGAGTTTCGAAAAAGTAAATATGATGGTGTTGATTGCGGTGATATTGGATCCAAGAAAAAAGATGCATTATGTGCGGCGTTCTTATAGGCTTATCTATGATGATAGTGTGAAAGTTGATGACAGTTGCGATAATGTGAGAATTGCCTTGGAACGCTTGTTTCGTTGTTACGAGAAATCTTATCTTAGTTCTTGTAACAAATATTTGGGTGCTCAACGTTTGACTCCTACTGCTAGTAGTAGTACTAGTAGTAAGGATCCTCATTGCCTTGATGAGGATAGCCAAAAGAAGCTTGGTTTCGATGATTGGGACAAGGAGCTGGAGTTCGAGTGCCCTGATGAAGAGGACCACATATTGTCCAAACCAAACGAATCTGAGCTCGATAAGTATCTTAAAGCCGAACGTGAAGAAGGTTGTAATCTTAACCTTTTGATGTGGTGGAGTACTGTTGGCCAAATGTTCAACGTACTTTCTTTGATGGCTCGAGATATTTTGACTATTCCTATAACAACGGTTGCTTCGAGTCTACTTTCAGCACATCTGGTCGTGTGCTTGATAACTTTCGAAGTTCTTTGACTCCTAGAGTAGCAGAAGCTTTGATTTACACCCAGGATTGGTTGCAAGTGGTTAACAAGCCCATTAATGTTGAAGAGTGCATTGTGAATGCGGAAAAGTTTGAGTGTGGTAAGTCATTGATATATCTTTTTATCTTGTTATTCTTTAGCATAACTAATAGAGTGCTTTATTTAATATCTTGTTTTTGTTAGATATGGATGATGCTCACTTGGAGCTTATTGGGAAATCATCTACAAGCTTAAATGAAAGGAATATATATGGTGAGGTATTAAGACTTCTTGTATACTTTTATTTTTATTTTGGTGACTATTATCCTACATTTGAATTACCCATAAAGATATTTTCACTACTCTTATGTATTCACATTTTCTTTTTTTGCTACGGTATCTTTTCACAGTTGGACTTGGCAAGATGATGATTTTCTATATTCATTACACAGGTGATTGGAGCCTGCTGGTATACCAACAATTGCCCGAGTAGGCTTTCCGATTATAACAGGATACGTTGTACTGTTTGGACTCAGTGATGTGGTTGGATTTTACTGCTGGGATTGTATATTTGTTGATGTGGTTGTATTTTACTGCTCGGATTGTATATTTCTTTTAATGGTCCTAGCTCTTTTGGATCGTGTGATGGCAGCCTGATAGCTGCTCAGGCTACTAGCAATGGCACTTCTGGCTGACTGTTCACATTGTAGAATCCCAGCCTTGCCTCTTGCCGCCAACAGGATGAAAGACTGGCGAAGAAAGTACAAATTCATACACAGACAGAAGCATTTGTTCATTTTTTTTATTGCAAAGATCATTTGGGAGATGATTGCAGGCCGATATTCGTCCAGGACTGACGAGTGATTGGTCTACCATGTAATATAACCGCTTTTGTGTAGAAATCGCCATTTGTGAGTATGGAACTGAAAATATCGATCCCTCTTCATGGTTTCGTAGATAAATGTTTCCAGTTTGTGTTTATCGCAATGTCTTAACAGAGGATAAGGTACAATAAGCATATACACAGCAAAAGGGTACACAAACAATTGCCCAAGTAGGCTTTATAGAGGTTGGGCCGGGGCCGGGACCGGGACCGGACCGGATCGCCGGTCCTGGTCCTGTCCATGTTGGGCTTTGGGCCCAATCCAGCCCATTGCCCTTTGTTTAATTGCTTTCTAGGGCAGCAGAACACGCATGATAGAAAAATGGTGAGAGAGCAGCCACGAAAGAAACAGAAAACGCAGCAAACAATGCAGGGGCGCAGCAGCAGATTTTCTAGGCGTCCAGCTGAGATCAAATCGACGATTGGAGGTCTTCCCGTGGTCCGATTGGGCTGAAATTTTGACAGCATCTTCAAGACTCGTTGTTCTTGATTATGTACTGTTGGATCGTGATTTGAAGGTATTTACTGTAGCTGTTCGTGGGTATTTCGAGACTGCAAATATGGGGATGTTTTTCATCCATCTCTCTCATTAAAGGTGATGTTGTTGCTTGATCTTCACTTATATTTTTGGGATTTTATTGTCGTTGTATTCAGCGAGTTGTGTACCCAAACGATTAATATATAGTGGAGATTCGGGTAGACTCCGTGAGCGGTCTCGTGATTTTTATCCTTCGCATTGAAGGAGTTTTCCACGTAAAAATTCTGGTGTTGTCTTTCTTTCAATTCGCATATTTTCATTGGTTGTGCTCGAATCGGTTTCTCACAGGTTTAGTCAAGGAGGGAAAGTTTTATCCGCTGTCTGTTTTTTCTCAACATAGTGGTATCAGAGCATTGTTTTTGACTGAACGATAGAACCAAACATGAGCAGAATGGTTAGTTTGAATGGAAAGAATTATCATGTATGGAGAGGAAAGATAGAAGATCTACTATATATGAAACGGTGGCATTTACCAGTGTTTGCTGATACTAAACCTGATAATATGAGCGATGCCGATTGGAATCTTGAGCACAAAATTGTGTGTGGATTTATTTGACAATTTGTCGATGATAATGTTTTGAATCACATCAGCAAAGAATCTCATGCTAGGACATTGTGGAATAAGCTGGAGTCATTATATGCACGGAAGACTGGCAACAACAAAATATGTTTGATTAAACAATTTATGGAGTTGCATTATAGAGATGGCCAATCTATATCAGATCACTTGAATGAGTTTCAAGGAGTGATAGATCAACTTTCTGCCATGAATATTAAATTTGATGATGAAGTGCAGGGACTTTGATTGCTATGTACCTTACCGGAATCTTGGGAGACTTTTCGTATCTCTTTAATTAATGCTACACCTGATGGTATTGTTACCATGGATTTTGCAAAAAGTAGTGTTCTGAATGAAGAGATGAGAAGAAAAACACATGGTTCTTCCTCTCATTCGGAAGCTCTAGTTGTTGAAAACATGGGCGGAAATCAGAGTAGAGGTCCAAAAGGTAGATACAAGAGCCGAAGCAAGTCAAGATCATGGAAGAAGACTATTGAGTGTCGTCATTGTGGTAAGATGGGTCATATGAAGAAAAATTGTTTCCAGCTGAAAAATGAGATGAGGAATGAGAAGAAAAATGGCAATGAAAATAACGAGAGAAGAAATAATGGTAGTGATGATCGGGTGGCAACTTCTACTGATGAACTTGTTATTGTTTGCTATGATGATAATGTTAATTTTGCATGTGATGATTCAAACTGGGTTATTGATAGTGGAGCTTCTCTTCATATTACCTCTAGGAAAGAGTTCTTTACATCTTACAGGTTGGGAAATTTTGGTACCTTAAGGATGGGTAATGACGGTTTGGCTACTGTTGTTGGCATAGGAGATGTATGCTTGGAGACTAGTACCGGAGCAAAACTAATTTTGAAAGATGTTAGACATGTTCCTGATATTCGTCTGAACCTGATTTCAACTGGAAAGCTTGATGATGCAGGATTCTGCATTACTTTTGACAATGGTCAGTGGAAACTCACCAGAGGCTCATTAATTGTGGCTAGAGGCATGAAACAATCTTCCTTATATTTATTTCAGGCTAAGATTTCCAAGGACATGTGTAATGTTGTGGAAGATGAGAATGCAACTGCATTATGGCACAAGAGGCTTAGTCACATTAGTGAGAAAGGAATTGGCTTATTAGCTAAAAAGGGTTTACTCTTTGGAGTAAAGAGTGCAAGACTTGAGAAGTGTGCACATTGTTTAGCAGGAAAACAACGAAGAGTTTCTTTCAAGAGTCATTCGCCTTCGAGAAAATCAGAGTTGCTAGAACTAGTGCATTCAGATGTTTGTGGTCCAATTAAACCACTAACACTTGGTGGCGCAACATACTTTGTGACCTTCATTGATGACCATTCAAGAAAATTATAGGTTTATTTCTTGAAGACGAATGATCAAATGTTAGATACATTTAAGCAGTTTCAAGTTTCAGTTGAAAGACAAACTGGAAAGAAGTTGAAATGCATTCGCTCAGATAACGGTGGTGAGTACATCGGACCATTTGATGAATATTGCAGGCAACAGGGAATTCGACATCAGAAGACACCTCCTAAAACGCCTGAGTTGAATGGCGTAGCGGAAAGAATGAGCAAAACACTGATTGAGAGGGTCATATGTTTGATTTCAGATGCAAAATTGCCAAAATCTTTTTGGGGAGAGGCTTTGAGTACAGTGGTACATGTTCTTAATATTTCTCCCATTGTTGCTTTAGATGGTGATGTTCCAAATAGAGTTTGGTTTGGAAAGGAAATTTCATATGATCATCTAAAAGTGTTTGGCTGCAAAGTTTATGTTCATGTTCAAAAAGATGAGAGGTCCAAGTTAGATGTCAAGACAAAAGAGTGTATCTTTCTTGGTTATGGTTCTGATGAATTTGGCTACAGGCTTTATGATCCAGTTGCGAAGAAAATTGTCAGAAGCAGAGATGTAGTATTTGTTGAGAATGAGACCATTTGTGATATTGAGAATGTGAAGAAGATAAATTCCCGTGATTCTGATATGTTAGTTGATACTAACTCAATCTCACCTTTTGAGTTGCAGGAACAGTTGCATGATCAAGTTGAAGACGGTATTCAAGGTCAGACTATAGATCAGCAGGTTCAGGGTCAGACTCAGAATGATCAGCCGGTTGAAGATCAGGCTCAGGATGATCAGCATCATTCAGATGACATTGATGCACCATTAGCTCCACCAACTACTGCTTTGAGGAGGTTTGCCAGAGACCGCACCTCATCTACTAGATGTTCCTCTAATGAGTATGTTCTGTTGACAGATGCAGGTGAACCTGAAACTTTTGAAGAAGCAGTAGAAGATAATAATAGGAAGGAATGATTTGATGCAATGCATGATGAGATGAAGTCATTGCATGACAACCACACTTTTGAGTTGGTGATATTACCTAAGGGTAAAAGAGTTTTGAAGAACCGATGGGTTTACAGATTGAAGCAAGATGAGACGACTTCACGTCCTCGATATAAAGCCAGATTGGTTGTTAAAGGCTTCAATCAGAAAAAGGGAATTGACTATGATGAGATCTTCTCACCAGTTGTAAAAATGTCTTCAATTCGAGTTGTTTTGAGTTTAGCAGCTAGCCTTAATCTTGAGGTTGAGCAGATGGACGTGAAGACTGCTTTCCTTCACGGTGATTTGGAGGAAGACATATACATGGAGCAACCTGAAGGCTTTCAGGTAAAAGGTAAAGAGAATTATGTTTGCAAACTGAAGAAAAGCTTGTATGGCTTAAAGCAGGTGCCGAGGCAATGGTATAGAAAATTTGAGTCTTTTATGGGGGAGAAATCCTATAAGAAGACTACTTCTGATCATTATGTATTTGTGCAGAAATTCTCTGAAGGTGATTTTATTATCTTATTGCTCTATGTTGATGATATGTTGATTGTTGGTCAGAATGCTTCTAGGATTGACAGGTTAAAGCAAGATTTGAGCAAGTCCTTTTCAATGAAAGACTTGGGGTCGGCTAAGCAGATTCTTGGTATGAGGATCACTCGCGACAGACAGGCGAAGAGATTATGGTTATCTCAAGATAAGTACATAGAGAAAGTACTTCAAAGGTTCAAAATAGACAAAACTAAAGTTGTAAGTACACCTCTTGCTACATACTTTAAACTTAGTCATAAACAATGTCCGTCAACTGAGAAAGATCTGAAAGAGATATAAAAAGTTCCTTATGCTTCTGCAGTGGGTAGTCTAATGTATGCAATGGTTTGCACAAGACCAGATATAGCTCATGCAGTTGGAGTGGTTAGCCGTTTTATGTCAAATCCAAGTAGAGAGCACTGGAATGCATTGAAGTGGATATTGAGATATCTCC
The DNA here is from genome assembly GCA_021437785.1 of Rhodomyrtus psidioides. Lineage (NCBI taxonomy): Eukaryota > Viridiplantae > Streptophyta > Magnoliopsida > Myrtales > Myrtaceae > Rhodomyrtus > Rhodomyrtus psidioides. The sequence goes on along the minus strand of JAILYB010000077.1, from coordinate 1,523,626 downwards.
GAGGCACTTCTAGTTTGAGACTTTCATTTGGGAGTGATAAGCCGATTCTTGTTGGATATACTGATTCCGACATGGCAGGTGATATTGACACAAGGAAATCTACTTCGGGTTATCTAATTACTTTCTCAGGGGGAGCTGTAGCTTGGCAGTCAAGGTTGCAAAAATGTGTTGCCTTGTCGACGACAGAGGCAGAGTTCATCGCAGCAACTGAAGCATGTAAGGAATTGCTTTGGATGAAAGAGTTCACGCAGGAACTTGGTTTCACTCAAGAGAGGTATGTTTTACTTTGTGATAATCAAAGTGCTATACATCTTGCAAAGAATTCCACTTTTCATGCCAGGTCAAAGCATATTGATGTAAGGTATTACTGGATACGAGAAACTTTGGAATCCAAAGGGTTAGAACTTGATAAAGTACACACAGAAGATAATGTTTCAGATATGATGATGAAGGCTCTCACTGGAGAGAAGTATGAGTTTTGTCGGCGTCAAGCCGGCATGGATTTCTGATGAATTTTTTTTTTGTCGGGATCTCCCTTAATGGGCTGGAGGGGGAGATTTGTTGGGCTTTGGGCCCAATCCAGCCCATTGCCCTTTGTTTAATTGCTTTCTAGGGCAGCAGAACACGCATGACAGAAAAACGGTGAGAGAGCAGCCACGAAAGAAACAGAAAACGCAGCAAACAGTGCAGGGGCGCAGCAGCAGATTTTCTGGGCGTCCAGCTGAGATCAAATCGACGATCGGAGGTCTTCTCGTGGTCCGATTGGGCTGAAATTTTGACAGCATCTTCAAGACTCGTTGTTCTTGATTCTGTACGGTTGGATCGTGATTTGAGGGTATTTACTGTAACTGTTCGTGGGTATTTCGAGACTACAAATTTGGGGGTGTTTTTCATCCATCTCTCTCATTAAAGGTGATGTTGTTGCTTGATCTTCACTTATAGCTTTGGGATTTTATTGTCGTTGTATTCAGTGAGTTGTGTACCCAAACGAATAATATATAATGGAGATTCGGGTAGACTCCGTGAGCGGTCTCGTGGTTTTTATCCTTCGCATTGAAGGAGTTTTCCACGTAAAAATTCTGGTGTTGTTTTTCTTTCAATTCGCATATTTTCATTGGTTGTGCTCGAATCGGTTTCTCACAGATTTAGTCAAGGAGGGAAAGTTTTATCCTCTGTCTGTTTTTTCTCAATAGTCCAGTCCCGGTCCGGTCCCTGGTCCCGAAAGTATGGGGACCGGGACTATTAGTCCGGTCCTCGGGTTCATGCCGGGATTGGACCGGCCCGGATCATGCACACCCCTACTCGACGTGTTGTTGCTGAAATTGCCGCGTTAATTTTCTTGCTTTGTCGAAGAATCTACGTTATTGAACGGACGAAATGTAGGAAGGTAATCCGAGTGGAAAAACCTCTGAGTGAAAGAGCAAATTAGTAAGGGGCATGACTAATTGTTCCTACTCGTAACAGACTGTCGATGCGCTTCAAGACAAAAGTTACCGCTAAAACGCAAGAAGGGTCGATATTTCTCAACCGTCGTACTGATCCACATCGATACACAGCAAATTATTATTATTATCAAGATATAATACGCAAGCTCGTGGCAAGTAAAAATGTGAATGCATGCATGCAAAAATGCAATGAACAGTAAGGTCAGTAAAGTAAGGGCATGGCCTTCGTCACAACCACCAAACTCACCATTCGCGGAGCCATGTCTTGGTAACAACCGACTGAGACAACTGTGGAGGCGTAAAAAACTACATAAGATGCTGACGAAAACGAGGTGACACAACATTTAATTTCGAATAGACATGTTTGAATAGTCCTGCAAACTTACAAAAACAAAAACAACCTCCGAAATGGAGAAGATGGTTAGAGAAATTAGTTCACGCACATTTACGTGTGCTCAAGAAAAATGCCAAAAGTCGTTCGGTTCAGAATTCAGGAACAGTTGCCGCTGCTGCTTCAAACGGGGGTCCCGACATCTTCGTACCAACGTGTGTTTCCCACTTCACATAGGGTTGAGTGAATAATTGGGAAAAACTTACTGCTCCTTTTTGTCATGATCTCTCCTGTTTTCTAAGAGACTTCTTTGGATCTTGAATCAATGGAGACTGGTGGAGAAATTGAATTTATGTTCAGCTGAGAAAGATTGGGAAACGATGGTGATGGTTCATGAGCACGAGAATGAGCATCGAGTTACCACCAGAGTAGCTCGATGTTCGCACTCATCCGCCTCTCGGGAGGGTACGAATTTGAATTCCGAAAGAAGAAACAGATTTCGTGACGAGGCAACGTCTATTTTCAAGTAAAAGAGAGCTAGAACCTCCCGACTTGGGCTTTGATATAATACTAAAGCGAAGAAACGTGTAATTCATTAAGCAAATAGTATGCTTTGTGAGATTTTGTAGAACCATTCCGACTGTTCGTGAACTTATAAAACTCATTATCAAGTGAGGCTTAGGAGTGGCGCGTGGAATTTGGTTAGCAAGGTGAGCACGCGTTTTGTTGGGGGCCACTTTTAACTAATCCAAAAGTTATGAACCGTTTGGTGGAAGAGACCACATGTATATAAATAGTACATAAGACTCATTATCAAGCTATATGAGATATTTTAGCAACACGAGCTATAATGAGTGACTATAGCTTAGGATTTAATATTGTGTAACGAGGAGGAGACTCTTATGGCTCGACAATAGTTGAACGTGATACCAAATCACTGCCACCCCGAGGAGGTGGGTACCCTTGACCTTCCATCTTTTGCCAGCGGTCCTTCCGCTCGCAAGGTTTCGATAATCATTGTCATATCACGATTCATCATACCATTTATTATCGCGGTTTCACTTATGGTAACCGGGGATGTCGACCACGTGTTTCGCCAAAGATCGCGCATGAAACGACCGCGGATCTCGCATACCTACATGTGTTGAGATCTCGACACCCGCCTATATTTTTATTTTTTTGGACAAAGCGAACGGCAATTGGAAACCCTTTCTCAAAATTACTCTAGGAGTTACTCTTTTCTCTCCATGAACCTGATTTAAGAGGGTGTGAAGGTGATGCACAGTGAGAAGATGGATTCTCTTGCTCTCAATGGGCTTTTTCCTCAAAGCCCAAACCCTAGAAAACAAAACACAAGATTGCCTCTCTCTCTCTCTCTCTCTCTCTCTCTACACAAAAATGCATTCATACCAAAATTATTTTTAGGGGTGGGGTCTCGACCCTCTGGAAGTCGCCATCTCCTCTCGTGTGGCGTTTGTTTTGTTTTGTTTTGTTTTTTTTTTTCATTCTCATCTTCCATCAAAAACATAAAGTTTTAGACCAAAAAAGAGGAACTTGACCCACACCTTCTCTGTCCCACCAGCATAACCCACAAACTTAATTATCACCACCTTATTTTTTTTAAAAAAAAAATCATTATTATTACTATTATTGTTTGATTATTTTTATATTTATCTCCCTTTTGGGGCAAATAGGAACACAAGCCTCCCCCCCCCCCCCCCCACCAAACTCTTCCCCTTAATCCCTAGCCAATCTCGGAGTGAAGACGCTAGTATCACATGAGCAAGGTTCGATTTCCGTGTTCCATAAAGAGATAGAGCAAAAAAGACAAAAAGAAGAGAATTAGAGATATGATAAACATATATATATATATATATATATATATATATATATATATATTAAAAAAAGGATGGAGAGAAATGTTTTCATATATTTTAATAGTACTGTCGGTTATTTCTGACTGTAGATTCACACACAATCACTACATATTTTGCATAAAGCGGTCAGAAATTATGACAGTAATGCAAAATTGTCAAGGTAGCGACTTCTCAAAAAAAAAAAAAAAAACCTCACAATCCATTTTTTTTTTGCTATATTTATACCCTTTTTTTCTCTCTCTTTTTGGTTTTTGCCCATCTAGCGCAAATTCAATTCTTAATTTCTATTGTCCAAATTTTTTTTCTAATTTCTAACTACTCAGAAAAGCAGCGGGCCCTGCTCCATTCAAGTGGGCCCCCCATCCTTCCCCCCAATAATTGCGTGCACGTGTGGTGTGGCCCACCCCTCCACTCCACTCCACTCCCCCTCGGCCCTCCCCTCTCTTCTTCGCCGCATGATTTGAACGCAATTCCACGCGCGCATGTTAGCTGTGCACAGTTAGGGACAGATCAAGTGTCTGTCCTAATCTGACCAAAAAAGAAAAAAAGTGTTTGTCCTAAATGTTGAGGTTGGGATGGTGTCTCGAAATAGAATCGAAAATCGCAAAATTGGATCGGCCCCTACCGACTTGCTCCCAGATTCTAATATGTACACGGTAGGTTCCAGTTCCACAGTCTTTGTGATTTTTTTTTTAATGTTCTATGTCGTCGGGTGTGTAATCTGGAATCGCTAGTCCGAACTTCTATTTTCGACAATGATAATAAATGAGACTTTTACTTTATTGATGTTTCATATTATTCAAGTATTTAAATATGAATTATAGTCGGTAGATTGTAGCAACAAATTTTGGTAATTAGAAGTGATGATTAAGTGCAATCGTTCAATTAAGAATACAGATGGAGGTGATAAGATAACCTGGAGAGACCCTAAAATCGTACACCCAAAGATGTGACAAAGATCTCTTCAAAGATGATCATACTTATATCTATGTAGATGCATTTAACTGGGATTTTCACTCTGTACACTCTCCACGATCTAATATTTTAGATCCACCGTCCGTCGCCCACATGAATCGTCTATCCACAAAGACACTCCGTTATGCATATCGCGCAATCTTGTTATTTGCATTGTGACATCAGTAGTATGTCCATCGAGCAACCGAATGAGACCTTACACAATGCATGCGAAACAGATGAGATAATCTATGTGTTCTAATCGATCAGTCGTGAAATTCGGAATCGCAATTTTCACACATTTCCAAAGGAATTAAGAGTCGGGGAGGAAGGACTGCACGGACATTTCTAAGGTACGCTGGTCAACGATTATTTTTTACACTAGATTACGATGATGCGTCGTAGAATCGTCGAGGACGACACGTCATCGCAGCAATTGTAATTTGTTAGGAGTGTGGAGGGGGGTGGGAGTTGGCCGACGTGTCGGTGACCTGCGGTCAAAGCGAGTGACGGCACATTGCAGCCTACGCGCCCGATTGGTCCACGTCAGCGCGCTCGGATACGAGCACGTGTTGATTGCAGCTCCCCCAGCGGTGGTGGGGGCCCGTCATCATCATCATCATCGTGAATCATGATCGTCGATCTCTCTCTCTCTTTCGTTTTTTTCAGTGCCCGAATTTTGCTCGAATTTGGACGAGAGGTGTGGTCGGTCAGGGGCCCTACGCTTGTGAAGTTATGGTTTTTGTTTGACCTTTTCCCTAATTTTTTTTTTATTTTTTTGGTGGGCATTTCTTGCTAAAAAGCAGTGAAAATTTTTGGAGGTGAAAATTACCAAGAGCAGCTTAAACTCAACCCCATTGATTGATGTGAATGTTCCATTCTGAACCGTCGGATCAAAGAGATTAGACATGTTAACCCTACGATCGAGAGCGTCGGGTTTGGAAAGACTTGTTGGCCATTGGAGAGGCTATGGTAATTGTGGTATGTAACACTTCGTGACACCAAAGTAGAGTCTTTAGTTAACTTATCGTCATTTTGCTATGACGATTGGTTCGGATAGCGGACATTTGAAAAATACTTTGCAACAAAATAATAATTTTTATATCGTTTACGACAATATAAACAAAAAACATTTTCATCGTTTAGACAAACATTTTAGACATAATTTATTGTTGATAATGAAAATATTTTTTTGCTAAACGTCATGTTTAGGAAAAATATTACCGAATTACTCATGTTTCGTGAAATAAACATAGCCTCAATGAATTAAAAAAAACATAGCCTTAATGAAAAATTAGTAATCAACTGCTTTGATCACTGCATGACTCACTTGGAGAGAGAGAGAGAGAGAGAGAGAGAGAGAGAGAGAGAGAGGAAGGCAAAGTGGAGAGGTGGTATGGGTGGCGGTGGTTGGAGGTGTGCCGATGATGGTTTAAGACGATGGTCAAGCGGCGATTGGGGCGGTGGGGACTAGCACACATATGATAGCTTATTTGAGAGGAAAAATGGGGGAGGAGGACAATAAAATGGTGAAAAAAAAAAGGAAAAGACAATAAAAATGAGAAGCACAACTTTTGTTTAGTTAAGTGTACTTTGGACTAGGGTTATGTTGTCATGCTACATTGGGGAATTTCACAAACCGTTGACTTTACTTCTGTAGTCGCCTAAGTTCGTATAAACAAAATTAAAATTGAAGGACTAACATGAATCCAAGTGCAGACGAATAGTCAAAATGTAAACAGATAATCCAAGCCCGATGAATTCATGTTGTGTCTTTAAGATAAATTTGCTTCCTTGATTAGTACCTAAGGTTGTTAGACAATTATCTCACATGATAGAACGGATTGCCTATCCTCTGAAGCGGTACTTGTTCAGAGGACACCTTCGAACGCAACCTTTGCAGAACAATCGCACATATAGTGAGTGATGAATTATGAATGACGGGGAAACAACAGTAGTCTGAATGCGACGGTCAGGGTTTGTATTTATAGACAATGATTCGAAGAGTCACGAAGTGGTATGTATCTGTTGACGAAGGAACGCGAACCGAAACAGTTCTGTATCGAACAAATATGTTCGTTCGTTTTATTCCAAACAAACATGTATGTTCGTCTGTCATACTTGTTCAAACCAACATGTTTGTTCAACGAAAAAAAAATTCCAAACAAACACATCTGTTCAGAAGAAGAATGTGTTCAGACATTTCCAAACTTGTATGCTCGAATTGTGTTCATTCAATTTAAAAAGAATAGAATAAAATAACACTAATAGGTATAAAAAACAATATAGAAACGCGTGGGCCCGAGCCCAAACCGAACCGAGCCGAGCTGGCTGGTAGGTGAGCGGGCGGCGGCGGCGGCAACGCGCGCGTATAGGCCGACCTAGCTTTGTGTAGGTCCTCTCCCATCCACAAGGCCCAAACCGAACCGATCCGAGCTGGATGGTCGGCGGGTGGCGGCGGCGGCAACACGCGCATGTGGGCCGACCTAGCTTTGCGTAGATCCTCTCTCGTCCACAAAGTGGGGTGTCTCTTGGGGCCCAAACCTATTTATGAGGTTTCAATATTTAAACTCATATCTCATTTACTCTTTTTCCCATATGGGACTTTCCTTCCTTCATTTCTCATTCACTTCCTATGGGATTTTGTTGTACAAATCTCAACAATCCCCTACATGAATGAGATATTCATATATCATGACTCTTCGTGTATCATGAGATGCAATGTGCGATCATTCCATGAAAGAACGTTGTATCAGGATAAGTAGCCTGTGACTTTGAACTTTCCCTAATGAGACCTATCGGACTTGCTCAGTCAATCAGTAGACTTGACATCTTTGAACTGTCGACCTTTAGTGCAAGTCAAAACAATAGAAATCACACAACTATTTCTCGAACAAAATTGATTCTCACTATTGTGTTCGTTTTGGCCATGAACACCACATAGTTTCATGAGTGCTTTAGAGAATCTGGCCTTTCAAATTCTCACGAAGCAGCCCTCACTTCACACTCACATAGGTGATTTCTGAATATGTGGCATATCACATACTCGTTTCAGAATCATTAAAAGTTTATGCTTAATCTTCACATATCAGTACTGTCTCCATACGGGAATGAGTAAGAGTTGACAGTACTCCACATTGCCTTCATAACTTAATTGTCCATTTGAACTTAAATCTTGAGATCTCTAGTCATTTAGGTAGGGTTTCCACTATGATGACTTATTTTATAGGCCTTAAACCCATTCCCCTTGATGTTTTCTCAACTATCTCTCTAGTTAGGCCTTTTGTTAATGGATCCGCAACATTATCTATTGATTTCACATAGTCAATCGTGATAATTCCACTAGAGAGCAGTTGTCTTATAGTATCGTGTCTTCGACGTATATGTCGAGACTTACCGTTATCATGACATTCCTTGCTATGTCTATTGCCGCTTGACTATCACAATGAATATATACAGCTAGTACTGGTGGAATGTCTTCTAAGAAATTACGAAGCCACTCTGTTTCTTCACCAACCTTATCCAAAGCAATAAGCTCAGATTCCATAGTAGATCTTACAATACAAGTTTGTTTGGATGATTTCCAAGACATTGCTTCCCCACCAAGTGTAAACACATATCCACTTGTTGATTTGGTATCTTTTGTGCCGGTTATCCAATTTGCATCACAGTATCCTTCAAGTACAGCTGGATATTCTGTGTAATGCAAAGCATAGTTTTGAGTATGCTTCAAGTAGCCCAATACCCATTTCGTAGCTTTCCAATGATTTTCATTTGGACTAATTGTAAATTGGCTAAGCTTGCTTACAACACATGCTATGTCTGGCCTAGTATAGTTCATGACATACATTAAACTGTCTAGTATACTAGCATACTCATTTTGAGCCTTGCTTTCTCCAGTATTCTTTGAAAGATGTAAATTAACATCTATCAGGGTCTTTACTGGTGAAATATCTAAATTCTTGCACATTCCAAGAATCTTCTCAATATAATGAGATTGCGATAGAGCTAATCCTCCAGATGTTTTATGGATTTTAATTTCTAAAATAACATATGCGACCCCCATATCTTTCATATCAAATTTACTTATGAGCATGCGTTGGGTCGCCTTGACACTCTCAGCATTGCTACCCATCATAAGCATGTCATCTATATACAAGCATAGAATAGCAAAATCATTATAAGTGTTCTTAATATATACACATTTATCACACTCATTAATCCTAAAACCATTTGACAACATGACTTGGTCGAATTTGGCATGCCATTATTTTGGTGTTTGTTTCAAGCCATAGAGTGACTTGATAAGCCGACATACTTTCTTCTCTTATCTTGGAACAATAAACCTTTCAGGTTGTTCCAAATATATTTCTTCTTCCAAATCCCCATTTAAGAATGCCGTTTTTACATCCATTTGATAGATTTCAAACCCATACGACGCTGCTACATCGATTAACATCATTATAGATATAATTCTTGTGACAGGTGAATAGGTATCAAAATAATCAAGACCTTCTCGTTGCTTGTAGCCTTTTACTACAAGTCTAGTCTTATATTTATCAATAGTACCATCCGCTTTCATTTTCTTCTTGAAAATCCACTTACATTGTAGAGGTTTGTTTCCAGGAAGAAGATCAACCAATTCTCAAGTATGGTTTGACAGGATGGATTCAACTTCACTATTAATAGCTTCTTTCCAGAACGGGGCTTTTGGGGATGTCACAGCCTCTTTAAAGGCCCAAGACTCATTCTCTAACAAATATGTTAGAAAGTCAAGTCCGAAAGACGTAGAAGTCCTTTGTCTTTTACTACGTCTAGGTTCATCCTCCATATGATCGCTTCCAGATGTAGTATCCCGGGGCCTCTTATCATTTTCAATTGGCTCTATACTATGTTATACGGAAATATATTCTCAAATAACGAAGCGTCCCTTGACTCAATAATCGTATTAACATGTATATCTGGGATCTCGAACTTATGAACAAGAAATCGATATGCATTACTATTAAGAGCATATCCAATAAAGACACAATCAACGGTTTTTTGTCCTATCTTAACATTTTTAGGTTTAGGAACCGCAACCTTAGCCAAACACCCCCATATTTTGAGATATTTCAAATTAGACGTTCTACCTTTCCACTTCTTATAAGGAGTTTGTTGTGACTTTTTGTGGGGTACTCTATTTAAAATAAAGTTTGCCGTCAAGACAGCTTCCCCTCACAATTTCTGTGGCAAACCAGAACTATTCAACAATGTTGTCACGCCTCGAACACTGCGACCTCGTGAACATCCCACATGGCCGTTCATCTTTAGATCGACTCCTAGGATCATTCGGCTCACAACTTAACAAATCCATACAATAAGATATACGAGCGGAAACGAGACAATGACTCATTCTCTATTATTACAAAAGATTACTTAGGACCTTTCAACATAAGGACATTTACTTTCCAGATAAAGCACGGATTCAATTTACAACTCTACTCCAAATTATTAAGAGATCCTCACATACATCAAAAGAGAAGATAGACTTCTTGACTAGTCGAACTCCTCTTAGACCTCTTCGTCTTCATCTTCCTCCAAGGATCTCCATCAAGGCTTCGGGTCTGAAAATGTTGGTCCCACGATGGGGTGAAATAACAATCTCAGCAAGTCAACCCTAACCTTAAGCTAGGCTACTAGTATCTCCAGGCACTTTTTGAAAAACAAAGCATATGGCACTCAATGCATTAAGAAAAATCATCAGGATTGGCATAAAACAAACACAATTCGAGGACATTCATAATATCAAGACCCAGCTTTCGTACTTGCGCAATGTCAAGTTCATATGCATGGATTAGTCTCAATCTCATCAATCGAAGGCTCACAAGCCATTTCTCATTAATCAAGGGCTCACTAGCTGATTCATCTTTCATCGATAGAGGGGTTTACTAGCCATATTTCATCGATCAAGGGCTCACAAGCCATTTTACATTTTCAGGGCTTACTAGCCATTTCTCATAAATCAAAGGCACCAAAGCCGATTCACCTTTCAAGGGCGCCAAGCCAACTCTCATGAATCAAGGGCACCAAGCCAACTCTCATCAAGTAACTTCATGATCGAGTATAATCATATCAAACAAATAGCCATTCTTTTATCATGAGAAACATCATGGCATTCAATCGCACAATTCATTCACTTGCCAATTCAAGCACAATTTCACACAATTGCTATTCAAGAATCTAGTGCCATGCACTTCATCATATTAAGCACCATTCGACATCAACCGCAAAACCGAATAATAAAGACCCTCAATTGAGCCCAATTAACCAATACATGCCCATTTAGACTCATGGAATTTCATGACCAAACAATCATAGCATCAATTCAACACTCTCAATGCATGTTAAAGGGACATTCAAGCAAGGCAAGTCATCAATAATCTCTATTCACCACAACAGCCCACTTTGGTCCTCCACGAACAAATTTAATCACGAGCAAACTGCTATTTTTTTTACTGCCTTTTTTGAGAAATCCAATTTCATATTCTTGTCCCTCAAGGTCTTACGGATACATGGTTGAAAACAGATCCCAATTTGGATGTCGGCCGTCTTACAATGACTCAATCCAAAATCGGTGCGCATTGAAAATGGTTTTGCAATATTCTCAGGATTCACCTCAAATTGGCTTCTCAAACACTTTCAAATCAACTAAAATCCACACATTATTAACCCAACATCCTAACAAAGGGTTAGAAGTCTTCTTACCACAAAATCAAGCAAGCAAAATCCCAAAATTAAGAGCCACAAGTCGCGCTCCAAGTCTGTCGGCACAGGGCAGTATAGTCCTTGAGGAAATTACACAAAAACAACCATCAGATCTCTTCCAAACTCAATTCCATCAAGTAACCACCTTGTCAACACATCAATTAACATCCCTAGGCGGCTTACCGAGAGTTTCAACGTAAGGCGACACCGTCACGAACCCCCAAAGGGTTCGGTTCACTTGGTCTTCAAGCGGGGCCGAATGGTCCTAGATTAATCACACCAAACAGCCTTTAATTCACTTCTAAACTTCATTTCCTCACACAATCACCTTGCCATCATATCAAACTACAAGTCTAAGAGCCTTACCGAGTATTCCACAGCAAGGCGATGCCCTCAAGAGCCTCTAAACGGCTTGGATTCAAAACCAGCAGCAGGGGTCAGTTTCTGTTCTTGCAAATCCAAGTAATTACAGCCATCAAAACCTATCCCAAGTCTAACAAATCCCCGATCTCAATTCATAAACCCTTATATTAGGTGTTGAGAGTGTCTCACCAAAATTTGGTAGCCAAATGGACTATTGAAGCTGGTGAAAAGTGACTCTCTCCCAAACCGGTCAGATTCTGCCTCGTCCTGACCTTTGCCCATTCAAACAGACCTACGGGAAAAACGGCTGAGCCAAATTGAGGTTATAATAGGTTCCTAGATCCACAAGATAATAAGATTTCTATTGGCGATGGTCTCACCTTAATCCGATGTCGGACGATCAAGTTATGGCCAGAAAGGTAGAGCAATCGGGACAGGGCAGTCTGGTCGGGTGTGTCTCTCTTGGCCAAAGGAAGAAGAAGAAGAGAAGAAGATGGAGGGGAGAGAGAAAAGTGGCCGACAAGCATGAGGGAGAGAGAGAAGAGAGCTAGCTTAATCCTCTCTTGGTCAACTTGTGGAATGGTAGGTAAAAAGTGTCTCATTAATGCTAAGTAATCCAACCATTGACACTTATCCTCATGTATATAATATCTTGGCATCAATTAACCAAATTAACCTTGAATTTTCGGCAGCTTTAGGGGGTCTCCAATTGACTAAAATGCCCTTTTTCAAATCTTAAAACAAGGCTAAACTTCAAGGGGCAAAATGGTCATTTTGCACTTTCCATCCAAAACTTCATTTTTCCCATTTAAATTACCCTCGATGAGGCGACGCCTAATTCATTTCAAATGTTGGAATTCCTCATCGACCAATACCCAATCTCGAGGTCCAATTTCATGTCGAGCTCTCGTCGACTATCATTCCAGTTTATCTCAAACTGACGGGCGACTCTTGCAGACGCTACGCGTATCGACCTTAGGATTACTCTAGCCGTGGCGACTTTGGTTGTCATGTGATTGTAAGGGTTCATCGCTAGTTCCTGCGGTCCTGATCATCGAAATTCGATTTAGGAAATTCTCGCAAATTACACATTGGTTAGGCGGAATCACCTGCGTCCCAACATATAACGCCAGCGAGGCATTCCACGATCGTCCCTAGATCGATCTCTGTTGGCTCAAAATATTCCCTCGACAATCCTTATGGTCAAAGTGCCATTTCTTATTCGAATTTCCTAAGTTCACGTACCCGACTCCGCATTACTCTTTCCCTTTCATTCAGTCAACTCAAGAATGGCCAACTCCGAGTGAGTTATAACTGAAACACACAGATCGATATCTTTCCATTCTATAACCTCGAGAGGGGTCAGAATTCGGAATGTCACAACTCTTCCCCCTTAAAGAAATTCCGTCCTCGAAATTTGAAAATTTTCAATTACCTAATCTCATGGGATACTGACGCCTCATCGCATCTTTACTTTCCAAGATATTTTCTCCCATTACTTATCGCTCCCATTTGTCTTTTCTGACAAAAATTCCCTTCCTCCTAGGCTTGTTTCCCCTTTTTGTCCTCCATCGGTGCTTGCCTTTTTCTATTATTGTCAGATGGCTCTTCTAGAACGTCGTAGTAGGTTCAAGATCTTTTCTTATCACGATTATTATTAAACCATCATGAAATCGTATTCTTTAGTGCTTCCACCTTTTGGGCATAATCATTCAATCCATACGTCCTTTCGTATCGTCAAGAACGCATAAGTCCCATTAGCTTAATCTCGTTTGTCTAAATCGAACTATAGCCTTCTCGACTTCTCAGGCAAACTCCTGATTGAGTCCTTAGTAGTTCTTCCTTGATTACATTCAAGATCCTTCAATGACCAATTAATCCATCAACCTGCAACTGTTATGCTTTCCCTCATTGGCACGTTTCAACTTCCAACCACATGCTTGGTCTCCTTCCTTTCCATTCCTTACATTTCTAATACAAATGTAAGTCTTGGCACACCTTCGTGGCATTCCAATAAATGTCATGGTCCATCTTATGAACTTCTCATATGATCTCTCCTTAAGTCTCTCTTCCATTCGTGGGCACGTTTCCTCGTTCATGAAACTTCAAGGTTTCCATCCGCAATTTCAATGTTTCTCCTCTAAATACCCGAAAGTCTGGATTTTCTCTCCCATTATTCTTATTCTTAGTCCTTACGCAACTTCATTCATGTTGCTTCACATTCAATCTCCTTAGGCAAACAAATGCTTCAAGTTTTTATGGTTTGTGTAAACTTGAAACTCTTCTCCGCACAAGTCGTGTTTCCCAAACTTCGTCGCAAGGATATTCGCAAGTCAATTCCAACCATGCATTGGGCATTCCAACTCATAGGATCTTACTGTCGCGACGTACGTGCAATGCTCATTTCAAGTTGCCTTGTTACGCCTCAATTTTCTTTCTGCGACATGTCGTTATGATCCTCATGATCTTTTCTCTTTTCAATGGAAACACTCATATCGGCACGGTCACCAACTAGGCTTAAGTCCTTGAAAACGCCTTTCATATTCGTTCATCCACTCGCGCCACATCTCATTCTTAGTTCATTCCCTTAATGGAATATGAAATCTTCCCACGACGTCTATAACAATCCAATTATCCCTTGAGTACTCAATCAGACCATCATCGGTTTCTCACCATCAAATGTTGGATCATTTAAACCGTCCTTCGTACTATCCACTTGAGAACTCATATTTGGCTCCCTGCTCTCATGGATTCCCAATTAGACCATGCAATATTTTGTTCATTTTTGTCACTCTTTCCTTGGTAACTATTAGTGACTCAACCGCTGGGTTCCATAACTAGCCAATGCAACTTTTATCTCCATTTCATCCATTCGACTAAATGTCGACATTACCCTGGAATTCGACATCGTCTACAGGACAGTTTCTTGGATTTACTTGCCACAAATCATTCAAGTTCCGCATCTTCCTCCTTAGTCCAGACGCGCAACCTTAACACCAAGACGATTGGAACTTTCTTTTCCTTTCACACGAGGGTTCCTTACCCTATGAAGGAAACTATACACTTCAGTGGCATTCTCTTACTTCGAATCCATTTTGTCCTACTTGTTCCACAGGACGTCAGCCGTAGAGCCTGCGCCACAACAGCACCTTTACTCCAGGATTCAGATGCCATCATACTTGACATTCTCTTTCAATTACTCAGCCACCTCAAGTGGCAAGATTCCGAGGGGTCGGGGTTCTTCCTCAATCTCCGCAAGTCCATATTTCAAATATTCAATTCGACTACCTCAAGTTTCCTTGCGATTACAATTTAAGCATCATTTTTGCTTACTCATCATTCTTTGAAAACGCGAGTAGTTAGGACTATTAAGTCCATTCACTTTTTCTTCCATCAAAGACCATCTCATGGTCCAATCGCCTTTTAAGAACGACACCATACTCTTTAGGGGTGATAACTTGCAATGCCGCTTCTAGTGGCTCCGATTCAATCTCAATCTTTCTCATTTTAATCAACAATGTCAGACAACCAACATAATTCTCTCCTTCATTTTCCCCACGACGGAAGAGAAGAAATGTCAGTGTCTCATTACGAGTCCCACGTCAAGGCAATAGCCATTCCTCGCAGGCACAGTCCATATTCCACAGTGAAAATCTCTTTACTCGTAATCTATGAGCAGGAGTTCTCTTACTCATGCCCCTTCCGATCATCTTCTCTTTTCATTAAGGTCCATTGCAGTTCATCAGATTCAGGAATAACAATCAATCACAAAGCTTCCAAATTCCAATCCGCTCAGGAATTTACTTATCTTATTCAAAGGGTCCGTGACCACCTTCAGTATACTTAGGCAACCTTGAGAACTCTGCCTCATATTGATCGACCTTTCTCGGGTTCTTGCAAGGTTAACATAATTCAATCAACCTTTTTCCTCAAGTAGCCTTCAAAAGGCACTTCTCGTCAATCAACTTGACAAGGTAAACCAAGCAAATATCATGCCTTCAGGAAAACTCTTCCTTTGGTGGCTTTTCACCAATCATCAATAGCTTCTTAAGGCTAATAACTGCTATGGTCACTTTCTTTCTTCAGTATACCCAAAATCTCTAAGGTTTCCTCACAAGACCCTCAATTTATAAGAAGGCAGTTTCAAATTCATTTTCTCCATCAACCTTAGTTGACCTCAACCTCGTGATCCATTTCACAAGCTATTCAAGACTATCGTGGTTCTTTTCCACTTTTCCACTTTGGAAATGAGTGTCTCAGAGTCACTTTTCTTGTGACTTCCATCACTTAACTCATCAGCACTAGCATCAGTCGTCCTAGCGACTTGGGTAACAATGGCAACTCCTTCTCGAGTTTGCTTACCCATCCACTTTTCCCATTTCCATTCAAAGTTCTCATGATCCATTTGACTCTTTGGTCCCACATGATTAACAAAATCGAGCGATACGCTCTTTTAGTACTCATACTCCAGTTGTTCTCTCTACTCAATTCCCATGATCCTTTCAGTTCTTAAATCTTCTCGTATCTCGCATACTTGAGCCAAATGTTCTATTAGTGACAATACTCTAGTCACTCAACCTTATTGGGTTCTCATGCCACTTGAACCACTACAATTCCCTCCAGGAATCAAAGACTTAAGTCATATACTAAAGTCTAGCAGTCTTAGGCTACTCATCTCATCATCCATCACCATTAATAAGCCATCCGATGGTTCTTAGGCAACTTTCAACTACTTGCCAATTGTCCAAGAATTCCAAATCATCCTTATGCAGTGACTACTTATCAAGCCAGCCTCAACGAGGCAATTTCTCAATTAATAGCCAATTACTAGGCAGGCCTCAATTAGGCCAACATCAAACAACCATTTAAGGCATCACTTCAGTGAGTCAATCGCTCATGCTTTAAGTCTAGAGGCATCTGTCACTCTAGCATAAACACAACAAGCTATTCAATTTTAGAAGGCAAGTTCAATGGGGTACATACCTTACACGCCGTCTAATCTCTCAGTTAGACCTTGGCCCAAACAATCACGTGATGCCAAGTACAAAACATGTCCAACAGGCCAATCACAAGCATCAATTTTCTTTTTCAAAAGGCATCAATTGCCAAGCACGAAGCTTTTAAGCATGTCAATCACAAGCGTCATCACAAATGACATACCATTTTCGAACATTCACTTTGAGGATCACTTCAGTGCAATACACCTTTTAACCACAATCAGACTCAACCTGAAACCTAGACTTTCCTTTTCAATTTATGGCTTGAGCCATTCTTGCCTCCTTACTATCTTAGAAGCCTGCCAAGAGCCGCTCCTTGTCCGAACCTCTATGTCCCGGCGATCACTCCCCGCCCTCACTAGACTTGGTCGTTGCAGGTTGTCCCAAGTTATACATCTACGGAGAAAGTCTCGTTCCACGCGTCCCATACCATGCTTCATCATGGTTTGTAGGTATCTCATCAGCTTGTCCCATACCCAGCGACAGTTTTTTAAGTCTGATAGTGATAAGCTCATGCATGCACTTTCATCAACTTTCATTTCAATACCACCAACCTATGCACTGTATGATTGTCCTCACTACTTGTCATACCACATTCGTCTTCAGATCAATTCTCATTAATAGAAGATCTCTAATTTCTCACAAGTGATCATCATTTCTCGCAGATCAATTGCCTACATTCAACCACATATCTCATCTAGGGTCATTGACAAACCATATTCACATTCGTACAACCAACTTTTCCTCCGTTCATAAGAAAATTCTTTATCAACCTCAAACACATTTTCAACCTCAAGTCCAGGCTTATGACTCCTTAATCTCTGTTCGTTTCCCTGTGAACCTTAATCATCACATTACTCAAGATCATCCATGAAAATCAACACTAGGACCAATAGGATACCACACAAGTTCAAGCCTATAATTCTCAAGATTAAACAATCCATGCTTAATCCTAAGGGTCTCAATATTCAATCGTCCCAAAGTCATCACTCTTTATCACTCCAAATCTGAATCAAGTTGGATCGAGATGACCTTGCTCTGATACCAAACAAACGGGGTTGTCACGCCCCGAACCCTGCTAGCACGTGAACATCACACCTCACCGTTCATCTTTAGATCGACTCCCAGGATCCTTCGGCCCACAACTTAACAAATACTTACAAAAAGATATACGAGCGGAAACGAGACAACGACTTCTTCTCCATTATTACAAAAGATGACTTAGGACGTTTCAACATAAGGATATTTACTTTCCAGATAAAGCACGGATTCAATTTACAACTCTACTCCAAATTATTAAGAGATCCTCACAGACATCAAAAAAGAAGATAGACTTCTCGACTAATCGAACTCCTCTTAGACCTCTTCATCTTCATCTTCATCTTCCTCCAAGGGTCTCCATCAGGGCTTCGGGTTTGAAAATGTTGGTCCCACGATGGAGTGAGATAACAATCTCAGCAAGTCGACCCTAACCCTAAGCTAGGCTACTAGTACCTCCAAGCACTTTTGAAAAACAAAGCATATGGCACTCAATGCATTAAGACCAATCATCAAGATTGACATAAAACAAACACAATTCAAGGACATTCATAATATCAAGACCCAGCTTTCCTATGCGATGGATTAGTCTCAATCTCATCAATCGAAGGCTCACAAGCCATTTCTCATGAATCAAGGGCTCACTAGCTGATTCATCTTTCATCGATCGAGGGGCTCACTAGCCATATTTCATCGATCAAGGGCTCACTAGCCATTTCACATTTCAAGGGCTTACTTTCCATTTCTCAGGAATCAAAGGCACAAAGCCGATTCACCTTTCAAGGGCACCAAGCCAACTCTCATGAATCAAGGGCACCAAGCCGATGCATCTTTCAAGGGCACCAAGCCAAATCTCATGAATCAAGGGCACCAAGCCGATTCATCTTTCAAGGGCACCAAGCCAACTCTCATCAAGTGACTTCATGATCGAGTATAATCATATCAAACAAACAGCCATTCTTTTATCATGAGAAACATCATGGAATTTAATCGCACAATTCATTCACTTTCCAATTCAAGCACAATTTTACACAATTTCTATTCAAGAATCAAGTGACATGCACTTCATCACATTAAGCACCATTCGACATCACTCGTAAAACCGAGTAATAAAGACCCTCAATTAAGCCCAATTAACCAATACATGCCCATTTAGACTCATTGCATTTCATGACCAAATAATCATAGTATCAATTCAACACTCTCAAGGCATGTTAAAGGGAAATTCAAGTAAGGCAAGTCATCAATAATCTCTATTCACCACAACAGCCCACTTTGGCCCTCTACGAACAGATTTAATCACGAGCAAACTGCTATTTTTCGACTGCCTTTTTTGAAAAATTCAATTTCATATTCTTGTCCCTCAAGGTATTACGGATACGTGGTCGAAAATAGAGCCCAATTTGGATGTCGAACAACTTAGAACGACTTAATCCAAAATCGGTGCGCATTGAAAACAGTTTGCAACATTCTTGGGATTCACCTCAAATTGGCTTCTCAAACACTTTCAAATCAACTAAAATTCATCCATTAATAACCCAACATCCTAACAAAGGGTTAGAGGTCTTCTTACCAAAAAATCAAGCAAGCAAAATCCCAAAATTGACAGCCACAAGTCGCGGTCCAAGTATGTCGGCACAGGGCAGTGTAGTCCTTGAGGAAATTGCACAATATCAACCATCAAATCTCTTCCAAACTCAATTTCATCAAGTAACCACCTTGTCAATACATCAATTAACATCCCTAGGCGGCTTACCGAGAGTTTCAACGCAAGCCGACACCGTCACGAACCCCCAAAGGGTTCGATTCACTTGGTCTTCAAGCGAGGCAGAACCGGTCCTAGATTAATCACACCAAATAGCCCTTAATTCACTTATAAACTTCATTTCCTCACACAATCTCCTTGTCAACATATCAAACTACAAGTCTAATGGCCTTACCAAGTATTCCACAGCAAGGCGACGCCCTCAAGAGCTCCCAAAAGGCTCGGATTCTAAGCCGGCAGCAGGGGTCAGTTTTTGTTCTTACAAATCCAAGTAATTACAGCCAACAAAACCTAATTCAAGTACAATAAATCCCCAATCTCAGTTCACTAAACCCTTATACTTCTTGTTGAGAGTGTCTCACCGAAATTTGGTAGCCAAATGAACTCTTGAAGCCGGTGAAAAGTGACTCTCTCCCAAACTGGTTAGATTCCGCCTCATCCCGACCTTTGCCCATTCAAACAAACTGTAGGAAAAACGGCTGAGCCAAATTGAGCTTATAATATGTCCCTGAACCACAAGACAATAAGATGTCTATTGGCGATGGTCTCATCTCAATCCTATGTCGGACGACCAAGTTATGGCTAGAAAAGTTGAGCAGTCGGGACAGGGCAGTCTGGTCGGGCGAGTCTCTCTTGGCCAAAGGAAGAAGATGAAGATGAAGGGGAGAGAGAAAAGTGGCCGACAAACATGAGGGAGAGGGAGAGAGGGAGAGAGAGAGAGAGAGAGAGAGAGAGAGAGAGAGAGAGAGAAGAGAGCTAGCTTAATCCTCTCTTGGTCAACTTGTAGAATGGTAGGTAAAAAGTGTCTCATTAATGATAATTAATCCAACCATTGACACTTATCCTCATATATATAATATCTTGGCATCAATTGACCAAATTAACCTTGAATTTTTTATAGCTCTAGGGGGTCTCCGATTGACTAAAATGACTTTCTTCAAATCTTAAAACAAGGTTAAACTTCAAGGGGCAAAATGATCATTTCGCACTTTCCGTCCAAAATTTCATTTTTCCCATTTAAATTACCCTCAATTAGGCGACGCCCAATTCATTTCAAATGTTGGAATTCCTCATCGTCCAATACCCAATCTCGAGGTCCAATTTCATGTCGAACTCTCGTTGACTGTAATTCCAGTTTATCTCAAACTGACGGGCGACTCTAGCAGGCGCTACGTGTATCGACCTTAGGATTTCTGAAACTGTGGTGACTTTGATTGTCATGTGATTGTGAGGGTTCATCGCTAGTTCTTACGGTCCTGATCATCGAAATCCGATTTAGGAAATTCTCGCAAATTACACATTGGTTAGGCGGAATCACCCGCGTCCTGACGTATAACGCTGGCAAGGCATTCCACGATCGTCCCTAGATCAATTTCTGCTGGCCCAAAATATTCCCTCGACAATCTTTATAGTCAAAGTGACATTTCTTATTCGAATTTTCCAGGTCCACGTACCCGACTCCGCGTTAGTCTTTCCCTTTCAGTCAGTCAACTCGAGAGTGGCCAACTCCGAGCGAGTTATAACTGAAACACACTAATCGATATCTTTCCATTCCATAGCCTCGAGAGGGGTCGGAATTCGGAAAATCATAAATGTATTCATTGTTTCCTTTAAAGACTGATTTTTCCTTTCCGCCGCACCATTGGATTGTGGCATATAAGGAGTGGTGATTTGGTGAATAATACCATACTCAGAACAAATTTCCTCAAAAGGAAATTCATATTCACCTCCTCTGTCACTTCTTATCATTGTAATTTTCTTATTTGATTGATTTTTAACTTCAGATTTATAAGTTCTAAAAGCATTCACAGCCTCATCTTTGCTGCTAAGCAAATAAACATAACAATAGCTCGAACAATCATCTATAAATGTAATAAAATACTTTTTACCACCCCTTGACGGTATTGTTTTCAAATCACATATGTCTGTGTATATTAAATCTAAAGGTTTTGTGTTTCTATTATCTACAAAATGAAATTGAGGCTTAGAAAATTTAGATTCAACACACACTTGGCATTTTTCATTTGAACGGTCAAACTTTGGCAATAACCTCATATTCATCAATTTCTTTATTGACTTATAATTAACATGTCCTAGTCTAGCATGCCATAAATTAGGAGACTCAAGCACATAAGTAGAAACAACTTTATTCATATCATCCTTGGATACAACAGTCATTACATTCAACTTGAAAAGACCATCACTAAGATAACCCTTTCCTACATACATCTCATTTTTAGAGAATACAAACTTATCAGATACAAACACCAACTTAAAGCCATTCTTGCTTAGGAGATATCCGAACACTAAATTCTTGCATACGTCTGGTACATGTAGCATATTGTTTAGTGTCACTATTTTTTCAGATGCTATCTTCAAAGCAATCTTTCCAACACCTTCGACCTTAGAGGTCAATGAATTACCTATATAGAGTTTTTCATCACCCCTCATAGGTGTGTTAGATGAGAACATTAATCTGTTAGCGTAGATATGTCGAGTTGCTCCAGTATCAATCCACCATTCTTTGAAGTTTCCTACCAAGTTGCACTCGGATATCATGGCAGAAAGATTGATATCATCAACGCCACTGGAAATTTGTTCCACCACATTCGCCCGAGTCTTCTGTCTTTTCTTGGCTCTACAGTCTTTGGCACGATGTCCAGACTTTCCACAATTGTAGCATTTGCCAATGAACATTTTCGGGCCTTGGGTGGATCCTTCTCCAAACTTTTTCCTCCTTGTTGGGTTTCGATCATTCTTCAACAACATTGGCCTTTGAGACCTCCAGATTTCTACCAACTTTATTTTCAAAAAGCCTATTGTCTTCTTCTATCCTCAATCGAACGATCAAGTCTTCAAGTGATAACTCATTTCTCTTATGTTTGAGATAATTCTTAAAATCTTTCTAAGACGGTGGCAACTTTTTAATAAAAGAAGCCACTTGGAATGAATCACTTAGAATCATACCTTTGGTATGAATATCATGTATGATCACTTGAAGTTCTTGATCTTGACTTATGACGGTTTTAGAATCAACCATCTTAAAATCCAGAAATTTGCCGACGATGAATTTCTTCGACCCCGCATCTTCTATTTTGTATTTCTTGTCTAGACTTTCTCACAATTCCTTAGCCATTTTCAGCGGACTATAGACGTTGTAGAGGGAATTGTCTAGACCACTGAGGACATAATTGCGACACAGGAAGTCAGAATGCTTCCACGCGTCTACAGCAGCAACCTTTTTCCTTGTTTGTCTCTCCTTCATCCAACTTAGGAGCATCCTCATTGAGGAACCTTGTCAAGTTCAAAGTCACGAGATAGAACAACGTCTTTTGTTGCCGTCTCTTGAAATCAGAACCCTTGAACTTTTCTGGCTTTTCTCCATGAGTCGAAATCTACGCAATAGGCGGCGTCATCGATGTCGAAGTCATTTCTATTGGAAGAACAGAATATAAATATAATAAATAACTATAAAAACAGAACGATATAATGACAAGAGACTATATTAATAACGAAAATTCGAGAAAAACAACTATATGAACGTTGTGACAGAAATTCAACAAAGGTCTATACAAACTATGTAATAGAACTTTGACAGAGGACTATACGAACGATGTAACAGAAAACTTACAACGAAAACAATATACGAACTAAGCATGAAGAACACAATCAAAAAAATTTATCTAAAGATTGTAGTCGCCTAAGTTCGTATAAACAAAATTAAAATTGAAGGACTAACCCGAATCCAAGTGCAGACGAATAGTCGAAATGCAAATAGATAATGCAAGCCCAACGAATTCACATTGTGTCCTTAAGACAAATTTGCTCCCTCAATCGATACCCAAGGTTGTTGGACAATTGTCTCCTAGGATAGAACGGGTTGCCTATCCTCTGAAGCAGTACTTGTTCAAAGGACACCTTCGAACACAACCTTTGTAGAACAATTGCACATATGATGAGTGATGAAGTATGAATGATGGAAAACAATAGTAGCCTGAATGCTATGGTCAGGGTTTATATTTATAGACAACGATTTGAAGAGTCACGAAGTGGTATGTATCTGTTGACGAAGAAACGCGAACCGAAACAATTCTGTATCGAACAAATATTTTCTATTGTTTTATTCCGAACAAACATGTATGTTCGCCCAACATACTTGTTTAAACCAACATGTTTGTTCAACAAAAAAAAATTCCAAACAAACGCATTTGTTCGGAAGAAGAATGTGTTAAAAAATTTCCAAACTTGTCTATTCGAATTGTGTTCAGTCAATTTAAAAAGAATAGAATAAAATAAAATCGATGGGTATAAAAAAAATATAGAAACGCGCCGGCTCGGGCCCTAACTGAGCTGAACCGGCGGGCGGGCGGCGGCGCGCGTGTGGGCCAACCTAGCTTTGCGTAGGTCCTCTCCCGTCCACAAAAGTCGGGTGCCCCTGTCGCGACCCGTCCGAAAAGCGGACGCGGCTAATGGATTACCGATCGCGAGTCTTTGGATCGGCGCGGGCCCTCCCAGGCCCATACCAAATCGCGGCGGGAGTTTTCCTTTAATGGGTTCGACGATAAGAGTCGATCGCTTTCGACCTTCAGTGTGGTCGTGGTGGCATGTGCAACTTGTGCATGCATTTGGAGTCGCCACCGGTCTTTCTTGGAGGGTAGACCGGAAACCTTACTGATCGATTGGGAGAGATCGATCAGTTCTACGGAACCAGAGATTTTGGGTTCGGGGACTTGATTACGCTGGTGTCATTACCAACGCCCTTTCGGTACCTAATGCGAGTGATTTTCCTAACTTAGAGTTCATGCAGGCGCAATTTTGGGTGGGGTAGGTTTGATTCAGGGTTTCATGCAGATTGGAAGACTATTCCTATCAATCACAATCAATTTAAATGAAAGTGCAATCAAATGCATAAATAAATCATATCAATGCCCATCAATTCAGATCAATGGCTTCATAGTATAGCCATAAGGGTTTAAGGAAGGTGTGACTTTGGACCAGGGGTAAAATGGGAAGATTTGGAGGCGATTAGCCCGAAGGGTAAAATCGTCAACTTTTGGAATGTTTGGATACCGAATTACCCAAAATATTCCATGGCCAGTTGTTTGTTGCCATTTCCTATTTTTTGGGATTTTCCTGAATTTTTTTAGAATTTTTTTGGAAGACGGTTTGCCGGAAGGGCAAAATCGTCATTTTTGAAAAGATCGGGGGTCAAAAGACCCGAAACAGGTCGTGGGCAGTTGAAAGTGGTCATTTCCTATTTTCTGGAATTTTTAGAATTTTTTCTGAATTTTTTGAATTTTTTTATTATTATTTTTCTTATTATTTTCTGAATTTTTTAATATTTAAAATTATTTTCCGGGCCGGGTCAGACCCGGCCCGCGCCTCGCAGGCGCTCGGCCCAATCCCACGGCCGAAACCGGCCTCGTAGAAAACGACGCCATTTTTGATTTATTGATTTTTTTTTATCATTTTCTTAATTTTTTTAGAAAATCCCATGAAACGGACGTCCCAGATTATGCCACGTGGCCAGTCCTGGTGCGTCCGATCTCAGACAAGATCAGACGCTCCTCTGAGCGCCACTTGGCCGAATCTGAGCCATCCGATTTGAATTTTTTTTATATTATTCGAAAATCGTTTATTAATTCTGAAAAATATTTTAATTTTCCAAAAATCCCATATCGCGACACGTGGCGAAACCACGGCCGTCCGATCTGGGCGTTTTATTTTTATGGCCGCGGCCCCCACCCGGCTGACGTGGCTGCTGACGTGGCATGCCACGTCAGCCGTTGACCGGTTGACCGGCCGGAGGATCGCCGAGGAAGACGATGAACAGTGTCAAAACCCGGCGACCCTCGCCGGAGAGCCCGAACCGACGTGAAAACGTCACCGAATCTCCCATAATTTGACACCAAATCAAATCCCAACGGATCGAGACCAACACCCGACCATTTCATGGCGATCACAACGTCGGAAAACGGTTCAAATAGAGCCCCCCCCGAACCGGCGCCGGCGAGCCCATTCGCAAATTTTTTTTTATCTAAACTTGATTTCATTCCATCACATGGCATCTAGTGGAGGTTTAGAAGCTTACCTGAGATCCCATGGTGGTCGGTGACCGCTGATTTCGCCGATGCAAGCTCTCGGTCCGAATGGTGGCCGACGAAGCTCCGGCCATCGTTCTCGATGGTTTTCATTGCAAAATAAACACATAAACGGGCTTAGAGTCGGTTCTAGGGCGGTATTACGATCAAAGCCGCACGAAATGAGGCCCGGGGTGTCACGGCCGAGAGTTACAAAATGTCACAGTCATTGTGGCATTTCGTCGAATAGTTGGTGTGCGTGTGTGAAGTGATGGTCGGAGAAGAAAACCGACCTGGTTTGGGCTCGTCGACGATGGCTGGAGCTCCGGTGGTGGTTGGCCCGAGCCACTGAACCTTCGGGGATGCTCCTTCACGCTCCCTTTTCGCTCGAACTCCCTCGGTCTCTCCTCTCTCTCTCTCTCTCGGCCGAGCTCGGTCCAAAACCGAGAGTCCTCTCCCACTCGTGGCCGACCGGCCTTTTATCGCGGCCCCCAGTACGTCCACTGAGTCTCCCACGACACGTTGTCGTCCGCCTTTCCCCTAAAAAAAAGAATGCCGCGGCTCCACCTTGCTCCCCCGTTCATGGCGCGCTTTCGGCCGGTGGGTCTGCAACTAAGTTGCAGACCCGGTCGAACCGCGTCGGGTCGGGTCTAACCCGACCGGCCCGGTTCGGCCAATTTGATCAAATTGACCCCCAAATTGACCTATTTTCATGAAATTGATGGCAAAATCGGACTCCTTGACGTGTTTACTATCGAATATTGGTATTTTCGCGAATCAATTGATTGAAATTTAGTGAAAACCCCAAATTGTCCCTAGGATCCGAAATTGATTTTTGTTAAATCGAGGGCCTAAATGACCAAATTAGTCAAAATTGAGGCCACCAATGGATTCCTCATGATGAAAAATATCGGGTAGAGATGTTTAATTTTAATGGGTATGCCCGTATGAAATTTAATTTCAAAAATTGTGAAACCAGGGACTAAATTGAAAGATTTTTATGCAATTAAGCCCTTTTGGTTAAAATTGATCAAATTGGAGGGCCAATTGACCTAATTGCACTTCAAGACTTTAGAATCCAATGTCATAGCTTACACAAGGTGAGAATTGAAAACTAAAAGACTCAAAAGGGATTTTTTTAAGCTCGGTCAGGGTTTATGTTTGTGAAGTAACATGGTGACCCGAGCCGAATTTTTGAGATTTAAAGTAACAAACTTGAATAGGAAATTAAAACAAAATTATTGAATATTTTTGTGTATTTTTCTGACCACGAATGGTATTTTTATGATTTTTTGGGTATTTTTATAATTAAATAAATTCGAAAAATATTATAAAATACCAAAAAATATTTTTTGTTCAAAATTGGTCTCCGAGGCTAGGCCAAGGCTTCCAAAGTTGATTTTGTGATTTTATGACCTTTTTTGATATTTTTAATTAATTTTAAAGAATAAAAAGCACAATAGTAAATGGTCAAAAATCAGGTGTCAACAGCCCCTTGGGGCCTAAACCCTTTTGTGAGGTTCCAATATTTAAACCCATCTCCCATCTACACTTTTTCCCATGTAGGACTTTCCTTCATTCATTTCTCATTCACTTCCTATGGGATTTTGTTGTACAAATCCCAACAACTTCTACATGGGTGCATGTAAGCGAACTGTGTATATCAATTAAGCGCATGGTATAATTCAATTTTTCGTAGTATCTAGTGTACTTTAAGGGTTATAATCCAACTTAGA
Source organism: Rhodomyrtus psidioides (assembly GCA_021437785.1). Taxonomy (NCBI): domain Eukaryota; kingdom Viridiplantae; phylum Streptophyta; class Magnoliopsida; order Myrtales; family Myrtaceae; genus Rhodomyrtus; species Rhodomyrtus psidioides. Next base: position 1,496,293 of record JAILYB010000077.1, on the reverse strand, counting down.
AGTATGTGCATCACATCCCAAATCTAATCAATTATCCCTAAATGTGAACAATTCGTTTACCATTACATTATATATACGATTTACATAACGATTATTATAGCACACGTTATATTTTGGAAAATATTAGAAAAGATTAAAGTTAATAATGAAAGAAATCGATTATGATAATATCTCTACGTTTAACAAATAAAGCGAATGGCATTTTTCGTTACTCTTAAATACAAATAAACAATTCACCGAAAAGATTTTTCATTTAAGGCAATACAGACAATACTTCAATAAAAGAATTAACGTATTAAAGGTACAAAAGACAAAATGCCACACTAAATTTCCGAGCCAGACGACAACTTTGGCTAATCTTAAATATAAATAAACGCATCATCAAAAAGATTTTGCATTTAAGGCGGCACGAACAATGCCCCAAATATATTCCGAAAGAAAACATGTTTACCATACAGATAGACGATCCGCTGAAAGAATAAACACACTAAAGGTAGAAACAATAATACATGACATTATACAATCCGATGAAATAATAAACACATTAAAGGAAGAAACGAGACTACATTACATTAAATTTCCAAATTAGATAACAATTTTTGCTAACAGTAAATACAAATAAACGATTCATCGAAAAGATTTCAAATATAAGGCGGCACAGACAATACTCCAAATTATTTTTCTAAAGAAAAGATGATGTTTATTCTTTCACCAGATGGTCTATCTATTCGATATAAATCTTCTCATTTGCTTTTTTTTTTCGTCTTCATGCAGTGAGCATGTTTATCGCTTTTGATGGCAGATTCATCAAGAATTCAAAATTTTATCCGCACTTTTAAAAAATTTAATGTGATGTATTGTCATTTTTACATTTAATGTGTTTATTCTTTCACTGGATAGTCTATCTATTTGACATAGATGTTTTCATTAAAAATAAAATTTGAAGTATTGCTTGTGACACCTTAAATGCAAAATCTTTTCGATGAATAGTTTATTTGTATTTAAGATTAGCGAAAATTGTCTGGTTCAGAAATTTAATGTGGTATTTTGTGTTTCGTACTATCAATGCATTTATTCCTTAAACAAATCACGTATCTATTTGCTAGAGATCTTTTGTGACATTCTGGTTTTTCCTGTCATTTCGGGACTTATCACTGAGAATGTATCTAATGATGTAATTCAACCTTATCTCGCTCGGATCTGATCAATCTCGAGTTAACTGACCATAAAGGGAAAGGCTAACGCAAGACAAGGTACGTGGACCTAGGGAACTCAAATAGGAAATGGCACTTTGGCCATAAGGATTGATGAGGGAGTATTTAGAACCATTAAAGGCCGATCTAAGAACGATTAAGGAATGCATTACTAACGTTATACGATTGGAGCGCGGGTGATGCAGCTTAACCAATGTATAATTTGTAAAATTTTCCTAAATCGATCGATGACGATCGAGACCGTCGGAGCTAGTAATAGGCCCTCGCAATTACATGACAACCAAAGTCGCCATGACCTGTCGAGTCCTAAGTGTGATGAGAATCACAGAGTCGATACGCGTAACGTCTGCAAAAGCCGCCCGTCAGTTCGGGATAGCCTGAAATTTCATTCGACAGAGAATTGACCCAAAGACGAATGTCGAAATTAGGAAATGGAAAATTGGGAATTCCAACATTTTATTTGTTTGGACATCGCCTTATCGAAGGAAATTTTGAATCGGAAAAATGACGTTTCGGACGACAAGGAAGAAGTTACCATTTTGCCCTCGAGTCTTGGCTTTTTCTTAATAAATGGGCAAGGGCTTTTTGGACAAATACCCCACCTCAAGGCTGCCGAAAATAAGAGTGAATTGTGGCCATTGGATGAGTGTGATTAGTGACTACAAGACAAGTGTTAATGGATGGTTAAGTGGCATTAATTGTTTAACCTTTTTACCTACCATTCTTCTTGTATGACCATCAAATTGGTGTGGATTTCTTCTTTCTCTCCCCCAACCGAAGACCACCCAAGCTGCCACCTTCTTCTTCTTCCTTTCCTCCTCTTTTCCTTCGGCCGAGAACCAGAGCTGCCCGACCGCTTCTACCAGTCCACTTCGCCACCGTCGACCGCCACTTCTGGCCACCGCCTGACCTCGCGCCGACCACCATAGTCAAGCCCTGCCTCTTGCCGACCATCTCCAAGTGGAAGCTCGGAGTTTGGTCACCGGTAGAGCTCCGGCCAGCCATTCTCCCGAGAGTCGACAGATTTCGTCGCAGCTGGTGGTAGGTTGTCGTTTGGCCTTCATAGGACCTCGATTTGCTTCCAATTTTCGGTCAAATTTTGTAGACATGTAGGACACTTGTATACTGAGCTGAGGTGAAAAATTTGGCTGATTTTGATGGAGTTTTGATGCCAAATTGGTGCTGTGTTTGAAGGGCAGATTCTGACCGGTGAAGAGCAAGGGAAACCGAACATGTTTTGGGGACTTTCGGGCGTCGTCTTGCCATAAAAGTTTTGATAAGGCTCCCTAACACATAAGACTTGATGTTAGCAAGTGTTTTGAGTGTTAAATTGAGGCTTAATGTTGGATTAAGGGCTGATTAGTTGAGTACAAAACAGAACCGAAAACTGCTCTGTTTCGATTTTGTGCAAACCGTGATCTTAGGGGCTGTTAAGAGTGCCGCCCAAGCTCTAAATTCATCGTTGAGGTGTACTAGAATGTTCATTAAGATGTTATTAAGATTTATACTCCGTGGTTCGACGAATGGACAAGAAAAATTGATGGAATTGGTTGGATTTCATTAGGTGTCACGGCTACCATGTTTTGGACCCTCAAGGCCGAATCCTTGTTGTGCTAGAAAGGAGGATTTTGTTGAATTGAACCTAAGGTAAGGAGTCTCTAAACCTTGGTGAGAAGGATATGCCTCGACTGGATGAATTGGCTCCGAATTGAATGAGTTTTTCATGAGTTATTGTGTGGTTGTTCGATGTTTGTTATGGTGAGTCGATGATTGCTCGAATACTTGCTAAATACTCATGTTTTGTGTCGATGCCACTTTGGAGTAATGAATTTGATTGTATCGCGTGTCATAGACACTTAGTCCTTGCATTGGCTTATATTCGATCATGAAGTCTTGAGTTGAAATGAAACTTGGCATGCTTGAGAACTCATGGTGTCCTGATGCGTTGAGACGCGGGACGAGAATTTTTTATTTATACGTGTCGACACGGAACTGGAGTGGTATAGAAAACCTGATGCGTTTAACATGGGTTTGTCAATCTAATGATCTGAGGTGTAATGACGCGAATCAAGCCTGAGGCATATTGATGCGGGCGTGACACATGAGCAAGTTCTAAAGGGTGGAATGTATGGCTTAGTCTAGTGATCTATGTCGAACTTAATTAATATGTTCTGATGACTTGACTTTGTGATCGTCAATCATTGGTTTATGTATGGCATGTTATGACTGATGAGTGCATTGTATTATTGAGTGCGTGTTCTTGTTATTTATTCACATTCATCTGGGTGTACTGTTAGCCTGACCTAGGGTTAGGACTTGTTACTGAGATGTAAATCTCACCCCGTCGTGGGACCTTACTTTTCAGACCCTAAGCCCTGAGGATGCTATCGACACGTCTAGGCGATCCTAAGGAGATCACAGCTTATTTTGATGAGTTCCCTGACGGTCGGGGTACCGTATTTGTGAGAAAGTGTAAAGTTGTTTGGGTTGATGAGTGGGGTAAAGACTAGAAATCACATAGGTTCGAGGCCTGATTTCGTAGGGTAGGCGATGTCACTACTGGTCCATTGCAGTCCACGGAGGTGCCTCGAAGGGTCGTCCCGAGCTGGTGCCATCCCACCCGGGATTTTGTAGAAGTAGAGATATCCGTTGCAGGTTTGAGGAATATGACGGAGAAGACCCCATCTAAAGAGGACACTGTTGAGGTGATTGTGATCGATGCCTCAGAGGATGAGCTGGAGGAAGACACGATGGATGACACTGTGGATGTACGCTCCGAGACCTTTTCGGACTACGAGCCCACCGAGGATGCAGACGGGACTGATGGGTCTAGCGGTTCAACCTAGGGGTTTCCAGACTTTGCTTATTCGTCTTTTGGTGTTACCCTTGTTGGTCTGTAACCTTTTGGGGACTTAGGTATAGTGGTATTTTGGATAAGTCCCGACCACCCCAAATCGTCAGCAGTATTAGTAGATCTGCTCTTTTGTAAGAACTCTTGTAATGTTTTTAGTTATAATATGATCTTGTTATCCATGTCCCCATCATTTGTGTACGAAGGAGTTGTTCTTTTCATTTCCGCTTGCTCATTTACTTCATGCATCTAGTGTCATGTGAGTCTTGGGAACCGAGAGCTTGACACAGGGAGTTGCGCTTGCGACGCTCGAGAGAGCGGGGCGTGACATCTTTCCTTTTGAAATTTAATTTGAAGTATTGTCCTCGTTGTCTTAATTGCAAAATATTTCCGATAAACATTTTATCTGTATTTAAGAGTCAATGAAAAATTCCACTTGATTTGTTTAGTTAAAAACACCTTATTTCAACAACAAAAATAAAAGAAAACATCATCTATTTAATTAATCATTTCTAATATTTTTCGAAATATAATGTGTACTAAAGGACTAAATTGGCATAATTACAATAAGTTTAGAAATTTTTTGGTAATTTTTTCAGATACAACTAACTCATGCCAAAAATAAAAAATCTTGACTTTTCATGAGAAGGGAATTTTTTTAACTTGGGTTTTTTTTAGCAAATATTTATGCAACAAAATAAATAAAAGAGGCCCCATTTTATTTTATTTTATTTTATTTTTTGTACATTTTCCGGATCAAATGCGACAAAATAATCAAACGATGGCGACGAGATATGTACCCATTTTATTTTCCTAACTGCTGGTTAAAAAAAAAGAAAAAAGAAAAAATTAGTATGACCAGACTTTATTTCCACGTCAGATACCTGAGGATGCTACGACGACATCCCCTGACATTACTGGGGGTGACATTGATCAAATCGGGCCATCCAAATCAAAATGGACGGCCTGATTTGATCGATATCACCTCTTCAAAAATTTTAAAAAATCTCGCCCACATTTTTCCTCCCTTTCAAGAGGTGACATGGATCAAATCAGGCCATCCATTTTGATTTGGACAGCCCGAATTAATCAATATCAACCTTAACATTGAATTGGCAATGTTAGGGGCTCCATTTCCACAATTCTAATTTGGTTGGCTATTGTCTTGTTGCGATTGCCCTGCTTATCTTACGCTAAAGAAGACTCTGCCAAACAGTCGGAGTAATCCCAATGTTCTCCATTTGTTGTAGGAATGTGATACATAGGATGCAAACCGCTATATTCCCAAGGACAGCGGAGCAAAACTTGAAACTTTCAAGGCCGATGAGGCATTATTTATCGTTGGGATGGCGGTGTTGACATATACATACGTCGTCGCCACTTATTCTTCCTCTGCTTCTAGTACATCAAAAGGTAATCTCTCGCATTCTGATAGGGAAGAAATTAGAAAAACGAAAAATCTTACAGGTTGCCGCCACAAATTCCATTCCCAAAAATCATATTTGAACTGCGCCTCAACTATATCAACTGTACTTGAACTGTTAGATAATCATAGTCGATGATAACATCACTATTGTCATCGCTATTCCAAAACGGTACGTGAAATTTTCACCTCATACGGATCGTCGAGGGCCATCAATATATCTAAGGACCAAGTTAATATTATTTATATTGATATGTTTGTAGTATAATACTATATATCGATTCACAATTAAATATATATTTTATATAGATAGAGTCAAAACCGAACAGAAGGTCTTGAATTAGGCCAACGAAATTCTGTATGCTATAATAATAACTAAAAAAGCACTTCCGATTTGATCTCATCCTTTTAATAATTTAAATTTTTCTTTGTTTAGTAATAATGTAATCCTTTAATAAAATATTCGTTGTAAAAATATCAATAGATATTTCAACCCATTCTTTTTTATTACGAAAAAAAAATTAAACATTAGTTCCTGAATAATGCCATGTCATCCCTCTGAATATAGGAAAGAAGAAAAAGATCTTTTTTTTTTCGTTTCTATTCTTCTTTATGATACGAGAAATGATATCAAACGGTTACCTTATGCCAGACTTTGAGAAGGTCAATGACCAGAAAATCACTTTTCTTCGGGAATGGCATGGAGTCGTAAATCACATATGGGAAGTCGGCATCAAAACTTATAAGCAGCTTGGGATTAGTTTCTACTTTTAGGCTCCGTTTGTTTCACGGAAAAAAAAAATCTGGAAAATACTTTCCCCAATTTCTGATGTTTGAGGGGCAGAAAATGTATGGTCAAAGAAAATGATTTTCAGTCAACAGAAAATATCCTCTTAAAATTAGGGAAAATGATCTCTACTTTTGAGAAACGAAGATCATTTTCCAACTTTTTTTTACGTCTCTTGTGCTCTTCCTTCCCCCCTCCCCCCCCCTCCTCTCTCTCTCTCTCTCCCCACTCGCTTTATCTCTCCTCCCTTCCGCCTCTCTCTCTCTCTCTCTCTCTCTCTCTTCCCTCCCGGAGGAGAACCCTTCCGCCACCATGGAGTCGCTCCCTCAGCCGCCCCCTCCCCCGCTTGCCGCCTCTGCCGCGCCGTCGGGCCACGATAACTACCCGCTCCTCCTCGTGAGTCGTTCTCGAAGCACGGTGCCGCGAGCTCCATCCCCACCTCTCCTCAGAGCTCCAGGTCGGGACTCGGCATTGTTGGCTGGATCGATCCCCGCCGGATCTTGTCGCCCGGCCGAGTCTCTCAGATCGACTCCAATTTCGTCCATGATGCTGATCCGGCTCCTAATTCGTCGGTGGATGTGGCCAAGCAACCACGATCCAGTGATTGCAGCTTCCGCGCCCGGTCGAAGAGGTTCTCGATGAAGGAGCTGCAGGCAAAGGAGCTCCCTGCCGGACTGCGGCAGCACCTTGCCCTCGGACCGCCCCCGGAAGGGGCCGTACAGGATTTCGCTGAAGGAGCACAAGGTGCATGATTCGCACGAGACTCACATGTATTGCTTGTTCGGCTGTGTCGTCAATAGTCGGGCTTTTGTGGGGAGCTTGCAACTGGAGAGGTACGCGGCTTTGGACATGCTGAAGGTGGAGGAGGTCTTGAGAGTATTTGGGGATAAGGGCTTGGCATTCGTGGAAGAGGAGAGGGTGGATAGAGTTGGGGAATTTGGGATGTCTGGGTTGAAGATAAAAGAGAATGAAGAGATTAAGGTAGGGGAAGTGAACTTGGAAGAGTGGACTGGTCCTTCGAATGCGATCGAAGTTATGTTCCTCGGAGAAGAGATGATAAGGATGCCGCAGCGGCTTTGCGAGGACCTCCGGCTTCGCGAGGCTCCGCAGGGACTGCGGCTGAAGGGCTGTACGTGATCGCCTCTCTTTGGAAAGGTAGGCGGTGATTTGCTGCTCAGGGACGGGCTGCGTGTGCGTGGTGGTCCTGACGGATTGCGAGTAGTCGAAGGACTTGCTGGACTCCCTCGATTGCTCGAACACTGCGGGAGGTGCGCGTCCTGCGTGTACTACACGACGGCCTTGCTCACGGAGTTCGTCTAGTGCGCCACCCGCGTCGCGGAGTTGGAGGACTGCACTTGGTCTTAAGTCGTCAAAAGGGACTGAGCCTGTTGTCGAGGAGTTGGCAATAGTTTTGTTGGCACTGACTCGAGGAAAGAGAGAACAGATTATTTCCCTTGCCAAACGTAAGAAAATATTTTCTTTTGATTTTTGACTTTTAGCCAAACGCCAGAAAATTAAGTCATTTTCTAAGAAAATTACTTTCTAGAAAATATTTTTCAGAGAAGTCATATTTTCCGCGAAACAAACGGAGCCTTAATGTGTTTATTCTTTCACCGGATGATCTATCTATTCAATATAAATCTTTTCTTTAGAAATATGATTTGGAGTATTGCATGTGCCACCTTAAACACAACATCTTTGCAATGAATCGCTTATTGGCATTTGAGATCAACAAAAATTGCAGTCTCATTCAGAAATTTAATGTGGTATTTTACAAAAAAAAAAACATGCATTTAGCGACGAAAATTTTGCAAATATTCGTCGCTAAATTGATTTGGCGACGAATTTTCCTAAAAATGAAATTCGTAGCTAATTCGGCGTCACTAAATTTAGCGACGAAAAATTGGTGTTTTCGTCGCTAAATTCGTATTCTTCGCTATATTCTTCGCTGTTCGCCGCTAATTAGCGACGAAACGTGCTGTTCGTTGCTAATTTTAGCGATGAACCGTACTGGTTTCGTTGCTAATTTTAGCCAAACTTGATGCAGCAATTAACGGAACTTTAGCGACGAATTGAGTTTTTTGTCGCTAATTTTAGCCAAACTTAACGGAAAAATTAACGGAACTTTAGCAACGAATTGAGTTTTCCGTCGCTAAATTTAGCGTCGCTAAATTTAGCGACGAACTTACGTGGTTCGTCGCTAAATTTATTGGCAACGAATTTGTGCTTCGTCGCTAATTGTAGCGACGAATTTTCCTCTTCGTCGCTAAAGTTTGCGACGTTGGTTTTTTTTTTCCGCTTGTTTAGCCACTAACTTTTTTAAATTAATTAATTATTTAAAAAGGCACCGTTCACTTGAAGGTGATTCGGATCCGCACGTCCTTCACCGAATCGGCGACCTAGGATCTACCTACCACGCCGCCGTTTATGGTCGTTGCCTACCAACTCCGCCAATCGTCGTTTGTCACCTCTGGGCGCCAAAGGTCACCACCCGGACGTGCTCGCTTAGATCCACTCGAATGTATGGTCCCTCGGCGGCGAAAATGCTACCCTGCTCGTGGCGGGTGTGACATTCCAAATTCCGACTCCTTGGGGCTAATGACCTAGATTAGAAGCTCGAAATTGGCAATTGGAAATGAAGAATTCCAACTTTGGAAAAGAGTTTGACGTCGCCTCGCCAATGATCATTCAAAATAGGAAAAATAAATTTCGGACAAAATGTGCCAAATGACCATTTTACCCCTCAAGCCTTGCCCTTGCTTTTAGATTAATGGAGGACAATTTGGTCATTTAACCTTCCCCTAGCTGCCGAAAATGAGAAGGAAGTGTGGTCAATGGAGGTCAAATGAGGCTTGGATATTTATTTAGGTGATGACAAGTGTCAATCAAGGGATGCATAGTAATTAATATCCACTTTTAACCTAACCTTCAACTCCCTTTGACCAAGATGGATAAAGACTACTCTCTCTCTCTCTCTTCTTTCCCAAGGCTGTCGACCAACCCTCTCACTACTTATCTCCATTGCATTTCCCTCTTCCTCCTCTTCTCTCTCTCTCTCACCGACCAGCCGCTGCCATGTCCGACTGCTTCACTGTTTTGGCCGTAACTTCTTCTTTCGATGGCCGATTGAGATAATTCCACCGCCAAATGAAAGCTTATTTTCTTATCTTTACATAGACATATTATACGCTCAATTTGACCCAGTAGATCTCCCCGTAGCTCGATTTGAGTGGACGAAGGTCCAGCCGGGGCAGATTCTGTCCAAGTTGGGGGAAAGTCTTTGTTTAGCCACTTCGAGGCTTCAAATTGCTTCAAATTTTCGGTGATGACTTCTTAACCTATAGTACTTGTGTTGGCTGAGCTGAAGTTATGAATTTGATTGAGTTAAGAGGAGTAACAATGGTTGTTTTATGGCGACATTTTCAAAATAGATTCTGACCGCCGGTGAACTTGAGGAAATCGTGGCTGTTCGTGGCTCTTTGTGACGTCGATTTGCTCTAAAACTCTTAGTAAGGCCCCTATAGACATAGTATGACATGTTAGCAGGTTGAATTAGTGGTAAATCAAAGTTTAGAGTTGAATTATGGACGGATTGAGGAGGAGAAGGGCAGAACAGAACTCTGCCCCATTTCGATTTAAATAAACCGGAACTTTGAGGGCTGTTTGGATTGTCGCCGTGCCTTGAATTCGTCGTTAGGACATACTAGAATGTCAATTGAGATGTTAATGAGGTGTATGCTCCGTGAATTGGCGATTGGAGTAGAAAAATTGATCGTTTGATGAACTTTGGATTAGGTCGCACGGCTGTCCTGTTTTAGGATCAAGGGAACCGAATCTTTGAAGGAGTCTTGGAGGGAATTTTACGGATCAAATTGAAAGGTAAGTGACTCCTAAACCTTTGCTAGGAAGTTAGGACACTACTGGATACGTTTGGATGATATATTGATGAATTTGGAAGTCCAATGCAATGATTGTTCATGATCGACTGAGATGACTGAGGTGCGAGTCGTGTGTACTCCTGATGATGAGAAACTATAAATCTCATGGCTAAGTTGTTGTTGTGTGCATTCGATTGACATGGATACTGGTATGGCTATGTGATATTTGGCCTCGAATGGCGACTGTTTGAGAAATATGAATGAGTAGGCAAGAGAACAAACCGTTAGATTGACTGTCTTGCTGTGTATTTGATATCACCTTGTGGGCGATTGGCCTTGACATCTCATATGATAATGATTCATTACTTGGCAGATAAAAATTGTACTCGATTATGAAGTTCCTTAAGAGGGGAGTTTGATTTGTGAGCCTAAGGGCTTGTGGCACCCTGATGCATTTTAACGTAGGGTTGCGTGTTAAGTTATACCCTGAGGCGTCTTAACGCGGGGTTAGCTCATATCCTGATACGTCATAACGCGGGATAAGTTTAGTACGTGTCGACACGAGCCTGGTTATGGCATTTGAAACCTGAGGCGTTTTAACGCGGGTTTGTCAACTTTATGGTCTGAGGCGTATTGACGCGGGCCGAGCCGGAGGCATATTGACGCAGGCATAGCTATTGGAAAGAGAATTGATATCCTGATGCGTCAGAACGCGGGATAGTCTTGGTACGTGTATCGAAATGGCCTTTGGAACCTGATGCGTCAGAACGCGGGTTGCCAATCGAGACCTTGATTAGCCTGATACGTGTTGACGCGGGCTTGGCCATTGGGATTAAATTTGTGATTAGCCTGATGCGTGTTGACGCGGGCTTGGCCATTGGAATTGAAAGTGGTGATGAAATTGAGAACACACCTTTGCTTATGAACTTAATATTATGCTAGTAGGAAGCTTGGTTGTTATGATATGATTGTCCTTGAATCGTGATTGCGTTATGCCAGACATATCGAGGTGCCTTGATGTTTGATTGTCATGTGTTGTTTTATCGATGATTCCTTCACTATTGTTCTATTGCATAATCTGGGAAGACTAATGGCCTAGTCTAGGTTTAGGGTGAACTTGCTGAGATTTATATCTCACCCCGTCGTGGGATTAACTTTTTCAGGTTCCAGGCGATGAAGCATCAGTTGGCCAAGGATTGGCACTCGAGGAAGCAGTTAGTTGATTGATTATAAGATATATTTTTTTTTACCTTAAGGATTGTAGTCTATTTCGTGGATGTAGTAATTAAATTACTAGTATTTGACTATGCGAAGGATTCGAGGTGCATTTTGATGACATGAGAAGTGTACTGTAGTTCCGTCCTAAGCCATCTGGATTTTGTATATGGATGGAGATGCTTTATTGCTTCCGCTTATTTCATGGAAGTTAAGAGTTGTGGGCCGAAGGATCTTGGGAAATTGTAATATGAGAAACGGTCAGGTGGGATGTTCGCGGGGTCGGGGTGTAACAGCGGGGAAGGACATTCTTGATGATGTTGGAGCGGGTGAGGGCCTGGTGGATCTCCATGGAGGCGCCGCCAGGGTAAGCGAAGACGTTGGTGACGCCCTGGCGCTCGAAGGTCTCCACGAGGACATCGGCGCCTTTGCAGGATGTGAATGGGCTTGACGTTCTAACTGTGGCGGAGGACATTGTGGTCGCCGCCGGGGCAGTAGGGGGCGGCACAGGCGAGGAATTCGTCGGGCTCGAAGGAGGCGAGAAGGTGGAGTCGATGGAATTGCGGCTGTAGGTGTGAGTGTGCACAGGAGTTGGTGGAGTGTGGGGGGGTGTGTGTGTGAAGGAGGAGCAAAATTTATTCTCTTATGAGAGAGCGGGAGAAATTTCGACAAAGCGGGATAGAGCAAGCGAAAATTTAACAAAGAGGGAACGAAATTTAGCGACGAGATTCAAAGGTCGTCGCTAATTTGGCGACGACATTTGAATCTCGTCGTTAATTTAGCGATGACCAACAAATGACGTCGCTAATTTAGCGACAAAAAGAGATGTTCGTCACTAAAAAATAAAATTAAAAATTAAAATAAAAAGAAATAATTCGCTAAATTAGATACGCCAAAAACTGTTCGTCGCTAAAATGAGCGAATGTCAAATAAAAAAAATTTAAATAAAAAAGAAACAGTAAGCGACGGACAACAACGTTCATCGCTAAATTGACAAAAAATTAAAAAAAAATAATTAAAAAAGAAATTTTTAGTGACGAACAACAATATTCGTCGCTAAATGACCAAAAACCAAATAAAAAAATTTATATAAAAAATAAACACTTAGCGACGAACAAAGATGTTCATCGCTAAATTAGCAATGAACGACATTGTTCATCGCTAAATTGACCAAAAATAAAATAAAAAAGAAATTTTTAGCGACAAAAAAAAAATTCATCGAAAAACGACCCTATCCTTGCCTCTGGTGAATAAACGAGAAAATTTATAGACAAATTTCCATTTTTCGTCTCTAATTTAGTTACGAATCTCTTTTTCGTCGCTAATTTTAGGACGAATAAGATGTTCGTCGTGTTTGCGATTGCAAATTTAGTGACGAATCAATAATTCGTCGCAAAATTAGCGACAAAAAAAATCTCATCAACAACAGAAACAACAAAATCACCCTTCTATTTTTGTCGCGAATAGCAATGAATTTTGTTTCCAATTCCCCGCCACGGTGCTAACTGTCGTCTCTTCACGCTCACCAGATCAGTAGCCCGCCTTCTCTTTGGCCAACAATTATACGCCAATTAATTCATTTATTGGTATATATTGTATTTGCGGTATTTGTCGACAAAATGGAAATAAACATTCAATTGTTGTTACCACTGATATTAGTATTGCCACGCTTCTCTATAATTAATCATGAGCACGATTGATTTACTTAAGGTAACAAAGTTGATAACTTATGAAAAAGGAACAAATTATCAACAAAATGTGAATTAAGTTTTCAACCATTTTTCTTTTAATAGACGTGGTATATGGAGTCTAGCATGGAAAGATTGAAAGAGGGATAAGAAGGTTCATCCAGGATCAAGAATTGGCAAAATTGATAAGGAAAATGGCGTTTTTAATTTGATTAAAAAAAGCCCAACCAAACCGCGATTTCGCTAGTCTATTACTGCGGCGCCAGCCTATTACTGCAGTTTCCAACATATTCTTGCGATTTTCAATATTTTACTGCGGCTATAGTCCATTATAGCACTTTATCATTTATTCACCAAAATTCATTTCTTAATACGACAATTTAGAAGCAATTATTTATCTTAATAATTTTTAATTAATAACCGACAATTATGTTATAAAAAATCAGCTTCAAATGATAAATAAAATAAATACTAAAGCCATCAATATTTAATTTTATTTAAATTAATTTAGCGAGGAAACGCAAATTTCGTTCCTAATTAATTCTTTTTTATTTTGATTTCCGTCAAATTAACGACGAAACAGAATGTTCGTCGCTAATTATACTTTTTTTAAATTATTTTAGCAACGAAAAGCCAATTTCGTCGCTAATCAATTCTTTTTATTTTAATTTTCGCCAAATTGGCGACGAACGATGTGTTCTGTCGCTAATTATTTATTTTTATTTAAATTATTTTAGCGACGAACGATGTGTTTCGTCACTAATCAATTTTTTTATTTTAATTTTCGTTAACTTAGCGATGAAACACACTATTTGTCTCTAAATTGAACAAAAATAATTTTAAAAAAAACTAAGTTAGCGACGAACAATGGTGTTCGTCGCTAAATTGAGAAAAATCAAATCAAAAATTTAAATATAAAAAATTTTAGCGATGAACATCACTATTGGTCGCTAAACTGAGCAAAAACCAATAAACAATTAAATAAAAAAGAAATTTTTAGCGACGAACATCAACGTTTGTCGCTGAATTAGCCACGAACAGTCTTAGTCGTCACTAAATTGACCAAAAACCAAATAAAAAAGAAATTGTTAGCGACGAACAATGGTTTTCGTCACTAAAATTAGCCACGAACAGGTTTGCTTGTCGCTAAACTGAACAAAAAAAATAAAAAAAGAAACTTTAGCGACAAACATCATTGTTCGTCGCTAAGTTAGCCACGAACGGTGATACTCACCGCTAAAAATATATTTTTTATTTAAAAAATTATTTTGTTTTGCTTAATTTAGCGACGAACAACATTGTTTGTGGCTAATTTAGCGACGAACAATGATTTTCGTCACTAAATTATTTCTTTTTATTTGAATTTTGGTTATTTAACGACGAAATGGTAAATTCGTCACTAAATTAGCGACGAAAAATGACTTTCGTCACTAAGTTCATCGCAATTTAGCGACGAAAGTCATTTTTCGTCACTAATTTAGCCGCGAATCAACTGTTCGTCGCTAATTTCGTCGCCAATTAGCTACGAAACTTTGTTCGTCGCAAAATTAGTGACGAATTTTTTCGTCACTATTTTCGTCGCAAATAGAGACGAACTTCCTTGTCGTCGCTATTTTCGCCACAAATTAGCAACGAAAATTATCTCGTCGCTAAATGTTCGTGGCTAAATCACTGTTTTTTTTATGGTGAATCATCTTTGTGTTTGCTAGAGATTTGTCCTTTAGAAATTTATTTTGAAGTATATTCCGCATTGCCTTAAATGCAAAATATTCGCAATGAACCGTTTATCTGTGTTTAAGAGTCGTGAAAGATTCCACTTGATTTGTTTAGTTAAAAACACCTTATTTCAACAACAAAAAAATCGAAAACATTATGATAATGGATTTTTTCATCTATTTAATGTTATATTTTCTAATGTTTTTTGAAATATTATGTGTACTAAAAAAATAATATATGACTAACTTGACACAATAGCAATAAGTTTAGAACTTTTTTAGTAATTTTTTCGGATATAACTAGCTCATGCCCAAAAATAATTATTGATTTTTCATGAGTTACGGGAGATCTTGACCGTCAATCTGATCCAACAGTAAATCTTGAGAGATCATCATCCTCGTCCTGCATTGAGGAATCCGACGTGACCCCCGTGATGGAAAATGGAACACGTATAGAATCGGCGGTACGATCAAAAGGGCAATAGTAACTCAAGTTGATGATATATTTTAAATGTAAACTACACGATAATTGTAACTCGAACATAGTTAAAAAAAAAAAAAAAAAAAAAAAAAAAAAAAAAAAAAAAACATGATAAAACCCCGACAATATTACCCGAAAAATGTTTTAAAAAATCAAATTACGCAAATCTCCAGAGGCCCTCGATCTCTCTAAGGAAGAGAATCTTCGTCTTTTTCTCGGACCTAACTGGTTGGTCGAGTTTGAACGGATCTCATAAGGTAAGGATTTTGGTTTTTTCTCTATTCTCATGAAGATACACATGTGAGGGGTTGATAGCAAAGTCCATCATCAAAGATCGAGCGCGCTATCGAGCTTTTGATGTATAGCTCATAACTCATCGGTTTAACTTTTTTCTACGAGTACCGCGATGGTCACATTTGGGCACATCTCACAAGGCAAGGAATTCAGTATTTCTCTATTCCTATTAAGGCGCATGAGAGGAGTGTTGACACCTGATTTTTGATCAGTCTTTCATAGTTTATTTTTTAAAAATTCATAAAAAATCTATAAAAAGTTAAAAAAAATTAAAAAATCATTTTTGGTAGCCTTGACCAAGCTAAAGGAACCATTTTTGATAAAAAAAATAATTTGTCATATTTTTTAATATTTTCCAAAAATAGAAAAATACATGAAAAATGAAGAAAAATAGCGTTCGATGTCGTAAAAATATAGAAAAATAGTCAATATTTTTATTTTAATTTCCTTTTCATTTTGAACTCATAAATAGTCAAAATTCAAGTTCAATTGCATGTATTTCTTCACGACGCATAGAGTTGAATTTGGCAAAAAAATGTCATTCGAGTATTTTAATTTGTAAATTTCTACATATTTTTTAGTCTTGACGTCCAATTAGATCGACCACCATCTACAATAAATTCCCCTTGCTGAATATTTTCGTTTTTGTTTCACATGATTTCATGATGTAAAACGCCGAGTGGATCCCTAAATATAATCGGGTCGGCATGAGCTCGATAGCTCGTCCAAGACCAAATCAGGGCACGACGAACCCAATGTGAGTACTCTCGAACTCCTTCGATGCTTCCTAATGCTTTTCTTAGGTTAGATCGTGTGTAGAATGGCTAGGACAGCTAAATCATTCTTGAGCTGTGATTGATAAATAGGGCCTTACTAGGAATGCCATGTGATTTATTTGCATATCTAGATTTCTTGAGTTGCGCATTTTATTACTGATTGTGATTGCTAGGATAATCACTCCTATCTGCATGAATTTTTAGATTTAGGGTTCATACCTTACTCATCCGCATGAATCTCAGGCTAGAAAATTCAGTTAACTTAGGTACCGAAAGGGCGTCAACTCTGACAGTTGGTGTAACTAAGTCCCCGAAACCATTTCTCTGGTTCTCGCAGAATTGAATAGAAACTCCCAACTATTCGATTGGGTGGTCCAATCACACTCTAAAAAAATGATTGGTGGCGACTCCATGGCATGCACACTTAGCACATGTCACTAGACCACACTGAAAGTCGATCACGCATACCTCCGTTGCGATTTGGGTAATGGGCCTTGGGAGAGGCCCGCGTCCGACCAGACAGGACGGCCCATTAGCCCTCGAGAGCCTGACAACCTCAAGAGGGTCGCGACAGACTGGCGACTCCGCTGGGGACTGGTTCTTAACCATTTAGTGGACTTGAGCCGATTAAAAAGTTGATTGATTCTTCTAACCTAATTTTATGCAGATGCTCTCGAAAGTGAGGTGTATATGCTAACGAATGTGTTAGATGTTTTTGTAGATGGGAGAAATAAGGGGTGAAGTGCTTGTTAACTTTGTTTTATGCAGGCAGGAGTTTTGGATGTATGATTGTGTGGATGTTTATATTGAAGCGGTGATTGTTAAATAAAATGCATGTCTATTGCTTTAGCACGACACAATGAATACACACAATTGCGCCTAAAACCCCAGGCGCCCTCTTTAGGAACACAATAGAAGGAATTGAAAATGGAATCTCCGTGAGGAAAAACATGGGGTAATCCACTTTTCAATTCCGCTCACTTCGAACTATGGATTGAGTCCCAATGCAACGATAGTTGTGCAATGGAATCGGCTCTTCCCAGAATTCGAGGTGAGAACCTTGGCTTTAGGTACCAAGCCCTATCTTTTGATTTTTAGGAGTTTTCCCTCACTTGTCTCATGCGTTTGTCTATGGAAGGTTAGTATACCTAACACTGCAAAAAATACAGAGAAGCTTGATTTTCTCTTAAGTTTGGTTGGTAAGACTTTTCTATCCCTCGAACTTGTTACAGCTCTTAATCATTATATTCATTGCATAATTCCGGTGATTGGATTAAATGCCATTTTGAGGATAGATATGTGTGTTTTCCTCCCAATGTTCTTGATGGAAGATGAAGATGGTGTCATCCCATTACGAGCGCCAAGTGGACAAGAAGAGCCTAAGTATTAACATCACATTCCTTTGTTTTATTTTTCATTTCTAGCCTTCTTGTATAGGATTTATTTTGCTGAGATCCTCTCTATCTGATCCCTTAGATTGACTGTATTAGGCATCTATTTGTGTTTATATACATTCAGATTGAAATTTGTTGTATTTCTATTGACTTGTCATTGGAATGTGATAGTGGCATTTCTTCTAATCACTCGAATACTCCAAAATCAATTTTATAATTCCTTTGGATGAAATTGAAATTGGAAGTCTTATACAACCTTTTGGCCGTATAGGGCAATACAATCCCAATTTCGCCAGAAGGAACTATAAACTTGAATTGGTTCATGCATGTTTTGCATCATTGGTAATCCACAATAATTGATCAAGAGTATTCGTGTTTTTCAAATTTAATGAAAAGATAGATATCCAAATTACTCTCGTTCTTAGCAAACAGCTTTAATTTGGATATCGTATCTTCAATTGAATTTAAAACACATCGTAATTGTGTACTTTTGAACATTCCATTGATTTTCTTGGAATTGATCAAAGGCGATTACCGTGAATTACATTTCTTTCAATGATATGCTTTCCTTTGAGGAATATTGATAAAAGCTTTTGCACAAGGCCAAAATCCTTGTAAAAGCTCTTATCCCTATTAATCACAAGTAAGCATAAAATTGAAAGGATTTATGCTTTATTTTTCAAATTCTTTCTTCTGATTCTGTCTTTTCATTTGAAACAGGTTAAAAACAAGTAGAGAAGAGAAGTCTTTTTGTGGATAATCGCGGTGGGAGGTTCCTTTATCCGATCATAAGCAAGATTAAAAAATCAAGATGTACACGCTCGAATCATCAATGTCAAAGCGCAGCTTGCCTAGGTTGAGAGTGGTCAGGTGTTCGAGAAAGTCAGCCATACAGAAGTTGAGACACACACATTAGAGCTTTCATTCATTTCGCTCAATCGAGGGACCTTAAAAGCAGATCATACAAATCATCGGGGTGGAAACATAAAACCGCAATGAGCCCTAATTAGCATCACAAAGGAACCTAGTTGGCCCTCCATATTATTGATGCTTTGCTTATACTCACCACCTCGAGACTCGAGATCTGCAAGCTTAAGAAGAAGGCGTTTACATTCCCATTTAAGATCGGCAACCTTGGTCCCGTGATCTTCGGCGGCTATTTCCAGGTCCCGAACTAGTCCTCTCCCATGGGCTATATCCGCGGTAATGCTGTCAAGCCTTTCTTCCTGCCACTCACATTGAAACTTCAACACGACATTACGACGGTCGTGCTCATAGGTGGTCAGGGATAAGGCCAAGCGCTCCACCAAATTTCCCCTCTCGCGAAGCAACATCGAGACTCGCTTGTTGGCGAACTCAACAGCCTTTCTGTGACTATCGGCCACAAGGTTGGCCAACACCAAGCAGTTGGACCGATCCTCATAGCGAGCTCGCAAAACGTGAGCCACGGTAGCTTTTCGATGAGCGACACGGTAAGTCTCTAAAAAGTTTATAAAGAGGGTTGGGAAGATTCTATATTCCCTCTCTAAATTAGTGCCCTCGATGGAGGTGGTGTCTATTTCCACGAGCAAAATACGGATTTCATCTTCAGTTTCTGGGTGATCGGCTATATGAGCATAGCCTCGACCGAGGAGGTTATAGAGTTTTTCCCACTGGGCCAAAATTTCGGCCGAGAAAGCGCGAATAGGAGAGGAGGTCATTTTCGTTGGAGTGAGGGAGAAGAAGATGAGTGTGGTAGAGTGATTAAAATACGAAAAGACAATTATGTAAGAGTGTTAATCTTCTCTGCATTAACTCCTCCTTTTATAGCAACTCGAGAATGAAGAAAGGCATAGCAATAATGCTCGTGGAGCCAAGTTAATTGGGTAAAGCAATGGTGGCTCTTTCGGTGAACCATCAGATCTATCCCAGTCCGCGATTTCAGGCTTGATAAACCTAAAAAAGTTGTAAAAAGATATGTCGGTGTCACCATATTAAAATTGAACGGGAGTTAAGCGCAACTATCGAAAAAAGTTGCGAAAGGATTTGGCGGTCCCATCATATTAAAAAACTGAGCGGGAGGCGAGCGTAGTTCCACCTTTTTGAAAATAAGTGGGAGACAGACATGGATATCGAGAAAAGGAAATCGATTTGGTGTCCCTCCACGTTGAAAAGAAGAAAGAAGACGACAAAGCGGGAAATACGAAATCTTGGGAGCAACGCTTGCCTGATGATTTTCATCCATGTTTAAAGAACGTTTCATGGGCATACAGAACCACTCAAAAGAAAATTTAGAGAGAGTGAGCATACATGAGAGAGTAGAGAACCCTGAGCGAGCAAAAATTGATCGAACATTTTTCGATCCAACATGTTTGAGGGTTACCATCAGTTGCTAGAGGCGACTGATCCAAAAATCTCAGAAAATGAACTACTGAGAGATCTCGAAGATTCTAGGATGGCGTCTGGTACCAGAACCACAGAACCCAACCCTTTCGGCAACGAAGTTCAGGATCTCAGCAGCGACGACAACAGCAGCAGCGATGGTCAATCCCGGAAAAGGAAACGTCGCCAGTGCCACACTCAGAATGAAATCCAAGAGCTTGAAGCTTTCTTTAGTGAATGCCCTCTCCCGAACATGAAACAAAGAAATGAATTGGGCCAGAAGCTAGGGATGAAACCTTTGAGGGTCAAGTTTTGGTTTCAAAATAAGCGAGCCAAATTGAGGGCTCAACACAGACGTCAAGAACTTGCGATTCTAAAGGAGGAAAACGAAAAGCTTCGAGCGGAGAACATGAGGTATAAAAAAGCTCCCAGCACTATCGCTTGCCTTAATTGCGGTGGCCCTATCACTCTCGGCGAAATGTTCCTTGATAAGCCTTATATGAGGATTGAAAATGCTCATTCACCACCCCACTCCCTCGAACCATCTTCGATACAATCGGATTTTGTTGGAGATATGCATGAACAAATCAATTCTACGAAGTCAATACCGATGCCTTCTAAAGGATGTGATATGCGTCACCATGATTGGAGTTTCCTTAACGATGAGCTTACTATCACGACCGACCAATCCAAAGCTGATGAATTCCCTCCACAACAACTTCCGGCTCGATCAAATCCTACTGGAAATAGGCCAGAGAGCAATAGCCAAGTTGTCAACACTGTTCCGGGTCGCAAGAAGACGAGGGTCAATTGGTCCCCCGAGCTTCATCTCAAGTTCCTTAGTGCGGTTCAGCAACTAGGGATCAACTCAGCATATCCAACGCGCATACTTGAGATCATGAACATACCAGGACTCACTAAAGATGGAGTCGCGAGTCACCTCAAGAGCTACAGAAGGGCGCTAAGACAGCGCCACACAGCACTGAACCTGAAAGAACTCAACTTGTGCCTAAACACTAGGCATGGCTATAACTACAATGCCCCTGAAGTAAGAAATACCCTGCCGAATCTAGGCACCGACCAAGCTGGTAGCAGCACCATTGACTACTTGGGCGCTAATCAGAATATTCCCCTGAATCATCTCAGCACCCCTCAAGAGTATATGCCACAAGTGCAGCAGGTACGAACTCCTTGGTTTGAGCAGCAACTTTTCGCTAGTGCTCTTCCTATCCCCGATCAACATATTGCGCCTAGTGTTCAAAGATCTGCCCGGCTTGGGCATATGATTTCGGAAGATCAAGCGGGCGGATGCTCTGAGGATTTTTGTTTCTTCCATTCCCAAATGGAAGGTGCTTTTGATAGTGAACCGATCAATCATCCTCTTATAATCTCGAGCAACGACGAAGGTTCTAGCTCGAAGAATCAGATCGCTCACAACAGAAACAGGAATCCTTCAACGCCAAGCGATGATGGTCAACCCGAATATCAGTTGCTCGAAGAATCAAAAGATTTCCTTGATGAGGAGCTCCATATCTGGATCGATCAGTTTAAAACTGATGGACTTATGAAGTTATGATCCAAAATGACGATTATATGTCTGATTCATGGTGTAACTGGCTGATCACCGAGAATCCTCAAGGGAACTAGGCACATGTGACTGGATGTATCATTAATCTTTCTGTCATAAAGTCTTCCATGCAAGATAATCTTCCTTAATGCCTAGAGTTAATCTGGGGCAGCGATCAGTACTACCTGCGAGCATCATCATGCTTGAGTGCGACAATCCCTTGTTAGATTAGAGTCGAGGCGAATCAATTGAACGCCACGAAGAAAAACATTTAAAGGCTTCACATAGGAAAATGCGAGCAAAAGCCCGAGCGAGCTCAAAGACGGTTAGCTCTGTATCGTTCTAAGGGACCTTTAGTCGTTATGAACTCTAAATTGAGCTTGTTTCATTCTCGATGGGGGTCGCTAACTGCTTCAAGAATTTTATAACAAAAAACGAACCAGTTAGGGACGCCAATAGTGCTGTGTCCTGGTAGTCAGTGAAATGGAAGTGGTACGAAACGTCAGGAGTTCGATCTCGGGATTGAAAAATCATTTTATCAGTTGGTCTATCACCCGATGAAGTTCAAAGAGATTCGACGCAGATGACTATAGAACTTGGGGCAATTCGAAAATCATCGATTCATTTTCATCAAGCGGCGAAGTTGGTATTGTAAAATGTGAAGCATGCAAATGACAAATCCGAAGCAGAAGGAGATGAATCATGATTCGCTTATCCAAGGTCGGGATTTCAACCTTCGACTAAAGCCAAATCTAGGATGAGTTTTTGATGTTGCCCACTCGACAAAACCCATCTCCACTGAAAATGGGGGCAAACCATTCCTACATCCGGAAAGCATGTCGAAGCCGAAGACATCAAATTCATCGTTTAATCCGTGGGGCAAGTCCTTGAAGAGATAGTTATCATCCGCAGAGCGTAATGGAATCCATCCTTTCAATGTAAAACGCATTTGGCCGCGGAGCCACCCATTTGGTAAAAAGAACGTATCGTTCCTAAATGATTTTCAATCAGATGCGGGGATAATGTTCTCTCATTTTCCTCTCAGGTGATGAACAGAGACGAGGCACCCAAGAAGCCATGCATTCAAATAACATAACAGTGCATGAAACACGCCCAAAAAGATGAATGAATCTCCTCCGACGTAAATCCTCGAGGTGGATTCGTTGCCCAACCAAACGAAGAAATCATGGCCACAAGCTTGAGGGCCGGCTTCTACAATCTGCACATTGGCATGCAGAATGGAATTCAAATCAAGAGTAAAGTAGTATCGTCCCAATTTGTTTTGAATTTGGAAACCCAAAATAATGCTTAATATTTATCCTTGGCAGGAGCTCGCCATCAGGGCAGACATATTTTCACAACCCTTGTACACTCGTTGGAGCATATGACCAAGGGTAAGATGTATCGTTCCAATTTTTGTAAATTTTTAGAATATACGATGACATATCCCTTTTATATTTCCAGGATCTCCAGCCTCGATGAGCAGGTAAGTATCTCTTTTCCCAATTCATTGGAGATTAAAAACTTTCAGAATTAATTCGATTCTCACATCTAAAAAGACATAGAATTCTTACTTCATTGACATTCATGTTTTAAAACATGAGATTGTCTGAACATGAATTACACATGTATGGTGCATCACAAAATCCCTTTGAAGGATAAATCTTGATGAAATGAAATGAATTTTTCCAACAAGATTCGTTTGAACTGTTCAAAAGGGTATTTTCTCATAAGAGAAGCGAGCCTAATCCAAACACGTCCCATACACACTTGAGAGATGAGGAGATTGGAAATCATAGCGAAACCTTAACCTATGGATATAAGGGTCATTCGCAACGATTACATGGATCGAGATGACAGAGGCATTTATTTCTTCATTCCAAACACTACAGATGCCCATTGAGAACCCCATTGAACGGCGATTTTCATTCTCAACCCTGTCAAGAACCACCCCACATTGGGGCAAATGAAGGTTAGTCCAACAGTATCAGAAAGTAAACGGTTTGAAATTTTTTTGCTCGGACTAACATAAATCTTTGTGTGTTGTTTATATGATAATCCAAGTGTCATAGGATGACGAGAATAATTCATTTCTCTATCCTACACACTGTTATCCTTTGCACGACCAAGTTGAGCCAGCAAATTCATTTCATCAACCTATTGGTGATCATTGCATATTCCAAAGCAAAGGCAACATCACTTTAGGAATGGAAGCGTGCCAAAGTTTAAGTTGCATATCTAGCATGATTGCCGAAAATCCAAGCTCCAAAAGAAAAGAAAAACACGGGATTAAAAAGAGGGGGAAAAGAAAAATCCCTAGACATCAAGAAAAAGCAAAGTGCCTGGTAAAAAGCAAGGCTGATGTCTATTCAAAATATCCCCAGTAAAGTCTAGATATACGATGAAAAGACCCTGCAAAGGAGTCAGATCAAGATGACTACTCTCCAAATGATGTCGTGCTCAAATTGCAAACACACAAACAGACGGTCTCTTAATGTAACAAGAGACGCTTTTAAACATCCTTGTGCGCTCTAAAAGAGGAGTGTACACTTCAAGAAATGGAGATGTTCTTCGAAGGACATGTGGCAAATTTGCAATGATCACCAATGCCAAACCCTTCACAATTTCTAGGCAAAAAATAAGCCTTTTTCGGTCCCCAATCCTTCCAATGTTACAACCCCGAAGCAGTCTTATCTGACTAAGACACTTGGGTTAATGTATAACTTAGCTCAAAGAAGTACGAGCAAGACTATTTCTTTCTCATTTTACAGGGTTCTTGACTTGTAAACCCGGAGCAGATAGTGAAAAATTTCGTTCAACGGCCTTGACTCAAAAGTGAGTCCCCCTTGGAAACCGATATCCAAGCCTAACACTACGGTCCCGTGAAAGACCTCCTGATCGGTCGAAATGTATGCGTTGCGAATGATCCTGAAACCCAGGCACAGGTCGGTAGGAAATTGAGCACTTTCCCTATTAAAGATCATTATCACAGAGCAGTGAGGAGCCTTCTTGGATGAGAAATACTCCAATGGATGTTTTGAGCAAACTCTTTTTGAAATTTTCAAATTGTTTGATCTAGAGTTTCCGTGCAAGGAATTTATGATCACATCTGTATATGGTAGGAATGTTTTGGATAACCTCCAGCAATCAAAATGCACATTTCATGACTAAAACTTAAGTTGTAGAATTTTGTCAGTTAGACAATTATTGTCTTCCCAAAGATTACTAATATCTTCTTGGCGAGGAAAATTTTTTCAGGTCTAAGCTTTCTGCAGGACTTTTGGCCGCCCCAAAGACTGGGTGCGTCATCCTTAGGTGAAGCCTTTTAGTAGGCAAATCTTTTCTAAGACCGATCCACAGAATGATCGAGTCTCCGACTAGCCCCAAAGAACGGGTATGTCATCCTTTGATTCATATCAATTTGGAATCTCATAAATGGTAGAAACCGCCTGAAGGGTCAACTCAATGGTAGAAACCGCCTGAAGGGTCAATCAATGGTAGAAACCGCCTGAAGGGTCAACACAATGGTAGAAACCGCCTGAAGGGTCAATGTATGGTAGAAACCGCCTGAAGGGTCAACCAATGGTAGAAACCGCCTGAAGGGTCAAAACAATGGTAGAAACCGCCTGAAGGGTCAATGTATGGTAGAAACCGCCTGAAGGGTCAACCAATGGTAGAAACCGCCTGAAGGGTCAAAACAATGGTAGAAACCGCCTGAAGGGTCAATGTATGGTAGAAACCGCCTTAAGGGTCAACCAATGGTAGAAACCGCATGAAGGGTCAATGAATGGTAGAAACCGCCTGAAGGGTCAAAGGACTGGTAGAGACCGCCTGAAGGATCAACCCAATGGTCCGATCCACCATACGGATCAAAACCTTGATGAATCCCGAACGCGGGAGGATTCGTTTTCCCTAATAAGCCTTACATTAGGCAAGCCATTTCTAGTTTAGTCCACCACACGGATCAAAACCCTTGGCAAATTCCCAAATGTGGGATGCGTCTTCCTTAGGTTCCTATCAGTTAGGAATCCCATTATGGTTTGACCTACCATACAGGTCAGAGCTTAACATCCCCAGGACACTCCGATGACAAGTCCTTAGGAATCTACTTGAACCCATCAGACACAGAAAATGCCGCAAGCATTCGACAGGTAAGGGGCAGGGAAGTCTATCTACTCCTTAACTTTCTTATATCATATCAGGGAATTGAACGAGCACATCTCTTTTTAAGGAAAAGCACACATTGATGGACATGAAAATTGGATATCATGATTTCTTTTCTTTTCCCAGTCGAGTCGATCGGAACACAGGTGTCACCTTGTCTTTGAGAGAAATCTCTGACGAAATTCCTCTCAAAGAGGGGCAGCTGTTGACACCTGATTTTTGATCAGTCTTTCATAGTTTATTTTTTAAAAATTCATAAAAAATCTATAAAAAGTTAAAAAAAATTAAAAAATCATTTTTGGTAGCCTTGACCAAGCTAAAGGAACCATTTTTGATAAAAAAAATAATTTGTCATATTTTTTAATATTTTCCAAAAATAGAAAAATACATGAAAAATGAAGAAAAATAGCGTTCGATGTCGTAAAAATATAGAAAAATAGTCAATATTTTTATTTTAATTTCCTTTTCATTTTGAACTCATAAATAGTCAAAATTCAAGTTCAATTGCATGTATTTCTTCACGACGCATAGAGTTGAATTTGGCAAAAAAATGTCATTCGAGTATTTTAATTTGTAAATTTCTACATATTTTTTAGTCTTGACGTCCAATTAGATCGACCACCATCTACAATAAATTCCCCTTGCTGAATATTTTCGTTTTTGTTTCACATGATTTCATGATGTAAAACGCCGAGTGGATCCCTAAATATAATCGGGTCGGCATGAGCTCGATAGCTCGTCCAAGACCAAATCAGGGCACGACGAACCCAATGTGAGTACTCTCGAACTCCTTCGATGCTTCCTAATGCTTTTCTTAGGTTAGATCGTGTGTAGAATGGCTAGGACAGCTAAATCATTCTTGAGCTGTGATTGATAAATAGGGCCTTACTAGGAATGCCATGTGATTTATTTGCATATCTAGATTTCTTGAGTTGCGCATTTTATTACTGATTGTGATTGCTAGGATAATCACTCCTATCTGCATGAATTTTTAGATTTAGGGTTCATACCTTACTCATCCGCATGAATCTCAGGCTAGAAAATTCAGTTAACTTAGGTACCGAAAGGGCGTCAACTCTGACAGTTGGTGTAACTAAGTCCCCGAAACCATTTCTCTGGTTCTCGCAGAATTGAATAGAAACTCCCAACTATTCGATTGGGTGGTCCAATCACACTCTAAAAAAATGATTGGTGGCGACTCCATGGCATGCACACTTAGCACATGTCACTAGACCACACTGAAAGTCGATCACGCATACCTCCGTTGCGATTTGGGTAATGGGCCTTGGGAGAGGCCCGCGTCCGACCAGACAGGACGGCCCATTAGCCCTCGAGAGCCTGACAACCTCAAGAGGGTCGCGACAAGGAGGTGACAACGAAGTCCATTGTCGAAACACTAGTGTTTTGTGGAGCCATAACATACCTGATTAGCCCACAACTAGTCTATTTAATATTTTCAATTGAAAAAAATGGCGCATTGAGTATACAGACGGTCTTACACTTGAATTCCGAGATCTCTTTAAAACGCTATCGCCCATATGAAGAAAAGATAACGAAACAATGATTGATTGGTAGGTGCCCAACGTGGATCGACACGAAAGAAAACAATATGTATAATAATCCAAACAGCCCAAAATTTAGAGCAAAACCTCTCGTGATTTTTTTTTATCAATTCAAAGGTATAAGGTACATATAAACTGCAAACCCTAACAAATCTAAGAAATAAAAAAAAAATTAATCGGACCCTAGAAATCTTTCAAAATCAGAAAATCAATTTCTGTTGAAATTCTACATTCTCTTTCTTTTCCTTAATTAAGGAACCTCTTACCTTTCTGGTGCTCCAGAGGTCTCACAGGGATAATCTGGTTGTTGATTGATGAAGGAGTGTTAGGTAAGGGTATTGGCTCCCCTTGGCCAAGACAAAGATACAAGGGGAAGGGGGTGCATCCTTCTGGCGGTCGGCCACTAACCTCTGGTTTAAATCAGTCACCTTGCCCCGTCTTCTTAAGTGGGGAACAGTTAAGGATGTAGGGGGTTTCGGCCGTCCTAGGCTGGACAGGGTTAAGAGCCCAGGTTTGTTAAGCAGCCGTCTAGTTTAGCCCTGCTTAACAAACCTGGGCTCTAATCAAAATCAGAAAATCAATTTCTGTTGAAATTCTACATTCTCTTTCTTTTCCTTAAGGAACCTCATTCGATTCTGGTTCTACATCGATCCCATGTGACATTTTCTTCGAGATTATTTCTTAGCCATCACAAAATTTCAAACCATTTTTTTTTTACCTCGAGAAAGTCTTCTTCTAGGTCCAAAAAGCCTCTTAAATTTTCAAAGGGAAAGTCAAAACTTTCAGCTTCTCGGTCAATTTATTGGCTAACTTCCTAATCAAAGTCGGTTTCAAGAGAAATTGAAATCTCAAGAACTTGACTTTAAGGTCAAATTTAGCATCATAGTTGGGGAGAGGAGAGATGAGAGACAACATGTTAAGGCACATAGAGGATAGAGCTACAACAATGTGTCCCGAATTAACAACGACGACTGTTGCCGCCTCCTCGATCTCCCGATGCATGGCAAGAAGATTCAAGTTGAAATATGCTAATGTGGAATGATGAAAGGCCAAATATGGAAGGCTCACATAGGAGGAATGGATTTTTAGGATGCACCTTGGGACCGCCATAGCGAAGCAGCCTTGTATCAAAGATTTAGATGGCGAAGAGCAATTAATATATGTTTTTATTGACTTCTAACCCAACTTGATACGTTAATCGGTTCGTATTCGAGCTCTCTTTTGATACCCTAAGATGATTTGTTGGACTTATATCGCGCATCTTAATGGTAAGACAATGACTAACTAAGTTATTAACTTATTGTGCAAATGTCAATTTGATTATAATTTTTTCGATTAGTCCTAAATCTTTGTGCGGCATTTCAATGTAATCTTTCCAGCTAATAACATCGGCAATCACCAACTTGGCGATCCCCATAGGACTTCATTTATAATAAGGTTGTGTACATCGGCTTGCCACATAAAATGGTCGTGACGAGTAATTTCCAGCGGCAATTGGCCGGAAGGGATGCATTACCATTTCAAGGACAAAATCGAGTACTATATTGCTAAATCTGAAAAATGTAAGATTGAGTTGGCATCCTACGATAGATTTTGGACCGATGTAATAATTATCCCCCACAACAATACCTTCAATACATTGAAATATGGAAGAAAAAAAAAAGTCATTCCTAAAGCTCCGTTTATTTCGCGAGAAAATGAACGATTTCAAAATCATTAAAACTAAAAAATAATCAGCCAATGAAAAAATTCATTATTCATAACAATTCATATCTAAATATTTTTGTGAGCTATAAAAATATTTCATGTTAATTTATTTTTACGAGCTGTATCTTTTTTTATTTTTATTTTTTTTCGTAATAAATGCACCCTAATTACGGTACAATGGATCACCTCCGACCATAAAGAGATCTTAACATACATAATCATGCAATTGGGGCTCGTGAGAATAATTTAAGGAAGAGTGGGGTTTTTTTTTTTTTGGGGGGGGGGGGAGGGGGGGGGGGGGGGGGGGGGGGGGCGGGGGGATGGGGGGAGGAATCGTGAATGGATCCCCTGCATGTAACGCAGGGGACCATTATTTCACTCATCATTGGATCTTTCCCCCCGGGAATCTCCCACAAATGGACAGCGACGGATCTCTTCTTAAATCGCACGCACGTGGGAAAAGCTAGAGAGACAGAGACACAGTTCTAGAGAGAGAAACCAATGGAGAAGAGAAAGGGGGTAATAGTCATTATGCAGTTAAACGGTGAAGAAGAAGAAGAAATTTTTGCTCGTTACCCAACAGCCGCAGAAGCGAAAAGGCAGGGAGAAAGAGAGGAGAGAGAAAGGAGAGATTAAAGAATTGATCTTTGCAGCAGCTTCCCCCACTCCTTAATCACACACGTTCAGGGGGGAGAGAGAGAGAGGCAGACAAAACCTCGTAAGTGCAGGTAGAGAGCAGCTAGAAGAAGAAGAGGAAGATTAGGGAAGAGAGAGAGCGATCATCTATAGTATAAAGTAGTGAATTTTCTCTCGTGAATTTTACCTGCTGTGTTTTTCCAGTTTTCTAGAGAGAGAAACGGAGATCAGGGCTAAGGATTCCCTACCAGCATGGTAGGGAATCAGAGGGTCACATGGCATGTGAGCACCGGCCGTGTCCCCCCTCCTCTCCTCCCTCTTCTTTGATAAATACCCTTCTCGCCTTCTCCTGCTCTATTTTGCTTTCTCTCTCCCCTCTCTCTCTCTGTCTCTCTGCGCAGCAGCCAGTGACCTCCTCTGAGCTTGAGCTCTCTCTGATGGCGGAACTCGACCACCCCTGAGCGCTCCCTCTGTAATAAACCCTCAAGGAGGAGGAAGAGGAAAGGGCAAAAAAAGGAAAAAAAAAATGACCCACCTCTCTCTCTTGCTCATATACCCCTTCATCTTCCTCTCCCTTCAGTCCTCCTCTGCTGCAAACACTGATTCTCAGCAGCTCATCGACTTCAAGACCACTCTTAAGGACCCTTCGCTCCTCCCCAACTGGCTTCCCGACCAGAACCCCTGCGCCTTTACTGGGGTCTCGTGCAAGTCCTCCCGCGTGGCCTCCATTGAGCTCGCCTCCCTCCGCTTGAGCACGGACTTTCACTCTGTTTCTTCCCACCTCTTGACTCTGGGGTTCCTGGAGTCTCTGTCCCTGACCTCCGCCAACATCAGCGGTGCTCTGGCCTTCCCCTCCGGACCCAAATGCAGTGCGGTCTTGAGCAGCTTAGATCTATCTGGGAACGCCTTGTCCGGTCCAATCTCGGATATCGCCAACTTGGGTCCATGCCAGAACCTCAAAGTCCTCAACTTTTCCGGCAACAGCCTCGACTTCTCCGTGCAAGAAAGCGCCGCCGCCACCGCCGGCCTCAAGGGGCTCGAGAATTTGCAGGTTCTTGACCTTTCCTACAACAAGTTCTCTGGGTCTAATGTCAATGTTTCTCGGGTTCTGTCTGGTGGATGCGATGCGATGACTCACTTGTCCCTGAGAGGGAACAAGTTGACTGGGGATGTGGATGTCTCGAGCTGCAGGAAGTTGCAGTACTTGGACATATCCATGAACAACTTCTCAGTGAGCGTGCCCTCGCTCGGGGACTGCTCGGCCTTGGAGCATCTGGATGTGTCCTCCAACAGGTTCTCCGGCGATATTGGGCGTGCGGTCTCTGCTTGCTCTCAGCTCAGCTTCTTGAACCTCTCCAACAACCACTTCTCAGGTCTAATCCCTTCGCTCCCGACCAAGAACTTGCAGTTTCTTCACCTGTCTAGGAACAAGTTTCGGGGGGAGATCCCTCCTGGCCTCGCCGAGGTTTGTCCAGGTCTCGTGGAACTCGATCTTTCTCAGAATAACTTGTCCGGTGTGATTCCTGCTGGTTTCAGTTCTTGCTATGCTCTGCAATTTATCGACTTGTCTAATAATAACTTCTCTGGGGAGTTGCCCGTGAATTTGTTCATGAAAATGAGCAAGGTGAGGAAGTTGGCTTTGTCATTCAATAATTTCGCGGGCGGTCTGCTAGATTCTTTGTCGAATTTGACCTCGTTGGAGATGTTGGATCTGAGCTCAAACAATCTGTCTGGGATGATTCCAGATGGCATGTGTCGAGATCCTAGGAATAGCTTGAATGAGCTCTATCTTCAGAACAATGGGTTCACGGGTTCAATCCCACAGTCCCTGAGACACTGTTCTCAGCTGGTTTCGCTCGATTTGAGCTTCAATTACTTGAAGGGTGGGATTCCGCCGAGTTTGGGTTCTCTGTCTAAGCTCCAGGATTTGATCATTCTGTTGAATGAACTCGATGGAGAGATCCCTCAGGAACTCATGTATGTCCAGGCACTAGAGAACTTGATTCTGGACTTCAATGAGTTGACGGGCGCCATCCCGTCTGGCCTGCTCAACTGCACTAAATTGAATTGGATCTCGCTCTCCAACAATCATCTGAGTGGGGAGATCCCGGGTTGGATAGGGCAGCTCTCCAATCTCGCAATCCTCAAGCTCAGCAATAACTCGTTCTATGGCAGAATACCACCCGAGCTCGGCGACTCTCGCAGCTTGATCTGGTTGGATCTCAACAGCAATCTCCTTAACGGGAGAATCCCGCCCGAGCTGTTCAAAGACTCGGGCAACATCGAGGTTAAACTCAACGACAAGAGGTACGCGTATATTAAGAATGATGGCAGCAAAGGGTGTCATGGAACTGGGAATTTGGTCGAGTTTGCCGGGATTAGGCACGAGCAACTGAACAGGCTTTCCACCAGGAACCCCTGCAACTTCACCAGAGTGTACAAAGGTGTGATCCAGCCTATATTCAAAAATAACGGGTCAATGATTTTCCTCGATATCTCGCACAATATGCTGTCGGGCAGCATTCCGAAGGAAATCGGGTCTATGTTCTATCTATTTATCCTGAACTTGGGCCATAACAATATCTCTGGCCCTATTCCGCCCGAGATCGGGTATTTGCAGACTGTCAACATTCTCGACCTATCGAACAATGTGAAGAGAAAGAAAACTCTCATTTCTTTATTCAATGAATATTTTTCTATATATTTACAAAACACAATCATGTCATATATATAGGACAACAGATAACTCTAATTAGGAGATACACAATAGGAATGATTCTATACTATGAAGAAATATATACAATACAACTTCCTAACAAATAGGCTAAAATAGCTCACGACCACACTCCCCTCAAGTGGGTGCAAAGATGTCTTTGATACCCAACTTGATAAGTGAGCTATGAAACTCTCTACTTGACACAGCCTTTGTCAATATATCAGCTAACTGGTCTTCAGACTTCACAAATGGAATCTGGATCACTTTTGCATCCAAATTCTCTTTGATGAAATATCTGTCAATCTCCACATGTTTGGTTCTATCATGCTGAACTGGATTATGAGCAATGTTTATGGCTGCTTTATTATCACAAAATAATTTAATTTCTAAACTTGGTGGATATCCGAGCTCGGTTAGTAGCTTTCGAAGCCATAGAAGTTCGCATAACCCATTTGCTACACCTCTAAATTCAGCTTCTGCACTAGACCTAGCTACAACATTTTGTTTCTTACTTCTCCATGTAACAAGGTTACCTCCCACAAATGTAAGATACCCTGATGTAGACCTCCTGTCTGTCACACTTCCAGCCCAATCTGCATCTGTGTAACCCTCCACTTCAAGGTGGCCATTTTTTGCAACTAGCAGTCCCTTTCCTGGGGCTGACTTCAAATATCGAATGATGCGCAACACAGCACTCATATGATCCTTACTAGGTGCATGCATGAACTGACTCACCACACTTACTGCATGAGCAATATCAGGACGTGTATGTGATAAGTAAATCAATCGGCCTACTAACCTTTGATATTTTTCTTTATTAGTAGGCGTCTGATCAGGGTACTCTCCAAGTTTACAGTTTTGTACCATAGGGGTGTCCGCAGGCTTGCAATCTAGCATGCCAACTTCGATCAAAAGATCAAGAACATATTTTCGCTGAGACAAGTAAATCCCTTCCTTCGACCTAGCAACCTCGATTCCTAAGAAATATTTCAAACCTCCCAAGTTCTTCATCTCAAACTCCCTAGATAATAATTCCTGAAGTCTCATAATCTCGGCACTATCATTGCCTATAATAATTATGTCGTCTACATATATGATAAGAGCTGTTATTCTTCCTTGAGTACCTTTTAAGAACAAAGTATGATCTAAATTACTTTGGGAGTATCCATACCTTTTCATAGCTGAGCTAAAGCGACCAAACCATGCACGAGGGGACTGCTTCAACCCATACAATGATCTTTCCAGCTTACAAACCATGTTCGGCTGATCTGCGCATCTGTATCCAGGTGGAAGCTCCATATAGATCTCCTCCTCTAAATCTCCATGAAGAAATGCATTCTTGACATCAAATTGATGTAAAGGCCAGTCCAAGTTTGCAGCCAGAGATAACAATTCTCTTATCGTGTCTAACTTTGCAACTAGAGAGAATGTTTCTTGATAATCCACCCCATAAGTTTGTGTATACCCTTTAACTACTAGTCGTGCCTTATACCTCTTAATAATGCCGTCTGCTTTATGTTTGACTGTAAACACCCACCTACATCCAACCAGCTTCTTATCCTCTAGTAGTTCCACAAGTTTCCAGGTTTGATTTTTCTTCAATACCTCCATCTCTGCCATCGCTTGAAGCCATTTCAGATCCTTCATAGCTTCTTCAACCCTATTTGGAACTTGAATTGAGGAAACCATGGACTCGAAGGCTTGTAGTGGTGTGGACAACCTCTTGGCAGACACATAATCTACAATAGGATATCGAGATCGGCAGTCATCTACATCTGGAGAATATCGATTCGATAGTTTACCCCTATTATGCCTATCAAGCAACTTATAACCAGTAAGCACATCAGTATCTTCAAACGAATCAAGTACAGTAGAAGTACTTACCTCAGGTTCATTCTCAGGAGCTTAGAGTGGTACTGAAGAGGGGGAAGAGGGCGAAGACAAGGAGGGCTGTTGCTGCTGTGTATCTGTTGGCACATGTTCGGTTGCTACTGCTTCTATGCCGCCGGGCCATGCGCTTATCTCACGGTCGTAAGGCAGTAGCTCAGAATCTTCAGCCTCAGAATCGCACGGCCGTGCACACCCATCCGTCGCTCCTGTAGTCCCAACCTCCCATGCACACCCATCCGTCGCTCCTGCAGTCCCAACCTCCCACCAATGTCTAGTTCTACATTTAGTCTCCCCCTGAACAGGACACTGGGGGAAAGGAAAATAGGATTCCGTCTCGATAAATGTTACATCCATGGTAACATATGTGCGCTTTCCAGCAAGATCATAGCACCGATACCCTTTCTGAGAAGGGCCATAGCCAAGAAACACACATTTGACTACACAAGGGTCAAGTTTGGTCCGCTGATTTTTGTGAAGATGCACATAAACAACACACCCAAACACCTTATGAGGTAATGTAAGAACCGAAGGAAGAGACACATGAGCGGCAAGTGCTTTCATTGGCGTCTGATAGCGCAGAATGCGAGAAGGCATGCGATTCAACAAATAAGCAGCTGTAACTACGGCAGAATCCCAAAAACGATGGGGAACATGGCCACCCTCCAACAATGCTCGAGTGGTTTCAAGTAGATGGCGATTCTTGCGCTCAGCAACACCATTTTACTGAGGAGTTTGAGGGCAAGAAGTTTCATGTATCAAATCATGTTCCTGAAAATAAGCTGCAAGAGGTTTACTTAAGTATTCGCCACCATTATCAAACCTGAGAACCTGAAGTTTGGCCCCAAACTGAGTTTGAATCATACGGTGGAAAGTCCGAAAGATATCTTGAGCCTCATTCTTATGTTTCATCAAATATAGCCAAGTCATACGTGTGCAATCGTCAACAAAGACGATAAACCATCGAAATCCAGATACAGTAGTAATAGGAGATGCACCCCATACATCAGAATGAATTAAGGAAAAAGGAGTAGAACTGATATTCAAACTGGGAGGAAAACTGGTGCGATGGCTATTTGCCAAAATACAAGTATCACACTGAAAACTAGAGTTCGATAGACCATGAAATAACTTGGGAAACAAATGCCGTAAATCCCCAAAGGATGGGTGACCTAAACGACGGTGCCATAACCAAAGTTCCTTCTCTTGAGCTAACTGTCCACGAGAATAATAGGTCCGTCCAGAAGTAATGTCATCCACGAAATACAGCCCATCCCTCTTAGTACCACGCCTAATAATCTCCTTTGTGAGAATGTCCTGAAACAAGCAAAAATCAGGGTACATAAGTACAACACAGTTTAACTCGCTGGTAAGTTGTCCAACCGATAACAAACGATTAGACAATGTAGGAACAAGTAAAGTATGAGATAGAGAGAGAGAAGGCGTAATAGACACACGCCCCGCAGCCGTCACAGGAAAGCTATGCCCGTTGGCATTGTAAATATGATCTCAACGTGGTGTAGTAGATGTAAGAAGGTCACCAGATTTCTGAGTCATATGATCAGTAGCGCCAGAATCGATTATCCACCCATGATAACCATCACCATGTCCATTAGCAAAGACAAACCCACAATTACCTTCAGGAGATTCGGCATTAGCAGATTCAGGCTCCATAGGAATTAATGACAAGCCGCTAGTCACTAAGGAGGCTTGCCCTCCATTCCGCCCCTTCTGTGAGCCCAGTTTCTTCTTCTTGGTCTGAAAATCATCCCACCAATCCGGATAACCATGTAGTTTAAAACAAGATGCTGTTGTATGTTTAGGATTCCCACAGTGAGAGCACCCCTCAGATTGAATTTGCATACCAGGTCTAGGGCAAGCTCCCGAGGCAGAAGGCACTAACTAGAAGTGCGAATCATCCTTGCCTCGCTGTGACATCATGGCGGAACCAGAGGTGACCCCGACAGGAGTGGAGAGCATGACAGATTGGCGCATATCCTCTCGCCTAACCCGGGCATAAGCTTGCTCAATAGTAGGGAATGGATCCATATTTAGAACATCAGCACGAACATTATCTAGGCGGTCATCAAGATCGTCCAAAAAGGTATAAACTCGATCTTCATGGACAATAGCATTGTACCTCTGAATATCGACCAGAAATTCCATAGGATTAGGACGGCGGAAATCAATCTCACGCCATAGCCCTTGAAGATCATTGTAATATTTCTCGATGGGTCCACCGCCTTACTTCAATCGAGAAACCTGCCTCTTAAGATCATAGATTTGGGAGGTGTCAGATCCATCAAAAAAAGTCGTTGCCACAACATCCCATACGACTGTGGCAGTAGGAAACCGAATAAAGTTTGGTATCAAGGCTGGGTCCATAGAATTGATAAGCCAACCTTTCACCGTCGAGTCGTCGGCCTTCCATTGTCGAAAAAATGGATCAGTCGAATTGAGCTCAGGAGAACCACCGTTCAAATAGCCCAGTTTGTCTTTGCCCGAGATATACATCTCAACAACCTGGGACCATACGCCATAATTTTTGCCATCAAGCTTGACAGCAATCTGTGCAGCAGGAGGTTCAATGCGCGGCGGCACGGCCTGCTGGGTCAAGAGCTCCTTCATCGCAGCGGTCAGGTCCCCCAGAATAGCAGTAGCAGAGGCACTAGAATCCGCTTGGTCAGTTGTAACAATTGGCTGATCGTCGGCCATGAGATCAGGTCCGCAGAATGAATCGCTCGGATAGGACGAAGTCGACCGGCGCGAGATGACGGCGCCGTAGTCGATGATTGACGTACAGTATCCTAAGGATCAAACCCTAGGGCTCTGATACCATTAAGAGAAAGAAAACTCTCCTTTCTTTATTCAATGAATATTTTTCTGTATATTTACAATACACAATCCTGTCATATATATAGGACAACAGATAACCCTAATTAGGAGATACACAATAGGAAGGATTCTATACTAAGAAGAAATATATACAATAAAACTTCCTAACAAATAGGCTAAAATAGCTCACGACCACACAATGAACTGGAAGGAGGCATCCCAGGGACATTGAGCAAGTTACCAATGCTTACCGAGATCAATTTGTCGAATAACCGACTCACAGGGTCCATCCCGGAGAATGGGCAGTTGGGTACTTTCCCGGCTTCGAGCTTCATGAATAATACAGGACTGTGTGGGATCCCCCTTCCACTATACGGTTCTGACCCGGCCTCAAGCGCCGATTCTGAGCACCAAAAGTCATACCGGAGGCAAGCAACACTCGCGAGAAGCGTGGCGATGGGTTTGCTGTTCTTGCTGTTCTGCATTTTCGGGCTGACGTTTGTGGCAATGTAGTCGAGGAAGAGGAGACAGAAGAAGAAGGATGCAGAGCTCGATGTCTACGTCGACAATCGTTCCCAGTCGGGGCCTGCCAATGCTAGCAGGAAGCTCACGACTGTGCAATAGGCTCTCGGAATAAACTTCGCCACGTTTGAGAAGCCCCTCCTGAAGTGAATGTCTTAAATTCATGCACTTGGAATTAGACATGGTTGTTGGTCGTATTGTAAATGATAATTGTGTATGCTAGATGATAATTGGTAATGAGCTTGATTAAATACTGACGTTTGGGTAATCTGTCTCTCTTTCATGGTAGTCTTGAGGGCCTCACTTCTCTTTCGTAGTCTTATTCAATGCACATGTGCATTCATGGAGATTCCTCTGGTCGAAAGATAGTGATTAATTTTACATTGGGATGTGCCGATTACCTTCCGATTAAAAATAAATAAAGGGTTAAAAACAAGAGTCCGCTAATTAAAAGTTGTGTTTTACATGCTTAACATGGTCACGGGACTCGAAGTCCAATTTAGACTTTCATTTAAAATGCCGCGTCCCAGATTGTGTTTGCAATATGGTCCGAGTCGGGCTTTTGTATGTCGGGTTCAAATTCGAGATATAATTTGACAAAAATTACCTTAAATAGTTGTCCCGACTTGTTGGTGATCAGGGAAGAGCAGAGCATGGTGCGATGGATTGGTTTCGGTGCATAAGTTGGTTGGCATTTGTAAAATATGTCTTGAATTTTATGCACTTCGTCCGGTTCATTACCTGACCCGACATATTTTTTGTGCGGCCCAAAAGTGGAGAGAAAATTGAGATTTGGTTAGTGACGCGGAGAGTTGAGCCGATAGGCCCAACTCGGAGCAAGCGAACAAATCTCCATAGGGGTGCGAACAAATCTCTATGGGGGTTTGGGGGCAACGCTCTCGAGAAATTTTTTTTTTTTTTTTTGCTTTATTATGCTGCGGTTATGGTTTATTTGGTTGTAGGGAGGTTTTTCGTCATCTGAGAGTTTAGTGAGCCGTGTGCTTTTGTTCAATCGTTGAGAACGACTTTTGTAACCTGTACTCTCTTTTGATTATAGTGGAATCTCGTTTTGCCTCGCCCGTGGACGTAGATCACCTTGATCGAACCACGTAAATCCTTGTGTTCTGTGTTTGTTTTCCGCATTTGTTACAACAGTATTGAAAACCAGATCAATTGTCTCCCTAGGAAGTGGTCTCGCAAGTTTCTTGTTTTGAACAAAATTTTAAGTTCGATCATATGTACATAATCATCGAGATCATTTATGCGTTATAAGTAAGATTTATCGTGAAATTTATGACTAAATGCATTAGCGCTTGAGCTTTGTTGGGACACCAATAGAGATAGCACGGGGCAGATGATCTTCGTTCGCCACCTAGATACTAGGCTTCTTGACCCGGCGACAGATGCCTAACGAGAAGATATCGCACACCAATGTGGCCTGGAGAAGACGGTGTACTATGCCCGATCCCTCGACCCACTTCGTGCGTAGCCCGGAATCAGACCAGACATCGTTTTAACCTTATTATTTCGTGGTTTCATCATGAGCCTAACTTCAAAGAAAGCTTTATAGAGCCGCGAGGAAGAATTTGAGTGAGAACCATTATTTTCTCTCTTCGATTTATGATGGCGACGTTTATGAGGTGCGATTGGGATTATTGAGTGTTTCAAGTGATTCGATCTGAGTGTAATTTCCACTTTATTGCTATGGAATACTTCATCAGCGCCTCCTCTTCAATTTCCAATGTGATAATCGAATCGTTCCACCCACGAATGAATTGATTCATCTTGCAAATACCCTTGAAATGAATCGACTTGATCAGTTTTTGTTCTCGATTAGTTAACTTGGTTGTCTCGTGAAATGGACGTGCGTATGTTACTCAAAATTTTTTGCGCGAATTTCTTGCATTTCAAAAGAATCTATGTCGTTCCATGTGCAAAAAAAAACCCTCTAACGCGAAAGAGCAAGCTACTGCTCTCAACAGATGTGATCAGTTGTATCAAAAAAGTTGGCGAAAAAACGAGACCAAAGTAAAGAGCGGAACTTCCGTTCCAACTCGTAACGGATCATTGATGCGTTTCAAGACAAACGCTACCGCTTTACGTAAGGCACCTTCGTTGGAGTCACAAATTCAGAAGGATTGAAATTTTGTCAATGTCATGCAAATCCATCTAGTACACGAAGAATTACTAATGGACATAACTTTGGTTGTCTCATGAAATGCACGCCAAACATGTGCAAATATAAAAAGGGAACCAAAGCACATAACCCTCTTAAATGGATGAGCAAATTATAGCTCTTTGACATATGCGATCAGCTCTATCGAAAAGGCTAGCAACAGGACGAAGCCAATGCAAGAGCAAGGCTCTTGTTTCGACTCGTAACTGATCATTGATGCGCTTTAAGACAAAGGCTACCTCTTTAAGACCAAAATTCATCAAACCATCGTACTATTCATCTTGTATAGGGCCGAGTATTCTTATCAAGATATTTTATGTGTTATATGCAGGGAACAATCTCTGAGTTTATGGACATAACAAATAGTAAAATAATGGACATAACTTGGTTGTCTAATGAAATGCACACGGACCATTTTTTTCTCCTACGGTAATGATTCAAAAATTGTTATAAAAATTGTGTTTTCCCCATGCTATAATGAGGTCCAAGGTTCAAACCCCCAAGCTCTCGCCTCTAATGTGAAAAGAGACGCCGTGAAATCAACAATCATGATCACATGTGTCCAAACGATTAATAACAAAAAGAAGCCAAATTAAGAGCGGGACTTTTGTTCCAGCTCGTAACGGACGATTGATGTGATTCAAGCCAAAGGTTACCGCTTTACGTAAGGTACACCTGTTGCTGTGACGGACGCGAAGAATCAAAATTTGTCAACCTCCATACTAACCCACTTTGTTTAAGGCGGATTATTCTTATCAAGACATTTTACGTGCGCCCTTGCATGTAATTATAGTGAATGAAATGTAAATACGCATTCCAAGGAAATAATATGCATTAGAGTTATTTACATAACTTGGTGGCCTCATGAAATGCACCTATGCATATAGGTGTGGGCAAGGGAACCGATTTTCCCGCTGGGACATTGGAGATGTTATAGACATTCACTTCTTCCCTGTGTCATCATGAGTTTCAAGGTTCGAACCTTTGATCGACGTGTTGTTGCTGAAATTGCCACGTGAATTTTCTTGCTTTGTCGAAGAATCTACGTTATTGAACGGACGAAATGTAGGAAGGTAATCCGAGTGGAAAAACCTCTGAGTGAAAGAGCAAATTAGTAAGGGGCATGAC
The DNA here is from genome assembly GCA_021437785.1 of Rhodomyrtus psidioides. NCBI lineage: Eukaryota > Viridiplantae > Streptophyta > Magnoliopsida > Myrtales > Myrtaceae > Rhodomyrtus > Rhodomyrtus psidioides. The sequence goes on along the minus strand of JAILYB010000077.1, from coordinate 1,455,316 downwards.
TAATTGTTCCTACTCGTAACAGACTGTCGATGCGCTTCAAGACAAAAGTTACCGCTAAAACGCAAGAAGGGTCGATATTTCTCAACCGTCGTACTGATCCACATCGATACACGGCAAATTATTATTATTATCAAGATATAATACGCAAGCTCGTGGCAAGTAAAAATGTGAATGCATGCATGCAAAAATGCAATGAACAGTAAGGTCAGTAAAGTAAGGGCATGGCCTTCGTCACAACCACCAAACTCACCATTCGCGGAGCCATGTCTTGGTAACAACCGACTGAGACAACTGTGGAGGCGTAAAAAACTACATAAGATGCTGACGAAAACGAGGTGACACAACATTTAATTTCGAATAGACATGTTTGAATAGTCCTGCAAACTTACAAAAACAAAAACAACCTCCGAAATGGAGAAGATGGTTAGAGAAATTAGTTCACGCACATTTACTTGTGCTCAAGAAAAATGCCAAAAGTCGTTCGGTTCAGAATTCAGGAACAGTTGCCGCTGCTGCTTCAAACGGGGGTCCCGACATCTTCGTACCAACGTGTGTTTCCCACTTCACATAGGGTTGAGTGAATAATTGAGAAAAACTTACTGCTCCTTTTTGTCATGATCTCTCCTGTTTTCTAAGAGACTTCTTTGGATCTTGAATCAATGGAGACTGGTGGAGAAATTGAATTTATGTTCAGCTGAGAAAGATTGGGAAACGATGGTGATGGTTCATGAGCACGAAAATGAGCATCGAGTTACCACCCGAGTAGCTCGATGTTCGCACTCTTCCGCCTCTCGGGAGGGTACGAATTTGAATTCCGAAAGAAGAAACAGATTTCGTGACGAGGCAACGTCTATTTTCAAGTAAAAGAGAGCTAGAACCTCCCGACTTGGGCTTTGATATAATACTAATGCGTAGAAACGTGTAATTCATTAAGCAAATAGTATGCTTTGTGAGATTTTGTAGAACCATTCCGACTGTTCGTGAACTTATAAAACCCATTATCAAGTGAGGCTTAGGAGTGGCACGTGGAATTTGGTTAGCAAGGTGAGCACACGTCTTGTTGGGGGCCACTTTTAACTAATCCAAAAGTTTGAGCCGTTTGGTGGAAGAGACCACATGTATATAAATAGTATATGAGACTCATTATCAAGCTATATGAGATATTTCAGCAACACGAGCGATAATGAGTGATTATAGCTTAGGACTTAATATTGTGTAACAAGGAGGAGACTCTTATGGCTCGACAATAGTTGAACGTGATACCAAATCACTGCCACCCCGAGGAGGTGCGTAACCTTGACCTTCCATCTTTTACCAGCGGTCCTTCCGCTCGCAAGGTTTCGATAATCATTATCATATCACGACTCAGCATCTCATTTACTATCGCGGTTTCACTTATGGTAACTGGGGATGTCGACCACGTGTTTCGCCAAAGATCGCGCATGAAACGACCGCAGATCTCACATACCTACATGTGTCTGAGATCTCGACACCCGCCTTTATTTTTCTTTTTTGTTTCTTTTTTTTTGGGGGCAATTGGAAACCCTTTCTCAACATTACTCTGGCAGTTACTCTTTTCTCTCCATGAGCCTGGTTTAAGAGGATGTGAATGTGATGCACAGTGAGAAGATGGATTCTCTTGCTCGCAATGGGCTTTTTCCTCAAAGCCCAACAAACCCTAGAAAACAAAACACAAGATTGCCTCTCTCTCTCTCTTTCTCTCTCTCTACACAAAAATGCATTCATACCAAAATTATTTTTAGGGGTGGGGTCTCGACCCTCTGGAAGTCGCCATCTCCTCTCGTGTGGCGTTTGTTTTTTTTCATTCTCATCTTTTCTCTTTGTACTTCCACCAAAAACATAAAGTTCTAGACCAAAAAAGAGGAGCTTGACCCACATCTTCTCTCTCCCACCAACATAACCCACAAACTTAATTATCACCACCTTTTTTTTAAAATCATTATTATTACTATTATTGTATGATTATTTTTATATTTATCTCCCCTTTTGGTGCAATTAGGAACACACACCCCCCCCCCCCCAAACTCTTCCCCTTAATCCCTGGCCAATCTTCGAGTGAAGACGCTAGTATCACAGGTGCGAGGTTCGATTTTCGTGCTTTATAAAGAGATAGAGCAAAAAAGATAGAAAGAAGAGAGTTAGAGATATGATATATATTCTAATAGTACTGTCAGCTATTTCTTACTGTAAATCCACACACAATCACTACGATTGCATTTGGTTGATTGGATAAAACTCAGGATATGATACGTTTTATCATGTGGTTATACCGATGAACTGCTATCCATGTCGTAGTTCTTACACCAATGAATCTGCACTTGCTGATTCAGCCAGCCGCGCTTCTGCTTCTGAATCACTCCATCAATTTCTGTCAACTGATTTGTTAAGGTAAAGAAGAATTCGGAGGAGTCCACTCAATTGAATATACGGCATATTTTAAGTGAGGACCCACTTGAACATAAAGAAATCGGCTACCGAATTCCTCAGTTCGCATCTTTACCAAAGTCTGCTAGTTCATCTAGTGAGAAAAGCCATCTTCCTGTGTGATCCAGGCGAGGATCCATGTCCAGCGAGTATAGGCTCATATCAACTTCCTCAAAGTGCATCCATGAATTGGGAAGCTTATTTCACTTTGCAGAACAAGTCAATGATGAAGCTACCATCGAGCACCATCATTCAAATGGTACAAGTTAAGAACCATTATAACTTATATCCAACTTTTACCAAACAATAGATAGAATAAGAAATAAATATATCCGACTTTTAATTCGCAGCTTACCAAACAGGAGATATGATTTGATAAAATCCATGATTTTTTTATTATATCGTATCCAGTCCTATTCTGACTAGAAATCCGGACGACCAAACACAGCCTGTGTGTTTTGCATAAAATGGTCAGAAATAATAACAGTAACGCAAAAATGTCAGGCTAGCAGCTTCCAAAAAAAATCACAATCTGATTTTTTTATTTTTTATTTGTTATTTCATTTTATTTTCCTATTTTTGCTATATTTATACCCCTTTTTTCCTCTCTCTCTCTCTCTCTCTCTCTCTCTCTCTCTCTCTCTCTCTCTCTCTCTCTCTCTCTCTCTCTTTGGTTTTTGCCTGTCTAGCGCAAGTTCAATTCTAATTTCTATTGTCCAAAAAAAAAAAATATAATTTCTAACTACTCAGAAAAGCAGCGGGTTCGACCCAAAAAAAAAAAAAGCAGCGGGCCCCGCTCCATTCAAGTGGGGCCCCAGTCCTTCCCGCCAATAATTGCGTGCGCGTGTTGGTGCACGTGTGGTGTTCCACACCGGAGCAGCCCACCCCTCACTCCGCTCCCATCCCCCTTCCCTTCCCCTCCCTCCCCTCCCCTCGCTTCTTCTCCACATTATACGGTTGCATGATTTGAACGCAATTCCACGCGCGCATGTTAGCTGTGCACAGTTAGGGACAGATCAAGCGTTTGTCCTAATTGTTGAGGTGACTAGAGGTTGGGATGGTGTCTCGGAATAGAATCGAAAATCGAAAAATTGGATCGGCCCCTACCGATCCGCTTCCAGATTCTAGTATATACACGGTAGGTTCTAGTTCCACGGTCCTTGTGTGTGTGTGTGTGTGTGTTTTTTTTTTTTAATGTTCTATGTCGTCGTGTAGGTGTGTAATCTGAAATCGCTAGTCCGAGCGTCTATTTTCGGCAATGGTAATGAATGAGACTTTTACTTTGTTAATGTTTCATATTATTCAAGTATCTAAATATGAGTTATAGTTGGCAGATTGTAGCAATAAATTTTGGTAATTAGAGGTGATGATTAAATGCAATCGTTCAATTAAAAATACAGGTAGAACATGTGTAGACCCTAGAACTGGCCATGAAACTTATGATAGAATAAGTTTCAGGTGGAACTTGAATCGACCTTGAAATCGATCACCCATAGAGGTGAGAAAGACCTCTTCAAAAATGATCATCCCCCCCCCCCCCCACAAGTACACACACATGTATGTATTTAACTCGATTCTTCACTCGGTACAATCTCCAAACTTAGATCGCTCCGATCTGAGATTTTCGATCCATTGCCGCCCATATGAATCATCTATACACAAAGGTATTTCGTTATGCATATCGCCCAACCTTTTTATTCTCATTGTGACGTCAGCGGTAAGTTCATCGAGCAACAGGACGAGACCTTACAAAATGCATGCGAAACAGATGAGATAATTTATAAGTGTTCTGATCGATCAGTCAAGGAAAAAAACCGACTCGGAATCGCGATTTTCGCACATTTCCGAAGGAATTAAGAGTCGGGGAGGAAAGACTGCACGGACATTTCTAAGGTACGCTGGTCACGATTATTTTTTTACACTAGATTACGATGATGCGTCGTAGAATCGTCGAGGACGACACGTCATCGCAGCAATTGTTAGGGCTGGGAAAACAGTGTGGAGGGGGGAAGTTGGCCGACGTATCGGTGACCTGCGGTCAAAGCGAGTGACGGTACATTGCAGCCTACGCGCCCGATTGGTCCACGTCAGCACGCTCGGACACGAGCACGTGTTGATTGCAGCTCACCCAGCGGTGGTGGGGGCCCGCCGCATCCATCATCATCATCATCATCATCATGAATCATGATCGTCGATCTCTCTCCCTTTCTCTCTCTTTCTATTTTTTTCAGTGCCCGAATTTTGCTCGAATTTGGATGAGAGGTGTGGTCGGTCGGGGGCCCTACGCTTGGGAAATTATGGTTTTTGTTTGGCCTTTTCTCCTAAATTTTTTTTTGTGGGTATTTCTTGCTAAAAAGCAGTGAAAAAATTTGGAGGTGAAATTACCAAGAGCAGGTTAAATTCAACCCCATTGATTGATGTGAATGTTCCATTCTGAACCGTCGGATCGATGAGATTAGACACGTTAACCCTACAATCGAGAGCGTCGGGTTTGGAAATACTTGTTGGCCATTGGATAGACTATGGTAATTGTGGAGTGTTTCGCCTCCTGACACCAAAATAGATTCTTTAGTTAACTTATCGTCATTTTGTTGCGACGATTGGTTCGGATAGCGGACATTTGAAAAATATTTTGCAACAAAATAATAATTTTTATATCATTTACGACAATATAAATGAAAAACATTTTTATCGTTTAGACAAACATTTTAGACATAATTTATTGTTGATAATGAAAATATTTTTTTGCTAAACGTCATGTTTAGGAAAAATATTACTGAATTACTCATGTTTCATGAAATAAACATAGTCCTAATGAATGACAAAAAAAAAAACATAGCCTTAATGAAAAATTAGTACTCAACTGCTTTGAGCACTGCATGACTCACTTAGAGAGAGAGAGAGAGAGAGAGAGAAGAGGGGGGGGGGTGTTGGGGAGGTGGTATGGGTGGCGGTGGTTGGAGGTGTGCCGACGATGGGCAAGCGGCGATTGGGGCGGTGAGGACTTGCACACATATGATAGTTGATTTGAGAGGGAAAATGGGAGAGGGGGACAATAAAAAGGGGAAAAAAAGGAAAAGACAATAAAAATGACAAGCACAACTTTTGTTTAGTTAAGTGTACTTTGGACTAGGGTTATGTTGTCACGCTACATTTGAGAATTTCACATACCGTTGACTTTACTTCTACAAGGGAGCATGCAAGCGAACTGTGTATATGAATTAAGCGCATGGTATAATTCAATTTTTCGTAGTATCTAGTGTACTTTAAGGGTTATAATCCAACGTAGAAGTATGTGCATCACATCCAAATTCTAATCAATTATCCCTAAGTGTGAACAATTTGTTTACCATTACACTATACATACGATTTACATAACGAAGCACACGTTATATTTTGGAAAATATTAGAAAAGATTAAAGTTTTTCTTTTATAACCAAGGTATCCGGGCCAGCTTGCGCACACATTGACTATTCCTCGGGGGAGACTAGCACAGCAACCCACCGCCATGGCCCCCCACTTAAATCACAGGTGCTCAGTTAGGGAATCGAACCTGAGACCAGTGCGCCTAACCACACAATCACAAGTACGCCCTAACCAAGAGCTACCCATGGGTGGGTGAAGAGATCAAAGTTAATAATGAAAGAAATTGGTTATGCTAATATCTCCACGTTTAACAAATAAAGCGAATGACATTTTTCGTTGCTGTTAAACACAGATAAACGGTTCATCGAAAAGATTTTTCATTTAAGGCAATACAGACAATACTTCAATAAAAGAATAAACGTATTAAAGGTACAAAAAACAAAATGCCACATTAAATTTCTGAGCCAGACGACAACTTTGGCTAATCTTAAATATAAATAAACATTTAAGGTGGCACGAACATACCCCAAATATATTTCGAAAGAAAACATGTTTATCATACAGATAGACGATCTGCTGAAAGAATAAACAAACTAAAGGTAAAAACGACAATACACGACATTATACAATCCGTTGAAAGAATAAACACATTAAAGGTAGAAACGACAGTACATTACATTAAATTTCGGCAGAAGAACACTAGAAGTGCCAATATTTGTGTACGACACTCACTTTGATGCCAATTTTTTTCGCCGGCTCACTTAAGTGCCAATATTTGTGTTCGGCAATCACTTTAGTGCAAATTCCGGCAAAAAACGATTAGTTAAGTGCCAATTCCGATCAACCAATACACATGTCATTTTTTATTAATTTCTTTATACATATGGCATCCACGTGGCAATTTTCTTTTTGAAATTCGGTCCACCTAAAAGCCACCTGGATTTTTAAACTAATAATTAAGTTAATTTTTTAAAAAATTTAAAAATAACCAAAAAATAACTTAAAAATTTAAAAAACAAAACAAAACTTTGCAGCGGCGAGAGCTCAGCCCTCGCCGCCGCCCCCCGGCGATGGGTGGGTGGGTGCCCGAGGGGTTGCCGAGGCCCGACGACCCCAGTCGGGGCCTCGCCAGGGGTCGGCGAGGCCCGGCCGTGGCTGGCCGAGGCCTCGCAGACCCCACGGTGAGGCCGACCTTGCCCAGATCTGGGCAAGGTCGAGCCTTGTCATGGCTTGGCGGGGCTGGAATCGCCTAGCCATGACCATGACGAGCGGTGGCTGGGCGATTCCGGCCCTTCCCTCTTGCCTTCGCCTCCTCGGATGTTTCCAGATCCCCGACACCGCGGGGCTTGGGCGAGACCGGAATATGACAGGGGCGAGCAGACGAGGGCGAAGATGAGGACAAAGAAGAGGAAGACGAGGTGAGTGAAGATGGGGACGAATGAGAGGAAGACGAGGGTGAGCAGGAAGGCAATCCCGAGGTCTAGGAGCTTCCATTGGCGAGGGTTGCGCTTCGACGAGGGCACCCTTCTCGGTTCCACCTCACTTCAACCATCCTCGTCGTCGCGACCCCCCCAGCCATTGTTAGCTCTCAAGCAGTCGACCTCACACTGCTCCTCTCAACCATCGTCATCCCGCACGGCCGAGAAGATCTGCGACCTCAAGCCCCGATTCTGACTCTCTCTCTCTCTCTCTCTCTCTCTCTCTCTCTCTCTCTCTCTCTCTCTCTCTCTCTCTCTCTCTCTCTCTCTCTCTCTCTCTCCAACCATTGCCCCCCCCTAACACAAAGCCACCGTCAGTCCTCAAGCCTGTCGCCGCCTCAATAGGGTCGGGCGACCCCCGCCTTGCCCAAATCTGGACGATATAAATCTTCTCATTTGCTTTTTTTTTTGTCTTCAAGCAGTGAGCATGTTTCTCGCTTTTGATGGCCGATTCATCAAGAATTCAATCTATTATCTGGATTTTTCAAAAATTTAATGTGATGTATTGTCATTTCTACATTTAATGTGTTTATTCTTTCACCGGATGGTCTATCTATTTGACATAGATCTTTGCATTAAAAATAAAATTTGGAGTATTTCCTGTGACACCTTAAATGCAAAATCTTTTCGATGAATCGTTTATTTATTTTTAAGATGAGCAAAAATTGTCTGGTTCAGAAATTTAATGTGGTATTTTGTGTTAATGTGGTATTTTGTGTTTTGTACCATCAATGCGTTTATTCCTTAAACAAATCATGTATCTATTTGCTAGATATCTTTCCTTTAGAAATTTAATTTGAAGTATTGCCCTCGTTGTCTTAATTGCAAAATATTTCCGATAAACCTTTTATCTGTTTTCAAGAGTCAATGAAAAATTCCACTTGATTTGTTTAGTTAAAAACACCTTATTTCAACAACAAAAAATAAAAGAAAACATCATCTACTCAATTAATCATTTATAATATTTTCCAAAATATAATGTGTACTAAAAAACTAAATTGGCTTGATTTGATCGATATCACATCTTCAAAATTTTTAAAAATTCCCGCCCCCATTTTTCTCCCATTTTCAAGAGATGACATGGATCAAATTAAGTCGTTCATTTTGATTTGGACAACCCGATTTGATCATTGTCACCCCTAACATTGAATTGGCAATGTTAGGGGATCCATTTCCACGATTCTAATTTGGTCTGCTATTGTCATGTTGCAATTATCTTACGCTAAAGAAGACTCTACCAAATAGTCGGAGTAATCCCATTGTTCTCCATTTGTTGCAGGAATGTGATACATAGGATGCAAACCCCTATATTCCCAAGGACAGCGGAGCAAAAGTTGAAACTTTCAATGCCGATGAGGCATTATTTATCGTTGGGATGGTGGTGTTTGACATGATGACATATGGCATCACTACTTATTCTTCCTCTGATTTTGGTAAATCAAAAAGTAATCTCTCGCATTCAGCTAGGGAAGAAATTAGAAAAATGAAAAACCTTATAGGTGGCCGCCACAAATTCCTTCCCTAAAAACCATATTTGAACTGAGCCTCAAATATATCGATCGTACTTGAACTATTAGATAATCATAGTCAATGATAACATCACTCATCGCTATTTCAAAATCATACGTGAGATTTTCACCTCATACGGATCGTCGAGGGCCATCAATAAATCTAAGGACCAAGTTGATAATATTTATATTGATATATTTGTAGTATAATACTATATATCGATTCGCAATTAAATATATATTTTATATAGATAGAGTCAAAACTAAACGTAAGGTCTTGAATTAGGCCAATGAAATTCTGTCTGCTATAATAATAACTAAAAAAACACTTCCAATTGATCTCATCCTTTTAATAGTTTAAATTTTTCTTTGTTGAGTAATAACTTAATCCTTCAATAAAATACTCTTTGTAAAAATATCAATAGATATTTCAACCCATTCTTTTTTATTACGAAAAAAAATTATACATTAGTTCCTGAATAATGCCACGTTATCCCCTCTCAATATATGAAAGAAGAAAAAGATCTTCTTCTTCTTTTCGTTTCTATTCTTCCTTATGCCAAACTTTGAGAAGGTCAATGACCAAAAAATCACTCTTCTTCGAGAATGGCATGGAGTCGTAATCACATATGGGAAGTCGGCATCAAAACTTATAAGCGGCTTGGGATTAGTTTCAACTTTTAATGTGTTTATTCTTTCACCGGATGATCTATCTATTCGATATAGATCTTTTCATTAGAAATATGATTTGGAGTATTGCCTGTGCTACCTTAGATGCAAAATCTTTGCGATGAATCGTTTATTGGCATTTGAGATCAACAAAAATTGTTGTCTCATTCAGAAATTTAATGTGGTATTTTGTCTTTTGTACCTTCGAAGCGGTTTATTCCTTCATCAAATCATCTATGTGTTTGCTAGAGATCTTTCCTTTAGAAATTTATTTTGAAGTATTTTCTGCGTCGCCTTGAATGCAAAATATTCGCGATGAACCGTTTATCTGTGTTTAAGAGTCGTGAAAGATTCCACTTGATTTGTTTAGTTAAAAACAACTTATTTCAACAACAACAAAATCGAAAACATTATAATAATTGGTTTTTTCATCTATTTAATGTTATATTTTCTAATGTTTTTCAAAATATATTGTGTACTAAAAAATAATATATGACTAAATTGACACAATTGGATTATGTTTAGAACTTTTTTAGTAATTTTTCCGGTTATAACTAGTTCATGCCCAAAAAAAATTATTGACTTTTCATGAGAAGTGAATTTTTATAACTAGGGTGTGTTTGTTTCAACAAAAGTGATTTTCAGGAATTCGTTTTCCGGAAAGTAGTTTCCTGAAAACCACTTTCTCGAAAAAACGATTTGTTTCCTTTGTTTGGTAATATGTTACCGAAAATATTTTTCGGTGTTTGATTCTCATTTGGAAAACGATTTCAATCTCATCAAAGGGACTGTCATTGATACTGAGAAGAGGCAGATGGTCGAGAGAGCTGACGTGAACTGACCCGGCCAGGCCTCGGTCCCGGTCCGAGCCTCTGCCCCGGTCCCGGCCCCAATCCCCAGTTCCCGACCCCGATCCTCGGTCCCGGCTTGGCCCCGGCCCCGGCACTATCCTGGTCCCTAGCCCCGGGTCCCGGCCCCGGCCCTCGGTCCCGGTCTCGGTCCCAATTTCAGGCCTGGCCCCCGGCCCAAGCACGAATCCCCGATCTCCAACCCCGGGTCCCAGCCAGGTCCCGGCCTCTGTCCTCGGTTCCCGGCCCCGGTCCCGGCCTCAGTCCCTATCCCCGGCCCTAGTCCCGGCCCCTGGCTAGCCCCAGTTGCCGGCCCCAGTCCAGATCCCCAGCCCCGGTCCCCGTCCCGGTCCTGATCCTCGATCACTAGCCTCGTTCCCGATCCTCGGCCCCGGTCCCCGTCCCCAGCCCTGGTTGCGATCCCCAACCCCGGCCTCGGTCCCCGCCCCGATCGTCGGCCCCGACCCCGGCCCTGGCCCCGGCCCCGCTCTTGGTCCCCGGTCTCGATCGCCGGCCTCGGCCCGAGTCGCCGGTCTCGGCCCCGGGATCGGCCCCAGTCCCGTTTTCAAAGAAAGTGAGATACTCAAATTTGGAAAAGTGTTTTCACCTTTTTATTTTGAGAAATTCACTTTTCTATTTTAATGAATAAAATCTTTGTTGACTAGAAAGTACTTTCCGTTGACCAATTCATTTTTTACAAACCAAACAGATAAAAGTCCAAAAAATACTTTTCCTGAAAATACTTTCCCCAAAACAAACGCACCCTTAGTTTTTTTTTTTTCAGCAAATATTTCTGTAACAAAATAAATAAAAGCGGTCCCATTATTTGCACATTTTCCGGATCAAATGCGACAAAATAACCAAATAATGACGACGAAATATGTACCCACTTTATGTTCCAAACTGCTGGTAAAAAAAAAGGGAAAAAAAAAAGCAGGGCCCAGACTTTATTTCCACGTCAGATAAATGCAACCTAAGGGTGCTGTTACGATTCAGACCTTCCCCTTTTACGTTCCCACGATGGCAAAACAGTAATAAACATAGCGGGAGGTGCTAGATTTTACAACCGATTCTTAGATTCTTTTCGGGAGATCTTGACCGTCAATCTGATCCAGCACTAGATCTTGAGAGATCATCATCCTCGTCCTGCATTGAGGAGTCCGACGTGACCACGCGCGATGGAAAACGGAACACGTACGAGAATCGGCGGTGCGATCAAAAGGGCAATAGTAACTCAAGTTGATGATATATTTTAAATGTAGACTACACGATAATTGTGACTCGTACATAGTACCCAAAAAAAAAACATGATAAAACCCCAACGATAGTACCCGAAAAATGTTTAAAAAAAACAAATTACGCGAATCTCTAGAGACCCTCGATCTCGCTAAGGAAGAGAATCTTCGTCTTTTTCTCGAACCTCACATTGATCGTGGTAGATTGATCTTGACTGATTGGTCGAGTTTGAACGTATCTCATAATGTAAAGATTTCAGTTTTTTTTTTCTCTATTCTTATGAAGATACACTGGTGAGGGGTTGATAGCAAAGTCCATCATCGAAGATCGAGCACGCTACCGAGCTTTTGATGTATAGCCCATAATTCATCGATTTAAACTTTTTTCTCCGAGGACCGCGATAGTCGCTTTTGGGCACATCTCACAAGGCAAGAAATTCAGCATTTCTCTATTCCTATTAAGGTGCATGAGAGGAGGTGACAACGAAGTCCATTGTCGAAACTCTAGTGTTTTGTGGAGCCATAATGTACCCTGATTAGCCCACAACTAGTCGATTTAATATTTTCAATTGAAAAAAAATGACGCATTGAGTATACAGACGGTCTTACACTTGAATTCCGAGATCTCTTCAAAATGCTATCGCCCATCTGAAGAAAAGATAACGAAATAACGATTGATTGGTAGGCGCCCAAAGTGGATCGACACGAAAGAAAACAATATGTATAATAATCCAAACAGCCCAAAATTTAGAGCAAAACCTCTCATGATTTTTTTCATCAATTCAAAGGTGGTACATATAAACTGCAAACCCTAACAAATCTAAGAATTTTTTTTTAAAAATAATCGGACCCTAGAAATCTTTCAAAATCAGAAAATCAATTTCTGTTGAAATTCTACATTCTCTTTCTTTTCCTTAAGGAACCTCATTCGATTCTGGTTCGACATCCACCCCAGGCGACATTTTCTTCGAGATTATTTCTTTGCCATCACAAAATTTCAAACCATGTTTGTTTTACCTCGACAAAGTCTTCTGCAAGGTCCAAAAAGCTTCTTAAATTTTCAAAAGGAAAGTCAAAACTTTCAGCTTCTTGGTCAATTTATTGGCTAACTTCCTAATCAAAGTCGGTTTCAAGAGAAATTGAAATCTCATGAGCTTGACTTTAAGGTCAAATTTAGCATCATGATTGGGGAGAGGCGAGATGAGAGACAACGGGTTAAGGCACATACTAGAGCTACAGCAATGTGTCCTGAATTAACGACGACGACTGTTGCCGCCTCCTGATCTCCCAATGCATGGCAAGAAGATTCAAGTTGAAATATGCTGATGCAGAATTATGAAACGCCAAATACGGAAGGCTCACATAGGAGGGATGGATTGTTATGATGCACCTTGGGATCGCAATAGTGAAGCAGTCCCGTGTATCGGAGATTTAGATGGCGGAAAACAGTTAATATATGTTTTTATTGACCTCTAATCCAACTTGATATGTTAATCGGTTCATATTCGAGCTCTCTTTTGATACCCTAAGATGATTTGTTGGACTTATACGACACATCTCAATAGTAAGACAATGACTGATTGAGTTATAAACTTATTGTGCAAATGTCAATTTGATTATAACTTTTTCGATTAGTCCTAAATCTTTGTGCGACATTTCAATGTAATCCTTTCGGCCAATTGCCATCAGCAATCACCGACTTGGCGATCCACATAGGACTTCATTTATAGTAAAACATCGGCCTGCCACATAAGATGGTCGTCGATGACCGGAAGATTAATTTCCTGCGGCAATTGGGCGGAAGGGATGCATTAGCATTTCACGGACAAAATTGAATACTATGTTGCTAAATTTGAAAAATTTAAGATGGAGTTGGCATCCTGCGATAGATTTTGAACCGATGTAATAATTATCCCCCAGAACAATCCGTTCAATACATTGAAATATGAAAAGGAAAAAAAGAATAATTCCTAAAGCTCCGTTTGTTTCGCGAGAAAATGAACGATTTCAAAATCATTAAACTAAAAAATAATCGCTTATATGGTTCAAAATAATCGGCCAATAAAAAAAATTCATTATTCATAACAATTCATGTCTAAATATTTTTGTGAGCTATAAAAATATTTCACGTTCAGCTTGAATCTCTTTACATGTACGAAACTCAATATATAACTCAAGGTATGCACGATGAAAGGAAAGAATAAAGAAAGAATACACACAATCAATCTACGATGCACATAATCAATTTCAATCGTAGATTGATTCACACAATCGTTATAGAATGGCAATCATATCTCCAACAGAATCATTCCTAAAGTTTTGTTTGTTTCGCAAGAGAATGAACGATTTCAAAATCATTCGCTTATATGGTTCGAAATAATCAGCTGATGAAAAAAAAATCATTATTCATAACAATTCATGTCTAAACATCTTTGTGAGCTATAAAAATATTTCGCGTTCATTCATTTTTACGAGCTATATCTTTATTATTATTATTATTATTATTATTTTGCGAAATAAATGCACCCTAATTACGGTACAATGGATCACCTCCGACCATAAAGAGATCTTAACATATATAATCAAGCAATTAGGGCTCGTGAGAATAATTTAAGGAAGAAAGGGGGGGAATCTCCCACAAATGGACAGCGACGGATCCCTTCTTAAATCGCACGTACGGGGGAAAAGCTAGAGAGACAAAGACACAATTCTAGAGAGAGAAACCAATGGAGAAGAGAAAGGGGGTAATAATCATTATGCAGTTAAACGGTGAAGAAGAAGAGGAAATTTTTGCTCATTACCCAACAGCCTCAGAAGCGAAAAGGCAGGGAGAAAGAGAGGAGAGAGAAAGGAAAGATTAAAGAATTGATCTTTGCAGCAGCTTCCCCCACTCCTTAATCACACACGTTCAGAGGAGAGAGAGAGAGACAAGCAGACAAAACCTCATAAGTGCAGATAGAGAGCAGCTAGAAGAAGAATAGGAAGATAAGGGAAGAGAGAAAGAGAGCGATCATCTATAGTATAATGAAGTGAATTTTACCTGCTGTGTTTTTCCAGTTTTCTAGAGAGAGAAACGGAGATCAGAGGGTCACATGGCATGTGAGCACCAGCTGTGTCCCCCCCCCCCCCCCCCCCCCCCCCCCTTCCTCTCCTCCCTCTTCTTTGATAAATACCCTTCTCGTCTTCCCCTGCTCTATTTTGTTTTCTCTCTCTCTCTCTGCACAGCAGCCAGTGACCTCCTCTGAGCTTGAGCTCTCTCTGATGGCGGAACTCGACCACCCCTGAGCGCTCCCTCTGTAATAAACCCTCAAGGAGGAGGAAGAGGAAAGGGCAAAAAAAGGAAACAAAAATGACCCACCTCTCTCTCTTGCTCATATTCCCCTTCATCTTCCTCTCCCTTCAGTCCTCCTCTGCTGCAAACACTGATTCTCAGCAGCTCATCGACTTCAAGACCACTCTCAAGGACCCTTCGCTCCTCCCTAACTGGCTTCCCGACCAGAACCCCTGCGCCTTTACTGGGGTCTCGTGCAAGTCCTCCCGCGTGGCCTCCATTGAGCTCGCCTCCCTCCGCTTGAGCACGGACTTTCACTCTGTTTCTTCCCACCTCTTGACTCTGGGGTTCTTGGAGTCTCTGTCCCTGACCTCCGCCAACATCAGCGGCGCTCTGGCCTTCCCCTCCGGATCCAAATGCAGTGCGGTCTTGAGCAGCTTAGATCTATCTGGGAACGCCTTGTCCGGTCCAATCTCGGATATCGCCAACTTGGGTCCATGCCAGAACCTCAAAGTCCTCAACTTTTCCGGCAACAGCCTCGACTTCTCCGTGCAAGAAAGCGCCGCCGCCACCGCCGGCCTCAAGGGGCTCGAGAATTTGCAGGTTCTTGACCTTTCCTACAACAAGTTCTCTGGGTCTAATGTCAATGTTTCTCGGGTTCTGTCTGGTGGATGCGATGCGATGACTCACTTGTCCCTGAGAGGGAACAAGTTGACTGGGGATGTGGATGTCTCGAGCTGCAGGAAGTTGCAGTACTTGGACATATCCATGAACAACTTCTCAGTGAGCGTGCCTTCGCTCGGGGACTGCTCGGCCTTGGAGCATCTGGATGTGTCCTCCAACAGGTTCTCCGGCGATATTGGGCGTGCGGTCTCTGCTTGCTCTCAGCTCAGCTTCTTGAACCTCTCCAACAACCACTTCTCAGGTCTAATCCCTTCGCTCCCGACCAAGCACTTGCAGTTTCTTCACCTGTCTAGGAATAAGTTTCAGGGGGAGATCCCTCCTGGCCTCGCCGAGGTTTGTCCAGGTCTTGTGGAACTCGATCTTTCTCAGAATAACTTGTCCGGTGTGATTCCTGCTGGTTTCAGTTCTTGCTATGCTCTGCAATTTATCGACTTGTCTAATAATAACTTCTCTGGGGAGTTGCCCGTGAATTTGTTCATGAAAATGAGCAAGGTGAGGAAGTTGGTTTTGTCATTCAATAATTTCGCGGGCGGTCTGCTGGATTCTTTGTCGAATTTGACCTTGTTGGAGATGTTGGATCTGAGCTCAAACAATCTGTCTGGGATGATTCCAGATGGCTTGTGTCGAGATCCTAGGAATAGCTTGAATGAGCTCTATCTTCAGAACAATGGGTTCACGGGTTCAATCCCGCAGTCCCTGAGCAACTGTTCTCAGCTGGTTTCGCTCGATTTGAGCTTCAATTACTTGAAGGGTGGGATTCCGCCGAGTTTGGGTTCTCTGTCTAAGCTCCAGGATTTGATCATGCTGTTGAATGAACTCGATGGAGAGATCCCTCAGGAACTCATGTATGTCCAGACACTAGAGAACTTGATTCTGGACTTCAATGAGTTGACGGGCGCCATCCCGTCTGGCCTGCGCAACTGCACTAAATTGAATTGGATCTCGCTCTCCAACAATCATCTGAATGGGGAGATCCCGGGTTGGATAGGGCAGCTCTCTAATCTCGCAATCCTCAAGCTCAGCAATAACTCGTTCTATGGCAGAATACCACCCGAGCTCGGCGACTCTCGCAGCTTGATCTGGTTGGATCTCAACAGCAATCTCCTTAACGGGAGCATCCCGCCCGAGCTGTTCAAAGAATCGGGCAACATCGAGGTTAAACTCAACAACGACAAGAGGTACGCGTATATTAAGAATGATGGCAGCAAAGGGTGTCATGGAGCCGGGAATTTGGTCGAGTTCGCCGGAATTAGGCCCGAGCAATTGAACAGGCTTTCCACCAGGAACCCCTGCAACTTCACCAGAGTGTACAAAGGTGTGATCCAGCCTACATTCAAAAATAATGGGTCGATGATTTTCCTCGATATCTCGCACAATATGCTGTCGGGCAGCATTCCGAAGGAAATCGGGTCTATGTTCTATCTATTTATCCTGAACTTGGGCCATAACAATATCTCTGGTCCTATTCCGCCTGAGATCGGGAATTTGCAGACTGTCAACATTCTTGACCTATCGAACAATGAACTGGAAGGAGGCATCCCAGGGACATTGAGCAAGTTATCAATGCTTACCGAGATCAATTTGTCGAATAACCGACTCACAGGGTCCATCCCGGAGAATGGGCAGTTGGGTACTTTCCCGGCTTCGAGCTTCATGAACAATACAGGACTGTGTGGGATCCCCCTTCCACTATGCGGTTCTGACCCGGCCTCCAGACCCAATTCTGAGCACCAGAAGTCACACCGGAGGCAAGCATCCCTCGCGGGAAGCGTGGCGATTGGTTTGCTGTTCTCGCTGTTCTGCATTTTCGGGCTGATGTTTGTGGCAATGGAGTCGAGGAAGAGGAGAAAGAAGAAGAAGGATGCAGAGCTCGATGTCTACATCGACAGCCGTTCCCAGTCGGGGCCTGCCAATGCTAGCTGGAAGCTCACGAGTGTGCAAGAGGCTCTCAGCATAAACTTCTCCACGTTTGAGAAGCCCCTCCGGAAGTTGACGTTCGCTGACCTCCTCGAGGCCACTAATGGGTTCCACAACGATAGCCTCATCGGCTCGGGTGGGTTCGGTGATGTGTACAAGGCTCAGTTGAAGGATGGGAGTGTGGTTGCCATCAAAAAGTTGATCCACGTGAGCGGACAGGGCGACCGCGAATTCACCGCAGAGATGGAGACCATCGGGAAGATCAAGCACCGCAACTTGGTGTCGCTCCTTGGGTACTGCAAAGTGAAGGAAGAACGGCTCTTGGTCTACGAATACATGAAGTACGGAAGCCTCGAGGATGTCCTGCACGATCACAAGAAGATTGGAATCAAGCTCAACTGGGCCGCGAGGAGGAAGATTGCAGTCGGCGCCGCTAGGGGACTGGCTTTTCTCCATCACAATTGCATCCCGCACATCATTCACCGAGACATGAAGTCGAGCAATGTGTTGCTTGACGAGAATCTCGAGGCTAGGGTCTCGGATTTTGGGATGGCGAGGCTGATGAGCGCTATGGACACCCATTTGAGTGTCAGCACGCTAGCCGGCACTCCCGGCTACGTCCCTCCAGAATATTACCAGAGCTTCAGGTGTTCCACCAAGGGCGACGTGTACAGTTATGGCGTGGTGCTGCTCGAGCTGTTGACCGGGAAGCGGCCGACGGACTCGGCCGATTTCGGGGACAACAATCTGGTCGGGTGGGTGAAACAGCACGCCAAGCTGAAAATAAGCGACGTCTTCGACCAGGCGCTGGCAAAAGAAGACCCCAACCTGGAGATCGAGCTGCTGCAGCACCTGAAGGTTGCCTGCGCATGCCTAGACGACCGTCCGTGGCGGCGCCCCACGATGATCCAAGTCCTGGCGTCGTTCAAGGAGATACAGGCAGGGTCGGGCCTGGACTCCATATCCACCATTGCCACGGACGACGGGGGTTTCAGCTCGGTGGAAATGTCGGACCTGAGCATAAAAGAAGGCCCGGAGACCGGCAACCAGTAGCCTAACCAAATCGAAACCCCCATCATTTTTCGAAGAGAGAAAGGTTTTCCGAGCTCACACAAACAGCGAAAAGAAAGGCGGTAACGGTCTCTAGTCAGCTCAAAATCCAATTTTTCCCTACAATGTAAGTTCCAATTTAGTCGTCGTCCTCTGTATCTCCGCGAATTCGATGTATGTATCAGCATGTAATTCACAAAAGAAGACTCTTTGTTCTTCCATACGTATAGGGCTGGTTTTCCTTTGAACTTTGGTCACAAGATGTGTATATATGTTTGGCCTTCCAGTTGAAATGTGTTTCTGCCTCTCTCTCTCTGTCTTTGTCGTCAAGTCTGTCTTTTGGATTTCCTCTCTTTGGAGCATTATTCGTTTTCAAGATGGGGGTGTGTGTTTTCGAAAGCAGTTGAATACATCTCTCTCCGATGTGTTCCTCCTCGCTGAGTGATGGTGACCAACTGAAAAGTCTTTCCTGCTGAATTTTTTTCACATCTCTCTCTCTCTCTCTCTCTCTCTCACGCACGCACATTGAAAATAGGGTCAGCAAATCGGACCGGCCGGATCAAGACCGATGGTCCGGTTCCTGTAACCGCCGGCGGTTCTTAAAATTGGAACCGGTAGCTGAGCGGTCCAGTACCCAATTCTAGGGGTATAAAATTGGACCAGACCTGTTGAATTTCAAAGTACTTCAAAGAAAAGTTGTTCGCAAGATTTATAGGATATGAGAGAGATTGAGGAACATTTAAACAAAAACTGTTGATGTCTTTCTCTCTACAAATTAGTGGGACAAGAAAAACTTTTGAAGATAAGAGACAGTAAGGCTACGTTTGGTAACACTCCCTGTAAAGTGTTTCTATTCCAAGTGTTCTCGAAATATTTTCGGAACAGAAATGTGTATGGTAAAAAATGTTCCAAAAGTGTTGATGAAGCCAAAAAAATAAATAAAAAAACTTGTTTCTAGATTTCGGAACACTTTTTAGAAACAACTCGAGGGCTAGCTTGTGCAAGCCACTACCGCCGCCGTGGTTGCCACCCACCGATGACCAATGACCGCCAGCCACTGCCGCCGGTCGCTGCTGATCCTTCTTTTTGGCGAAAAAAGTATTTTTTTTTAATTTACCAAACGCGTTTCTGTTTCTAGAAATCGTAGCCGGGAACATAAACACAAAAAAAATATTTTTGTTCCAAATACGTTCCCATGAACAGAAACATTACCAAACGCATCCTAACAATTCTTGCTATATGAGGCTAAGCCGAATCCTCTTTGTTATTCTTCTTTTGTGACACCTTCGGCAAAAGTAGCACAAAAAAACGACGATTGTGAAAAAATTTGTGGCCCAATTGTTGATGGCAGGAAAAAAGAAATGTAATTGGTTCCTTGGAACCACCCGAGAATCGGACCGGACCGTTTCTGGTCCTCAGCGTGGCCGGTTCGATCCGCGGTTCCGAAAAATGAAAACCGAGAGCACTAGTTCGGTTCTTGGTTCTTGGTTCTTGAGGGGAACCGAATCGGACCGAGAACCGATCACCCATAATTGGAAAGACATTATTCTTAGGATTACTAATATAAATTGCCCATATCGATATTTATGGATATACTGCCCGAAAAAATGAATTTTGTTACTCGGGCACCAAGGAAATTTTTGTCACAGGGATAAGTGTGTTAACAGTTTTAAAACTTGTCATGAAAATGCAATTTAGTCCAAAAGCTTTCAAAAAAATGTAATTAAGCTCAAAACTTGTCCAGACGGGCAATCAAGTACTAAATGTTGTCAAATTAGTGAAATCAAAGTCCTATTGGTTGCATTTTTTTTTTTAAGTTTTAGGACTCGATTGAACTTTTGTAACAAGTTTTATGACTCGATAATACATTCAGGACAAGTTGTAGGAATTGATTGCACATTTTGAAAGTTTTGGGACTTAATTACACTTTAGTGATAAGTTTTAGGACTTTCAATGCACTTATCTCTTCATTATAAATCCGGAAGTATGATATTTTGGCAACTCTTTATCGTAAACTTTTTATATCCATCATCGTAGAATGTGCTAGATTGAAATTTAAAGAATTAAAATGAAACCTTGAAATTCACAAGCACAATGCCTGGTAACCGGGGGTATGTCGTCGACAAGTCGATTACAAGACACTGTGCGAAGCACGGGTCAACGAAGCAAGAGCCGAAACTCCGATACCTCACCTCAGGCGCGGGGTTACTACTGTACAAGCTTACGCGGTGGTAGCTATCACAAGATAACGTGGAGTCTTATCTTCCTGCCGATATCTCCCAAGTTGAGAGAAAATTTATTTGTCTTCCTTTCATCTCCCGAAGTTTTGACGTTCCAGAGTTCAGGCGAAGTAGTATAAGGATATGCTCTAGTCCACACAAATGTATAAGTGATATTTCATTTAAATTCAAACTTTGTGCCAACTGGATTATAAATTTCTATATTTTTGTTTTCAACTTAGGCACTATAACCCCACCAAAATAAATCCTTTTTTTTTCCTCTTGTTTTTTTTTTAAGTTTTATTTGTTTGTATTTGGTATGCCCTCTAGGCTCCAGCTTAGCCAAATTGTGATTTAATAATCAAGGGTCATGAATCTGACAAGCTTGGAGATCTGCAGGCCACCAAATTGGCATGCTTGCCAATAACAAATGATTTTCACTTCTTTCCATAACATAAATTCAGTAAAAAAATGGAAGTTCCATGGAAAAAAGTGCATCACACGTGCTTGACCAGCAACATGACAATTCTCCCTTTCATCTCAAAAAGCCAGAGAAAGCCCGTGCCTTCACTTCACTGCCTCTATTATTTATTCATCTTATGAAAATAACAAAAACAACTGTCATTTTGACAAATTTTAAAGCTTAGGAAATCCAAAAATTAATATGGACTTAATTAATTTATTGGGAAACCCCCCAAATCCCCAACCCCCCTCCCCCCCTTTCAAACTTCATCATCTGGTGCTGTATCACTTACAACTCCTTCGATTAGAACCACAATCAGATTAGTACCACGAAAAATTTCAAACCAATACGCATGTGATAAATTTATCTCAAATTATTTTTTTTACAACCAAAAACCTTAAACCGATACATTTGAGATAAATTTACCATTTCGTTAGTTTCCGTCAAATTTTACCGTCAAATTATTGAGAATAAGAATTAGGGTTAATATCATGAAATATTTCAAACTAGAACACCTGTGGTATATTTACCTTAAACTATCTTTTGACCACCGAGAACCCTAAATCGATACACCTATAATAAATTTACCATTCATTAATTTTTTTGTCAGACCATTAACTTTCGTTAAAGTGTGTTAATACTACGAAAAACTCCAAGCTGATATACATGTGACAAATAGATGATGAAAACCTCAAGCTGAAACTGTCATGTGTCATCCAACTGAACAATTTGACGGTAAAATTTAACGAAAATTTAACGAATGATAAATTCGTCATATGTGTACTAGTTCGGGGTTTTCGATAGTCAAAAAATTAGTTTATCACGAATATACTAAGTTTGAGATTTTTTATGGTCAAAACAATAATTTGGAGTAAATTTATCTTATATATATATATATATATATATATATATATATCAGTTTAGGATTTTTCGCGATATTAACTTTTTGTACCGTTATGCGACATCCTATGAAAGCTGACTGCCTTTTCCGGTATTTGCTTCCTGTATTTGCTGGCTAGCCGCTACAGTGCAATCCTGAATACAACCAAAACTGTAATGACTATTATGTGGATCACTCCGTATTAGAGTCTTAAAAGTAATAGATATTCCAAAATTCTCCCTATCCTCATTTATTCGACTCATTCTACGAATGTTAGATTATTAACCATGATTACAATTTATATTATACTATGTAAATTAGTTAACATTATTTATGTAATAATACTTTAACTTAATTATATGCTTAATCATAATTAACAAAGTATATAATTGACGCAATAATATGGTATGTTGATATTAAGAAAAATTATTCTCCGATAATTAACATATAATTAGTTGCTCACTAACTATAGTTTGTAGCATATTCATAACATATGATTATCCCAATTACTGAATATTAATTCATGCTCAAATTGTTATATAATTGTGGTTCTAGTTGTACTATTAAAATTTAAACATATGTTACATGATCATATTTATATTAATTATAAACTTGGCTATCTTCACCATGAATCTTCAAGGCGTCCCTTTTATTATGATATAAATTATTTCTATTAATGAACTCCTGAATCATGATTGACTACTAAAGCGACAAATAATGTATTCCCTCTAATCCTATTTTGATGATATTCCGCCTTATTATATTGAAATCAAATAACGTAACACATTACAACTTATATAGCTACTACATTAGTCGCCTTTGATTTGTTGTATTGCAAACACAAACATCACCTTCTTTCAAATTTTAGTAACATTTGTGTGCTGGTGATGTCGGTAACTTGTAACCCATCAATCAGATTCATAGGCATAATTAGAAGAATTTTCCTTAGTCTAATAGACAATGTATTAACTGTTGTCGTACTATGCAGAATCGATATCTAAAATATCAGAATATGTCAAATCAGATCTACACTCAGTTGTGCAAATGAAAAAGTTCAGAATATGAATGAAATTCATACAATATATTTAGTGCTTGCCACAGGGTAATTGGACATGCCAACTGCTGCAAAACTCAGAGGAAGAATTATAGGTTCCCTAGGATTAAGTTCCTTAATTCTTGCCGGATGTGCGATTGGATCCCAAAACTATTACTATACAATCGATTTCAAGTCAAACATAGAAGCAAATTAAAGCATTCCGACCCATGTCGTCATGCCACGAGAAAAGGCCAACCACTGCCGATGCATGGGACGTTGAAAACTCTGCGAACGGATATTGCCATGATAATTTACGAAGCAGATTTGATTTGACATATCCTGATATTTTA
The DNA here is from genome assembly GCA_021437785.1 of Rhodomyrtus psidioides. Classification (NCBI taxonomy): domain Eukaryota; kingdom Viridiplantae; phylum Streptophyta; class Magnoliopsida; order Myrtales; family Myrtaceae; genus Rhodomyrtus; species Rhodomyrtus psidioides. The sequence goes on along the minus strand of JAILYB010000077.1, from coordinate 1,431,897 downwards.
GATATCGATCCTGCATAGTACGACAACAGTTAATACGTTGAAAACAACTAAATTTTCTGTTGAAAATCTCTATCAGTATCGGACTGATTCATAGTAGATTCTAGAACTAGAGCTCGATTCATCGTGATTCATGCCACGAGTTGAGCAATTCGCACGAACGCGTCGATCGGGTCGGGTCGGAGGTCCCCCACCAAGAAAGACGCCACGTGGGCGCAACCGTAACAGTATCGACGATGCGGACGTGGCAGAGGTGGGGCCCACGTGGAGGTCGTTTGGAAGATTGGGAGATGGGCCCCTCCTCCTCCCCCCAAAGTCACTATGGGATCAGCCTTTTTTTGATTGGATGCCCACGAATTTAACGCAAGATTCTCTCGCGACAGTACAAGGCGGAGACCTGCCCGAGGCGGGCCCCACCCCGTTGAACCTCGCCTCGTTCGGGGGCATTTGCATGTGTGTCGCGTCAGCGCAAGGAAGTCCCGTTCGTCCGCGCCGAACTCAAGAAACGCGGTCGTTTCGGACATCCCCTCTTATTTCTCGGTAAAAAAAAAAAAAATCAATTTAGAGCGCATTTTTGAAGAATTATTTCCTCGATTACGCGACGACCGCGATTTGATTATATTTTGATTACATATGATTTCCCTCACATCTACGGATTTACCATCCACGCGTGCTCAAACGGCACTCGGCGGCCTATATCTGTGTCGGAATTTTGCGCATGCACAATGCTGCATCGCGTGATTTGAGCTAGAATCTTCAATTCTTGCACCTTCAGTGTTGCTAGAACTCGTACAAGATTTCCTTTTATGGTCGATAAATATTTCAATATGTCATGTCGTTTCGAAAGGATATAAGTAAAATACATTAGCCAGCCTAGAGACGATGGATTCGAAAGTCAGATTGATTAGTTGCTCATTCCGTGAAAAATTATTTGTATCACTCGAAAAAAAAAAAAATTAGTCAACGGGAAAATTTGTCAGTACTAGCAATGTTTATATCTGAACATTTTCATAAGCGAGACAAATTTATCGACTGTAGAGAAATATCTTTTAAACGGTTGGTTTTTCGTGTTATTAACGCGCATTATAGATGGCGAATATGCACACGTTTGTTAGGCGGAATTGACATTGAATGGCCAATGGAGAGGTGGGTCCTTGTACTAGCAAGAGTTTTGCACGCCTTAGGAAAGCATCTCGACGACTCGAGGTACATTTTCGTTAGGAGGTTACCAACTCCGGCTTGCGTCTTGTGCAACGAGGGGTGGAGAGAATTCAAGGTTAGGCGCGGGTCACCACTAGCCTCCTTCGATGTACGAATCTCGAGACATGTCATCGAAGAGGAAAGTGCCATAAAAAAAAATCTTAAATCTATTGTATTGCTAGTAATTCGGTTCTAAATCTTTCGAGGAAACAAACTGTACAAAAAGCCTTGAACCGATCACGTTTTTTGTCGATTTAATCATAAACAATTTAACATTTCTAATCAGGTATGCCGTCGACTTAACATTTCTTTCATTTCTAATCTTTTGATCGAAAGAAATCATATTTGGTCCATTCCAAAATGCGCAATGTCCCACGGAAAACATTAGGATGTTTACATTCGTCCGCCGTAGAGAATAGAAACAACAGTAGATAAATATCTGATCGTATAATAAATAAAAATGCTTATTGCTTTCACATAGGGAGAAGACCCACATCAGATTTCTTTAATTCAGTGTATAAAAAGAAACAATCACAGATTTATAAAGAAAGCACCCAAAACCGCTATGCATTCATAAGAGACAACTATTCGATTATTCTGCGACTATCGTCAAAATCTAATGAAAAGTACCTAAAAATTGGGCCAACCCACAATCCTTGAACATGAATGGTCCGAATGGTACAAGTCAAGAATCATTATATTAATATCCAATTTCTACCAAACAATGGATATGATAGTACGTAAAGATATCCAACTTTAAACCCGGGGTTCTTGGATTTCTTATTCTATCATATTCAGTCATATCCTGACTATCAATCAGGACGACCAAACGCATCCTAGAGTTAGATTTAGGGTTTTTTTCCCCCTCTCTTTTAGTTTCATCCTTCAATAATTTAATTAGTGCTTTCATAAATTTTTTCATTGTTATGCTAAACACTCAAATGGCAGTTGATCATATTCATACCTACTTTGCGAGGGATCCGTTATGCCTCCTAATCCTATCCTCTTGTAATTCTTGCTCTAACAACCAAATACAGTCTTACATCATACTTGAATGGACACACGCGTCGACTTACCAAAAGCCGAGATTTGTGAACGAAGATAAACATGATATTCTGTTCATCAGTAAACGAAGGGTAAAAGAGCCTATTTATAGGCTTTACAAAATAACTATATAGGGTACTAAGAAAGGTAATAAGACATTATAATATCCGGGAGGATCAAATTTTTTTATGTGTCAATAATCTATAACATCCCCTCGCACTCAAGCCTCGAGGTGACTTAGAAGGAAGTCAACTGAAGTTTTGGGGAAAAGATCTCAATAATGGCCTAGTGAATATGCCTTAATAAAAATATCAGTGGAGACAAGTCGTATAGTGCCATTATGCACATGATTTTGAATGAAATGGAAGTCGATGTCAATGTATTTGGTGCACTTATGAAAAAGGTCGTGCTATTTAGATAGCACTGTGGTTGTCACAATAAACGGCTGCTTTTCCTTTATGACGGACTCACATGTCTTCCAATAATCATTACAACCATAAATAGTTCTGATGCCGTAGGAGCAAAAGCACGATATTCTGCTTCCATGCTAAAGTGAGCAACAATGGTGTACTTCTTACTGCGCCATGAAATAAGTGAATTACCAAGAAAAAAATAATAGCCTATGATGGAGCGACAATTTTGAGGGTCACTACGCAGTTATCATCACAATAAGGTATCAACTCCAAGAATGAGTAGAAGTGAAGGGTGTAGAGGACTACATAAAAATGAGTCATTCGTGGCTCAGTTATATTATAACTTACAACGTAAACAACATGAGCTATGTCAAGACGATTCACAATGACATATATAAGACTGTACGCCAACTATCGATAAAGTGTGGTATTCGAAAGAAGAGTCCCATCTTTGGCGTCGAACTTGACATTGGTTTCAATAAGAGTAGGAGCGACCTTGTTTTCAGTGAGTTTTCGGTCTCAATAGGAGTAGGAGCGACCTTGTTTTCTGTGAGTCCTGCTCAAGAAAGAAGATCAATGGCATATATGACTGTCTAAGGTAATAAGATAAACATAACAACAAATATAATCAATGAAGGATATACACTATCAAAGCTGGTATATGCATAATCCTGATAGATATGCCAAATCATGAAAATATCCTAATATCTCTGACATCTCCCTCTAGAAGATGTCAACTTGAGTTTGAATACAAGTCTAAAAAGAGTCCAGAAGCTGAGACTTGGCAAATTAGGCAGCATATGATGCTATTCATGATGAAGCTTCCAGAAATGGTCGTGTTGGCTCCTCGAAATGATGCGTGAAAGGTCTAGAATCATTGGAAAGTAACAAATGGCTGATGCGATTGGCTTACAAAACAGTAATTGAGCGACGCGGTCTATATGGCTAGCATCGCAGCATCAAGCAACCTATATAGCTGGCTTGAAAAAAATACTTACTGAGCGATGCGGCCTATGTGGCTGGCATCGAAAGAAATCCACCTCCATGAAAAAGGCTCAATTGGCCATGCAATCAGTGCGGTTAGCATTGAAACACGACTGTCGGTTGGAATGAACTTGATTAAGTGCTTCCATAGATGAGACTTGTGAGCACAGAGTGAACACTGCTGAGGCGATGATGGATTTATTTTGATGTACAAGGGAACATATTTGTTTGGATGTATTCACCGAGAGCTCCGGATGCACTAGGGTTGCCTATCTCAAGTTGAGATTTGACAACGAAGAAAGAAATAATATTTTGTTTTTTTTTAACATAAATAATATTTTGTTCATTACTAAACAAAGAGTATAAGAGCTTATTTAAGGCTTTGCATAATAACTATTTAGCGTACTAATAAAGGTAATAGGATATCACAATATCAGTACAAATCAATAAAGATTAATTAAGAATATCTCCTGATATCTGTCGATAATCTTTAACGTCAAAATCAAGGGACACGGTACGGAAAGTTCAACAAGTTGAAAGGGTTTGGTTGCATAAGTTATAAACTATGGGACGATATAAGAAAACGCATGCAATTTCAAGAACCAAATACATACTTATTATCTTGAAATAGGTTCACAGAGACATTGACCATATGTAAATGCTCCAATTGTTTTGCAAAAAAAAAAAAATGATTTAGTAAAGATTTCTTAAAAATGGTCACTTATCTAGCTTAAAAACAAAAATTAATGAACGAAAAATATTTTCATTGTCTAAGTAAATATTTAAGAAGAAATTTGTTTCGATAATAAAAATTATTTTTCATTGACTTATTATTGAGATCATATTTAAAAAAAAAACATTTTCCAAACAAATCAGTATAATCAACAATAGCTTATTTATTTTTATTTTTTTGGTCGAAACAATAGCTTATTCATTCGACCAAAGGAAAAAAAAAACAATAGCTTATTATTATGACGGGGATACGCGTGCCAAGCCAACCACAACTCGATTTTCGCGCACGTGCGGAGCTGACCGGATAAGGCCCGGGCAGCAGACAGCGGGAGGGCAGCGCCACCGGGGCAGCCGGACCGTATGGCTCATCCTCTCCCTCTCGCGCCAGCTGGGATCCCGCCCACGTGCGCCCGCCAGATTATTGGGCCCCACCCTTTGTCTGCAGAAAACGACGACGAAACGACCAAGCAACCAATAGCGACGGCCTCGGTTTCTGCTCCTCAGTCCTCACTCTGTTTCGCCAGCCATTCACGTTTAAAAAAAAAAAAAAGATCATCCTTTTTCATTATTATTATTATTATTATTTCTCTAATTTCGAGCTCCATTCAATTTAATCAAAATGAAGATATTTTATTTCTAGTTATAATTACTTGTCGGTATCGATTGGGGTGGTCAAGAATCAAGATTCACAGATTCCAAGCAAATCCGTGGCGTGTGGATTTTCTGAGATTCGCTTGTGGTAAAGTCACTAATATATTTTTAATGTAATATTATAAATATCTGGGGCTAATTCACTGAAACGAACTATGGGTTACTTAGTATAACGAAAAACTCCAGATCGATATATCTGTGATAAATTTATCAATTATTGTTTTTTATCACAATAATCCTCAAATTGGTACAAGTGACAAATTCACCATAAACAATTTTTCACCACCAGAAATTTCGTACCGGTGCATATGTGACAAATTTACCTCAAACTAAATTTTTCGATCACCAAAAATTTCAGATTGATACTCATGTGACAAATATACACGTCGTTAATTTTTAATAATACCATAAAAAATCCCAAACTGATACATTTGTGCAAGCAAAGCATGAAAATCTTAAACTGATACATCCAACTGTTATGTGTCATATGACTCAATAATTTAATTGTAAGATTTGACAAAAAAAAACTAACAAATGGTAAATTTATCATAAGTGTACCACATTGTGAGTAAATTTATTACAAGTATATCAATTTAAGATTTTAGGGGGTTAAAAAAATAATTTTTGGTAAATTTATCACAGGTATACCAATTTAAGTGGTAAAAAAATAATTTTGGATGAATTTGTCATAGATGTACTAGCTTGAGGTTTTTCATGGTATTAATCCAAAAATTATTAACTATAGGTCCAATCACAATTTTGTTCCAAACTCTTTTCTCTGTCTAAAAAACACTCAACTTTCACTCTTAATCCCGAATCTGCCCACGCGTCCAAAAATCGCCCATTCGTTTCTCCAAGTTCAATTTCAGAAGGCTGCCATCATTCCAAAGCTTTTAAAAGGGCGATTTCATCCTGGGTTAGGATGCGCTGTAGGGAGGATAAATGAAAGATTTGTACGAATGTGCTCCATAATTTTTCGATCACAAATGAATTTCCGTGAAAATATTTTGATAATTTTAATGGGAAAAAGTACTAAAAAATTCACAAATCTTTTGCGTTGATAACAAGCCAAACCCAAATCTTCTATTTGGAATTTGATCCAGACAATTTCGCAGCTTTTTACATTAGTACCAATCGAGTCATTCTAGCCAATTTGAACGGCAAATTGCTGACGTGGATATTAGTTTTTTAATAATTTGTTAAATGATTTTTCTTTCTTTATCTCGTAGGCCGATGAGGGTTGGCCTCGCCTGAGCTAGGGTTGCCCTCATCATATTTGGCGAGGCCAACCCTCGCGTAGGGGAGAGCGATGGCCAACCCTCACCCAAGCAAGGCTTAGCGAGGTTAACCTTCGCTTAGGCGACGTCGCTTTGGCTTGAGCAGCGATCAACCTTGTCTGATCTGACATCTGGCAAGGGCGTCCTTGCTAGTGCTCACCCTCGCCCTCGTCACCCATGGCCTATGTTGGTGCCGACGCAGGCCATGGAAGACAAAAAGAAATGAGAAAGGAAAAAAAAATTAAACTACGTCAATGCCAAAGGTTTATGAATTTTCAAAAATTTGTGCCATGTAAGACAACTGTCGTCCACGTCATTAATTTTCATCTTTGAATTGACTAGAGTTATTGGTTTTAGGGTGCGCAAGTTCTAGACCTAGAACCTAGCCAATTATAATCGGTTCCTAAGTTTTGAAACCTGAAACCTACCCTATTTGCTCTAGAACTTGCTTTCTTTTGTTCCTTTTTTCTGGTTTCCTTTTTCTTCAGAAAATAACATGAGTAGTAATGAAACAATCCAAAGTAAAATATGAATAATAAAAATTCGTATTCATCAAAAGCAACAATCCCTGAGAGAAAAGGCGAAGGAGTTTTGCCTTGTTGCTCAGTCGAATGTAGAGGTTAGATTTTTAGGAGAAAACACATTATGGTTTGAATTTCTCGAGGCGGGTATACACTCGGAACCGAAAATCTATCGGTTTCGAAAATTAGGAACCTGTTCCTAGACTGCTTTTAGTGGGAACCTGTTCTCAAATTTATTTTTTGGGTGGTTCGGTTCGATTCCCAAGAAGAACCAATCTGGTTGCACACCCTTAATTAGTATCAATGTGAAATAGTTTGAGATTAAATTGATCTAATTAAAAGATTTATAATTTAATTGGTACCATTATAATTGTCAGTTCTTACTCTCTTTTTTTTCCCCCACGTAAAGAAGAAACCAATGGGAGAAAGATGCCCGATGTGGAAGAATCAAACGTGAAGATTACACAACCAATTTGTTTGTTTGTTTGTTTGTTTTTTTTTTTGGGGGTGTTGTCTAATTATTAAAAAAATGGATTACGTGTCTCTAATTAATGAGATTTGGAAAAAGACGTAGCGACTTTAAATGTGGTCGTCCTTGAAATCAGGGTTTGAACGTGCGGGTCACGAGGGACCACATGGTTCAACTCACTCTCCCTGCATTGAAAGCCCAACCTCTTGTCTTGATCTTGCACCCTTAGCTACTTCTCCTAAAGAGGACCCACGTTTTAAATTGAAAGTTTGCCTTAATTAGGTTATGATGAGTGGGGCGAAGTGCTTTCGAGACACTTGTTAAGTAGATTCAGCAGACTCTTAACCAAAAGATAAATATATAGATCCAGTAGAAATTTATTTTACGTTTTCATACCATTAACGGTGTTTACCATGAGAGAAATATATCACCGGAAAAATGAGAACCGATGCGGTCTTAGCATTAAAATGCATTTCAAGCAGTTGACGTCTTTGAAGAACAAGTTAGGCTCGACCTTCGGACCCTGCAAAACCGATTGAGTCTAGGTTGGGCTACCCATTGAGATTTCGATTCATGAGTCTTCCCTTATCATAGCGGATGCGTTTGTGGCCATGATAATAGATGCAATTTTGAGTAATTTTATTTGAGTAGTTATGTAGATTTATGCAAAATATCATTATTCCACTCCTTATCGAGCTAAATTGGCAAGTTCGTATTTTTCTCCTTCTAAATTTAAGTTTGCATGCCCAACACTGCTAATCCCATAAAGGTAGTGACTACGTGCTTAAATTCAGGTTTTGGAAAATTCTAATGGGGGACAAATATCTCATCCTCTCTCGAAACGAAAATTATGAGGCATTTCCGGCTTATCTTCACCTATCTTACATTAAATTATAGCAGGATTCTTAGGAGACCCACATGATCTAATGGCTCAAGTAAAACGAGTAAACATAAAAGAAAACAAAGAACGAGAAAAACTAATGTTTGGCCAACCCGAGTAACAAAAAGTTGGGAAGATCAACATATCAATAACCAAATTTAGAGAGAGAGAGAGAGAGAGAGAGAGAGAGAGAGAGAGAGATGGAGTTTCAAGTAGGTTTTACCTGGGCACTGTTTAACTTGCACAGTTGCATTCCTCTCCTAACTCTGCTCTTGGCCAAGTTAATCTTTAATTAAGTTCTCACTCGATATGTTATAGAAATGAGATTAGGAAGTGGTAATTACAATCATTCCTCGCCTAAGTACTGGGGGTTAAGGATTGTACGGAAGAATACGTGAAGACGCACCCCATGCACGACCGCACTTACGTGGACTTCGACTGAGCCAAAGGAAAGTAAGTGTGTGTTGAATTCGTGGGTGGCAAGGCCAGCAAAGCGCCAGCCTTGGATGGGTGCTTCTTGTTCTTGGCTTGTCTGGGTCAGACGTTAACAGTTGACAACCTCTGTCTGGTTCGAGACATATATATATATAAAATCTTCTTGCTGTACAGCGACTTGGGAGATGCTGGAAATACAATAATTAGTTGGCAACTATGTTCTGCTTGATTGATGATGATGACCTTGTGGTTCGTGTGGGGTTTTAGGGTTTCGCACAATGTGTGCGCGCACGCATGGTCTCGGATTCGAGATCGTTCTTTGCCGTCCCGGGAGGAATTCATCTGGCCGCGAATAGGTTCCGTGCTTCTTTTTTCTTTTCTCTTTTTTTTTTTTCCCGCAAAGTCGCGGCGTCATCTCTTCTTGACCTGGCTGTTTATCGGAAAGTTGACGCCATTGTAGATCTCGAACCGGTACCCCCCACCAACACACGGGACATGTTTCTTCCGAATTGATCTCCGTCTCGCGGAAGTTCCAGAACTGGTGGCCAAGCCATGGACGTAGGATGGATTTGGATTAAATGTGTCATGAGACTACCGTTTTTTTTTCGTCGATTTCTTTTACGACTCAAGTAGGAGGAAAAAAAAAAAGAGAACAAAAGGAAGGCGGCAACCCGGTCAGAAAGAGTTAGCCCGGCCCACCACAAGGCCCAACAGCCAAACCTAATGGGCCTGGTCACGTCCTTTCTGGCCCCTTAATTTTGCAGGACGGATCTGAAAAGGCCCCAAAACTACCTCTGTTTCAAGGTTTCTAAATTATGAGAGTACGTATCTGGATGAAAAGGGGACAATCATATCATGAAATTTGTCCCAAAAAATAAAAAATAAAAATGCTCAGCACTTGATGAACATGAGTAGAAAAGTTATCGAGTAATGAAAAATAATATAGAAGACGCTTGTGTTCTTGGCAGAAATTGCAAGATCCAGATATGAAGAATGAAAGGGTAGTACTCTTAACACCATCCTGTTAATAGTATGCCGAAATTCGTCACGTAGTCGCCACTCGCCACCCCAGTTGAGCCGTGACCTGTCGAACTCCACCGGTCTAGACAACGACTATACAGACGTGCCGAGCTTCGCCGGTCTCGAGCTCGACTCAAATCAAATTGACACCATATATTTAAGTAAATTCAGGACTAACACAAGAAAACTGGTATTTAGACTCATAGTATCACCACCATATACTGAAGGCCCAAATGAATGCGGGCGAGAACAGTTTTTCCCCAACCAACATCAGTAATAATTTCCAAGCAATCGCTCAACCTCGGAATCAAAGGAAAGTCACCGGAGTGATCTTTGACCACTAGTTGACTCGGAGTTCCCAAAAAAAAAAAAAAACCAAATAATCAAGAAAGAAAGCAGTTAAGCCAGCCACGGAACCTTGGGATCTATATGCTTATTAGTGATGATGATCATATGTATGTATTTGATTAGTTACTACCAGAAGAAGTCGTTCAGCTGCGAGGACGCCTGCGAGTCCTCGGCGTCCTGCGACGGCGAGTGCACGTGCCTGCCCTCATACGTCGTTATCACCATCCTCGGATCCTCGGCCAGCCGCTCCACCCGCTTCTTCACCCGGCAATTGTCCTGCGTGCAGCGGTAGTAGCTCCTGCAACCGACATGAAAAAACTTTAACTTAATGGTCGGAATGTGAGGACACAGGAAGAAACACATGCTCAAGAACGGAAGACAGTCTTTCGTGAAGGCTTTGGCACTAGAAAAGAATCGGTGAAGTCTATGTATAAGAGACCGTGTAGACCAAGTCCATCTCAACCGTTGATCATGTGGTTCCCACCACTTAATTAATGGTTGTTGAGACGATATTAATCTATATGATTTACACATCTCACGATAATTTGTCGACAGTTTTCCCTTAGCTTAAGGCAATAAGGGTACACAATTACATGACGGATTGAAGTAGCATAGTGGCTTTGCTATTTGGAACATTTCATTCCATCCTACCCTAGAATTAGAATTGTACCACATCAGTCTTTGATCTTCAAAGTTTCACCAATCTTGCCAAACAGACTCATAACTAACTAAAGGACTTTTGGCTTTGCAATTGCCGAACGATATGTATACACAAATACCACAGGTAATGAGAAAATCCAAAGATTTACCAACACAACTATGTTTATTTTTATTTTTACTTTTGTTTTTGTTTTTGTTTTTGTATGTAAGACAGGTGAAGATAAGAGTCAAGATACTCGTGGACCAGAATATTCATTTGGTACAGCAGTGAAATCATTTCCGACATGTGAGAGCACTGTTCCTGTTTTTGTCGGAATTGAACCCATTATTATTATTATTATTATTATTATCTGTTATCTAACAATATAGACTGTAGAAAACCATTTTTGGCCAAAGAAGAAGAAGACAAAAAAAAAAAAAAGAAGAAGCAAAAAATATAATGAAAGCACAGCAATATCTTCCTCCCTTTAACGAAGAAGATGGTGTGTAAAACTGAGAATTCTCCTAATAATCACGTTCTCCTCAATGTCAAAATAATGAGTGACAACTAAATCATGCCTGTTGACTAGTGGAAAACATCTAAAGCAAGTTTAAGAGAACCCCGTAAGTCATAGGACAATCAACTTAGACTACGCTCTTCCTTTCGATCATCCCGAAAATATTACGAAAATGGGGCCTGTCGAATTCATTTCTCTTTAGATTGATGGGTGCCTTTGTTCAGCATGAGACGTGATGAATGCATCAAATTGTTGCATGCCTTGATACTTTCGGACATGATTTTCCTCTTTTCAAGCTAATAATTAGCTGATTTTCACTTGGGTTAAGCCTATTTCATGAGCACCTAATTATCGACTCAGTTCATTCATTCCACATAATTGGTAAATCTCTTTGCACCTCTCATACACTGCAAAATCCCATTGATTCAATGATGATTCAGACACAATCATATTACTGCAGAGACACAGAGAGAAAGAGACGGGGCACATGAAGTATAAAGCTAAAAGAACCGGTCGTTATGAGATCAATCACAAAAGGTTAGCAATAAACTTATAAAAAGACCCAGAATTTTTTTTTTTTAAAGAGAAGAAATCTGTGGCTAATTTTGATATGGGTGTCTGAAGAAAAATGATAATAATGAGATTTGAAGAACATATGTTTACCTGGGATGTTGAGTGTTCTTGACCACCTTCTGGCCGTACTTCCTCCATTTGTACCCATCGTCCAACACATCCACATCGCTCAGGGTCTTGAAACAGAACCTCGGCTCCCTCACCTTCCTCCTCCCCTTTATCCTCTTCATCTTCAAAGCTGAAGCCCCCAAGCTTTGATGGTGGTGGTTATGGTGGTGGCTATGATAATGATCGCCATGGTCTCCGCCGCTGGACGACGATCTCATCAACAAGCTGCTCTGATCACTCAGCTCACCCCATGCCCTAAACAAACATCAAGAAAACAGACTGTCAAGAACAGGGCGTTGTAGATAATGATTAGTTTATCAGCAGATATAAGTTATTTTCTCTTCCTTTTTGCTGGTTTTACCAGAGATGTGGGGTTGATCTTTGCAACGACAGGAGTTCAGAAGGGGTTGGGAGATTCTCTCTTTGCTTGTGAGGAGCGGTTGGTGAAAGTAGGGTTTCTGTGATGAGGGTAAGGTGGTTGTTACTACTACAGTTAGAGGGAGGATCGGGGGAGACGAGCGAAGATGGAAGAGCGAGGAGGGACTTGAGGGTCTGGTTGAAACAAAGCGATGACGGTGATGATGATGATGAGCAGGAAGCGAGAGAGCTCATGCTTGAAGGGAAGATGGAGTAGAAACCCAGTTGGGAGGGCAAGCTCTGGTCTTCCAACATGGTTACCGCCGCCTGGTTGAGCATGGCCTGCGTGGACGTTGCAGTAGTTGACATCTCTCTCTCTCTCTCTCTCTCTCTCTCTATAGAGCTCTGTGAAGAGAAGATCTGAGGGAGGAAGACGAACTTTTGGTTTGCGTTTATGGGGTATCTTTGAAGAGAGAAGAAGCGACAGGAGTCTCTCTCTCTCTCTCTCTCTCTCTCTCTCCCTGGCTGTGAAGATGTTATTGGGGTTTAAAAGAGAATGAGAAGGGTCCTCTCTCTCTTTGAACAGCGATTTGAGATTTTGTTGTCATCTTCGTAAATTAAATAAATTTAATCGATATTCTTAAATAAAGTATCAAAAATAAAGAACGAGTTCAAAAGTTTTAGATATATTAGTCTATGTCTGCCTGCACCATTAGGAATTGTTCAAGAAATAGTTTCTCGATAGAATGTAAAATTCAATTAGAGAAACTACGCTTAAGAATCTATGAATTTGTCTTTTTTTTTTTTTTACATAATAAAAGTAACTGTCTAGGAGACTGAGAGAAGAACATAGTGTCCAAGCGCTTCTTTATTCCAAGATCGGCATGACGATTTTCTTCTTGCAAGTTATGTCGTACTTTAGGGTGCAAACATCACGACCGGCCCAATAATTTTTTTTTAAAAATTAATTTGTTTTTATTTTCTTCTTTTTTTGGTATAGTATGAAAATTTAAAAAAGTGCGTTTGGCCTTATTTTAAAAGCAACCTTCATAAGAAAAATCGGGCAAATTATCTTAGAAAGGTACATTAACAACTAAAAAGTCACAAGAGCAATTTGTTAATTTTATTTCTAAAAGAAACTCATTTTTTTTCTGAGCGAACATGTATTTAGGAAATTTCGAAACTAATAATTGTTTCCATTTTTATTTCTCACTTGAACAAAAATAAAATAAAAAATCATAAACTCTAAAAACCAAAGAGGCCCCGGGTTCTTAAGATGATTGCAATGGCATGACTGCATCATTATCTCTTGAATTAGAACTAATTGGGTGCTCTAAAAGGACTTCACAACCGCTCCCCTCCAAACATTACCAAAAAAGAAGTTTTCATTTCACTTCTTATATTGAATGTTGCAAATCGAAGTTACTTATAAATATAAGTGGATTAGGTAGCTCCTCGTAGAAAAAAATGTCCATCTTTTTATGAATTTTCTGGAACAAGAATAATGGGATTTGGTCGGAGACAGTTGAAATGTAAAGAAGTGAGAACAATGCCTCAAATGTATTTCAGTCTCAAAGAGTGGAATAAAACATCGAGCTTGAAGATAGTTTAAGGATCATCCGACTTTTTTACATATAGCAATTGATGTACAGCCTTTTTTTAGGTCGTTAGAGATTTTAATCTCATAATCATGGTAATTCTTATAAGTGCCTAAGAGTGGTCAAAATCGCTGTCAAGGATAAATAATAATACCTTAAATATATTAATGAACACTGCCAAAGCTTCTAATGGAGTTTAACGTAATATGCCCAGAACTAACATTCCAATCGATGCTTCCATTCCAAAGTTACACTACCCTTTGACCTTTGAAGCATGCGTACTCTTGAATAGAGTTCAATAAAGTGCATAATTACCAAATCGTTTCATATTTAATAAAATAAATCCTAACACATTCGGCACAAAAGAAAAAGTAAATCCTATCGCAGCCATTAAACCCTACAGACGATCCGTGAACGGTGAAGCTATAATGAACTCCATACTCCGGACAAAAACTCTCACTTTTGCATAGAGGATGGGAAAACTTTCACGTTTCCCTGTTTGAAGCTGGGCTTTTTCTCACTGGAATAATATTTTATTTTTATTTAAAGTTAATCTGCAACTGTTGCTATATTGAAATGATATGGTGGTCTAGTCTTATCTGAGTCCTAAATATGTTTCGCTTATTTAATTACCGATTTATAACATGTCGAGATTTTTAATATAAAATGAATCGACACATGCCCGTTTAAATGAATCATTTAGATATAATATTCTCTTTTAGAATAAGAATTACTGATTTCAAATGCTCATTTAGAGCTTTATAGCCAGCTGCTCTAAAAATTTAAGTTCGATGAAGGCATTCCTCGATATGTAAATATTCCAATAAATATGTCAAGCATAATATTATTTTCGGAGCGTCTCCATTGGAATATAAGCATTAAAAAAAAAAAACGAAAAGTGAACAAAAAAGGATGGAACTTTTGTGGGCACTGGACACTGGACAGTCACTTTAGCTAAGATGGAGCCGAGGAGAAAAGGGCAAAACAGATGAGTGCACAATAATAGAACAGGAGTATGATGGGGGCGAGTGAGGTTTTTCCCAATTCACCAACACCCACATATCTTTCAAAAGAAAGAAGGAGGGCAAAAGAAAAAAGAAAAAGTGAAGGTTGATAAAAACATTTTTCTCATCATTTTTCTAGGGCAACTCAAGCTGAAATATCAAAGGCAATGATGATAAATCTTGGGTGCAAATCTGTCCCCTCTCTGCCTCGGCGGTGAGAGGATATCATTATGATTGATATGTCGAATAGGCCCTATTTGACTTTTGGCAGGAAAAGAAAAACGAAAAGGGAAATTTTAAAATAATAAAGTTTATCAACTTTCTAGTTCCTTTTTGCTTATTGAACTTTTTGCACCACACTTTTTTCGATAACATAAATTCAACCCCCCCGTCTAACCACCATTCTTCAGTAGCTCCAACCTATTATTTTGTTATCATCTTCCCAATTGAAAGCATAAACCCACCTCGGTTTACTTTCACTTTCCCATGTAAAAAGCAAGTTTTCAAGGGGGAGCCATCTCTTTTAGATCATTTGGAATTTTTTGGCCCTAAAAATCTCCTTATCATGTTTTTAACCTTTTGGTGTACTTGAAATCTCTCATTTGCATGCCTTTTACTTTAGGGTTTGGAAAAGAAATTACTGTTACTTTCATCAAGCTGACACATAATTTCTGCGGAGGTTTTATGCCGTCGCAACGTCTCGCATGGAGTTAAAGAGCTACTTATATAGATATAATCGATAGGTATTAGTTACACTTTGCGGTCCATAGCTACGAATTCAATATGATCATTGTACATGAAATCTCACCAATATAGTTTTACTTATACTTGATGAAGATTGTGAATGTCGTTGGAGTTCCAATCTCTTATTTAAAACGTGTATGGTTTCACAAGTCTTGAGAGGTCTTTACTAGAGTTTTCTCCACACCATATTAGTATCAGCTACTAATGCTTCTTCTTTTTTCGCAAAAAATAATTGATGTTAAAAATATTTTTCTAAAGATGATCACTTATATCGTTTGAAATAATTAGTTAAACTACAAAAAAAAAAAGTCGTTCAATCATTTTTTTAAGCGATACAACTGATTATTTTTTAGAAAATATTTTTTAAATCAGATATTTTTCAAAAAACAAAGGGAGTCTAAAGTATTTCAAGATTTTTCGGAGAAAAGAATGTTCATTCCGGGAAAACCTGAGTCAGATTTCTTCCAATACCCAAATTTCTCTGTCTTGCTAAGATTGCAGCACTGTTCGGAGAAGGAGGGGGATGAAGAAAAAGCAAGTGGATGTGAAAATGTCCGGCTCTTTTAAAAGGCTAAATAAGAAAAAAATTATAATTTACAATGTGGCGTTAGTTCTTCCGATAAACATAATTTACATTTTGAAAATCAAATATTAATTTCATTAAACGTGTTTTCTTAAAGTAACTTAGATAGTTCATTATTCGAACTTATAAGTTGCCCTTGACAAGAACAGGCACATTTTAAAGAATTGCAACATATAGACTTAAAAAGTATAAACCGATTTCCATCTTTGTGTCTTATGATTTTTCTAGTCGTTGTTTTCAGGAAGTTGGGCAGAAGAAAAAGAGCGGATTCCCCATTAATTAGATAGAGAAGATCGCCAAGTTCCGATTGATTGAGTCGGCTGAGCAGTAGAGAAAACATATTGAACTTATTTTATTTCGTCAATGTTGTAATTTTAGGTCAAATTTGTTTCGCGGCAAAATAAACCAATTTTACCATATTATTTTAATATGCCTCTATCAATCTTGGTATGTGAAACATAAGATATTCATATGAAAGCTAAAGTTCTACGTGTATTCCAAAATAAATAAAATAGTCTGTAAATTGTTCTTATTTGTTACGTAAAACATTTACTCGTTATAAGTGCAAATGATTCGATTACCACGTAACTAATGGATAAAGATTTGGTGCATAGATTGGGTAATTCTTCTTGTTACAACCACATCTAACAAGTTGTATATTAAACATTACTTCTTTATACAATTATGTTTTTAAAAAATAAGTCAACCATATTATTTTCAATGTCAGACTCGTTTTTCAGGAGAATTAGCGAAACAGTTTTAAACTGATTGTACATATGTCAATATAATCTTCAACTTTTCAATTTTGCTAATATATTCTAAACCTTCTTTCTTTCTTTCTTTCTTTCTTTTTGAATTTCAATGTAGTACTTTTGACCAATTTTGGACTGAAATTGTTGACGTGGAATTCAGTCATTGTCGGCCGTCCTATGTTATTCATAACAGAGATAACTCTTGTCACATATATAGGAGTATAAATCTGTTGCAAGAGATAATTTTTTGTTATTAGGCATAAACTCAAAACTATCCCAAAAATGACACAAACTTTACGGAAGGATGCTTATGAGTGTACGAAAATGATGGAATAGCCGCGAGATTAATGTGCAAAGTATCTGATAAAGAGTATAATCAAAGTAATGACTCATTTTAATACTGGTAACTGTAATATTAGTTATAAGGTAACTCTATAATTCAAACTTATGTGGGGAAAAATTGTCACTATTGTTATGAATTAAATAGGTAAACAACTAAGAAATTGACAACCTAATAATATGCATAATCAATAAAACCATAAAAAGAAGGCATTAAACATTTGGGTTACGTTTGATCGTCTGGATTTCTAGTCAGGATATGATTTGATAGGATATAATAAAAAATACAAGGATTTTATCATATCCTATTTGCTGTTTGGTAAACTACGGATTTAAAGTCGGATAAGCAGAGGTAAGGCACGACTGAGATTGACTCTCTTTCAAGATGCTTTTGATATTATTGAATAATGAGTTCTAATGAGCGAGTTATTCTTGAGTAGATATTTGTGCCATCTGAATTCAGGCACAACATCGACGGAGCAGACCCCGTAGAATTAGGAATCTCAATTTGGAGTCGAAATTCTTTGAGAATGACCAGTTGGCCTTGCTCGTTGTCTTTGTTGGGTGGTCTTGGGCATCTCTCAACCCAAAAGCTACCTCAAATGTTGAGACTTTCCCTCACATTTATAAACTGACCACCGACCCCTTCTACAACCGATGTGGGACAACCCCAACAATCTCCCTCTCACACATCGGGCCATGGGTCGGGGGGAGCGACAACCCGTATCTCTCCCGTGTGACTATTGAGTCCAGACTTGTTGAAAACTTGGGCTCTGATACCAATGTTGGGTGGTCTTGGGCCTCTCTCAACTCAAAAGTTAGCTCAAAGGTTGAGGCTTTCCCTCACACTTATAAACCAACCACCGGCCCCTTCCACAACCGATGTGTGACAACTCCAACAGCCTCGTCGATTGAGTAAACAAATGTTGAATAATCTAATTATCCGGTCTCTTTTCTTAAGTTGAAAATGCACTCATGTAGGTTATCCAATAGAGCCCTTTCGAATGTCGAGACCCCTTTTGAAAGTTGATGATCAATTTCGAGTTCTTCATAACATGTAGAGACTCTTTCGAATATTAAAAACGTTTAAACGGTTAAAAATTGATTAAAGAACAAGGTTGTTGAGATACCCAGGTTTGGGGCTAGAGACCGCAGCTTGGGGTTGTCGGAGAGATGGCCCACTTGACGGTCAACTTCGCCAGAGAGGCGGCCACCTCGTTAGAGAGGTAGTCCGACACGGTGGAGGTGAGCCAACGCGGAGGAGAGGCAGTAGTTGTGGAAAAAATTACGTTCTATTCGTCTATGCCTTCTTGAGAAATCATATCTTGGTCTATCTCACGCCCTCTCCTGGGATTATTTTATCCTGGCTATATCTCCCTATATCCCCTCTTTATCCCGAACAAATGTCAAACACAAAATAGGATAAAACATATCCTATTCTGGCTTATATCTTGACGACCAAACGCAGCCTGGGGTATTACTTGCTTTGCAATAAAACAACATGCATAAATACCATGTTTGGCTATGACCGCCCCACTTAGGCGAACTTGTTTGGTTGCATCATTTTCTATGATGAATTGGGCATTCTATGGTGGGGGATCAAGATTTCATCCACCTCTTTTTACCGTAATTTGATTATTACAATGAAATAAGTTAAAAATGAATCATTAACAGATATCATATAACTAAAGTGTAAAAAAATAATAGTTGGATGATGACCAAAAGCATGAAATCATGACTATATAATTGAAAACTAGTATAAAATCTCGGAACAAATTTATAGAAAATAATAAATCCATTGAATATAAAATTAAACTAAGCATAATCCAATATAAGAAAATATTTTACTAAATTAATAAAGTTTATTGTATTTTTTTATTCATTTGTCTAAAAATGATAGAAATAATGAACAATCTATAGTATACCTATGACTTTTACTAATTTAACCAACGATAGAGGCAGTTATTGTCGTGACTTTTGATGAGTTAACTACGATTTAGATTACTATTGCAGTTTTTTTTTTATAACTTTTATCGCAACTATTTTGTTAGACTCACTGGAACTAAAACACGTAGATGACATACACCGTAACACTATTGACCTAACAATAAAAAGGGAGGATTATCAAAAAATTCCCAAACCTATTGTAATTGTGTCAATTTAGTCCTAAATTTTTGCTTTGACAATTTAGTCCTAAATTTTTTATAATTGCGTTAATTCAGTCCATTTAGCCAGCCGGCACTGATGTGATAAATTTTAATATTTACCCATTTTTTAATTTTTTTAGATAATTTTTGTTCAATCCTTTTTTTTTTGGGGTTCAGGTGGGCCATTGGCCACTGGCAAGGGCTCATGACCCTCCCTGCAGTTGTCGAGGGCTTGTAGGCCCTTGCCCAAGTGTCGGAGAGGTTGCTAGCCTAACCAAAAAAAAAAAGATAGAAAATATTACAAAAAATATTAAAATATTATTAATTTTGTTAAATTAGCGCCGGCGACGTCGCACCAGTGCTGGCCAACTAAAAGAACTGAATCGGTACAATTATAAAAAGTATAGGACTGAATCAGAAAAAAAAAAGTTTAGAACTGAATTAGCGCAATTGCAATTAATTTAGGATTTTTTTGGTAATTTTTCCCAATAAAAAAGATGACATCAAATGTTTATAGCTATAAGAGGAGGAGTAAAGCTCAAATAAATTGCAATTCGATCCAGGACCAATTTCATTTGCATGCACAGTAAAAAGACGCTTGCCGAAGAAAGACGCTTTGGAATGACAATCTCATTTTCACTGAGGAAGAGAGAGGCGAAAAATGAATTATTTGAAAAAGTTCGGAGACACCCTTTTGAGCTTAATTTATGGTGTTTGGATTTGTTATAGATACCGAACTTAAAAGTCTTGTCTAAACATAATATAATTTTTTTTTCTAATGTCTCCGAGGAGACAAACATAATATAGATTGAAACGATGTATTTGGAGTTGGTTTTTTAATCATTTTCTTTTCAATTAAGAAATAACTAATTGATTTTAAGCTACATAACCATAAAAAAAAAAGTACATGCAATCTAGGTATTAGTAACATATATTGTTGGAAAATATGAGATATTTTGATGGATGAGCGGATGAGAAATTGTTTCTCAAAGAACACCCTAGAGTTGGAAGTGAGAAGTGAAAGTATGTTAGTTCCACATTGAAAATGATGAAGGCCTTGAAGTACTTTATATGTGGTTACATTCCTTTTGAGTGGTAACTATCACAACACAAGTACTATGCCTCGCGTGCACGCGCAGGGGTATGCAAATATCAAACCCCAACGGAGGCATGACGAGTTGAAATTTGGGCGCGAGCGCCTATGTAGCACCGACACTCATCTTAGGTGAGAGTGTCGTGTCCGACACCGACACTCGTTTGATACCTCCCGATACCCGTGCCGGTCGCGTTGATCGCGTGTCAGCATTTTGACACTTGGTCAACACGGCCAACACCCCGCCGACACTCGTGTCCGGCATGTCGTGTTGGGTGGTCTTGGGCCTCTCTCAACCCAAAAGTTAGCTCAAAAGTTGAGACTTTTCCTCACACTTATAAACCGACCACCAGCCCCTTCTACAACCAATGTGGGACAACCCCAACAATCTCCCTCTCACACATCGGGCCATGGGTCGGAGGCCGCGACAACCTGTATCTCTCCCGTGTGACTGTTGGGTCCAGACTTATTGGTAACTTGGGCTCTGATACCAGTGTTGAGTGGTCTTGGGCCTCTCTCAACCCAAAAGCTAGCTTAAAGGTTGAAGTTTTCCTTCACACTTATAAACCGACCACCAGCCCCTTCCACAACCGATGTGGGACAACCCCAACATGTCGGACACGTGAAACTCCTTAGAAAAGAGGAAAAACTTAATATCGGCAGCTTGGACTTTGGAAACCTAAATATCATAGAACTGCGATCTCGTCGACGATTTTCCCCTTCCTTCTCTTTGAGTTGTGGTACTGACTCTTCTTCTAAAAATTTAGCTTTAACTACTCGGCAATGCTAACTTTCATATCTTTTATGAAAGATAAAACATTCTAATCTCGTTTGGTATCCTTTGATGATATCATGCTTTTAACTTACCGTTGAGTTTTTCAGAATATGATATCTTTATGTTTTTTGCAATTCTTGAGTTTGTTAAATTGTTGACATAAGTGAAAGCTCACCATCTACGATTCGAATTATTGCATATAATACCTATTTCGGCTTTATTTATTTTTTTATATTTTAAAAAATATATTTAATATAATGTGTCCCCGATGTGTCGAATTTTTTTATTTTTTGAGAAATGACGTGTTGGCGTGTCGTGTCGGTGTCGATATCGGTGCAACCTAGGTGAGCGCACGACCTGCGTATGCAAATGCAGGACCGAAAAATGGGCTTGGCGACAAGCCTATTTTTGCCTTCCATTACAATGTAACAGTTCAACAGATTCTTTATTTCTGAAATGCCCGACAAAAATAGGACAACGAAAATCTTTTCTCCCTCTCTTTCAATTCTCTGCATTTGCACTGTTTTCGATAGTGTTCACGTTTTGAAAGCTTTGGAGTGCTGTGCTTGCCTCTATTGCTGCTCACCGTTGTATCTTGGGAGACAGACGTTCGTAAAACCTTAAAGCACGTATGGGAGGGGACGAATCTGTTTTAAGGAAACTGTGTCGAACACTTGCCTCGGTATTTGTTTCAATTCCATTTCTTTCAATACTGTTGTGGTCCTGTTCAAAGCTTATGTTTCTGTCAATTCAGATTTTGTGCTTCTGACGGGTTCAGAATTTGTGCTTCTGCCGACTCAAATTTTGTGCTTCTGCCAACTCAGTATTTGTATGTTTGAAGCAATTTGCTCATATTTACTAATGTCATTCGAATTTTGAGTATCTTTCAATTTTATAAAATATAATTGTTATTTTAACACATGTCCAACATATTTTGCATGATTTTCAGTGTTTCACGTATAATAAATGTCAAAAGCGTCACAAAATCTCCAAAGATTAAAAAGTGAAAATCATTTTAAATGGCGCTAGCGCCCCCTTCCAACTTTTGAAACAGGCCGGGACATGCAAGGGATGCGGAAGTATAAATTTGACAATGAAACAGTTGCAAAAATACAACTTACAAATAGGCGGTCGAGATCAAGATTTCCTTTTATTTCGCGGAAAACGAATGATTTAGAAGATATCAACCTAAAAATAACCGTTTTTATCGTTTATAAGAACAAATGAATGATAAGTATTTTCATCATTTATGAAAATATTTATAAATAAGCTGTTGGTAGTAATGAAATTATTTTTGACTGATTATTTCGAGCGACATAAGCGATCATTTCAAGAAAATATTTTTCAAATTATTCATGCTTCGCAAAACAAAAACGGAGCCCAAGTATCGGACCAAAGCATCTTGGTACGTGTTTTTCATGGTTAAAACATCATTAAATTTTCTATAGTAAGTTAAAAGGGTCTTGATCGGGCTCGGATCAATCGAGATGGCGTTAGTTGAGCTCTAATAAGGAATTGCTTGTCCAAACCTGTCTATTTTCTTTTTGCCTTTCAAACCGACCGGACCCTAGCCGACCCGGCTAGTGCCATCTTGATCGATGTTCGTAGGACGGCTGTTCCCTAAAATTAAGGACGAAACCGTACTTCCTTTACACCGTAGTCAACCACTTAATGGAGATTCATCGATGATGCTCGCACCGGCATGCGACGGCTTGAGTGCTTTTCAGCAAGCTGAATATGAGGTTGACTTGCAAAGACCAGTTGTTGCTCTTGCTGAATTCACATGGGATGACGATTAGAAATTTTACCTTAGGCTTCGTTGATATCGCGAAAAATAACTTCTAATTTTTTTTTTGAATTTTTCGGCAATTAGTTTGCAAAAAATAAATTAGTTTAGGAAAACATTTTCTACACATAAAGAAAAGCTCCTTCAAAAGTGAGGAAAATGTTCTCCTCTTTTGAGAAGAGGAAAAGATTCTCCCTCATCTTTGCTCCTTCAATTTATTCACATTCACATTCATTTTCTTTTATATTATATTATATTTTTATTATTTTCCTCTTCTTTTTCCCTCCTCCTTCGTCCACCCGTGGCTCCTTCCTCTTTCCTCCTTCTTCCTCTGCCGACCGCGAACCTTGGCGACGGTCGGCAACCTAGCGATAGGCCATGATGCCTGCTAGTGAGCTCGTCCAAGGCCGGCGAGCTCAAGCCTTGCCGACCCTGTGGCGAGGTTGGAGGTCGCCACTCAACCGAGCCCAAAATCGCCGAGACTGGCAGAACCTCGAGCTCGCCTGCAGCCAGTTGCCGGTGGCCTGCCAAAACGAAAAGAAAAAGTAAATAATAAAAGGAAAAGATAAATAATTAAAAATTTTGATTTTTTTAAATGAAAATAAAATCATAAAACAAAAAATTATTGATATGAGTGCATGGAGCAAAATCAAATCCAATTTTCCATACCAAATGATGATTTTTTTTTTTGTATTTCATGCACACACCGAAAAATAATGGCATTTTCCTGGAAAATAGCTTTCTGGAACTTTTTTTTTTTGAAAAACATCATATTTGTCACGAAATAAACGGAGCCTTAGTTTCTATATTTTTCGCAAAAAAATGAGTAACTCATAAAATATTTTTTTTATAATATTTGATCACTTATAGCGCTTGAACTATTAATCAATGAAAAATTCTTTCATTATAGATGATAATTTATGTTCAAACATTTTCATAAATGATGAATTTTTTTTTCGTTCATT
This sequence comes from Rhodomyrtus psidioides, assembly GCA_021437785.1. Taxonomy (NCBI): domain Eukaryota; kingdom Viridiplantae; phylum Streptophyta; class Magnoliopsida; order Myrtales; family Myrtaceae; genus Rhodomyrtus; species Rhodomyrtus psidioides. The sequence continues at coordinate 1,407,945 of JAILYB010000077.1, read as the reverse complement.
CGTTTTTTAAACGATACAAACAATTGTTTTTGAAAAAATATTTTCAAATACTTCATCTCTGCAAAACAAATGAAACCTTAATCCCCAACACATTCCATGTTTCTCTAATTCATGTTTCAGACGATATGTGTATCAATTGAAATTGAATTACTTAATCGATCGACTCCTCGCATACATGTCAATCTCAAAGAGCGACAACATGGAATTCATTTTTATACCAAAAATGGACATCACGATTTTCCGGACTAAATTTTTCTTTATTGCTTGCATATTTCCCTTGAGAAATTTGTCTGATCCTTAAATGAAATCGCTCGCATTTGATCATTATTTTTTTTTATTATCGATGAACAAATAGTTGCATCTCCCTCCATATTTATTTCCTGGAATAATAGTAGCACAAATAAGATGACATCATCACTAAAGTTCCTTAGTCTCTTCCAATAGTATCAATCGGGCAGAAAACAAACTCCGATAACAACAAATCAAGTTTTCATTTTCTTGACTTTGTTCAGGGCGAAGGGGTGATACGACAAATCAAGGGCTTGCGTGGGGCTTGCGTGGTCATGACGTCATAGCGAGAGGAGCAAAAGCTGAAATGACTTTCATGATTATCTACAGCAGAAGCAACATGAGCCCCTGGAAAAATATAGGACGTGATAATATTTAATTAAATAAAAGATATTATCATTTTTTTTTGTTTGGAGAAATAGGGCATCATCATTTCATTTTGTCTCTGTTTATAGGTGGCCATTATTACCACTTCATCAGATTACTATTATTATTATTATTGTTTCTCCCTTATTATATCAGTTTCTCCTTTCTTTTCCTTGGCTGTGTTTTGCTTTGATTTGGCAGAGGCACGACCCGTGAAACCCTTTTTTTTTATTTTATTTTTTTTCACTTTTTACATGGATCGATCCGAATGATTTTCGGTGGAGAATTCCTATCCGGCGCGTTGGTTATCTAGCAATCTGCTTGAAATTAAAGCGTAGAAAATGAGAAAGAAAGAAAAAATACGTTTGGATGCACGCGTGAGTTGTAGTGAAAAAAAATCAAACATAGATGAATTACTAGACTTCTGATATATTATAATTGATCTGTAACTCTTTGATCTTGGGCTTGAATTTTGGTTCCCTTTTGATAATTTCCCCAACTAAATATATGAAATTTCTGTTTCGCTCTTAAGAACTGATATCTGATGCAATAATTGATTGGTGGCCCACTATCCATAAATTTTAGTGTTTGGTGATTGTATCAAGAAGAACTATTGTGATAAAAAGATTTTGGGTCACCTAGGTGCCCGATGTTGTTGTCGCAATCTTCGAAAGGCAACAAAATAAATATTCAAGTGGAGATATGTTAACGTAGAAAAATATCTGAATCAAAGGGGAGGGGACTTGTTGATAAAATTATAAATCCTTATTTCCAAGTGAATAAAGTATGAGATTTTCTAATATGGTAATCTCAAACCTATTCCCCAATTGATAAATTATATATCTTTGTGGGTTATATAAATCTGCTAAGTTGCCCACGATTGTTCACGTCACCATAACACTCCCATGTGTTTTATTTCGTGGCTAGTATGAAGAAATGTGGACCGGAGAAATGATTACTCATTCTCTGCATTGGAACATGGAACCATCATTTTCAAAATATAATAAATTTCATTTTCAAGCTCGTAAGAAAAGGAAAGAAAATAAACGGAGAAAGTGTGTGAAATTGGGTGTAACTATAATCAAAATGTTCATCATAAATTCAAATGTTAAAGCTCTCGAATAGTCAGAACAAAAATAAATTTATTACTGTATGATGACATATAATCAGAATAAAATCCACTCTTACATACTGTAATTTTTTTATATTAAAAGTTAGTAATGTGAAGAATACTTAAAACATCATTAATAGAAAGTCCTCTATAATAATAATAATAATAAGCAATTTTTTACGATTTTTGGCTGGTTTTGCATGATTGGAATTTAACAATGAAAACATTCTTACAACTTTTTTTCTTTAAAACACCCTTTCAATGTTTTCGATAAATGTTTTCAGTATACTACTTTTTGCTTGTTGATCATCACAGGATGCACTAAAGTTGTCGGATTTCAGAAGGTGTCGATCGACTGGAAATGCCACGGAAGTGGACATCACATCGGTTCGTTTCTAAACCCGTCCAAAGCTGCTGGTGCGTGGGTTTTGGGTCATAAGAAACATGGTGATGCACGGTTCGACGGAACCGTCGGTTCCGGTTCAGGAACCGGACCATAAAGGACCGGTTCCGGTTCCGGTTCGGAACCGTCCGGTTCCGGGCCGGTTCCGGTTCCGGAACCATTTTTATAATAAAATAAATTAATAAATTATTAATTAAAATTTATAATCAAATTGTACATTGTAAAAAAAAAATGAGGAATGGGCTTGAACTTAATGAATTATCATTAAGCGCCTACATATCTTCTTGGGGATAGAAGAATCAAAGCCCATATAGTTCTCTTACCTTTGGTAACCCCAACTTACCTCATCCTCAATCGTCGCTACCTGTTGTTGTGGTGGCGGTGGTATCTCCACAATCATCATCACTGAAGAAGTCGTGTTCTCGATCCAACTCTTGTTGTCGAAGCTTAGCCCTTGTCCAATCATCGACGCAAGCTTGAAACTCCACACTTTCTGGATTTAATCTTGAACGACGAGAGTCTAAAATTAATCCTCCAGCACTAAATGCTTGTTCAACTGCTACTGTCGAAGAAGGTGTCGCTAATATTTGTCTTGCAATGAGGGAGAGAACTGGATATTGAATTAAATGGTTCTTCCACCACTCAAGAATCTTGAAATCTGCTGCGCTGTGTTCGGAATCACTAAACTCAAAACAAATTATTAAATAGTTTTCTAATTCAGAAATACTACCTGTTGTCCCTTTTTGTTTTTTTGCCTACTCATGAAGATTTTATACCCTCTACTAAGTGAAATACTTGTATTGCTTGAGGAGACACTAGGCTGGACAGATTCACATCCACTATCATTTAAACCATATTTATTACAAAATTCATTATATAATTATACTATAACTTTTTTAACATCTACTTGTATACTATGAATATCTATTACTTCATTCAAATGTAAACATTCATAATAATAATCATTCAAATAATCTAATAAACCATCTAATTTAGTACGTGGATCGAAAACAATACCAACTAAATAGACAAGAGGAATGTTCAAGTAATAATGCAACCATTTTTCTCGCATTACTAAAATACTCGAAGCTAATTCAGTATCATGTTCACATTCATTAAAAATACCAGCAATGTTAATACACTCTATTAAAAATAAATGCGTAGTAGGATAATAAACACCAGATAAAATATTAGTAGCATCATTAAAAACCTTCAAAAAATCTAAATTTTTTTTGCAAACTTCCCAATGTTGCGGGAGCAAAGCAATATCGGGAACATTATTCGAAATAAAGGAACATAATAAATCTTTGTAATCAAAAGTTTGTAAAAGCATCTCGTAGGTAGAATTCTAACGAGTCGGAATATCTTTTGGAAACCTTCTTGCCCTTCTCCCATTTTTTTTACAATATTTTCCCCACTCTTTCATAAGTTGAGGACGGCTCCACAAATATCTAATTGCATTATTTATTGGCTGAAGAGATGTTGCAAGAACTCGTAAACCATCTTGAACACATAAATTTAAAACATGGCAAGCACATCTAATGTGAAAAAATTGTCCGCCAAAAGAGGGTTTACAAAGTTTTTCTAACTCAGGAATGGAAGCAGTATTTGCGGCGGCATTATCAAAACCAACTGAAAAAATTTTATCAATCAAATTAAATTCTTCTAAAACTTGCCTAATTAGTCTATAAATATTATGGGCCGTATGCCTTTCAGGAAAAACTCGAAATGCAAGAAGTCTTTTTTGAATAACCCAATCATCACCTACCCAATGGCACGTGATACCCATATAAGAATTAATATTCCAAGAATCAGTCCAAATATCACTACCTATATGTACACGTCCATTGAATTCTTTAAAAAATCTTAACAATTTCTTTTTTTGTTTTGTATAAACATGTTCAAGTTCGCGTTTAAGAGTATTTATTGAAACAGATGGTGCTTGCGGAGCTAACGCAGTGTTTACCAAATATCTAAAATTAGGATTTTCACCAGTATTAAACGGAGCATGCTCAAGGGCAACGTATTCAGCTAATGTTTCTTTGTAAAGTGCAGTAGTGAAACGAAATAAAGGATTAGCGTTAGGATTGACGAACCCAGGAATTTGTTGTTGGCTAGTGTCGATCCCCGCTTGCGTTGGATGTTTTTTTCGTCACATGCCGACGAATTGTTCCATAGCCATCTCCTTTACCAAGCTTGTATGTCTGCGGACAATATTTACAGCTTATATCAAACTTGCCTTCATTTTCATTCCACACTTTGTTAAAGTGTAGCCATAAATCGGATTCTCGGCTCTTTCGTCCCGGCTCCTTCGCTATCGACGATTCTTCGACACCACGAGGACGAAGACTTTCTTGCGTTGGGGCGTGCTCGACGTTGGGATTGGAAGCATCGTCGTCTTCCCAACATGCATATTCACGAGGATCATATTCATGAACGGGATAATCGGATTCTCTCATTTCGATCGGCATCGGGTTCTTTCCCTTTCTAGTATTTCTGCTTCCACTTGCCATTTTTTGAGAAAATTGATCGAAAAATTGAGACCAAATTTAGAGAGAATAGCAGATTGAGAGAATTTGAGAGATTGTGAGACTTGAGATTTGAGAGTATTAGAGAGAATTGAGAGAAATTGTGAGAAAAATACATAAGGATTGAGATATATTTATAGAGTTTATTTATTTATTTATTTATTTTTGGCCTTGGGGCCGTTGCAAATTGCAACGGCCGTTTGGGGAAAGAGCCGAACGGCTCTTTCCCGCGGAGGGGGGGCCCCGCCCCCTGAAAATTTTAGGGGGCGGGGCCCAATTTTTTTTTTAAACGGGTCGGAACCGCCGGTTCCGGGCCGGTTCCGAAAAAAGAGGAACCGGAACCGGCCCGTGAAGGTCCGGTTCCGGTTCGGAACCGCGGACCCGGTCAACGGGCCGGTTCCGGGCCGGTTCCGGGTCCGGGTCCAATTTGGCCATGTCTATTCGTACTTATGATCATGTCAACATTTGTCCGCTTAACATCCAAAGGCATGATACTTAAAAGGAAAAACTAGGGGTGAGCAACATGAACCGATCGGACTGAAAATCACGGACTGGACCAATAGATTTGGTTCAATTTCAGAGATCATTGGCTCAGTCTCCGGTTGTTCAAGGTGGAATCGGTGTCTGGACGGTTTGGCTCCCGGTTCTAGGAGGAATCGGATTGATGCAACGCCCATCCAGGCTGATAAATTTTTAATTTTTAATTTTATTTTCAAGAAAAAAAGGGGTTTGTGATCTGGACTCGATTGAGAAGACATCGAGTGATTTCGTTGGCTCAAGCCGATTTTTCTTAAATCTCGTATCAGGCCTTTGTCTTGGCTTGAATCTACTAGAAGTTGGGGGAGAGTGATGCTTTGAGTGTGCCCTGATGGAGGAGGCTTCTAATGGGAAAGTGGGGGAGACGACCCCGAAAGAGGTTGCAGAAATAGGGGTGTCCGTTGTTGATGGAGCCCCCACCCACCCGGTGGTCCGATCTGATCCCTAGTTCTGAAAATTGAGAATCGGCCTCATCGATTTGATCCTTGGTTCCTAAGGAAATTGGACTAATCCTGACCATGCTCATGCCTAGGAAAACTGACCAAAAGTCATACTGATACACTTTTATTAATTTAGTCCTAAACATTTTAATCGTTCAAATTGAATTCTAAACCTTTTCACATTTTGCAAATTTAGTCAATCAGGCAAATTCTATCCTGGCACGACCGGCATAGACGTAGATAATTTTTAATATTATTTTAATATTAATTATTTTTTTTCCTTCTCTTCCCCTCTTTACTTTTTTTCTTAGTTTCTTTTCTTTTTCATTTTTCCCTCCTCCAATCATTGAGGGGCCCCGTCAACCAAAAATAAGACACAAAAAGTAAAGAAGGGCAAGAAAAGAATAGGAAAAAAAATTCAAAAAACTATTATAATATTATTAAAAATTATCAACATCAACGTCAATCATGCCACGTCGGATATCCGGTGTCCACGTTAGCAATTTTCGGCTAAATTGGCTAGATGGCCTCAAGTTGCAAAACGTGAAAAAGGTTTAGAGTTCAATTGATACAATTAAAATGTTTGATATTAAATTGACAAAAGTGCAATAGACTTAGGATGTTTTGCACAATTTTTCCTATTTTAGGCTGGAGATCCATTGGAGTCAATGCCAGGGGATGCATTTAACCAATTTAAGATTTTAAGTATCTAACTGGCGTAGTCATAAACTAAATTAAATAGAGTGTGAAGTATTTCTATTTTCCCCTCAAGCATTTTTTGGATTCTCAATTTGGCCCGCAACTTCAATTTTTTCATGTCATCCCTTATTTCTCAAAATCGATTCAATGCATCCCTTAGCATTTTTGTTCATTCAGTCCTAAACCATTAAATTGTGCCAATTAAGTCCTAAATATTTTCACGTTTTGGCAATTGAGGCCATGCATTCAATTTTGGTCGAAAATCACTAATGTAGACGCAGAATACATGGCAAGGTCAACACTGACGTGAAAAGGTTTTTAAATAATATTTTTGAATTTTTTATTTTATTTTTTCTGTTCATTTTTTTGTCACAATTGTGGCCAGCGAGGACTAGTAAAACGTCCTTGGCTAGATCCAGGTGAGGGCCGACACCCTCGCCTAGACCACGTGAAGGCTGTGAGTCAGTGACACCTTCGTCCAAACCTGGCAAGGGCGTTGGGCCCTCACCCAGATCTAGGGAAGGGCCGTGACGCTCTCGCCCATACCAGGTGAGGGCATCACAACCCTCACCGGTCAATAGGTGAGGGTATCATCCCTCACTTGGAAATGGGCGAGGGCTTCCATACCATCGCCCCGACGAGGATCTTGGCTTTCTCCTGTGAAAAAATAGAAGAAAAAAGAAATATAAACAAAACTAAAATAAAATCAAGAAAACTAAAATATTAATCAAACTTGTCTACGTCAGTGCCGATTGTGCCACAGAACAGTTGGCTTCCACATTAGCGATATCCACAAAAAAGAAGAAGATCATATTGACTCAATTGACAAGATATAAAAAAAAAATTAGGATTCAATTGACACAGTCAAAAGGTTTAAGATTTAATTGATAAAAGTCCAATATGTTAGGGCTAATTCTTCTGTCTAAAATACGATCAAATGTCACGGACCGTGGTCAAATATCGAGGGAGAATTTCTCCATTAATTATGAGTTTTACCTTTTTCCACTTAATTTCCTTTTATTATCTCAACTCGCCCCTTGACCCGATGGTTTAGTTTTAACATACACCTGCCATCTTTTGAACTTTGTTGCTATGTTCCCTTGACATTAAGGCTCCATTTTTTTTTTTTGTGAAAAGTAAAAAGTTTTGAAAATTATTTTTTAAAATAAATCATTTGTATCACTTGAAATAATTAGCCAATGAAAAATATTTTCATTATCGATCACAATAAATATCTAAATATTTCCATGGACGATCACCTTTAGGTTCTGTCCTCTAGATGTGACAAATGGGTGGGTCCGGTCGGGTTTGGGTCGGGTCGAATATGGTCCGACCCATATTGACCCATATTTAATGACCCAAACCCGACTCGACCCGCGACTGACTCATACCCGACCCAACCCGTTTTGACCCATATTACCAAAACACAACATTTTTTTTAAAAAAATAATATTACTAAAATAGTTCCCGACCTCAGTCCCGGTCCCGACAACGGCCCCGGCCCCGGGACTCAGACCCGGGCTTGGCCCCGACCCTCGGCCCCCGGACCCTGGCTCGGCCCCGGCCCTGGGGACCCGGCCCCCGCCTCCTGCCCCGGCCTGGGGACCCGGCCCTGGCCCCAGGACTTGGCCTCGGGACTCGGACCCGGACCCGGCCCCGAACCCGGGACCCGGCCCCGGCCCCGGTCCCGGTCCGGGCCCTGTCCCGGTCCCGGTCCCGGCCCCGGTCCCGGTCCCGGTCCTGGCCCTGTCCCGGTCCCGGTCCGGGCCCCCGGACCCTGACCCGACCCCGGCCCTCGGTCCCCGGCCCCGGCCCCGGGACTTGGACCCGGCCCCCGGACCCGGACTAGGCCCCGGCCCCGGCCCCCTGCCCCGGCCTGGGGACCCGGACCCAGTCCCCGCCCCCGGACCCGGACCCGGACCAGTCCCGGTCCCCGGCCCCGGACCTGGCCCCGGCCCCCGGACCCGGACCTGGACCCAGCTCCCGGCCCCGGACTCGGCCTCGGACCCGGCCCCGAGACCCGAGACTCTGCCCCGGCCCCGGACGGGTCCCGGGACCCTGCTCGGACCCTGACCCGGGACCAGGCCCCCGGCCCCGGGACCCGACCCAGGCCCCGGACCTGGCCATGGCCCCGGCCCTGGACCAGGACCCAACCCCGGCCACGGCCCCGGACCCGGGACCCGGCCTCCTGCCTCGGATCGGGACCCGGCCTCGGCCCCGGGACCCGGCCTCCAGCCTCGGATCGGGACCCGGCCCCGGCCCCGGGACCCGAATCCTGACCCGGACGCGGACCCGGACCCGGTCCCGGCCCCGGCCCCGGACCCGATCCCGGCCCCCGGCCCAGGCCCCGGATTCGGTCCCGGCCCCGGATCCGGTCCCGGCCCCGGATCCGGTCCCGGCCCTGGCCCCGGCCCCGGTCCCGGCCCCTGACCTAGGACCCGGACCCAGACCAGGCCCCGGGACCGGGTCCTGGTCCCGAGATCATTTGTAACTTGTGGAATGATGTTGTCCTTATGAGTCGAAAGTGGGTCAATGTGGATTGAAAATTGATTTAAGTGTGACCCATTGTTAATCCATTTTTAGTGAACCTTTTAAAAGTTAGTGACCCATATTGCCACCTCTACTGTCCTCGCTCAACCATAAAAATTTTTTGTCATAAAAACTCTCAACTTTAGCAAACTCTTTTCTGTCTCATAACAAAATCTCAGCTTTAGGTCTAGTTTCAATTTCACAATATTTTTGTCTCATAAAAGATCACCAATTTTTACTTGAGCCCTAAATTTGCCTCCATTAAACCTTCGTCAAAGTCACCTTGTGATTTTGCGCTCTGTCTTCGATCTCTCTTGCTTAGGATTGTTTCATCTCTTGTGGTCGAATAGCTCTTGCTAGGAACGCTTGAATAGTTGTGTTCGGGAGTTTTCATTTCCCGATTGTCAATGAGAACTTTTGGACATAAGGTTAATGAGGGAAGAATTGTGACTCAAGTAAGAGTTTGTGGTTTATTACGAAACTGTAAAAAAATTTAGGCTAAAAATTGAGACTAGATGGTAAAATTTGAACAAGATCTAAAGTTAATATTTTTCATATGACAAAAAAAGTTTATGGTAGAATTGAGAAATGATCTAAGGTTAAGGGTTTTTTATTGCACGAAAGAAGTTTAGGGTTGAATTTGGACTTGACCAAAAGTTGAAGGTTTTTCACAAGATAAAAGATAAAATTTGAACAAGAGTTAAAATTGAAAATTTTCTAGGGTAGTAGGCCAATATTCACACGATTAGTTCACCGTTTTAAATAGTCATACTTGAACTGAAAGAATCCGAACTCCTTGAAATTCAGTTTTTTTTTTAAGAAAAAATTCATGGAAGTATAATTTACAAAAAGCATGATTTGTCTCGACCCAGGCGAAGGTAGATGATAGATCCGCCTTTGCCTGAGTTGCGCCAAAATGAAAAGGGCAAATCCACCCCCCCGCGAAGAGCAAATGGTAATTTCCCCATAGCTTGGTAACACTAGATCGATTAATTGGATGGCTCTAGACTAAAATTTATAAAAATTTAGGAGGTTTTTGTTTCGGAGAAAACTTCATGAAAAAATAAAATACTTTCTGAAAAATTATTTTAATTTTTTAGAAAGATGTTTTCCCCTTTTCATATAGGGAACTCGTTTTCCTAAATATAAGCGTGCATATTTTCTTTGATCGTAAATGATTTTCCGTTAACTAATCATTTTTAGAAAATCAGACACGTGAAGGTCCATAAAACTAATTCATTGAAACTTTTTTCACTCAGAACATACGTGCTCTTAAAATGCAAAATAAGGAGTGGCCTGTCTTCTCTCTCGATGACTTAGGTTCGAGGCCTGAGGTCTAGGTCAAGTCTCCATGGTCTTGAGTTCGAGGGCCAAGGTCTAAGGACCGAGCCCGAATGGCTCGAGTACACGAAGTATGTTTTGGGCGATAATGGAGGTTAAGTTGAATTCTAAAAAATGAATTCACGTTTTACAAAGTGTATATTCCCTTCTATATTCTAACCATAGACTTTTATCGATCCTAAAATCAATTTTTCGCTAACTCATTTTCCCAAGCGATGTGAAACTACGAAAAGTGTCTAGAATAATTTACATATATATATATATATATATGAGTTAGAACTATGATGATAATAATGGCAAACGTAATCGTACTCGAAATAATGTGTGTTTATAATCCTCTAGACAATAGGGAGAGAAAAAAGGAAAAAAAGGGAAGGAGCGGAAGAGGAGGAGAGAAGAGAGACAAAGCATCAAATCAAGGGGAATGATGGGTAGGCGTAGGTCTAATGGGATTGAAAAGGACAGTTCGAGCCATTGGGAAATGAAGTCCAAGGACTTGGACATTGGAATCATTCCCATTCATACATTCTTCGTTTCCTTCGATGAGTTCACTCGAATTTATATTCTTGCACCACGGGCATATCTAAATATTTTTTAGGAATGGATTTTCGATCGAAAAATAGATCTCACCCCTTCATCGTCAAAGCTTTAAAATTTTGCGGGTTACAATAATTTGTATATGAATTGCGAGAACATATAAAAAGTTATCACCGATTACAGTTCGAAAATTTCACCGTTTCAGTGATCTCTCGGATAAGCTTCCTAGAAGGGGTGGGGTGGGGGATGGGTTGGGGATCCGCCTCCTCTGGGTTTTTCTAATGAAGGATAAGAGAAGATTTTATCGAAAACGTGAGAAAGTATAGTCCGAACATTAACATAAGGCGAATAGCCTTCCGACCTCACTTTTCCAGCCTTTCGACCTCACATTTTCTTTCGGATTGTCGCTTCTAGATGTGATCCAAGCGGGTTCAAAGTGACTGAACCCTCAGCCATCTCGTACGGTGGCGTGGGGGTGGAATATGTCAGCCCTCAGGTGCTCTTTCATTATTCTTCCCGCTTAGAGCTGCTGACACTGCCTGCCCTCTCTCTCTCTCTCTCTCTCTCTCTCTCTCTCTCTCTCTCTTATCTTCTTCAATGGTGGGGGCTACTATTTTGCATACTTGAACTTAGTGTCAAAGTGGAACCAAATGAATCATGACCACCCCCCCTTTTGTGTGAGGTTGCATTGCAATGAGTAGTCGGTTAAAGAATTCCAAATCAACAAGGATCGAACCAATTACGTTTGACGAACTCGAATCCTGACTTCTCTCGACGCGAGCACCTAATTTGTTATTTCTCCTGTTGCCAAGCCGTGATATCAAAATACATGAACGGAATCGAATTCGTCGATTTTTATTTTTTATTTTTTTATTATTGATCTGTGCTGACCAACTAGTGTTGAAGGTAGGAGAGCGAAATTCACAAGGTCTTCAATGTTCTAATTGAATTGATCAAATGAAATTGCTAGTGCTAACTCTATATATACACACACATGTTAAATTAGTGTGTGCGTGTGTGTGTGTGTGAGAGTTAAGAAACATGATTTCTGGCCCGTCCCCCCTTGCTAATGCGGTAGTTATCCGAGAAAAAAATGATTTGTATCTTTAGAAGAAAATAACTTTCTGCTTAAATTAGAAAGTGCTAATCATTATTTCTTAATAACTCTGCTCACATTATTCGAATCTTTGGCAGTTGAGGAATGTGATTTGCCCTCGTGGGTGTCACTTCGACTCCTCTAAAGTTCAAATTGCATAGGTTTCCTCCAACATGTATACAGACGGGTTGTGTCCCTCTCTTTAATGTAACATCTCGTTTTCCGACTAGAACCCTTTACCTGGTGAGACAAGGTAAGACCACTGCTAATTGTTTCAGAAGATTTAACTATATTAAATGCAGGACTTTGGCCTAAGCCAAGATGGAATTATGTAAATCGAAAGGTAAATAGGGCCATGGAAAATTTAAATTCAGGCGTATCCTACACTGATATCTCGTGACATTTTGTTGATTCACTACCAACTGCTCTAAAAGTTTAAGTTATTAGACGAAGATGCTATTTAATATTTAAATATTCTAACACGCACGTCCACAGGGAGTTTTATTGGCGACAGGGACAGCCTAGTTCATGCATCTTCACAAACTTGTACGATTCTTGTTAAGGTAAAGAGTGGTGGAAGAAGGTATACTTTTAGACAAGCGACTTGTGTGTTTAGATTTAGTTTCGTAACCTTATTTTCCACTTTATAAAAAAATCAACATTGGGTACGTTAGTTATTTCTTACAACGGCAATGGACCTAATGAAAATCCAAATTGTGCATCGGTATGTCCAGAGTATTATTCTTTGACGCAAAATCAATATCATCATCGATACATACTAGGCCATACATTCAAGACGGTTTGTGCATATATTATGAACATCTTCTGCTAACGAGTGCTTTCGAAACACTTATTAAACATACTTAAAGAAACAATTCACTTTTCAAAGCAGCGATAACACATATTACAAGATAGCTAATGAAGTAGAAACTGGATAACTTTCTTAATTAAATTTGCTTAACAAAGTTTCCGGGGGTACTCGTTAACAAAGCTCACCCAAAAATCTTAGCAATAACGCGAAGCTGCAATCTTATCAAATTCCATATTGATTTAGATCATCCGCTCAGGATTCAACTTCGATCTATCGATTCACCGGTTTGACGGGTGTGTTTTGAGTCCGAAGTTTATACACTCAAAGAGGTGATTTCCTCATCATAAAATATGAAAGTCTAGGAAATATTGGGCTCAAATGGGGTATGCCAAATGATTGGGGACGACACCCAAAAAATCAAACGATCTTCCCTCCTCCAACTTTAGGTTTTGGGGACGTGATAAAGGCCATGAGATTTGGGCCCCTACAACCTAAAACAGATGATGGACTGTGCCTTAAAAGTCTCTGCCATTATTACCTTGTTTGCCATCACAAGTTACCTTTGATTGGTCTTTTTTTTTTTAATCTTCCAAGACAGCAATTATTTAGGGGGTATAATCATTCTTGAATTAGGGCGTCAGATGAATCCAAAGAGACATAATTTTCTGTGACCTTAAGTCCTTGGTTTGCCCTTCAAATGCACATGCAAAGCTAATTTCAGTGCGATCACAATCATGCTTTCTTCATTACATTGCAACCATTGTCTAAGCCGTTGACGTAGGGAATGCTTTTGCGGATGTGTTGCTGCTTTTGTGAAGAGCTACTAGTCAAGCAATTCGGCCCCCCCACGAAGCATGATGATCTTGGGCTTCGCCCATGGTTTTCACACTCGTGAAATGGCGTTGGCGACGACGGTCAGGCCGGTTTTGGTATCTGATTCGCTTTGGTTTGAATGAGAAGTCGAAACCACGTATGGATCGGACGTGAGTGACTGAGTTGGTTTGATGCGTAAGATATGATTGTTGGGGCTGATTCCTACTCCTCGTCGACAGAAAGGAACAGGGGCTGAGCGAGGGTCGTAGAGGACCCACCCCTGAGCCATCAGAAGGTTTTTTTATTGTTTGGGTCTTAATTTTTTTTGACAGTTTGGGCTTGAGCTTACGAATAACTGCTGGGGCTTTTTCTCTTGTAATTGAGAGTCGGTAATAGAGAGGTAGGATGTGTTAATTATAGTTGAATTCTCTGCTGGATGTAATCTTAGTTTAAGAGCGAACTACGATAAACCTTGTGTCTCTATTTCCTTTTCTCGTATTTGCTCTCTATTTCGTCGTATAATACCAACCTGCAAATTTGGTTTGGAGTTCAATGTTGTGCCCAAAGGGAATTATCCACTTGATGATTTTCATGGAACCAAAAACTTACTTTTCATCTACTTTTCTATTTTACGCTCATTTTCTGCACTTTAAGGCTGCGTTTGGTAACACTCCCTGAAAAGTATTTCTGTTCCAAAAGTATTACCGGAACACTTTTGGAACAGAAATACGTATGGTAAAAAAAAATGTTCCAAAAGTGTTCCGCGAAACACTTTTGAAGCCAAAAAAAGAAACGAAAAAAACTTATTTCTGTATTTTGGAACACTTTTTAGAAACAACTCGAGGGCACCGCCCTCGCCGCCAGTCGAATGACCAATGACCGACGGCCCCCGGTCGACGGTCGTTGCCGCCGCCGGTAGCCGTTGGCAGGTCGCCGCCGTCGATCGCCAGCGCCGCCGGTCGCCGCCGTCGATCGCCAGCGCCGCCGCTGCCGCCGCCGTCCCCGGTCGACGCCGCCGTCCCCGGTCGACGCTGCCGCCCCCGGTCGATGCCGCCGCCCCCGGTCAACGCCGCCGATCGACTCCGCCGGTGCCGATCACTGGTTGTCGCCAGTTGCTGTTCGCCGGTCGACGCTGCTGGTTGCCGGTCGCCATTCTCTGGTCGCCGCCTATCCTTCTTTTTGGCGAGAAAAGTGTTTTTTTTTTAATTTACTAAACGCGTTTCTGTTCCCAAAAATCGTAACCGGAAACAAAAACACAAAAAAATATTTCTGTTCCAAATATGTTCCCAGGAACAGAAACGTTATCAAACGCAGCATAAAACACTCTTTTTTGTGCGTGAAAAACCCATTTGTTATTTTGCTTTTGGCTTATTTTTGTACTTCTTTTTCTGCTCAGGGCCGATTTTTGAAAATTCCCAGGATTTTGCTACTATTTTTTTTTTTAATATTAGAGGACACCGACTACTTCTATTATCAATTTGCAAGATACTATGAAAATAGTTTTTCGTAAAAACTCATTTTTCCACTATTTACAGACTTTTTGTTTATTTCACATTGAATTTACGCTTCTTTTTTTTCCTATTCAAGATGTTCGTATCAGTTTTTTTTTTTTAAAAAAAAAAATCAGGTATCAGTTTTTCAGAGGCCCATTTTTGGACAATTCGAGAAATAAACAAATGAAGTAGTCATGTTGGTAAAGAATTATTGGGGATAGGACACTTAAACACCAGTAATCTCATGTTTGGGCTGTCCCCCTTGAGCTTCAATCTTACCCTACAAAAATGGCTTATTTCTCGTGCTCATCGTTTATCCCCCCGATTCGAAAGTCCACCCGATAAGAAAACCAATATAAATCGACAATAGATCTGACTAATGAAATTGTGCATATGGCTATGCGATGAGGTAATGATAAGAAACTAACATGTCTTTTCGAGGAACCCGCTTTATCTTGGTTGCGACGAATTGAAAGAAAAAATGAGAAATAAATTTAGGGCGGTGCTATTTTCACCTCCTAAATGACTATATCCAGCGCCATTTACACTAAGACCGCGTTTGATAGACGGGATATAACTCCAAATAGGGTATCTTATATCCTATCTGACATTTGGTGGAACTCGGATTTTAGATTTGCCCGGATATAGTCCGGATATAGCTCCGATAAAAAAATTCCACCTACGGGGTGGGATACATCCGGATAGGATAAGAATTTAAGAAAAAAAAAACATAAATGAAAATTGTGATAAAGAAACAAAGGGCAACACATTTGGACGAGAGATTGTTTGACCTCCATTGTCAAGCACCACTGGGCACCGAGCTCCACCATCACTCTATTGAAGTTATCACCGCCTACTCTAGAATCTTCAATGTGACTCTTCGTATTTTTGATAAGATGTCGAAGGACTGCTCAACTCCCGATGTGGTCTCTTTGGCGCACGTGATAAAGTGTCTTTATTGCTTTGTTGTTTTCAAGAGTCATCATTAGTTGTGTGTCTCGAGAGTCCTTTAGTATTCCGATGTGTAATTATGGAAATGTATCTAGACGTGTCCTTTCACGTTCCTAGAGTATGTCAAGAGTCATGTTTGATGCCTATATATAGGCGAGTCTTGTAATCTTTTCGGTAAGAAGATGCAAAGAGATTTCCAGCGCTTAAAATAGTTCATCTTCTTCCTTGAGAGATTCTCGTGCATGAGTCATATCAGAGCATACCCCTCTGTATTTCGACATTTAGTATCAAAGCATACCTCCGAGTTTCAAGAAGTGGTATCAAAGCTCAGTTGTTTGGGACCATATAGGAGCACGGTTGTTAGGGACCGTGAATCAAGTCTTCCGGAGTGTGATTCGTGAAGACGATGGTCAGGGACCATTGTTCGTGTGCAAGCGGTCGAGGACCATAGTACGTCGAAGTTCTGCCAGTGTACAATCAAGGACTGTGTTCGATTGGTCAGGGACCAAGGTGTCTTGGAGTAGTGCCGGGCATTATTTCCAGTCAGATGACAGAGATTTCAAATTCGACGAATGGCATTGAGAAGCTCAACAGTTCCAATTATAATAATTGGAGTACCCGTATGCAGTTTTACTTGCTGGGTCAAGACTTGTGGGATATCATTGGCGGTAGCAACACCACGGCACCCAGAGACGATGATGAGTAGAGGAGATGGAAGATCAAAGCGGGTAAGGCCCTTTATGCTCTTGCTGTAACTGTTGAAGATGACTTGTTGTAGCACGTAAAGAGTGCGCAGGCTCCCAAGGAGGCGTGGGATAACTTGGCAGCGTTATTTGCAAGGTCGAATGATGCCAAGTTGCAAAGGTTGGAGAACGAGCTGTTGTCAATGTCACAGCAAAATATGACGGTGAGTCAGTATTTCTCCAAAGTTAAGTCTATTTGTGACGAAATTTCAAAACTGGATCCGAATAATGCCATCTCAGAAACAAGAATGAGAAGGATTATTATTCACGAGTTGAAGCCGGAGTATAACGGTATTGTTACGGCTACTCGTGGATGGGCAACTCAACCGACGTTGACCGATCTGGAGAATATCCTGGCCAACCAAGAGGCTTTAGATAATCAAATATCTAAAGCCACGATCAAGGGAGACGAGAGTGTCCTCTTCAGTGAAAAGAGAGGGTTCAAGAGCCATAGGAGATTCGGTGCCAATAATAAAGATGGCAAGCTGGAGAAAAGCCATGTCGAAAGGCAATAACAACTAGCTCGTGGAGAATGGCAAAGGCATTCAGGAGAGACGAGTCTCCAACCAGGGGGAACTTGGCGGAGTTGTGACAAAAATGGCAATGACAAAAGACGTAAAGGACGTTGCTACGTCTGTGGCAATGAAGGTAATTTTGCCAGAGATTGTCGAGCCAAGAGAGCTGAAGGAAATGTTGCAGCATCATCGAAGAAGATCGATGGCGACGAGGAATGGGATTTCCATGCGTCAGTTGCGACGAAGGTGCAAGACGAGCTCGCTGCCTTGTCTATTGCCGAGATGAGAGATTCGACGGTTCTAGTCACTGTAAGTGATAAGTCGATTAATTATGATGCTGATTGGATTGTTGATTTAGGATGTTCGAATCATATGACTGGAGATCAAGGCAAGCTGTCGAACTTGCTTGATTATGCTGGTGGACGTGTTGTCATTACTGCAGACAATACGAGATTGCCAATTTCTCAAATTGGTAAGACGGTGATAACACCCTGATTCAATTCAGAGCAAGTCGAATTGAAAAATGTGTATATGTGCCGGGAATGAAGAAGAATTTGTTGTTTGTGTCCCAGCTCACAGCCTCGAGTAATTTTGTGGTGTTCGGTCCACGAGATGTTAAGGTGTACCGAAGCGTGAAGCCCACTAGTCGACCTATCATGGAGGGATGTCGATTGGAGTCCGTTTACGTGATGTTTTCTCAAATGACATACGTAAACAAAACCCGAAGAAATGATACACCTGACTTGTGGCATGCGCGGCTTGGGCATGTAAGTTATCACAAGTTGAAGATTATGGTGCAGAAGAATATGTTGAGGGGTCTTCCCTAGTTGGAAGTTCAAGAAGATGTGATTTGTGCCGGGTGCCAGTACGGAAAGGCACATCAGCTTCCTTATGAGGAATCATCGTTTAAAGCTCGTAGGCCTCTCGAGCTCATTCACTCGGATGTATTTGGTCCTATGAAGCAACCTTCCGTCGGTGGATCAAAGTACATGATCACTTTCATCGACGACTTCTCCAAGTATGTATGGGTTGATTTCATAAAGGATAAATCTGAGGCATTTATCAAATTTAGAGAGTTTAAGGAGAAGGTTGAAAGTGATGTAGGCAAGAAGATTCTTTGCCTTCGTACTGATAATGAAGGAGAATATACTTCTTCAAAGTTCACAAAGTATTTACGTGAGTGCAAGATACGTAGACAATATACTTGTCCGTATACACTACAGCAGAATGGAGTTGCCGAAAGGAAGAATCGGCATTTGACAGAGACATGCAAGAGCATGTTGCATGCGAAGAATGTCCCACTGAAGTTTTGGGCTGAGTGTATGAAGACGACGGCACACGTGATCAATAGATTACCGCAGTCAAGACTTGGATTTATGTCACCGTATGAAAAGTTGTAGAATCGTAAGCCTGTGGTAAGTCATTTCAGAGTTTTCAGATGTATATGTTATGTTTTTGTACCAGAACATCTTCGCAGCAAATTCGACTAGAAGGCGGTTCGATGTATTTTCATGGGATATGATGATCAATGAAAAGGGTGGAAGAGTTGTGATCCTACAATAGGGGAGTGTTATACTTCGAGGAATGTGGTGTTCGATGAATTGTCATCGTGGTGGTCACCTCAAGCTGTTGAATTGCCAAATTCACAATATTTCGACGAAGAGGTCGAAGAAAGGCGAAAAGAATTCGACAGGTTGATCCTTGTGGAAAATCCTGTTGAAAAAGATGTCGACAAGGATGTTGAAGCACAGTCACCAGGATCGACAAGTTCATCTGGTGAGCGTCAAATATCGACAGAAGAACTTCGACCAAGTCAAGTTGAAGAAATCGAAGAAGAGGAGCCTCAATTTCGGAGATTGAGGAGGCAAAGGAGGCCAAACCCCAAGTATGCCAATGCCGCATTGACTGAAGACATTGGTATGATCGAGCCATCGACGTATGAGGAAGCATCGAAGGGTGCATAATGGAGGAAGGCCATGGAAGAAGAAATCCTTGCATTAAAGAAGAATGAGACGTGGGACTTGGTACCGAAACCTGAAGAGGTACGTCCTATTTCTTGAAAATGGGTCTATAAACTCAAGACTCGGCCATATGGGTTGATAGAGAGGTATAAAGCACGTCTAGTGGCTCGAGGATTTTCGCAGAAGTATGTCGTCGATTATGAAGAAACCTTTAGCCCGGTGGCAAAGGTTACCACAGTTTGAGTTCTGTTAGCACTTGCAGCAAGCAAGTCGTGGAATTTGTGGCAAATGGATGTGAAGAATGCTTTCTTACATGGAGAACTCGACAGAGATATATACATGGAGCAACCGGATGGTTTCGAGAGTAAAACTCATCCAAGGTACGTTTGTAAGCTAAAGAAAGCATTGTATGGCTTGAAGCAAACCCCGAGAGCATGGTACGGCAAGATTGCAAAATTTTTGTTGAAAAGCGGTTATTTTGTAGCTCCAGCAGATTCGAGCCTGTTCGTGAAGGCAAAAGATGGAAAGATTGTAGCTATACTGGTTTATGTGGATGATCTCATCATTACCGGAGATGATGAAGATGAGATACATCGAATCAGAGCCAATCTCTCTATTCGGTTCCAGATGAAGGAGCTTAGAGAGCTGAAACACTTTATGGGACTCGAGATTGACAGGACAAAGGAGGGGTAATTCCTAAGTTAGCAGAAGTATGCACGAGATCTCTTGGAAAAATTCGGGATGCTCGATTGCAAGCATATAGCTACTCTGATGGATGAGAATGCAAAGCTATGTGCTGATGAAGGTCGAGAGCTAGAATGTTCAACCATGTACAGGCAACTGGTAGGTAGTCTAATTTACCGTACCATAACTCGACCTGATATTACTTTTGTAGTGGGAGTAGTGAGTCGATTCATGGAGAAGCCACGGAAGCTTCACTTGGATGCAGTCAAGTGTATCCTGAGGTATGTTAAGAAGACATTTGATTTTGGGCTTATGTATAAGAGAGAATCATCAAGTGAATTGGTCAGTCATTGCGATGCCGACTTTGCTAGAGATCGATACACACGGCGATCGGCTACTGGATACTCATTTAATCTTGGGTCAGCAGCAGTATCCTGGTGCAGTAAGAGACAGCTGATTGTGTCTCTATCGACGCAGAAGCTGAATATAGAGCAGCAGCAATGGCAGCTCAGGAGAGCACGTGGCTAGTGCAGTTATTGGATGATCTTCATCAATCGATAGACTATTCGACAACATTGTTTTGTGATAATCTATCCGCTATAAGCTTGGTAGAAAATCCAGTTTTCCATGCTAGGACAGAGCATGTTGAAGTACACTATCACTTTCTACGAGAGAAGGTCTTGCAGGGCGAGATCAAGATGGAGTACACCAAGACAGGTGATCAAGTTGCTGATGTCTTCACTAGGGGTGAGCAAATCGGACCGCCCGGACCGGGACTGCCTGGACCGGACCGGGACAGGTGGTTCGGTTTCCGGTTCTAGAGGGAGCGGTCCGGTTCCCGGTTCCAGGGTCCTAGAACCGGACCGCCCGGACCGGACTAATCGAAATTATTTTTATTTTTATTTTTTAAAAGTCACTCCACCACGAGTTCTCGGTTCTCAATGATACGAAGATTGCATTTGGCTGGTTACATTCTAAATACTAGCTTGCAACTAATAGCTGGTTCCGATGATGTGTTCAATGAAAAAGAGAAGGAGCAGGTGCTATTCTCACACAGCGAGAAGTTGGCAGTTTGCTTTGGGCTTATGAGCACCAAGTCCGGAACACCTTTGTACATAATGAAAAATCTAAGAAAATGTCCAGATTGTCATGCTGCTATAAAGATTGTCTCAGATATATATGAGGGGGAAATTGTTATAAGAGACGGCAGTTGGTTTCACCACTTCAAGCATGGATCCTGTTCTGGTTCTGACTATTGGTGAATCCTGACTACTTCAACTATAAAGTTTCCGAGATTGTTAGATCTTGAAACTCAGCCATAGATTTGCGTTAATGACCAAATTCAATTCCAGTGATAGATCTTCTGCAGAAATAGCAATGCTTGGATTATGTTACATTTGACTTCTCGAAATGTAGGAAACATATTCCTGCTTGGTTAGAGGTTCGAAAATCAATGGCCTGTTAAAGAAAGGTAGGGCTGCCATTAACATTGAAAAGGCCTGCCTTAGCCAAAAACTTCTGGTTTCGCACCATAATTATGAATTTGCAGATCATGTTCTGGTCTCAAATTAGATAACATGGCCAAACAATATGGATAAAAGAATTTAAAGTTAAGCATGTATATTCTACTTGTCCTAATTAATGATGACAACATTGCCTACATCTGACTATTGCTACATGGAGTTTCAGGGGTGCTCTCACACCAGCCATATTTTGCTATATCCGCATTGAGGCAACGTGTAAGTGGACTGATGGAGCTCGATAGCGAAAAATGCAATGATCCTGTCACATGAGAAATACCCTGCAGGCTGTCTGTCCGGTGTGGGGCACTGGCCTCAACTTTCACTTTAGACATGCTCAGTTCCCTGTCATGGATGGACTAAACCAGTTAATAGGTGCAGGAGGGGGAGAGCAAATGGAACCGCCCGAGAACCGGACTGGACCGGTGGTCCGGTTCTCGGTTCCAAAAAATTGAGAACCGGGATTACCGATCCGGTTCTCGGTTCTTGAGGGGAACCGGACTAGACCGGGAATCGATCACCCCTAGTCTTCACCAAAGGTCTTGGAGCTGCAAGGTTTGAACAGTTTCGAGCTTAGCTTGGTATGGTCGCGAGGACTATCCTCAGAGGGAGTAGTCGGTGAGGGGGAGTATTGAAGTTATCACCGCCTACTCTAGAATCTTCAATGTGTCTCTTCGTATTTTCGATAAGATGTCGAAGGACTATTCAGCTCCCGATGTGGTCTCTTCAGCGCACGTGATAAAGTGTCCTTATTGTCTTTATTGCTTTGTTATTTTCAAGAGTCATAATTAGTTGTGTGTCTCGAGAGTCCTTTAGTATTCCAATGTGTAATTATGGCTATGTATCTAGACGTGTCCCTTCACATTCCTAGAGCATATGTCAAGAGTTATGTTTGATGTCTATATATAGGCGAGTCTTGTATTCTTTTCAGTAAGAAGATGCAAAGAGATTTCCAGCGCTTAAAATAGTTCATCTTCTTCCTTAAGAGCTTCTCGTGCATGAGTCATATTAGATCATACCCCTCAGTATTTCAACATTTGGTATCAGAGCATACCTCCAAGTTTCAAGACACTCGACATCGCAATACCGGCCGACCAATGCCCATTTTGTCTGGCGCTCCCTTTATCCATCTAGACTAGTCGAACCCATCGGATCGATGTCCGGCACTCTAAACCTCAGATCTGGTCCCTAGGTTTGAAGCTGCCCTTTTGTCAAGGGAACATGAAGAGACGATCGACATCTTCTTTGGTTCCCATCTGACCAGGTCAGACGGAGGGGGGGTTATGTACGTTGGGTGTCAATTTTCTGGTTTGAGATGAAGACTGTCCAGTGCTTGCGACCTCAAATCTGAGCTTGGTAGCCTTAGGAGACCCTAGATGTGGGGTCGCTTGAGGCTGGGCCTCATCTTTGGCGGCAACCGCGAGCTTCCCTTGCATCAGCTGGTGGTCTTATTGGTAACTGCCTTGCCTTCTTCTGTTGGATTGAACAGCTTCAACGCAAAGGTCACGGTCCTCGTTGTGGAGCTCATAGAGCAGAGAACAATTGTTTCGAGAGTTTGGGATGGAAATGGAGATGGTAGTGGATCTGGCGAAATAGTGAAGAAGGCGTATCGGAAGGGGTGGTGAAATCTGGATATTACGAGGGATTGTGCCAAGCAAATGAGATTTTCAAAAAAGTTTAATCCTATCATGAATCGCACCAAACATGTGATTGAATTTTCTACAATTCGGCGGATATTTGACGGATTTGTAATCCCCCCATATCCTATCCTATCCTATCACAATCCAAATCTGCATGACCAAACGCAACTTAAAAAGACAAAATTATCCTTAATTTTTCAATTGCAATTTAAAGTGACGGCCCTATTTTTAATTTTAAACATTTCACATGCTTTGTTTTTTGGGCATATTAAAGAAAAAGTACATTCTCAGATATCCTATAATGGTTTACATGCTTCGTATAAAATTATCTCGTTGATTGCAAGGAAAAAAAATACATTCTTTAATATAGTATAGAATTGAAAAGTCTCTTCTCATCATTGATCTTACAACAACTTCTCTATTTTTTGTTTCTCTTATCTCAAAAGCCCACCAACTTGGTGAACTTTTTCTTTTCAAAATTCATTAGTCTGAAAAATATATGAAGTGGCATTATTTACTATATCAAAGAATTTATCTTTACTATATCAAGGAATTTTTTTCTCCATACTATATTGGCGAGATACTCTTACATAGATAATGTAAAACGTTAGAGAAACATTTAGGAATACACTAAAAATATTATGTACAATGAGGTATATTGTTATTTCTCGTAAACAGTTGATAGATCATATTAATTTTTGCCAACCTAAAGCAGTGACATTTTACTGGCATTTAAAAAAAATTCTTACTATATG
Source organism: Rhodomyrtus psidioides (assembly GCA_021437785.1). Lineage (NCBI taxonomy): Eukaryota > Viridiplantae > Streptophyta > Magnoliopsida > Myrtales > Myrtaceae > Rhodomyrtus > Rhodomyrtus psidioides. Next base: position 1,384,184 of record JAILYB010000077.1, on the reverse strand, counting down.
CAATGTTTTGAATTAATTAAGTTTTATCTACTTAGCAATTTGTCCGTAAATGCGATCGACAACGCATAAATGAACTAGATTTCTTGAAAATTTCTCTTTTCAAAAAAATAAAATTTTATGAAAATAATATATAACAATAAAATAACATAGTGCCTTTAATATACATGAAAATTCTACAATAAATAGAAAACAAAAATACGACATTCTTAATTATGGAAAGTAGATCCTATATGGAGCAAGAAAACTCAAAAAAAGGAATGTAAATAAATCTAATTACCAATTTGAATTTCAATTGGGCCACAAAAAAAGATTTGAATTTCAATTGAATAATAAAGGGCAATTTTGTCTTTTTGACGGAAATTGGTTGGACCTAGTCATATAGGGGGTAAAAATAGCGTTGCCTATAAATTTATTGGGATGGCCCAAAAAAATAAAAATCTTTCTAAGCAGGTTAATCACAATTTCAAGAAATTTATTGGATGGCCACTGTATCATGTGGTCCTTAACGGACCGTCCAACATGCAAAGCGGAAGATGGCCCCAAAAAAAAAAAATTGTCATAAAGAGAAAGAGAGAAAATCTCATTAAGTGTAAGGGTACCAAATTGGGCCTCATATTTAACTGGCCCGACACAACCAGTTGTGGGAATCAAGAAGCGTACTTTTGAGAGGGACAATTAGGCATCGACCAAGATATTGCTGGATTGGATGAGCTAAATCAAATAATGAATATGATATTCGTTTAATTCAAAGTTAATATTGATCAAACTACAAGCTACGGATTGACTATTTTAATTTGACCAATCACGAACAGTCGGGAGAATTAGTTCTTAAACTTTAAATTTATTTAATGTGATCCATAGAATTTTCATACATGTCCAATTTAATACCTGAACTGTATGAAAATGTTCAACATCATCCTTCCGTTTATATAAGTTAGGAGAAAACATTGAACATTTTATAATAAATTTCAGGAAATACATTTTAATTGAAAAATATTGTGCGCGATACATCTGTACGCAGAAATTATAGATATGAAGAATCTTTTGGGTCTTCCAATATTAATAGGTTGATTGTTTTGCTACTCTATCTTGCAAAAGTTAAAAAAAAAAAACAAAACAAAAGACCTCTCAGAGATATTTCTTGTATCCGAAAGAGAGTACTTGGGTTTTCCCAATAACGAAAAAGTTGTATCATGCCTGAATCTAACTGGGTTTGCAATGAGCCATGTTTGGTTGTTTGGATTTTTTTAGTTAGTAAAGGACTAGATAGGATAAAATATAAAATGTAGAGATTTTGTTATATCATATCCACTTATTGGTGAATTGCAGTAATAAAACTCGATATTTGCACATTATGACATATCAGTGTAAATGAACCTAAAATTTTCACAAATGGAGATGGTAAGAATATTTCACAACATCATGCCTACTTCAATTTTATTTGCTTATTTTTTACTCTCTCTTTTTGAATTCTTATTATTTTATTTCCTTTTTCCCCTTCATCATTATGTAATAAAATTTTATAAAACAGTAAACTATACTAATTACCAAAAATAATTAAAATATCTAATAAATATAATTACTATATGTATATTTAGATATTGAATTTATATTATTATATATAAAGAAATTGATATATGTATTATATCATTTGAACAAATCTCACTTAGAAAAGAAATAAGTGGTACATTTATCATTTCAAATGTAGTTAATTTCTTTTCATCTATCTCACTTTATTAAAATTTTTTGCAATTAAAGTATTACTATTTTAGGATTTTTGAATAGATTATTCATTACATGAATAGATTTCACTTGATTTTAACGGCTTAGAATCAAATCGTTAATTGAAAAAAGATAAAATTGAAAAATAATTTCAATTCCCACTGTTAAATATATGTGTTACATGAAGTTATTGTTAATTAAATAAAAATTCATTTTATTCGAATAATTTGATTTACTAAAATAAAGAAAAACACATCAAACAAATAAATTTACTTAGTTTGAGAAATAAATAATAGCTAATTCATAACATGATTTGTTGGAAATTCCTATCGATTATAAGGAGACTAATGGTATAAATAACTCATGTTACATTAATATTGCAAGAATGTTGATTTTTATCTCAAACTTGCAATTAAATCTTTAAACAAAAGAAGACTAAATTGTAATCTAGTTAGAACAGGGACCATTTGTATTTTACTTATTCATTTTTCTTTTAATTTTTTAATGAACTTGTCTCATATGTAGCTTTCGTCAACAATAAACTACTGTTATTGATATATGTCACTTGTTTAGGAAACTTAATAATATAACGTATTTTTTTCTCTCGCATATTCTTCTACAAATTTATACAAACATTACCTTGAAATTCTTTTAAGACACATGGAGATGACGTGGCGTCCACCAAGCCCCACATCAGAAAAACCTTGAAAAAAAAATAAAAGATAAACATGGTAAAAGAAAACAATGGATAAGAAAGAGAAAAATAAAAATTCGAGAAATTTTCAGAATTTGATTCGCTTCCTATTTTTTGTTTTCCTCACCCATCTTCTTGCAGGACCCGATCTAGATTTGTTAAATGGGTGGGTTAGGTGATGCGGGAGCATTCGATGACGTCACTAATGATATATCCGAAATTAATGTGCAATCCTTGATTCCACCCATAAATTCTGCACAATTATTAATTGTTCAGGCCAAAGCTGAATTTGGTCACAACTTGCTTCAGTGGATCGACTCAACGTAAAGTCTGAAGGCGCTGCTCAGAAAATGGGAAGGTCAGATGATGCAGTTCAGCCTCAGATGTTGTTCGCTTCAGTCTCAGATGATGCGATACAAGCACAGAAGATAACGCGCTCAGACGATAGCTCGTTCAGAAGATGGCACAATCTTAATGTGACTTTCCTAATTAGTTACTGACTTGAAGGCCAATCAAATATATATCCATGTAAGGCTGTCTAGAGATATTTATGCAGATTCGAAATATCTTTTAGGGATGATATTTGATATGCTAGGCTGGCGGACGAGATTATCTTGTTTCTTTTTCCGTATTTGAATATGTTTAGAATTATTTGCTTCCTTTTCTTTACGTTATCTTCGTCCCTCTATTTAAAGGAGGAGTATTCTCTATTGTAAGACGAGACGACGTTGATTATTGATGAATATGAATTCCTTTTGAGTGTTGAGTTATACACTTCGGCATCTTTATCTTGGAGAGTGGATACTTCTCGGTGGTGAGCCAAAAAGCCCTTTATCCTTGGTTGGTGGCGTAGCCTTTAGACCTTGGTGGTGAGCTTTCTATCAATCCCGATTTTCTTCCTTGGCTGGTGATATCTTTAGGCCTTGGTAGTGATCGTTTTATCCTTCATTTTGTATTGTTGGCTAGTGATATCTTTACGCCTACGATATAACTCGAATTCATTCATTATTTTCACTTACCATCCACCCACATTATCCCATAATTCCGCAAATACCGCCCTTCAATTCACCCCTTTGCATTTGTTCGCGACACTTTGTGTTTCGAGACATCTATCCTACGGAATCACTTGCCCACGCATGCATCAAGTTGGTATTAGAGCTTAAGGTTGAATTCTTTTGAGTGATTCCTTTTCTGCTATCAATATCTTTCTACCATGAGAGATGGTAACGTTCCAAGAGGCTTGACTTTGGAGCAAGCTCACAATGAAAGGCGCGATCGAGCAATCAACACTTTGCAGCAACAGATGGAGCGAGTTCTCACCTTATTGGAGAACCAACCGAGATAAGACCCGCCGCCTTGAGAGCCTCGCAATCGTCACCGGCGCCATGACGATCCTCGTTCAAATTTCGATGATGAATCCAGCAACACCGAAGGTAACTCTAGCGACTTGGATTATCGAACTAGGAGGAGAAGAGGAAGGCACGACAACGATCGTGACGTGAAAGTAGAGGTACCAGAGTTTGAAGGTAGCCTTAATCCTGATGATTTTATTGATTGGCTGCATACTGTAGAACGAGTATTTGAATTTAAATCTTACTCGGATGAAAAGCGATACAAGGTTGGTGTTCTTAAGTTTAAAAAGTATGCGTCCTTATGGTAGGAGAATCTGAAAATTCAAAGAGTCCGGGATGGAAAAAGAAAAGTCCGTTCGTGGGAAAAACTTAAGAAGTTGATGAAGAAGAGATTCTTGCCTACGAATTATAAGTAAGATTTATTCTTGAAATTGAATTCTCTCAAACAATACGGAATGAGCGTAGAAGAATATATCTGGGAGTTTGAGCAACTCATGATAAGGTGCGACGTTCTAGAATCGCAAGAACAAACCATAGCTCGTTTCTTTGGTGGCTTGAATAAAGATATTACTGATTTGATTGAACTTCAACCTTATTGGTCGTTTGAAGATGTGTGCAAACTAGCCATGAAGGTTGAAAAGCAAGTAAAGAACAAGAGGTTTTCTTCCAAGACCTCGACAAAGGGGACATCCTTTTTCAAGGGTGCTTCTTCTGGGAAGGTTGGGAGTTTGTCGGCTAAAGACAAAGATAAAGCGAAGGCGACAGAGCCCGTCAAAGAGCTGAACAAGAAGCCCGATGGAGATAGTCGAAAGTGCTTTAAATGCCTTGGCTATGAGCATTTTTAGGCAAATTGTCCTAACCGAAGAGTTATGACTCTTAAAGAAGCTGAGAAGATCGAGTTGGAGATTCAAGAGGAAGATGATGAATCTAATCACAAAGATTCTTCATCTGAGGAACAAGAAGAGCTAGTGGAGGAAGCCGACAATGGTGATTGTCTAGTTATCCGGAGAGCCTTACACTCCAACGCTACCTCAGAAGATGATGAGCAAAGAGAAAATATCTTCCACACCCGTTGCACCATTAACGGGAAGGTGTGTTCCATGATCGTTGATGGAGGAAGCTGCACCAATGTTGCCTCGACAACTTTGGTCGATAAATTGAAGTTTCCCACTACCAAACATCTTCAACTGTACAAACTCCAATGGCCTAGCAAGGGAAGTGATCTTAAGGTAACTAAACGAGCCTTGATTTCATTTTCTATCGGTAAAAGTTATCAAGATCAGATCTTGTAGGATGTTATTCCCATGGATGCATGCCACTTGCTATTGGGAAGACCCTGGCTGTATGATAGGAATGTAATGCATGATGATCATAAAAACACATATTCATTTTACAAGGATCAGAAACGCATTATTCTTGTTCCCTGAAGTCCACTCTTTATACCAAAAAAACAACCTGGGGATGGAAACACTAGAAAGGAGAGCCTATTCTTGAATGAAACTCGGGTTGAGAGACCCATTAGCAAATAAAAGAATGTATATGCTTTTCTCATGATTGAGAAAAAGAGTGAGGTTGAGAAACCCTTGCACCCAAAAACGCGTTCCTTTTTGAAAGAATTTGCAGATATATTTCCGGAGGAGCTACCGGCTGTATTACCTCCGTTGAGTGGAATTGAACATCATATTGATTTGTTGCTCGGAGCTTTTCTACCAAACAAAGCAGCTTACCGATGTAATCCTGAAGAAACAAAAGAGTTGCAACGGCAAGTTAATGAGCTTATTGAGAAGGGGTATGTTCGAGAAAGTATGAGCCCATGTTCTGTTCCAGCTCTACTTGTGCCAAAGAAAGATGATTCATTCAGAATGTGCGTGGATAGCCGAGTCACCAACAATATCACCATTAAGTATAGGTACCTTATACCTAGACTTGATGATATGCTTGATGAATTATGTGGTTCAACTGTGTTTTTGAAGATAGATTTGCGAAGTGGCTATCACCAGATTCGAATGCGGGAAGGTGATGAATGGAAAACAGCCTTTAAGACGAAAGGATGACTCTATGAGTGGCTGGTTATGCCATTCGGACTATCTAATGCTCCGAGTACATTCATGAGGCTTATGAATGAGGTCCTTCATCTTTTTATAGGTCACTTTGTTGTTGTATACTTTGATGATATTCTTGTGTACAGCAATTACAATAGCTCAGAACTTGCATGTGAACATATTGCTTATGATATAAAGTTACTATGCGATAACTCAGAACTTGCAATTTAACACATGCTAAGATCACAACGATTTTAACATGCTCCAGTTAACCTGTTTTGGCAGACGTGTTGCCAAACATACATATTAATAAAATGCTCATAGTAAGGAACTTGTTCATCTGTTCAACTTAGGAAACAAATTATATTTCTTTTCAGATCTTGTTCCTGCTGAATATAGTGAAAGTATATTTTCCAAGTTTCATCTTTTCAGCTTTTGAAAACCTGTGTGAATATCCCGTTTGTGTGTGTTCTCACATAACTGTTGTACCTGAAACAACTTATCATTCACAGAATATGATATTATATCCACAGAGATAAATGTCTTCAATAAGTATCTCATATCCTGTTTGTGTGTGTTCTCACATAACTGTTGTACCTAAAACAACTTATCTCCCACAGAATATGATATTATATCCACAAAGATAAATGTCTTCAATAAGTATCTCCTGTGTGGATTTGTTCCTACATATGCAATCATCATGACTTATTGTCATAAGTCACATTAGTATATCATGTCTCCCCCTGTTTTTGATGACTTAACTTTTGTGTAACTTTCTCCCCCTTTTTGTCATCAGCACAAAAGGGTAAGTGAATGACCAACAGGATCAAACACATAGATGGAGTAATACTTCCCCTGAACATATGATTTATCTAGTAAAACATATAGAGTAGCATAAATACTCCCCTTGAATAATTGAACATTAAATAACAGGGTTGAGGAAAGTACTGAAATAAATCCAAACAACATTCAAAATATTCAAAGTACAGTACCAATCAATCAAAGTTGTGAATCGAGCAAGCCAAAAATAAAAAAGATGAAAAATATTTGAAAGAATCTTTTTAGTCTCTTTGTTGAGGCTGAGAGGTGGATGGTGTAGAGGTTTATTGGGCGCATCGTTGGAAGAGAAATATGAATGACTGAAGCGAGCTTTATTTAAGAGATACTATGGGTAGTTTCAGAGATTTTAGGAAGATTCAGCATAGAGCTAGAGAGCAACAGATTTGGTCATTTCAGCAATCTGCAGTTTGATTTCATCTTCCACCTGATTCAATTTCTTTGTGGTCTCTTCAATCATCAGACAAGTAAGATGGCATTTCTTCCCTTTGTCATCACATAGGTTTATACTTTTTAGACTCATTTCTTCTTTGAACTGAGATAAAATGATAGTGAAGTCTGAGCGAAATTTTCACAAGTTATCTTTGCATTCGCCCTGTTTGAATAGAATATCCCATATCTTATCTGAGTCTGAGATATCTTCCCTTTTGTCCTTTTTCCAGCAATCATAAGTCAGTTCTTGATCCCTATCACACTTTTGTTGCTGTATTTCTGCATCTATTTCATCACTCATCTGTAAAGATAATTTTTCAAGGACATACATACCCGATAGAATATAACTAGGATCAAGTTGATTCTCTTGGACAAGCCATCGTGCATATTCTGCTCTTGCCATTTCCTGCTCGTTTTCCTTACAGAATCTTATGAGATATGGAATCTTGAAATCATTTATCAGTAGAGCAGTTCTGAACTGAACATCCATTTATTTGTGTTGGATCTAGCAATATCACCTAAGGAGGGGAATATGTGATTCTGAATATAATTGAAATTTCTTGCGGAATAAAAAATAATTCAGTGTACGATTAGAATCATGAACAGTATAACAGTGTAGAGTAGAGAATAAGATTTTGGGTAGAGAATATTGTACACGACGATTATAGTGGTTCGGCTTAGATCAAGCTTATATCCACTCTCCCACGATGACAGCCGATCGGCTGGATTTCACTATGAAAAATCACGAGAATTACAAATACTCAATCACTTGATTTTTCTCTCTCTCAGATTTTCACAATGAATAAGATTTTGGGTACACATAATATTTTCAGATAGAACTCAGATTATGCTTGCACTTTGGATTGTTGTTCTCCCTCCTACTTTTTAGTCCATCATGGTTCTTCTTTTATACTCCCCTGCCTCCGAACTAGCCGTTGGATTCCCAGCCAAGGGATCGCTCTTCAATCCTTGATTGGACGTCATCAATCGTGATTGAACGAGACTGTATCTTCAGAAGATATGTAGACCGTTGAGTAAGATATTGAACCCTTCTGATTCAGTCATCCATACAACTGAATCTCCAGCTTCCATAAGTGTGATAAGTCTGAGTTGGTTCCCAAAGGAATATTCCTTAGAAGATGATATCCCATTGTAGAAAGTCCCTTGATTGATTGGAAGGGATATTAGGGCATTCGAATATCACAAGCTTTCCATAGGAATCTTGCCTTGATCGAAAACCTGCCATAAGTGGGTCTTCACGTTTTGCAAATACAGAAACTGATCTTTCTCGGGTTTCGTCTTAGAACAGATTTGTTTCTTATTAGATCAGTTGACACAGAATAGTAATACGGAGATTTGATGCGATCCATCCGTCATTGTTTAGATCGTCAGAAGCACTTCCATCTGACCCTCAGTCAGAAGCACTCCATCTGACCTCGTCAGAAGCACTTCCATCTGACCTTTCGTCAGAAGCACTTCCATCTGATCCTTCGTTCATGCGACAGAATTAAATCCACTCAACATGCTGCTTACACATTCTTTCTGCATCACATAACGTTATACAATTTTTTACGATAGTTTTGTCAGAATCAAAATATAGGAGAATTTTCACAACAATCTCCCCCTTTTTGATGGTGATAAAACTACTCTTATTGCAAATACATATATGTGAATTTAAAGTTTTTAAACAGTGATATAAACGAGTAATCATCCGATTTGCTCCTGCAGGTAATCATCATTAGAGATCCTATACTAAAAATAAGCTCTTCTCCCCATAATGAGAGTATAAACAGCGTATAGATATCTCTGCTCAAGATGATATCAATCCCTGCACAAATAGATTCTTCTCCCCCTTTTTGTCAACATCAGAAAGAGTGTATAAAGCAAATAAAAATTGAATCGGGTCAATTTTAAACAAAATAGAGTAAAGGTTGTATCATAGCAAAGAGTAACTTTTTACCAAATAAAATATAAAATTAAGAAGATGTTGGTGGAGGCATTTTTGAAGAAGAGTGATGATCTTCAGGCTCGTTATCAGCCTCCACTGGGGAAGGTCCTTCATAGCTTCTTTCCATTCTCTGAGCATGGCTTCTAACAGCTTGAGATGAAGGCAGTTTTGAAGCTGTTCTGTCAGTTCTGACCAGTGTGTAGGTAGGCATGTTGGCGACCTCGGCACAAAACATTCTGCCATATAGATCAATTGACTTCTCCAATTTGGTCACCTGACCAGTCATACCCTGCAACTGCCTATCGATCTTCTCTTCAAAAATTTACAGTTTCTAATCAAGCCTTGTTTCCATAGCAGCCAGAGTCTGAAGAAGAATATGTTGAAGATTCTCAAAATGTCCTTGAAGTTCTACCTATGGTTCTGGAGGAGCAGGTTCTTGAGATGAGGTGTCAATCCCTTTTTATAGCTAAATTCTCCTTCTCAGTTTGTGCTTTGGGAAAAGCTTGAGAGGCAAACACTTCAGTGATAAAGACATCAGATGTTGCAGGCATGGGCTCCCCCTGAGTTATAGCCTTCTTCCCTTTATCTCTTAAGCTGGGCGCAAATTCTACATCTTCATCAATGTCCATAGGTATGGATTGAGCACTTGACAGTTGATCTTCTCGTGCAATGTCTGATGCCAAGCTTGGAGCAGTTCTGTGGATTGTGAGTCTGGTGGAGGATATAGAATATGCCTCAATGTTATCTGGCTCTGCCTCCTGCTCTTCTGAGATCAGCTAAGCTAGGACTTGTGCTAACATCTGTTCATGATTAAAATTGACAAGAGCATTATCATACTCTATCTCATCCACATTTCTGTCAGCATCCTCCTCTGTCCACATTGTGAAGAACTCTTCCTCATAAGATCACAAGGATATACAACCTTTTCTTTTGGTTGTGTTTCTGTTTCATCTCCTCATTCCTCATTCCTTTCAGCACTTTGATCCCCAGATTCACCTTCTTCATCTGATCCACCTCGAGATTTTTAGCTTCAGAGTCATACTCCCATGTTTCTTCTTCACTTGCCTCTGAGTCCTTATCAGTTGAGCTGTCTTTTTGTTGTCCCTTGACAGCCATAACTTTTCTCCTCTTTGGAGATTTCTGCTTGGACTCATCCTCGAAATCCACAATGACTGGTTCATTGTTCTTTGTCCTCCATCCAACAGGAGTCATCTTGTATCCCATCTTTGTCACCATAGTTTCACCAGCAGTCATCAGAGGGATTTCTTGTTTGATAAATGCGTTCAATCCACCAATCTTGCAATGATCTATTATTCTATAGATCAAAGCAGCATATGGTAGTTGTCCTTTTGGCTTGAGAACAGACCTGTACATGTGTAATAGGACTGTGTGAGCAAAAGAGATCCTCTTTCCTGTCAGGATTCCACACAACAGTTTTGCCTCATACTTCGAGATGTCTGTTTTAGAGGCTGCCTTAGGTCTAAGACATTCAATGATCACATTGTGCATCATGATGTGTTTTAAGGGGAAGTCATTGTAGGCAATATGTGACTTTGATTCCCTTGAGAAGCTTGATTTGCCAATTAGGAAGCAAAAGGCTTCTTCTGCAGTGACATCTAGAGGTATGAAATCTCTCTTTCTGGTTCCCATGATAGATGCCAATTCATCAACAGTCATAATATACTGCTTTCTTTTCATCGTGAAAGCCAAGGAGTTGAAGTTGACAAACTGAAGATTTGAGTAGAAGTAGGCTACCAGATCAGGAAAGGTATAGCCCATATACGTTATGAATTGATCTATCTTCACCTTTTGTAGATGCTTCCTCAGATAAATGCCGTTACTATCAAAGTACTTTAACTCAAACACCCTGTGAGGTATAACACCTCTCTGTTTCATGAATTCAAACTTGTCTTTGTGAGCCTGATTCTGAAACATGAGATCAGGAAAGCTTTTATCCACATTAAACCCGATATTCTTCACAAAATCATTGAACAGAATGTCATCATCATCTTCAACCTTTGCCCTAGTTCCGCCAGGTCTTATCGGGGATGATTTTCTTGACTTCGAACTAGGCTCTGCCATTTTCCCTTTTCCTTTTCTAGATGCCGACTCAGGTTTTTCTACAGCAATTGGATCAACTATTTTTCCAGGTAAACTAATAAACTCGAGCAATTCGCCTTCACTTTCGAACTGATGAGCATTCAACAATCTTCTAAGTTCATTGCTAGAATCCCTTGCTTCCTTAATACTATCGTACATTGGCTTAATAGAATGTGCCATTGCTTCTTTTCCTTCAAAAGCAGATAGAGACAAACCTTTTGCCAATCGGAATGTCTCACACTGTTCATTGATTTGGGTTTCCGTAGGTTCAGCGCTGCTTGCAGTTGAGGCGGAAAACTTTCTCTTCAACTGAGGAGTCTTCTTCGAATCAGAGGCTGATTTTGGAGCCATTGATACGTAGAAAGTTTGAAACTTTGGATGAACGAGTGTTGTTTTGAGGAAGAAATTGAGAGCGAGAGATCTTGAATACTGTTTTAGGGTTTCGATTTGAGAGAGATTTGAAAGTGAGATAACAGAGGTGACGGTTCGGTGTTTTATAAAAGATGCGGTTATTTTTGGAAATAAAATCAATAAAAGAAAATTCCGATCTTCTAAAAAGAAATAAAAGAATTTCTTTAACAAATCAATTAATCACTGTCAATTAGATATTCGGAGATATATATTCATATGAGAAACTTACTTTAAAGAGAATTTTAAGAGTTAACTAACCTTGATTTATGAACTTTTCCAAAAAGATGTAAATTTATTCTTATGCGCCTTTTAGCGTTCCTTCTGACGTTCCTTTTGACGCTCCTTCTGACGTTCCTTCTGACGCTCCTTCTGGCATTCCTTCTGACGCTCCTTCTGACGCTCCTTCTGACGCTCTTTCTGGCGTTCCTTCCGACGCTCCTTCTGACGTTCCTTCTGATTCTCCTTCTGACTATCCATGTTCTAAAATATACTTAAGAAGGAGGGTTAATGATGGATAATTCATTTCTAATAAAATTAAAAGTCTGCTTATCCAAAGGTTTAGTGAAAATATCTGCAAGTTGATTTTTCGTATCAATGTATTGAATGTTAACATCACCATTCTGAACATGATCACGTATGAAGTGCTGCTTGATCTCAATGTGCTTTGTTCTTGAGTGAAGTATGTGATTTTTTGTAAAATTTATGGCACTTGTATTGTCACAAAGGATTTCCACAATTGATTCTTCAACACCATAATCTTTGAGCTGCTGTTTTAGCCAAAGTATTTGAGCACAGCAACTTCCAAGAGATACGTATTTTGCTTTAGCTGTACTAAGTGCCACTGTATTTTGCTTCTTGGAATACCATTAGACAAGCATGTTTCCCATGAGCTGACAAGTTCCAGATGTACTTTTCCTATCAATTTTGCAACCTGCAAGATCTGCATCTGAATATCCATTTAGTATAAAATCAGAAGATTTAGAGTACCACAAACCATAGTTGGGATACGTCCCAATGTATTTGATTATTCTTTTGACGGCTGATAGGTGTGATTCTCTTGGGCTTGATTGAAATCTTGCGCATAAACAGACGCTATATAGGATGTCTGGTCTTGAAGCTGTGAGATAGAGTAGTGATCCAATCATACTTCGATATAGTTTGGGATCAACTTCCTTTTCATCTTCATCTTTATCTAATATGGAGGAGTGAGACATGGGAGTTTCTGTTTTTTTGCCATTCTCCAAATCAAACTTCTTCACTATTTTCAGTGCATACTTTTGTTGATATATGAAAGTTCCTTTGTGAGATTGATGAATTTGAAGACCAAGAAAGAATCGTAATTCTCCCATCATACTCATCTCAAATGCATCCTGCATTACTTTAGAAAATTTCTTGCAGAGAAGCTCATTAGAAGAACCAAATATAATATCATAAACATAGATTTGAACTAGAAGAATATCCTTACCTTTTCTTTGAATAAAAAGAGTAGTGTCTACATTATCTTTTGTAAAGTTATGTTGAGATAAAAAGCTACTCAACCTTTCATACCAAACACAAGGTGCTTGTTTCAGTCCATAGAGTGCCTTTTTTAAGACAAATACCAAATCCTTTTCTCTAGGTTCTTCGAAGCCATGGGGTTGTTCAACATATACCTCTTCTTTGATGTAGCCATTTAGAAAAGCACTTTTCACGTCCATCTGAAAAAGTTTGAAATCATTGTAACAAGCATAAGCAAGAAGTAGCCTAATGGCTTCTAACCTGGCAACCGGTGCGTAGGTCTCATCGTAGTCTATTCCTTCTTCCTGAGATTAGCCTTTTGCTACAAGTCTTGCTTTGTTTCTTACAACCTTTCCTTTGTCATCCAGTTTGTTTCTGAATACCCACTTAGTTCCAATCACTGGACGATTTTTGGGTCTGTTGACCAATTCCCAAACATTGTTAACTTTAAATTGATGTAACTCTTCCTGCATTGCATTTATCCAGTTCTCATCTACTAATGCATCATCAATCCTTTTTTGGTTCTAATTCAGATATCAATGCTATGTTGCTCATTGCTTGCTTGAATTTTGATCTTGTCTTTATGCCATCACTTATACTTCCTATGATAAGTTCCTTTGGATGACTTGACTTGTGCTTCCAACTTTTTTCGAAGCAATCATTTGAGGATGTTATGGGTTCATTCTGTTCATCTTCTGGTCTTTCTTCAACTGAGAGAATTTCCTTCTGAACATTCTCAACATTCACATCTGAGTCTTGCTTTTCTCCTGAATCTTCTTGTGAGTCTGGGACCGGAGGAAATGTATGAACTTGAATAGATTCAGTTCATCATTCTGATAGCTTCATCGAACTTGATGTTTACTGATTCTTCAACAACACGAGTGTTCTTGTTGTAGACTCTGTAGGCTTTGCTCGTTGTTGAAAATCCCAAGAAAATTCCTTCATCTGATCTCTCATCAAACTTTCCAATTCGATCATTAGCATTCTCCAAGGCTTAAGGTTCTGTTCGGTCCAAAGATGTCCATATGAAGTAGCTGCAGACAAAGCTTAGTGGACACTTGATTTAAGGACTTAAAAGAACTTCTTACCTGCTTGCCTAGTGTGCATGCATGACATAGTCCACCTTTCTCAAATTTCGTTTGAGGTAACCCTCGAATAAGTCCCTTCTTGGAAAGCTTTGAGATATGTTTTACACTAATATGATCTAACTTTCTGCGCCAAAGATCAGATTCATCCTTAACAGAAATAAGACATTTTACACTTTCATAGTTAGCATCAATATCTAAAAGGTAAATATTCCCATGCCTTCGTCCCGTGAAGGATTGCTTCTTGTCCTTGCTCACACCTGTATATTTTAAATCTTGGAAGCAAATATCATAGACAGAGTCACAGAGTTGACTTACAGAAATTAAGTTATAGTTCAATCCTTTGACTAGAGAGACATCTTTAACCGTTAGATTTCCAATTTTTACATTTCCCTTCCCAATGACATTTCCCTTGTTCTTTCCTCCAAAGGACACGCTTCTACCATTACAATCTGAGAAGGACATAAATACATCTGGATTTCCAGTCATGTGACTTGAATAGCCACTATCCAGAAACCACTTGTTCTTCCTTTTCTTTGGTACCTGCAAGAAATAAACAACTTACTGTTTCTTTGGTACCCATGCTTTCTTGGGTCCTTCTGTATTAGTAGGTTTTGACCTTTTAACGGGTCTCCAAATTTTCTTGCAATAATCCTTACTATGACTAGGATCACCACAGTTCACATATGATTGTCGAATGTAAGATCTAGTAAAATGCTTATGAAAATGATGCCTGTAATAAAAAAATGTTGGTTTTCGAAATTCAGTTTTAAAGGAATTTTTGAGATTACTCTCTTTTTTAAAACCTAATCCAGATCGGTCATTGAAGGGTATTTGTTTTAAAATAATGTTATTCAGAGTTTCTGAGCTTTGTGAAAACCTTTTTGAGATATCGGAAACCTTTTCTTTCAGAGAAGCATTTTCTTTTGAAATCAAATCATAATTTTCTTTCAATTGGTGAAACTCTTGTTGTAGAAAATCGATATTTTCTTTTTGAGATAAATTCTGCTGTTTTAAGGACGAATTTTCCTTTTTCAAACTAAAAACTTTTTCAAGAGCTTCTTTGTAGTTTCTACACAATTCATCAATATACTCAGTAACTTCATCAGGGAGTTCAGATGAACATACCTCAGTTTCTGAGTCTGAATTTGAATCTGATTCGGCCATGAGACAGATGTTTGCGTAATCATTTTCACTTTCATCAGAATCACTTAGAGTATCTGCCTTTAGGGCCTTCTTGTACTTCTCATACTTGAGTTTGTCCTTCTTCAAAATTGGAAAGTTTGGTTTGATATGTCCTGCCTTCTTACAGTGAAAGTAGATCATGTCTTTGCTATCTTGTGAATCGTTGCTTGACATTTTCATATCATTCTTCTTCTAAGGTTTCTTCCCTTTGATGTTTCTGGCTTTCCTAGCCATCTTTCTAAATTTCTTGACCATGAGGGCTAATTCTTCATCATCCTCATCTTCATCATCTATATCAGAAAGACATTGAGCAATTTCAGTTCTTAAGGCAATAGATTTTTTACCTTTTTGTTCTCCCTTCTTATTTGCTCGTTCTGTTTCATAAGATTGCAAAGTCCTGACTAGCTCATCCACCGAGAGTGGTCTGATTGTTTGACATTCTTGAATTGATGGTTTGATGTAATTCTAATCATCTGTGAGTCCACGTAGTATTTTCCTGACTTGCATTGGTTCAGTAATAGGCGCGCCTTGTCTTGTAAGTCTACTTGCCAAGGTCTGAAACCTGTCTATCATATCTGCAATAGATTCATCAGATTTCATTTGGAATGCTTCATAGTCACTCAGTAAAATACTGAGCTTCGTTTCTTTTACTCGATTTGTTCTTTGAAAGGTAATATGAAGTCTATCCCATATTGCCTTAGATGATTCTTCTTCTGAGACACGATTATGGAGAGGGGTAGATAAGGCACAAAAGAGAGCATTGACAGCTTTAGAATCAAGGCCTCTTCTTTTAGCCTTTTCATCATCGGTCATTGTTGTGACAGGATTTGCTTCGTCAGCAGAGGTTGGATTTGTAACAGTTGCAAGAACTACTCCATTCGTGACAACATCCCACATCAGATCATCATAGGCTTTGAAGAACCACTTCATCTTGTTGCTCCACATATTGTAGTCCTTCCCATCAAAGTATGGTGGCTTGTTGGCAAAGTGCGAGTCGCTTGTTCATGAATAGTGATTGCTAGACATAGTAGATCGTTAGCTCTGAAGTCAATAAACACTTCGTAAATATGAGCAACCTGCTTTGATACCAATTATTGGATCTAGCAATATCACCTAGAGGGGGGTGAATAGGTGATTCTGAATATAATTGAAATTTCTTACGGAATAAAAAATAATTCAGTGTACGATTAGAATCAGGAACAGTATAACAGTGTGCAAAAAGTTTAAACACAAAAGTAAGAGTTTAGAGTAGAGAATATTGCACACGACGATTATAGTGGTTCGGCTTAGATCAAGCCTTCGTCCACTCTCCCACGATGACAGCCGATCGGCTGGATTTCACTATGAAAAATCACGAGAATTACAAACACTCAATTACTTGGTTTTTCTCTCTCTCAGATTTTCACAATGAATAGGATTTTGGGTACACAGAATATTTTCAGATAGAACTCAGATTATGCTTGCACTTTGGATTGTTGTTCGCCCTCCTACTTTTTAGTCCATCATGGTTCTTCTTTTATACTCTCCTGCCTCCGAACTAGCCGTTGGATTCCCAGCCAAGGGATCGCTCTTCAATCCTTGATTGGACGTCATCAATCGTGATTGAACAAGACTGTATCTTCACAAGATATGTAGACCGTTGAGTAAGATATTGAACCCTTCTGATTCAGTCACCCATACAACTAAATCTCCAGCTTCCATAAGTGTGATAAGTCTGAGTTGGTTCCCGAAGGAATATTCCTTAGAAGATAATATCCCATTGTAGAAAGTCCCTTGATTGATTGGAAGGGATATCAGGGCAATCGAATATCACAAGCTTTCCATAGGAATCTTGCATTGATCGAAAACTTGCCATAAGTGGGTCTTCACGTTTTACAAATACAGAAACTGATCTTTCTCGGGTTTCGTCTTAGAACAGATTTGTTTCTTATTAGATCAGTTGACACGGAATGGTAATACGGAGATTTGATGCGATCCATCCGTCACTGTTTAGATCGTCAGAAGCACTTCCATCTGATCCTCAGTCAGAAGCACTCCATCTGACCCTTCGTCAGAAGCACTTCCATCTGACCCTTCGTCCATGCGACAGAATTAGATCCACTCAACCTGCTACTTACACATTCTTTCTGCATCACATAACGTTATACAATTTCTTACGATAGTTTTGTCAGAATCAAAATATAGGAGAATTTCCACAACAATTTGGATGAGGCGTTCTTTAACTCTTCTTCAGTTGATTTTGATACGAATTCAACTACATCCTCCTCCGAAACAAAATCATTATGCACTATCAAATCTTTCACAGAACTTTTGCTGTCTCCTTGTTCTTTGATTTCTATAATAACTTCTCTAACAGCTCTAGCAAGTATAATTTTTCTCTCAAGGTAAAAGGCAGCTTTTTCAGCAGTGAGAGACTTTACCAGAGTAGAGAGTTGTGCAGACTCATGTGTTACTTGATTGGAATCTTTATGAACTGACTCGGACAGAGTGAAGTCCTGAGGGAATTTCTTCACGACCGTTTTGGAGAATTCTCCCAATTCACCGTTGATGACTTCTTTGAGTCCTTTCATCATTGTCTCAATGTGATCCATTTTCAGAATGACTAGGCCGGTCTTTTCAGACAAGTTATTCAATAAATTTGAGAATTCTTGTGCTAGTGCCTCTCGTAACATCTTGTTTTCTTGAAACAAAGCCTTATACAATTCATGAGTTTGATGTTTCAACTCGTTATGAAAGTATACAACCTCCTTCAGCAGTTTAGTATCTATTTCTTTGTTCAGTTCTTCTTCTTCTTCGTTCAATCTGGCTTTTGATTCAACCTTTTTCTCCTCGTCTTCTGTTTTGATGAATGGATACAAGGAGTTTTTCTAGATCACTCAGAGTGATTTTGAGATTGTCATAGGTTTTCTTTGATTCGGAAAGACTTTTGGAATCCATGAAGGATAATCAGAAGTGTATAGGAAGAGGTAGTGTATGAAAGTAATGGAGATGTGTGTATTGTTTTGAAGAAGAATGATGTTTAAATAGAGTGATTAAAACCTATTTGGAAGTAAAATGTCTGAAGATATGATTGAAATAACTTATGGAAAGTTTGCACGAAATCAATCAATTTGAATAAATCATATAACCAATCAATCAACTGATCAATTAAATCAATCACGACAATCAGCACAATCCACACAATCACAATATTTGCAGAATATCTAGAAAGATTGTGAAGATGCGTACCTTATTTGTTGCCACAAATATAACTACTTGCCTGCCAAAAATTTGAATGATCAAACCTTTAGTCGTTCTCCACTCAGAAGATGTTATCTTCAGATGATGCTTTAAGTTCTAAGTTCCTTGTAGTCATAGTGCTTCTTCAGATGAAGTTTTGGCATCTTTGATTCTTCCAAATATCGTTTTAAGCTTTGAAGCAAAATCTTCCTATCTAGATAGCAACTTAAACATGCATCATAGTAAAATCTAATTCTTGTCTGATATATTCAAATGTATTTCTATCAAGTGGCTTGGTGAATATGTCAGCTAATTGATGCTTAGAATCAACAAATTGTATGCTAATATCACCATTATGCACATGATCACGAATAAAATTATGCTTAATTTCAATATGCTTAGCTCGTGAGTGCAGAATTGGATTCTTGGTGAGATTGATTGCGCTGGTGTTGTCACATTGGATTTTCACGTTGTGAGATTGAACACCAAAGTCCTTCAGTTGTTGCTTCATCGATAGGATTTGTGCACAGCAACTCCCTAAGGGGACATACTCAGCTTCTGCAGTTGATAGAGCTACAATGTTCGGTTTCTTGGAGAACCAGGACACTAACATTGATCCGAGAAGTTGACGTGTTCCTGAAGTACTTTTTCTGTCTAATTTACAACCTGCAAGATCAGCATCTGAATATCCATGTAATATAAGATATGAGGTCTTAGAATACCATAGTCCCAAATTAGGATAAGTTCCTATGTATTTAATGATTCTTTTGACAGCAGTAAGGTGTGATTCCTTCGGATCAGATTGGAATCTAACACACATGCATACACTAAAAATGATGTCAAGTCTAGAAGCAGTTAAATATAGTAATGAACCAATTATGCTTATGTAAAGCTTCTGATCAACCTGTTTACACTGTTCATCCTTGTATAGTTTGGATGAAGAAGACATTAGCAAAAAAGTTTTCTTGCAATTTTCCTGACCAAACTTCTTTACCAGTTCAAGAGCATATTTCTCTTGATGTACGAATGTGCCTTGCTGAGTCTGATTGACCTGTAGTCCTAGGAAGAACGTAAGTTCTCCCATCATGCTTATCTCAAATTCATTCTGCATGATCTGAGAGAATTCCTTGCAGAGATTGTTGTTAGATGAACCAAATATAATATCATTTACATAAATCTGAATAAGTAAAATTTCGTTACCGTCCATTTTGATAAATAAAGTTGTATCAACTTTACCTTTCTCAAAGCGTTGGTTGGTAAGGAAATTACTTAACCTTTCATACCACGCTCGTGGAGCTTACTTGAGTCCATAGAGTGCATTTTTAAGTTTGAACATATGATCTGGACATTTTGGATCTTCAAACTCTAGAGGTTGATCAACATAGACTTCCTCCTTGATATATCCATTCAGGAATGCACTCTTGACATCTATTTGATATAGCTTGGAATCATGATAGTAAGCGTAGGCGAGTAGGAGTCTGATGGATTCAAGTCTCGCTACTGAGGCGTAGGTTTCATCATAGTCGATTCCCCCTTGTTAAGAGTATCCCTTAGCAACAAGTCTTGCATTGTTCTTGGTTACTTTGCCTTTATCATCCAGTTTGTTCCTGAATACCTATTTGGTTCCAATAACAGGATGATTATTTGGTCTTGGCACCAATTCACATACTTCATTAAGTTTGAATTGATGTAACTCTTGTTGCATAGCTTCAATCCATCTTTCATTTTCAAGAGCTTCTTCAATTATTTTTGGGTTCATACAAATGCATTTATTACACTTCTTAGTTTGGATTTGGTTCTGATTCCTTCATTGATGTTTCCAATGACTTGATCTTTAGAATGACTGGATTTATATTTTCAGTTTTTCTTTGACTCTTCATGCTCATCTTCGATTGATTCTTCAGTATTTAGAGGTTTAAGTACACTCCAAATGCCATAAGTTGTATACGTCGCTCACTTTAATGTCAAAACTTTCAAATCGATTAATTTAGTGCTAAGTTTTAGTAACTTCGATCAGTTAAGTGCTAACTTCTTTTAAAAAAGATCACTTTGGTGCCAACTCCGATTTAAGCTGACGTGGCTCGCCGAAAATCCTACACATGTATTTTATTATTATTATTTGAGCTGACGTGGCTCATCAGACTTGGCACTGAAGTGATCGTTTTTAAAAGAAGTTGGCACTTAAGTGATTGAAGTTACAAAAACTCAGGACTAAAGTGATCGATTTGAAAGTTTTGGCACTAAAGTGATCGAAGTTACAAAAACTTAGCACTAAAGTGATCGATTTGAAAGTTTTGGCACTAAAGTTAGCGCCGTACACAACTTATGGCACTTGAGGTGTACTTAAGCCGTATTTAGATCTTCAGAAGTTGTACCTGGTTGCTTATCTTCCAAGTTCTGAGAAGATTCAATTGCTTTTTCATCATCATATGATGTGTTCTACTTCTCAGATGATGAGTTCTGATCATCTGACGCTTCATTATCGGTGATGACCTTCTGAGCAGTATACTCATCCTCGAATTTCACATTCATGGATTCTTCAACTGTTTGAGAATTCTTGTTGAAGACTCAATAGGCTTTGCTCGAAGTCGAATATCTCAAGAATACTCCTTCGTCTGATCTTTCATCAAACTTACTCGGCCGATCACATGAGTTCTTAAGAATGTAGCATTTACAACAAAAAATATGAAAGTATGAAATACTTGGTTTCTTTCCTTTGTAAAGCTCATAGGGGGTTTTCTTAAGCAATGGTCTAAGAAAAACTCGATTTATAATATAGCAAGCAGTAGAAACAGTTTCAGCCCAAAAGTATGATGGTACTTTGCTTTCAATCAAAAGTGTTCGTGCTATTTCTAGTAAAGATCTGTTCTTTCTTTCAACAACTTCATTTTGCTGTGGAGTATATGGAGATGAAAAATTATGTTGAAAATCATTTTGATCACAAAATTCAGCAAAGTAATGATTTTCAAATTCTCATCCATGATCTGTTTTGATGCTTGAAATGGAATAACCTTTTTCATTTTGAACTTTCTTTGAAAAAGTTTCAAAATATGAAAAAACATCACTTTTATGTGCAAGGAAGAACACCCAAGTGAATCTGGTAGAATCATCCACAATGACCAAACAATATCTTTTACCTCAAATACTCTGAGTTCGAGTAGGTCTGAAGACATCTATATGTAACAGCTGCAGAGCACGGTCAGTAGATACTTCATTTATAGATTTGTAAGAATTTCTTACTTGTTTTCCCAGTATGCAAGCTTCACAATGCTTAGTCCTTTCAAACTTTGCTTCTAGGAGATCTCTTACAAGCTTCTTTTTGGAGAGCTTTGATATTTGCTTGAGGCTTATATGTTCCAGCTTTCTGTACCAAAATTCTAGATCGTCTTTAACAGATAAAAGACATTTCTCTTCCTCAGACGTTGTATCCAGCAGGTACATATTACCATATCTTCGTCCAGTGAACGAAGATTCATTGTCTTAACTTGTACCTGTACCTGAGCACTTATTCTCTGCAAAATAAACTTTATATCCAATATCGCATAATTGTCTTATACTTATAAGATTAAAATTCAAACCCTTAACCAATGAAACATCATGGATAAGAAGATTTCCAATCTTCACGGTTCCTTTGCCAATAATTGTTCCATTGTTATTTCCTCCAAAGGAAACGTTTGCACCATCGAATATCTCAATATTGGTGAACTTTGTTGCATCTCCAATCATATGTCTGGAACACCCACTATCAAGGTACCATTTATTTTTCCTTTTCATTGGTACCTGCAATGATCAGTAAAATTCAAGTTTTCTTTGGTACCCAGATCTGTTTGGGTCCTTTGGGGTTAGCAACATTTGAATATCTAAGAATATCTCGAGTAGATCTTTTGATTTTTGAACAATAGCTACGAGAGTGTCTAGTATCACCAAAGTTTGAACATGCATATAAATCTTGACCTTTGAATTTCACAAGCTGTTTTCGAAAATGATTTTCATAAAATCTCTTAGGAGGTCTTCTCCTGATTCTTTCCTTGATAGAAGGAAAATGATTTTCCACGTCATTTTTTTTGAAATCATAATCCCAATTTATTATAATACGGAACTTGTATAGAAAGAATATGCTGTAACGTTTTAGAATCGGTGGAAAATTTCTTATGAATATTCAAAATTTCCTTCATTAACGAAACATTTCCTTTTTCGAAGATATTTTTTTCCTTTTTCAAAGAATTCTTTTCTGTATCAAAAAGATGTCTTTCCTTTCTCAAGGAATTAGTTTCTTTCTCAAGACTTTCCAATTCTGATTTTAAACGAATATTCTCGTTAGACACATGATCAGAATTCTCTTTCAATTAAAAAATTCATTTTCGAGAAAACTAATCTTTCCTTTTTGAGAAAGATCTTTCTGCTTAAAAATTGTTATTTCCTTTTTCAGTTCAGAAAGTCTCTTAAGAGTTTCTCTATATTCTAAACATAGCTCGTATATATAATCAGATACCTCAACAGGAATATTTGAATGAGTTACCTAGGGATCATCATTTGAGTCAGCCATCAAACATATGTTTGCATACTCTTCGTCGCTTTCACATTCAGTGTCGCTCCAAGTTTCTGCTTTCAAGACTTTCTTGGATTTTTCATGCTACCTTTTTTCTTTAATAGAGGGAAATTTAGTTTGATATGTCATCTCTTTCTGCATTCATAACAGATGACTTCTTGGCTCTCGCCTTTGGTCTTAGATGATCGTTTCTGATCATATCGTCTGAGATCCTTTTTGTCCTTGAAGTTCCTACCTTTCTTGGCTATTCTTTTGAATCTTTTGACCATGAGTGCTAGCTCCTCGTCATCTTCGTCTTATGACTCTGAAACATCTGAATCAGAGTTAGATTTTAATGCAATGGACTTCTTACCTTTTGAGAATGTCTCTTCATTAACTCTTTTTTCCTCGTAGGATTGAAGAGTTCTAATGAGTTCGTCCATAGATAGAGGAGATATCCTCTGAGTCTCTCGAATGGAAGTTTTGACGTTGTCTCATTCCTTTGTGAGAGTTCTCAGTAGCTTGTTGACCCTCATTGATTCTGAAACAGGTTTCCCGTGGTATGTAAGACCATTCACTATCTCTGTGAATTTGTCAAACATTTATTTTACAGTTTCTCCGGGCTTCATCTTGAATGCTTCATATTGGCCGAGAAGAAAATTGACTTTGGTCTCCTTTACTCTATATATTCCTTCATAGGTAATGTAGAGCTTGTCCCATATCTCTTTTGATGAGGAATAATCTGCAATACATTTGTATTCAGTAGGAAACAAAGAACTATGAAATGAATAGATAACTTTTGTATCAAGAACATCTCTCTTGGCAATCTCGGTAGTTGACAAAGTAGCAGTCGGCGTTGGATTGATATCCTCTGCATTTGATGTAGTCGTGGAATTTGCAGCTAGATTCACTTCTCTTTGCACAACATCCCATATCTGAAGATCTTGGCATCTTAGAAATGCTTTGAATTTATTTTACCAGTTGTTGTACTCCTTCCCATCAAAATATGAGGGTCTATTGTTGCTTTCACCTTCGATCCATGTGGGAGAAAAATTACTAGCCATAAAGATCATTAGCTCAGAAGTAAAAACACTTCACAAAATATGAGCACTAGGCTTTGATACCAATTATTGTGGCTACCGTTATCACCTATAGGAGGGTGAATATGTGATTATAGTGCAATTTAAAAGTTTTTCGCGGAATATCAACTGCACATGCGTTTTTATAACGTCTCAAACGATGGCAATACAATATAACAATATAAACCGTTCGTGTGCAGTTCTACTATCACAGTTTATATAATATGATCAGAGTAGAGATAGAGAAGACTGCACAGAGAGTTTATAGTGGTTCGGCTTTGGTGAAGCCTACGTCCACTTCTTCGGCTATCAGCCAATCGGCTGGATTCCACTAGTAAACTGCCTGAGAGGTTATAGCTTAGTGATCTCCTTGACATGCAGGATACCCACCTAGCGCTCAACACTCTTGTGTACATCTCCTTACAATTACAATGGATGAATCAAGAAGTATGTATGAAATGAAGTACTCTCGATCTAAGAATTATAAATACTTTTCCCTCTTAACGACGACCTTTTATCCTTTCGACCTTGAGATGTCTTTTATACTCATCCGCATCTAATCTACCCGTTTCAAGGCTTCTAGAAGAGGTTTCTCCAAAACTTCCCGTTTGGACAAGACATACAAAAAGAAGATCTCGTAGCCGTTGGGGATCGCCAAAGGAAAGTCTTTCCCGTTTGGATCAAATCGCCTATACAATTATGATCCTGAGTTTCCATAGATGATTTCATTCATTTGGAAAGTCGTATGTTTGTCTCCTTGATTTCGTATCCTTGATTGATCTCTATCCTTGAGAATCCTCAAGAATGATCCAGCTCGATTGTATCCGTTGTAGTATTTCAAATAAGCGCATTTGAAAGTCTTCTTCAAGTTTTGATTACTGCACGTGAATACTCCATTCAGAGCTTGAGCATCAGTCTAACGTCTGAGCTATCCTTGCTCAACGGTCAACGTCTGAGTTATCGTCACTCAACGTCTGAGCTCCAACCAGCATCTGAATCCTTCAAAAATCCCATCTGAGCAAAACCTTTTGACAGATTCAATCCTGTGCATCCCCGCATTAAAGGATAATCTGCAAAACAAGTATTCCACGACATTATCTCAAAAACTTAAGAGTACTTGGATTGTTTTGTCAACTTCAAAATCACATATGGTTTTTCTCAATAGGAAGAACATATGGAAGAGCTGAAACATGTCCCAAAGATTGTAAAATTTCCAAGAATATCACCGGCAAGACTAACCGGACATGACCACCATTTTTTTATTTCCATTGTCTGCAGATCGCTTGAGTTGGTTTAAATATGTAAATGTAAGTAATTTATGATACATCCAAAAGAGCAAGAAAAAAAAAGGAACAGAGCTCTTTGGCCTTACATGCATTTATCATTTGTGTTCTTTATCATGATGTTATTATTGAAATCATAAAAATTATTATTTATCATATATATACACACACAACGAATCATAACGTGTCGAAATTCGTTATTTTTTGAGAATTCACATATCGGGGTATCGTGTCGGTGCAACATAGAATTTTGGAACAGCAGCTCGGTTTGGGAATCACGCACGGGTTTGGAATAGTGAACTCGTAGATTGGACCGGTTCGAATACCGAGCTCGATGCTCGAATGGGCACAATGAACAATCTGCGGTCACGTGTGAGCTGGGTTTTGAGGGACCCCCGAGAACTAAAGCTATCGCTCGAGATCTACAAAGAGGGACTTCGAGACAACTGCCTCACGTCGCAGAACATGAAAGATTGACGGGCGGCTCGAGCGATGGCACAAGCTGCGAGCAGTAAATAATGTCGAACAAGTCCGGGCCAGTTGGAGCGGTGACGGTTCAAGGCCATCTATGAGCCGAGGTGGGACAGGCAATGATTAAGAGCGAGGCTAGTCTATCTGGATCGTGTAAGAGTTTTTTTTTATATGGGCTACATTAATTGATATTTTAATTAATGTACTACGAGATTAATTTACCGTTTACGGGCTGGTCTTATAAGGCGGGATATAAAGATTCTTAATGGGCCTAATATGGGCTTGGCTAGTGTGGGCCAAAGTTCGGCCCGGCCCATGGTGAGAGGGCCCGCCAAGAAACTATATATAGGGCTAGAGCGCCCCCTCTAACCCTCATAACTTCATACGCCATACGGAAGTGCTGCCTCATCGACGCCAGTCATTCGGAGGGTCATAGAGGGGAAGCGTCAAGCCCAGATCGTGCCTCAAGTCTCGAATCGTCAGATTTCCACTTCAAGAACGAAGAATCGCGAATCAGGTGCACGAATTCCTTCCCATATATTGTTCTATTTCTAGTTTTCACCCACGGTGATCCTAAGGTGTTGTTTTTGACGACGGACGATCGCTTGGACGGCTAACAACTGGTATCAGAGCCGCCATAATTCGAAACTGGAACATTCGATTCTTTTGCCCGTTTTTTGAAATTTCGTCCGATGAAAGTTGATTTTGATAACATATTCGGATTCCTCGTGATGAGGCGATCGTTTTGGTGGTTGTCGTGCGGCCGTAGGAGGCCATTTGAGTCGCCGGAGTACGGACCTAGGGTTTTCGATTTATGCCTATATTTGGAAAATCCATCCGGTGAAACTTGAAATTGATGACATATTTAGAACGCTCTCACTGAGACGAGTCCGGAGAGTGGTCGCCGACCACCAGAGGAGGCCGAACGTGTTCTCATGCGCTGGTAGAAGCCGCAAGGGCGGCAACGTGTCGGGGCGACACGTGGCATTAACGGCGCTCCTCGCCAAAGGCCGCCACGTGTTAAGATGACATCATGGATGACATCAGCACGGCACCGCCATTGACCTACTAACCGTTGACCGGTTCGACCAGTCAACGGTTGGATTAGGTATATGGGCCGGCGGTCGCATCGGTTCCCGGTTGGACTGAACCAGTCGAACTGGCCTTTTAGCCGACTAAAGCGCCGCACGTGCAAGTGGGCTACACGCACCGTTACTTTGTTCGGCCCGTGTAGGAGCGTCGGAGCTTCGTTTGGGGAGTTCTTGCTACCGACGTGCTCGTATTGAAATTCTCTACACTGTGGTTTACTTATTTTAAAATTTTAGAGCTTTTAAATATAGAAAGATGCATAAAAATCCCATGTATGTGTACTTTTAGGGGTATTTTGGGTATTTTTCATGTATTTTCATATGGTTTTGAAAATACTGAGGCTAGCTCGCTTGAATATGACCACATAAGAATATGTAGAGTGTCATAAAGCGTTGGCATGTATAAGAATTAACATACATTATGATTAGAACAATATTTGTCGCATCCCTTGTGATTTTAGAATAAAGTGCCCCCATAACATAATCTAAAATCACTTGAATATACTATATGTGAGACATAAAGTTCATATCCCTTGTATCACATAGTTTCACTGATTCAATTGGGCAGTGACCGCCAAAGTGGCACACCTGATTGGTTTGTGAAATATCAGTCTCATATTGTGGTGGGATGTCTCATGTTCTAATGCATAGTCATACTCCCAAAGGAGATGATCGCGTATTGGTTCATGGAGGGATACATGTACAGCATATGCTTAAGGATTGATCGATCATAGTGATTAATACACCCAATGGTGGTGACTTATGAAGATCGAAATATATTCTCATGGCCGACATCATGTAGAGAGTTTGCAACTCTATGTCACATATTCTGCCTGAAGGTGATTATGTAATGATGTATGTGACTCTCAGGATGTATAATTATACAGTTTTAAGTGACACAATATTAATTTATAAGGGGTTACTTGTGCAGCATAAGATTAAGTGATTAATCCTTGTGGTCCATCTGCCCAAAGGTGATGATTCACAAAGGTTGGGGTATACCCTTATGATGGGCTGCCAGGTATAAAGTGCACATTATGTATTCTGCCCAAAGGTGTGTATAGGATGATGCACCTAACCCTTAAGATGTGTATTTATAAGGTTCAAGTTACATAGTACTCACATGAAGCCACTAGTATACATTGCTTGATAAAGTTGTCACCTTGTCTATAAATGGTAACTCCATTAAGATTGAGGTTCATACTGGTTCTGATTTTGTGAAGTAGATAAAAGATTTTATGTTGGTATATGGCTGTCAGAAGTTTATATTGCTCTTAATAAAGATAGCCGGCAGATCTTATTACCAATAATATGAAACCTAAAAAGGCACATTTTGTGGCCTGGGTGAAGGGCAATCGGATTTGCTTGTTATTTCGAGAGCGTTCCATTCAGTACTACTTTGAGAAGTGGATTACCAGTCAACTGCACTGCTATGTAGATTATGGAAGCCTTGGTGGCTTGGGTCTGTGTCTCGTCTACTGCACATATTGTGATACATCTGCAAGGATTCTTCAATATATGGTTAATGTGGTTCTTTTGGGACTAGAGATTATATCATAAGGATTGTGGACACCTTGAGTAAGAAGTTTGAAAATCATACTCATAAAGGAACTCATGAAACCACCAGTCATTCGGATAGTTTGGGTCCATAGACAGATGGTGACCATAACTTCTTTTGTAAGAAGAAAGGTCACATAAAGAAGGACTACAGTAAATACAAAACTTGGTCGTCTAATTGTGAGCATACATGAAATGATTCTTCAGCTTTGATTCGTGAATCCAATCTATCAAAAACCTCATTCCGTCTGTGACGACTAGATAAACGTGTAACCAATTATATTGTGTTCACCGTATGGGGATTCATGAATTGTAAAAGGCTAAATTAAGATAAATCATGGCTCACTATAGAAAACAACAACAAAGTTGAAGTTGAGTTCATTGGAGATGTCATTTTAATTCCAGTTTCTGGTTTTGATTTGACAATAAGGAATGTATTTATTGTTCTTTCCTTGGATATGTGCAGTTACTCTTTTGAACTGAAAGAACCATGAAATTTCCGTGTTCTTAAGTCAAATAAGGATGGGTTCTGTAATATGTCCAATAAATTGTACATATTGTGCTTAACTCCCCATGATACTTACGTCGCTTATACAGCTAAAAGTTATTTACAATAGACCTCTATCTAAAGAATAGTCTTGCACATTGTGGCATAAAGGACTTTGCCACTTATCTAGGAAAGAGTGGGAGGCTGATAAATCTTAACGTTCTATCTACTCTTAAATATGACCTAGAGTCTTACGTAGACTGATGTAGTTATAAGATGACCAAGATAAAGGAGAAAAATGCAGTCCATAATTCTGACCTATTGAAGGTCATTCAGTCTTATGTCAATGGACCCATACGACAACACCGTGTTGAAAATTTTGTTTCGGCACATTTATTGATGGCCTTCCCATATGATTATATGTACTTGATTAAAGAAAAATCTGAGTCTCTTGACAAGTTTAAGGTCTTCAAGCTGAAGTCAAGGAATAGCTGGAAAAAGTAATGAAGGTTGTCAAATTAAACCAAGTGGTGAGTATTACGGCATACGTGGCAATGCTAGAAAGCTTAAAGGGCCATTTGCCATATACTTAAAAGGATTCTGGATAATAGTTAAGTTTACTATGATTGAGAGTCTTAAACAAAATGGTGCAGCCGAATGGCGCAATCGCACTTGTAATGAGGAGTATGATCAGTAGAGTGAATCTATATAATTATCTGTGAGGTGTGGCTTTCGGAGTTGCCATTTACATTTTAATCGGTGTTTCCACCAAAACTGTTGTATTTACTCTTTTGAGTTATGGACTGGATGTGAATCTAGGCAAACCATCAAAAGATTTGAGGTTGTCCTGCAGAGATGAAGTTATATTATCCAACATTAGTTAAGTCCAGATCATTTGAAGGGATATTAGGTTAATGATCCCAAAAGAGGTACACGAATTGTGGAATCACTGTCGCGACCCTCTCGAGGCGGGAACTGGAGTGCGAGCTCTCGAGGGTTAATGGGCTGCCCGATGTTGCCTGATCGGACGCGGGCCTCTCCCAAGGTCCATTACCCAAATCACAACGGCTGAATATACGTGGTCGACCTTTGGTGTGGTCTAGTGACATGTGATATATATACATGCCAAGGAGTCGCCACCAATCGTTTCGTGGAGGGTACGATCGGAAACCCTATCGAATAGTTGGGAGCAGTCTATTCGATTCTGCGGAAACCAGAGAAATGGGATCGGGGACTTAGTTACGCCAACTATTAGAGTTGACGCCATTTCGGTACCTAAGTTGAATGATTTATCTAATCCTAGGGCTTCATACAGATGAGTGGGGTACGAATCCTAAATCTAGGAGTTCATGCAGACAGGAATAGCTACCCTATCACTTATAGTCATTAAAAGTAAATGCGCAAATCAAGGATCCAGTACATGCGGATAAAGCACATGAAATCAGCATGGCATCCCTAATGAGGCCCTATTAGCATAGAGAAGTATCAATCGAGGTTTAGGAGTGATTAGACATGATTTGCCCATGAGGGGCAGAATCATAATTTTGAGAAATTTGAGGATAATTTGCTTCAGAAGGGCAAAATCGTCATTTCAGATGAAATATGCAGTCAAAAGATGTTGGAAATGGGATTGGCGATCGAATCCTTCCATTTCCTATTTTTTGGGAATTTCCAGCATTTTTCTGAAATTTAAAAGTGATTTTACCCTTTAGAGGGGTAAAGTCATCATTTTGGACAAAAATGAGAACTAAAAATCTCAAATATTAGGTTTGGTCCCTCACCTGACCCAAACCCTAACTTTGAGCAATTTTCAGGATTTGATTGGGACAAGAAAGACGATTTTTCCATTAAGGGGCAAAATCGTCATTTTGAGAAAAGGGACGGGACTCGAAAACCCAAGCCTAAGAATTGATCGCCTAACCGACCCTAATTCTTACCTTGGCATTATCGGTCTTATCTCGCATATACAGTAGAGGCGACTTACCCCTAAAGGGTAATGTCGTCGAGTCTCGGAAAAACGGATAAGAAACCCCAAAAATAGGGTTGGCCAGTTGTCTATGGCCAATCCTCGATTCTTTTTGGATTTCTGGAGTGTCTAGAATTTTCCTACAATTTTTCTATAATTTTTGGGATTTTCTGGGATTTTTTAGGATTTTCTAGGATTTTTCTGATTTTTTTTATTTTTTTAAATCATTTTCTGATTTTTTATTAAAAAAATATTATTCGGACAGGGTCGACCCAACCCACTCCGGTCGGAACCCGGCCTAGACCCGGACCCGCGCAACCCGTGCCCAAATCGACACCGTTTCGCCCTTTTTTTTTTTATTTTCTAACTATTCGGATTTAATCCAACGGCCCTTGATGGACCACGTGGCTAATCCACGGTCTTTGGATCAGATTACTAAACCTACGGTCAAGATGGAACGGAGACTCAACCAGGGCCGTCTGATCTGACTACTTTAACCTACGGCCACGATTAAAACCCAAGACTCGATCTGAACCGTTCACTCTCACTAACCTAAACGACATTGCCTATTCAATTAGCCAAACGACACCGTTTCTGTTCATCTCGAATTTTCAATTTTAAAAATGATTTTTGATATTCCTAATTACTGATCGGACGGTTACTAACATTTGGACTCGATTAACCTAGACCGTCCGATCCAGGCTGACTTGGCTTAACAGACTAACGGTCGAACCATGTCAGCACAGCGTGGACCAATCACGAGATGCCATCTACACAGTTGACTCATTGACTCTGCCACGTCAACTTCATCTTCAACCTCGCGACGGTGACGGGATGAACGGCCAGGAGCTTCCGACGATGATCTAACGGTGAAACCTAGACTAAATCGTTCGAAACCAACGCCAATCGACTCGCCTTATCATCCAATCTCACATATATGGGAATTGATCGCAGGGCATCTTTTTGAGTATGATGCGCTTCGGCTTTGTCTTGATCGCATGGCGTCTTATTTTTCCCCAAAAGGTGATCATTTGTATGTTTTCATTAGCGCGTCTTTGGGCTTGTCGACGTGCGTATGCCTCTCTAGTTAGGTGGTTACAACGTTGTCTCTTCATCTCCAAATAATCCTTGAACATCTCGTCCGCTTGTCTCTTGAATCTAAGGTTGTCGACATAGTAGCGGGTCTGACAATCTTCAGCATATCCCAGCTTGCGTCCAGTCAGCTCTCGGCCATGCACGAACCTAGTAAAGTGCAGCCTTGTGTTCGGTCCAGGGTGAGTAACTTTCCTTAGATACTCGAAGGTTACCAATTCTGCCGAACTCTTGGGAAACAGCGACATCCTACCCCTTATCATTGTTATTTCAATTAGTCACTTGGGTGATTTTTATGATGTATGCAAATGCATGTACATGTATGCAATGCACGAGTCATATTATGAAACAAGGAATTGTAATGTACATTGAAAATAAATGCCTTACCAACCAAACTCGGGGAATGTGAAATGTTCCCCTATAACAATGTGCAGTTTTAGGTATACCAACCATCTATAGGCATGCGTAGGAGACAAGTGGGTACACTCTTAAAATTTAGAAATCAGGTGAGGAACCTATGGCTCAGGCTCCCATGATCCAAATGAGGCAGATTCCTCCCCAAGGGTACCCGCCCAAGAGGGTTAGAGATTGCCAATTTGGATTATGAGTGGGAACGAACACGAAAGTCTCAAGTGCCATCAAACACGAGATCCTTTTGCATCTTTTCCCTCTCTAAGGTAACCTAAATGTGGTTTGCAGTCGAGATTTGACCGCCAGTGTGTGTGATGTGTCGTGATCATCACAATGCAAGGTCATGCACAGCAGTTTGTATCAAACACCGCTTCAATATGTGCGTAAAAATAAACATACATTCCCAACTCCAACCTGCAGGAAAGATGTCAATAATCACTCCACCCCTTATTTCTCCGATCTGCAAAAACCTCTAACACAGTGGTTAGCGTGCGTACCTCACCTTCGAGAGCATCTGCAGAAGACAAGGTCAGATAAACCAAACAACTTTTTAATCGGCTCAAGTCCTCTAGAATTCGTAACCAGAGATTCTGATTTAGAATAAATCCCCACTGGAGTCGCTAGTCTGTCGCGACCCTCTTGAGGCGGGAACTGGAGTGCGAGCTCTTGAGGGTTAGTGGGCAGCCCGATGTTGCCTGATCGGACGCGGGCCTCTCCCAAGGTCCATTACCCAAATCGCAACGGCTGAATATACGTGGTCGACCTTCGGTGTGGTCTAGTGACATGTGATATGTGTACATGCTAAGGAGTCGCCACCAATCGTTTCGTGGAGGGTACGATCGGAAACCCTATCGAATAGCTGGGAGCAGTCTATTCGATTCTGCGGAAACCAGAGAAATGGGATCGGGGACTTAGTTACGCCAACTATTAGAGTTGACGCCATTTCGGTACCTAAGTTGAATGATTTATCTAATCCTAGGGCTTCATACAGATGAGTGGGGTACGAATCCTAAATCTAGGAGTTCATGCAGACAGGAATAGCTACCCTATCACTTATAGTCATTAAAAGTAAATGCGCAAATCAAGGATCCAGTACATGCGGATAAAGCACATGAAATTAGCATGGCATCCCTAATGAGGGCCTATTATCCTAGAGAAGTATCAATCGAGGTTTAGGAGTGATTAGACATGATTTGCCCATGAGGGACAGAATCGTAATTTTGAGAAATTTGAGGACAATTTGCTTCAGAAGGGAAAAATCGTCATTTCAGACGAAATATGCAGTCAAAAGATGCTGGTAATGGGATTGGCGATCGAATCCTTCCATTTCCTATTTTTCAGGAATATTCAGCATTTTTCTGGAATTTGAAAGTGATTTTACCCTTTAGAGGGGTAAAGTCATCATTTTGGACAAAGATGAGAACTGAAAATCTCAAATATTAGGTTTGGTCCCTCACCTGACCCAAACCCTAACTTTGAGCAATTTTCAAGATTTGATTGGAACAAGAAAGACGATTTTCCCATTAAGGGGCAAAATTGTCATTTTGAGAAAAGGAACGGGACTCGAAAATCCAAGCCTAAGAATTGATCTCCAAACCGACCCTAATTCTTATCTTGGCATTATCAGTCTTATCTCGCATATACAACAGAGGCGACTTACCCCTAAAGGGTAATGTTGTCGAGTCTCGGAAGAACGGATAAGAAACCCAAAAATAGGGTTGACCAGTTGTCTGTGGTCAATCCTCGATTTTTTGAGATTTCTGGAGTGTCTAGAATTTTCCTACAATTTTTCTATAATTTTCTGGGATTTTCTAGCATTTTTTAGGATTTTCTAGGATTTTTTCGTTTTTTTTTTATTTTTTTAATCATTTTCTGATTTTTTTTATTAAAACAAATGTTATTTGGACCGGGTCGACCCAACCCACTCCGGTCGGAACCCGGCCCAGACCCGGACCCGTGCAACCCGTGCCCAAAACGACACCGTTTCGCCCTTTTTTTATTTTCTAACTATTCGGATTTAATCCGACGGCCCCTGATGGACCACGTGGCTAATCCACGGTCTTTGGATCAGATTACTAAACCTACAGTCAAGATGGAACAGAGACTCAACCAGGGCCGTTTGATCTGACGACTTTAACCTACGGCCACGATTAAAACCCAAGACTCGATCTGAACCGTTCACTCTCACTAACCTAAACGACGTTGCCTATTCATTTAACCAAACGACACCGTTTCTGTTCATCTCGAATTTTCAATTTTAAAAATGATTTTTGATATTCCTAATTACTGATCGGACGGTTACTAACATTTGGACTCGATTAACCTAGACCGTCCGATCCAGGCTGACTCGGCCTAACAGACTAACGGTCAAACCACGTCAGCACAGCGTGGACCAATCACGAGATGCCACCTAGACAGTTGACCCGTTGACTCTGCCACGTCAACTTCATCTTCAACCTCGCGACGATGACGGGATGAACGGCCAGGAGCTTCCGACGATGATCTAACGGTGAAACCTAGACTAAATCGTTCGAAACCAACGCCAATCGACTCGCCTTATCATCCAATCTCACATATATGGGAATTGAAGCACCTCGATCACTAAATCACGTGCATCATGCAAAGTGCCGAGTACGGCCATAGGGATTCAATCGCTCGATTTACCTCAAATCTTTGCAATTCAATCACAGGGTAACATCAATCAATGTTCAGAAGACTTACCTCGAGCTCCGATTGAGCTCGCTCGGCCTAGATTGGGCTAGGCAAGAACGAACAGTGTTCGGCAATGAAGGTTAGATTGGGAGACTCAATTCGGGATGTTCAAGTGAAGTAGATGCAAAATGGATATGCGACGATGGTTAGTGATGCTCGGGGAATAAAACGCACACTCTAACTCGAAGAATCAAGATCGGAATCGATTTCCGCCATTGATGCTCAGTAAGAAAGCTTGAATGTCGAACTCACCTATTCCCGTGGTTTCAACGCGCGCGGTCGACGGCGATCGACTCCTGGGAGTTTGGGTCATCTCTTGACGATCCCGGGGAGCTTCGGTTTAGCCTGAGAAGGCCCAACCAGCGCTCTGCAAATCCGAGCTCAAACCTTCGACCACCGCGAGGGAAGGTGAGCTCTCTCTCTTTCCTTCTCCCTCTCTCTTGATTCAGTTTCTTCTCTTCGAACTGAATTCACTAACTGCCTGCTTTGTGAAGGTCCATTGGCTTATATCGTTCTTTTAATTTTTCGCGCCGAACGGGGGAGGTTGAGCTGGTGACCTTCGCATGTGAAATCACGTGCGAAATGCTCACCGGATAGCGGCGAACGTCCGAGGCGAACTAACCACTAATTCTGGTCATCCGGTAATGCCAATTTCACTCGAATTCCAACTGCATTTGGTCCTGCGTTTGGTTTGAAGACGGCCGTCGAGCATTTGACCTTCGCCGACACTGTTCCGACAGACCCAGACCGTCGGACTGGTCTTGATCGACGGAGAGCTTCCTGGCCAACAAAATGCCTCCACCAATTTTACCCATTGAAGCCGATCGATGGTCCAATTTCGCCATCAAAGTTCACCTCCCAAGTCTGCAAATGGCGCGGGAAGCTTTCGGGAAGAAGACACTGTAGCGGATCGGTTCGACCGGTCCGACCGATGGTCAGACCGGTCTGAACCGGTTCCGAATTGGGATTTTCAAAATTAACCCAAATTGATGGGGAATTTTTGCAATTAAACCTCAGAATTGACTTTAGGGCATGAATTTTATCTAAAAATGTGGTTTTGCCCAAAAGTTCATATCAATTTCAACAAAAACCCCAAATTTTCATTTAATTGTGAATTAGGGATTTGTGCAATTGGAGGTTCAAATGGTCAAATTGGGCCAAATTACCTATGCCAATCGATTCAAAATGGTGAAATCCATTGGGCAGTATGTTTAATTTGCAATGATAACCCCTGAATTGAAAGTAATTTGAAATATGCCCAATTTCAAGGACTAAAATGCAATTAAATATGCAATTTTGCCAAACTCATGCAATTGAGCAATTTGTACAAACAATTGGGCTAAATTGCAATAAGAAACAATTAGATTGAATGTCAAGGTCCTAGAAAATGTCAAAATTGCAAATTAAAAGACTCAAACGACATTTTTTTTAATCAAATTCAATCATTCTTGTTACAAAGGAACATGTAAAATTGAATCTGATTTTGGACTTTTTGTGAGGTCAAAAAGACAAGGGATTTAAAAGAAAAATATTGGCTATTTTTCTATATTTTTGTAACCTCAAATGCTATTTTCTTGATTTTTCTAGTATTGTCCTAATTTTTGAAAATATTAAAAAATAAGAAAAATTATTTTTTTGTCAAAAATGGTTCCTTAGGCTTGGCCAAGGCCACCAAAGTTGATTTTGCAATTTTTTTTTTAACTTTTTATGGATTTTTTATGAATTTTCTAAGAAATAACTACAAAAAAAGCTGATCCAAAATTATGTGTCAACAATCACAGACAGAGAAGTTTCTGGAATTTGATTAGTCGAATAAGATATATGCTCATAGACTATTGAGGTAAAGATACGATATAGATACTATGTCATTTTTCCTCTGTCTATACAGACGATCATGGAGCTTACCACATCATAGGTTGAGCCTTTCGGGGTTTAGGATCGTGTTATTTGAACAAGATCCTGATAAAGTTTTTCAAACCCCACAGATGCATTGTGAGGTTAAGGAAGCTCCACTTGAAAGATCTATCAGACAGAGGCGACCGGTTATATTTTCAGACTATATAGTCTATTTGTGAAAGCATGATTGTCGGCTGAGAGGTTGGTCCAGAGACTCATGCAGATGTTGTTCTTGTCCTCATTTAGATCTGTGGTTGGATGTGATAAAAGACAACACAGTCATTGAAACATGTCGGTGTTTGGGAGGCTATTGAATTGATGATGATCATAAGTTCATCGGCTGAAAATGGGGCTGCCAATGGGTGTATAAGACTAAAAGGTCTCCAAAAGGAAATATTAAAAGCTTAAAGCTAGACTGGTAGTCAGATTTCACTCTGAGAGAAGGAGCGGGCTATAAAGCGACTTTTCTTCCAATCTCTCATAAAGATCTTTTCAGAGTGATCATGGAATTTGTAACTCATTTTGATTTAGAGTTACATCAGATAGATATTGAGTCTTCTTTTCTGAATGGAGACCTTGATGAGAAAAGTCTACATGGTGTGACCTGAAGGATTTGCGGCTGATGATTCAAGAAAGCTTATGTGTAGACTAAAATAGTCTATTTAATGCCTCAACAAAGCTCCTAAACAATGGTATTTGAAGTTTCATAGTGTTGTCACTTCATTTAGTAATGTCGAAAGTGAAGTGAATCAGTGTATGTACTGCAAGGTCAGTGGGAGGAATTATATCTTCTTATAGACAATATGATGCCAGCGGTAATATTGGATTACTACATGAGGTAAAGCAAATATTCTCATGAAGGACCTTGGTAAGATGTCTTTTGTCCTGTACATTGAGATTCATAGGGATCGTTCTCGCCTAATATTGGGTTTGTTTCAGAGGACATGTGTTGATTGTATTGTGAAAAGATTTAGTATATATCATTATAAGTCAGTGACATTAAGAGTGATAAATTGAATCTATTACGTTATCCTCATACGGATGTTGAAAGGACCCACATGTTGTTTTTACAACTTGAGGCAAATGTTTGTCAAATCCAGAAAATGATCACTGAATTGCTGCCAAAAGGATATAAAGTACCTAAAGAGGTCAAAAGACTACATACTGATTCATAAGCAAGTTAAGGACTTGCGGCTCATAGGACAATCAGATTTAGTCCTTACTAGTCATTTGAATGACGAGAAGTTGACGACATGGTGCATCTTTATTTTAACAAGCGGTGCAATATAATGAAAATAGAAACACATATCTGTGTTATCTCTAACATTCAAGCGAAGTTTATAGCATGCCTTTAGGTTGTTACTCAGGTTATTTGCTCCAGAACCTCATTAGGGAGTAGACCGTATTTAATTACATGGATAGACCCATATAGTTATGGTATGATGATGACTCTGCGGTATTATTTATTTAGCAACAGCCGATATCTTAAGGGGTCTAAACATCTCGTGGTCAACTTTGACCATGAGGAATCAGATGAGAATTGTGACATTAAAGTGGAGCATAGTTTTACAGATGATATGGTTATGGTTCCACTGACTAAAATCTTTGCCCTTATGTATTTGAAATGACATGTCATTAAGATGGGCTTGGCGGCATCATCGGATGAGCTTATTCAGTGGAAGCTGTTTTTAGTGTTTGCTCCAATAAAGTTTACATACGTGATTGTTACATTTTGTAGCATCTTGATATGTAAAAACTCTGTTCATGCATTAAGGTATTTGAGTTGATCAGTTGAAAAATTCA
Source organism: Rhodomyrtus psidioides (assembly GCA_021437785.1). Classification (NCBI taxonomy): domain Eukaryota; kingdom Viridiplantae; phylum Streptophyta; class Magnoliopsida; order Myrtales; family Myrtaceae; genus Rhodomyrtus; species Rhodomyrtus psidioides. The sequence continues at coordinate 1,345,287 of JAILYB010000077.1, read as the reverse complement.
AGGTATATATAAACCTTGAGTAAAGGCTGGGGGCATTCAGTTACTAGCCTTAAGGATATGTCTTGTTACACATAAAGTAAGGTTAACCATAAAGTGAGACATATCAAGGTTCGTTGGAACCATAAAGGTATTCTCTGGTGCACATAAGGTTCATTGCACGTAAGGAGAGAGAATGATGCCTGACAAAAGGATGACACATAAAGTGACTCTTTTATGAGGTGTTATCATTTGCCACACTACCATATTGAATCTATAGTTGTTAAGGCGACAAGGCGAGCAGAGGCCTCTAAAACGCCGAGGCGATTAGGCGCCCGCCTAGTCGTCCGCAAGGCGATAAGGCGACAATGTAGCTAAATTTTTAAATATATATGTATAATTGTATATTTTATATTTATACTTCAAAACTTACATTCATGATTCAACAGAGCAAATATATACATGAAAGATTATTAAAAATAAATAATTTTTAATATAGTAAATATATGCATGAAATATTAGTAAAAATAAATAATTTTTAATATTTGTACTTCTCAAGGCGCCCAAGGCACCCACAAGGCGACGCTTAGGCGACCAAGGCGCCCACCTTGAGGAAAACTAGCAAGGCGCCCAAGGCATCCAAGGCGCTCAAGGCGTCCACAAGGCGATGCCTAGGAGACCAAGGCGCCCGCCTTGAGGAGACCTAGCAAGGCGACAGGATGCCTTGGTCGCCCAAGGTCGCCTTGCCGCCTAGGCGACGCCTTGACAACTGTGATTGAATCTATATCAGTAGAGTTAATAATACTTGTGACCATGGATAACTCTGTATAGCAGTCTTTTTGCAGCTAACGCCATGATTTGGTGTTTGAGACTCTATGGGATCGGATTGACCGTTAAGAATAATCCCAAGACCAGCATAAATGCGCGCACTATAGTACACTTTCAATTAATATAGCCCAAGTGGGAGAATGTAAGTATTTTTCTGATATGAGCTACATTAATTGATATTATAATTAACGTATACGAGATTAATTTACCGTTTACGGGCTGGTAGTATAAATGTGGGATATAAATATTCTTAATGGGCCTAATATGGGCCTGGCTAGTGTGGGCCAGAGTTCGGCCCAGCTCGTGGTGAGAGGGCCCACCAAGAAACTCTATATATAGGGTTAGTGCGCCCCCGCTAACCCTCATAACTTCATACGCCATACGGAAGTGCTGCCTCACTGACGCTAGGCATTCGGAGGGTCATAGAGGGGAAGCGTCGAGCCCGGATTGTGCCTCAAGCCTCGAATCGTCAGATTTCCTCTTCAAGACCGACGAATCACAAATCAGGCGCACGAATTCCTTGCCCTCTATTTTTCTGTTTCTAGTTTTCGTCTACGGTGATCCTAGGGTGTCGTTTGTGACAACGGACGGCCGCTTGGATAGCCAACAGACTGATCCCCCAGTAACGTCAGGAAGGTTGTGCGAGGAAGACTTGGCTGAAGCTTCTCACCACCGGTCTCTCTCTCTCTCTCTCGGACAAATCAAGAATTGGCGAAGACAGCAACTCATCTCGGTACCGGGTGGACGAAACGACAGCGTCACAGTGGTCAAAGCTTGACTGTCATTCACTCCAGCTGAAAGGAGTTGGACATCGGCTTCATCACCGTCGGAGGGATCATCAAGTCAGCAGCTTCAGTTAGTTCTCGGACAAGTGTGGCAACTTCACGGTAAAGATCATATCACTATAGGGGTTTAGGCAATAGAGTCACTAATGCAGACTCATATTTTCTCACTTTCACTCTCTCTCTAGAATTTTTTTTTTTTTTCTTTTTCTCACTCAAGTCTCTCTTTCTCATGTACAGAACCTCTTCCCTCTCGTGAGTTTTATGCGTGTCAGTTTTCCTCCCCTCTCTCTCTCTCTGATACTTTTCCTTTCTCTCTATTCTCGTCTTTTTCCTAACTTCTCTCAGACTTTTCCTTTTTCTTGATGAAGCCCCTCCTTTGAAAGCACCTTGAAGGGTCTTCCTATAGGCTTGAGCTGATCTGTTGAACCAAAGAATCCCTGCAGAATTTCTCGTCTAATAATCCTCAACCCCCATGATTAGGCCATATTTATATTTGAACATGTGAAAAGCTCCCTCGCTTTGCAGGTTAAGATCTATTATGTTTAAGATCAATCAATTCTGATTTCCTTGTGATCTCCAACAAATCTGATCAAAGCCCCTTCTCTAACTGCCTTTGCCCACTTCCCTCTTAATTCACGCCTCCCTTTCTTTCCTGCAGTACACATTCACACGAAGATATGAAAATTGCTGATACTCTTCCATTTCTTTTATTTTCCTTCGCTTTCTACAACCAGGAGAATCTGTCGCCTTGAATATCCGAAGAATTATCCTGTTTCACATGTGCAAGCATCCCAAAATATTCTGCTAATTAGTATCTGAATTGAGCACAATGCAATTTTTGGCCATGGGTTAAGTCGAATTTGTATCACCGCGGGCTTATTTAATCAAGCTCAAAACTATCCACTCCAGTCCATTGTCATTCAATTTAGCTTCGCCTTTGCCGCCGGTCCAAATCGAAACGTAATGCATAAACTATCCTATATGAAAAATGATTAAAATATTTTTTTTTCTAGGGACTAGAGTTAGTCCCTAATTTTTATGCGAAAATTAATGATAGCCAAAATTTAGGTGTCAACAATGTGAAAGCAAGTGCCTTGTGGTATTATGTGTACGACGAATGTGTCTAGACTTAACGTTATAAATCACATTATGTGCCCTTGTAATAGCTATTTGATTGTCACAGTGAATGCATATTGCAGGCATAGGTTTTGGCCACAACGGTACACTCTCTAAAAACTGTCAAAGTCACTCTGCTTTTTCAGTGTTGGGGCTAATATTATCACCTAGAGGGGGTGAATAGGTGATTACAGAGTATTTACAAAATTTTGATGCGGAATTATAACCAAATAAGCTTGTAGCTTAGCCCTCAAATGATCAGCGCACATTAGATTGTAAGCTGTGCGAAGTGTGCAATTCTACTATCACAAGATATATAATCAAATATAAGTAAGGGATAGAGAAAACCGCACAGAGGTTTATAGTGGTTCGACGTTGTTCAAGTCTACATCCACTTCTTCACGCCAACAGCCAATCGACTAAATTCCATTAGTCAATTGCTTAGAGGTTACAACTTAGTGATCTCCCTTGAGACGAATGACTCCACACCTAACTCTCAACACTCCTATGTACACCTCTAAGAATTACAATGGATAGATCAAGGAGAAAATAGCATTGAAGCTTTCTCAATCTAACATTTTAAACACTATTCCCTCTTACGCCAACTCCTTTTCTCTTTAACCGTCATATGCCTTTTATACTCCTCCACCTCCAACTATCTGTTGCAAGGGCTCTAGAGGATTGCTCTCCAAAACTACCTATTTGGATGAGATTGTATCCCAAAAGAAGATCTCTTATCCGTTAAGGGTTGCCAAAGGAAAGTATTCACTGTTAGATCAAATCAGCAATACAATTATGATCTTAGGTTTCATAGATGGATTTCTCCATTAGGAAAGTTACGCTCATCTCCTTTGATCTGCGTCCTTGATTGATCTTCATCACCGAAAATCTTCAAGAACGATCCAGCTCGATTACTAGCAATTGTAATGATGTAATATGCCAGTTAAATCATCTTTAAATGTCTCTTGAAGTTCTGATTATTATGTCCAAAATACTTCTCTCAAAACTTGAGTATTATTCCAACGTTTGAGCTCCCCTGCTCAACGTCTGAACTTCATACAGTATCTGAGTCTCTCAGAGTAACATCTGAGCAACCTTTTAACCCGCACCTTTGGACAATCTGCAAAATAAGTATTTCACCGCATTATCCCAAACCAAGACTTCATGGATTGTTTTATCAAACTCAAGATTACTCAGGGGTTTTTCTCAACAATCTCTCCCTTTTTAATGATGACAAAACCATTCATTAGAATATCAATCGTTAAGTAAAAAGAGGCGAGTAACACATAATTTTTGTTACTCAAATGTAGTCTTGCTGAATATTAATTTATCACATCATGTCTTGTACTTTAGCAAGAAAATAATTTTGAAATAGAGATGAATCCAAAGTTCGAATTCATGACATTATGATTAATCTCAAAACTTGTGGAACCTGTATTAGAATGATTTAAATTATGTATGCACATATAAGTATAGAGCATTGATACTACTGAAACACGTGAGCTATAGATTCTTCATGACCTGTTCAGAATATAATCTGTTTAGCCTGATCAGAATTTTATCTGTTCCACCCATGAAAATGTGATTCTCTGATCACATAACCTGTTCCTATATTCACATGACATTTTTTTTTCTCAAAGATATAGAAACATGCTATTGCTTAACTCAGGAAACCGTTGATCATTATAATGAATAAGAACACATAACTTCTGTTCAACCTGCTAATTATTATCACATACGAGAAGAATAATTGATATCACGTTATTTTTTATTCTCCCCTTTTTTGTCATTGGCACAAAAGGGCTATAGCAAATATATATATATATAAAGTTCAACCATTAAAAAAAATCAACTTCAAGTCCAGTAACTAGAAATAGTGAAATACATAAAAAAAAAAGATTTAAAAACATTGATCTAAAAGAAAATCTTTTTAATCTTTGGGAATTGGAGCTGGAGTTGATGTGGATGAGGATGAATCCTGAGTGATGTTTTTATCAATATCCTTTTTCATGTTCAAGATCTTCATGTCCAGGATGCCCAACCGAGATTTTGTGAGGCTTACAATATCTTGCTTTTTCTGCTCAGTGTCGGAATTCATTCTGACCTTCAATCCTTCAACATCCAAGTGCAAAGAGGTCCATATATCTGTTAATTTTTCATCCATCTCTCTCTGCCTCTGCACTAATTCCCTTAGAAGTTCTGAAGTATTGGCTCCACTCAAGTCATCATCAGTCTGAGTGCCTACGTTGGATGACTTCCCTGAGTCTTAGCACGTTTCTCAGACGATGAGTTTAATGTGTCATGTGGAGCATCTGAGGCAGTCTTGCCTTGGGAACCTGCTGTGTCAATAGCATCAATTTTCATTGTACTGTCCTCCCTCTCAAATGTTGCTTCTCTAGGTGCAGCCCCTTCACTTTGAATGAATTTAGAGATATTGACCTGTTCAATTTGCTCTTCCTGAGTTTGCATTAATAGGTTTGCCATCTCTCAATCATTCTGCATTTCTTCTCTAGTTTCTTGAACCTCTAAAGGTTCAGCATTCTCTTTGTCCTTTTCCTAGACACCCTCAACAGATACATCATGTTGTTTTTTCTGCTGTTTTTTCCTCTTCTTTCTCCTTCTCTTCCTTTTCCTTCTCTTGCTGCTCCCTGCTCCATTTGTATTGCAGTTTCATCCTCAGAGGTTGTCTTAACAATGGCTTGAAGTATCTCTTCAAGTTTAGTTTCGCTTACCAAAGAGTTATTAGAAGTTTGCTCTTTCTCAGGCAACCTCTGGGCAAGCTTTCTCTTCTTTAATCCCGGCTTGGTAGACTTGTGAGCCAAAGTTTTCATCCTCCTTTTTCGAGTGGACTCTGAGGATGGCCTTGTTGGAGAAGTCTATACAAGTTTGTCAACAGTTATGCTCTGAGTGACTTTTGCCACAGTTGTTGCTATCACTGGTAGATCTATCAGGATGACTTTCTTCTTTTTGTCCTTCCATGGTCTCTTTTCAATTTTATAACCCATCTTGATGAACATTGTCTCATCAGTACTTCCTTGAGGAACTTCCAAAGATCTGAGCTGTTGTGGAATCATTATTCTTAGATATTCAAGGATCATATTGATCAGTGATCCATAAGGCAACTGTCCCTTGTTCTTTCTTACTGTTCTTCGCATGTGGAGAAAGATAAGGTGTGGAAGAGAGAAGGGTTTGCCATTAAGAATAACCCATATGAGTTTGGCCTCAAAACGAGAAACGTCAGTCTTTGATGATCATTTGGGCCTAAGATAATTTATGACCACCTTATGCAGAATGATGGTTCTCAAAGGAAAGTGGTGATGTTCAACATGAGCATTGTTTACTCTGGACAAATTTGGATTTCTTGACAGTTCTTTGTAAACAGCATCAGAGATAGGAATTTGGGTGAAGGTAGATATATCTGTATTGAGAATTTCTGCAAGATCTGCAACACTTAGAATGATGTGCTCAAAGAAGGAGAATTGAATGGAATCTCTAGAGATCATAGAGAAGTTGGAATAGAGATAGACAGTAACTCAGAAAAACATGGAGCATTTAGAGAACATAGAGATTGCAATTGAAATTTGTTAAGAGGATAGAGAATTTGTTGACCATTTTTCTCAAAGTACTCAAAATGCACTAACTTATTTGCCATGGCAGTTCCAACAATGAGAGAGTCGTAGTACGTGCGATGTTCCTTAGATCTGAACATCTTATCAGCCTTTCCTTCTTCAGCCAAAAACTTCATCATTGTTGGCTGAAAATGAGCATAGATTGTCTCATCATCACCTTTCCTCATATGATTACTGACCATTACTACGTCTACTTCTTTCTCAGCCATACCATTCCCAAACCTTGCCTCAACTTGTGCAATCTGCATCTCTTCTATTTTAGAAGGTTCACTAGCCTTCTCCTTCCCTTTTTTAGAAGATCTAACTTTCTGAAATTCATTTCTAACTCTTAGTCTACCTAATCTCTTCTTTAGTTAGCATTTCACTGAATTTATGCAATTCTTCTTCATTAAAGTATCTATTTCTACGGAGAAATTCCTGAATGTCATGATCAGGTCTATTTTTCATTCTCATTCCTTTAATTACATTAGATAGACCCCTAACTAATTTGATTCTCTTATCAACAGGAAGATAGACATTTTGTCCACGAGTGTAGTCGGTCCTGTAGTTTCTTCTTTTTCTCCTCCACCACCTCTGGGGGTCTAGTAATAGCCATGTCAACAACGACTCTGCGCGCTTCCTCAGTTCTATGTTCAACATTGTCTTCCGCTGGGGAGTTCGAGAGATCGTAGTGAGTTGAAGCATTAGATGAGACTCTAGGTCCTCGAGATTTCAGTCGGCCAAACCGACGGGTAGCAGTCGAGGGCGTCTTCATTGCTGAGGGATTTTTGTGTGCCATTGAGATCTTTGGAGTTTGTAAAGATGATTGGACGTTTTAGGGTTTGAGAGTGAAATCGTAGAAGTGATTTTGAGAAGATAGATTTGAGAGCGTTCCGAGCGAAAAGGCATTTTTTGTGTTAATATTTAAAAAGGATGACGGTTCAGGGCAGGAATTTTGTCATTGCTCTGCTTTTGAGAAGTAAGGGATTTTAAGATACAAATTTTCTAAGTAAAATATTTGATGAGATATGATGAATTAATTTTGGAAACTCAAAGCAATCAATATAATCACAGCAATCACAATATTTTGCATAATATTTAAAAAGATTGAGATGGTGCATACTCTTATGCGTTAAAAATTGAACGATCAAACCTTATGTCGCATCTGTTCAGATGATGCTTTAAGTACTAAGAGTCCTTTCAGTCATCGAACCTCTTCAGATGAAGCTTAACATCTTCTTCCTTTCTTCAGATGTTGCAATTTGCACAGAAGCAAAGTTTACTCGTCTAGAGAACAGCTCAAACAAGCATAACAGTAATACTCAATTCTTGTTTGATATATTCAAAAGTATTTTTCTTAAGTGGTTTCGTGAATATGTCAGCTAATTGATGCTTTGAATCAATAAATTGAATATTAACATCACTATTATGCACATGATCATGAATAACATGATGTTTAATTTTAATATGCTTAACTCGTGAGAGCGGAATTAAATTTTTTTGTGAGGTTGATGATTTCCACATGGGAAGCTTAAACACTAGAGTCTTTCAATTGTTGTTTCATCCATAAGATTTGAGCATAGCAACTTCCTAATGCCACATACTCAGCTTCTGCGGTTGATAGTGCCACAGTATTTTGTTTCTTTAAGAATCAAGACACCAGCACTAATCCTAGAAATTGGCATGTACCTGAAGTACTTTTCCTATCTAACTTATAATCTGCATGGTCGGCATCTAAATAGCCATGTAGTATAAAGTCTGGCGTCTTAGAATACCATAGTCCTAGATTAGGATTTGTCCTTATGTATTTTATAAGTGTGATGTGATTCCTTATGATCTGATTGAAATCTAGCACATATACACACACTAAAATGATGTCGGGTCTAGAAGTAGTAAGATATAATAAGGAACCAATCATGCTCTTATCACGCTTCTGATCAACCTGTTTGCCATGTTCATCCTTGTCGAGCTTGAATGAAGAAGACATTGGTGATTCAGTTTTCCCAAATTCAGTTTTCTTATAGTTCTTGAGCTTGAATATTGTTTTGATCCTTTTATTTATGTCTCTAATTATCATATTTGTAGGATGACAAAATTTGTATTTTCAGCTCTTCTTTGACTTATGATACTCGATATTTGGGGATTCTTCAAGATTTTCTTCTTCAGAAGTTGTGATTGGTTGAATATCTTGCATGTTCTGAGATGATTCATTTTGATTTGCATTCTCAGATGATGGGTTCTACTCAAATAGTATCACTCCTTCAGTGTCTGTCTTCTAAGCTGTATATTCATCTTCAAATCTCATATTCATAGATTCTTCAATTGTCATTGAGTTATTGTTAAAGACCCTGTATTCTTTGCTTGAAGTGGAATAACTAAGAGACACACATTCATATGATCTTTCATCAAAATTACTATGCCGATCACTTGAGTTCTTTAGAATGTAGCATTTGCACCTAGATACATGAAAATATGATATATCTTGTTTATTTCTTTTGTAAAGCTCATAGGAGGTTTTCTCAAATAGTGATCTCAGAAAGACACAATTTATAATGTAACATATAGTTGAAAGCTTCGGCCCAAAAATGGGATGGAGACTTGCTTTCAATTAAAAGAATATCAATTTTTCCTTGCAACAACTCCATTTTGTTGTGAAGCGTAGGGAAGCGTAGGGAGAGGGAAAATTGTGATGAAAATCATTTTGGTTACAAAATTCTGCAAAGTATTGATTTTTAAACTCTTCTCTATGATCAGTTTGATGCTAGAAATTGAGTATCTCTTCTCATTTTGAACTTTCTCTGAAAAACTTTCAAAATATGAGAATGTATCACTCTTATGCGCAAGAAAGAAAACATAAGTATATCTAATGTAATCATCCACGATGACTAAATAATACTTTTTACCTCTCATATCCGAGTTCGAATGGGTTCGAAGAAATCCATATGTAATACCTACATGTCGCGACCCTCTCCTCGAGCGCTGCGCGTCGAGGATGCGGGCTAATGGGCTGCCCGATCGTCGCCTGATCGGACACGGGCCTCTCCCAAGGTCCATTACCCAAATCGCAACGGCTGGATATACGTAGTCAACCTTCGGTGTGGTTTGATGACATGTGATATGTGTACATGCCAAGGAGTTGCCATCAATCGTTTCGTGGAGGGTATGATCGGAAACCCTATCGAATAGTTGGGAGCAATCTATTCGATTCTACGGAAACCAAAGAAACGGGATCGGGGACTTTGTTACGCCAACTGTCAGAGTTGATGCCTTTTCGGCACATAAGTTAAATGATTTATCTGATCCTAGGATTTCATACAGATGAGTGGGGTACGGATCCTAAATCTAGGAGTTCATGCAGATAGGAATGGCTACCCTATCACTCATAATCAGTAAAAATTAAATGCGTAAATCAAGGATCTAGTACATGCGAACAAAACACATGAAAGAAGCATGGCATCCCTAATGAGGCCCTATTAGCCTAGAGAAGTATCAATCAAGGCTTTGGAGTGATTTTGACATGATTCGCCCATGAGGGGCAAAATCGTAATTTTGAGAAATTTGGAGACAATTTGCCTCATAGGGGCAAAATCATCATTTCAGATGAAATGTGTAGTCGAAAGATGGTGGAAATGGGATTGACAATAAAATCCTTCCATTTCCTATTTTTCGGGAATTTTCAGAATTTTTCTGGAATTTAAAAGTGATTTTACCCTCGGAAGGGTAAAATCGTCATTTTAGAGGAAGATGAGAACTGAAAATCTCAAATATTGGGGTTGGTCACCCACCTGACCCAAACCCTAATTTCAAACAATTTTCAAGACTCGATTGGAATGGGAAAGACGACTTACTCATTGAGGGGGTAAAATCGTCATTTTGAGAAAATGGACGAGACTCGAAATTTCAAGCCCAAGAATTGATCGCCTAATCAACCCTAATTCTTATCTTGGCATTATCGACTTTATCTCGCATATACAACAGAGGCGACTTACCCCTAAAGAGCAATATTGTCAATTCTCGGAAGAACGGACAAGAAACCCTAAAAATAGGATTGACCAGTTGTCTGTGTTCAATCCTTAATTTTTAGGGATTTTTGGAATATCTAGGATTTTTTCACAATTTTCCTACATTTTTTGGGATTTTCTGTGATTTTCTAGCATTTTTTGGATTTTTTTAGGATTTTTCTGATTTTTATTTTATTTTTTAAAATCATTTCCTAATTTTTTTTATTAAAAAATGTTTCGGACCTGGTCGACCCGACCCACTCGGGTCGGAACCCGGCCCAGACCCGGACCCGCACCGACCATTCCCCAAAACGACGCTGTTTCTTCCTTTTTTATTTTCAGATTATTCAGACCTGATCCGACGGTTCCTATTGAACCACGTGGTTAATCCACGGCCACCGAATCTGATTACTAAAACCTACGGCCTAGATGAAACGGGGACTCAGCCAGGACCGTTTGATCAACTTACTAAAACCTACGGTCACGATTAGAACTCAAGACTCAATCTGGACCGTCCACACATACTAACCTAAACGACGTCGCCTACTCACTAACCTAAACGGCACCATTTCGGTTCAATTTGATTTTTCGATTTAAAACATTTTCGAATAAACCTAATTGTTAATCGGACGGCCACTAGAATTTAGGCTCAATTTATCTGATCCGTCCGATCTACTTATTCGAATAACAACCCCAACGGCCGTGTTGACTAGACCGACACGTGGACCAATGGCCTAATGCCACCTAGGAACTTTAACCCGCTGACTACGCCACGTCAGCTTCTTCTTCAACCTCTCGACTCCGATGGAACGAACGGTTGAGCTTCTCCGATGATGATCCGACAGTGGGACCTTAACGAAATCGCGCGAAACCAACGCCAATCGACTCGTAATCGTCTCTAGTTCAACATATCTAAGAATCACATGATTTCATTCATCAAATCACGATCGCCATGCGAGATGCCGAGTATGGCCATGGAAGTTCAATTGCTCGATTCACATCAAATCATGGCAATTCAGTCACAGAATAACATCAATCAATGTTCAGAAGACTTACCTCGAGCTCCAATTGAGCTCGCTCGGCCCAGATTTGGCTGGGCGACTTTGAACAGTGGTCGACAATGGAGGCTAAGTTCCAAGACTTGATTCGGGGTATTCAGGCGAAATCGATGCAAAATGAAGATTCGAAGGTGGTCAGTGATGTCGAGGGAACAAAACGCACATGCTAAATGCAAGAATGAACGTGAAACGGGTAAGTCGCCATTGATGCACAGTGTGAAGCTTGAAGCTACGTCGCACCTTGTTCTGCGGTTTCAGGCTGCGCGGTCAGCGGCGATTGCTTCCTTGAAGCTATGGCGACTTTCCAACAACACTCAATGGCTTCGGTTTGGCCTGAAAGTGGCCCAACCCGCGCCTCACAGTTCGAGCTCGAGCCCTCGACAATGGCGGTTGGAGGGCGAGCTCTTTCTCTCTCTCTCTCTCTCTCTCTCTCTCTCTCTCTCTCTCTCTCTCTCTCTCTCTCTCTCTCTCTCTCTCTCTCTCTCTCGATTCAGTTTTTCATCCGCCAATTGAATCAACCACCTCTTTCGTTCTAGAAGGCTCTCCAGGTTATATACCGACTTCAAGAATTTTGCCGCGCATTGGGGGGTCCTCTACCCGCTTGAATTCACGTGCCATCACGTGCCAAATGGTATGCTAGCGGCGACGGAGAAGCGGGGTATTCCGTCCAGCTTCATTTGGTCCCCCGGCGAGTCTCATTCTCCGCGAATTTGGCACGAATTTGACCTGCGTTTGGTAATTGTTGACTTTTGCAGGTCCCGCGTCTTGACCAGCCGATTACTCCCCATTCCGGCGATCATTGGTCATGATTTTGGTTTCAATCGACAGGGAATGGCTTGAGGAACAAAACCCCTCCTCAAACTCCTCCAATCAAGGCCGTTTTCACCCTTAATGTTGCCATTGAAATCGACCCTGACACTGTTCATTTGCACGGGTCATTGAGGAGGAAGACAACACTGTAGCGAACCGATTTGACCGGTCCGACCGGCGGTCTGATCGGTCCGAACCGGTTCCAAATCGTAATTTTTCAAATTAAACCCAAATTAATAGGAAATTTTTGCAATTGGACCTCAGAATTGAATTTAGGGAATTAATTTTATCTAGAAATGTGATTTTGCCCAAAAGTTCATATCAATTTCAACAAAAATTCCAAATTTTCATTTAATTACAAATTAAGGAATTGTGCAATTGAAGGTTCAAATGATCAAATTGGACGAAATTACCTATGTCAATTAATTCAAAATGATGAAAATCATTGGGTAGTGTGTTTATTTGCAATGGTAGTCCTCGAATTGAAAGTAATTTCAATTATGCCCATTTTCAAGGACTAAAATGCAATTTAATAAACAATTTCACCAATTTATGCAATTAAACATTCTGTGAGGGAAATTGGGTTAAATTGTAATGAGGGACAATTAGATTGAATGTCAAGATCCTAAAAAATGACAAAATTGCAAATTAAAAGACTCAATTGTCATTTTTTTTTACCAAATTCAGTTATATGTGTTACAAAGGAACACGAAAAATTGAATATGATTTTGGACTTTTGTGAGGTCAAAAAGACAAGGGATTTAAAATAAAAATATTGACTATTTTTTCATATTTTTGTGACCTCAAATGTTATTTTTCTTGATTTTCTAGTATTTTCCTAATTTCTGAAAATATTAAAAATATACCAAAAATATGAAAAATTATTTTTTTGGTCAAAAATGGTTCCCTAGGCTTGGCCAAGGCTACCAAAGTTGATTTTGCAATTTTTTTGATTTTTTATGAATTTTCTAAGAAATAACTAGAAAAAGGCTGATCCAAAATCAGGTGTCAACAGCTGCCCCTCTTTGAGAGAAATCTCGCGAGATGTTTCTCTCAAAGACAGGTGACAACTTAGTCTAGATCGACTCTATTGGGAAATAGAAAAATGAATCTTAACATCTAATCTTTCTTGTCCCGCTAGTGAATACTTTGCCTTATCTATGCCGATATGAGAGAGAGAGAGAGAGAGACGGGATAGAGATGCTAACCTGTTACTTACCTGCCTGATGCTCGTGCGGCATGCGCGGTGTATAGCGGGTTCAAGTGGATACCTAGGGGCTCATCTCTTGAGCATCCTAGTGCGGTTAAACTCTAGCCTGTATGGTAGGCCAAATCAGAGTGGGATTCCTATATTTGACAGGAACCTATGAATGGCGCACCCATTTTTTTTAGGGATTGTCTGAAGTTTTGATCCGTATGGTGGATCAAACCATGAATATGACTCCTTTCTGCTAGGAACCTATGGATGACGCACCCGTTCTATAGAGATTGTCGAACATTTTGATCCGTCAAGGGGATCGGGCCGTGAATAGGACTCCTTTCTGCTAGGAACCTACGAATGACGCACCCGTTCTGTAGGGATTGTCGAACATTTTGATCTGTCAGGGGGATCAGGCCGTGAATAGGACTCCTTTCTGCTAGGAACCTATGGATGACGCACCCGTTCTGTAAGGATTGTCGAACATTTTGATCCGTCAGGGGGATCAGGCTGTGAATAGGATTCCTTTCTGCCAGGAACCTACGGATGACGCACCCGTTTTGTAGGGATTGTCGTACATTTTGATCCGTCAGGGAGATCAGGCCGTGAATAGGACTCCTTTCTCCTAGGAACCTATGGATGACGCACCCGTTCTGTAGGGATTGTTAAACATTTTGATCCGTCAGGGGGATCAGGCCGTGAATAGGACTCCTTTCTGCTAGGAACCTATGGATGACGCACCCATTCTGTAGAGATTGTCGAACATTTTGATCCGTCAAGGGGATCAGGCCATGAATAGGACTCCTTTCTGCTAGGAACCTATGGATGATGCACCCGTTCTGTTGGGATTGTCGAACACTAAGCTGATCCTATATTCTGAGGAATCAACTAGGGTCTATACAAGTGAGGTGTACCTAACTCTTAAGTTTTACCAAATTGGCTACTCTGGGTTCAGGGATTACCTAGAACTTTACAGACAACTGGTTCTAAAAATGGTCCTTTTGACGTGAAGGCGTTATTCTGGGATTTGGGGACTCCAAGTATCCTGCAGAAAACTCAAACCTGCAAAAACTTCGATAAAAATTTTCTGGAATTCAGGGGTTACCTGAAATCTCACAGAAAGACGATTCTTAAGATTGTCCTTTCTACATTGGATGTGACATTCTGAGATCTGGGGACTCCAAGCATTCTGCAGAAAGCTCAAACCTATAAAACTGAAATCTCACAAAGAGATGATTCTGAAGATTGTCCTTTCGACATTGGAGGTGACATTCAGGGATCTGGGGATTCCAAGCATCCTGCAGAAAGCTCAAACCTATAAAACTGAAATCTCACAGAGAGATGATTCCGAAGATTATCCTTTCGGAGCAAAGTCTACTTCTTGATCTAGAACTGCCATGGGTCTCATCAAAAGTTTTAGACTTAAAATTTCATTCCCCATTTACAAAGATATTAGTCCTCTTGAGGTAATGATAATCATAATACAGGTAAAGGTTCATTTTAACATATGCAATTATGCAAAAATGACTTAGGATGTTGGAGGTTATCCAAAACATCTTCAAGCATGTGAGGATGATCAAGAATCCTTGTGAGGAAAATCCTTGGATCAAACAATTTGAAGTTTCCAACCAAAGCTTGCTTTCGAGCATTCTATTGGAATATCTCTGTCAGAAAGGTCTTCTTACCAAATTTTCTGACTTGGTCTTTTCATAACAAGAACACTCGAATTTCCTAATACCCTGTACCTGGGTTTTCGGGACCGTTCGCAGCGCATACATTTAGATCAATCGGAAGGTCTTTACGGGACCGTAATGCTGGGCTTGGTTATCGATTTTCAAAGAGGGACTTGCAAGCAAGTCAAGGCTATTGAAGAGAAGTCTTCAACGTTTGCTCTAGGTTTACAAGTCAAGAAACCTGCAAAATGAAAAACAAATAATCTTGCTCGAACTTCTTCGAGCTAAGCTTAGACATTAAACCATACATTAACCCAAATTCTTTAATCAGAAAAGACTTCTCAGGGTTGTAACATAGGTAGGATTAGGGACCGAAAAAAGGTTAATTTTTTGGCCCAGAATATGCGAATGGCTTAACATTGGTGATCACTGCAAGTTTTGCTGCCGATCTAGTCCCTTTTGGTTCAGAGAGCACCTTCAGTCTTCGAAGTGCATTGGTAGTCTTTGGGAGAACCTCTCTCTCGTGTTAGTGCGGCGTCAACATCTTGTCTATGTTTTCGTCATCTGAATGTGACATAATTTGGGAGTATCTTTCACAGTTTATCTCCATTGGGATTTTCTTTTACAACCAGATCTCATTAGTGACCTATACACATATCATGCCATCTTTTGGCATTTACAAGATCAAACATATGATTCACAAGTGTACAAGTATTTGGATGGGCATTGGCCTTGCTTTTATCAGGCACTTTGCTTTTTCTTGATGCCCCAGATTGAATTTTTCTCTCTTTTTTTCTTTTCCTAATAATTTTTTTTGTTTTTTTTAATCCCGCATTTTCCTTTCTTTTGGGAATCAAGCTTTTTTCAAATAATTGTGCTAGATGTACATCTTGAATCTTAGCACTCAGACATTAATCTAGGAATTTTTCATAATTCTTATTCTTTTGAACTCTTCCACTCTCGAAGTGACGTCGCTTCCGCCTTGGGATATGCAATGATCACCAACGGGTTTGTGAAACGAACGTACAGGCTCAACTGGGCTGTGCAAAGAGTAAAAATGTATGGGATAGAGAAACGAATGATTTTCATTATCCTAAAGCATTTGAATTATCATAGAAGTTAAAATGACAAGCAACACACGAAGATTGATGCAAGTCTGAGCAAGAGAATTTCTGACCATTTATCTCCTGATACTGTTGGACTTACTTCCAGTTGGCCCCAATGTGGGGTGGTTCTTGACAGGGGTAAAGAATGCGACCGTCGTTCAAAGGGTTATCAATGGTCACCTATAGTGTTTAGGATAGAGAAATGAATGCCTCTGTCATCTCAATCTATGTAATCGACTCGAAGGGCCCTTATATCCTCGGATCCAGGCTTTCCTATTCTCATACTTCTCTCATCTCTCGAGTGTATGTAAGACGTGTTTGGGTTAGGTTTGCCTTCCATCTGGAGGAACATCCCTGTTGGACAGTCTAAGCAAGCTATATTTTTGAAAAAATCACTTTGTTTTTCTCTAGGCATTTACTCCACCGGAGATTTCAAAGATGCATCACGCATACTTGGATCATGCTTGGGCAACCTCCGGTTCTGACAGGTGTGTAGCAAATGTTAGGGATTCATCTTTTATTTTCAAAAACAATGTTTATTCTTAAGTTCGGGCATGTGAATTGTTCATTCTCTTACTCTTTTCATCTTACAGAAAGTGAGAGAGATTTTACTGCGTTTGTCTTCCGTCTTCATCAAGCTTTCCTGCATGTGGGATAGAATAGACATTCTTGTGAGTGAAAGGCGGCTTAATCCTTGATGGAACAGATACATATCACCTGGCACTTGATGTTGAGACCCTTCTGTCTAGGGTTCTGTTTGGATGAATCCAATTTTGAGTCCGCTTCTTGGAATCCTGCAAAACTGAACACATGCTAGTGTATGCATGGATGCATGATATGCTTATGCAATGTCCGTTATGGCGGTTCGGATCATTTCGAAACAAGCCACATATTCAACATCTGATTTCATTTCAAGGATAATACTTCTTCACAGCATCTGAATTTACAGGATGCCCCAATTCTTCTCCTTCAGAATTGACAAGAATCAACGCTCCTCCTGTGAGAATTTTCTTGACAATATAGGGGCTTCGTAATTCGGGGTAAACTTGCCTCCGGATGGATAGTATTTGGCAGAGTCTTCTTTACCACCAGGTCGTTCGCCTCAAAACTTCTGGCTCTAACCTTTCAATTAAATGACTTGGCCACCATCTTCTGGTAATTTTGACCATGACAGATCGCTCTGAGACGCTTCTCGTCTATCAAATTCAACTGTTCATATCTGTGTCTGGAGTATTCTGTTTCAGAAAGTTTACCCTCTGATAAGATTCTTAAAGATGGAACCTTAGGCTGCGTATGGTAGCGTTTCTGTTCCAGGGAGCATTTTTTGAACAGAAACATTTTTTTGTGTTTCTGTTCAAAATTACGATTTTTAGGAAAAAAACGCGTTTGGTAATTTAAAAAAAAACACTTTTTTTAGTCGCCGACCGGCGATTGGCGGCGGCCGGCGACCGAAGGTGGACGACGGCCGGCGGTGGGCAATGGGCGGCAGCGGGCGATGGGCGGCGGCGGCGGCCGGCGACGTTGACGGCGGCCGGCGACCGGCAGCGGCAACCGGCGGCATTGGCCGACGGTCGGATGCGGCGACCGACGGTGTTGGCCAACGCCAGGCGGCGTTGGCCGACGCCCGGCGGCGGCGACCAGCGGCGGCGGCGGCGGCGGCCGGCGATCGATGACCGGCGGCGGCTGCCGACGACGGGCGGATGACGTCCAGCGACGGCTGCCGGCGACCGCAGAAGGCAGACGGCGGCCGGCGTAAGGAGTTGCCCCTGTAGAAGTTCTGATCGAAGTTCGAGGCGAAGGGTAGCCTTTCATGCCAATCCCTTTAATTTTCTGCAGTCTTAGCCAGGATCTTTTTGATATTCTTGTTAGCCGCTTCTACTGCCCCATTCATATGTGGGGGGTAAGGGGAAGAATTAAGATGTCGAATACCAAAGCTGTCTAGTAGATCATCAATAATCTTGTTGTTCAGGTTGGACCCATTATCTGTAATGATCGCTTGAGGGGTACCATATCGAGAGATTATGTCTCTCTTAATAAACCTTGCCACACTCCTTGCAGTGACATTCTTGTAAGAATTGGCCTCTATCCACTTTGTGAAGTAATCGATCGCCACTAGGATGAAGCGATGACCATTTGAAGCCGTTGGATTGATGGGTCCTATCATGTTTATCCCCCACATAGAAAAAGGCCAGGCTTCGGACATTTGATGCAGTTCATTCGGGGGCGCATTAATCTTATCGCCGTATATTTGGCACTGGTGGCATGACTGAACATGTTGGTTGCAGTCTGATTCGATGGTCATCCAACAATATCCGAGCCGCATGATTTTCTTGGCAAGGAGGTGGTCGTTCATATGGGGCCCACATATACCTTCATGGATCTTCTTCATGAGAACATTTGCTTCTTTAGCATCTATGCACCTTAACAGAGTGGAGTCAAACGACCTTTTGTACAGAATTTATCCACTAAGGAAGAACTTGTTGGCCATCCTGATTATGTATCTCCGGTCTCCAGCCTGGCATCATTCAGGAAACTCCCCCTTTAAGAGATAATTCTTGATGTCATAGTACCACAGTTCTCCGTCGAATTCATCTTCTATCATCATACAATAGGCCGATTTTTCGACTATGCCAATTCTTAGTGGTTCTATCTCTAATCCACCAGTTACTTGTAACATTGAGGCCAGTGTGGCTAGTGCATCTGTAAATTGATTATGAGATCTTGGTAAGTATTCAAATGACACATCTTCGAATTTGAGTGTCAACTCTTCAAGGTATTCATGATAATGGATGAGCTTTGCGTCCTTCGTTTTCCACTCTCCCTGCGTTTGTAAAATAATGAGCATGAAATCTCCATAAACTTGCAGTCTAGGTATTCCCATGGAAATGGCTAACCGTAAGCCTAGAACACACGTCTCGTATTCTAAGATATTGTTGGTGCAAGGGAAAGTTATCTTTGCCGCAACAGGATAGTATTGATCGTCAGGGGATATCAATACTACCCCAGTGCCGGCTCTTGATAGGTTAACAGCGCCATCGAAATACACAACCCACTTATCCTCTGCGAGGTTCAAAACTTGATCTTCTGTCTTTGTCTTCCCGGAAGATTCGCAATTTTGTGAGTTCTCTGCCAACATATCAGCTATGGCTCTCACTTTTACTGATTTTTGTGGAGAACACCTAATATCAAATTCGAATAACATCACCTGCCATTTTGCTAACTTCCCAATCAGAGCGGGCTTCTCCAGGAGGTACTTAACATGGTTATTTTTTTGTTACCAGCTGAATATGGTGATGTAGGGTATATTGCCTTAACCTGCAAAGTACCCATACAGTTGCTACGTAAGCCTTTCAACAGGTATGTATTTTGCTTCAGACGAGGTGAATTTCTTGCTCAAGTAATAGATGGCTCTTTCTTTTCCATCCATCGGGCTTGTTTGGGCGAGTAAGGCTCCCAAAGATTTCTGCTGTATAGTCAAATATAATGTCAAAGGATGACCTGGGATGGGCGGCACAAGTACTGGTGGAGTAACTAGATAATTCTTGATCTTTTGGAATGCCTGACTGTATTCTGCGTCCCATGTCACTTTTGCGCCCTTCTTAAGTAGTCTGAAAATTCGTTTAGCCACATCCGATAACTGATTGATGAATCTGGCAATATAATTCAGTCTCCCCAGAAGACTTCTTACTTCTTTTACTATGGAGAGAGTTGCTAAATCATGGATAGCTTGAATTTTGGAAGGGTCAATCTCAATGCCCCTGTTACTGACCATGAATCCGAGAAGTTTCCCAGATTTTGCCCCAAACACACATTTGTTAGGGTTCAACCTCAACTTGTATCTGCGCAGTCGCTCAAATAGTTTTCTTAACACTTGAATGTGATCCTGTCCCTTCCTGGACTTGGCGATCATGTCATCCACATATACTTCGATTTCTTTATGGATCATGTCGTGGAATAATGTGACCATAGCCTTCTGATAGGTAGCCCCAGTGTTCTTCAATCCGAAGGGCATAACCTTGTAGCAAAAGTTTCCCCAAGGGGTGGTAAATGCAGTCTTCGGTTTGTTCTCATTCTTCATGAGGATCTGGTTATATCCGGAGAATCCATCCATGAATGAGAATAGTTCGTACCATGTGGTACTATCAACCAGTACGTCAATATGAGGTAGCGGGAAATCATCTTTCAGACTTGCTCTATTCAAATCTCGATAATCCACACAGATCCGAACTTTGTCGTCCTTCTTCATGACGGGGACTATGTTTGCAATCCAGTCCAAGTATGGGATGGCTTCAATAAAGCCCACCCTGAGAAGCTTCATCACTTCTTCTTTAATTTTGTCTTCCAATTCGGCTTTCATTCATCTACTGTCTTGTCTGACAGGTTTAACACCGGGATCCGTGGGTAATGCATGTTCCACAATTCTGGGATCCAAACCCGGCATGTCAGCATAAGACCATGCGAAGACATCTTGATACTCCCTTAGTAATTCCGTAAACCTGAGCCTTTCATCTCGGGATAAATGCCCACTGATCTTGATTTCCTTGATATTCATAGGGTCGCCCAAATTAATAACAACCGATTTTTCTGAAGTAGAAGGTACTGACTCCTCGAAGGCACTCCATTCTCTGCGGATAGACGCATAACATCCATCCTCATCATCTTCTTCAATATTGTAGGGACAGCCAACGTGGTTATCCGAATCGCACAACAACCTGATATGCATGTTTGAGATGATATGCTTGAAATGTCATGAGCATGGTTAGTCTATACTTCATATAGAAATGTCATGCGTGGGTGTGGAAAACCTTTTCAAAAGAGATTTCAAAATACATGCAGGTATAAACGGGACTAGTCCTCATATCATAGGACATCCTTGTCCCTCAGAAATCCTTTAGAAATTAGAAATCATATGGAAAATCAGGCCTCAAGCTTCAGCGCGGAAGACTAATATCATCAACGGGCTGATTTGTGGTTCCATATGTCCTTAACAAAACTTGTGTGATTTTATTGAATGCAAAATGGGCCGCATTACAAGCTATGCTGTTTGGACCAACGGCCGGAGATCCAAAGGCGTTTTCCTATATTTATTTCAAACAACGAAAATTGAAAGTGTGACAAAATGCATGATATTTGAATGTAATATCTAGAGTAGGGAGGATATTTCTTTACTCAGAAGTAGCGGCTTCATCACCCAGCCACTATATGATGACGTTCATGAAGTTATCTCCCGGGAAAGGGTTCTCCAGGTCCAGTTCTCTTGTCGGATATACATCTTCTTCTGACAACCACCTAGAGTTCTTGCTGAAGTACTCGTTCAAAGGGCTGTCAAACATCTTGGATTTGTCTTTCCAAGCTGGAGAACCAATGAATGAATCTCTCTAATTTTTCTGGCTTCCATGGCGTCCCAGGCTCTTGCCTAGGCCTCGGCCTGTTGTCTTAGGGGTAGACTCGTCTAGGCGGCTTTCCTGATACCCCAAGCCTTTCCTATGCTGGTTAGATTTCAACTGTAGATGGGTATTCATTCCCTGGCCATGTTTGCCCGAACCTTCTCCAGGGTTATATCCATATGCCAATAGCATCTTTGCTAGTAAAAGGTTGGCTTTAGAAATATAGGGAGTTCTCACTCTTGCCCCCACAGGAGTGTGTACTGCTGCCAACAACTCCAGGGAATGGTAGCTTGCTTTCACCCTAATTTCGGGTTCGATGTAGGGAATGGCCCTGCTTTGATATGTTTGGAGATCAACTTCTCCATGCACGGTAATCACCTTCCCGTCTACTACAAATCGTACTTTTTGATGTAGGCTTGAAGGCACGGCTCCTGCTACGTGAATCCAAGGCCTTCCCAACAGGAATCCGAATGCACTAGGCAAATCCATCACTTGGAAGTTTATAGAGAATTTTGTTGGGCCGATGAGTACGTCTAGCTCAATCTCACCTACCACAGTCTTCTTCATCCCATCGAAAGCTCTCACAGCTGTTTTGGAGGTTTTAATAATCTCTTCTTTGATGCCTAAACTCCTCAAGGTAGCTAAATGGCATATGTTGAAAGCGGATCCGTTGTCAATCAACACGTGTGCTATTCTTTTTTCATTGTACTGTGCGGTAATGTATAAGACCTTGTTGTGTCCTTTCCCTTCCATGGGGAAGTCTTCATCTGAGAACCTCAATTGATCTTTCAGGAGGATCGCCCCTACAAAGTTCCCCAACTGCACATCATTAATTGTTTCAGGGACATGCACCTCATTCAGTAGCTTCAACAATGCATTCTTGTGCTTCTCCGAATTGGTGAACAAATCCAATAGAGATATTTGGGCCGGCATCTTCTTTAACTGCTCTATCACTTCAAACTCACTAGTTTTAATAATGGACATAAACCTTTTTACGTCCTCCTTCGAGACTTCCCTCTTTTCAGACTCTCCTTCCCTAGGAGCGTAGAATCGTCCAGACCTCATTACCGCATCCACTTCCTCCGTCCCATAGTCCCAGTGGACTGCCTTAGGATCGTATTCTTCTACCGGAGGGACTTTTATGGTTATTGTCGTCGGGCAAGATGTCTCGGGTTCAGCTGTATCATCTGCTTCTTCTCTTGGTAGAGGAATCACAACAGGTTTGATTAGACAATCTTCTACCTCACTCAAGCTGTCAAGCTCTTCCAGTTTGATCACTACTGTTGTAGCGGCTTCAATCGTTGACACGGTGTTGTCAAAGTCTTTTGAGAAAATTTCGTTTTCGAATTGACGATGCCGGTCGTCGTTTCTTAGCTTTGTTGATGTCGCAAATCTCGGGTACTCTCTCATGCCCCTGAGTTGCTCAACTGAGTCTTGTTGTTGATCCTTCGATTTCTCTATTTCGGCATACTGCTCTGTGTCAAGCTTGGTATCCATCATCTGGTCAAGCGATGATTCAAGCTCTTTCGTAAAAGGCTTTTCCGCCTCCTTCGGGATTTCCGGTTGAACGGGATCATCCATGCCTCCCCATCCATCTGGTATGATATCCTCTATTCTCTGATAGAAGCTAGGAGGAGCAGATTATTTCACCTTAAAGTTATACCCTCCAGAATCTTCACCCAGGTTGTTTATGATCTCTCACATTTCTAACGCGTTAGTCATGACTCTGCGATCTGCTAAACTTCGACTCTTAGCTTCTAGTTCGTCCTCGTCGAGTTCTTCTTCCGGCTGGATGATTGGCCCAAGATCGCCTACCAGACTCTCATGTGGGATAGTCTACGTGCTTCCCCATTCAGTTTTAATCATAAAATGGCTCCCTTCCAAGCTTAGAGATGCCTTGACTCCCTCGAATTTTTCATCGGTAACATCCGATATTATCCCCAAGCTCATCATCTTAGCGATACATAATTTCTTCATGTCAATAGAGACCTCACCTTCTTTCGGGTACAGTGAGGCAATTTCCAAAGTGTTGGTCAGCTTCGATATGTCCACCTTCAGCGTAAGGTGGCTTTCTTCCTCGTCAGCGAATATTGCCCATACTGCTTGATGATCAGGAAGCGGGTTTTCTTGTACATTCAGAGTCATGTTGTCAAATTTCAGAATCCGATTGTCAATCAAAGCTTGTACCTTCAACTTAAGGATATAGCAATTATCGACGTTGTGTCCCATTTCGCCCATGTGGTAGACACAGGTCTGGCTTTCATCAAAGTCAGGATATTTAATAGGATTTGCCATGGGTGGTTCCTTCACCACCAAGTGTCGTTCTAGCAGCATTAGGAGCAACTTGGACAAAGGTCTCGAGAGTTGAGAGAACTGCTTTTGGGGTTGCCTCTTTCTAGGTTCTTGTCCTTTTGGCGCTGACCACGATGATCCTCCCTTAGTTTGATTAGAATTACTAAACACCTTGGGCTTATGGGGGTCTGGTATGAAGGCTATGTCGAGTCCAGCCTCTCTCTCCTTCTTTAGGGGGTATTGCTTCTTGGTAGAAGTTTCATGCGACCTCCTTTCTCTTAAATCCCATTTAAGCCTTTCGGCCACCTTTATTAAATGTGTAAAGGTTTGACATTCTGAGGTGTTCAATCTGTCGAAGTAATCATAGGGGAGTGCTTTTAGGAATAAGTCAATCAGTTCGTCTTCTGGGATTGACGGCTTTACTTGGGTCGCCAAAGCTAGCCACCTCTGGGGGTATGTTCTGATTAATTCACCCCTTGCTTTTGAGGTTCGTAGGAGGTCTTCTCTCGTCGGGGCTGTAGCCGTATTGAACTTATATTGTCTGAGGAAGTCCTTTGCAAGATCTTCCCACCCATCATAGTCCTCTAGGTCCAATTCGATGAACCAAACCAGAGCGGCGCCAGCCAGACTCTCCTGGAACGTGTTCATCAGTAATGGAACATAATCTGAATATTGTACCATCTTGCGCATATAATATTTGAGGTGAGCACGGGGACAGCCTGTCTCATTATACTTTCTCACGAAATCTAGTTCCTTGTAGTCATGAGGGGTCTCCACCTTGGCAAATGGAGATATCTTGTCGAAACGGGCTAACTCATAACCCTGGCTGCTTAAACACTCCTCAATCTTGGCTATTCTCTTAGCCTCTGCTTCAGTTTTCTCGGTCTGCTTCCCCTTTTCATCCTTCTCAAGGTTGATGACAACATGGGGTGTCTTTTGTTGTGTCTGGACGTTCGGCATACGGACATCCTCCTCTATACGTTGGGCATCTTCTGCTGTCTCTTTATCAGCTATATCGGGCGCAAATGATGGACTCGAGTTGTTCTGATTAGGGGCCACTGCTTATCAGGTGTGGGAGGCTTCCAGCATTGCCTTAATATCAGCCATCATAGTTACTATAGCAGTCATCTGCGTCTCCAGCATGCCTACTCGCGGGGTCAACTCATGTTGTTCCATTTTTGTCTTAAGCCGAGTGCGAAAGCGATGTGTTGGCAATTTCGTGATTAGAGTGTACCTGTTTTAAAAGGAACTTCAGTGAGTATTTTTTCAGTATTGCAAAAGGAAGTATTTGACTCTTCTAATTGCATGTTTTCTATTGGTGAATGAGAAAAATGACTACCCTGCGAGCCTTAGTCTCATGTAAGCAGTTCTTTTAATCATTCTTCAAAAAGAATTCATGAAATTAAAAGAAGCGTAATCTTTGACGATAGTTTTTATGCATTTGTAAAACATATCCACACTAATGCGTATGCGTTCAAAGTAATATTCAGTACAAGTGAGTATGCATGAAAAGGCATCATAGTGTATGCTTATTTTTACACTTGACAAAATAGCCTATTCAAGTTTAGGACTCTTGAGGTCTAAGGTGTCCTCATCATCCCAACATGGATCCATCTCCTCAGTCTGGGACTCTTCATCTTCTGAATACGGCGGCGATCCCATATCTTCGGGTATGTACGGATCTACTCCGGGTACGTATGGTACGATGTATTCAAGTACATAAGGCTCGACGAGGCTGCGCCTGACTGCCTCAAAGTGTTGAATGTATTCTGTAGTAGCCCTATGAATGTTCTCCATGCGAGTCATGTTTTCTGGCCATCTTATATCTTCAGCTTGGGCGTTCTTCAAAGAGTGTATAATAAATTCCACCTTAGCTTCAATCTGTTTCTTCTTTTCTCCTGTAAGGGTCTCTTTTGATATGTCAAATGAGAAGATACCGGGCCGTAATGGAGAAGGAATTTCCTGTAATGCCCCAAATTGCCGGATAACCCTCTTCGGATAATATGCGGTAGCGCCTGTGAATCCTAGCAAAGGGACTGGGTCCTCGCCATTACATGCGAGCCTGACTTTTCCCAGTGTTGGCAATCTAAGCCGCCATTGGAGCTATTTCGGTTTCAGAGTTCCAAGGAAGTTGTTCCATTCTATGAAGTTGAACTTAGGAATACGTGTGTGGGTTCTAACAAAGGTTTTAAGAGGATGGGTATCAGAGCTAATCTCAGTGAAACCCATGCGGATATGGAACTGTCTGATATGAGATGTGAACCACATGTACAGAAGATCACTAGAGGCTCTAAAGATTCCCTTCTTATTTTTCTTGAAGCGGTTTAGGGAAAGGAAGGTCTCGGCAAGGATAATGTTTGAGTAATCCCACCCACAACAGACTTGTCTGACTACTACAGCCATAATATGGTCGAAAGTGACAGACGAGATTGGGAATAGCACAAAGCTAAAGAAGGCCAAGATAAATGCTCTACCAGATTTAGTCTCTTTAGCGGCATGGAGGTTAGGGAATCGATCTAGAAGGAAGGATAGTGAAATTCGTCCAGAATTACTTTTGGCGTCTGCTTTGACTTCGTTGGAGCTTGTATCAAGGAATTCAATTAGTTGACTCAAGGGCTCAAATCCTATGGGAGGTTGAACTAAGTGAGTGAACTCAACTCCAATGGCGGCGCTGTATTCTTTTAGAGTAGGGGTAACTTCCAGCCCTTCCATGCAGAATGTAGCGGTGGTAGGATCCCAATAAAGTGCCATGGCTTGAATAAAGGCAGGTGGGCATTCAATCTTCAGCAGGTCTAATAGATACCCCAGTCGTGATTTGGCATATTTCTAGCTGGCTTTGCCCATGCTATCCCACCATAATAGGAGCTCGGTTCGAGGAACTTTGAACACATGGATATCATTCTTTCTCATTAAGTTTAAAATATGCAAATGATTTTAAAAAGTCAATCGTAAAAAATCACTTTAAACATGTGACTATGCAAATGCCATGAAGCATACATGGGCTGACTTAATTGCATAGTTCAATTAAAGAAATGGAAATTAGAACCTTTTTCAGGTACTGAAGGCTTGACTTAAAGTCTAATTTGAATTTCAGGAAAGTGAATTATGCAATTTAGTCAAGTTCACTCTAGTGACTAAAGGAAACAACAACGTCACAATTCATTGGTCAATATATCAAATGGGAGTAGAGCGGAATGAATCCCTTATTACAGCCATGATGCCTAACGAAAGAAAGATAAAGAGAGACTCTTCAAACAAGAAAGCCACAAAAAGACCGATGGAATGTGAGGATCTAACCCATCCTTTCCTAAAGGTCTATTTTTCTTTACAATGATAGTCAGCTGGGAACCCTCCTCCAGTTGAGTGTAAGGGGTCTTCTTCAATGAATTGATCGAGGCGTCTCAGTTCTTCTGGTCATTCTCTGGTCCATGGTGTAATAACCTCATGAGTCTTCTTGCGTCTCACCTTTTTTTAGTATAATGTGCTTTGGTTTTGTTTTGGTCACAATGCGTCTCCTTTTTCCCCAAAGAGTGATCATGGGTATATTTTCCTTAGCTTGCCGTTCAGCCTTTCGACGAGCAAACGCGTCCCTAGCTAAGCGGTTGCGATGTTGTCTCTTCATTTCCAAGTAGTCCTTGAACATTTCATTTGCTTGTCGCTTAAACCTGAGGTTATCGACATAGTAGCGGGTTTGACAATCTTCGGCGTATCCCAACTTGCGTTCAGTTAACTCTCGGCCATGCACAAATCTAGTAAAGTGCAACCTCGTGTTCGGTTCAGGACGAGTGACTTTTCTTAGGTATTCAAAGGTCACCAACTCTGTTGAACTCCTAGGGAACAGCGACATCCTACCCCTTTATCATCGTTATTTCAATTAGTCACTTGAGTGACTTTCATGATGCATGCAAATGCATGTGAATGTTTGTAATGCATGAGTCATACTATGGAACATGGAATAGTAATGTACATTGAAAGTAAATTCCTTACCAACCAAACTTAGGGAATGTGAAATGTTCCCTTGAAACAACGGGCGATTTTAGGTATACCAACCATCCACAAACATGCGCATGAGACAAGTGGGTATACTTTAAAAATTAGAAATCAGGTGAGGAACCTATGGCTCAGGCTCCCACGATCCAAATGAGGCAGATTCCTCCCCA
Source organism: Rhodomyrtus psidioides (assembly GCA_021437785.1). NCBI lineage: Eukaryota > Viridiplantae > Streptophyta > Magnoliopsida > Myrtales > Myrtaceae > Rhodomyrtus > Rhodomyrtus psidioides. The sequence continues at coordinate 1,317,289 of JAILYB010000077.1, read as the reverse complement.
AGGGTACCCACCCAAGAGGGCTAGATATCGTCAATTTGGATTGTGAGCGGGAACGAACACGAAAGTCTCAAGTGCCATCAAACATGAGATCCTTTCGCATCATTTCCCTATCTAAGGTAACCTAGAGGTGGTTTGCAGTCGGGGTTTGACCGCCAGTGTGTACGATGTGTCGTGATCATCACAATGCAAGGTCATGCACAGCAGTTTATATCAAACACCGCTTCAATATGTGCGTAAGATAAATATACATTCCCAATTCCAACCTGCAGGAAAAATGTCAACAATCACTCCACCCCTTATTTCTCCAATTTGCAAAAATATCTAATACAATGGTTAGCGTACATACCTCACCTTCAAGAGCATCTACAAAAAAACAAGGTCAGATAAACCAACCAACGTTTTAATCGGCTCAAGTCCTCTGGAATTCTGCGAAACCAGAGATTCCGATTTAGAATAGTCCCCAGTGGAGTCGCCAGTCTGTCGCGACCCTCTCCTCGAGCGCTGCGCGTCGAGGATGTGGGCTAATGGGCCGCCCGATCGTCGCCTGATCGAACGCGGGCCTCTCCCAAGGTCCATTACCCAAATCGCAACGGCTTGAATTACGTGGTCGACCTTCGGTGTGGTCTGGTAACATGTGATATGTATACATGTCAAGGAGTCGCCACCAATCGTTTCATGGAGGGTACGATCGGAAATCCTATCCAATAGTTAGGAGTGATCTATTCAATTTTGCGGAAACCAAAGAAACGGGATCGGGGACTTTGTTACGCCAACTGTCAGAGTTGACGCCCTTTCGGCACCTAAGTTGAATGATTTATCTGATCCTAGGATTTCATACAGATGAGTGGGGTACGGATCCTAAATCTAGGAGTTCATGCAGATAGGAGTGGCTACTCTATCACTCACAATCAGTAAAAAGTAAATGCGCAAATAAAGGATCCAGTACATGCGGATAAAACACATGAAAGCAGCATGGCATCCCTAATGAGGCCCTATTAGCCTAGAGAAGTATCAATCAAGGCTTAGGAGTGATTTTGACATGATTCGCCCATGAGGGGCAAAATCGTAATTTTGAGAAATTTGGAGACAATTTGCCTCAAAGGGGCAAAATTGTCATTTCAGATGAAATGTGCAGTCGAAAGATGGTGGAAATGGGATTGACAATAAAATCCTTCCATTTCTTGTTTTTCGGGAATTTCTAGAATTTTCTGAAATTTAAAAGTGATTTTACCCTCGGAGGGGTAAAATCGTCATTTTAGACGAAGATGAGAACTGAAAATCTTAAATATTGGGGTTGGTCACCCACCTGACCCAAACCCTAATTTCAAACAATTTTCAAGATTCGATTAGAATGGGAAAGACGACTTACCCATTGAGGGGTAAAATCGTCATTTTGAGAAAAGGGACGAGACTCAAAAACCCAAGCCCAAGAATTGATCGCCTAATCGACCCTAATTCTTACCTTGGCATTATCGACTTTTTCTCGCTTATATAGCAGATGCGACTTACCCCTAAGGGTAATATCGTCAATTCTCGAAAGAACGGATAAGAAACCCTAAAAATAGGATTGACTAGTTTTCTGTGGTCAATTCTCAATTTTTAGGGATTTTTTGAATATCTAGGATTTTTCCACAATTTTCCTACATTTTTTTGGGATTTTCTGTGATTTTCTAGCATTTTTTGGATTTTCTAGGATTTTTCTAATTTTTTTATTTTTTAAAATCATTTCCTGATTTTTTTTTATTAAAAAATGTTTCGGACCGGGTCGACCCGACCCACTCGGGTCGGAACCCGGCCCAGACCCGCGCCGACCATTCCCCAAAACAACGCCGTTTCTTCCTTTTTTATTTTCAGATTATCCGGACCTGATACGACGGTTCCTATTGAACCACGTGGCTAATCCACAGCCATCGAATCTGATTACTAAAACCTACGGCCTGGATGAAACGGGGACTCAACCAGGACTGTCTGATCAACTTACTAAAACCTACGGTCAGGATTAGAACTCAAGACTCAATCTGGACCGTCCACCCATGCTAACCTAAACGACGTCGCCTACTCACTAACCTAAACGGCACCGTTTCGGTTCAATTTGATTTTTCGATTTAAAATATTTTCGAATAAAACTAATTGTTAATCGGATGGCCACTAGAATTTAGGCTCAATTTATCTGAGCCATCCGATTTACTTATTCGAATAAAAACCCCCAACGGCCGTGCTGATTGGACCGACATGTGGACCAATGGCCTAATGCCACCTAGGAACTTTGACCCGCTGACTACGCCACGTCAGCTTCGTCTTCAACCTCTCGACTCCGATGGAACGAACGGCTGAGCTTCTCCGACGATGATCCGACGGTGGGATCTTAACTAAATCACGCGAAACCAACGCCAATCGACTCGCAATCGTCTCTAGTTCAACATATCTAAGAATCGCATGATTTCATTCATCAAATCACGATCGCCCTGCGAGATGCCGAGTACGGCCATGGAAGTTCAATTGCTCGATTCACATCAAATCATGACAATTCAGTCACATAATAACATCAATCAATGTTCAGAAGACTTACCTCGAGCTCCGATTGAGCTCGCTTGACCCAGATTTGGCTGGGCGACTTTGAACAGTGGTCGGCGATGGAGGCTAAGTTCGAAGACTCGATTCGGGGTATTCAGGCGAAATCGATGCAAAATGAAGATTCGAAGGTGGTCAGTGATGTCGAGGGAACAAAACGCACATGCTAAATGCAAGAATGAACGTGAAACAGGTAAGTCGCCATTAATGCACATTGTGAAGCTTGAAGCTACGTCTCACCTTGTTCTGCGGTTTCAGGCTGCGCGGTCAGTGGCGATTGCTTCCTTGAAACTCTGGCGACCTTCGATTTGGCCTGAAAGTGGCCTAACACGCACCTCACAGTTCGAGCTCGAGCCCTCGACAATGGCGGTTGGAGGGCGAGCTCTTTCTCGCTTTTTTTCTCTCTCGATTCAGTTTTTCATCCGCCAACTGAATCAACCACCTCTTTCGTTCTAGAAGGCTCTCCAGGCTATATACCGACTTCAAGAATTTTGCCGTGCTTTGGGGGATCCTCTGCCCATTTGAATTCACATGCCATCACGTGCCAAATGGTATGCTAACGGCGACGGAGAAGCTAGCTATTCCGTCCAGCTTCATTTGGTCCCCCGGCGAGTCTCATTCTGCGCGAATTTGGCACGAATTTGACCTGCGTTTGGTAATTGTAGACTTTTGCAGGTCCTTCGTCTTGACCGGCCGATTACTCCCCGTTCCGGCGACCATTGGTCGTGATTTTGGTTTCAATCGACGGGGAATGGCTTGAGGAACAAAACCCATCCTCAAACTCCTCCAATCAAGGCCGTTTTCACCCTCAATGTTGCCATTGAAATCGACCCTGACACTGTTGTTGACACCTGATTTTTAACCATCTTTTATTTTAGTTTTTATTTCTAAAAATAATTAAAAATAGCAAAAAAGGTCAAAAAATTACAAAATCAACTTTGGAAGCCTTAGCCTAGCCTTAGGAACCAATTTTGAACAATAAATATTTTTTGAATTTTTTAATGTTTTTTGGAATTTATTTAATTATAAAAATACCCAAAAAATAAAAAAAATACCATTCGTGGTCAGAAAAATACACAAAAATATTCAATAATTTTGTTTTAATTTCCTCTTCAAGTGTGTCACCTTAAATCTTGAAAATTCGGCTTGGGTCACTATATCCCTTAACAAACATAAACCCGAACCGAGCAAAAAAAAATGTCATTCGAGTCTTTTAATTTACAATTTTCACGATTTTGGAACTTAGACATTCAATTTGATTGCCTACCTTTCAAATTGGTCCAATTGTGCACTGATTTTCCCAATTTTGGCATTAAAGACCTAATTCTAGTTGATTAAAGCCACATAGAAGCTTTCGCACAAGCTCTTCCTCGAGCACATGCAATCCGTAAAGCCATCGGCGCCGCTCTAAAAAAAGAGAGTAAAAAATGGCATGGTTGGGCAACCAAAAGTAGATTTTATATGGTGGGAGAGAAGGTGGACGGAGCTAGAGAGTATTGAAAAATAAAAGGGGAGACCACCAACGATTAAAAAGAAAAGGGAAGATGGTGGGAGGATGTTGGATGACTATAGTGGGAGACCGGATCATGAGGCAAGTCTGCCAAGAGGAAAAAGACTAAAAGAGGAAGCATTGCAGAATATAAAAAAAAAAAAAAAAGAGGACCACCAGCAAAAAAGAAAAAAGAAAAGAAAAAAAAAGGGAGTCTAGAGAAGATGACGAGAGGAGTCTGCAGAAAAGAGGGGAGACGTGTGGAATGAAAGGAGGGAGAATTTCTTCACTGCCCAAAAACATCCATGGTGGTGTCTCACGATAGAGCTATGGTCCTTGCACCACGATGAAGATGATACTCGTTTCTCTTTTCTTTTCTTTTTTTCTGGTTGCGTATTTATCGAGCCTCTAGGCCGTCGAAGGCTAACCGGGGATGCGATTCAAAGCCTAAACACCCCTGGTGGTTGGCCGCACCGTCAGCTGAGCACTCTTCGAGTACCTAACCATAATTTCACTGGACACCGCATGTCCAGCGCCAGCAATCCTGAGCCGTCCCCATCTCAGCCTCGATGAGCTAGTCATTGATCCGAAGCTGCAGTCTCGAGATCCAATTCTCGTCGAGCCCCTCCTTGACGGTGATTTCCAATGAGAAACAAGAGTCCACAAGTAAACGGCATTTCCTTTCGGGACAAGAGTGCTATCATCCATCACGTCAAGCGAGCCACTGAGTGTGCAACTCTGTGTTACCCAACTGAGGCACTAGTTCATCAGGAGGAGGAGGAGGAGGAAGTGGGGTGAGGTTGCTGGGAAAGCGCCTGCGCCATCGGATTCGGATGACGACGAGCGTGACCAGCATCACCGTCGTTGACCTCGACGTGGACGACCCCAAGGAGGAGCCCCAGCCGGAGGAGTACGCCGCCACCTCCAGCCTGAGCCAAACCCCGGCGAGGGTGGCCTGCCGAGAGCTGCCGCGGCTCCCGATCATCATCGCGGCGGCGTGGAGAGCATCGACATGGACCGTCAAAGCAGTTTCTTGGCGCTGGTGTCGCCGAGGAAATACGGCAGCATGGAGGCCGACAACGCTCATTTCTTGACCACCTACGGGCTCTGCAAACGCCGTTTGTTTCCTGGTCGCGACATCTACATGTACAGGGGAGATACGGCCTTTTGTAGCCACGAGTGTAGGGAACAGCAGATGAAGCGCGACGAGAAGAAAGAGAAGCACAACAATCCCAACGTCGCAGCTAATTCACGTCGGCAAGGTCGCAAGGCATCGCCATCGCCAATCTAGAGAGAGAAACCATATGTAATTATTCTCCAACGGAGAGAGAGAGAGAGACACCAAACACCCAGATTTCGGAACACGCACCACCATTGAAAGACAACAGGGGATTCACGGAGGGAAGGTCCGTTGTCGTCGTTTAAGGTTGATTTTGGATGCAAAACGATAATGGGTTCTTCAGGGCAAAGTGGTGGCTGTGATCTGTCGTTCAAGATCTTGCTGATCGGAGATTCTGGTGTTGGCAAAAGAAGCCGTCTTGTCAGCTTCATCTCTTCTTCTGCTGAAGATTTCGCCCCAACCATTGGCGTTGATGTCAAGATAAAGTTGCTCACAGTTGGTGGGAAGAGACTAAAGCTGACAATTTGGGACACTGCTGGACAGGAGAAGTTCAGAACATTGACAAGCTCCTACTACAGAAATGCCCATGGAATCATTCTTGTTTATCATGTGACAAGGAAAGAGACCTTTGCAAACTTATCCAATGTATGGGCAAAAGAAGTGGAACTCTATTCCACTAGTCCAAATCGTGTTAAGATGCTTGTTGGGAATGAAGTTGACAAGGATTCTAAAAAGGCTGTGAGTTCTGAGGAGGGAATTGCTCTGGCGAATGAATTTGGGTGCTTATTCCTAGAATGTAGTGCAAAGACGAAAGAGAACGTGGAGCAGTGCTTCGAAAAACTGGCCCTAAAGATTCTTGCATGACTTTTAATTGAGTTGAAGGCGCTAGAGGGAGCTTTTGTCGTCAACTTTCTCACTGGACATCGCCATAGACCATCCAAGCTTACCCGCATGAGTCCAAACCGCGAGCCAAATAGAAAGAACCGAGATCGTTTCCTTCGTCTCAATCGGATCACAAGGTAAGACGCATGGAGACGGTCGTACGTCGGGGCTTGGTGGTTGAAGACCGGTGTCCAATCAGGTATATTTTGCGCACCCGATTCGTATATCAGAGTTATTTTTCTAAAATATTGTCATTATATATTTGATTCGCATGTATTTATTCCAATCTAGTGGTTAGCTTGTTTAGTTTGTTAAGTGTTGTATGTTGTCATAGAAAATAGTTTTAGAAGTATTAATAATAATAATAATAATAATAATAATAATAATAAATCAAAAAATCAATAAAAAATAGAAAATCATAAAAATTTCAAAAAAATTCAGAAAATTCAGAAAAATTCTAAAAAATTCCAGAAAATAGGAAATGGCCACATTCAACTGGCCACGACCTGTTTCGGGTCTTTTGACCCCCGATCTTTCCAAAAATGACGATTTTGCCCTTCCGGCAAACCGTCTTCCAAAAAAATTCTAAACAAATCCAGGAAAATCCCAAAAAATAGGAAATAGCCACAAACAACTGGCCAAGACTCATTTCGGGTGTTTTGAACCCCGACCCTTCTTAAAATGACGATTTCGCCCTTTGGGCGAATCGTCTTCCAAAAATTGAAGGAAAATCAAGAAATTCCAAAAAATTCTCAAAAATGGGAAATGGCCACAAACAACTGGCCATGGAATATTTTGGGTAATTCGGTATCCAAACCTCCCAAAAATGACGATTTTGCCCTTCTGGCTAATCGTCCCCAAATCTTCCCATTTTACCCCTGGTCCGAAGTCACACATTCCTTAAGCCTTTATGGTTATACTAGGAAGCCATTGATCTGAATTGATGTGCATTGAAGTGATTTATTTATGTACTTGATTGCGCTTTCATTTAAATTGATTGTGATTGATAGGAACAGTCTTCCAATCTGCATGAAACCCTGAATCAAACCTATCTCATCCAAAATTGCGCCTGCATGAACTCTTAGCTAGGAAAATCACTCGCGTTAGGTACCGAAAGGGCGTTGGTAATGATACCGAAGTAACCAAGTCCCCGAACCCAAAATCTCTGGTTCCGCAGAACTGATCAACCTCTCCCAATCGGTCGGTAAGGTTTCCGGTCTACCCTCCAAGAAAGACCGGTGGCGACTCCAAATGCATGCACAAGTTGCACATGCCACCACGACCACACTGAAGGCCGAAAGCGATCGACTCTTATCGTCGAATCCTTTGAAAAATACTCCCGCCGCGATTTGGTATGGGCCTGGGAGGGCTCGCGCCGATCCAAGGCCCGCGATCGGTAATCCATTAGCCGCATCCGCTTTCGGACGGGTCGCGACAGCTGGCGACTCCGCTGGGGAACTTTGTTCTAGAACCTATGATTCTAGACCTCAAGTGGACTTAGGCCGTAATTAAAACGTTGAGTGATTTTTCTAACCTTGCAGGCGCTCTTGAAGGTGAGGTAAGTCTGCTCATGATAGGGGTTATATGTTTTTGCAGATTGGAGAAATAAGGGGTGTAGTCCGTGATTAACATTGTCTTATGCAAGTTGGGCGTAGGAATGTATGTTGTGTGGATGATTTGAAGTGCTGATTGATAAACTGCTATGCATGAATTGCATTGTGATGATCACAACACGTGGACACACACAACCGCGCCTAAAACCCCGGGCGTCGCCTATAGGAACACAATAGAAGGAATTGAAAATGGAATCTCCGTGAGGAAAAACGCGGGGTAATCCACTTTTCAATTCCACTCGCTTCGAACTATGGATCGAGTCCCAATGCAACGATAGCTGTGCAATGGAATCGGCTCTTTCTAGAACTTGAAGTGGGAACATTAACCTTAGGTGCCAAACCCTCTGATTTTTAGAAGTTCACCATAACTTGTCTCATGCGCGTGTCTTTGGGCGGTTGGTACACCTAAAACCGCACATAAGTCGACGAGTTTGGTTGGTAAGACTCTCTATACCTCGAATCTATTACAGTTCATATAAATATAGGCATTTCATTCATTGCATTCTAGTGATTAGATTAAATGCCATTTCAATGATAGATGTGTGTGTTTTTCCCAAACGTCCTTGATAGAAGACGAAGAGGATGATATCCCATGACAAGCACCGAGTAAGCAACAAAGGAGCCTACTATGGACATTATTGAGATATCGTCCAATGAAGATGACGAGTTGGGGCAAGTGATCCGGAAGTCACAGATCGAACTTGGGGCATCCTTAAACGTTAGGATCACATTCCTTTGTTTAATTTTCCATTACTAGTCCTCTTGTATAGGGTTTATTTTTATCGAGGCTTTCTCTATCTCACCCCTTAGAGTGATTGTATTAGGGATCTATTGGTGTATACATTTAGATGGAACTTGGTTGCATTTCTTTTGACAGGTCATGGGAATGTGATAGTGGCATTTTCTCTAATCATCCGAATACTCCCAAGTCAAGGTTATAATTCCTTTAGAGGAAATTAAAATTGGAAATCTTGCACGACCTTTTTGGTCGTATAGGGTAATCCAACCCCAATTTCGCTAGAAGGAATTATACACTTGAATTGGTCCATGCATGTTTTACGTCGCTGGTAATCCACGATAATTGATCGAGAACATCGGCGTTGTTTTGAATTTAATGACGAGATAGATGTCCAAATTACTCTCGTTCTTAACAAAACGGCCTTGATTTGGATGACGTATCTTCAATTAAATTTAAAACACGTTATTATGCCTCGCACTTTTGAGTAATTCGTTCCTCTCGAAATTGATCAAAAGCGATTATTGTGAATTACATTCCTTTCAATAGTATGCTTTCTTTCGAGGAATATTGATAAAAACTTTTCGCGCAAGATTAAAACCCTTGTAAAAGTTCTTGTCCTTATTAATCATGGGCAAGCATAGGATTGAAAGGGGTTTTTGATTTCTTTTTCAAATTATTCCTTCTAATTCTGTCTTTTTATTTGCAGGTAAAAAAATAGGTAATAGAGAGAAATCTTTTCCTGGACAAGTCTAAAGCTATTATCTCATCTGATCATGAGCGAGTTATAAAGTCAGGACATATTTGCTCGGCTTATTGATATTATGGTTCGGCTCACCCAAGTTGAAGATGTTCGGATGCTCGAAGAAATGAACCATACAGAAGTTAAAACACACACACAAGAGTTCTCATTTATTTTGCTCAGTGGAGGGTTTTCAAAAGCAGGTCATACAATTCGGGGTAGAAAAGTAAAGCCGAAGTGAGCCCTAATTAACGACACGAAGGAGCCCAACTGACCCTCCATGTTATTAATGCTCTGCTCATACTCCCAACTCCGCATGTCGTGGTCAGCAAGCCTGAGGAGAAGACTTTTGCATTCTCCCTTAACTTCGGCGACCTTGGCCTCATGTTCTTCGGCGATTGTTTCCAGGTCTCGAACCAGTCCATTCCCGCGAGCTATGTCCGCGGTTATTTTGTCGAGCCGTTCTTCCTGCCAGTCGCTCTGAAGCCTCAACAGGACATTGCGGCGGTCATGCTCGCCGGTGGTCAGGGATAGGGCCAATTGCTCCACCAAATTTCTCCTCTCGCGAAGCAACGTCGCGACCCGCTCATTAGCAAACTCGACGGCCTTTTTGTAACTATCGGCCAGATAGTTGGTCAGCACCAAATGATCAGATCGATCCTCATAACGAGCTCGCAAGACGCGAGCCACGAGAACCTCCCGATTAGCAGCACGGTAGGCCTCTAAGGAGTGTGCAAAGAGAGTCGGGAAAATTCTATATTCCCTCCCCAGTGTAGTACCTTCGAGAGAAGTGGTATCAAGGTCCTCGAGCAGGACACGGATTTCATCCTCGGTCGCAGAATGATCGGTTATGTGTGCGTAACCGCGACCCAGTAGGTTATAAAGCTTTTCCCACTGGGCCAAGACATCAGTTGAAAAAGTGCGTACGGGGGAGGAGGCAATTTGCGTTGGGTTGGCTTGAGAATAAGACGAGGCTAACAGAGAGATTAGAAGGAAGAAGCTGATTATGCGAGAACGTTAACCTTCCATACATTAATTCCTCATTTTATAGCAACTCGAGGATGATGAAGGGTCTCAGTAATAATGCTGGTAGAGCCCAGTTAGGGGGTAAAGTAGGAGGTCCCCTCACGTGAACCATTGGATTCGTCTCGGTCCGCGATTTTCGGCTTATCAATTAAAAGATGTAAAAGATTTGTCGGGATCACCATTATTAGAGTTAGGTAGGAGGTAAGCGCAACTATCGAAAAAAGCCCTAACATGATTCAGCACTCACATCACGTTGAAAAGCTAAGCGAGAAATTCAAGGTCTTGACGGGGAGCGTTTGCCTAATGATTTTCTTTCATGCTTGAAGAGCGTCTCCTAAACATACAAAGTCACTCGAAGAAAAATTTATAGGGAGTGAGCATACAGGAGAGAGTAGAGAACTCTGAGTGGGCAAGAACCAATCAAACATTTCTCAATCCAACATATTTAAGAGGTTACTGTCAGCTGCTAGAGGCGACTGACTCAAAAATTTCAGAAATTGAACTACTGAGTGATCTCGAAGATTCCAAGACCAAGTCTAATACCAAAACCATGGAGCCCAACACTTCTGGCAACGGAAATCAAAATCACGGCGACGACGACAACGACATCCACGATGCTCAACTCGGGAAAAGAAGACGTCCTCACCAATACTCTCATGAGGAAACCTAAATGCTGGAAACCCTCTTCAGTAAAAGCCCTCACATGAAAAAAAAAAAGTGGAGAATTGAATTGAGCCGAGAGTTGGGGATTAATCAGTCGAGGATCCAGTTTTGGTTTCAAAATAGGAGATCCAAATCGAAGGCTCAACGCAAACGTCAGGTGGTCGAGATTTTAAAGGAAGAAAACCAAAAGCTGCGAACAGAAAACATGAGGTATGAAGAAGCTCTCAATATTACCGTTTGCCCTCATTGCGATAACCACATCGCCCTCGGTAAGATATTCCCCGATAAGCCTCACGCAATGATTGAAGACGTTCATTTACCACCCTACTCCCTCGGGGCATCTCCTGCTCAACCAGATTTTGCCGGAGTCACGCATGAGCAGGATGATCCTACGAAGACGATACAAATGCCTCCTGAGGGGTGGGATTTGCATCGCTTTGATTGGAGCTACAGTTTCAAGGAGCTGGATGTTACCGCCGACCAGCTCAAAGCATATCAGCCTCATGCACAACAATTTTCGATAGGGTCGGGTCCTGCTAGAGATGAGTTAATCAGTCGTCAAGCCATCGATGCAATTTTGGGCCACGATAGGAAGAGGTTCGCTTGGCCCCCTGAACTGCATTTTAGATTCCTAGACGTGGTTCACCAAATGGGGATCGATTCAGCAACTCCGACACGCATATTTAAGGCCATGAGTGTACCGGGGCTTAGTAAGGAACTGGTCAGGAATCACCTTGCTGCCTACAGAAAGCTATTAAAACAGCGTCGAGCAGAGCTAAGCTGAGAGGAATCCATCTCGAGCTCAAAAGCTAGGGGGGACCGCCATTGTAATGCTCAGGCATCAGGAGGTACCCGGCCAAATTTAAGTATCAATCAAGCTAGCAACCCGACCACCGGCAAACTGAAAGCTGATCAGAATGTCCTTCCGGGCCATTTCAACACTTTTCAAGAGCACGTGTCACAAGTACAGCGAGTGCGCACTCCTCCATTTGAGCAGCAGTCGGCTGGTGCTCTGCCTGCCGCTGGTCAACCCACGACAGACAATTTCTTTGATGATGGGCTCGATGCCTTGTTCAATCAATGGGAAGCTGGCATGCTTGGACAACCATGATCCAGCACCTGACTCGGGGCACGATGGGTTGGTCGCTACGATCACCCATAGAAAGAAGAACATGTTCACGAGTGGATCACTCTTTTTATCCATTGTAAAGTTCCTATGGGAACATTTTTCTTTAATGGCTATAGTTAATTATGTATGAAAACCAACGCTATCGACGAACATCGTCATACTCAGTTGCGATGATCCCTTGTTAGATTAAGTCTGAAACCAGAGACGGTCTTTTTTTTTTTTTTGAGTGGCCACGAACTCATTCCTCACCAAGCGCCCGGGATGCTGAAATGAAGAGTAACAGCATGCACAGGGAAAATGCCACTTTCGTTTGAACGATGAAAAAGGGGTTGAGAGAATATCATAGCGTTAATTCCCTTGGAGCTAAATGAATTAAAAGGAGTCATTAATTGCGGGTCCATCGTTGTTCCCCACGTTCTCGGGCCTAGCAAATCATAAAAGGGCGCCGAAAGATTGTAGACCCACCACTTTGAAGACTGAACTAGGGGACAAGCGCAATACTCGATGAAACCGAATCAATGCAAGAGAGTTTGTGATCCTATCACGAGGAAAAAGAAATGGGGAATACAGACGAGGAGTAATTGCAGGGTCTCGGGAGGAGCGCTTGCTTGCTGGCCTTCATATGCAGCCTGAAGGATGGTTCTAGGACACGCACAATCACTTGAGAAAATTTCTAGAGCGAACAAACACGTAAGAGCGAATAGAGAAAGCTGAGTGAACTAGATCAGCCCGAGATACTCTGATCCATCATGTTTAAAAGCTATTCCCATCTGCTAGAAACGCCCGACCTGGACATTTCCGAGCACGAACTGCTGGGAGACTTTGAAGATCCTGGAGCTGAATCCTGCCCGAAGGCCATAGAGACTGACTCCTCCAGCGATGAAATTCTAGGTTTCAGCTACGAAGAAGGAGTATATAATGATGACCGGAGTTGGAAAAGGAAGCAACTACAACGCCACACTCCAGGCCAAATCCGAGAGTTCGAAGCTTTCTTCAATGAATGCCCCACTCCAAGCAGACAACAGAAAATGGAGTTGAGCCGAAAGATAGGATTGGAGCTTTCGAAGGTCAAGTTTTGGTTCGCCAACAAACGAACCCGGGTGAAACAGCAATACGCAGACCATGAGTTACTGGTCCTGAAGGAGGAGAATGAGAAGTTTCAAGCTGAAAGCACGAGATATAAGGAAGCTCTGACCAAGGCCACCTGCCTTAATTATGGTAATCCTGTTGTCCTCGGCGAGGTGTTCCTCGATGAACCATCCCTGTTGACGAATAACGCTCAGCTGTTACCGTATTCTCCACAACATTTTCCGACACAGCCAGATACCGTTGGAGATCTGCATGAGCAAGTCAACACCATAGGGTCAACACCAACACCCTCTGAGAAATGGGACCTGAATCATCACAGGTGGAGTTCTCCCAATGACGAACTCGCTGTCGCAGCCAGCCAATCCAAAGTCGGTGACTCCCTCCTGTCGCGACCCGTCCGAAAATCAACGGACGCGGCTAATGGATTACCGATCGCGGGCTTTGGATCGGCGTGGACTCTCCCAGGCCCATACCAAATCGCGGCGGGAGTGTCTTTTGAGGGATTCGACGATAAGAGTCGATCGCTTTCGACCTTAGTGTGGTCGTGGTGGCATGTGCAACTTGTGCACGCATTTGGAGTCGCCACCGGTCTTTCTTGGAGGGTAGACCGGAAACCTTACTGACCGATTGGGAGAGATCGATCAGTTCTGCGGAACCAGAGATTTTGGGTTCGGGGACTTGGTTACGTCGGTGTCATTACCAACGCCCTTTCGGTACCTAACGCGAGTGATTTTCCTGACTAAGAGTTCATGCAGGCGCGATTTTGGATGAGATAGGTATGGTTCGGGTTTCATGCAGATTGGAATACTAGTCCTATCAATCACAATCAATTTAAATGAAAGCGCAAGTCAAGTGCATAAATAAATCATGTCAATGCACATCAATTTCAATCATTGGCCTCCTAGTATAGCCATAAGGGCTTAGGGAAGACGTGATTTAGGGCTAGGGGGTAAAATGGGAAGATTCGGGGACAATTAGCCCGAGGGCAAAATTGTCATTTTTTAGAAGGTTTGGATACCGAATTACCCAAAATATTCCATGGCCAGTTGATTGTGGCCATTTCCCATTTCTGAGGATTTTTTTTTGAATTTCTTGATTTTTCTTCAATTTTTGGAGGACGACTCGCCCAAAGGGCGAAATCGTCATTTTCAAGAAGGTTCGGGGTTCAAAACACCCGGGATGAGCCTTGGCCAGTTGTTTGTGGCCATTTCCTATTTTTTGGGGATTTTCCTGGATTTTTTTAGAATTTTTTTGGAAGACGGTTTGCCGGAAGGGCAAAACCGTCATTTCGGAAAAGATCGGGGGTCGAAAGACCCGGAACAGGTCATGGCCTGTTGAATGTGGCCATTTCCTATTTTTTGGAATTTTTTAGAATTTTTCTGAATTTTCCGAAATTTTTTTGAATTTTTCATGATTTTCTATTTTTTATTGATTTTTTTATTATTTTATTATTATTTTTGAATTTTTTAATATTCAAAAATATTTTCCGGGCCGGGTCAAACCCGGCCCGCGCCTCTCGGGCGCCCGGCCCGACCCTATGGGTCGACACCGGCCTAAAACGACACCGTTTTGATTTTTTAAAACATTTTTTTTCTATTTTTTAACAATTTTTTGATTTTTTATCTATTTTATTTAATTATCCGAAATTCCCCGGATCCGACGGTCCTCGTTGTGCCACGTGGCCACGTATCGTGCGTCCGATCCCTCGCTGGATCAAATGATCCACAGAGAGCCACGTGGCTCAATAGTAGCCATCGGATCAAAAATAAATTTATTTTCTTTTTTTAGAAAAACCTACAAATCGGACGATCAGAAGTGTACCACGTGTCCAATCGTGGTGCGTTCGATCATGGGCAAGATCGGACGACCCACAGAAGGCCACTTGGCACATTCTTGGCCGTCGGATTGAATTTATTTAATTATCCGAAAATCATTTATTTTATTTCCCAAAATTCTAGGATCGCGACACGTGTCGCGATCTTGGCCGTCCGTTTTTATTTGACTTGAAAATACATGGATCGGGCCCCACCCGGCTGACGTGGCCGCCAACGTGGCATGCCACGTCGTCCGTTGACCGTTGACCGTTGACCGGCCGGAGGATCGCCGGAGAAGACGATGAACAGTGAAAATTCCGGCGAACCTCGCCGGAATTTTCACCGGAAAATCGCGAACCGGTCCCAAACTTGGTGTTTTTCGTTCCTTTTTTCGGCATTCGACCTTTTGGACCACCCACATCAACATACAACACAAATAATAACCATGAACACGCTAAAAACCGGCGAACCGGACCTCCCCGAACCCGACTCCGGCGAGCCGATTTGCAAAATTTTTTTTGCGTTTAAACTTGATTCCAACCGTTCACATAGCATCCAAGGGAGGTTTGAGGACTTACCTGGGGTCCCTCGATGGTAGGCGGCCGCCGGAAATCCCTCGTCGAGCTCCCGGTCCGGATCAAGGCCGGCGAAGCTTCGAGCCGTGTTTCGTCGCGGTTCAATGCAAAACAAAGGTCAACACAAGCTTAGAGTCGGTTCTAGGATTAACTTAGGGCCATAAACGAACATATGCCACTCGAATCACGCACGGCCGGGGACGAAACCGAGTTGAGACATGCATCGGCATTTCACCGAACACATGGCGTGCATAAGAAAATATGAAGATCCGGCGAGATACCGACCTGATTCGCGACCGTCGACGGCGACCGAAGCTCCCCTCAGGCTCCAAGAGGTGCCGGCAAGCTTGTCTTGCTCCGGCTTTGCTCGAAAATCCTCCCAAAAAATCTCTTCTTCTCCCTCTCGGCCAACCTCCCCTTAAACCGCGAATCCTCCCTTTCGGTGGCCGACCGGCGTGTTTTCCGTGCCCACGCCCCTGCCAAAGTCCAACCCCCGACGTCTGTCATGGTCCCCCATGCGCATAGTCCATTTTTCTTTTCAAAACGCGTGCCCCCATCTCGCCTTGCTCCCCCCTGGTTTTTTTTTTTGCCCACGTTCTGTTTGCTGCACATTCTGTGCATTTGCAGACCCGGGTCGGGTCGGGTCGGACCCGACCGGCCCGGTTCGTCCAAATCGTCAAATTGACCCCCCAAATGACCTCTTTTCATGAAATTGATGGCAAATTCGGATTCCTTGGCATGTTTTCTATCAAATATGGGTATTTTCGTGAATCAATTTATTGAAATTTAGTGAAAACCCCAAATTGTCCCTAGGATCCGAAAATGAATTTCGCCAAATCGAAGATCTAAACGATCGAATTAGTCAAAATTGAGCCCACCAATGGATTCAGAATGATGAAAACTATTGGGTAGAGGTGTTTAATTTTAATGGGTGTGCCCGTGTGAAATTTAATTTCACAAATTGTAAAACCGGGGACTAAATTGAAAGATTTTTATGCAATTAAGCCCTTTTGGCTAAAATTGATCAAATTGGAGGGCAAATTGACCTAATTGCGTTTCAATACTTTAGAGTCCAATGTCATAGCTTAAGAAAACCAAGAATTGAAAATTAAAAGACTCGAAAGGGATTTTTTAGGCTCGTTTCGGTTTTAGGTTTGTGAAGGAACCCCATGAACCAAGCCGAATTTCCCTAATAAAAGTTAAAATATTAAATAGGGAATTAAAATAAAATTTCTGAATATTTTTGTATAATTGTCTGATCACGAATGGTATTTTTTCTGATTTTTTGGGTATTTTTATAATTAAATAAATTCCAAAAAATATTAAAAAATACAAAAAATATTTTTTGTTCAACATCGGTTCCTAAGGCTAGGCTAAGGCTTCCAAAGTTGATTTTGCAATGTTTTGACATTTTTTGCTATTTTTAATTAATTTTAGAAATAAAAACTAAAATAAAAGATGGTCAAAAATCAGGTGTCAACGGCTGCCCCTCTTTGAGAGTGAGCTCGTCAGAGGTTGCTTTCAAAGACAAAATGACACCTGGATCTTAACCGACTCCACTGGGGAAAAGAAATGCCATGACATCGGACCCTTAAGTCTTTTGATGAATGCTCAAATTAATCACCGGTTTACTCTTGCAATTCGAACATGGGCCGGAGTGATAGAGGCTTACCTGAAGCTCACCTGTCAGATGCTGCCGGTTGCGACGACTTTCAAGAAGATACCTAGGACTCGTTCAGAATATCCTAGGGAGATTAAGCCCTGACCTGTATGGTAGGTCATACCATTAGTTGACCCTTATGGCGGTTTCTACCATTGGTTGACCCTTATGGCGGTTTCTACCATCAAGTTGACCCTTATGGCGGTTTCTACCATTGAGTTGACCCTTATGGCGGTTTCTACCATGGAGTTGACCCTTCAGGCGGTTTCTACCTTTGAATTTAGTTTTGACCCTTATGGCGGTATCTACCTTTGAGTTGACCCTTATGGCGGTATCTACCTTTGAGTTGACCCTTATGGCGGTTTCTACCATTCAATTGACCCTTATGGCGGTTTCTACCATCAAGTTGACCCTTATGGCGGTTTCTACCATTCAGTTGACCCTTATGGCGGTTTCTACCATTCAAATGACCCTTATGGCAGTTTCTACCATCAAGTTGACCCTTATGGCGGTTTCTACCATGGAGTTGACCCTTCAGGCGGTTTCTACCTTTGAATTTAGTTTTGACCCTTATGGCGATATCTACCTTTGAGTTGACCCTTATGGCGGTTTCTACCATTCAATTGACCCTTATGGCGGTTTCTACCATTCAGTTGACCCTTATGGCGGTTTCTACCATTCAAATGACCCTTATGGCGGTTTCTACCATCAAGTTGACCCTTATGGCGGTTTCTACCATGGAGTTGGCCCTTCAGGCGGTTTCTACCTTTGAATTTAGTTTTGACCCTTATGGCGGTATCTACCTTTGAGTTGACCCTTATGGCGGTTTCTACCATTCAATTGACCCTTATGGCGGTTTCTACCATCAAGTTGACCCTTATGGCGGTTTCTACCATTCAGTTGACCCTTATGGCGGTTTCTACCATCAAGTTGACCCTTATGGCGGTTTCTACCATATTTGACCCTTCAGGCGGTATCTACCGTTGAGTTTGATTTTGACCCTTATGGCGGTATCTACCTTCAGTTGACCCTTATGGCGGTTTCTACCATCGGTTGACCCTTATGGCGGTTTCTACCATTCAATTGACCCTTATGGCGGTTTCTACCATGCAGTTGACCTTTTTGGCGGTTTCTACCATTGGTGAGACTCCAGACTGATAGGAATCTAAGGATGACGCGTCCGTTCTGTAGGGTTTGTCGGAGACTCGATCGTTCTGTAGATCGGTCTTGAAAAAGGTTTGCCTACTAAAAGGCTACGCCTATGGAATGACATATCCCTTCTTGTCGGGACTAGTCGAAGACTCGATCGTTCTGTAGATTGGTCTTGGAAAAGGTTTGCCTACTAAAAGGCTCCGCCTATGGAATGACATA